>CM046364.1:18349755-19804864 GCA_025413025.1 Ficus hispida
AAATGGTTATATTTATCTATTTAACCAAATTTATTAAGATATTAATTTAACTTTTATCAAAATAAAAAATTTGAATTAGTTTTGTTTTAAATATAAGTTTGGGTTAATATTAACTAAATAAATATGTTTCAAGCTCTTAATTAACAACTTATGTGCAAGTCACGTATCAACTTTCTATTAAAATAAGCTAAAATTGTTATCAATGGGGGTAGATTGCTATAAATTTACAAGTTCAGGACCAAACTACAAATTAAATATATAAGGTGCAAATTATAACCCTGTGATAAATTTAGGGGTATTGGTGCAATTTAGCCTTTTTAAGCTAAAGAGTGAGAGAGTAAAATTTAGTCACCCAAACTTATTAAAAATAAAGGAAAACAAAATTCCTGCAAAGTAATTGACTAGTTTACACAACAAGTGAAGAACTCAAACATTAAATTTACAAATTGACTAGTTTACATATCTCGTTATGTGCATTTAGGACCAAGTGTTTTTTATCTTGGTAGAATCGTCGAGTGTGTAGATGACATTGCTGGATGAACTCCTCGCTGGAATATTTGTCAAAATGACAACTTTAAAATTTAAATTGGTTATAAATAATCTAATTTCATTTTAACATGAGAACAACCATCAAAACAACCGGTTGTTTTTTATCATTCTTAAGTCATTTTGCTAATAAAAATTTTTGGAAGACTCTTTAACAAAGAAAGAAAGTGTTTGAGTCATTTTTGTTAATTGATGTAGGACTCTGGTGCATCCAATGGCACCCGGCTGACTGCTCTTCCATGAAAGTTGTGGTTCATATGCTCGAAGGAGGAGAAAAGTTAAGCATGCCGCCGAATACTTTCGCCTCTATGGGTCCATCAAAAACGACCAATGCAGTCGAATGAACATAGAGTTGGAAGCTATAGCCGAACGGGAGTGGTTGGAAGATTAATGTCAATTTTTCTCTGCCCATTGTCAATGTAGACCTCTAGCGTTAACGGCAAGTCGGTAGTCATTTTACTTCTATCTGAATGAAGGAAATCAAAGTTTATGCAATATGGAATGTGTCATGTATGGAAACAGAAATCGGATTGTTTTTTATAATCGTCGGGTTCTTAAATAATCAAAAACGGAAACTCTTTTTCGTAGCTCGTTTTGTTTTGATGGCCGAGATTGCTCTTGTCCGACTCCTGATCTAAATTACTAACTCATAATTTCATGTAACGGTACAAATTCATACTATGTTTCCTACGTTGAGATGAACCAATAAAACAATGCCAACGTATAACTACAGAACCAGAGACATAGTTACTTAAGGCCTGACGGAGGGCCTCAACTTTTCTTTTTCTTTTTTTTAAATACCCTACAATTTTGAGGAAAATTTCATAATAGCCCCCTAAAAAATGAAAACTTGTTCATAATATACTCTAATTATCCATTATATAGTATTAGACTGCTGATAAACATGACTGGCTTCATCACTGAATGGAACAAAAAACAATTAGGGTGGTATGGAAAAGCATCCTTGTTTCTGTTCAAGAACAACAAAAGAAAAAATGTTAAGAAAATGAAAATGTTGAGAACAAGATTTTTGATAGACAAATGATTTAAGTGAAGATATTGAAGTCCCTGCCCATAGACTTGGCCCACTTATGATTCAACTTCAATGACATGATGACTTTGTTATAAATTGGACTAGAAATCTAGAAACCGACGTGCTAGTTTTTTTAGCCCAAATATAGAACGAGACAGAGGGAAGGAGAAACCGTGTAGAACGGATTCGAAATCAAAACAAAGCTCTTTTATTCAAAAAATGAAGTTCTTTGTCATTTTCTATAAGCTGAGATAACCTCCTCCATCAATGTCACTCCACCGTCATACACCACTCTCCTTTAAAAAATTAATAGAAGAACCAAAATACACATTTTTTAAGAGTTGTGAAGTATTTTGACCTAAAAAAATATATAAATTAGGGATCAAACTCTCATCAATTTAAGAATTCAAGGTATTTTTATCAATAAATAAAGTTTAAGGATCAATCTAACAATTTACCCTAATACTTATGAATCAATTCTTGTGAGACAATACTTATTTTATACAATTAATGGTTATTCGATGAGTTTGATGTAAATTTAAAAGAGTTTCAATTATGAGTAGGGACAGGACAGGTCGGGTACCCATTTGACCCGTCCCATTTACATCCATACTCATCCTGAAATAAGCTCTACAGTCGTATTATTAAAAGGAAAAGAAAAATATACAGAGAACATGGCCACTTTAAAAGGAAAACAAGCCAACATTTTCGACCAACCTGATGAGTTTAGGAACAAGTAGAAACTGACTCCATAAGAAAAACCAAAACCATGCATTTAAAAGTGAGGAAAAGTCTGTCAAAAACCTCACATACTATTATAAAAAAAGAAAAATTACATAAATGTCTTAAATTAAGATAAACAATTTCCACTGATAAGGAAAACTACCAGAATAAATGAAAACAATCACTGATGTAGCTAAGAAAAACCATAAATTAACGTCAGAAGAATAATCAAGACCATGTATTTGAAAACTAGATCTAAATATATCTCATTAATGACCTTTCTTGTAAAACCTGATTAGAAAAACCAAAAAAGAAAAAAAAAAGTTTTTATGTTTATCTTACAACCTAGCATAAAAAAATGAACACCAACCAGAGACTCAGTGCAACCTTATAACTATCATATATTCTTTTCTAAATATTATTTGATTGACTATTTATAATTGTATTCTATCGATAGGATGTTTACACACTACAATTCGATCGTCCAAATAATTTACATCCTTTGCTAGTTTTCAAGATTTTATTATCATTAAAAATGGCCATACCTTGAGTATATACTCTTTCGTACCTAGAAAATTTTTCTTTTTAACATAGTATATTGGGGGGTGGATGTCAAAAGGGGGAGTGGTTTTACAAAAGTCTGTGGATGCTACAATTTTGTAATTTTCAATTATTTCACTTTTTTTTTTTTTTTCGTAATACTGGATTCAAAATGAAAATAATAATGATTGGATTGATACAATGGACCACTATACAAAGACTACATGATCATACAAAATTATATTGCTTATTAATTCCTTGATTTCCCTCATTCATGTACGAACTTTTATTAACTAAGATTATACATAGAACAAAGTTGCAAACACTGGTCATGAGGTCAGAATGCTTACATTCTCATACTTACTCTAACTCGGCTATAGTTTCTAACTGTACATTCATATGTCTTCTAGGCACATCGGCAACTGTCTTATTTGTTGAATCACTAGAAGCGAAAGGATTAGGGGGCATGCTTAACTTTTCTCCTCCTTCGAGCATATGAACCACAACTTTCATGGAAGGACGATCCACCGGGTGCCATTGGATGCACCATAATCCTACAATCGCAAGTTTCTTTGCAATCGTCGCATCTCCCTCTTCCCCAATATGGATTCTTAGATCTTCTCCTTCTTCTAGAAGATTATAGATCCATTCGGGATAGTAAACTTGGCTAGTGTTATCCTCTGTCACGTCTGTTGTCTTCCTTCCTCCTACCATTTCAAGCAACAGCATTCCGAAACTGTAAACATCTGACTTATAGGACACATTTCCAAAGTTTCTAGAGAAAACTTCGGGTGCAATGTACCCCATGGTCCCTCTAGCTGTAGTCATTGACACTATGCTTTGATCCTTGGAACACAATTTGGCTAAACCAAAATCAGATATTTTTGGAGTGAAATTGTGATCCAACAAAACATTGTGAGGCTTGATATCAAAATGGAGTATTCGTTGATCACACCCTTGGTGAAGATATTCGATCCCTTTGGCAATGCCTAAAGCAATATCTTGTAGATTCTTCCAACCGAGGAAACGGTCAGTGTCTGGTGAAGATATGTAATGTTGTAGCGGCCCATTTGGTAAGAACTCGTAAACCAGTGCCCGCCTGAATCCATCAGCACAATATCCAACTAAGCGGACCACATTAACATGGTGAATTCGACCTATTATACCCACTTCATTTATGAACTCTTCTCCATTTTCTTTCGAACTGTTGAGAATTTTCACTGCAACAAAAAAATCAGTGGAGAGCTTTCCTTTAAACACCGTTCCAAAGGCTCCTTCTCCCAATTTATCTGTGAATTGACTCGTAATATGCTTAATATCAGCATAGGAATATCTGCTTGGCTTCAGAGCTTTGTAATCCTCCAAAAATCTCTCTATTCTCAATTGGTTCTCTTTTTCCCTTTTGTTGGAGTTGTAAGAATTGTTAGCAAAAACAAGCAGCACTACAACAGCAGCTCCACCAAGTATTGCACCTGCATGAGATAGAACATTTGAATTATGAAAATCCCTGGCATCATTTGTAGTCTAAATGATTGAAGTTTTAATAAGAAAACTCACAAATTGCTGCAGATTTCACAGATTCACCTGTAAAAGACTATCAGAATCAATTCTCGTATCAATCAAATCAGCAACATAATGCCATATTCGAGTAAGTAGTAACCCCTAACAATTGCAAGTGTTGTTCAATTCCTCTTAAACTTCTATGAGAGTAATGAAATTATGACCAGTATTATTTTGGTTAAAAGCAAACTGCAAAACCTCAAGGAAGAAAGAATAACTAAATGGGAATAGAAACAGTCACCTTTACTTGGTTTGGGAAGAAAACACTCTGTTTCAAGTTTGGTGTCAGGGCTCTTCAGTCGACACCTCTTTCCCTTTGCTTCACAATGACCACAAGTCGGTTTGAGCCAACTCAAACGAAGCTTGTTAGTATACTCGTATGGAATCAGTAAAGTGGTAAACATGTTGAAACAATTTGGGGGCAAGTCTTCTACGGCAGAGTCAGATAAAATGGCGTAGATTTTGTAGCTGCCACGGCCAAAGCAGGAGAGGAACCCGTAAGAGTTATCAGCCCCTTCATTAGAACAATTGAAGAAGCTATAGTTGAAGAGGGCATGTTGGGCAAAATGAAAGGGTGAGGTTGATAAGTTTTGGATCTTCAAGAGCTCTCTCACAAGGCAATAACTTGGATCATACACTTCAATCACCTGAGATTTATAATTTATATGCCGTACAGAGAACTTAGCTGATGTTGGCAGCTCAAGAACCGCATCCGACCCGTTGCAAGATAACTCAAACCCAGGATAGCCACAGTGGCTTGGCTGATCTCTGAGTCTGAAGGGGAATCTAATAGCCATGCCATGGTCTCCGCACTTTGATTCTTCGCATTGAATTTGGTGGTCTGCTCCGACCTCTGTGAAGAAGGACAGTATCAACAGGAGCATACAAGACAAAGACATGGGGAAATCGGCGGCAATACTAAACATCAGATTCAGAGGATGCTCTGCTTGTTAACCAACAATGGGAGGTTTGTAGGTAAGATAACCAGTGGTAGAGGAAAATCAAAATGCATTGACGTGGAGTTGGTGTTATTTTGATTATTTTTATTTATAAAAAAAAAAAAAAAAAAAAAAAAAAAAAAAGGAAGAAAACAGAAACAAAAGCACGACCAGTTGACTTGAATAATGAATTATCAATGAATCTGACTAAAGATGATAAAGAATTGGGGTCCATCGAACCTAACTAGTAGTTCCCTCAGAGCGACATAATTTGAAGGGAAGACTTTGATCAAGACTTGGAACTTTCAGCAGTTGCGTCGTACTACTAAATAATTAATTAATTATAAGCTCTTATATTTGCATCATCTCTCTGTTTGTTGTCAAGTCATCGCATTGCCATGGTGGTCCATGTCCTGGTAGTGAAATTAAAGGTCTATCTAGAAAGTTAAAACTACTAAACTAGCAAGAGCCTCTTTGGTTATGTTTTCAGTTTTCAGTTTTCAAAGTTTGTTTCTAAGATGAGAACAAAAACAATTCTCACATGTTCTCAAAAACTTATAGTGTTGGATAATTGTTTTGAGAAAATAGATTTATAAAATAAAAAGAATATATATATAGAATTTTAAAATTTATTATATATTATTATTATTATTGACCCTGAAGGAATAATAGAACTTGATTTCAACGTTACTTTGACTCACAAGAACAGCAGCTTCGTGGAAGCTAGTAGTGTCGAATAAATGAATGGTCTTGAAGGGAAGACTAGTTTACTTTTTTATAAATGGTCTTGAATGGTCTGTAGCATTTCATCTACCAAGTATCCAAATAATTTCAGAATTTTATGATAGGATATGATCAATATAATTCAGACATGGTTTTAAATCATTATTTCTGTCAAAACTATCATATTTATATATATGTTTTAGTGCAAGACTTATATACTTTTTTATAAAAATGATCAGAACAACAACTAAATCTAAGAAATTAACTATTCCAATTAGATTGCATCCACCAATAACCTCATCTTATAAAATGAAAATGTCTCAACCAAACTAAGGCCACACAAAAAGGAAATCAACCAAGATATCCATAAAAAAAAACGAAACCATACCTTTAAAAATGAGGAAAAGTCAGCCGAAACTTCATAACTGGTCCATCGACATAAATAGGGAAGACTTTGATCAAGACTTGGAACTTTCAGAGCAGTTTCGCCGAAGCTAGTAAATAATTTGAAGCTAGTAAAATTCCGAAAATTTCTGTAGGGATGATCTCATAAGTTCATTCTTCTCTCCCTCTTTTTTTTTTTTTTTTTTTGGTTATTTACTTCGAGCGGAAATTTATTGCCATGTGCTTGCATCATCTCTCTGTTTGATTCTCATGGTGGTCCATGTCCTGGTAGTGAAATAAAGGTTTGTCTAGAAAGGGAAAACTAGTAAATTTCGCTTGAATTTCAAAAAAGTAACAATTAAAAACAAAAACTACAACTATTTTTTTAAGGTACTCTAGTATGACGAGTATGCTGATCATAAGGAAAAAGTTTATTGGTGCCATAAAACAGAAAATTGATGGATAAGTAATTCATATCCAGAGAAGTTTTATTTTCTTATTTTCTTAGGGTAGGTTTTTTGTACTTGTTCGTAGTTTATTTCACAAATCTCTGGAACAACTTTTTCGCAAATTGATTGGATGTCCTTATTTGTTTATTTATTTATTTTTTTTTGTTGGTGAAGAGGATTTTCGTACTTGTCAATAGTTTATTCTAGAACAAGTTTTTCATACAAAGAAAAATTAAATTAAATTAAAAAAAAACTGAGGTTTGGATAAAGAATCCTATTATTTAACTTTAAATAAGGGTTACATAACAAGTAAAGATCAAGGAATATTCAGACTCTTATGGAAAAAAAAAAATTATGAATTCACAACTTAACTAGCTAGTTATCATTCTCCTTATATGGATTTGGAACCAAACTCATCTTGGTAGAGTCGTCGAGTCATCAGACGGCATAGATGACTGTGTTGGACGGACTGTCTCTTGAGCACGTTCTACTTGATTAGCTAGAGGACATAGGGAAGGCTTCGGAGGCATCTGTAGGCATTCAACTTCTCCTTCAAGCATTTCTATGACTTTGCTCATTGAAGGGCGATCGCTTGGCTTCAACTGAATGCACCACAATGCTACTATCACCATCTTCTTTGTTTTTTCTGAATCCTCCTCAGCTACATCTCCCATCTCTACTATGCTCTTTCCTTCACTAAATTGGTCATACACCCACGAAGGAAAGTAAATTTGGCTCGAACGCTCTGCAACTGCATTCAAGTTTTCCTACGACTTGCCATTTCCATAAGTAGCATTCCAAAACTATACACATCGGCTTTTGAAGAGACTCCTCCATGTTTTTGTAAAATAATTCTGGAGCTATGTATCCTAAGGTTCCTCTTGCTGCAGTCATTGACACGATGCTGTTGTCTAATGGGCATAATCTTGCCAGCCCAAAATCGGAAACCTTTGGAACAAAATTTTCATCCAAAAGAATATTATGAGGTTTAATGTCAAAATGTAAAATTTGCATGCAACAACCTCGATGCAGATATTCAATGCCACGTGCAACCCCAAGAGAAATTTCAAATATTTTCCCACAACTTAAGGAGTTAACTCCTTCTTTAGGAAAAATGTACCTATCAAGAGATCCATGAGACATGAAATCATATACAAGAGCATGCTTTGACCCATCAAGCAGAAGCCAATCAGTTGTACCACATTGACATGGTGAATCCTTCCAATTGTGGCAATTTCATTGATGAAATCTTGTCCCTTTCCTTTCGATTTACTCAGCATCTTAATTGCTACAAGACGACCACTGCGAAGCTTTCCTTTGAAAACAGAGCCATAGCCTCCTTCACCCAACTTGTTCTTGAAGTTTTTGGTCATCTTCTTGATGTCCGAGTATGAATATCTTATAGGCATAAGATTGTTGTGGCTGTGAAGGAACTCTTCGATGGAGTTATATGTGGATAAATGGCGTCTTCGCCATTTATAGATTAAAAAGGCAACAACAAATGGAGTTCCCAATATCATTTTGACGACATGAAACATTGCTGCATCAAGAAATTATCAGAGTGGAATTCAGTTCTCAAAGTACTATCATTGGTTTACATATCCCACATGATTTTTTCTCTTCCGAAATGAAAAATGGCTAGTACATAAAAGTATAATTTCTTACCTATACATTCGATTACCGCTGCAAGGGGAAAAAAAAATGGGAACAACAGAGAAAAAGGTTGTTAAACTCGTGTTGTTGAAAAACAACAATTTATAAAATCCGAATTGATCAACAATTCTATAGATGAATCAGGTAGTATACTAATCAGTTGTCAAGATACACATACCACATAAAATCATCGTGATTTATATACAGAGCAAATTATGTTCTATAGTTTTTCTTTTTGTCCTTTTTTTTTTTTGGGGTGGGGGGGAAGAAACCTCATGCATTTGAACAAGAGAATAAGATTTTTCTTTTTCATTCTTTCTCAGTGATTTTGACAAATAAAAGAAAGCACAAATGAAGAACACTTACATTGAAGCATGTCAAGAAGCATGACCCAGAAGCCTGCGCCATCCAAGATAAGGATAAGTTTAGCTCAAGCAATGTTATTGAAAACAACTGAAGTGACCAAAACAGAGAGAATTTAGGAGATGCAAACTGGAAAATAGTACAAGCAATGAGATTAAAATTTATTTAAAAAGAAAAAGAAAGGAGGATTAAGAACTCCTTACCATAAATATAACAACGAAGGACGACGTTATTGGCGTTATCGAGGTAACAACCCACAGCTTGCAACCATGAAAGCTCGAACCCGTAGACAAGCTCATTGTGAATGTCCGTATAGGAAGTGTTAGTCTTGCCATTAACTCCGTTTCGTGCTACGAGAGTCGTTAGCTCAACACGGCAGTAGTTGTTCAGATCAGAAACATTTAATAAGCTACCATCGACCACATAATAGTAAGACTGTCGTTTGGATTGGAAGAAATGTTTGCAGAGTCTATGGAGTGAAACATATCAGCAATATTAAGCAAGGAGCGGTGTCTATATAAAGAGAGGAATTCACTCGATTTTCACATTTGAAGAATATTATAGCCTTTGTAAGTTTGTGATAGGAAGTAAAGAAAATTTTCGCCGCCGTATCCTATGATAGGTCATGTAAGAATCTCCATAATTGAAGTTATCTTCACTCAAAGAATAGTAAGGTATAGAGGAGCAATTGTCCTTCCGAACATTGGCATCGGCAATTCGGATTGTGTGATTGTTGTAATTGATGGCCTTAACACGTATATTACAGAATACAAGTATAGTACCGTGACGTTGTTCTCGCAAAAGAGCTCATACCTCAAGTCGCCACAGTTTTCTGGATCGGTTTTAAGCCGGAAAGGCCTGCGTATATTGAGGATATTGCCACAAGAAGAAGGGGAACAAATACCATCAATCTTGGCATTGCTAACACCAATGTTAAGGACCAAAACAAGAAGGGCAAGGAATTGTGAAAACGGTATGGCTTTTCCACTTTCCATTTGGTGGGAGACTTATTGGAGCTTTGCTATACCACTGCAATATATAGGGACGGGCTGCTGTCCGGCACCCTCCCTATATTGCACTTGCATCTTTTTTTGTGGTGATTTTGATGTAACATTTTTTAACTAGTATTAATATATAATAAAGTTCTGAATAGGAAGTTATTATATTATTAGGTTGTAAATAGGAAATTGTATATAAATCAACTAGTTATTTTAAGTTTTTAAACAGAAAATTATAAGTATTGAATAGTATCTAATACTGAATATAAGACATTTCTTATATGTATACATACATATATGAAGAAGATGTATTCCCATATTAAATTAAGGGGGGTTTCTCTTATTCGAAAATATTGTTCATGTTATTAATGATCTATTTTATATAAGATTGCTAAAGACAGAAATAAGTTGATAGACCTGTAACTAATCACCTTAATCATATAAAATTATAGATCATCCAAACAATACGTTGGAAAGTCAAATTTCCATGTAGAATCTCTGTAATTTGTTCAAAGGAGCTCCAATAGATGTGAACTATATATATATAAATGCGACGTGATGATCTGGGACCATATAGAGGCCTAGAGGGGCCTATTTGCAGGGCGGTACTCAGTAGAAAGAAAACGATAAAAGAAGAAGACGACTTTCAATGGAAGACTTGGAAGTAAACGTTAGCATATACATCAGCAGCTTCGTGGAAGCTTTGGCTAGAAATTCATGAAATATTGACAGCTTTCAAGGGAGCAAACTCTAAAGCTTGGCCCACATCTTCGTCTAGTACCTGATTTTATGATGCAGTTATAATTTATACACTAAGACTTTGTTTGAATCGTATATTTTATTTTAAAAAGGAAAATTTTTTTGTTTTAAATAAAAAGGTTTTATTTTGAGAATAAAATGATGTTTGAATATGTAAAAAATTTTCTTTTTGAAATGAAAAAAATGGTGTTGGAAATCATGTATTGTGAGAAGAATCTTTTCAGAAAAAGATACTGTATAAAATAAGTTTAAAATGAGATTGTTTTCTTTTTCAAAATGAGAGATGGAAAAATTAGAAAAAACACTTTTTTGTAAAATTTTTCAATTTCCAAAATTAGATATGTGATACAAACAAAGGGTAAATTTTTTATTTTTGATAATTTACTTCCTAAATTTACAAATTTGTAACAACAATCTATCCTATTAATAACAGTGTTAATCTTATTTTTTGTTTAACAAAATTGGCATGTGACTTGGTCAATTAATGGCCTGATGGTTAAATTTATCTATTTTAACCAAATTTATTATATATTAATTTAACTTTTATCAAAATAAAAATTTGAATTAGTTTTGTTTTAAATATAACTTTGGTTTAATATTGACTAAAATAATATGTTTCAAGCTCTTAATTAACATTTATGTGCAAGTCAGATATCAACTTTACGTTAAAAATAAGCTAAAATTGTTATCAATAGGGATAGATTGCTACAAATTTGAAAGTTCATGATCCAAACTATCAAAATTAAATATATAAGGTGCAAATTACAACCATATGATAAATTTAGGGATATTGATGCAGTTTAACCTTTTTTAAGCTAAAGAGTGTGTGAGAGTAAAATTTAGTCACCCAAACTTATTAAAAATAAAGAAAACAAAATTCCTGAAAAGTTAAATGACTAGTTTACACAACAAGTGGAGAACTCAAACATTAAATTTACAAATTGACTAGTTTACATATCTCGTTATTTGCATTTGGACCAAGTGTTTTTTTATCTAGGTAGAATCGTCGAGTCGAGTGGTAGATGACATTGCTGGATGGAAATCCTCATTGGAAATTTATCAAAATGACAACTTTAAAATTTAAATTGGTTATAAATAATCTTATTTCATTTTAACATGATAACACCGTTAAAATAACCGGTCGTTTTCGGTCATTCGAATCATTTTCCTAATAAAATTTTTACAAGATTCTTTACAAAGAAAGAAAGGTTCGAGTCATTTTTGCTAATTGACGTAGGACTCCGGTGCATCCAATGGCACCCGGCTGATCGCCCTTCCATGAAAGTTTTGGTTCATAGCTCGAAGGAGAAGAAAAGTTAAGCATACGGGGTCCATCAAGAACAACCTATGCAGACGAATGAACATAGAGTTGGGATTCTTAAATAATCAAAAAACGGAAACTCTTTTTCGTAGCATCGTTTTGTTTTGATGGCCGAGATTGCTCTTGTCCGACTCTTGATCCAGATTACTAACTCATAATTTCATGTAACGGTACAAATTCATACTATGTTTCCTACGTTGAGATGAACCAAAAAAACAATGCCAACGTATAGCTACGGAACCAGAGACGTAGTTACTTAAGGCCTGAGGAGGGCCTCAACTTTTCTTTTTCTTTTTTTTTTTTTAAATACCCTACCATTTTGAGGAAAATTTCATAATAGCCCCCTAAAAAATGAAAACTTGTTCATAATATCCTCTAATTATCCATTATATAGTATTAGACTGTGATAAAAATGATTGGCTTCGTCATTAATGGAACAAAAAACAATAGGGTGGTAAGGAAAAGCATCCTTGTTTCTCTTCAAGAACAACAAAAGAAAAAATGTTAAGAAAATGAAAATGTTGAGAAAAATTTTTGATGACAAATGATTGAGTGAAGATATTGAAGTCCCTGCCATAGACTTGGCCCACTTATGATTCAACTTCATGACATGATGACTTTGTTACAAATTGGACTAGAAATCTAGAAACCAACGTACCTAGAGGGAAGGGAAGAAACCGTGTAGAACGGATTCGAAATCAAAACAAAGCTCTTTTTCGGATTGGAAAAGTCCAATTCCAATCAAAATTTTAAATTCCGAAAGCCGTAACGCATTCATTTTTTCTCTTCAAACACCAACCCAGTTTAGAACGCAACTCAAATTCGATTTTTCCCAAATTATGACAAAGTCTACAACATGATATAATAATAAAAAAAAATTAAAAAAAAAAACTAAATTACCAATGAAGACATAATTATGTACAAATTGAGCGTGGGGGGGAAAAAAAGACTTTGCCAACAAAATGTGATACAATTACATCGTCAAAATTCAAACATTATATTCCGGCCGTGTTGAGTGCTCATAAGGGGAATTCCTGCAAATAGGGCAAGAAGCGTTCAATCGGAGCCATTCATCAATGCAATCAGAATGGAAGCAATGTTGGCACTCGGGTATGCTCTTGAGAGTCTCCTTGGGCCGGTACTCGGACAGGCATATCGGGCACGTGTTGTCATCGGGCTTGGGCAGGCGTCGACTTTCGCCGAGCACTATCTTTGGGTACGACTCGAGTGTCGGCCCATCGAGGCCCATAATGAGTGTAGGCTGCGGGGCCACCGCGGGGTTGAACTCCACAATCGGCCCACGCCTTAACCCAAGGGACTTGACCCTCCCGCACACACAACATAGTAACCCTGCAAAGCACAAGATCGCCGGCACACCAATGCCTACGGCCACCGCATATCGGGCGGTCCTCGGAATCCCTAGTCAATAGAGACAAAGTGAAGTAGTTCACTAATTATAAATATATTTTAAGAAATAAATAAATAAACTCTCGTTGTTTTAAACCACCTATAGATGGTCCAAACTCCAAACCGGCCTTACACACTAATATTCAAGACCCCGTATTCAAACTTTAAACGTCTATTTAACTAATTTCTACAGTCATGAATTTTATACATTATGTGTAATAATTAGCATACCCTAAAATTCAAAAGAAATCACTTTAGGGGGCAATAAAAGCAAGACCTTTAGCAACTTTGGTAGGTTTATAAAGTACTTGTTTTGGGTCGCTTTCCTTGTCTACATTTTTCTTTGGTGCGACTTTTTTGTAATTTAATACGGGCGTGATATATTTATGCATGTTTTGTGACCGTCCGTGCTGTGGAAATTAAATTTAAAAAAGAGGAGAGAGAGAATTAGATGGAGAGTCATGTTTTAAGTATTTCCTTATAATTTTATCCACTTTAAAATTAAAATTGATAACTTTAGTGTTATGAAATGACAAAATTATCAACTTAAATATTAATTGTGGATATAAATATAAGGAGATATCAAATTTTTGACATTCTTGCATATAACTAAAATATAATTCAGTTCATGCTCTTGTCTTGATTTCTAATATTGTGGTGTACATGTGAAAGTGTAGACAAAATCAAACCCACTTGTAGAGCTTAGTGATCTAATTAAAAAAATTATAAAATAAAAATAAAAGTCAACCAAACGAAAATGCCATGATTGCCTTATGGAAAGTGTTGAGCGCACCTCATGTGTAGCAACATTTTTTTGTTCTCTTTAGTTTTCAAATATTATTTTTATTATTTGAAATGCTACAAAATAAAAATGTTCAATATAAGGTCTCAAATCGACACTATATGTTTCTAACCCGTGAGTCTAGATAGAATCACAACATAACAAGACAGTATGCATAACAGATAAATTTTTTATATAGATTTGACTGTCACTAAATTGAAGTTTACTGATAATGTAATTTTTCAGGTCCTACAGTAAAAATTTCCATGTTATTATATTGGTCCAATGGGGTTTTTTTTTTTTTTAAGTAATAATAATAACAAAAGAAAAGAAAACGTACTCATTGGTTCGCCCTATACTTTACTTAATAAAAAGAATTAGTCTAAGCTTATCTTTAAGGCTGCTAATCAGTACTCGTTTTTCATATAAACCACAACCCGCTGACCACATACATGCATGGCACTAGAGAAGGATAATGGAAGTTGGAAATGGCCTTAAAAGTCGTTGTAATTAGATGCATTAACTATTATATCCACTCCAACCACACATTATTTCTCCACGTGATGTTTAATATTCGTTAGAATACATCATTATTAACTGTTTATGCAGCAACAACAAAAAAAAGGGGGAAAAAAAAAAGATTTTACATGAAACTTGAAATATGTTATTAACTTAATATATTCTTTTTTATGGCAGTTTGTTACATTTCGAAAATTTAGTAATTAAAGTTGTGTCATAAATCTTTAGGATAAGTTGGGCTTGGAGAACGTCAACATCTTTGAAATTTGAGCAGCCAATGGGATGTTTTTGACAGGTTTTTAAGATAACATATTTTCAGGCCAAAAAAATATAAAAAAGATAACATATTTTGGCATCATTTTCAAACGTCATTAAAGATATTAAAATCCCAAAGAATTAATATAAAGTTATCTCAGCTGACATCTACATTTTAGCACCTTTAACAATTTATCAGTAAACGACGAGTAGGTGGGGAAAAGGGATACATGTCCTAGTTTATCTGAAATTTTATTAAATTTTACACTAGCAACCAAAAGTTTCTTGGCTTTCGTAAATATGTGTGATATCTACAAGTCGTAAGCATGAATAGTTTTTATTCCTTTATCTTTCTTTCGGGAATGGAATGGATGTATGTTTCATATTATACTTTCTCCTTCTCTTTTGTTTTTTATTTATTTATTTTTTTTTTTTTGGTGATACTTTTTCCTTTTTGGACAAAATTACTTATAGTAGTTGTGGTTGTTCATGTCATTCCAAATTTTCGTTTAAAAGAAAAAGGAAACAATTGTACATAAAATTAATCTTCCCAAATCTAGGATGTGAACCTCGCAAAGATGAAAATTATGTATGAGTATTACATTAAGAGAGTCTTTTTATGTCTTACTAATAAGATTTCGATGATTAATAATCATTTTCACTTAGTTTACGTGTTTGACCTTATTATAAGGACACATTTTCTTCCCAGATGGCTATTCACTATATTTTTAGGTATGGATTAGTGAAAACGACTTTTTAAGAATTAGGAACTTCACTTTTTTAAAGAGAAAAAAGATACGGCTTTAGGATCTTCGTAGATTAATTGATAAATGACTTATTCACTTTTTTGTATTTATAAAATGATTTTCAAAAATTTTGTTAGCAAAAAACATCAAACACTAGGAAGTCATGGTTGTTCCTATGTTAAAATGAAATAAGGTTATTTTGCTAATTTCAATTTCTGAGTTTGTCATTTTGATAAATTTTCCAATATCGTACTTAAATCCTCAATATTAATCACTTTTTTATTTATATATATATATATATATTTTTTTTAAAAGATGTGGTTTCAAATATCCGTACATAAATCATCAATATTAGAAGTTAGTATAGTCACTGCCAATCAAATTAAATGTAACAAATTAAGAGACATTTCGAAACACCAAGATCACATAAACATAAAAGTGATCAGCCTGACATAGAAGCA
Organism: Ficus hispida; assembly: GCA_025413025.1. Taxonomy (NCBI): domain Eukaryota; kingdom Viridiplantae; phylum Streptophyta; class Magnoliopsida; order Rosales; family Moraceae; genus Ficus; species Ficus hispida. The sequence continues at coordinate 18,365,915 of CM046364.1, forward strand.
TGGCCGGAGAGAGATATAACTTAGTGGGGGGCAATAGCCCTCACTGAACTTTTTAAGAATAAAATTCAAAAAAAAAAAACTTTAAAATTAAAATTGTATGATATTTCTTTTTGCTTCATATTTAAAATTAATTAAATCTAGACATACCCCCACTAAAAGCTATTATGCAACTCTTTTAAACCATAAAAACTCATCATAAACTGTTGTACTATATCTTTAAGTGTTTTAAACCATCAAAATATTTTTTGATATTTTTAAATGTTACGAATTTCTTTAAAACAAAAAATTACATATGCCCTCGTTAAAATAAAATGCTAGCCATCCACTCTATGCGTGTTGTGATGCTGGAGTTTGCGGAAACCCCGAGCATTTTTCAAACCCACCCTGCAACCACCTACAAAACTAGTTTTTAGGAGGGAACCTATACATTATGACACCTAAAAACCTACAAATTTTAGCTACAATTTATAGAAAACACAAAGCCAAATAAAATAAAATAAATAAATAAATCCTAATATTAACGATAAGAAATATTGCATGAAGCGAAGAAATGAATAAATAAAATTGACGAATAAAAATAAATAAATATTACCTCGCACAGGAACATTATAGCAGGCAATTTCTCTAGAATTGGCCTTAAACCCACAACGGCCACCTCGGTACTCGCACCTTCCGCACGTGGGAACGTCCCACGTGAGCCGCAGGTGGTCACTGAGCTCCGACGACAAGACTTCCTCGTAAGACGGCCAATCAATCGGGACCGGGAAGGTCCCAATCAACTTACACCTCTGTGACAGAGACTGCGTCACCCTCAACGATGCGGTGGCGAAGACGGAGAAGGTGGGCCCACTGAGGCAGCCAATCGGGTTCAAGCGACCGTAGTCGATGTAGTTCGACAAGTTCGAGGAGGAGGAGGAGCAGTTGAAGAAGGCGAAGTCCTGGTTGAAGTCACCGTTGAAAGGCGAACCGGAGAGGTTGAGGGAGAGGATCCGGTTCGCAAGGCAGCTGTTTGGATCGTTTATCCATATCTCTTGCGAGGCGTAGTCTATTCCTTGGACGGTGAATTGTCCGGAATAAGGGAGGTTGAGGAGGGTTTGGCTGTTGTCCTTGTCGCAGGATATGTCGAAACCCGGATAGCCACATGTCTCCGCTTGGCGTCTCCTTATCCGGAACGGGAATCGGATTTCCGGCTCGTGGATAGCGCATACCGATTTCACGCATGCCGCTTCGGAGCTTGAATACGAGGAGGAGGCGAGGACAGTCATGAAGAAGATGAGAACTTTGAGAATATTCATTTTTCCTTTTTTGTTTGGTTTTTGTCTAATTTTGTTTCCTATATATGGTTGGCACTTACAAAAATGACCTAAACATATATATATATATATAATATATATGTATATGCATAGACATTATATACATGTGCGGAATGTTTGACTTTATTAAAGAATATCGTAGTCTAGATTTTAGACCATAAAAAATGGGAGAGAATTAAAAGAAAAATAATTAAGCAGAATGAGAAGAAGAATGCCATGATGCTGGTCCAGACTATATGTGTGTGTGTGTGTGTGTGTACGTATTTGATGGGGGTGAATCTGTGTGTATAGAAAACAAGGAGTTGAAGAAGTCACAGTTTAGGGGGTGGGAAAAGAATTGCTTTTTAGAAAATCAAATCAATATTGCAAAGAATATTGAGGAGTTAAATAAGGTTGCAATGAACTGACCATGTCTTCGGAAAAAGCTTGAGGTAAATTGTAATGTAATGAACTAACAATAACATTGAAGAAACTTAAGGTGACAATCTGGGGGGGAGGAAAAATAAAAAATAAAAAAAGAGAGAGAGTGCATGTAGCACATGCCTCAGGAGAAAATAAATAAATAAATAAATTGAAGTGTTAATGGGATTCTACCAAATGTTTCATTGCCATACCCAACTCTTTTCCAATTTCGTTTATTATATTTTCCTTTTCAGTTGCAATCCATTATTACTTGGACTAATTTCAAATCTAATCTGACTCCCAAAATATAAACATTCTCTCATTTTATTCTTGAACTTATCGTAAGTTATTTATGTTTTAAGAATCACATACAAATCACGTGCCTAGTTGATAAAGGATAAACTTCTTTATGATTTTAATAATGTATGGATCACTCGACAATCACGCGTGAAATATTGTGCCATTTTGAGCTGTGGGAACAAAATGAAACGACCCCTCTTGTAAGCGATATTCGAATTCCTTCAAACTCAATAAACTTGTCTAGAAACAGTGAAAAACTACACACTTTTCCAGACAGGGACGATAGTTCTTTTGAAATATTATAGCTCTTGCCCTGAAATTTAAGAATAGCGTTGAAAATAAGCCAATTGCATGCGGCCAAAGCAACTACCCTATTAAAAATGAAAAGAAGGAGATACAATTTCAGAGCATTGTTAATTTGTTAGGCATGCGTCAGCTAAGAAAAAGACAAGACCTGTTCAAAACATATATGGAAATAGAATCAATTCATGTGAATGTGAAAAATAATTTTTCTTTCCACCCCAAAACTTGGGTTTCATATTTATTAATAAGTAGTGGCTGCATGATTGACATGAAACCATTGTTTGATGGCTGCGATTTTTACTTTATTATTGTCGTGATATTTGAATTCTGATGTTTGAAAACTGACTTTGTACTTTCCAATTGAGAATATGAGCAGAAATCATTTTAGTCATACCATCTTTCTTTCATCTTTCGGAGAATTTCCTTTTACCGTAAATTCTTTGACTCAAAGACTGCCATTCATTTTCTAATTTTTGAATCCTTAATTCCCATGTAACTGTCCATTCTTTTTCTGTCCATGGTCGTTTATTTTTCACATATTATTCAGTTTCCATTTTTTTAACATTCTTTCTTTGCTCACAGATAGACCAAATTCAATTTGATGAAAAGGAAACTCAATGGCAAGCCTTGCTTGGTTTCTTGGGTTTTTATAGTTCTCTTTCACAGAATTTCTAGAATTTTCAGTTTTTCTTTCTTTTTTTTCTTTTTTTTTTTTTCCACTTTCACTTAGAAAAAATTGATAGCTTTTCTTTTTAAACCACTGGATTTAATTTTTAACAATCTGCTTTAGACTATAATAATTTTATATCATGCAGTACAAATTTTTAAGGTTTATGTTAAAAACTTAATCTGGTAATGTAACAAGTAATTCCTACTAGTAAAATAGTTTTTTTTTTTTTTTTTTTGGCTCAACTTTAGAGGTCCTATGAAAGGAACTTTTCTTTTTTAGTTTAGGGTAAATCGGACCTTTCGTCCCTAACCTTTATGTGAATTGTGATTTGGTTTCAAACTTTTTTTTGTGGCTAATCTAAACTCTTTAAAAATATGTGAAACAGTTTTTTTTTTTTAATTATGAAAATTAAATAATAAATCACATATATAACACAAATAAATTGAATTGTAAAAAAAAATCTTAATTATCCTTAGATAGCAAATTACACGTGGTTTATGTTATATTTTCTATTAAATTTTTGAATCTTCTTTCAGTAAAAATGATCATTTTATATCATTTTAAAAATTTTAGAAACTTTTTAACCAAAAAAAGAGATTGAGAATTAAATCATAACTTTTAACAAACAAACAAACAAATTTAATTCAACTTTGACTGCCCAGTCAAACGAAACCGGATTGCTACGGCCACAATTTTTTTTTTTTTATTTTAAAAACAAGTTCGTTCCCAACTCCCATCCAACTACTCAAGAAAAAACATAAGAAAAAACAAATCTCAACAACAATCAAAGCAAAATAAAACTAAATAAAACGGAATAATTATTTTATTAACTTTTTATTTTTCGGAATTGATTTTCACAAAATTCATACAACAAAGGCATTTCTTTTTTTTGTTTTTCCTGATCTCAAAGCATTTCTTATTCTTTTAACCAAAAACAAAAAACATTAGTCCTCCCCCAAAAAAAAAAAAAAAAAGAAATCAAAAATCAAAAATCATAGCAACGGCCGTTGCGTTCCCAGTCCCCGTAGCGAGTGGGCTCGGGTCCTCTGGGCCCACCGACCTCGCCGGTCTCTTCGTTCGCCTGAATTCCTCCTCCTCCTTCTTCTTCTTCTTCTTCTTCTTCTAGATCGTCTTCGTTCTTATTTTCCAGATCTCTTTCGACGGCTTCTCTCTGTTCCTTGTTGATATTTTCTTGATCGGATTGAGCTTTCTGAGCCGAGGAGCTGACGAGTCGACTCGCTGAGTTGATTGAGGAACGAGTCAGCGGCGGCTCCGATCTGATGCAGGGGAGGACCAGCCTAGGCGCCGAGAGATTGGATATTGATGAAAATAGACGGCCCAGATTGCTCGCCATGATCGGAATTCCCTATTCTTTTAGCTCAAACCTAAAGATGAAAAATATACCAAAAGAGAGGAAAATCGAAACCCTACAAAGAGCTGGAAAGAGGAAAGGTCTGTTTACCTGTACGGCGTCGTGTTGGACGAATACAAAGCACCGAAACAAATATTGATAAAAGAGTCATTAAAATATTATAAAAAATAACAGTCCTGTGATTTTGTAGAACACATTCAAGTTTATTATTCAGAAATTTTAAACAAGGTCAAATGAGTAAATGCAACAAGGTAACGACAACAAAAAAAGACAGCAAATGAAAAACGACGACAACAACAAATAAACGACAACAAAAAAGGAAACGACATTATGCAATTAGCCACGTAGATGGGCCGAAAGCCCAACAATAGACGTTAGAATAAGTGCGAGTCATGCAATTTCAGAGAGACAAAGATAGACTGATAGAGAGAGAGAGAGAGAGGAGAGAGGAGAGAAGAAATGGGTGGAGAAGCTCAGGTTTTAAAGAGAATTCCTCGTATCAAATTCCCACAGAGACACCCAAAACCCTCATCTTCAGGTCTCTCTCTCTCTCTCTCTCTTTTTGTTTTTCATCACAATTCAGCACTCTTGGTTTTCTTTTACATTTTTATTTATTTTTTTCAATTTTGACATTTAACCAAACTGTAGATTGGATTCTGGATTTGATGCCAGTTATGGAATTCAGACAATGAATTTCTGTGGTTTTAAGATATGGGTTTTTAATTCTAATTGAATCTTAGGCATGGGATTAATCAATTTGGTGATTTTCTTCTGATCTCTCGTGGACATTTAATGTTGAACAGACCAAATTGGGAAGAAGTGGTTGTGTACTTTATCTTGTGACAGTTATGCTAATTTTGATAACTCATTTTGATACAAATTGGAAACTTATAGAAGGGAAAAGATGAAATTTGGTTGTGAAAATTCATTATCCTTTTAAAAAAAATTAAATAAATAAATGGTAAAGTGAAATGCATGAGAAAGTGAGTTCCTCAACACAATGATCTTGGTTATAGTGACTAATGAGTAGGCTGTATTTTATTCTACAGAAATCATTTACCAAGAACTAGGCAGTAACAAATTTATAGTTTTCTTTCTCACTATATGGTCTGTGTTAGTTTTCATTTTAAGTGGATAAGGAATTTGGTTGATGGGTTCTACTTCAGAAACTCAACAAGCAACAAGTAAAGAGGCCTATAAGATGTCGACTCCAAAGTCCGACGTTCCATTGCCACCCCAAAACACTGCTGTGGGAGGGAAAGCTTCTCGTCAGCCAAAACGAACCCCGGTCACTGATAAAGAGATTGAGGCTGTATTGGTAAGCACCAAAAGCAGTATTTTTCAACTTATGAACTCTTAACTCAACTTTAGTCTTTGAAACTTGTGATTAAATAGTGTTCTTCGTGAGCTTTGACATATGATTTAATTGAAATAGACATGACCTTCATATAATGAGTATTCTTGCAAAAAAATCTCCAATTTTTGTTGGTCACTAACTACATATATACATCTGTTTCTATATATAATGGCATTATGTTGTACAAATTGTAATAAAACTACGCTAATAAATAACAAAGGAATATTTTAAATGTGAGATCTAAAAACATACCTTTCCGTGGCAACGGTGGTAAGTACTCTATGTTTTGGGTCTTTAGCATGTTTATGGATAGAGATCAATCGTTTATTTTCGGATGCATTGATATTTCCTTTTTTTTTTTTTTCCCTCATTATTATAGTAATTGAGATGGAAAGGGGTGAAGACAATTAGAGATGGGCCAATTTTGCGAATAATAAAAAAAAAATAATAGATCGTGGGATTCCTAGAGCCGAAGTGAAAGCAAAGAAAGCTAAAAGCAAATTGTACTTTTTAACTTATTAAGCAATTTGTTGGGTTTTGCTCCGTTTTGCAGTTGGGTGGTTGCTTTGAATAAGTCAGGCTGAGGAGCAGAATGCCATGGAAGCACAAATTTGAACTTATGCCCCCATGTTTTCTTGGTTTCAACCAACAACAAATGTACAAAAATAATTCGTTCTAATATATTGTACAAGGTTGTATGAACGATGTGAGGACCTGTTATTAGCGTTCAGATCCATCGTGACTTTCTCGTGAAATAATCTTTTGTATTGCCCGGCCTAAAGAGTATTAATAGGAACGGTTTTCCTTTGCAGTTGAGGCCGGTGTTTGCTTTAGTTTTTTATTTGTTTATAGGTTATTTTATGGATTGCATAACATTTATATGTAAAGGTCCGGCAACCCTTACATTTTGTAAGTACAGACATAACATAACAGTAATACCATATCTGACTTTACCTTATGATACAAAATTAAAATCCCTCATCCCCAAAATCCAAAAAAAAAAAAGAGCAACCCCCACATTTCTTAAATGAATATTTGTCATTCCTTTATCGCTATTCAATCAAGAGTTTGAAGCATTTTATTCACATCGAGTGATTGTATATATTAATGAAAATATAACAATTAATCATTGAATAAGGTGATACTTAAAATAAAAAAATTATCATATCTTTTATTGACAAGTATTTCCAGCATTGTCAATTCAATTAATTGTATTTACTAATTAAAAGATAACAACTCATGGTTACATTAATTGTTACTCAAAAGTTAAACTTATGAATTCTATAAATTCTAAAAATTATATCTATCAATCAAAAGATAATAACTCAAAATTCCAATAACTAAAAATTATGTGACCTGATACACAAAAGTTTCTAAAAATTATATCTACCAATCAAAAGATAATAACTCAAAATTCCAATAACTAAAAATTATGTGACCTGATACACAAAAGTTGAATCAATGTCCCTCAAGACTGGGCTTATGATTGGACATAATCGGAGTTACATAGCCGGCCTCGTCGGCTCGATAAGAAAATACAATGAATTGTCAACATTTATACGCAGGCGGGCTCGTTAAGAAAATACAAAGAATTGCCAACATTTATAGTTTTATACGCATCCCTAGAATTAGGTGTGCCATTGTGTATGAAATGGCAGTGTCAACTCAAAAACTGTAAACAAGATTTAGTGGTCACTTGATTCAGCTATCAATAATTCAAATAATATAAGGACGTGTTTACTAAACCGTAAAAGAATGTGATAGAAAAGGTAATGGGATTGGAATGTAAAATAATAAAATATAAAGAAAGATCATTGATTTCTTTTTTAATGTTTACTTATTACATGGTGTTATTAGATGGTGTAAAGGAAAACAATTTCATTCCATTTATAATGTTTACTGATCTTAATAATATTAATCTTATTAATGTAATTACTAAAATATACTTTTACATAATGAAAAAAACATTAACACATAGAAATTTATTAAGGATGTATGAGTTAATTTGATACATATTCCCTTTAACAATGAATCACTAATAAGGGGATGTAAAGATTAACATTCTCCTTCTTCATTTTCTATATTGTATGAGAACCACTTAAATCTCATTTCTCATTTTACAAGTAAACATATGATTAAGGGAGAAAAAAAATGACTACTCGCTTTCCCTTTCCCTTGGATGCAAACTAAACTTGGCCTAAAAGGTGGCAACAAATATATGACCTAAATAGGCGAAAATTATCTAAAACTTCCGCAAATGAAGAACACAGAGCAGAAAGCATCAGCAAATTTAAAAGAAATTATGCAATTGAGGAAAAATTATCACAAATTTCCCATCATGTGATTATTAATTGCAGAAAATTCCAGTAACAATGTTTTACATCAAATAAAAAGGAACATAACTGTACATTATTCTTCATTGAAAACCCCAAAAGGCAAAAGGCTTAAACCGAAACAAGTCAACAATTACTATAAACAAAGATAAATATTCTAAAACCTATAGCCTCCCACACAACACTTCCAAGTTGAACCTTGTTCCCTGTGCTTTCTTCTAAAACCAGTTCCTTTCCATAAGGTGAAATAAGCTCGACCGGCGGGGAATCCACGAGATAAAAACAATTCTACAACCTATTACAATATTTCTGCAACAACTGTAGGAGAATAGAAAAAAACGCCATGACACTTATGTCATCACTGTGTGTTTGCTGCTGTCTTGTTGTCTCTTGCTAAAATCTTGATGCCTCCTGAGAAGATGATCGTCATGGGTTGTCGAGCTAACTGCGTTGATCTTGTCTTCTTGGGTTACGTACTTGTCAACCTGTGCAGCCGCTTGCCGTCCCTCTGAGATTGCCCACACCACAAGGGACTGGCCCCGCCGACAATCCCCGGCTGCAAAGATTCCATCCACGCTGGTTGAGAAGCGGCCATAGTCTGCTTTGAAGTTTGACCTCTGGTCGCGCTCCAAGCCAAGCTTCTCCGCCACAGTCTGAAAAAACCAACAAGTGCCACTAGTGAGAAAACTCTCAAACCAATCATGTATAAGAAACAACTTGCATGGACATGCTACTTTTATCAACAATTTTAAACAGTTGACTTCAAGAAAACTTAGAGAGCAGCAATTGAAAATACTAACCGACTCGGGGCCAAGGAACCCCATGGCTAGAAGAACAAGGTCAGCCTCAATCATCTCCTCAGAGCCCTCGACTTCCTTGAATTGGAACTTTCCAGAAGCATCCTTCTCCCATTTCACACGTACCAGTTCAAGTCCTTTAACCACTCCATTCTCATCTCCCACAAATCTCTTGGTCAATACCTCGTAAGACCTTGGGTCTTTTCCAAACTTGGCAGCAGCTTCCTGGTGTCCATAATCTACCCGGAATATACGAGGCCACTGTAAAATGCCATATTTTATGTGTCACAATCTCATCAAAAGCATATGCCAATGTAACCGATAAATTTACAAGAAAACAATGACATAGAAAACCTAAAAGCAGCAGCGGAAAGTTTAGAACCTGTGGCCATGGATTGCCCGGAGCCCTGGTCTTTGGGGGCTCTGGAAGAAGCTCTAGGTTAATGATACTGCTGCAACCATGCCGGATGGATGTCCCTATGCAATCGGTACCTGTGTCACCTCCACCAATTACCACTACTTTCTTGCCCTTCGCCGATATGTATTTACCATCTTGAAGATTGCAATCAAGCAAACTTTTGGTGTTAGCATGAAGGAATTCCATGGCAAAATGGACTCCTGATAGCTCTCGTCCTGGCACAGGAAGGTCCCTGTCAAAAAATTAAATCACACAATTTAACCATGTTTGAATACAAGATACCCTAAATAAGTCTGTATTAGTTAAAGCACTAGTTCAATCAATATGTAAAGACTGATAAACTACAACTTACCTAGGTTTTGTGGCTCCTACAGCCAAAACTAAGGCATCATTATCCCCCCTAAGCCGCTCAAGAGAATACATAGGATCAACTCCAACATTAGCATTGACAACAAAGTTGACACCTTCCTCGGCCATGAGGTTAACCCGCCGTTGAACAATATCCACTTTGTCAGTCTTCATGTTGGGAACTCCATACATCATCAGTCCTCCAATTCTATCCGCACGCTCAAAAACAGTTACTGTGTGGCCCATTCTATTCAGTTGATCGGCAGCAGCCAAACCAGCTGGACCACTTCCAACAATGGCAACCCGTTTCCTGCAGCGTCAAATAAGTGGACGGCTTTATGTTTATTAAAAAACCTTTTACATCAACAAATTAGCAAGCAAACCCAGGAAAACAATTCAACCTTACAACCAATAGTGATACTGTCCTCATTTGAGAAGGTTAACCATATGTTCTTTTAAAAAAAAAAAAAAACAAACAAACAAACCTACCCAGATCTTTTGACCGGAGGTCTTGGAACCATCCAACCCTCTTCAAAGGCCTTATCAATGATGGCGCATTCAATGTTTTTTATGGAAACGGGGTCTTCAATGATACCAAGAACACAAGATCCTTCACAGGGTGCTGGGCATACTCGGCCAGTAAACTCCGGGAAATTATTAGTCTCAAGAAGTCGGTCTAATGCTTCTCGCCACCTGTTTTGGTACACTAACTCATTGAACTCAGGTATTTTGTTTCCAAGAGGACATCCAGAGTTCTCCTGCAAATTCATGATAAAGAATTTTTAGCAGCAACTTAATATGGCTTTCTTAACATGCCAGATGTGGTTACACTCAACTAGTAACGATAAAAAACGTCAGTATACTCTGTTTCCAGGAGAGGGAATAGAGAATGGGGTGAAATTAACGCTTACTTGATGGCAGAAAGGAGTTCCACAGTCCATGCATCGGGCAGACTGAGTCTTCAAAAGTGGGCCAGGTTTTGATTCCTCCATAACTTCTTCCCAGTCGTTCATTCTCACATTAGGATCCCTGTATTGAACACCCTCCCGCTTGTAGAATATAAAACCACGATGTTTAACAGCATTATCAACCCGACTAGGCCGCTTTAACGATTCAGCTTCTTCAACCTTCTGCAAATTGCAAAGATTCAACATCAAACCATAATAAAATTATAAGGGCAGAGTAAACAGTGACGTACCAAAAGATAAAAGCACCACCGCCTTCATACCTGATTGGATTTCCCATTTAAAGATCCAGATGCCATCTTCTTTAGCTCTTCAAAAGCATCTTTCTTCATCAAATCAGCCTCGGCCTCCGCATCTCGCTCCTCATCATCTTTAGCCGCATCCTTCACAGAATCTATTGAGGCTTCCCCTACTTTCATGTTTGCAAGAACACGTTTGTATTCCCTTGGGAAAACCTTAATAAATTTAGGAAGAAGATTCTCAAAGTCTTCAAGTACATCTCTGGCTAAATTGCTGTTTGTGTAACGTTGGTGCTGCTGAATCATCATTCTAAGAGTCATAACGTCCTCTTCTTCTTCAACTTTATCAAGATCTACAAGCTCCAGATTACATCTAGATCGGAATTTCCCATCCACATCAAGAACATAAGCAATACCTCCACTCATACCTGCCGCGAAATTTCTTCCAGTTTTTCCAAGTACGACAACAGTGCCACCTGTCATGTACTCACAACCATGATCACCAACACCTTCCACAACTGCCCTAGCCCCTGAATTACGGACAGAGAATCTCTCTGCCGCCATACCATTGAAATATGCCTCTCCACTAGTTGCCCCATAAAGAGCCACATTTCCAATCACAATATTTTCTTTTGGATCGAACTGGCTTCCCTTTGGAGGATAAACAACAATCTTGCCACCCGATAGACCTTTACCAACATAGTCATTGCTGTCACCTTCAAGCTCCAGTAGGATGCCAGAACAGAGGAATGCTCCAAAACTCTGACCCGCACTGCCATTGAATTTTATATGGATGGTGTCTGCAGGGAGCCCTGCCATGTGGTAACGTTTGGTCACTTCATGGCTAAGCATTGTTCCAACAGCACGATTCACGTTGCAGATCCGTGTATCAATGTACACAGGAAGAGCCTTTTCTAGAGCAGCTTCAGACAGAGAAATGAGTTTGTTGTCCAAAGCCATGTCCAAGCCATGATCCTGTTTCTGGACACAGTACTGGGCAGCTTCAGGCCGAATATCAGAAGCAGGTCTGAGCAATAAGGAGAGATTAATGTTCGCTAGCTTTTCATTGTTTTTGGTAACTTCTCTATCAACTTCAAGCATGTCTGCACGACCAACCATCTCATTCAAAGTTCGAAATCCTAGCTGTGACATTATCTCTCGCACCTCTTCTGCTATCATAAAGAAGAAGTTAATAACATGCTCAGGCTCTCCAGCAAACTTCTCCCGAAGTACTGGATCTTGTGTTGCGATTCCAACAGGGCAGGTATTTTTGTGGCACTTCCGCATCATGATGCAGCCAAGTGTTATGAGGGGTGCGGTGCTGAAGCCAAACTCTTCTGCACCAAGAAGTGCAGCTATGGCCACGTCTCTTCCAGTTTTTAGCTGTCCATCTGTTTGGAGAACTGTGCGACCACGAAGATCATTTGCAACTAAAGTCTGGTGCGTCTCAGCCAAACCAAGTTCCCATGGAAGCCCAGCATTCTTGATGCCAGTCCATCTAGACGCCCCTGTACCTCCATCATGACCTGAGATCAGAACATGGTCGGCATGCCCCTTTACAACTCCACTGGCAACCACACCAACACCAGCTTCAGATACTAACTTGACACTGATTCGTGCACCCGGATTGGCATTCTGCAAATAGAGTTGAATCAAGTTACTATTAAAAATTAAAAATTAAAAATTAAAACAAAATTAGTTTTTGGCACGAAAGTGGCATGCACTCCATCAGGTCAAGTAACTACTAACTGAAAATTGCCTACCTTAAGATCGTGAATTAACTGAGCGAGGTCCTCAATTGAATAGATATCATGGTGGGGAGGTGGACTAATAAGTCCCACACCAGCAGTAGAATTCCTGGTGACAGCAATTTCACCTACAACCTTGTGACCAGGAAGTTCACCTCCTTCACCGGGCTTGGCTCCCTGTGCCAACAATATTTACCAAAGTTAGTATACATTCAATCCACAGACAACAAAAAACACAATTAATACTTAATCTCACCAAAATGCCAAATGTACGTATCAACTAAAGACACAAAGGCACCCTCAGGTGCTTTGCAGACACAACATCATCTGCCATGAACGTAGATCCATAAACAAGAGGAACCTCTGTTCCGATAGGAATGCAGAGATTGAATATGACACTGGAAAAGTAAAAGAAAATAAACCAAGCATGAACCTTGAAGCTTGAAATTAGAATGTGAATAACTACCTGAGCCATTTTTATTTGCAGCTCATCAGCATTTGTAAGATAGTAACTTGAAACTCCAAATCTGCCACTGGCAACTTGTTTGATTGCGCTCCTCTTTGGATTTCTGGAACCATCCGGAAGAGGCTCCATGCGAGAGGGCTGCTCACCTCCCTCACCTACAGATACATTTGGTTAAGAACAGTTCAGTGGAAATTGTTGTCTAAGCAACGGTCAAATGAAAACTGGAATAAGGATATTAAAAGATTTATCGAAAAACAAATAGAAACTCTACCAACATAAAACCATGAGAAAGTACAATATGTGCATTACCTGTATTTGATTTTCCCCCAATTCTGTTCATGGCAATTGCCAGTGTTGAGTGTGCCTCCAATGATATAGATCCATAACTCATGGCCCCAGTACAGAACCTCTTAACAATTTCACTCGCAGGTTCCACTTCATCCAAGGGAACTTTCACATCTGACTCTTTGAACTTCAATAAACCACGCAAATTGCAGGCTTTATTCAATTCATGAATGAGTTTGGAGTACTCTTTGTAAGCTGCCACACTATTAGTTCTGGCGGCCTCTTGAAGCTTTGCTATAGCAAGAGGGTCATTGAGGTGAATCTCGCCGCCTTTCCTCCAATGATAGTCCCCAGGATTTGGCAGGGCCACAGATTCAGCACTTCCTTTTGGAAAGGCCCGAGATGGGAATGCTAAATCATGCAGATGAAGAGCATCACTAGCAAGCAGCTCGAATGTTGCACCTTCCACTCTACTAGGAGTTCCTGCAAAGCACCTATCAATCACTTCTGATGAAAGACCCAGAGCCTCAAAAATCTGAGCACCCTTGTAAGAAGCCAAAGTCGATATTCCCATCTTGGCAAGAACCTTCATCATTCCATAATTGCTTGCCTTGAAGTACTTCTTCACAAGCTCCTCCTTGGAATGGATCTCTCCATTAGCTTTTGCAGGAATTTTGCCATCAACCTGCAATCTCCAAATGGCCTCTATGGCCAAGTATGGGCAGATAGCGTCTGCACCAAATCCAACTAATGTACAGAAATGATGTACTTCACGTGGCTCAGCAGATTCAACAATTAGCCCAACTTGAGTGCGTTCAAGCTTTTTAACAAGATATTGATGAACAGCGCCAACAGCCAAGAGGGAGCTTACAGCAACACGCTTCTTCGAGAAGGCTACATTTAGAAATTGTCAACCACGTAAGTTCAAGAACAGATTAAATACAGTAATTCAAAATATTAATGCAACTCATTGAAAATAATGCTTTTTTTAAGGCAAGTAGAATACCTCTGTCAGAAAGTACTATTGTAGTATACCCTTCTCTAATGGCCTCATGTGCTTCAGCACAAATCCTACCCAAAGTCTCCTCCAATCCCTGCCTACCACGGCTCTTAGAATAAGTAATATCAAGTACTTTGCTTCGCCAACCTCTATAATTCATCTTTTTTATCGCTTCCATCTCTTCAATCAATAAAAGGGGACCTTTCAGGGAGAGGCGATGGCATTGTTCTTCAGTGGTTTCAGTCAAGTCTCCTTCCGGACCAATCATACATTCCATGGAAGTGACAATCTTCTCTCGAATAGGATCAATTGGAGGATTTGTTACTTGAGCAAACATTTGCTTAAAGTACTCAAATGTGAGTTTTTCCCGATTTGACATGACAGCCAAGGGAGTATCATTTCCCATTGACCCAAGGGCCTCAACACCATCTTTGGCCATAGGAAGCAACAACATTTCAAGGGCTTCGACAGTGTAACTACAAAAAGAACACCAAGTTAAGAAACAAATTCCTTCGGAGCAAAAACATCAAGATATATCATTTAACGGAGTTTCAGAATTACCCGAAAGCTTTCAGAGGAGCCAATAGTCCATGAATGCCCATGTTTTCCATGTTCTCATCAGCGTTAGATGCCTAAAATTCAAAATAAATTGTCAAATTGAAAATTCCCAAAGGAGAATGGAAAACAGTTAAACAAACTTTAATGAACAATCACATCAAACTTACTGGCAACACTCCAGCTATAGGTGGAGGGACCCTATCAGATTCATAAACAGAATCAACTATGTCTTTGAGCTCAATCTTTTGCCTCTTAAGCCACTCTCCATATGGTCTTGCCATTGAATATTGCCGTTTCAAGGCTTCATCATCTACCACAATATGATTTTCAAAATCGACCAAAAGCATCATCCCAGGATTAAGTCTTCCTTTCCTGCTTACATCCTCATGTGGAATGTCTACTACACCAACTTCACTGGCCATTATAACACGTCCACTGTGGGTAATGTAGAAACGGCCAGGTCGCAATCCATTTCGATCCAGAGTGGCACCCAAGTATCGACCATCAGTAACTGTGAAAGTATTTCATAAGTACAGACCCATTGAAGAAACTTTGACAGGGACAAAATTATTTGAGTTCAAGACTTCTTCAAAGAAATATTACATGATATAAGAGCTGGTCCATCCCATGGCTCCATGAGAGCTGAGAAGTACTCATACAACGCTTTTCGTTGAGGATCCATGTTCTTGTCATTTTGCCATGCTTCAGGTATCATCATCATTACAGCTTCAGGAAGACTTCTGCCAGATCGAATCAGGAGTTCAAGAACACCATCAAAAGCTCCTGCATAAGGACATCATGCTAATGTAAATTAGAAATGCCGAGTTTCTCCAACAGTTTAAAAAGTGAACTACTATGCCCTTCAAATATTCATACATGCAGAAAAGCTGGATGTTAGACGTGGATACATTTATGCATGAATTTCCGCATCTGCAAACTCAAAATGTTGGGAAAAGTTCACCTGAATCAGATGAACTAGCATCAACAATGGGTAGAAGCTTATTTAACTCATTCTTTGAAAGACCCAACTCCTCACACTTCAACAATCCCTCTCGCGCTTTCATCCTGAGAAATGCCAACAGTAATCTTAATACTGGAAATAACGGAGCAGATCAATTGAATGACTAGAATCCTATTGCTTCATCAAACATACCGTGAAAATACTAGAGGAACATAAATATCAAATTTTCTATAAATCATTTGATTTAATTTCGTTCCTATCAATAGTCAACAGTAAACCTAGTCAGTGAAAAACATACCAGTTTGCATTCCCTCTAAGGGTGTTGATTTCTCCATTGTGGCCCAAGACACGCATAGGCTGAGCACGATCCCAGCTAGGAAAAGTGTTTGTTGAGAATCTCGAGTGTATCTGTGCCAATGATCAAAACAACCCAGACTGTCATTCACAATCCATACACCGTTAAAAATATGATAACTGATCCGAAAACCACAAGCAGGGAATTGTGTGAAGGCCGCCTTAGTAATGCCAGTAGTAAAAAGCTATGGGAGACCTAAGCTGTACTTTGACCAACACAATTTCCATTTAACAACCTAATAAAGTTCAACCTCGAAATTATCATAGAGATCAGTGGACCTAATTTTCTGCAAACAAGATTTACTCTTTTTTTTTTTTTTTTTGGAATCTGAAGCAAGCATGAGGTTTTACTTGATAATGAGGTTTCTTACCAACTCACCCATGCATCCAATCCAGCATCAAATACAATTAGTAATCAAGGGAGCGGAAGAACTTAAGAGATCATTCAAACCTCAATGCCTCAGAAGTCATTCCTCAACCTTGCATCCCTTCAGTTACTGGTTGTCCCATGCTGTTTGTCGGAGTATGAAGTTAGTGGAGAAAGATAAATAGTTAATGGATAATATATTTACCAGGGCCATGTAGCTCGTAAACCTTTCATTGCCAAGATCTGCATAATAGTAATCCTTCAACTGATCGGGCTTCAGCTGACCTTTGTAAACAATAGTCCTATACAATGGGGGTAAGGATTTATTATAATGATGTAATAGAGTGACATTAAAGTTCCCCAAAGACAAATATGGCAGCTATCTGAAATAAACACCTTGAAGAAAGAGAGCAAATGTAAAAGTCCCTAGCACCGCCATGTTCGAGGTTTAAAGAAGCTCGTATAGCAACCATTGAAAGCCGCCTTAATACGTACATCTGAAAAGAAGATGCGCCAAATAATCAGAAACTTGAAATAGTCCGTAGCTTTAACTACTCATGGCATGGCTGCCAACATGACACTCATCCAGCAGTTCACTTAACTAACGACCAGAAAATAAACATAACAAATCTCCAAACGAAGTACATTACAATTGTGGCCAAAACCTGAAAAAATACATCATTATTAAGGGAATCCATCGTTAAAATCAAACAGCCAGTAACAAAACCAAATTACTTATTGCCCCATATATACACATCATTATTAAGGGAATCCAATGTTAAAATCGAACAGCCAGTATCGAAATCAAATTACTTATTGCCCCATATATCACAGTAGATCTCGAAATCAGAATCATCTTTCACAGCAGCCCAATATTAGCTTGACTTATAGCTCCTCGTTGTAGTTCTAGAAATAACATCTAGCGAACCAAATGAAAATTACCTGGCGCTCTAGGTCAACTTTTGACCTGCTACTACGGGTAAGGAAGACTTGCTCAAGTACTGGTTCTGTAAGCAATGCAGACCTTCCCAATCCTGAGTTATCTGTTGGCACGGATCGCCACCCAAGAACTGTATGTCCAAGAGACTCCGCTACCTACAAACATAATCGAAGATTCTTTTGTCATTGTCGTTGTAAATCATAATGGCAAACTACAAGTAGCATAAGCAGAGAGAAAACCACCCAAACAAGTAAAATATAGAGAAAACGTAGCAAGACCATCATCCAACGACTAGATTCATTGTGAAAAACTAAGCAAATTCTGACAAATTAAATAGAGATACATAAAAACTCGAGATAGAAATTTCGTTTCCCTTATACAACTGCCTATGGGCTGTAGCCAGAAATTACCTTTGAAAACACGTTTTTACTTTCTTGCCTCCTACTTTCAGATGTGGGCAAGAACATCATACCAACAGCATATTCACCCGGCAGGGGAAGCTCAAACCCAGCATCCTTGGCAACCTGAGAAATCAAGCACAAAGAAGTGAGTACCAAACATTAGTAACGAAGTACATGAAACGATACAGACAATCTTGTAAAAAAGTTTAAATCACATTTTTGTTTCTCCGTGGAAAAGAATTAAAAAATAAATAATAAATAATAATAAAAAAAACACACACACACACACACAGAGAAAGACACGCGCGCACACACACACGCACCAACAACAAGTGCTCCTTATGATAAAGCCCAAAAAAAAGTAACGAAGACAAAATTATATATCGGAAATAACGTCCCTCGCCCATTAGCGTACGTTGTTATATTTAGATATATATATATATATATATAATATTTGTATAATTACACTGAGAATATTTATTATGAAAAAAAAAAAAAAAAAAAAGAGGAAGATTTATAAGTGGACATGCGAAAAACAGAAGCAGACAAGCGAACAGATAAATAATTTCAGTTTGTTGATTTTTTTGATAAGTGGAAAAAAGAAACTAATTAATATATGCATTAAAAAAAACTTTGTTAATAAATCGAGAAACAAATTTCATTAAAAAATACATTATGAAATTTAATTTACCTCGCTGTAGAACTCGTGAGGAAGGGCTACAAGAATCCCCGCTCCGTCACCAGTATTTGTCTCACAACCACAAGCCCCTCTATGCGACATCCTTACCAACATTTCAAGAGCATCCGTAATCTACAAAAAAACATATAAAATATCTCATCAAGAAACATGTCTACACCGTAAACCAAATCAAAATCCTCGTAAACAAAAATCATATCACAACGTATATCTCAATCCATTTTGATTTTGTTTTTGTCGGCTTACCGTTTTGCGACTGCTTTCGCCGGACAATTCAGCGACGAAGCCGACACCGCAAGAGTCCTTATCAAACGACGGGTCGTATAGACCGAGAGGCTTCTCAGGAACGGCAGAGAGCGAGGAGCGAACAACGACTCGCAGCTTCGGGGACCTCCCCGGGCCGTCGGATCGCCACAAATGGACTCGCTCCGACCCGGAAGCCCTAAGTCTGGTTCCAAAGATTTTTTTCTCCACAGCATTTGACGATTTCCTCGTCGCAGAGCATCTCGCCGCTCTTCCGGTGACCCTCGTTATTGGACTAGAATTCAGATAAGGCGTAAGAGAGGGTTTCGTTCGGAGCTGGAGAGCATAAGTACTGGCTCCCAACATTTTTCACAATCTATGTCCAGATTTTCTGGTCCAGAATTTATAAAAATGCAATTTTTTTTTTTACACACAAACTATCCTCCGAAGAAGCTAAATTATTTTTTTGTACAAATCTAATTTAGATCCGGTCTTCAAGTTCGATTGGGGACGAAATACAAGGTTTCGGATCCGAATCAGAGCGGGTTTTTAAGGTCCTTCCAACTCACAGGTTAAACAAAACGGATCTGCGCAAATGTCTGGAACCGACACCGTTTCAACGAAAATCAAGGACAAAAGGATCTGTTTTCTAGAGAAACAAAAAGGAAAAAAAAAAAAAAAAAAGTGGT
Organism: Ficus hispida; assembly: GCA_025413025.1. Classification (NCBI taxonomy): domain Eukaryota; kingdom Viridiplantae; phylum Streptophyta; class Magnoliopsida; order Rosales; family Moraceae; genus Ficus; species Ficus hispida. The sequence goes on from CM046364.1 coordinate 18,385,441, forward strand.
TTCGAGCGACGAAAAGGCGGGGAAATCCGCGGAAAGTTCGCTTTACAGAATCTCCTTCGTTCTCTACGACCTTCGACTTCTTCTTCGGCAGAATCCTGATGAAGAGAAGCAGGCTCGGAATATCTCGAAAGAACGCAGAGAAAGAGAGAGGAAACCAAAACGCCAGGGATTTTCCCGGAAAACGAGAGAGAAAAGGAAGAAACAAGAAAGAAAATGATAGAGAAACGAAAAGGCGAGCAGGCAACGACGCAAGAAAGCGAGCGAGAGCCTCCGAGCTCTTCTTTAGGTTCTCCTCGGCGAAGCAGAGAGCGCCTGATTTTATAGAGGAAAAACAGGGGTGATACGGAAAGTTTTTATTTATTTTTTTATTAATTTATTTTTACAAGAAAAATAAAAATAGTAAAAAAGAAAATTAAAAGAAAAGTGGTTTTAGAGAGAGAGAGAGAGCAACATGGGGACCACCAGGGGTAAAAAAGAATATTACTAACAAGACCCTAACATAAGCAGTGCTGAGTAGTAATATTAGTTTAGTGACGTGCCAGCGGGGAAATTTCTCGATTTTGCCACGTTTGCGACGGCCTATGCGGCACGCGACAGCCGCTCATGGTGGGCCCCGGGAAAAAAAGGGTTAGATTAATGGATATTTATTCAGATATTATTATCATTTAATAAATAAATAATTGACACCGCCTCTGAGTGATCATTTTGGATTTTATTCACTCCTCCTTGTGTTCCAATACTATCAGAACATGTGTTTAATTAATAAGATTTTTATAATTAACTAATTAATATAATTTATCTATTGATGTAAAATGATATTATAATTTTAATTATTTTTAAATAATTTATAATGATATTATTATAGGGATATGAAGTGAAAAGGAATACAAGTGTTGAATATGAGAGCCAGATTTTTTTTTTATACTATTATTTTCTTTAAATTAGATAAATATTTTTAACTGTGTTTTTGTTTTTATTTTTGTTGTTGTTGTTGGTCTTGTGAAGCCGCCGCTTACAATCTAACCCTAAAACAGATGTTATTCTTATCCACCTAGGCTCGGCTCCGAGCCTCCGCACCGAGTCATTCGGCAACCGTCTTATGATTTTACTAGATTTTTTTTTTCTTTTCTTTTCTTTTTTAGTGAAAATAGATGCGTTTTTTTTTTTTTTCTTTTGTATGAAAATGAAAATGGATTCTTTTTCTTTTTGAGAAATTCTTTTTCAATTGGAGTATCCTTAAAAGCAGAAAAGGATTCTCAAAAAGAAAAATATAATATGAAAAAGGTTTTATTTTTCCTCTAAAAAATAGTATGATTTCTTAAAATGACCAATTAGCCATTGCAGATCTCTTTTTTTTTTTGTTTTTTTTTTTTGTTTTTAATTTGACAAATAGGACAATTTAATATTGACTAGAAGAATACTTCGACGTCCCCTCAAAAGAATAGACTACTTTATTTATCTCGATTTCTTTCGTCACCTAGTGTAAGAGTTTCTTGATCAGATAAGATAAAACAATTCTGCTCCTAATGAAAATCAGTATGGATGTGGTAGTTGTAGATAAACTAATAGTAAATCGATATCTCATTTTATTATGAGATTTAAAGTTTAAATATTTATATTTTAATTTTTAAAAGATATATATATTGATAACTTGCATCATAAATAATTTTATTGAAGAACCAAGGTGCCGAACATAGAATGTTACTCCAATATAATGTTATTTTCAAAAATATTTGACAAAGTAACCTTCCATATTAATTTTTTAGGATTTGTAACTTAACAAAACCATTGCTATTCCCTAACTTTCTTGTTGAATTTTCAATTAATAGATGTTATTCAAGAAAGAAAACAAATAAATACAGGTAAAAATTACGGTAAAACTCATTTATATATCATATCGATAGAGTTCATTTTTAACCGTTCAGATGTAATCAAACGACTGAAATATTACTTCCATACTGTAATCATCACACATTTTATCTTACATATTGACTAATAAATTAAAAGTAATTTTAAAAAAATCTACCAACTGGTCGGCATTGGGGGAAAGGGGGCAGATCTGGTCGGGGGGAAGTGTCCCCAACGACGATGGGGCGGGGGGAGAACTGGGTCAATGTTAACACGAGGGGTTGGTGGAGTCCGTAGCCAGTATTCAGGAAGGATATTGAATTTTTTTAAAATTATTATTTTTATTATTAATTTATTAATCAAATACTACTTTAAAATAAAATATCATACATAAATAATATATTAACCATTTAATTATATTTAAATAATTTAAAAATAAATTTTATCAATAAAATATATAAAAAGTACTCTATCAAACTTCTAAAATTAAAGCAGAAAACTTTTTATTAAAAAAAAAATAATAATAATAATAGTAGTTGAAAACTAGAGAAAGTCAAGGGTATTTTGGTAAAAGAAATTGAAAGTGGTAGGTCGAATCGTTGACTAGAAAAAACTGACGTCATGAGTGACGTCACGAATTGCCAGATACGCGGCCAATGGTATGTGTAATTACTAATTATCTGCCATCGGTTTTTTTACGCGGCCAATGGTATATGTCAGGCTGCTTTTCAGTTTTCAATTTTTACTCTTTTCTTTTTCTTTTTGTTTTTCTTTTTTTGTAGGTTTTTGTCTGCATAGAAGTCCACATTCTCAACAAAAACAAATAAAAAAAAGTCCCAACATGATATTGGAAAACTCCGCCTCCGTCTCAGTATATAGCCATTTTGGGTCATTTGTTCATCCTAACGGTACATTAATCTTTTTTTGTTAATTACACGTTTGTAATTTAGTTGTCTTGTTTTCCACAATTTTCCTTATATTAGTAGAATCTCCAAAGCAATTTTTTTTTCCTTTTTCTTGAAAAATAACGATTTTAATTCAAATTCTTTAATATGATATGAAAAACTGTTATATTTAGTAGTTTCATAAATAATCTTGTAATAATTACATACTTAATTTTATCATAAAATATAAAATTGAAATAAATATAGAATTGAAATGTTTCAACTCAAAGTGAAGAAAAAAATTATCATGTTAATAAATCATTTCTTTTATTTTTTTAGGGATTTTAAGTTATTGTTTTGTTTACTGGAAACAAAACCATAGGAAATTCGTCCCTCTTTGTTTCATAACTTTTGATTAAAATAAATAAAATAAAACTTTTGCTATGGACAAATGTCCTAGTTAATGCTTTAAATCTCATTGTATAACATTTACGAATTTTGTGTCCCAATCAATCACTAGGACCACTCCTAGTCTACCACTGAAGCGCTGGGCACTAAAAAAATATATTAAAAAAATAAACTTAATACATTTTTCTTGTTTGCTTATAAGGACTCCCAATTATCAATATTTCGACGAAAAGTACGGATACTCTTTTTTTCTTTTTCTTTTTTTTTTTCCCTTTTTTTTAATTAGTGGATGACTGATGAATTATACTAGGTTGAAACCTGCAGAATCCACTACAGTGTGTGTGGCTCTATTTGATTGACATCTCACCATTCTTTTTTCTTTCTTTTTTTTTTCCCCCCCTTGTTGTGAATATAAACATAACAATCACGAGACATTGGTACTCGGCAATCACCAACCTCAAAAAATGTTTTTGTTAGTTGAAAAACAATGAGAGAGAGAGAGAGAGAGAGAGAGAGAGAGGACGGTTGGTAAGGCAACTGCAAGATGAGGAGAGAGAGAGGAGATGGTAGGTAAAGCAACTGTTAATAGTCAAAGACTCAATAGTCTCGTTCTTTAAATATAAATAAATAAATAAATTACAAACTAAAACTAAAATTAAAATTAGAAGGGGAATTTGTAATAAAGTCCATTTAGGTAACACTATCACTAGTTATTATTTTTAAGTCATCCATATTTAATTTATTTATTTCATTTATTTTAAAATTAACTTAATAGCAGCCCTTAAATGGAACACTATGAGTAGTACCCCTCAAAAAGACTCCACCACATCTTCTCCTAAAATTAAATACTCAAAGTCTAAAAGATGCAAAGTAGACATTTTTGTCCCAGCATTATAACATCATAAGAAGGAAAATATTTATTTAATTTTGTGTCCAATTCTAAGCTACTCTTTTAATATGTCCATTTAAGATGAGTAATGTGACATTGACATTCTATACGTTATTATTACATTAACATAGCATTAGGTCACTAAATATATTTCGCCAATTTTCTCTGTTATATTTCATGTTCGAACTTTGAGTGCATGAATAAATCTATGATTCTAAATTTTCGTTAATCAATTAGTTATTTCTCTATTAGTTATTAGTGTTATATAGTTGCACTCATCTTAATTCATATTTTTATGTGTCATTAACTAGACCGATGCGTGATTTGAGATTGAAAGGAAAATCATCTAAATTTATATTTAATCACTTATTAATTTTACAAGCTTTGAGAGGATACAAATAAAAGACTACCTCTCCACTTTTGCAATAAAAAATAAATTAAGTGTTTATCAAAAAATAAAAATAAAAATAAAAATAAAAATAAGTCCCTACCTAAGTCATTTGGATTTTCTTCCAACTTACATGCCTAGCAATAATGACAGGGACCCGAATGTGTTGGTAATGTTGGTAAATTGGGTCGATTTAGAAAGAATCCAACACACGGTCACTTTTGTGGATGGACTTTCTATGTCATTTTGCTTATAAGACATGTTATTATTGAAGGGCAAGATATTTGACTGATGTTCGGTGTGAAGATCATATGCACCTCCAACCCTAATCACGACAACGACATGTTTCGATTGTAATATAAAACTATAAATGGTCCACCTCTTAATTATTCAGGGTAAAAAAAATTCATCTCAAACAAAAAAATTATAACAATAATTACAAATATATAAAGATATAGAATATTTCAATTAATGAATTAACATTTTGAGATAAAAATTCAATTTTTTAGAAGTCTCAAATTCAACATAATATCAAAACCAACAAAACTCAAACGAACAACATGATCTAGTCAATATAATATTGGTGACTCTAAATATAACATTATCTTATAGGGGTATTTGGTCATTCTACTTAACATGTTGATGTTTTAAAATAGAAACTCAATATCTCGTAAGTCTAAAATTCAACGTTAAATTTTTATGATAAATTAATAAATGAACATAATATTAAGATATGAGGTCTTGAGTTTAAAGTTGTTTAATTACCATTTTTGTTCTTTTCAAATTTTTATGCATTGGAGCGTTAGGATTTGTTCTAAAATTTAACTACACGTTATGAAAAATATATATACTTTAATAGTTTAAATTTTAAGATTATTGGTAGTTTAAATCTTTAACGGTAATGATTTTTAACATAAATAATAATGCTAAGGACAATCAAAACGTGATGTCAGTGCAAACAATTACGACTCATGAGTTTTGAATTTTTATAATTACGCTCGTTAAATTGTATGTCACATGCAGTTTTTTCTTTATTTCGTTCCTTCTGTTTTTGAATTAATATAAATTAGAAACTTTTAATGTTATTACAAGTATAATGAATTTGATATCTCCAAATATATAAATTGTAAAAATATAAAAAATATAAAAAAAAAAACTAAAAACTGAAAAAAACTAGTGTGATTTTTTCAAATAAAGATAACTTTCAAAAGGTAAAAGAATATTCAAGTGTAAAAAGCAACAGGGGATAAGTATGATGGAGCAGTAAATTTGTCAAAGTTAGATCAAAGTAGGGATAAGATTGGCTTGTGATGATCCGAAAGGACAACGCCAGTTATCCACGTGGCAGAGATCGCGACGTTGAGGTGAACGTTTCTGCAGTGGATAGTAACTCGCTGTGTCCATTTCAGATCTGTCCCTGTGACTCGTGAGAGTACTGTGAGTGTGTGTACGACAACGAAAGAATTTTCAACGTTTTCTGTTTATTTTCTGTTGCACACGAACGGTAATAGACATCAGTAAACGACGCCGTTTTGATACTCAGGTGGTCCCCTTTTCGTCCTTTCGCTTTGACGTCCACTGAACAGCTTTGGCCAGTCTCAGCTGTCATCTCTCTCTCTTGTTTTATTATATTTTATACACCTTAAATTTATTATAAAATTAGAATTTACATTTTAAATTTTTAATTTTAATAATTTACATCTTAAAATTTTAAATCTATAATAATTTTCACTTCATTGATAAATAATTTTAATTTTTAATAAAAATCGATAATTCATTTACATATAAATCTTTAATTAAAAAAATAATTATTTATGTTATGAATTAACAATCCATATATAAATTATATATCAATTTTCTTTAAATGATTAATATTATTATTAATGGGATATAATTTATTACATATTTATAAATTTATGGTATAAATTATCAAAACGAAGAATTTAGAATGTAAATTATAATTCTATAATAAAATTTAGGATGTATCAATGTAAAAAGACTCTTTTTTTTTTCCCTTGTTTTTTTGAGGGAAAGAAATATTGCCTTTTGGAGTGTGTTAAGCACGAAGACCTTCAAATAAATTTTAGGATAAGATCTTTCATTTTGTACAATCAATAAGAAATATTATTTTAATTATTTGATTAATTTTTTAACATTCTTATTCATTGGCGGAGCTATGTTATGTTAAGTGGAGGTGACTGAATTTTTTTTATTTTAAATTTATTTAAATTATATTATGATTTTCTTTTTTGTCCACACTTAAAATTAGTAATCTCATGCAAGTCCCTAATAATATATATATATATATATATATTTACTTATAAGCTCATTGATCATATACATTGAACAATAATTTTTTGATCGTACGTAAAATAAAATTATCATATAGAATTTAATTTTAGTATACGCCATCAATGAACTAGAAGGCTAGCTTCACTGATGAACTTATTGATGATGATCTGGAGTAATTTTATGTATTTTATGTTATAAATTTTTGATGTATACATTCATAAATCATATCATTTAAAATATAATTTAACGGTCAACGAACTGTTACATGACGATATGGAAAAATTAAAAAAAAAGGGTAAAAGGACCAATAATTTACAAGTAAATTAGATTTTATAGGATTTATAATTCGATATATGACACGATAACCTGACTAAAAACTCATAGGGAATTAGTAAATAAAAATGGGTCCTTAACGATTGGATTTTTTATTTAACACTAACGATAGAAAACAACTTTTTGACCAATAGATTATATTTTCAACAACAAACTCATTTATAAATGTACACATTAAGAATTAATAGGACTGAATAGGAAACTATTTCATTTATAAATCTTATCAGTAAAAACAACAATTCCTGATGATATTACAAAACGAAAGATCTTATTAGAAAATTCTTTAAAGAATGATAAAAAAATAATAATAATAATAAACAAAAGAACTTTTGTTCAAGGATCCCTCGCAATACACGAAATTAAAGTCGTTTACCATAAGTCATGATAACATTTGATTCGGAAATTTATAATTGAAAAGCAAGGGTCTTAAAATCCACACGTGGTCTAGCTTTTTATATCTAAAATTTATTTATTTAAATTTATAATCATAATTTTTAGTGGGCCATTTTTTCCCACCCACAACCGACAATGCCGTGAAATTCTTGGCATCTATATATTTGTATTTTTATTTTTTTCTCTTGAAGCTGAAAATCTAGAAGGGGCTTGTCAAATCATGCTGGATTATCGAAATGTCAGCCCTTAATTTTATTTTTTTAAGGTCTGAAATGTTAGGCCCTTAATTAGAAATAATGTCAATTAAGGGTCGTTCCATTCTTTTGAAGGAACATATTGCTGTCGTTTGGGGCTGTTAGTTAAGTTAATAATTGATAATTTGATACATCAACGAATCTGGACTCCATGGTCGAGCAACTTTCGCCCTCTTTATGAAGATTCCGAGCATTTAATTGACGACGTCTCACTACAATATTGATTTGTTAAACAATATTCTTTTATATCTTTTTCAAGAGATTTATAAAAAAACTGGTCCGATCTAACTCACGTCTAAAATTTACAACATGATACATAAAACTGATTTGAGTCAATAATTAGATTATTAAAAAGTTAATCTAATGACTAAATATATCAATATATAATATTAAATAAATGTATGATTCTTAACATAAATTTTTTGTCTCTCTCTGTTTTTTTTTTTTGGGGGCTAACGTAGGCAATGTAGACATTAGTACCTAAACTAGAGAATTGGGCAAAAAACAACAAAAAGTTAAACTCATACCGATGTTTATTTTTAGGATGATTTCCTTTGTTTATTTGAATAATATATCTTAGCAACAACAACAAAAAATTCTATATGTCTATATTTAAGTTAAAGCGGCACGCACATTTAAGTATGTGTGTGTGTGTATATATGTAGTTATATGTATAAGTACTTATTACTATGTCTTTTTATAATATATTCGCTTTTTATATTCCATCTTAATGGAATTCGTTTATTGCCATGGGAATATTTACAATATATATTGCGCTGTGCTTATGATATTTTTTTAATGAAAATTATCATTTAAGATAAAACATGATACAAATATTAATAATAAAGATAAAACAATCTTGTGATATAAGAGGTAAAACTCTCGATCAAAACCGATTTCATTAGTAAAATCTGATGAAAATCAGTGAGGAGTACATAAACCGAGACCCAATAATGGAAAAATTCCTCATATTCCATGACAATCATAAAATTGAGCGTGTACAAAGCTCTTTTTAAAAATGCACCTATAAGTGATAGAATATTTTGATCGACCGAGAGATAGTCACTTGCAGTACAGAGACTGCAACAAACTCTGTCAAGCCATAACACTAGTGGAAACAATAAACATACACTCTTAGAAAATAGCTCAAGCAGAGCACACACACAAAAACAAACCGGAGGTGGATAAACTAACTCCTTTATTACAAAAGTAAAATTAAAACACAAGAACAAACTATTAATATAAAAAATATCGATTGCAAAATCCTCACCTCACGTGAAACAACCACTCTGCCACACACCACAACTTAGAGGAAAACACTCGACTCAAGGTAAGAGATCATGAAACCTACCATCAGACTACAAAGGTATCACTGGATCCCAAACCACTAGAAGCTTGTCGGCTCTAATCGAGAAACTTTCATCTAGAATCTCCGACTTCATTCCCGCCGAAATCACTAAATCGTTGATCATCCTCGTCAGCCGCAGCGGCAGTAGCGACGGAAATCCCATACAAAGGGAAACCTTAGATATGAAAATTTTGAGAGAGCAAGGGATGGAGAGAAAAGGAAACCCTAAAAAGTTGGTTTTATATTTATTGTTGTGTGTCTCCTGTGTTTATGATCATGATTAAAGCATAATGAAAATGGTTCGCCAAGGAGGAAGGAAGGGGAAAAAAAAAAAAAACTACTATTGGCGTGGTTGGTAAGCACATGGAACTCCACAAACGAAGGAACTAATTCTGCCATTATATTATTGAAACATCAATCTAAACACTAAACAGGACTTAGCACTATCTTACCCTAAATTATTGGTTCTTTTCCTCTTTTTTTTTTTTTTTTTTGGGGGACAAATAGTACCCTTTTTCACTTTCGGGGGTTGTTTAGATGTATCCTTTAAGTTTTTTTTTTCCTTTTTTTTTTTGTAGTGTTTTTAAAAGTGAAATAGAGGGTGGATTTCTCATCAATCCTCCCCACTCATAACTCATTTCAGCTTTTTCAAAACAAAAATTAAAATACATCTAAATTGGTCATTGCAAAAGCACATTTTTGTACATTTTATATTACTATTTATTAAAGAATAAGGACTGAATTTGCAGTGTAGTATATTTAATTAATTATATACGGTTGATCTTTAAAAAATTCCCCTGCAATTTGTTCCCAAAAAAATAAATCCTCATCAATAATTTATTGGGTCTCCATTATTGTAATTTTAATGGTCGGCCAATAATTCACACTAGATTCCCTATTATTAGGGATTTCTATAACATGTAACAAATAAATTAACCTTTTTTTCAGGCAAAAAAAAAAAGCCAAATATAACCTTTAAGCAAAAAATTAACAAAACAATTTTTTTTTTTTACATCATATGGTAAAAGCCTTAAAGTATACTATGTCACGTGGTGTCCTTGCAAAGGAGGATCACAAAAGAAATATCTGTATATTTGCGTTATCAGAAGAATATCTAAAATACATCCCATATGATCTTTTCATTCCTGATAATTTTGTAAAGAATAATTTCTTATTAATTTTATTTTAAGAGAGAGAGAGAATTGTGCTGGGCCCTAGCTCTACAGTTGTCAATTTAGGCAACAACAATTTATATATATATATATATATGTCTATATACAAATATGAGAATGACATAGATGTTTTACCTATTTTTGGTTGCCCTGGGAATGTTTAAAAAAAAAAAAAAAAAAAAAAAAAGATACATGTATACGACTTGCAAAGTTATAAATGTTCTTGTCATATGTGCGGTTGTTTAGGTGTCTGATTTCGAAATTTTATTTATGTTTATTTTCTTCAATATTTTTTTTCAAGTTTATAAATGAAAAATGATTGTCTATTTGAGATTGTGATTTTTTATGTAGTTTGATACCATTTGAATCAATATTGGTGATTTAGAATTAAATTCTAGTTTAAAAATTTACAAAGTGATGAAAACTCGTATTATTAAATACATATAAATGAAAACTCAATTATTAGATTCCACAAGTCCAAGTTGAGATTTGAATGCCTTATTGGTTTTTAATTTGATAAACTAGAATCTTTGACACTAAAGTATATTATTATGAAATGCTCTAAAATATGTTGTGTTTACTTTATTATTAACTACCGGCTTAGGAGACAACACAACCCACGTTTTAAAAATTTTTTTCCTCTCATTTTTTAAGTTAAGTTACTCCAAACCTCAGGCAAGGAAATTCATCCGAACCTAATTTTCTCTACGACGATAAAGACAACGAAATATGAAGGACAATATCTGTATAAACATATATATATATATGTATATGAGGTACTCTCTCTCTCTCAGAACTTTTTGTAAACTCCGCTATTAATTGTTCATGGCATTGTATTCAAGAAACAATGAGAAGTACAAGGGAACGACCATTAAAAGAGAGAGAGAGAGAGAGAGAGGAGAAGTACAAGGGAGAAAAAAGTTAAATCTCGTATTAAAAAAAATTAAATTGATCACCAATGCTTATATAAAAATACCAATGGAAATAAATATTACGCAAGGAAAATTAGTTAATAAAATATTCTATTTATGGTTATTTAAAATTTGGCGTGGGGCATAAGAATCATGATTTTGGGCCACAAAACGACATATTTTGCAAATAGATTAATTGTTATGAAAATGGCATTGTTGGATCCCTTTGTTGATGATGTGGTAGTTGAGTGTGAAGGTTATATATGTGTGTGTGTATGTATATATATATGTATATATATATATATATATTACAGTGGAGGTTTATATGCCAAAATACTTTAAAAAAAACAGAGAGAGAGAGAGAGAGAGGCCAACGAAGTTTGACTAAAAACTAATATCAGAAAACACAAGGAGACAAGTTTTCATTAGTTGGAAGCAGTTGCTAGCCCACTAACAGCATTCATTTAGAAGCCAAAAACGAATTATAAAAATATTCAAAAGTTGTTGTCGTTTTTTGGCAGCCTCTCGTGCAGCACAAAATCAGAAAGTAAAATTGTATTAAAAAAATTTAATTAATGGCAACTGGCAAGTGGGACAGAAGTTCGAAGAAAGTTGCAATCTTTATTTGATTTTATTTTATTTTGTGTTAAATTAAGCTTTTTTATTCTCTATTTAAAAAAAAAAAAAACAAACTTTTCCTTATCTTATTTTATTTAGCTTTATTTTCTTTTAAACTTTTCATTTTATCGTTTTACTGAAAAGCTTAATTAAGCATTTCTGATCGTAATTTGATGAAAGTGTCGGGGGGAAAAAAAAAAACAAACAAACCGACCACGGCTTGTCAATAATGGGCATTAAATCAAATAAATATAATAATAATGGACTCAAGAGCCAATATGGTATAACGCTAGGCAAGAATGATGAAGAGAAAATACTTTGGAATTTAGTGTTTCTAGTTTAAGGAAAACTAAGTGATCAAGATTTCATTGGTTTTGGTACAAGGAACTTTGCCCATGCCAAACGCAAAGGCCACATGGAGGGCTAGTTCCACTAGGAAATACCTCCGTTTTCAGTGGTCCCAAAAATCAATAAAAGTTTTCAGAAATCTCCCACGGAAGTAAAACCTATATATCATATAGTGTCGGTCCTCTTTTTACTTTTTATTTTCTCCACCTAATTATCTTAATGAATTCCAAAAATAACATTAAATGGACAGATGAATATATAAATTATGTATTCTTTTTAGTATTTTTTTAATGAACATTTAAATTTTCTGATCAAACTTACGATACGAATGAGTCATTAATATATCAGATTAATAAGAATTCACCACTAACCTATCACCCTCATGCAAGCCTACTTAAAACTACATGTGGTAGCTTAGGTAGCATAGTAAGCATGGGTTGGGATCTCGGGGGAATTGAATTATTTTCTTTAATTAGATTGATTTCTTTATTGGTTTTGAGCTATATTATTGAGAACCCATGTCACCCACCCACTCACATCAGCATGCCATTGATAAAATATTTTATGAACATATTATTATCTTTAATTAGACGGATTTCTCTGTTGGCTTTGAGCTATATTATTGAGAACCCATGTCACCCACTCACATCAACATGCCATTGATAAAATATTTTATGAACATATATATCACAATATAATCATACATTTTTTGCTTGTACATTATTATTATACATATATTCTATGTCATGTACGTATAACATGACGAGTACTCACACAAATGCGGCTTTTCGAAGCAGTTGGGTACTGTACAAATATATATATATATGTATACATATATGCACACATGAAAAAAAAAAAAAAAAAAAAGGGTTCAAAAAAGAAAGTCCACGTTTGGAAGAGACATGGATTTGCTTTTTCAGTGTGTTCTGTCTGGAGTTTAGTGGTCCTGATCCCATGTGGTTGCGGCGTAGACCATAAGGAAATGGCAAATAAGTCGGCAAAATAAATATATAGCCCAAATTACAATTGCGAGGTCAATGCCCAAATAATACACTTTTTTTTTTTTTTTTTTAAAGTGCCAAAATAATACTCATTGATCAACAGAAAATCATGTTACCCATTTTGCAATTTTTGCCACACTAGAAGAATGTCATATTTCTGAAAATTAGATCAAGTTAAATTTCGATCAAATGAAAAAAACATCTGAATTTAATGTAATTTATGTAAAATATAAATTTAATACAGATTTAATGGTTTAAAATATAACTTGTTAGCAGTGAAAATCTGTTAATTCAAATCGTCCTCATCATATAGCACTCAAAGTTGTCTCTCTCGCGAATCAAAGCATAAAAAAATGAACACAGAAATATTGATAGAGGTTCGCATCAATAAATGCTACGTCCTCTTTGTGTCCATTGTGGTGTTTTCACTATTTTTCAGAAATGTACAACTATTTTCTCTACTTTGTAGAGATTTGTCATTTATTGCGACTTATCTACATTTTATATCCCTTTTTTCCCTTAGACAAAACAGTTATTGTTTAGGACACTTATGCTAACTCATGTTTGGTTATGGCACATGCCTTCGGGCTTCAGCACTATCCGAGTCCTCAACCGCTATTTAGAGGTTATGCTTCCACATATCTGGGGAAAGTGGGATAGTGGCTCTTCTTCGAGATTCTGGAAGTATCGATGTCGTCCAATGGAACTAGAAGGAAATGCTTCTCCAGTCTCATGCTATCTTTTATGTCCTTAGAGTTAGTCTCGACGTATGGAGCTCATTTGATTACCTCTCGCGGTAGAAGACATATCGGATTACCTCTCGAGATAGAAGACATGTCAGATTACCTCTCGAGATAGAAGACATATTCAAATACCTCTCGCAATAGAGGACATATCCAATTATCTCTCATGATAGAAGACATCTCAAGCCTATCCGACTTCCACAATAGAGGAGAAAATCTCCTTAATTGGGGTGTAACATAACTTATCAATAAGATATTTCTTTAAATGATCTCAACTCTATCCGACTTCCACAATAGAGGAGAAAATCTCCTCAATTGGGGTGTAACATAACTTATCAATAAGATATTTCTTTAAATGCTATTATTGAAGTTCTCGTTTCAGTTATTATATGATTTTGAAAAAAAGTAACAAACAAATTGGTCAAAATTGAAGGTTGAAAAAAAGTAGATTTGGCCGTCTGGTTGGCTGAGGAGTCCTTGAGCTCTACTCCTTCGTGAACTCAAAAGGTCATATGCTAAAGGAGTAAGGGCCATTCCACTGTAATGTTTGTACATACATATATAAAAATAAATATTTTTTTCTCGAAAAAATTATCATAGTTTGTTTGCTAGTGGCATAATGATGCTTCAATTGCACCAGATGTCTTGGCTTTTTAAAGCTTTTCTTTATTTTAATTCTCAATTGATCAATTCTATGTAGTGTTTTAAAGCTTCTCTTACTTGGCGTCTGGTGAGTTGTGACCATTTTTCACTGGACTAGAAAGGAATCAAGGATGTGGTCTCCACGCACCATTAATTGGAGTTTTAGATGGGCCCCACATTCGTCCCAAAAAGTAGAGAGTGGGGCCCATTTAGGTCAGAAAAAGTGAAAAACTTGTGACACATTAATGAATGAATGAATGAATGAATGAATTTTCCATCCCACGAGCCGACGGTGGCAACTATTAAATTTTTTTTTTTTCAAGACCTGCTTTTGTAAAGGGCAAAGTGCTTATCAAATATGATACATAGATTATGGATGGGATACTTGGGACACAGTAAGTCGGGGACTACACCTAGAGGTGGGTCATGTCAGCACGGCACTTTTTTGCTTTTTTCTTTCTTTTCTTTTTTTCCTAAAAATATTAGTGGGCACTTTGTCTAATTTTTATTTTTAATTTGCTAATCAGGACACTTGTCTAGTTAAGAATATTCGTTCTTAAATTTCGTTGGGACTAACTCAACGAAAAAAGAAAAAATCAGGATCTTCGGTTATAGGCTATAGTTTCGAGACTTAAAAGATAACTTTTATAAATAGTCCATTAATCATGCATCTTGTTTGGTCTTTGATTTTGATTTTTTATTTTATACATCACATTTTTTTTTGAACTTTTTTATTAGTACACCAACGATCATATTGATAATATGTAAAATATATATATATATATATAAATTGAATTTATTCAGTTCACCTGAACTTTATTTATACTGAATTCATAATTAGATATATATTTTGGAAGCAAATAATATTTAAATGAAATATATATTATGTAAACTTTATGTTATAGAGTTATTTTGATTGTACAGTTTTCCTACAAAGATATTTAATTATAATTTTAACCTTGATTAAAGTACACATTATTTGAAAGTGTTTAATTTCTGTTCAGTTTATAACGAAATACCTATATAAAGAGGCTGTTTTCGTATAATATAAAAGTTCGAGATAGTTTAACGTATAAAACTAAAATTTTGAGAATAATTGTAGATTAAGAATATAATCTAGAAACCATTTGTGCAAATATTATTTGTTCTAAATAAAAATATAAGTGTGTGTTTAGCTTACAGAAGATGAAAATTTTAAATTAGAGTTTATTAATTTTTTAAATATTAATTATAATTTTTATTAATTTTTTGAAAAAATATAAAAATTCACATAAAAATTGAATTGGAGATATTAAATCAAACGGGGATAATTGTTTTTTTTTTTTTTTTCACTTTATCTAATCTGATGACGTTCTCATAATCTTATGCCTATCCAATAATCTTATCTATTTTTACGTATCTTATTTGTGATCCAAAGCAAAGAGGACCCAAAAAAATATATATAAAGGAAAAAATTGATGTGGTTGTAATAAGAGTGCCATGTTTTTTTCACTTACATTGGGAAGGACTCAATTGATGAGCTTGACTTGACTGAACGCAAATCACCATGAATTATTATTACTATATTAAAAAGAAAAAAGAAAAAAGAAAAAGAAATGGACATGGAAAAAAATTGTATGGCCAAAAAGATACTTCACACTTCACGTGGCCAGGTTTGGATAGGGCTTTTAAATGAAAACGAACCCACCTCTTTTGTTTGTTGGTTCCTTCCCAAGAGATTTCTCTCTCTTTGTGAGTTTTTGACAATATTCCCCATTTACTTTTTGATATTGCCATATGTGGCCAAATACTTGCATTGTCACCATTTTGCCACTTGTCACAAAAGAACTCTCAGTTTTTTTAATTTAAATTTAATTTTTTTTTTTTTTTTTTTTTTTTTTTTTTTTTTTGTGGTTTGGTCAGATTTGAGCAGTCGAAAAAAAGTAGAGGTTTTTAATCTGAAGGGTCTGAGGAGTCAGGCCTGGTTTTGTAACGAGTGGGAAAGAAATGTTGTCGTTTTCATACCAAACACAACCAAGCAGAGTTCCCTGTATCACAACATTGTTTTGGGTGTTAAAAAAAGGGAAGTTCCTCGTTATCGCACTTTTCATGCCTTGTTAATTTAGGAATTCTTTTGGGTTCCTGCCTTGCTAATTTTGAGTGATAACTATAATAAGATTAAAAATACATTAATGTATGATTTAATTTTAGCTGTAGCAACTATAGCTAAATAATATTATATTAGATAAAATCATAAAGAAGTCAACTAGATATTATGAATTATTTATTAAAAAATTATTACTGTCAGATATGTTTAATTGTCAGAGAGTGTTTCTATAATTTAAAATTCTACCTACGTTTTTATTTCCATATAATTTCTAAAACTAACCTTCAGAAATACACAGTACTAATTAGATGCCAATTACAAAAGGACCAAACGAAGCTAGAACAAGAAAGGTAAACAACATGAAGGAAGAAGAGGTAGTTAGATGATTATGAAAAAGAGGTAGATACATTCTTAAGAAAAGGGCTCATTAGTCATTACAATTACCGTCATCCTTTAAGGGGAAAAAGGGAACTCCTTTGTGTGCAAACCATTTATTTTTTTGGCTGAAAAAAAAAAAAGTAATGTTTCAGTAGTTACTTGATGAGTCTCACATCGACAGAGATTTTAAATGATTTATAAATATCGAGAGTTTTTTTATAGTAATTATCTGAAAGTTATAATTTAATTATATACACTTACCAGTCCACTATGATCCTCTTCCGAATGTCTTGTGATTGATCTATAAAAATGGTGTATTACCAAAAAAATATGATAATAAAGGGGAAAAAAAAAAAACTTGGGTCCTAAAATCCTCTTTGTTTATAAATTTTGACAAAGCAAAAAAAGGAACTGGTGGCTGATGGCTCCAATGAGTAGATGGTGGTAGGTTGCCACGAGTAATTGATTGACCATCCACCATGACTTGGTGGGTGGCTGAAAATTTTACCCAATAAACTTAAAATAAATTTTTTTTAAAAAAATAAGAACAAAAAAGTGGGTGGCTGAAATGTTGCGGGCGTGGATCTTGATGATTACAATAGGTGGTTTCTGGTGTATTTACAAGGTCACAATCATTAACCATAATAGAGAGAGAAAGAGGGGGGGAAAAAAAAAAACTTTTCTACCAACCCTTTGTTTTTCCCTTTTAATCAGCTTGTTTAACATTAAGTTTCTTTTAACCGTTCTTGATAAGCTGTTCTAATTAGTCAAAACCAAACTTTCCCTTTTGAAGTTTTATATTTGTGCCAACTAATTTTGTGGTGAATCTAAATATCTAAATAATCTTTAAAAAAGAGGGTATTGGATTCTAAGGTGATACGCGTATTAATTAATCATTGTGATGTTTGGATGACATGATGAACTTGGATTTTCAAAGCACTAACAATGCTTTTTATATTCATACTTTAATCATATTTGTTGCCCAACAAGTGGATCCTTGTTTGCTGTTCTAATTGATTCCCTAAGCTTTTTTCTTCTTACTACTGCATCTAGACCTATAATCTATATTCTATAGGAATAAATATCACGTCGGGGCTTTGGACCCTATAACTAAGGGCAATATTAAAAATAAAGTAATTCTTATATAGTAAAGAAAAAGCTTAAAACGGGAGTTTAAAATGTGGTGTCAAATAAGAACTTATATTAAAAGAATAGGAATTATCTCTCGTCCGACGGTACAATCCATGCAGAAATTTGATATAATCCTAGGAAGACAACGGGATAATCTATTAGAGAGAGAAAGAGAGATAGAGAGTGAGAAAGAGAAAGAGAGAACTTTCCCATCCAATGGTCTAATAGTACTGTACAAAAAAATTGTCGTAAAATAATATAGATTAATGCTGACGCTTAAAGAAAATGAATATAAAACATGATGTGAATCAGAGTTTATAACAGGAGAATCTAGTTGTGTGGACACTTATGAGGTAACACATGTTAAAGAACAAGACCCACTTAACGATTTCTATATATATATACATATATATATATATATATAAAAGAAGGCCCACTTTACAACAGGACGGAGAGTGAACAATTAGTAGTTTTAGACACTGTAAAGTCATGATTAAAAAAGGTGTAAAATCAAAAGTCCAAGGAAGATACTGTCCATTACAAGGAAAATGAAAGGAAGGCTTGGTGAAATAAGTGAAATTGTTTTTTCAATGTGTCTGAAAGATGTGGTCCATATGAAATGAACACAAGAACTAGCTTTTAGTGGGTAATGATGGAGTAAGAAGAAGAAAAATAAAATAAAATTAGGACATGAGGGCAATGGAGCTTTGAGTAAATGTTTTGGTAGATGGTGATGTGGATGTTTTGGAGAAAACTCAAAAAAGTGTTTTTGATTCATCAACTGGCAACCCAACACATTCTCTCTCTCTCTCTCTCTCTCTCTCTCTCTCTAGGTAGTTAAAAAACACATTCTGGACAGAGTAGGTGCTTTTCATAGGAGATCGTTGGGTATCGGTTTTCACATGCTTTGTGCTGTCTGGTCTCTCAAATTTTGGTTTGTCAGAGAGAGAGAGAGGCTTTTAGAAGACATATATATTTATATATGTATGTATGTATATGTCTTCTACTCGTGAGAGGATGGGATTTTTTAAGATTCTCTGGTCTATTCCCTTAGCATACTTCTTGGTCAAATCCTCACCAGCTAAATCAGGAATGATTAGTTTTTTAGCACTTCTTGAGGTTTAGGTACTTTACTTTCTAATGTGAATAGAATGAGAATTTGAAAAACAAGTCCATTGAGGTTCAATTGGGCCTGGTCCATTTGTTAATCCAGGCTTTTTAGGTTCCAGGCCCACTTTAGTTTTTAAATATTTGATGCGCTATTTACTAGGTAAACAATTTACAAGCTTCTTATTAAATTATTTGCCTGATAATTTTGTTATTTACAACAATTTACTCTTATATTTTAGAAACCTAGTTTTTGCTTCCATTATTTATGTCAAAATGACATGTACTTCTATCGGCTGAAAAAACTGTCTTCCAAGAAGAAATGTAAACCAGGAAAAAGTTGAACAACTCTACATCAACAAGAGAAAAGAGATTCAGTTGGGCCTGGCCCATTTGTTAATCCAGGTCTTTTAGTTTCCAGGCCCACTTAGTTTTTTTTTTTTTTTTTGGATGTATTAAAAGTAGAGAAATATATGTATTCCCAGAAGAAATGTAAACAAGTAAAAAGTTGAACAATTCTTCATCAACAAGAGAGAAGCAAATATTGTAATACAACTACTACGTCAAAAACTTTCACCAGTTACAAGTTCCGTGTCAAACATATATTTAATCACTCCAAGGATGAAAAAAATAGGAGCAAACCGGATTTTAAAAATCTCAAGACTCTTCTTGGCAACGAAAGGAACGTCTCTGAAATCAGCTAAAGCTCGGTGTCACATAAACGGACCATCAACTCAGACACCATTCTCCGGGCAAAAGGAATGTAGCTCAGACTATACCTGAAAGTTGAAGCAGGTAAAAACTTAAGAAGATGTTACAACAGTGGAAAAATGCTGCCGAGAAATACTGTCGAAAAAAAAAATTGAGAAAAGTGCATTACAGTATGAAATACAAGTTATTAAAAGAGTTTCTTTGATAGCTAAAGTAAAATAGGCAAGAGGGTGTTTAAATAGAGAAGAAAGTAGCCATTCCGCTCATCCTGTCAATGTGGAAGGAAAAACTCACCAAACAAGGGCACAGATCTCGACTATGACAGCGAGTATTGTTAAAATCTTGCTATGTATCTGTACGATGAGAAGACAAAGGAAGACAGGAAGTAATGTACTGTTACCATTAGTACTAAACCGAAACCAAGGGATCCAGAATGTTGACTAAAGTTTGATCCATTTTGTCATCGAACAAAGATTGAACACTGACCCAGAGAGCACAAATGAGTGCTAGAACAACACATCCAAGATAAATAGCTGTCGCATAAATTCGGACAGAGTCAAACATCATTCTCATTTGTTTTGCAGCACCAATGAGGAAAACTGTGCTGCCAAAGAGCAATTGAAGTTTTAGTATCTAATCTCTAGAAATTTCGGTTTTACAGAACCAAGATGTCCAGGGGAAGAAAAAAGAAGGAAAATGACGGACCATATGAGAAAAGATTTTATGCTTGTGTAACACAAATGCATGTGATAAGACAGAAGCATATTCATGTGATTTGTAATAACAGAAAATAAAATTTCATGATGAAAACTAGTTCTATTTAAAGCAATCAAAATAAGAAGCAAAGTAAAACCAATATATGATACTATGATTGCTGGCCAGGGAAAGTAATGAACAAATGTTTAGAACTGAATAGGGAACATAAAATGAATTGCTTTTTTCCCTTCTCTCTAAAAATAAAGATTAAGGCCAGACATAGCAACTTTGGACGAAGATATCGGGATTCTTTTTAAATGGGTGAAGAAGAAGAAAATGGCTACAAATGCATCATGGTGATCTAAAACCATCAAAATTAGAGAAATCAACCTCCAAGACACCCACCTTCCAACAGCCAACACATTGCCAAAGGTGAATAACAACGCGAATTTGATTGGTTTTGCAAAGACAACCATCGACTGCAAAAGAAGAGAACGAGAATTATAAGGAATTGTTTTTGTCGTCGGATCAACATCTTATTTCAACAACATTAGCATTCCAAGCCTGAAAACTATAAATGACTAATGCCAATATATATCAGCTACTCCTTTCTCTTGATCTTCACTAGGACTAAAGTTTTCTTTGGCAAGGAAAGACCACAATTGTAAACAAAAAAAACCCGATAATCAAACTTCTCTATGTGAGATTAAGAATAATTCAATCGGGGATTTCCAGGGAAATAAACAAAATTCTCAAAGCTCTAAAAACACCCCACCGCCTCATCTTGTATAATCTTGTTACGTACTTTGTAATATTCAATATTCATAACCAGTTCCATAGAAATTGCAATTTGCCCAAAAACTCTTAACCTTTGAAAACTCTGAAAATTGCATTTGCATTTGTAAATAATTTACAAAAGGAGAAGTGTCCAGAAGCTCATACCAGGAACATTAAAGCCAGTCCAGCGATCAAACACGTAGCAAACACATAAATTCTCTGATAAAGTCAAAACCCAAAAAACCAAAACGCATCCTGAGCCCAAAACGAACAACTCGAGAAAACCCCACCAACCCATAATTGAAAAAAATAAAAATTAAAAAAAGAAATAAATAATATGTGGATTGAATTTTGTTTCTGCAAAACGTACCTGGGTAGGGGAGAGAGAGCACAAGTTATCAGATTCATCGTCCAAGAGGGCGTCGCCTCCCTCGTCGTTGTCGCCGCCTGATATAGATTGGTTCAGCTTTGCCCACATTGTTGAAAAGCTGTCTTTACTCTTCAATGGCTGCCTAGAGGAAATACCCACAATTATTTCTCCATTTATTATTGAAATACCAGTACAGGACAGGGTCTGGCACTTAAAAAAAAAAAAAAAAAAAAGGTGGAGCGACTGTGAATTATTGAAAATTTTTACGGTTTAAACAAACGACATGTCGTTTTTATTTTGATTTTAGTCCTACTTCCATTACTTGTAAACGACATGAAGTTTTCATATCGTTAATGTTCGAGAACAACATTATTTGAATGCCATTTTTATGTTACCGTTGTTTTTTTGTTTCCTTCACTACCCCACCGCGCGCCACCCCCCCCAAAACAAAACCAATAGTTTGAGTCTCTTTTATGTCGTTTCTCAACTTAATGTTTCTCTAGAAAACTTTTTTGATGTCGTTCGTTGTTGGTGTCTTTTGGATTTTCTGTCGTTTCAAAAATATTAATGTTTCTCTTTTATGTTGTTTTTCTGTCGTTGTTGGTGTCTTTTGGATTTTCTGTCGTCTCAACTTAATAGCGTTTTTAACAGTTCGTCGTTTGTTCTTTTGAACTTTCTAATGCAATTTCTTATTCATATGTTTTTGGCTTTGTTGCTTTTTATTTGGACATCGTTTTCCACGTTGTTGTCAGATTTCAATTTTTTACTTGTTTAGTTGTTGTTTCCTGACTTATCATCGTTTATTAACATTGTCGTTTCCAATTTATTGTTGTTTTTTGTTAATGTCGCTTTTCTGTCCTTACGGTCGTTTCTTTAACATATCGTCGTTTCTTTTCGGTCTTTTTAACGGTCGTTTTCCGAATTATCGTCGTTGCTTTCATCGTCATTTGTTGACCTATTGTCATTTCTTTTCTCAAAGAAACATGTCGTTGTGTTTTGAAATCTTACTGTCGTTCAAGGCCTAAACAGGTAGATAATTGACATTTTCTGTTTGAAAAATTAAAAATAATAATAGAGTAAAAGATAGAAGAAAGAGAGACAAATGATTAACATGATTTAATTCATAAGGAGCACTATGAATATTCTTCTACATAAATATAAATTTACAAGTACGAGAAACGACTAGGTTACTACATCAAAACTTCTATAATTAAAAAATTTCATATTTCCTAATATGAAAATTAATATAAATAAATTTAAATACTCTATATTACAATCGATTAATCTAAAAATTAGAAAAAAAAAATTATAAAGTATAATTTCAATAAATATTTGACAATCTTAAATCTCAACACTCCTTCTCAAATTGGTGCATATTAACTTGAGTTTAATACTTCAAAAACAACTTCGAAATTCTCATAAGCCAAACTCAAGTTCACATGAGTTTCACAGCATATTAATATCCAGAAGTTTCACATATCAGGCTCAAATCCATATGAGCTTTACAGCACATGCTTCAATTGATTCGCATGCCAGTTTATTATTAAAAACTAGGAAAGGAAACTATTCCTCCAAATCCAAAAATAATCGTCGGATTTCAACACACCCCTCAAGTACGTGCAAAGTTTCTAAATTCGGAAATAATTTTCAGATTCCAACACACCCTCTTAAGTCGATGTCAATCTTTTAAATTCAGAAACAATCATCAGATTACGATACACCAATTTGTCAAAAAACTTTGAGAACAATATACTCATTTTGTTTGTCAATTTTTTTTTCAACATGTTTTTTTTTTCCTTTTTCATTTTCATTTTCTTATTTACAAATTTGTAATTTCATATACACTGAGATAAAAAAGAATACATATTTAATCAAGAGTTTTAACCAAATGCATTCACAAAAATCATATGACTCCAATGTGACCATTCGTTTGAGACGACCCTGACATCAATAATGGTTTAGCAGCGGATTCGATAATGAATGTGATTGTGACACCTCCTACATAGCGAGTATAAATCATTCACTAGAGTCTTAAGGTATTCGGTTTTGTTTGTTCTAATACCATCTTAAAAAATAAAAAATAATAATAGAATAAAAGATATAAAAAAAAGAGACAAAAGATTAACGTAGTTTCAATCACGGACTAGAAATAGAGATAAGATTCATTAGTAATGAACAGTCTAAATAAGCTCGCATATAAATATAAGTTTACAAATACAAGAAATAGATAAGTTACCAAATATATCAAATCTTTTATAAGTAAGAAATTTTCCTATTTCCTAATATGAAAATTAGGGTTTGTTTGATATTTGAATTTAACTCAAATTAAATTGTCCTTTTTCATATAAGTTTTTATATTTTTCTAAAAAATCAATAAAAATTATAATTAGTTTTTGAAAAGTCAACTAACTCTAATATAAAAATTTAATTTCTAACCAGCAAACCAAATGTAAGCTTA
The DNA here is from genome assembly GCA_025413025.1 of Ficus hispida. Taxonomy (NCBI): domain Eukaryota; kingdom Viridiplantae; phylum Streptophyta; class Magnoliopsida; order Rosales; family Moraceae; genus Ficus; species Ficus hispida. Next base: position 18,409,627 of record CM046364.1, read on the forward strand.
GCCTCTGTTTGATAAGTTAATTAAAGATAAAATTTTTAAATTGTAGTTGGATAATTTTTAAAAAATAAGTTATAAATTTTATTAATTTTTTAAAAAATAACAAAAACTAAGATAAAAAATACAATTGAATTATAATTGGATTTTAAAACCAAATAAAACCTTAATATAACTAAATTTAAATATCTTATATTATAATCAATCCATCTAAAAAAAAAATTTTTTTTCAATAAATATACGATAATCTTAAATCTCAAATCTCAAATCTCAACATTTCGCTTTGTCCCCGATAATTCTCCATTCAGAAGTCCTCTCTCTAAGAGTGAGAGAGCTCGAAACCCTAGCTGCAAATTCTCCGATTCTGGTCCGGTTTCCGTGGGCCAGAAGAAAGCGAAGATGTCGTCGACGCTTCTGGAAGTGACTCGGTCGGCTCACGAGGAGGTGGAGCGGCTTGAGCGGCTCATCGTCAAGGAGCTCCAGAGCGAGCCGTCGTCCGCCAAGGACCGCTTGTTCCAGAGCCACCACGTCCGCCACATGATCGACACCATCTCCGCCACCACCGAGAAACTCGTAACTACCCTCTTCTTCGACTTCCGTTTCTTGAAATTAGGGAAAAATTTGAGCTTTCTTACTCGTTTTTTGTTTTTGGAAATTGAAATTTGGGTTTTGTTTTTGTAGTTTTGGGTAATTCTTTAATTGCCCATGGTTTCGAAGTTTTTTCCGCTTTCTGCTTAGTTAAGTAAGAAAAAGTTAATATTTTTCAGTGAATTACCTTAATATTTTGTGTTAGTACCTTGAAATGTTGGCCTTCGATAGTCGAGAATTGGAATTTTGGTGTGAAATTGGGTTTAATAGGCTAACTAGGCTCAGAGAAATTGCGGTTTGGTTGTTCGGAAGACAAGATTCAACTTGTATGTGCAAATTAAACTCTTTTATTTTTTTTTTTAGGTTGAGATTTATGAAGACAAGGATGGTGCAAGGAAGGATGAGATTGCGGCTCTTGGGGGTCAAACTGCGACGGGGACCAATGTGTTTAGTGCATTTTATGATAGACTAAAGGAGGTGATGTTTTGTGAGCATGCCTTTGTATTTGCATTATGTTGTTGATATGCGCATTGGCATTTTGTAGTCTAAGGTTCTTGAAAGTTGAAATCCTGCTCAAGCTATTGCTTATATTTTTAATAGTTCTTTGGTTCTGTTGTTCGGTCCTCTTTTCTTTGTTAGTTTAACAATTGAAATAGTCAGAGCAATAAAAAGGGCAAGTAACTGTTTTGAAATGTGTTTTCATGTTTTTGTTGGTGTTTGTGTAGATTCGTGAGTACCATAGAAGACATCCAGCTGCACGTGTTGTCGATGCTAATGAGGAGTATGAAGCGATGCTGAAGGAGGAGCCAGTTATTGAATTCAGTGGGGAGGTCTCTCTCTCTCTCTCTCTCTCGTCTTAACCAAAATCCCAGATATCCATTTTTTATTTAGATGAATGAGTTGCTAATTACTCGTAGCTCATCAAGATAATATTTTGGACATTATTTTATTTAATTTTTTCGTTGTATAACTTTTCTACATTTCTTTTTCAGGAAGCACTAGGAAGATACCTCGATTTGCATGAGCTGTACAATCAGTATATTAATTCCAAGTTCGGAGAGCCCATTGATTACTCTACTTACCTTGTTGTTTTTTCACAACCGCATAAAATTCCTCGCAAGCTGAAGTTCTCTAGGTATATTGCATTTTCCTTTTCTTTTGAAATGTTACTTATGGTGATCTGTCCATGTCTACGGTTGTTCAATTATTTTCGTGAAATTTGGAATGTTTGTCCTTTCTGGTTTCTGCAGGCAATACAGGGAATACATAGAGTCTATACTGGAGTATTTAATTTATTTTTTCCAGCGGACAGAGCCCTTGCAAGATCTTGATAGAATATTCTCAAAGGTTTGTTTAGCATGATGGCCCCCCTTTTTTAATTGTTTACATAAATAGTAGTTTCATTTTGCACGACTGAAATGCACTGCTTAGTCATAGAATTTGACGTGCTGCATTTATAATGAAATAGGAATTAACTGATAATATTTGTCTATGGACGTTTCTCTCTCGCATTTGGGGGGTCAAAATGTTAGGAATTAAGTGGCTTCGTCTATTCTGGAATTTTCTTCAAAGATATTTTAAGCTTTGCTATGTTAAAGGTTTTCTGTAACTACCCGTATTGAAGAGATGTTTACATAAGATTTCTTAAATTGTTTGTGTATTTGTACAGAAGGATAGTTCTAGAACTTAATTTTTTTTTTCAACTTCATACGTCCAATATAAATGATGCGTTTCTTATTTCATCTTCATCTTCAGTTATCTTATGTATCAACTATGTAAGATTTCGTTTACGACAATCTTAGACTATGCTCTATCTGGTTTAGATTTAAGTACGTCTCTATGTTGCTAGTGCAGGTTGTAACGGAGTTTGAAGAGCAATGGGCTGATGGTAAGGTCTGGGAGAATGAAGATCAAGGAAATGGGCATGTACCAGATCAGCATACTGTGATTGATCTTGACTATTATAGCACAGTCGAAGAGTTGATAGAAGTGGGTCCTGAAAAATTAAAGGAGGTTAGGTTCTGTTTCCATTTTTTTCCGTAGTATTATTCTGTAAAAGGAAGCCCCAGATTTTTGTCATTTTGCATTCAATCTGCGTACATTTAATACATGATTTTAGCTGCATCTTTGCTTGCTATTTTACTCGCAAATTTTCTGTATTTACTCTTGTCAGGCATTGGGTGCATTAGGACTAAAGACAGGTGGTACTGTTGAGCAACGTGCTGAGAGGCTTTTTCTCACAAAGGTTGTTACACGCTAGCCTTACTTTCTTTTCTAAAAGAATATATAAATTTATAAGCACGGGAGCTGTTCTTATTTTACCTGAGGGATTAGAATTAGCCCCTCGCAATTGTATATCGCCCAAGATAAAAGAAAAGATAAAACAAAAAGTTTAAACTTTTAGAGTTTAGTGTATGTTTTCCTCGTGCTTACTTCGTTGATGACTGCTTTAGTCAGTATGCATTTTTTTTTCCTTCTGTTTTTTCGCCTCCGGCAAATAGTCAGTTCCAAATAGAAGAAATTTTTAAGAGTTCAAGTGTATGGTTTCCTTGTCTGGTTCTTTAATGAATGCTTAGTCAGTCTGGTGCGTCCTTTTGTTTTTTGTTTTTCTTCTTCTTCTGGTCAGCCTGTAATGTTTGAAAATTGCGTGCTTACTGGATTGGGATTAACTTGTTTATTGGCAGGAAGTTTACAATTTATGATGCTTATTATATGACTCTCAAAGCTGAAAAATTATTTGTTATTAGTGTTCTGGCTACTGATTATTGCACGTTAGGCTTGTAGATGTACAATCTGAATCCTTCTTCCAGAACATCGTCATTATTATTATTGGGAGCAAACCCTTTTTCCTGAATTTGATAGAGTTATGTTCAAATCACTTAAAAATTTTTTGAAGTTGTGTTAAATGTTAATAGATTGAAAAACATATTCCTTTAAAATTTTATACTTTTCGTGCAGCACACACCTCTAGAACAGTTGGACAAGAAACACTATGCTAAAGGTTCACGTGGCTCACAACAAAACGGGATTGCTGCAGCTCCACAAGTTAACAATTGGAAAGAAATAGCTTTGATGGAGGCCAAAATAAACAGACTATGTGACTCCCTGGAAGAGGTTAACATATATTTCCTATTTGTCTAACCTCGCATGAATTGTTTGAATATCAGTAGCACCACATACAACCCGCAACTCTTCCAGTTTTCCTTTATTATATATTATTTAGTATTCTATTCCTGTCAATCCAACATCTTTGTTTTTCTGTGGCATGATGCAGACAATTGCACGAACAAAAGACAACATTGTGAAGAAGCAAGCTTTGACGTATGAGGAAATGGAAGCAGAACGTGAGGAGGTGAGTGAAAATTTGTGCTTTTCATCTTTTCCAACTGTTGAGGAAAAGTTAGATCAAGAATAGACAGAACAATCGTAAATATAACTTGTAGTGTGTCTACTTGGTATATAATCTAACACTGAACATGTAAATTACAGCTTTTCTTTTTTGAGTTTGCATTGGTTTTCTGACAGAAAATACTGCTTGGCTAACTCTGCAGGAAGAAACACAAGCCGACACTGAAAGCGATGATGAAGATCAGCAGATTTATAATCCCCTCAAATTGCCAATGGGTTGGGATGGGAAGCCCATACCATATTGGCTTTATAAGCTTCACGGCCTTGGCCAGGTAATATTTTCCTTTAAACTAGGGGTCTCTTCAGATACTTTCTCTTTAGAGTGATGATATTCATTTCTAGAGAACTCATTTGAGCTCTCATCGCGCATTTCTGACTATCTTTGCATTCAGGAGTTCAAGTGTGAGATATGCGGGAACTACAGTTACTGGGGCCGCCGAGCTTTTGAGCGACATTTCAAGGAATGGCGCCATCAGCATGGGATGCGTTGCCTTGGTATTCCAAATACCAAGAATTTCAACGAGATCACATCAATCGAGGTACCCTTTTGACATCTTTTTTCGGTGTTGAATTTCCTTGTCAATTGTTGGGGTTAGAACCGATCAGATTAACCTCTTCAAAGCCTATAGAATTCCGTACTTTGCCTGAGAAATATCCGATCAACTTTCCTTCATTTATTTACGTAACCAAAATTTTTTAACTTTGTATTATGCAGGAAGCAAAAGAACTTTGGAAGAGGATACAAGCGCGACAAGGATACAATAAATGGCGGCCTGATCTTGAAGAAGAATATGAAGACAGAGAGGGTAACATTTACAACAAGAAGACATACACTGATCTGCAACGTCAGGGACTGATTTAGGAGAGTCGACTGTTCAGACAAGCTTGAATTTGCTTGGTAGAGGAATTAATTTCGTACTTTTTTTTTTGGCGGCGACCAGCACATCCGTCTCAAGCTCCCGGGCATCATCTGCACATTGTTGTGACAACTCAATGGGTGTTAGGATTTGCTGGAATTGTAGGTTCTTTGTATAACTCTTATCGTGATGGAAAATGAGAGTGGTTCACCATGTTGTCCTCACTGGCGCCTTTCATTTCAATTTCAATTTCAATTGTTAGATTAAAAAATGGAGAAGGCCCTTGGCTTCATTTAACCAATCTATGGCTATAATTATACATGTGATAAATGTGAATGCCTTCTTCTTTCTTTCGTCTTTCTTTTTATTTTTATTTTTTTTTCGGACTTCCAAATTAAAAAAGAAGAAGAAGAAGAAATGATAGTTTTTTACAAATAAGATTAAAAAAAAAAACACCATAAATTTAATAATAGAGAACATTACGTGAAGAGTCATGTTTTGAATAAATTTTTTTATTTTGATTTTTGTCTATTTTAATATTAAAATTGATAATTTTAGTGTTATAAAATAACAAAATCATCGACTCTAATATTATAGTAGAAATAAATATAAATTTATGACATTCTTTTATATCAATCTATAGTAACCAACGTAAAGAAACAAAACCACGATGATTCAAAGTGGCATGCAAGGAGACAACAATCTACTATCTATCAATCTATTACACAAATAAAAGAGAGAATTTCTTTGATTTTTTTTTTTCGTGTTGTGTTTTTGTGTTTTTAACCTGGTTAAAAATGACTTCGTCTATTTTTTTTTTTTGAAATTTGGTAAAGGAGTTTAGATTTGTTATTTTATTTTATTTTAAGTTTCACAAAAGAGTTTCTGTCTTTTTTTTTTTTTTCATTTTTTGTTTTGTCCTTTTATATTTTGTCCTAATTTTCTTTTTAATTCTAATATTATTTAGATAATTTATTATTTCACTATGATATAATATATTATTTCACCCGCGTGATTCTAACTAGTAAAACAAGAAAAAAGACGATAACAGACGACATGAAAGCAACAATAACAAGGAACGACATCAGTTAAGGGAACACCAATTAAATAGAAAAAGGACAACGACGAAGGACAGTAAAGCGACAAAAACAACGAACGACATCTTTGAGAAAACACCAACAAAATAGGAAAAAGGCAACAATAACGACAATAACAGACCGACATAGACATGAAAACGAAGTAAAACGAGGAAACGGCGTCAGCAGAACGACTTGAAAGACCAATCGACAAAAGCATGTGAAATAGTCCAAACATGAAATCGGTCCTTAACATATGTTTTTTTTAGGCAAAAAAAAAAAAAAAAAAAAAAAAAGAAATAATTACACAAAATGTCTATTTTTAGAATATCATTTTGAAATATGTCTATTTTTCAACAATATTATATATATTTCTATTTTTTAAGAAATAAAAATATATAGTAATTATTTTACCATTTTATTATAATTGACATCATTTTATTTTTACACAAATGTTTGCTTTTCTTTTTTTTTTTTTTGGTTTTTTGATTTTAATGATGATTATTTTTTGTTAATAAATGAAAATTACTTTTAATAAATCAAAATTACTTATAAACATCAAAGTAATTATAATAAATATAAAATATTACTATAAAGATGATGGTTCTACTAAATAATAAACACAACACAAAATATAAATGATCAAAATTGATGAATATTCATACTTTTTATATAAAAAACCAATGAATTTTTTTTAAAAAAAAAACCTATTTGTTTATGCACTATAAATCAAAAGGTTGTCATTTATATCTTAACTAAATAAATTGAAGAACAACACAATAAATGAACTCAAATTCTTTATGAAAAAAATACTATTATTTATATAAATTAGTAAAAATGAAAATGAACATATCTTTATAATAAAGACAGATTCATTGTACAAAATATATTTTTTTAGCCTTTTCACATAGCCTTTTTCTCATTAATGTGAAATCTGATTTTAAGAAAATATTTTTCTTTTTTAGTTCATTATGAATATTTACATATTCTTTACAATAAATCAAAAAATTTTCAAAAATTTTCTTTTCTATCAATTCTTTTTACAATTTCATTAAATTAGCTTTAGCCTTATTTTGGTAAACATTTTAGATTCCTTTTTTTTGTTTCCTTTTTTGTAATTTCTTTATTTGTTAATTCTCCATTCTTTATGAAGGGTAAAATTATCTTTTTAATTACTCTTTTAGATGTTTTATGTAAATAAAAAGAAAAAATGAATATATATTTCAAATCAATACTTCTAATTTAGACATCCATATAAATAACCTATAAAACACACAAACCCCCCCCCCCCCCCCCCCGGGCGATAATTCTTCTTTTTCGAATAGGGCTGTCTTGAGTTTTAAGGTTTTATTAGATTATTGCATTAGGATATGTACTTTTTTGGCTAAGTCAAAAAACATCTTGTCGTTTTTAATCTAGAATTTAAGAAAAAACGAAAGAAGAGACATGTCGTTTGTAACCTAAATGAAAAAGGTAGTAGACGTGGATAACAGAAGAGACATGTCGTTCTGGCATTAACAACTGAGGTAGAAATCAGGAGTGGCATGTCGTTTTCATATCTGAAGGCCAATGTGTCGTTTCTAGATAACAACAGAACTTTTAGCAGCATAAAACATATCGTTTAACTTGTTTTGCAAAATAAAGTTCAACGACAGACTAGCTGTCATTAGGCGAAAAAGAATTCTCCAGAGTCAACACACGAAACAACATGTGTTTATTTGAACGACAGTAAAACGTTTAAGTTATAAACGACATGTCGTTTAGTTCGCGAAGAAACAGAAACATGTCTCTCCCTACTGAAACAACTACTTTCCCAAACTTTCGACACTTGCTTGTTTTCTTCTTTCTGACTAACCTATGCACGTTTCAATTTTATTGCACAAAAGAATTCTTTCACTGTATTGTCATTTTAGAGCAGTTCGAATTTTGGATTTTTTAGTATCGCCTTCAGCCAATTCACCTTGAGCACTCAAATCTAGCAGACAATCAGAAGATGTAAAAAGTGAAGTTCGTCAGTAGAAGAGTTGGTCATCACTTTTTTTTTTTTTTTTTTTTTTTTTTTCATTTCCTAGTTTACAAAAACAAATACTTACAGAGGATAATTGGAACGTCCAAATCATACACGAGATTCCTATCATCTCAAGTTTACATCATCACAAGATCTTGTGAATAAGAGCGCCGAACCATTCACTCCCCGCAGGACTAGCAGCCTGGAATCCACATACGTCCCGCAAACGAGCTTTGTCATATCAAACATTTCAGGTGGGACCTGTATCCGAACTTCTTGAACCACATTTCCTGCAACACTGACGTCTTTATTCAGTGGATCTCCGAGATCCAGTGTCACGTCAATGTCACTTGAAACAAGCTTGGCCACTGGAAGGCTCCTCGGAAACTCCTCGAACGGAATAGCTTTCTTCCACTTCTTGCCAGAAAGTTTCTGAGCTAAAGAATCACGAGTGTTTGGATTCCATGAGAAATGTCTTGTGGTGTTTTCTTCTTTCAGATATAGGCGTCTACCTGCTGTTAATCTAAATGACGAGTTCACTTGCATTTTCCCATTTACACCAGTCTTGTCATGTGGCCAATTCTGACCAATCATGACTGTGAAGTCAATGTCGGAGGCAAATGAAAGGGCGGTGTTTAAGTTCGATGTTCTAGATATCGTTAGGTACACATCGCCAACCAGAACTCGCGTAGGAGGTTGCCTAAGTGTCAGGCCAATGTGCCTCCCAGTGCAGTATAACAGCCGCCACTTTCCTGGCAGGAACTCCAGCAAATTCTACAAAATAATATATAAAAAAAGGATGGGGTTTGGAAATTCAAATATTCATTAATTCATAAAATAGACATACGCATCTGAAACATATTTGTGTAAACAACCAGCAAGTTTTTGTGATTGTCTAGAAGTCAAAAAGCTGATTGCAAAATGTCTAACTATAGACACTGATGGAATAGGTATAAAAAGAACAATGATGCACCGTTGTGGGAAATGCAAATAAGTCGTTACCCTTGGCCTTGAATGAGGGTTGAGCGTCTCTAGCAGTTCAATAAAATGGGCTAGTCTTTGGCGCTGTAGAATGGAAAAAAGGCACAAATTAGTGCATCTTCCATATCTTCAACTCTATGCAGTCGGGTTAGATGTTAAGAAATCGAGCAGTATTTATACACTCCTCGTTCCATTTTTTTCCCCTTAATATTTATTCCCTTGCCAAGTTTACTTACGAAGGATAGTTATAAATCAACGAATAACATAGGAAAAGAAATTAATAACGGTATAAGTTTATTAAGTGAAAAACTAAACCACAGTTTCCTTGGTATACGTTAGTTTTCTGGTGGTCTACTGGTGATCAGTGTAGGATTCGGTGAGGGACAACGTATTCTAAATAAACTGTATACATAAAAATAACAGCTCAAGTCTAGATCTAGAAAAGTATAGATCTGATATACCTGAGGTCGGCCATAGATGTACTCCTCAGAAATTCGTACTGCAGTTGAACCAAGACCCCACCTAATGATATCCATGGATGGGACAACCTTCCATCTAGGTCCACAGAGAAATGGGTGTCTAAGAGCATCTAAGCAACTGTGAAACATTCATTAAGAAAGTTATAATTGGCAATAATTGTAGCATTACAAACGCGACTGACATATATATATATATATATCAAATAGTGTCTAGAGTAACAACAGAAAGACATAATTTTGTCTCGAAAAATATGTTCTTAAACGATTTGATATTCATAAGAACTCTCGTGGACCCCTCTGCTTCTAGGTGCCTAAAGGCTCTTTTACCCAGTTAACCGACAAATTGAAAATAGTTCACGCCTGGAAACCAACAGCAAACTTCCACTTCTAGATCATAGTCATACAAAAGAGACCGACAATATGCAAGTGGATACATGGATGTCCAGAAAAAAGGTATTTTCATTTGAGGGGGGAAAAAAAAAGACTCAAACTATACATCGCATTTATGATGTCATTTTCCTTAATTTTTGGCATAAATTCAAAATCTAACATTGACAGCCTTTCAACCACCACATTCCTTTTATTTGATCTAACGAGACAACTCTTAAAACACTCAAATCTGGAGTTCAATTTCCGGTGCAGTTTTCCGACTATATATATGAACAAAAGCATACCTTATTCTTTGAGAAGGCTTAGTTGCAAGCAACAAGGATAGAAGGTTCCAACCTGCACCCCAGTTTCTATCAAGTATCTGCAAGACATAAAATGGATAAAGCCCTTCTTATACAAATGACGAAAGGGCATTGGAAGTAAAGTCACATATTGTTAAGCACATCTTCTTACTTGGAGTCCAGCATTTCCGGAAGAGGAATTCTTGTTGAGAATTTGCAATAAAAATTCACGCAGACATGACGGATCATTCCCCTGCAATTGTACATCAACCAACGTTGGTACTAATATTCATTCCCTTCTACTAGGCAAAAGATCAATATGTAGCATGGTGCAGGATGTAATACACATCCCTGGATCCTGTTATCATTTGCATAAAACAAAGACTGAGATTTCACGAGAAAACTTGGGAAGTCATATACCTTTGTGAGGAATGACTTGAACTTTGTAAAGACTAAAGGGTCCATCAGTTCCCGCATCACCATTTTTGCCATCATGAATCCAACACATCTTCACAACATGCATGAAACGGGAAACGCATCAAGAAAACTCCTAGAGACATCTAACTGAACAAATTTTGCCTCTCTAATGACAGTACCGCATGTCAAAAGCTATCATCATTTCTCGCCTCTTTATGTTGTTGTCCGCAGTACTACCATTTGAGCCATCCTCATAAAAGTCAGCAGCATTTCCAAGTATCCCTACCTGAAAATAAGAATCTGCACTGATAAAGTAGGTTGAAAGGAGAAAGAACTTTGGAGGAAAATGAAGATCTCATTATCTCATCATATGTTTTAAGGAGTCAGCATTCATGCATCCCCTGGTATAGTTTGATAACAACAATTATTGACCTCGGATGGCCATATGTCAACAAAAGCCAATGTTAGACTATATTTTTAAAGGCGTTTTATTACTGTACTAACAACATCTAGATATAAATATCAAGAGCAAAGCTCTTTTACATTAGATTAAGTGATTAGAGCACTGTGCCTGTGTTGGATCTGCAACACTAGAGGAAGTGAAATAACAAGTTGATCAGTGACAACGAAGAGTTCATGGAGGGCGTCCAAGGTTTCCTCAAGATTCTACCTTCACAGCTTTTTCGTACATCTGTTCGTAGATTGTGGTTCCCTTCAATCTTTTTTACAGGCTTCCCCCACTCTCTTTCTTCATTTCAGGCATAGTCCTCCGTGCATAATTCTTGTTTCCTTAGGCAGCACCCACTTTGGTGCCTTTTTGATAAAAAATTTCACAAAGATGTGATTTGAAAGAGTTCCATAAATGGAACAAAACTATTGCAGCTGGAGATTTAGTCGCTATTGGTAGTCCATTTATCAGAAAAGAAAAAACCCACAGAGGTAATAAAAAAAATCAGCCTCAATTTCACACTAAATGTCTGGTGCTTACTTTAATATGTCTATCCACCGGGCTTATGTGCACATTCTCCAGCCTCAACTCTGTATGGGCAAGCCCATGGCTGTGCAAGTAATTCACCTGATAAAATTTTGAGAAAAACATTCAAAAATCCATTCATTGGTAAAGAGCAATTTCCATGAATTTGCCAACAGAAAAAGAGAAACATACCCCAATCAAGAGATCTCTCATTAATATCCTAATAAGCCGCAATTGCCGAGAAACTGCAGGTCCTCCAATTTTGTCATCTCCTACCCTCCTAACAGATTCCTCGTCTAATGCAAGAGTAGCTTCCAAAGTTGGAAGCCAATCTGACTGCTGAAGCCAATGCCTTAAAGAAAAACTTCCATGGTACTGCAATGGTTATGCGAACAAACATGGTCTCAGTTTCCCTTCTAATAGCTTTACAGTTAGTCATGCTCCATCAGTGTAACTAATGAATATTGAAAAATCCATAAAACCACTGACCGGAAAACCAAGAATGGTGAGGCAATTAACATTATGTTTTACAGAAAAATGAAAAAAAAAGGGGTGCATCAAACCTTCAATGACAAGATGCTCGTCAGTGTCACTTATGCATAAGAATAAAAAACAAAAAATAGTGACAAAATCTATCTGGCAAAGTAAGGACTTACCCCGTGGACCAGGGTAAATGAGCTACGACCACTACTTGTAGCTGAAGAGATGTAACCATGAACTTGCATTGAATATGAATGGTACATAAGTCTACGACGAACTAACTTCTTCAAAACCTATAGAAAATAACAACAAATAGTTATCCCCAAATTAAACCTCAATAAACCTAAATAAGACAAAACACAGTATGATTACAAGCTCCACTAACCTCTATTGCGCGCTTACCCCTACGCTGAGCCTGAGCACTAGTAAGGCGTCGAAGCACAACTCTTGAGTTACACAGCGGACTGCAATTCCATGTGACTGTGTTAAGCTCAAGCTCATAATCTCATAACAAATATCATCATGCAATGGAGACATACATACCTAATAACATCCTTCACTATGGCTTCAAAAACTACTTCATCGGCCTACAACAAAGCTAAAATCGATCAACTCCTGTGAATTCAGTCCACATAATTAAACCAATTACAAAAGATCGTAAAAGCACAAATTTCCTCATACCCGTCCACCAAGGCCGATACTGACACGGTCGAGAATTATAAAATCGGAAATCTTGAACCGTACAACGTGACCTGATTCTTCCTCTGTGGAAACTGATGAAGTACCATGAGCACTTCCCTCTGATCCCACTGGAGTAGTCACGTCTTTTCTCGACAACGCACACTTCACTCCCGTGCATTTTCTGAGAGCTGAATTGGAATATCTCCCAATGAGCTGCATTGGACACGGCCTAGAGAGTCTTGTCGACAAATTTAGACTTCCATAAGCAAATTCAGCGACATCCAAACTTGGACATATACCAATACTGGATAACGCCATTGATCAAAGCTCTGACAATAAAAGAACGCATCAAATTCAGCAACTTCTCAATTAAACTCAAGAAGAAGAAAATTTAGACGCCGAATTATCTTGGGGGAAAAAAAAATTTAGTTTGTACTGTTTCAATACATAACTCAATCCCACACTAGAACTGACCAACAAGGTCTAGCTTCTAAAATTACTCAGTAGCCAAGACAAAAACGCTGATCATACACTATTTGTTCTTTTTTTTTTTTAATTAATTTTTTATTTTTTCCTCGAACTCGTCGTAAACAGACAGAAATCGAAGCAAAAAAATTTAGAGCAAGAGAAATTCCGCGAACAAAAACGAAAAAATTGAACTATTCCAAGCAGAGAAAAACTTTCAGAGAAAATTTTCGATGAAAACTTGATCATAATTTACAAAAGTTTATCCCTTAAAAAAAAAAAAAAAGAAGAGTTTACTCCAATTTTCCAGCGATTTCCCGGCGACCAAAAAGTTGGCTACAGAATCAAGAAGAAAATCCGGAACTTCAGGAGCTTACCAGAAACGCCGAGAAGAAGAGGAAGAAACCGGAGAAACGAAACTGAGGAACAGAGAAATGGAGGTGCGAGTATTTATAGTAGCGGCAGGACGAGGTTGCGTGTGAGTGTTGCGTGGGAGAAAACGGCGAAAACGTTTCGCCATGGGCTCGGCGCACGTCCACGTCCGGCCTCCTCAAATATCTCTCCCTTCCTTTTAATGCAATCATATGTCCGTGGGGCCCTCTCGCCACGCGGCGTTCTATAAACGAGCTCCTTACTTTGATGAAACTCGCGCCGTTGAACCACGATTGGACGGCAATCTTAGTTGTGGGCCACTGGAAAAAAACGATCCAGAGTTTAGCCCAATCTGAAATGAGCCTACGAAGGCCCAGTTTTGTGATCCACTGTCTAATTAAAACCACGTGCTTAGACCATAGGCCCTTGGATGGACCCCACCAGATGGACGAATCTGGTTGTCTGGGTCCACCTAATTCAAATGGTCTCCGGAGCGCGTGACTTCTAATCCGGCGTCGTTTTGAGAACCCCCCGGCTATCGTGACAAACTGTAATTAAAGGTAAACCACGGTGGGCAAAATCGTCATTTTAACCTCATGTCTCAAAGAAAACCCCCCAAGTCATCGCCGAGTCTGATTTAACTCTCCGATAAAAGAAAAACAAAAAGAAAAAAAGCTTTTGTTTGTTCCTATGCTTCCACACTCTCTCTTTCTCTCTCTTGTTTCTCTCTCATCAGACATTTTTCTGGTTTTCCTCATTTATCCCCACCACACAACGATGTCAATTTTTTTTCTGTGGTTTTCCGATTAATTAACAATCGCCATTGTCGATCTCAACTTCTCTCGCCGACCTCCAATCTCCGGCGATCCGTTTTCCTCTGTTCCGACCGCCGGCCGCCGCGTCCTTCGTTTTTTCCGCCCTCCTTCGGTTCGTACCTAGGGTTTTGGAATTAGGGTTTCGTCTTCAGATTTGAGCGCTAGGCATCGCTCCGCTTTCGGAATTAGGGTTTTCTTGTTTTGGATTTGGCGGCTGAGTTTCCATTTGAATATATTTCGGATTCAGGTGTTCGAGTTTGAGAATTCGGAATTCGAGGTTAAGAGTTTTTTTTTTTCTCAGCGATGCCGAGGAGTTCGAGGCACAAGTCGAGTAAGCATAGCTCGAAGGAGGCGAAGGAGTATTCGGATTCCGAGAAGGATTCGGGGGTGAAGGATCGGAAGGGGAAGGCGGAGGAGAGCGGCGGGGTTAGGGTTTCGAAGGATTCGAGCTCGAGTGAGAAGCGGAAGGTTGATTCGAAGGATGGGAAGGACTTGTATGGCGGTTCGGGAAACGGGGATTATTCGGAGGACTACAGCTCGTCGAAGCGGCGCAAGGAGAGGGTCGATGATAGAGCGAGCGATAGGTGGAATGGCGGCGAGGATGATCACCGCAGTGGCGGCGGCGGCGGCGAGGGTTCGAAGAAGTCGTCGAAGGCCTCGGCGGATTCGAAGAGTAAGAGGAGGGATGAAAGTATGGGAATGTATGAAGAGGCCGAGGAGGTGAAAAAGAGTAGTAGTAGTGGGAAGGGTGAGGGAAGGCATAGGGATAGGGATAGGGATAGGGATAGGGATTCCGGTCGGAAGGAGGGTAGGGATGGAGGGGTGGAGAGAGACAGAGATAAGGAGAGAGACAGGGATCGGAAAAGTAAGGAACGGCGAAGCGAGAGACTGGTTGGCGGTGATGAACATCGTTCTGCGGGGAAGCAAGTCGTCGAAAATTCTGGTAAGGTAACTAACTGAATGGTTTATTGGTTTGGTTTTTCGGAAGTCCGTACCTCGTTTTAAACTTGTCAGTTTTGGATGATTATAATGTTTTTTTTTTTTTTTTTCAATTTACTAAGATTAGTTAATTTTATGGTCTAAAGAGCCGTTAGAAGGGTCGTCTTTAGTTAAGCATACTTCATGGTGTGTATATGTTCTATGGGTTCTGGCATGGCTCTTCGAGTGCACTAGTGTTGTGGGAAATGGAAGGATGGATTTTCATGATTCCAAAGCTGCTAGCTTTTTCTTCATTCTTTCATTTTGTTCTTCTTATTCTGTATTTCTCTTTGTTTAGTCTAGTATTTTCCTTGCATGCTTAGCATATAGTTCTTGAATTCTTAATGTTATCTTGTTATGATTTTGCCTTTTGTTGTTTGGTTAATCATTTTGTGTAAAAATTTATTTTCCACAATTTGGACATCAACCGGTCATGCAATTTTATGCTTGAATTTCTAACTAACATTTGCTTTTGTTTCGATCATGATTTTATCGAAGACGACCTAGAATCTATGCATCCTTGGTTACCTGTTTTTCTGGTCTCTTTTGGTCGTTTGATCTAATCAATGAACAATAAATGCTTGTTTCCACGGTTGTGAAAGGAGATGTTGGAAGAAGAGGGGATTTGAAAAAAGATTAAAGATTTGGAATATTGAAATCTGACTTGAGCTAAATTTTATGGTCTTAGCTTTTCTTCATGTGAAATTCAATCATAGGGTGCTAGATTACCATTTATGAGCTATGATTTCTTATAGTAAAGGAACTGGTGTCGAATAGCACATAAAGATTCTCTAGTTTCATAGTTTGGGTAGGGATAGAGTAAGATTGAAAGTCTTAATATATGTATCGTCACTTTAATGGGTTGGGAAACCTCGGAGTCTTCCCTATTTAAGTAATTGCTAATGATTTTTTTTTACACCTAAAGTTGGGATTAAGTAGACCAAAAAATGTCGAGTTGTTTATTTCATTGGATTATTGATTCCATAGAACAGTAGAACCAGTATTTCCTTCTTTTTTGGACGTAAATTTCAGCCTATTTAATTACATCTCTGTTTCCATTTGAAATTTTGACAGGTTCCATTGTTTCGTCTAAATTCAAGTCGATAGGTGTTATGTATGATAACGGATAACTTATTTTTGACATCACTCATTTTGCATATGTGATTAAGTAGGGGCACTTTCTCTTATCGAACCATTTTGAATATCTTTCCGTGGCTGATACCTGCTGAATGATTATGGATGGTTAATTTGTCCTTTTGCATCCATTGTCTCTTTCATGAGCAATAATGTAATATCCTCCCCTTAACTTTTGGCAAGTTATATTTCTCTGTCTGTGGTTCCATTTTGGGCTTTCTCCTTGTCCCTTAAATGCTCAGAGAAAAAAAGTGTGCTCAACCTTTGTTATATAGAAAGTAACTAAAGAGAGAAATAGGTTTGATTAAAACTATTATGGTTTCTATGAGTTAATCCTTGCTGTAATAACTACATTGTAGGAGAAACGTAGAAAACAAGTTCTGGAGGTATATTGAGTGCAAAAACTTACATGCAAGTTGCCACAGGGCTGTTCCTTTTGATAATTTCGTAAACAGATGACAAGAATTTGTTTTCATACCGGACCTACTTTGTTTGTTTTCATCAAATAAATGCCTTTAATATTATTAGTAAATTGACTGCGTTTTTCTTGATTAATATTATTATTAACACCTTTTTCCACTTCAACTGATAATATTACATAGCAATGCCTGTTAATATTAATACTTGTTAATCCACCTTTTCTTACCTTACTTGACATGGAAAAAACTTATCGGAAGTTTCATGCTATCGGAACTCTAGAAACACTATTGGGCATGGCTATTACTCTAACTAATGATGGAGTGCCATGTTGGATTGAGTGACTTGACCGCCTTAAGTTTTCTATGATTGTCTCAATGTTGACGTGCTTCTCCAAATATCCTCTACAACTTGAGAGACTATTAGCTCTTCAAGTGTGGTGGCCTTGACAACTATCAATTTTTGAAAACATGAGCTCTAGCTGACCTTCTGCCACACATTTTGTATTGTATTGTTTTGTTTTTTGTTTTTCGTTTTTGTTTTCGTTTTTTTTTTTTTTTGTCTTTTGGGGAGAAAATAAGGGTGAGGGAAGGCTTTCATTTAGGGCGTCTCCTATGGTCCTATTAAAAGATTCTGCTTCATTATTGCTGGGTTATTATTCTTATTGTTTCCTTCCTTCTAAATCCTGAATAGTAATGTAGTTCCTTTTGGTGGGGTTACTCTTTATGCAATTTTTTGTATGCCATTGTTTAGATTTACATCATTGCTGTCCATTCTACGTGTGATTTTACTGTCATAGTTACTTATATCGTCATTATGTTGTCATTTTCCGGAAATCCGAACGGCTCTTGGTTGATTTCCTTTATTTATTTATGTTTTAATTTTTTATGTGGTTTCTTTTACTTAGTAGATGTGGTTTCTACTTGTGTTTTGTTTCCACAATATTTTCCATAATGTTTTCCTTGATTTTACTTTTATAGTATATTGTTTAAATCGTTTTATTTTTAAGCATTTTTTTGGCTGGAAATTAATAAACAAGTATTTGTTTGTCAGAAAGGTTTTCCGTTGCTCTACAGCACAATTCTTGATATAAAGATGGGGATAGTTAGATTGATAAATGTGAAGAAGTTATATGCTAGAGTTGGATTGTCCAGTCAGCCTGGTTTCTAAATAAAGTGATAGGTAGTAAAAATAAAGAATAGAGAGGGGAAAAAAATTTATTTCCTGCTGTATAAGATGAGAGGGGGAAAGGTTTGATGGATTGAAGATGTGAATGAGTGTGTGTTTTAAAACATGTTGTCTTAGCCTTGTTGAAATAGGAAGTTTGATTTCCCTGTTTATTTGGTGCTACAGATCTGAATGCTGAGTGCGAATCTGGAAGTCCTGAAGCAGATAGCCAGCTTGACAGACGGATGAGGAAAAGAAGAGATAGTTCTATTGATATGGGCAAGCATCAAGATGATGTGGGAGACATCAGTGATAGAAGATTATCTTCTAGGGATGATATTGGCAAGGATGTAAAACAAAAAGATGAGAGACGCAAAGAGGAAAGATACAAAGAGGACAGATACAGAGAGAAGCATCGAGAAGATGTTGACAGGGACAGTAAGCATCGAGATGATCGACAAAAAGAGGAGCGCTCCACAAAAGATCATCTTGGCAGCAAATCTGAAGATAAGCATGTGAGGGATGAAAAAGACACTGCAGAAATGCAAAGTAAGACATCTAAACTTCATGATGGTGAGCGCAAAGGAGAGAATGATCGGGATCGAGATCGCGATCGCCATCGGGACTTAAATCCTATTAGGGATCGCGATCGGGACCGCCACCATGATCGTGAGCGTGAGCATGAACGGGAGCGCACTCGTGATCGTGATTATGATCGTGACCATGAGTGGGATTGGGATGGGGATCGGGATCGGGATCGTGATCGAGAGCGCAATCGTGAGCGTGAGAGAGAACGGGACCGGGACCGGGACCGGGACCAAGACCGAGACTATGATCGAGGTCGTCATGACTTTGATCGGGATTACGGTAGCTCTCATCTTGATGATCGGACTACCAGGTACAAAGATAGCAGCAGGGCAAAAAGAAGATCTCCTGATGATCGTGATGATTTAACTGATATTCCATCTAGAGGTTCCAAAGCTCGTTACTCTGATGTGGAAAAGAAGTCAGTAAGTGGTGATCGAACCGAGTCAGATGCTAATAAGAGAAGATCTCATTCACGGCAAACTCATGTAGACATGAGTGCTAGCAATGACAAACAGAGGAATTCGCCCAGCTCTAGTCCGCATGTTGGTTTAGATGAATCCAGGTATTTTATTTTATTTTCTTTTCATATTTTGATGAAGTTGAAAACGAATCGGACCCAGCATGATTCAAGTTCTGTAATTGTTAGATTATTTAATGACGTGAGCACTAACCATAAACCGGTTCTGCTTGATGCAACTATTGGAAAAGAGATTTGGCGATATATCATTTATATTTTTCCTACGTTGGTTGTGTAATAATACTAATGATATCCTGAAGATGCTCAAACTTCAAAGGTCCATAGATTTTGTCCATTATACACTTCAACGACATGCTTAAGGGAGCTGTTTCGAACAGCTATTCTTGCAAGAGTAACTAGTATATTTTATGTTGCGTTCTTGACAACTCTACTTTTTTGAACTTCTACAATCTCATTACGAAAGTAGTGTCTTTAGTGGCCATTTCTCTTATGATGACATGTAGTAATCCTTCTAAGTTATTTTGTGTGGATGCATAGGGTATTTATCTACCTTAAAGATAATTGATTTTATTCTAAATTGCCTAATATATCCAAACTGGGAGACTTGCCACAGTGAGATGTAAATACCTAACGTGTTAGAATCATTAAAACCTTGTCTTCCATTTTCCTTTTTAAGGGAAAAAAAAAGTCTTGACGAGGACTGTTCAAGCATGGCATGTACCCATGGAAAGTCTTGATGATGATGTTTCACCTAAGTAACGGATTTTCCTTATATTTAGTGATCTCCCACATAAATTTAGAATTTACGTGTAATGTTTTATGGAGGATATATTGCACTTTCTTTCGCGAAGCATCAGTTGGATCCAATATTAAAATCTCATCACTTTCCCCGAAATACAGGTATCTAAATCCAGAAGATTTGAAGTACAGGGATTCTACAGCAGAACAAAGGTCCAGAGCAGTTCCTTCTAAAGATGCATCTGGATTTTCTGGAGCATTAGAAAGAGGTTCCAAACACAGATCGATGGAGAAATCATCTAAAATGGATGACGCTACGTTGGGAGAGCTGTCAAATGAAAAGTCTTCAAGTTCGAAGGCTTCACCCTTGGGTTTGATTGAGAGATCTCCTTCATCCTCAAGTATTGACCGTAGGTACATGAATAGGACGGGTGCTAGGAGGAGCCTTGACATTGAAGAAACGGGGTGGAGAAGCACTGCTTCCATTGATAATAGGGATTTTGATGATAGACTCAGTCGAGACTTGCCATCAGAGAAACCTTTGGTGGACGAATCCTCTCCAGTCGATTCGTCCTTTTACAATAGAAATAATCAGGCTAACACATCTTCGATTCCTCCTCACCCTGCTTTCAGGGCTGGAGTTGATAGCCCTTTTGTTGGTTCTTTGGAAGATGATAGTAGGGTTAATTCCAGTTCACGTTACCGGAGGAGCGGTGATCCCAATATGGGAAGAGGGCATAATAATACTTGGAGAGGTGTTCCAAACTGGACTTCACCCCTACCCAATGGCTTCATTCCTTTCCAACATGGGCCACCTGGAACTTTTCAAGGGATAATGCCACAGTTTCCAGGTCCAATTTTCGGTGTTAGACCCTCCTTGGATATCAATCACAGTGGGATGCCTTATCACATCCCGGATGCTGACAGATTTTCCAGTCACTTGCGTCCACCTGGGTGGCAGAATATGATGGATGCCACAGGGCCCTCTCATTTGCATGGCTGGGATGGAAGTAATGGTGTCTTTAGGGATGAACCTCACTTGTTCGGGGCAGCTGAGTGGGAGCAGAGCAGGCATCCAATGAATACTCGGGGAAGGGAATCTAGTGTTGACACATGGAAAGGACAAAATGGCGACGCCAAAAGGGATTTGCTTTCTCCATCCCACAAAGATGATTATCCCGTGCAGGCCTCAGTGGATGGTGCTTCGGCTGTTCAGGCTGGTCAGATGTCTAATCATGAAGATAATCATGAACATGGGAATCAAGGGAAATTATCTGAAACAAGGTCTGGTGTGATTTCTTCTGCAGAAGAGTCTACACCTAAAGTTATTCATGAGAAGAAACTTGAGTCTTCTAAATCTTCGAAGGGTGATGCTTCCTGCTTAAGCCGTTATTATCTCTCTAAGCTTGACATTTCTGCCGAACTTGCATGTCCAGAGTTGTATAACCAGTGTATGAGCTTACTAGACATTGATCAAAGTGAAACTACTGATGAAGAGACAATTAGGCTGATAACGTCAAAGGTATGAATTTCTGCACAGACAATGGTTCCTTATTTTTTTTCCTCTTTCATTTCAGGTTTACTAAAAATTTGTGTGTTTCCACCTCTGTTCCCTCCTATTTCACAGGACTATTTAAGAGCTGGAGCCAAATCATCTAAAACATCGTGGATTTCCTCACATTTTCCTTCCATAAAGGATTCTGTCTTTCAGGTAAAACATGATGGACGATTATGTTGAATTATTGGTGTCAATTGGTGACTTATTTTTTCATTTTTCCTGCAAAATATCTGTCGCTGGATTCTGAAAATTTTTATTGTTGGGATCTTATTGCAAGCTCTCTCTATCCTCTCTCTCTCTCACGCACACACACGGATTTGTCTAGACTGACTGTGAGGCTGTTCTCCAATCTTACTTTTACTTGGTTGGGTAGTTGTTTATTTTTTTGAGAAAGGCATGTCTTTGTTAGAAGATGAGTTGACTTGTGACTACTAGACAAGGAGTACTATAGAGAGATAACTGGACCAGAAGTTGGGTAGTCAGGACTCTATCGAGAAGTGGATTGCAACTTTATAGTCCTGGGTGGCCTCATCTTGATTATCTTATGGCAAATATATTTTCAGATGTGTGCACAGAAAAGCAATTCTGTTTTCGTTGGCTTGATCTGAAATAGTATTCGAAATTATCTTTGTATTAAAAATGTATATATTTTTGCATAGAAAGTAACGAGTAGAATATAACATTCTGCCTCGCAGTTGGTTGATGTTGTTATTCGTGTATTGCAGAGGGCTATGAATCTTTATAGGAAAGAGCGCATTGAAGCAGGAGGTATACCATTTTTATCGAAGAGAACATTAGATATTGTATCAAAACCCAAAAAAGAAAATGTGGAAGAACAGATCCATGGCGATGAGGAAAAAGTTGATGACCCAGTTCCAACTTCAGACACAGAAATGGTGGATGCACTGAATACGGGTCTGGATGTGGAGAATGTGGAAGCTGTTTCCTTGGTCGCTGTTGACGAGAAGATGGAGGTGGAGGTGATTTCAATTCCTTGTCACGAGGAGCAGAATCACAATTGTTCACGTTCCCCAAAGTTGGAGGTGCTGGTTAAAGACGATTTCCCAGACAACTTAGGGGAGACACTAGCCACTTCCAACGGGGTGGAAGCGGAAGCGATATCTTCTGAGGTGGTGAAATCAGAGGATACAACTGCCGATGGCATTGCCTCACTTGACAATGCATCACTGCCCGTGGCGCCTCTATCTAGTGAGGGAGATAAGTTAAACAGAATTGGTGAAGCCAATGGCGGCCACTGTGTTAACCATGTGGAGGAAGGTATGGCGTTTAGTGATGGATTGAATGGTCGTGTGTTAGTACCAGATGATGGTTCTCCCAAGGATAGTGAGGCTGTGATGTCAGGGTCAAATGAGTCTGAGTCGGTAAATTTAAGTCGGATACATCATTCTCCTGAAAGTACACATTGAGACAATTTCTATATCCATCTTTTTATTGCCCTTTTGGTAAGTTAGTGTTTTTTTTTTTTCCTTATTTTCTTCTTATTTTGCTGTTCCATTTCTTGTTGCCCTGTTCGTTTTATCAAGGAAATAAAACTCAAAATATGCCAATGCCCCCCCCCTTTTTTTTTTTTTTTAATTCCCTTGTCGATGTGATTCTCAATTCCGCAAGGTCTCAAAATCTTTTTCTTTGTCGCCTGATTTTCTTACTAGGTGTGTTATCTGCTAGCTTCTAAGTTGCTATTCTTCTTCCTCCTCTTTTTTAATTTTTAATTTTTAATTTTTAATTTTTTTTGTGGGGTAATGTTCATTGAATTTTGTCCGATGTTTGGGAACTTATAGGGAGGATTTTCAGATAGATTCAGGTAGCTTTTTTATTAGTATTTTTATTTGTGTTATTCTTCTTTTGTGGTTGTGCCTCTTTTATTTTATTTTATTTTATTTTTGTTTGTTTGAGGTAAGTGCCTCTTTTCCAATGCCCTTTTTTAAGTTGTCTCCTTTTTCATGTTAAAAATTTTTTCCTGCTTTTTAGGCTCTCTTCCTTTTCCGGCTAATTTGGTCCGATGTGAAAGTTTACTTATCAGTTCCGTTTAGTGTTTGCTTGGGGCTGTCTGATTTGAAAATAAGATTTTACACAATTATTAATTTTCAAAAAGAATTTTTGGTGGCATTACACAATTGCAAAGCAATTTGAAATTATTTAATCCAACTTTTGGTTTTTTTTTTTTTTTTTTTTTTAATTTAGTCTATATATTTTATTTAGCAGTTATAGTTAACAAAATGTTCTTAAGGTAGTATTGTGATAGTATTTTTAAATTTTATTAGAACTGTATTTAGTCGGTCACGTTTCTAAGAAATTCTAAACTATTGACAAAGTACAAGCAATACTTTATCGAAAAAAAAAAAGGAAAAAAGGTAAAATAAGCAAATACTTAATCCAAAAAAAAAAAAAAAAAAAAGGTAAAAGCAAATACTAGGGGACCGTGGGTCGCGGCGTTTCTATGGTTAACCGACAACATGTAGTTGGTGACTGTCGGTATTCAGGTTAAACCATTACAGATCACATGGGAGAATGGAAGCGGCATTAAGAATTTTATTTATTTTTTTAATTAAGTGCAAAAAAGTTGTTATTTTTTTCTTTTATTTAAATAAAATGAGATCGAGTCCACAACCTTGTCAAAGTCCCATCTCTCATTTTAGCTATTCGATATCACTAGATCAAGCAGCCTCTAGATGCAAAAAGATTTTGTAAAGCTAGTTTTCCAGCTCGAGCCATTTACTAATGTGTTCCTTACTTTCGTGTTCAATACCAGAACGAACTACAGTTTATATCCCGATTTTGAATGATTAATGAGTCGTTCTCCTCCTCTTTCATGTAAAAATAATGAATTAATCATTTGAAAGAAAAAATTAAATAGCATGCTACAACTTTAATATGTCCGCTTAAATCACATCACTAATATGGTGGGTCTCAATACTTGCTCTCATGAAAAGTTGGTTCTTCATGGATCAATGAGTATTTTTGTAAAGTATAGAATAAGCAAGTGGATGATAATTAATAAAGAATGAAATCATTATTTAAGAGATCAAAATTAGCCGTAAAAATGTTAATATAACATGAAATTAAAGTTAAAAAATAAAGTTTTGACAACATTTGTACAAGCCTAAAATAGAGGTTATAAATCAGTAAATAATCCAACAAGATAAAAGAAAAATGTTGAGTTGGTCTTGCCTTCCTAGAGGAGATTTAAAAAAAAAAAAAAAAAAAAAAAAAAAATTCTCTCCCGTCTCTCTTTTCTTTTTGCCCTCCAAAAAAAAAAAAAATTTTTGCATTCGTCGTAGCGAATGCTAGTGAATTAATTATATGGCCAAGTGGTAGGCTGAAAGCTCTCCACATGGCACATCAATTTATGGCCTCAACCAAACCTAGAATTATGTCCACTCGTGGACAGATTCCCCTCCATCATTTTCCATCATTTTATCCTGAGATAAAATCATTTTATTATAAGATTATTCGAATCCTTTATCTCTGACTGAAAAAAAAAGCTTTACTTCTTATTACACTAAGATTTTTAATTTTATATTCCCAATATGCACATGCAAGAGAGAGAAAACCGACTGACATGTTAAAAACGACTCTTAAATAAACAACAACAGTCAAACAACAACAGAACCAGAAAGGCAAAGAGCCATGGCTCATTTGCTAAGAAGCTATCCCAACACCAACACATCAATAAAATTCTCCTCAAAACCTTACACACTTGTTAAACGGCCCAGTAAAGATCTGCGTTTTGGGCACTCGGAGAAACCAAGAAACTTTGCATTACAGAGCTTTAGCAGCAGCGGCAGCAGAACTGAGGGAGTTGGGTTTGTGGAGAGTATTGGAACAAGTAGTAGTAGTAATGGTGCCATTAAAAGCAATGATAATGGGGATGAGTTTGAGTATTTGGCGAGTGATTTTGGGTGGAAAGTGAGGAGATTGGGTCAGATTGGTGAGGAGATTCGAAGTGCTGCTCGTGTTCAAGCTGAAGCTTTTCATGAACCTGCCTTTCTCTTCAATGATTTTTTCTT
Source organism: Ficus hispida (assembly GCA_025413025.1). Lineage (NCBI taxonomy): Eukaryota > Viridiplantae > Streptophyta > Magnoliopsida > Rosales > Moraceae > Ficus > Ficus hispida. Next base: position 18,434,978 of record CM046364.1, read on the forward strand.
TGAGTTCTTTCAGGTATATATCTATATCTATATATATATATATGTTGTGTATGGATTGTTTTCAAGAACTTCTTTGATACCCAGAATATAATATTATCCTGCCGGGGTTAGCTCGGTCGGGAAGAGATTTGAACAGGAGCTCTTAGATTCGAAATGTTTTTGTTTCTTTTTAATAAGCTGAAGCCATAAACCCGTAAGGGAAAAAAAAAATTATGCACTTTATATTTGTATATGTTTACTGTTATTGGTTTTCACATACAGGCTGAAGTGCTTGCTGGGTTAATCTATAAACTAAGAAACTCACACCCAAACAGGTACTAATGCATATGCAAAAATCTGGTTTGGTGAGAGTAGAAAAATACTTCGGAACACCGCTAATGCTAAACATCACCACAAAGAGAAGGTGGGTCCCATCTATAGATCACATATCGTGGGATCCAAATTCTGTTGGTCGGTGGTTCTTAACACTACCGGTGTCTTATAACATTGTTCAAACTATTAAGATGAGCGTTGAGATAAAAAAAAAAAAAAGAAAAAAAAAAGCATTTTTGAGGTCTATCTTAAGTTTTGATGAGAGTGTTTATTGATAAACTAATGGAAATGACTTGAAAATAGGTATGCTTGCTTGGTTGCTGTGCCGGAAAGTGAAGCTTCCAACACACAACAACAAGAACAACAGCTAGTTGGAGTTGTTGATGCTACAGTTTTGAGAGACCAAAATGTACTTAAAAATCTCCCAACCGATGCAGAGGAATATCTTTACATCTCCGGAATCGCCGTTTTGGAAAATTTCAGGTATCTTTTTTCACTTTCGATCCGTAAACAAGGGTAACCATTTATATAAATTTTCTAGTTGTTTTTCTGAAGAGATTCTTTGTAACGTGTATAACAAAACAGGAGGAGGAAAATAGCGACAGTGTTGCTAAAAGCTTGTGACATGCTGGCAATTATATGGGGATACAAGTATCAAGTGCTGAGGGCTTATGAAGACGATTTAGGTGCCCGAGAACTGTACAGTAATGCAGGGTACAAAGTTGTGTCCGGTGATCCTCCATGGCTGACCACATGGATTGGAAGAAAACGCCGTGTTCTCATGATCAGACAGTCACATTTAACCTCCACACAAAGAGTGTCTTAAAATGTCCTCTAACCAAAGAGCTAACATTGATGGGTACACTTATTCAATCATTCGTGTTCCTCTATTTTTTTTTTTAAAACGTTTTTAAACCTTTTTTTTTAACTGAATTGAAAAAAAAAAAAAAAAAAAAAGATCGGTGATATTTTAACGCCCTTCGTCCACATTCCATTGGGGAATCTAGTGAGGTTGGATTGGATGTATTGGGTAACTCAAATAAGTTTTTAGGTAAGTTGTTATTTTGTGAGTTTGAGAAAGTTGTATTTTTATGTCATATTGAGAGCCTACAAATAGGTATGTTATGTTATGAGTTGTGTGAGTATAGTCCGAAAAATAGATTGAGTGTACGCCTTATTTTAAGAAAAATGAGAAGAGAGATAGGCAAAGGGTAAGGAGTTTTGAGTAGAGAGAAGTTGAGAAAGTTTGTTGAGTGTGTAATTTTAAAAGTGCTAGTGAATTTATTTTTCTTCTCCCATAGACAAACAATATTTTCAAACTTTGTAAATTTCTTGACTTCTTTTTTATTTTTGTTTAGTTTATTTTTCTGCCGTCCTTCGGGTAAATGGGTGCTTTCCCCAACAGGATGCAACATGACTTTTGTTTTCTAGAACGACAAGAGAAACAGAGATTATGACCCCGATTTCCAAAGGAAGGAAACAACAAAAAGAAAAAGCTGTTCTGTTCTACGTCTCTATGAAGTTCAAACACCAGGAAGAATTAGAGGCAAGTGAGAAAATTTTTGGTAGATTTTGAGGATGGTCATATCTATACATTGAGATTTATATTCGATTTATCCTATATATATATTATTAAGAAATATAATTCCAGCAAAAGAATCATCAAAAAAATTGTTGCCGGGATGAAGAGTTTATGGAGTACCCATTTGGCCTCCTCCAATTGATTTTCTTTCAATCAAACAGACGGAAAAAAACGACAGAAAACCAAGAAAAACACAAGAACCTAAGAAGAGCAACTTGAAAAAGACCACAAAGTAAAACGTCACGAGGGAAACGACAATAAAAAAAACGACATCTACAGGAAAAGAATCAAACACAAGACAACATCATTTGGTAAACTATAAAAACCTTCTAAAACGACAACCAATGAGCAAATCAACATCAACTTCATAACGACATATTACAGAAACGACATCATTTCAAAACTGTAATACCTTAAGATGACAAAAGTTCTGAACGTTTTCATTTGAGGTAGCGACAATAACCTGAGAAAGAACAATAATAATCTAACTACGACATGAGCGAAACTATCTACCAAGAAACGAGGAGAATACAAATAATACGCCCAAATAGTAAATAAATGACTTAAGATAGACAATAACAAACTTGCATTCTTAAAGACTAAATGAATTTAAATTAAACGAACGTCGGCATAACATCAACAAAGAAACAAAGTTTAGGTCAAGGACAAAAACCTGGGAAAACGGCAATAATCCAAAACGACATAAAACACAAACGACATCTATTTAGGACAATAGAAACGACAGTTTTAGTAAACGACAATTACATTCTAAATTTTTTTTTCCCTTTTTGCTTTAAAATAAAATGGGTAAAGGACAAAACCTTGGAAAAACGGACCCAAAAAAACGACATAAAAATATAAACGACATCTATGTAGGACAGCGTAAACGACATCGGTAACAGATGACAATTACAATGTAAGTTGTTTTTTCTTTGTGAACTTTTTTCTTTTCCTTGGTTGGGAGGGGGGAGGACAACCTGGGAAAGCAGCAATAATCCAAAAATGACAACGAAAACGACATCTTTAACAAACGACAATTACATTGTAAATTTTGTTTGTTTTTGTTTTTCGTTGTGGTGGGACATTAGATAATCAGAAAAGGGAAATAACCAAAACCGACCTCATCAACGCGACATGTACTATCAAACGACAACAATGCCAAAATACATTTTTAAAGAAACGACAATAGCATTGAAAAACTTCAGTAATTAGTGAACAACATTTAAAACAAAACAACATTACATATTTTAGCCAAACGACATTAAAATTAGAAACGGCAAGTACATAAAACAACATCTACTTCAATGACCGAAAACGGGATGAAGCATGAAGCAACGATAACATACGAAACCCAACCCAACTCGGTGAGGAAAAAGCCAACTTCCAAGGTGGGTGCAGGCATATTTTAACCTAAAACCGACATATTTTAGCCAAACGACATTAAAATTAGAAATGGCAATTACATAAAACGACATTCAATGACCGAAAACGACATGAAGCATGAAGCAACGATAACATACAAAACCCAAACCAACTCTGGTGAGGAAAAAACCAACTTCTACAAAACCCAAACCAACTCGGTGAGGAAAAAACTTATTTCTAATGTGGTTGCAGACAGACTAACGATAATGTCATATTTGACTCTATTAAAATATACATAATTTAAATTCTTATCCCCAAGTTAAAAAAAAAAAACTTGGTATGTCTAAGAATTTAAACGCTGCAAAGTAAAAATTTCTTTATATTCTACAATGACGGTAATATCACACATGACTCCACAAAAAAATGTAAAGTTCAAATAACTTAAAAAAAAACTTGGCACGGCCAAGAATTTAAATATTGCAAATTAAAAATTTCTCTGTCTTCTACAATGGGGGAAGTCAACGTTAAAGTACACGAGAGAGAGATGTACAAGGAAGTGCCATTTTTTCAACAAAACATTGACTTCACAACATTGGCAGTAAACTTAAAAATAAATAAATAAATAAATAAATAACGTGGGGAAGTACTTAGACAATAATACACAAATGCCGAAAGCCAAAAAGCTGGCAAATTTATAGCTTTTATTAAGCTTTGAAAGATCCAAACAAAATTACAACAAAAAAGGAAAAGGAAAAAGAATTACAACCTACCACCTTTTTCTCTTTTCTTTTCTTTTCTTTTGTTTTTTTCCTCGAAAAATTACAAATTTTGGTATAAGAACTGTGAGATCCCGCGAAAGAGGGAATGGGTTAGTGATCCTTGCGGAGAAACAATGGCTGTGCAATCGTTGTATCCTAATTCATGAACTGTCGACAGTTTGGAGCTTTACACAAACAAGGGACTTTGAATTCTTCCGGTTCATCGGGATCAAACAAGTAGTCATACCTATCACGGCCAAAACAAAAAATAAAAATAAAAATATTGTAGCTCGATTACAAAATCTGATAATCCAAAGGGGAAGCCACAGAGAGAGAGAGAGAGAGAGAGAGAGATTACGTTAGCTCGTCGCCAGCAGCTACGTTAGTCTTGGCAATAAGTACAATCCGGCTTTCATCGTCGCCAACACTCATGATCCTCGCATAGCAATTGGGCATGCACTATATTTATCAAAGTCGGCCAAGGACAAAAGAAGTAAGATTGACCTTCTATAGGCTTTACTTTGTCAATGTTAATGGACCTTCTAACACTAATCACAATCTTAACTTACCGAATGATTGATTAAGCGTGCTATGTTCCCTTTATCAGTAGCATCCACCACTACTTCTTCACTAATCTTAAAAAGCTGCCAAAAAAAAAAATCAAATTAGCTTCTAAGATATAGGAAGGAATAAAGGAATATGCCAGAATTGATCAAAGTAATTCAACACTTCCTGTCTCACTAGTAACAGAACTTTTCATCCTTCTATATTTGACAAATTGGCGGAGGAAGGAAAGGAACTTACATAGCAGTCTTTGCCTTCCAATCTGTAACGTGCCTCTCTGAGATCTGCAATACTACGCCTCACCTGCTCTCCACGATATTCAAGAACCTGCAGACAAACAGATGCTTCTCATTCGTTGCCGAAATCTAAATATTGTTTGAGGCAGCCTAACTGAAGAATGACCTAAAATGAAAAGAACGAGTAAAAAGAGGCTGTTTATTTTTAGTTTCTACCATATCTCCTTCTTGAATAGTTTTACGTGCAAAGAGACCCCAGCCATGTATGCCAGATCTACCAAAGCAAACGCGATCATTTTCGGTTCTCTGCGGTCAAATAAACACAAATAACAGTCAAAATCAAGTCCAGAAAGTTAATTATAGAGAGTAGAAAGGATTAAGATTGTGCCTGTAAGTGGTAAAGCCGGTCTCTGAAAGAAGAAAAGGTTTTCGGTTCCTCGGGAAGCTGCTGAAAAAAAAAAAAAAAAACACGCACAGCCACACCAAGCATGTCACTTTGAGATAAAAAAAAAAAAAAAAAAAAAACAACATTTGGAACAGAATTTTACACGGTTGAGGAAAATTTACCATGAAAGAATTCAAGCTTTGTATTGCTCCTAAGGGATGATGGGAATGCCCTTTAGCTTGGTGAGTAATGGTTTCTTCTGCCGTTCTCTAGCAACCAGAAAAATTAAATGTGAAAAAGAATGGGCAGATCTCACAAATATTAGACAATGATCAAGGCTTGAACATTAACGTCAAAGAAGAAAAATCGAATCTCATGCTTAAATGCATTTTTACTGATCGAATGTACAAAAAGCACTAATAAGAACTTGCCCACTTAATTGCTGATTCACGCACATGTTTTGCTATCCAATTACTGGTGGTAGATATATTAATGAAGAAACAATAGTGTCAAGAATTAGGTATTAGTATTTTGTTATGAACTTATTATCTTGTATGCAACCAACTGACCAGTAGCACATATAAGAGAAGAGAATATGAAGCCCCAATTTCCCCTAAATTCACCTGAAAATCATTTAAAGCATACCCCTATTGATTAGAATGAATAGTTGCTTTAGCATTTATTTTCTCCATATTGGACTTGCTTTGATTATATAATACCTAAATGGCACATTCGCCTTATTAAACAGATTATTTAGCTCCCAGAAGACGAGAAGAAGAAGAAAGAGAAAAAGAGAAAGGTGGAAGGGAAAATTAAGACCAAGGCAACAAAGAAGAAGATTAAGAAGGAATAGATGAGGAAATAAATATGAAAGCAATTTACCTTCTTGTTATTGTTTGATCTCTTGAATACCCGGCACCTTGCGGCAGATAATGGCTCAGGCTCAGTAGTTTCAACAGGTGGAACCTCTTCCGCTTTCGTTCTATTTGATGAAATTAACCTTGAACCAGCCCTCTTCTTTTGGAGGAGGTTTTTGGCTGAAAAAACACCTAGCGGAGTCTGTATAATTAAGACAGTATCTGGATTTGGAGCCCTGCATCAAAAATGAAAAATAAATAAATTTCTCTATGTTGGCAGCATGTAGAAAAAGATTAAATCTACACGGAAATCATAATTTCAAACCTGTGATAAGCACAATACGAAACCATTTTTGTACTCTGCTTGCCATTCTTTTCAGAGCAGTGTAGCTGTAATAAAATAAAAGTATAAATCAATGCTTTTGAGGTGGTGAAAATAATGTTGAACAGTATAGAGCACCAAAAGACAGCATCAAGAATCTAACCTCCATTCTATACCCTGCCCTTGACGCACACATTGCATGGTAATAGGTGGAGCACTTGCAGCATTGCATGCACGAACCATGAATTTGCTTACAAATAACACAAATCTGAAGTACAAGAAAAGAAGCACACTTACTACCACATCAGCTAAATATTTCTTCTAGTAAATAAGAAAGTACACTGAGTATCAAAATATTAAAAGAATTGGCGGTGGCATATATTATCTAACTGAAATAAGGCCGCTATGAGGAGGTTTTGCCTAAAGCAAATAATCCACCTTAACAAAAGAATTAGATGGAATGCTCAAGATCCCAAGAGCAGGCTCCATCTTTTCATCACTTGCAAAAGCAACTTCAGGTCTGAACCAAGCGCATGTAACATGAACCCACAATGTCTCAATATCAGTTGGCTTTAAAGCACCTCCTGTGCCAAACACAATCAAAGATATCAACTTATAACATCAAAATGAAACCAAACTTAATAAGAATTGAAAAAAATAATAATAATAAAAAAAAATAAATAAATAACGCTCTGCATTTCATCATAAGTTGATTCATAAAGACATCAATGACCAGAGATAACAGAGAGGAAACAAATTCAAATGAGGAGCTATAGAATCATCTTTAAGCAGAGGAAGACTGTGATCATATGAATGGTTGTTCTTCTAAGTAATACTCATATTACTAACTGACCAAACTTTTTGGAAAAAAAGCAGAACATTGCATAAACGAGGAGAAAATGTGTACTATGTCTGATGGAATGATTGGAATTTAGACAATGAAGACCACTACGAGACAAGTGCGTTGTGAAAAGAAACCTTTAACCTCTTTCATGCTGAAAAAATGCCACAACACTTTAAAAGACTTGCCTTTTACAGGACAGAGGCAACATTCTCTCTTGATTTCAGGTGTTTCACATGCTTTGCAAACCCATGAAGTGAAATCCCGAACATTTCGTGCCCCATAACATTCTTGATGTACGGCTATTTGGCATCTGACAGAAAAATATGGAGGCTTAGGTAAGTTTCATATATACATATATATATACACACATTAGCAATCAACAACCTTAAAACCGTACCGAATGCAGCTATCCTGAGCAACTTTTGCAAAAATCTAGTGTGCCTATACACTTCCAAATTGCACCACATATATTCTTTTTGACCTATTCAGCAATAAATGAAATCCAAATATTGCTCCTACTGAATTTATAATTAGGCAATAACTCTCAGACAGTTGCCCACAAGATACTACCTGTTGCAGATGATAATCTTGTTGTAATCCCAATCTTCAACCCATCTACATACAGCACATCGTTCTGTGGTCCACTTAGCATAAACAGGCTCGTACTTCTCTGTCATAGCAAGTATGAGAATGCAGTTAGCTATCATCAGATCAGATGGTTACTGAAACAAATGTTCAAATCACAATTGTTTTTCTACATAACAATTTACCTTGCAAAAAGGCAAGCAACTTCTGCTTTCGTTCTTTCATAGAAGGCCTTTTAGCAGGTTTTGCAGACACGAGAGCACTTTCGTGATACTCTGCTAACTGCAGCATCTGCACAGTGAAATGAGAACCCATCAAACTAATATTCATCCATACTACATCATCATTAACTATCAACCCAACACGTAATTTTCTTTCCACAAGGAGGAAAACTATCCTTACCATGTCAAGAAACATGTGTTTGATATTTAAAAATAAAGAATCAATTCCCAAAATAGTTTGAAAAATAGAGTAGAGTAGAGTACAAACCCATTGTTCCAACGGCAGCATAGAACCTTTCACCCTAACACTTGTCTTCCAGTTTCTCGATTTGGAACCTGAGTGGCGCTCCCATTCACTAAGTGCTTGCTTTTCGGAGCCACAGAACCCACATTTGCAAACAACCCTGGGATTTAAAAAAAAAAAAAACAAAATAAAAAAAGTTAATAATAAGGATTGTAAAGTTTGAAATGAAAAATAAATTGAAAATTCAAATAAACAGTACAATGAAGCATTGATATATGTCAATTTGTTCATTGAGCAATTGACGTTTCTTTTCTGAAAAGAGTCTGAATTACGAATACTACAGAAATAACCAAAGAATAAAAGTAACAGAAATAATGATCATAGTGACAAGATTGACGGAAAATACAATGAATTTGAGCCACTTAAGCTTACAAGTGAAGGCTTGGAAAATATGTGCCTTCCACACCATTGCAAACAACTGTAACCTTGTTAGGCAGCACCAATTGACCATGACTTTTGTTCCATCTGCATCAGGAAGCATATTTGTTAGACATAAAGGAGGTGGAAAGAATAACCACTCAATTAGAAAAGGCAACCTGTATTTAAAAAAAAAAAAAAAAAAAAAAAAAACAAACAAACAAACTACAAGAATAATATGAATCATGCAATGGAAAATGAGTCCAAAAAGTTTTAACAAAATTAAAATGGGGTTCCACAGACTTACTTGACTCTTGGTTGTCCCTTCTCTGAATCTGATAATTCAAAATTGAACTTCGCTTTGCAAGTTGGACAGTAATAGTCAGTGCCACCCAGATTCTTTGGAAAAAAAAGGGGGGAACAATTTTGTCAGGAAAGTGTGCAATGTCTCGTTAATCAGTATTCTTCTTATTTTGCAAATAGAAAGAAAAACAACATCATACATATAGTTTGATCAACAGACCTTGAAAAGGTTGCTGGAAATTTTGTCACATTCTGCATGAACCCATACTTTACAACCATCACATCGAACCTGTTAAAAGCAAGAAGTTTTTAAAACTAATAATGACTAGCATTCATGTCCAACAAAGTTTTTGTATAGCTCTCTCTTACCCAACTTCCACTGTCTGAGTGATTCCAGATTTTCTTGCATATGCCGCAAAAGTGGTTTAACTTTACTAACTGCAATAAAAATTCATATATATGAAGAATGCAGAAAAACTTGCAGATCCAAAGTTATTATAGCAAACAAATGGCTCACATAAAACAATAAACACACAAAACAAGGCAGGTCATACGAACCCTTGCACACGATTTGCACAAAAATTGGTCAGACGTAGTTGAAACCTTCATTCTTTTTGTTGCTTTAAGAGGAGGAATCGTGCCACATCCTTCGCAGGGCCGTGAGTCTTTCCTCTTATCAAATAGATCCTGCATACAGGACCGAGATTCAAATGACATTAGGCAATTAAGAGAACTCGAAAGAGCTGTGATTTATAAGTCTTCCGTAGCCAGATAATAGATGTTAAATTGTTAATTAAGCCAAAACAATTTATCAGTTCCAGCCACACATCAAACGAATTCTCAGATTGCTTGAATAACAAAAAAAAAAAACTCTAACTGTAATTAGCCAATGGCAAAGACAAAATTCCATGAGGAAATCCCTAGGTGAAAGTGGACCAAAACTGAGTCGAACATTATTGAATTCAATCAATTACTCAACATTTAAAAGCACAAGACTCCAAGACAACTTACCTGATCCTGGTTTGAACCAGTAGCCTCTTGAATTCCCCTAAGAATAGATTCATCGTACGTTAAATTCCCAGCTGCCATGTTTATATCAGCAATCAGTTTCTCCGTAAATCCTTGTTCTGCCAAAAAGGCCTCTTCTATTGCCATTTGGAAATCACAGGGTGCACAATCATTTACACCGGACTGCCCCTGGAACCTACACCACGTAAAGTATTGCCTCAGCACCAAGGATATTTCTACATTACAATGCAAGTAACCATCTGAAAATTAAAACCACTACAATACACACCTGTCTACATAATCCATAAATGGAAATATGTTGCCCCGTCTAACCCATGCATAATCCTGGTAGATATCATTGAAGTACCACAATTAATGTTAAATAAATAAAACTAACCATACTATTATTAATACAATCCACTACTTAAATTGAACTCTTTTCAGAACTAATACATACCCTTTGGTTTTCGTTTCCAGAGTATCCAAAGAACATCACACAAGCAGCATCAGGGATGCAAGCCCTCAAAACTAGCTCGGGCGCTTGTGACAACGGGTCGATGACAATGGCAGGCCAGAAGGGCTCCTTCTTCCCTGGCTTTGCCCACACTATATCACCGGAATAAAAGTCTTCAGGTCCATACAACCCGTCAGTCCTCTCACTACACCCTAAACGAAAACTCTCGTCAGCTTGTCCATCCATTGCCTCGACTGCGAACCTCTCCTCTACAACCACTTGCTCATGTATGGACGTAAGCGAACTCCGAGAACTGGAATGCTTCTTCATGTAAAAATTCTTCACAGCCGTGTACTTCTCCACTTCACCGTCCTCGTCCTCGTCCTCGTCCTCGCACAATGCAGAATACTTCTTGCACTTCAATCCATTCCTATCTATGCTGTTCATCTTTTTCGCATTCTGACTACAAGTTTTCGGTGTCCTAAAGCTAAATTTCTCCTTCTTACACTCAATCTCCTCATCAAAACTATAATCACGCAAGCTAGTCTTACTTTCTTTCCTCCAATTCTCAATCACAGAATCATTAAAGCGAGAAGGCAGAACCTGAACTCGACCCCTCGAAGTCCTCACCAGAGGTGGCCTCTGAACCTCGACCTTGCCGTTGATCTTCTCGGCCGTTGAATCTCGGCCGTTTGACTTCAACTCCTCGACCTCGGGAGAGCACGACACCTCAGTGCACCACGACGCTGAGAAGCCTTTCTTGGCGGCGGCGACGGAGCTGAGAACCAAGCCATGGAGGCTGACAGGGATAATCCCCGCCGCGACCTCGCCGAGTAGATTGAGAGGGTAATAACCGTTCGTCGTTTTCCTCTTCTTCCTCGAGGAGCTCTCGTCGTCCTCGACGGCCGAATCGCCGGGCTTGCTCCGCTTCAGACGCGGCATTTGGGATTTCAAATTCCGCTTGATTATCATCGTCCCAGAGATTCAGAAAAAACCCACAACTCGAATCCTCAAAATTCCCAAAAGTTTTTCTACTTTCCTTCCCTCCCAAAGCAATCTCAATCGTTTCAAATCAAAACCCCAATTCTCCGTACGCGAATCATAAACCCTAATCTTCCATGGATTCCGAGAAACAGAGCAAAATCGGGAGAGGACAAACAAAGCGACGGAGAACAATTCCACAAACTATCACCGGAAAAGGAAACTCCGACGAAGAAAGGGAATTCACAGAAAGAATGCCTGAGAATTTGACGAGGAAAAAGGATCGAATTCGTTAGAGAGAGAAATAGGGATCTGTTCCAAAGCGGTGTTTCTCTCTAACTGCCTCGGATAGCACAGACAGCGAGAGAGAGAACTAGACAACTTTATTAGACATAAAATTGCAATTTAATTATGCAAATAGTGAAGAGTTTTGAGTTTGGGTTCTTTTTTCGCAAAATCCTAGAGAGAGAGAGCGCGGGTGACTGGTGACAGAGCTCAAGAGAGAGAGAGGGAGGGAGAGGGAGAGAAGGGTCGGCGTTATCTTGTAAAAGTGTTATATTAGATGAGAGAGAAAGAGGAGAGAGAGAGGAGAGAGAAACGGGTCGAGGCTAACTTGCGCATTACGTGTTAGGAGCGCAAAATCTTCAGCCCCGGCCTGGTCTGGTCATGAGCCTGGTAGGCGTTCTGCCATGTATGGTTTTGTGACCTTTTTTTTTTTTTTTGTGCGTGTGTGTGTTTTTATTTGGTGAATTTTGGTTGTGGATATCGATTTTTTTTTTAATTTCTTTTTTTTTTTGTCACTGGAAAAATAACATAGAATCCAGTCAGTTCCAAGAAATTTGGAACTCCAAAAATGTGTCATGTACTTTAAAGAAACACTACTACGTTTTTGAACCTGCAAAAGTGTCCAATTTTCACCTCAAATAATGGGGGAGTTTGGTTCCAAGGAATGTTTTTGTGTACAATTCTCTGCAAATTGGTAAGGTTTCAACTTTCTGAGCAATCGCCGGAAAAAAAAGAGTTTTTATCTTCTTCTTCTTCTTTTTTTTTTTTTCCTTTTTTCGGGGTTGTTGGGTCTTTCTTTTTATTTGGGTGGTCACTGCTCAACTGGTTTGATGGACGTGAAGGCAACGGTATGACATGAAAAAACAATAAAGGGAACAATTAAATTTGTGAATTTTCCCCCCAAGTTTTTGGAGGGGTATTTTAGTATTTTCACAGATTAAACAGATTATCTTCTATCTGATTTTCACTGGATTTTTTTTGGGGGTAGTAATTTTAAAATAGCTTTCCTTGTGACAGAATTCCACCCTCGTTTTCGTATGTAAAATTCGAAACTCTGATGAAATTGAAGAAGATTACCTCTTCAAAAAAAAAAATCATATTTTTTAACTCCTATATTGTGATTTCGATAAATGGGTTTGTACTGTTGATCCGATCGGAGTTGTTGGCACAAGTTAGCTACGATTTTTTTTTTGTGGGTTCCTCCTTTTTTTTTTTTTAATCGTCTTTTTTTTCTGGCCTATTTTTTCTGTATGTTTGAGATGGATTTTCCTTGTTATGGGGATTTTAGGATGTTTCTGGTAGATGGGTTTGGTGGTCAAACCGTTAGAATGAGTTTGATAGGTTCAACAAGGGAAAAAAAAGAATAAATAAAAGGAAGATCTGCCTGATTTTTACTCGAGACTTTTTTCTTTTTATGGTAAAATGGCGAAGGGCACGTCTTAAAACTGAAATGGGCATGTTAGATCAGGTGGAAACTTATAAAAGATTTTTTTTTTTTTTTTTTTTTTTGAGTTCTTTAACATGGTACAGAATATGTACAGTTGGTTTTCCCATATTTTTTTTGGGTCTGACCATTATGGCAGAAGTATTAAAATGTCTCGGTGGTTCATTTCTGAAGTGGGTTTGTGCTGTTTTAGGTGGTTCAATCTGAAATTTTTGTAACCAGAAAAAAAAAAAAAAGAAAAGAAAAGAAAAAAAATCTGAAATTTTTGTGCTCTTTAAAAGGTATTATGAAAATGTTTCTATTTATATTCGAAGATCTCTTTCTCTCAATTTCTTTATTCTATCTTGATCTGTAATCAAAAAGATCTCTGCAGGTGGGTTGTTGAAGGAGAAGCTCTTCGCGGAGAAACACCCTATTTGGGTGATTAACGTTTTTTTTTTTTTTTTTTCTGATGTGTAAAAGTTTTGTTTTTTATTTTTGATTTTGTTTCCTTTTGGAAATGGGTTTGTTAACGAGTTGACTCCAAAACTAGTGTTGCCACAAAGGATTTCAGTGGGCACGTAACTATATTGATTCTTTCTCATGTCCCTAATTTGTTTGTATTTATTTTGTCGTTGTTGTAGGTAATGGATACGTGATTAATTTATTTGGTCAATGTTTTCCACGGATTTGTTAAACCAATTTAGTGGGTCATCTCCTACCTCTAGTCTTCGGGTCTGAGCCGCAAATTGGAGTTTGATGAAAGATAATCAGCGTCATGATTAGTGATAAGTAATTATTGACTGGATTCTATTTGTTTAGTGACACATTTAATTATTGAAATTCGGAAATCTTTTTTATTATTATTGTTTTTAAATTATGGGTAAACTCAAGGAAGAAGGTGACCTATATTTGCAAGGAAGAACATCATCCTCGAAGTTAGAAGCTTTCTCTAAATTTCGATTTGAAAAAGGTCTCCTTTCTCGTCATGGAATTTGCTGAACTTTTTCTTCAGTTTGCAATTTGCAGTCCCAGCTGCTGTTGGACACCGGCGTAAAATGGTAAGGTAGTTCGTTCTTCTTCTCGATAAAGTGTTAGTTTTAGCAGTTTCGTTATGGTGCACGAAATATATTCATTGACAATTTATTTCGTGACCAGACTTGTTTACCAGATCTCTCTCTCCAGCCCGTCGGGATAGGAGGTTGCATGACTTGCCTGCTTGAGACTATCAAACCCTCGAAAGAAGAAGATATCAAATCAAAGGTTCATCGGTTTCACTTTGGGGTCTTTAGTCTTTGTTGGGACTGCAAATGTTAAGATGGTTTAGCTCATTTATATACATGAAGGAAGGAAGACGATGTTTACAAGGAGTTTTTGACATTTACAAGGTTTCGTTTTTGTGTATTTATTTTAAAATTATTATTGTCGTCGGGTCTCTGGAGTGAGCTATTTGTTAGAAGGGGCATGGAAAAGCTGAGAATTATGATGTGTTTTGGGCAGTAGAATGGGAATCCATCTAAAATAGTCATGGGCTCCTCCTACTTGGGCCAACATGCTTGATGATGTCAAATCTAAGCCACCAAGTAAGGCATATTCCACTCTCATCCATGTTTGATTAAGAGTACAAGGAAAGAGATGATTGGAGAGATTTCAGAGTGAAAAAGAGAATATCCGATTATTTCGTATATATATATATATTTATTAAAAAGAGAGAGAGAGAGAGAGAGAACTGATTGGAGATATCTCACAGTGAAAAAGACAATCTTGAGTTGTTTGGTAGAGTAGAAAATTAAAAATAAAGAAATGGTTTGAGATATGAAAAACTGTTTGGTAGAATAGAAAATTAAAAGAAAGGAAATGATGAAAAGAGAATATCGATTGTTTGATAAGAGATAAATTGAGAAGCAGACGTAAAAATCCATGAACCCACCGTTTTTGAATCCTTCTAATTTTGGGGAAAAAAAATGAAAGAGAAAAT
The DNA here is from genome assembly GCA_025413025.1 of Ficus hispida. Lineage (NCBI taxonomy): Eukaryota > Viridiplantae > Streptophyta > Magnoliopsida > Rosales > Moraceae > Ficus > Ficus hispida. The sequence continues at coordinate 18,450,099 of CM046364.1, forward strand.
TTTGCATACAAAACAAGGGTTTAAATAACTATTTTGTTCTAAGTTGCACCTCATTCACTCACTTTGTAGAAAGACTTTATTTCTCTTCTCCAAAACATGATAGAAAAACTAGTTCTTTCCTTTTTATTTTTCTTCATTTGTGTTTTTGTCTTCTTGTCAAAAAAGTCATGAATCAATCAAAGAAGGAAGAATGAGGAAAGGAGTTACAGTTATGAGATGGTCAAATTGAAATCTAGTACTTTCTTTTGAAGTGACATAACTGTCTCAAGATATTATTATATTTCACAACATATTTATATGAACAAGTACAACTTAGTTTAGACTCCCCTTTCTTTATTTATTTATTTATTTAGCATAATACCCTATTTACAACTCTACAAGGCCATGTAGTTCTACAGAGGAGGTTATTACAGCAACAAGAGATCTACCACTGCCACTACTACTTTGCAGGACTGGGGGGTTTTTATTGAGCAACATCTTCGGATCTAGCTACTTCGTTCCTAGGCTTCTTCTTACTATATGGTAAGTCAAAGTCATTGCCTCTTGCTGTCTGATTCTTCGGTCTTCGCAAACCTTCCGCGGATCCTTGGTTGGCTGTCGGCAAGAGCCTTCCTGCACGCATACTGAAAAAGAAGGAAAGAAACAAACGCATATTTCTTAGCGAGGAACGCGCTAATGGGCTCATCTGATGTGCCGAAAAGTACTGGAAGAGTAAATGAATGCCTTTTGCAACAAGTGACAAGTTCGGATTGTTTAGTTATGCTACCAAGCTATATTAGTTTCTCACAGCAACGGAATAACTGTCTAAACGGTTTCTTGGAATGAATCCCGAATGCTGAGTTTACAAGTTTGTACGGCACATTCACGTAAGAAAGGATAACAAAGTTTTACTATTTTTACCTTGATCTTCCTTCCGAAGTTCCTCTTGGTCTTCTTGTTCCTGTATCTAGAAAGCTTTTCCTTGCGTTCCTCGGAGATGCTTTTGGTGATGATCATCGGCCGCTCGTGAGGAGAGTGGATGATGCCCATGCTACCATTGCCAAGTGTCTGTCATAAAAGTTCAGAATCAATGACTCAGCCCCATCCTGTGGAAATAGCCAGACAGAAACATCTAAACATTTCTCAGTCCTTAGACTTAGTTGGAAGCCTGATATCATGCTTGGTGCTTAATTTCAAATGAATTCGTCGTTTTAATACGGTGGAAGAGAAGATCCTTTGGTTGCAACTTTGAGAGAGACGTTTCTTTTTATGCCTCCATAGACTCCTCCATCTCTAGATAACATCGTTTTTTCCTCAATATAAGGATATACACAACATTGGAAAAACGATATAAATGAAAAAAAATCTGACCTTAATGTCACCTTCACTAAACGCACGTCGCATCCCGTAGGCAGCACCCAAATCCATTCCACGAAAATCCAGAAAACTTGGCGTCGTCATAGGCCCATGCATCCAGTCCATTGAGCTTAAACATTCCGAGCTAACACTCTTCTGGAACGACGAATCAGAAAGCGGTTTGTTCTCTGGAATTTGGTTTCCATCGATCCTCAAAGAAGGAATCTTGATTTCAAGGACTTCAGAAAGAGGTATTTCCATCGCCGCCTGTTCTAAGAGATCCCTCTCACACTCGTAAAAGACCTCGCTCAAAAGCTGCTCCTTCTGAAGTGATTCAATGTCTGCAACCTTGAGCGCTTGGCGAGAGATGACATCTTCACCGCATGATATCATAGAAATCGCTGCTGACACGGGATCAAGCCCCATGACTGGCTCTTCTATAATGGGTTCTGGAGCCTTGAACAGATCTCCTTCCCCTCCCATGTCATATTCTGATATCATGGACGTCTGAACAAGGTTGCTCTGAACCGAACGAAATAAAAAGACTTGAAAATTAGCAAAAAAACAGACAGCAACATCAACAAAATGAGATCAGCTAAACAAGATGTTGCTTGCTCTGCAGAAATTATCCAAATGATAGTGATTAAGTTAGGTGTGAATCTGTGATTAGCAACTTCTTTGTAACTCCTAGCATTGAATCCGTGACACAAATAACACCCCAGATCAATCCAAACTAGAATGATACAAACAGAAATTCAATCATTTTTCACAAAACATCAGCAGCTAAGTTCCTAAAAATTCTCATCGAATCCGAATATGAATTCATATAACTGGTGCAGTGTCGTCTATTTGTACAGAACACACTTAACTCGTCCCAAGAAAGGAACTATTGCTGCATAAAATTTCGAGATAAAATAAAATTCACTCCATCAAATCAGAGGGGAAAAAAATGATTTAAGAAATGAAACCTCATTATCTTTGTGAAATTTCATGAAGACTTACACTGAAAAACTGAGAGAGCACCAACAAGTGCTTCAAAGTTTAAAGATGTAAGTTAAATCCTCAACTATGTAAAACACCAAAACATTCATTGAAGGGAACAAAAGCATAGCCATGGAATGAAAAGTCTTTAGGATTATTCCTTTCCAACTCCTCTATAAAAATTTTACCTTTTAACTACAAAGAAATAACCATGGGATCTAAATTAAGGAGAATTTAACTCACACTTTCCCATTAACTTTTTCCCCCCAAACCCTTCACCCCTAAAGAAAAGGAAAAGAGAACTTTATTCATCTTTAGTATTTTCTGTAAGTGCGGTGGAAAAGGCAAAAATCCCAACTATGAGTTCACATCAGAATTGTAAAGAAACTGCAGGAAAGATTATGGAACGTAAATGATTTTTTTTTTTTAAATTGAAATAAATTCCTTTTTTTTTTTTTCCCACTTCTATACTTTCTTTTTGCCTTTTCTATCCTTTTCCAGATCCAGCATAGCTCCAGCTGTTTCCACTTCTGCTTTGAGAAAATTATGCTGGAAAATAAAAAATCTCCTTTCCTTTCTGTTTTTTATTTTGAAAAAAAAAAAATTCTACATAAGTTGAAGAAAAAAGGACAAAAAAAAAATATTGGACTTGCCCCCCCAAAAAATTCAGCTTAAAATCAAGTTCTTTAGCCCCATTTTATCAGAACACACAAAAGATGATCATTGAGAGAGAAATCTAAAACTCCAAAATTTATGTAAAATGAATAAAAACCCACCTTAGGAACAATCAAATAAATCCAAATCAAGCTAAAAACAAAGCAAGTGAGTAGAAATACAGAGACGTTTAAATAAATATATATGTGTGTGTATATATATAACGATTTAAATGGAGGAGGAGATAGAAAGAGAGTAGTTACCATTGAGGCATTGGACTTCTGGGATTTGCACAAATCCTCAAATTGCTGAACTTCTTGAGAGAAATTCAGGAAACAAGGGAACAGAAGCTCTGTCTCTGCATACATTTCTCAAAACCAAAACTTCAAGCAGATATTTTTTTGTTTTATTTTATTGTTTTATTTCCCAAGAAGAGGGGAAAAAACAGAGAGTAAGAGAAGCACACTGAAAACAGAGCAACCAAAATGCCAGAGAAAGAGAGGAGAGAGAGATAAGAGAAGAGTAATTGGTCTGGTATTTGACGATTTAGGAGCTGGGTAGGAGAGAGAATTTATATATATAATAATGACGGAGTGGTAATTGAGTAAATATTGAAAGTGATGATGTAATTTAATACAACGAGGACAAAACATGAAAAAGGACATGATTATTTCTGCAATGCCTGTCCCTATGTCTATTGTCATAGTCCATTCTTTTTTTTTTTTTTAAATAATAATACAATTTACTATTTCATTATTGTTAGAATATGAAATTATATTGGTTTATTTTTTAATATTTTTAATATTTAAATTTTTAAGATGAATTGATATATTAAAATGATATTAAAGAAAGAAATCTTGAATTCAAATATCAGCATTTATATTCTTTATTTTATTTAATATTATTTTTATATATTAGATTTTTAATATATTTTAGATTTATTTTTAAATATTTATATTTATTTTTAAATTAATATTTATTTATATGTTTATTTATTGATTGATATGCAAGTGAAAGGAAGTGCTTGAATATAAAAATATTATTAACTCATTTTTTAATAATTTAAGTTTTTAAGATGAATTAATAAATTAATTATTATAATATTTTAAGTTTTTATTACGAAGAAGAATTGCTATTTAAATGATTTATTAAGAGGAAATATTATTTAAATTTGGTATTTTATAGGGGAATATTATCACATTTTGGGGTATTATAATATATATATATAATAATGCAAATTGTATTGTATATTAATATTATGAAAAAAAAAAAAGGGTGGTGAAATGCACCAAGCCAATATTTGTGGACATGTTTGTGGGCTGTCCTGTAGTCGTCAGTCGTCAGTAGTCAGAGTATTCAGGCTGTGGCAGAAAGTGCCACGCGCTTTTAGGTCGCGTGCACAATCTCCAACGCATGTCAAGTATGCTACTTCTTTTGGTAAATTTGCGCGAGTGTGCAACTTGGTGGTTGGCACACATTGCCCTGTTTTTCATGTTGAGGTTTCTGTTTTCTGTGCTTGTTTTTCACTTCTTGCTCTCGATTCCTCGGAAACTTTCGTGGCGTCGGGTTTCGGTATTGGTGTTTGAAATACATTCATTTGTAATTTTTATTGTTAGAGTTTGATGTATTTTTTATTGTTAGAGTTTGATGATCCAAATTTTCTTTGATCAAATCTGAAAAGCTCACAGTGTAATATCTATGGTGGAGTTTTAATTATGAAATTTTTTTTAGGCTTTGTAGTACGGATCAACCTGGTTTTTATCCTGATCCAATTTTAGGATTTTGGTATATATATAATATAATTTTAGGGTTTTATGATTATATTTTTTTATAATAGTCGCTTCTCTTGTATCAATATTTAATTTAATGGATTTTTTCTTCTTTATTTATGATTTTTTTATCTAGGATTTTTCACGTAAATCTATGTGTATTCTTATTTTTCGTTTTCTTTGTTGCCTATTTTCGTTGTTTATTTCGTAACATTTATGTTACAAATTGTGAATTCAATGTATCAAAAAAAAAAAAAAACTTGTGATATCAAAATTGTACAAATAAAGATTGGTTGTGAATTTTGAAGAAAATACGATAAGTAGCACACCATTCAAGTAGTAAAATTTACTATATAGACTTATAGACAAACATCAATGTCGTCAAGGCACCAAAAAACTTGATGAAGTTCAAAACTATTTTTTACTGATAGATTTTGTTTTTTCTTCCATACAATAATTATCAATTAACAATACATGAGTCTGATAAAGCTGGCACAATTTAAATATGTATTACTAATTGACAGCATGTGTTTTGTGCATGTAGGATAAACGATCAAAATAAAAATAAAAAAAATAAACATAAAGTTAAAAAATATATATTTTTAAATATCATGTGATAGATATATAAGCCGTTATGTGACGAATATAAAGGATATAACCAAAGATAAAGATATATTTTAAATCGTTTTTTTTTTTTTTTAAGTAGTTGTGAAGAATTTGAAATGCATTTCTTATCTTTTACATTTAGAACCACGAAGGATAAATCAAATGGTATATAGCTTGACCAACTAATCAGTTTATCAGTACGTTAGGAGAGATCTCCAAATGATTACAACTTCTTAAAATGGAATTAATCATTTATATTCATATAAATAAGGAAATTTTAAAGCCCTAAAACGAGAGGAAACAATTTTAACTGCATCCATGAAATCTCATATTTAAAAGAAACTATTCTTGTCAAGGGGAAAGGCTGGTCTTTCTTTCTACAATGGACCTTTTATGTGTCAACTTATCCAACTTACCAAACATATTAGTAACAACCATCTAAACGTTTTATGTCCACTTAAAATGGCGGTTGAGAGGTGTTAGATCCGTTTTTATCACTTACCGAGTGTGATTAAATTATCAATTAAATTAAATTATCGAAAGTGTAATAAAATAAAAAAGACAAGAAATTTTTACGAGGTTTAGTCACACCTACTCCTCGGAGCCATGCTATCAAACACTGCGTTAATCTTAAAATGATTACAAGTACACTCAGACTTAAATTACTTAAAAAATCTCTCTTCCTATTGCCGCCGGTCGTTTTGAACCTATTAGCTGAATGTGTTTGGGGTAGCACCACTCGTCTTGATATTGAACTCTCTTCAACTGAAAATCCCTTCTTTCGAAAGCTTCAAATTCCTTTCACAAAGAACGATACCGTCTTTTCTCAAAGACTCCAAATTCTTCTCCCAAAGAAGGAAAATCATGTCAAAAAACTAAGTCTCAAAATATGCTGTAAAACTCTCTCTGTGCCCGTACTCCACAATCTATATTTGAGACTATAAATAAGCAACCACACGGCCTTCATAAAATCTCAGACTAAAAAAAAATTTATATTTCAAAGTGTTTCTCGATCTATTGCAATACTTCTAAAAATACTCTGAAATTCAAATATGGAAATTTCCTTAACAATCTGAATTTACTTTCCTTCATAATAATTACTGATAAATCACGAAAAACCTTCAAGAAACTCTATAAATAAAATCTTCCAACCTTCCAGATTTCAAATGCAAGATTTTTCTCTTTTTGGGAAAGTTTGAATTTCTAGTTTAAATAGGAAAAGAAAACTTACTCAAATTAGAAATATCTTTCTAAATGAAATACTAAAACAATCTCCAATTCAATACAGGCAATCATACTTGATTTTTACTAAAATAAGACTGCCAATTTATAGGTTATGTAAGTCAAGTCAAATACATTATGTCACGTCAGCTTCCAGAATAAGTAATTTACCCAACTTTCAAAATAAGCAACTAGTCATATTTTCAAAACAAGTAAGTTATCCAGCTTTCTAATGCTAGCTAATAAAATATTATTTTTGATTTTACTAACAAAGTTGCCATAAATACCAACATACAAAAAACCTCACAAGAGGGAAGATTATTAATACATATTCCATGCACAAGTTTTGTCCACAAATTAATAGACTTTAGTGATTTGCTATTTCCCTTTTTTAAAACAAGTCAAATTTTCTAAATACAAAGTCAAAATAAAAATGTCAACATCTTATTTAGCTCAACACTTAGAATATTTTTTAAGAGTATTCTCTATAGCTAAAACTCAAATTTAAGTTCTTATGTGTGTGTATGTATATATCAAATTTTCTTAAATTGGTATACTTCTCTTAATTCGATCTAAAGGTTAAAATTATATATAAAAAGAGTAGGGTCCTTTTTTTTTTTTTTTTTTTTTGGTCCTCTCTATATTTTTAACGTCAACAAAATTTTGAGTCGATTTTTTGGTACTATTGTTACTTCGCCATTTTTGTTTTCCCTTCCTTCGAGTTGGTTTGGGTAAAAAGTAGCCGTGACAAGAGTCAAGTGGATAAGAGAAATAAACATATTTAATTAGAGAGCTAAAAAATATATTTTCTTTTCAACGTAAGCTGGAGAAAAATTTATAAAAGATGCAATATAGAAAACAAGGATTAATGTGATTGCAAAAGGCTTTAGATAAACCAACTATCCATCATCAATATTTGACAATAAAGTAATTTTCAAAAGTCCCATCTACAATACACTTGAACCCATCAACTTGCAATCTAATCATAATATATATGGAAATATCTTCCTTATAAAATGTTGGTATATATTACAACTTTGCCTATAATCATTGACATTACTTAGATGTGTGTGTGGCTTTGGCGGCAGATTTTAACATTTATTTTCTGTTTTTAGTTCTCTCCTTAGTTGCTAAAAGAGGAAGAAATTATATCATTTGGTGCTTTCTACACGTGATCAATAATACATATTTTTTAATGTTTACTAAGACATAAATTATACAAAATTGACTGCTTATAATACAAATAGGACAATTCAAAATAAAATGATCACATTAAAATTAAAAAAATATATGTAAGATATTTTTTCTTGTTGTACTATATATCTCTGTATATATTTATATACATGTATTACATAGATGATCAATACCTCAACTAAACTGTACCTAACCTTCCTGGGTTTGCCAAGTAAATAGTTAAAAAAAAAAAAAAGAGAAAGGGGGGAAAAAAAAAAAAAAAAGAGAGAGAGGTCCTATTCAAAGTCCTACTAAGATACTTCTGGTTTATGCAAAAAGCCAGCAGTGGCTTAGTTGGCTTTGATTGAAAAACTATAATTAAGTAATTTAATACAGCTAGATCTGATAAATTTCCACTATAATATATCCTAATGAGAAAGTGTTTGAACCCTTTTCACTAGGGAAGGTACCTTTAAACTCTTTTCATCCCAAACTATCTTATCCTAATTTGATTTAAAAAAATTTCACAAAAGACGCCAAATGATGTCTATAAAACTTTTATTTGTAATTATTATTATTTTTTAAAAGAGAAAATTGGCAAAATATTTATTAAAATAGTATAATAGCTGTAAAAAGAAAGAAAGATAGGATTCTGTATTCCAATATGATGAAAATATTCAAATTCTCTTTCAATGTGGTGAGCCCTATTCGTCCACATTTGCCAAATGGAATTAAATAAAATGATGGGTTAAAAGCGTCAACCAAACTTTTGTCCCTTTCTCAAACTCAAAGCATAAAGTAAAAGAATAAAGTCTTGCATCAAAGTAAACCATTTTTTTTTAAGTAAACCTTCTTACTGTTAAAGAGTACTACGTTCTAAAAATACAATCCCAAAATCTGTGTTAAATTCTAGAACATTTTATTATTATTATTATTATTATTGTTGTTGTTGTTGTTGTTGCCATCAAATTACAATTCCTAAATTCGATAAGTTCTTAGTCCATGCATTTTATAAAATTTTCAATGGATTTTTTTTCCTAAATTTGAACAATCCAATTAAAAAAAAAAAAAAGGATATGAGGCAAAATTCACAAACTCGGAAATTTTCTAATTAAACACATAGATTTGCATGAGTGATAAAATTTAACTTAACAAACTAACAAGATGATAAGATTATTGTAATATTTAGTTAAACAAAATCGAAATCAAGTACTTCGAATAGAATAAGTGAAACAAGAAGAGGCTTAAAGTTAACATTGCATGAATCTAACAATTTTCTTCATTATGTATTATAATTTTATTGTTCTGCTGGAACCTTATTGTGATATGAAAACTATATGTGAAAGCAAAAGCCTCAATACTTAGGGAATAGGGATACCCACTAAGAGATTTCGCTTTCAGAAGCATAGTTTAATTATTATTTAGGTCAAAATAGCTTTCAAGTGTGAAAGAAAATCCATGTGAGGAATATATATGAACCTTGGCCGTAAAGTAAACAATCTATAATAAATAAATAAAAAGAATAAAGAATTTCAACCAGTTAAGGCTTTAAAATCTGAATTATGGAATGTATATGCTCTCTCCACTTTTTACTTTTTCTTTTTCTTTTTTTCCTTCTTTTTTTTTTTTTTTTTTGTTTTTTTTTTTTTAAGGGCATAAGAAGAGAAGTGAAGAGGAATGCACATTTGGGATGGCCAACCGCAGTACATGTAAAGCATAAACCTTAAACTTCCCCACATTTGGAAAAAGGAATTGTAAAAAAGAAGCTCTACAAAAACCTTTACAAGAGGCTTTTTGGTTGGTTCACACAAAGCTCAAATTCTTTCTTTGGTGGTCTATGTCATGGGAGATAGCTAGTATCGACCAATCGGACGATCCCACATGTCGCATTCATATTTTGACACTTGGCATACAGGAATGTAAGTAGTGGACTTTAGCAGACAAAGAATGTAAATAATGGAAAAAGGCAAAAACGTCCTAGTTATATATATGCGTGTGTGTATATATATATATATATATCATGGGAAATCATTGAGGGTTCAGGCCACAAATATTGGTCGGCAATGTGCCAAATGAATATTTTGGAAGGAATATGTGAACCATTGAAGTGCACTCATGATTATGAATCAAACACTGAAATATGGCAGTTTTTGATAAGATGTAACATGGAAACTTGGTAGAAAAACCATATGCTACTATACCCAAATTTCCCAATAAATTCAGTGACTTCCAAAACAGATAGAATTTCCCAATGAAGGAGATGAGACGAATTTAGACATTTTCTGTTTCAAGTTTAAAGCATCATCTCCGCACTTTTTTTTGCCCTTTATGAAAAGAGGCACCATTGAGCTCCTACTATGCTAGTTATTTATTTACTTGTTGTAATTATCAGTGGAATCATACTATAATAGTCAACAGGAACATGGGATTCCCCTTACTGCGGCTAGCTAATGGCATGGGGTGTACCCCAATGGATTATTGAGACGAGTTCTAGGAGTAAATCATAATTTTAAACTGTTAGATTTATATTAAATTATATTATAATTATTTTATTTTTATATTATATGATTGAAACATAATCTAATAACTTAGAATTGAATATCGGGAAATAATCTGAATGATAATTCATGAAAATTTTGAATACCAGCAAGGAGTGTAGTAGTCTTGAGACACGGTATGGGATGGATGTAATAAAATGTCAAATTAATAAAAGGGATTCTGGCCCTTGGTGGAGATGAAATTTAGGAATGTGGTGAGAGAAAAATACAAAGGCGAAAGAGATGGGTTATAGAAAACAGCTGGAGAGGATTGTCCCGTAGTGCTTTTGTCTCTTTGTGTTTCTTTCTTTTTTTTTTTTTTTTTCCTTTCTTTCTTTCTTTCTTTCTTTTTTCATTTTTGGAAAATGTCTTGTCTTTCTATTTAAGAGACGAGTTGTAATTGGAATTGCCTTGGTAGGTGGGCCCTAATAAGGCAGACATATTACGGATTCCTATATGGTGACTTGAATGCATGAGATGATGATGATGGTTGTGTGTGAAATAAGAGCGGGATTTGGAAACGAGCATTTTTTTATAACCCTAGTTGATATCGACAAAAAATAAGTGCCAAGATACTCTTCTTCGACAAGGCTAACAATGCACACTTTGAGTTTTGAGGCCATGTTATTGGAACAAATAACGAAGATTTCCATAGTGGAAGCCGAAAAAATAAGTCTATGTTTAACATTCAGATTTAACTCCAATTAAATTATGTTTTTTCATCTTAATTTTTATCTTTTTTTAATCATTAAAATTTATAACTAATTTTTAAATAATCAATCAATTTCCATTAAAAAATTTCATCTTATCTCATCTTAAACTCAACTCAAACACCAAAATCCTAAATCATTTGTTTTTCAATTATTAGATCACGACGGATGGATTATTAAAACTTTATTTGGTACTTGTTATTTTTGATAATAAAATACCAATGAAAACATTAGCAAAAAATATTTCTAACAAGATTTATATATATATATAAACTGTTTATTCAAAAAAAAAATTATTTTGAAACCATTTTAATTAGATTTAATGATTTAATAATGCAACTCTAAAATAAAATGAGGGTTTTATAAAATATTTGTATCGATGGGAGGTTGTTTTGAACCAATCTCTACCAAGTTCTTCAATTTTGCATATATTATATGTTCTTAGGATACATTTGAGAATTAGCACGTCTTTCACAAATTAATTATGAAAGGTCCATTTATAGAATACCATTTAAATTAAAAATTTTCAAAAAAAAGTCCATTTAATGAATTGAGATTACGAATTAGTCCAAAGAATCATGGTCCATTAATACACGAATACTAGTGACTTAGTGGACAAGTTAGGTAGCATAAACCCATCATGATTGGACAAAAGCGTTGTTTGTTTTTGTCATCTTTTATAGTTTTAAGTTGTTCTGTTTTTGTTTTTTTTGTGATTTACTGGAGGAAAAATCAAAAAGGAAAAGAAAAAGGTTTTATTAAAAACAAAGAAGATTTGTATCACTCTTGTATGACAGAAAACTAGATCAGTTAAGAACTTGAAAATTGTTCAAAAGTGTCACCAACTTAATTTCTCTCTCTCCTTTTATGATAGAAAAAGCCAATTTCTTGTGGTGCCATTTGGTCTTCGAATACTGTGATTTAATGACTTTTGATCACACTTATGTATATATCATAAAAGGAGAGATCCTCCCTCCACCTCTCCTCTTCCTCCTCATTTCCTTCTAACCAAACAATGAAAGTGGACTCTCCCCTCACCCCTCTCCCCTCTCCCTCCCTCCATCTCTCCCTTTGACAAACACACCCTAAGAGTATGTTTGGTTTGTGGGAGAGCAGAATGGATAGAGAGAGGTGGAGAGAGAGTCATCATCCCTTGTTTGGTTGGACGCAGGACGAGAGGGAGAGGAGAGGTGGAGAAGGCCTTCATCCATCCGGGTCCACCAATTTATATCCTTTCAAATATAGAAAGATGCAAGTTCTCCCTCTATTTGAGTTTGAAAACACAATTCTTTCCTCAAAAAAAAAATTATCAAAAAAAATTAAAAAGGGACAATATAGTAATTCAAAACAAATCAATATTCATCCTTTGAACTCTCTTACTAAGCAATATAAAATATTCATCTAATTTTCTTCATCCTTCATATTCTCTATCCCTCGAACTCTCTCCATCCCTCTTACCAAACATGGCCTAACACTAAGAGCCCTTGCAGTACAACATTAAGAGCCTTTGCAGTACAACATATCAAAGAAAGAAGAGAAAACGCCAAACTACGTCGCATCCCATGATGTGATGTGCAGTAACACCACGATGAAACATATATTATTCATAAATTAAATCAATCTTATTCATGGGCGTGAATTTGAGTGACAACCAACCAAACTTATAAATCTAATTACCATGGTTGAAGTGACATGTGAGTTCCAAACACCACTAGTGCTACCACTGTTCTTGTGAAAGATATTAAATCTTTAATCGAACTATTTTTAATAGTTGAATCTGATCAAAATCATACAAATTAAATATAATTAAATGATTTTATATGTTCAACATCAATAATTATAGTCTAACTATATATATATTTATATTGTCACGGGATGCCCTAACTTATTTTTATTTAACATTTGTGCAATGTTCTTTTTTCTTTCTGGTTTAAAAAACATTTGCAATAGTCTATGAGCAGAACCTCATGGCGTTCACTGTCCAAACATTAAGAGATTCATGGTGGTCCAAATATAAGTGGAAGTCCACTTGTGCAGTTGTATTTTTTAGGACTCCAAAATTTAGAGCCAAGTGTCATGCCACATCATATTTGTCTATTTGAATATATATACACCTTCACATACATGTATTTTAAAATTAAGAAAATATATACTTACCTCATGCATAAATTAATCTTCAGCCAAAAACCATATGTATGTATGAATACATAATGACTCATAATATAGTACAAGACTTGATAATTTTTGTTTCCTAATACTGTCAAATGTATTTTCTAAATGCTTTTTAAAAGAATAACAAAATTACCAACTATAAGGCAAAAACACACGTTTCTTATTACAAATTTTTCCTTAAAATTGGAAAGAAAGCACATACTTGAATTTGTTTTTTTTTTTTTTAAGTACTTAAGTATGTTTCACTTAAACAACACTCAAACGATTACATAATAAGTTTAGTTGAAATATTGCTAGGTCTTGGGCCTATATATTTTTGGACATGTGGTATTTCATTAGCCAGATTCCACTTGATGACCATGTTGTCCTTTGTGTCGGACCATGCGTGGGGTGATAAGACGTCAGTTTGCATTATTTGAGCCATTTGACACTTTCTGAATTTGGCAATTGTGCCACTTGCCAATATAGGCCAAAATATACATACATACAGACAAATGCAATCCCATTTCATTCATTCCTAACCTTTAAACGAAAAAAAAAAAAAAAAAGAAAGGAGGAAAACGATTGGTCGTGTATAAAGGAGCATCCTCTCAAATCATCCCCCCCCCCCTCTCTATATATATATATGCATATGTGTGTGTGTGTATATATATATATATGCACCACAAATGGCGTTGCCTATTCGAACTATATATGTTTGTGCAATGTTATCAAGAAAACTGTCCAGAAATGAAATAATTTTTGTGGTTCAATTAAGTGATGATTTTCTATGGAAATTATATCTTACTTAATTATGGATCTGTAGAGCCTATTGCGAGACGTTTATAACAAGACTGGTTATGATTTTGGTATTGAAAGGAATGTTGCGGGTATGTATGTGATCAACTTTTTATTTATGACGGTGTATGAAAAATATTTTGTTTGAGACAGCTGATATAATTTTTTGGTGAATAAAAAGGTTAATGATGACCTTCTTATTGTCTCATTTTCAGTTTTACAGACGGGATCCACTTCCTAAGAATGTTAAGGAGAGATAGTCTCTAACTCAGTCTCTTGCAGTCGTCAATTAAGTTCTATTCAGAACATCACTTACCCAAAAATTCCATAACCAAAGCTGAAGCGGAGATCTTATGGGAGTTTCATGAAGATCGAATCTAAGTGGATGAAAAAAAAATTAAGAAAGATGTCACCCTCCTTTACCACCCCATCTACCTTTGTAGGTGTTACATAGAGCTCTCTACGTCTTAAAATTGAAGTGACAAATAATTGGATAAATAGGGAATGATTCCAATATTCCTAATTGGTGATTGAGTGGAACGTCCTTTTTCTTTTTTCTTTTTCTTTTTTAAGAAGTAAAATTGTTGAAGAACGTAAGCTGATTTTTTTTTTTTTTTTTTGAAAATGAAAAAGTAAGCTGATATTTGAGTGAGGAAAAATTAGATAAATGGATAGGTTTTAAATATCTATTTAAATAATAAATTTTTTTTCTATTTAAGAAAATGATTAAATTGATTATTGGCATCATAATTAATCAGTGTTCGGTTTAGGTCAATAAGTGAAAAATATATATATATATATATGAACATTAGTCAATCATTGATTAATAATAATCAATCCGACTAATAAATTATATTAAAAAAAAATCATTTTACTAATTTTTTTAAAACTTCGATAATTTATTAAAAAAATTTATCTCTTCATTATTTAGTTGATTATTACTATTAATTCGTTTATAGGATGTGTTCTTTTTTAGGAATGAAAACATTAACTATGGATAAACATTCTACCCAAACACTACATAAATTCGTCCTCTTCAAATCATGTTGACATTTACCAACACGATTTTATTATGTTTGAATTATGATTTTGAAAAGAATGGACCAATTAATGATGTACGAGTTGAATTGGTTTTTTTTCCTAATCGAAGAAGCTTGATTTAAAAAAAAAAATTTTTTTTTTTTGGGTTGTTGATTCTTATGTACTTTACTATTATTTGCAAGAATTGTTTTTCTCTAAAATTATAAATTCAACCAAATATCCAAGTAAAGAGAGGTTTTGTTATTAAATTACTTATCAAAATCTAGTACACTATTATGTCATTATAATCAATTAAAAAAATTAGGCCTCCAAGTATTAAAATTATAAAATTGAGTTACGCCTCAAAAGCCACATTTCGCTCTTAGGACATAATAAAAGGACAAGTTGTCTGACTATAAATATATCAACCGTGACGTGTGGGCAAGTGTGACCGAGTACATCAAAGAGTGGTCATGAAAAACTAGACATTATTGAAGAAGAAAACTTAATTGCAAACGATGAGTCTTTTTCCCAACAAAGTCTCGTTTAGTCATTTTATTTTAAATAGACTGATGGTTAAAAAGACTTTTGCGTCTTTCGTAGATTATCACTCAATTACGGCAGTGAAAAAATGCCCATGCCCATGCCCATGGACGGTCTACAATAGGGATGTTTCCATGGAAATTGGAAAAATAGTCTATCAAATGGACGGTCCTGTATTAAATAACTCATTTGCTCTCTCTGTTTAAGCAGAAATCCAAAAGCTCATTGATAGAAACGGAATAGACTTGGACCTGATTTAATTCAAAAATTGAAACTCATTTAGTTGAGTTTTTATTACTTCTTTCAATCAATAAAAGAAATAAGAAAACCTTACGATTTTTCAATAATAAATGCTTTAAAAAAATCACATTTTTAAAAAGAGTTTAGGAAGTCAAAACTATTAAAATAAGCTTTATAATGCTCAATTTAAACTCCGATATAAATTTTAAAGTTTATTTAAATGAATTTTTTCCGAAAGTTTTTTTTTTTTTTTTTTATAGGAAGTTCTTTGAAAAAGTAGAAGTTTTTATGACCATTTAAATATTTTCATGAGCCGTTTTTGAACTTAAAGAGCAGCCACTAAAGAAATTTTAAACCACCACAACGCTCAATCAATTAATATGGATCATTGTCAATTTTTAATCATTCTGGAGTTATCATTTTGGCTACAATAATGCATTGGCCGTAGAGTTAGTATATGAATCTATAATTACGTTAAACGACTATTACTAAGTAGTATTTATTTATTTATTTTTTCTGCATAGGAACTATTTGAATTATGATGGAGGGCCATTAATGGATTGAGGAACGAGACAAGGAAGAAGAAGGAAAAAAAAAAAAAAACAAACAAACAAACAAACAAAAAAGCAAAACAAAAAAAACAAAACAAAACAAAAAGGGTGGTCGTTTTCTAGACGTGGGTGTGAAAGAGCCTGCCCATAATAAAAACAAATTTAGTGGTGCCCTTATGGAGGGCCACTGCCTTTTTATCGAAAATTACACATGACAGCGACCCACGTGGCGCCTATGGGCACGTGATGACATGAGTCTGGGTTGTCCTAACGCAGATTCCAGACGTGTCTATTCAACTATTATATTATTATTATTGCTGGGATTCATAAAGAGCGCCCCCCCCTCCCTCCCCCCCAAGGGGACACTGTCCCCTTGGATGTAGGATGATATGCCCCCAAAGTGTATGGAGTTTTGTTCTTCATTTCTAATGATTGTCCTATGTTGGTTCGCATCTAATACACTCCTCTCTCCCCCTGTAATGTGTGTGTCTAAAGAAATCCAACTTCTACGAATTTGGTTGAAAATAGTAACATACATACATACACATATATATATATATATAAAGGAAGATTAGTGGTATAGTAAATGTTTGTTTCGACGCCATCTTAAGAATTTATTTAACCTATAAATGAAATAGGAAGAAAAAAAAACCGATTCATGCTCTATTCAATTATCTCTTGAGGTCCATAAACGTCGCTACTTTGAAAAACTAAAGACATCCTTTTCAAAAAAAAAATAAATAAATAAAAGAACATGTTTCCCAAATATAATAAATAGTTATATATATATATATATATATATACTGAAGAAGGAAATGCAACTGAAAAAGAAAGTAGATGATTATAAATAGGCATATTGATTTCCTTTTTAGTTGACTTGTCCACTATCAAAAAATGAAACGAAAACAATTTAATTTCAAACATAGAGGTAAGGACCTTATCAATCTAATTACTAAAATGTTTTCATTACTAAATTTAATGATAATGAACTTAGTAAAAGTATTAAAGTGAGTTTGATACTCATTTTCTTTTACCTAGTAGTCAATATTAAGGTTAGTGCGAGCTGAAAGCGAGAACCACTAAACTCTCACATTGATTTTGTAAGAGTAGGCACATGATTAGGAATAAAAAAAGACAAAACAAAAACTTTTTTTTTTTTTTGGTAGCAGGAAAGGCCAAAAAAAAAAAAAAAAAAAAAAAAACAACAACAGCAACTGGAATCTAAAAGAATGAATGACAAACGAAAAGAATGCAGAAACAAAGACTTAACCAGAAGCTAGACCAGAATCACAGTCCAGACCAATAAAGGCTTTAGATAAAGCAGGATGCAGATTTGAGCTGGTGTTTTTAATTACATAAAATGTTGCAGATAAGTAAATATTTCAGATTTCAATGGTTCTTTATTATCAAGGTAAAAACCAGCAGTCAACTTAGGCAAACCGGTTAAACTCTCTTCAAAACGAGGAAATGGTAAGACAAGAGAAGCAAAACAAACTACTAAAAGGTAGGAACCAACAACATTGCTTGCATCTATCCAGAAATCGTTTATAAACCAGACTTCAACAAAAGAACAAAAAAGGGGTGCAACCTTTTGCAACTGAAATGATAACCACAAAAATTTAAGTTCAAAAGCATTAAACCAGACCCCACCCCAAAATTGACAAAAGATCCCCACCCAAAAGTTCCCAAAAAGTAAAAAGCGGCTCCATATTCAATAAGTCGAATTTAAGCATCAAAAGGCTAGCAACTCCACAGAACAAATCATGTCTACGAAATCTTGGCCTGTGAAAAGTCCAACTCCGGATGCTTCAAAACAAGAACGAACATACATTACACAAATTAGTAGAAGTTGTACTGAAGTGTTGTGATAACCATGGGGTTTCGGTGATTAAAGTACTCACCTCAGCCATGAATTTCTTCAAAAGCTCTTGCTTCTGCATTTCATCACTAGTAGGTAGGCCCATATTCTTCTGTCTCTGATCAAACTGCACAGACAACATAAACAGAAACAATGATAAGCACAAAACAATGACAATCACAAGAACGAAAACAATATACCAAGAAGAAAAGAGAAGAGCGAAGAGCTAGTGAAATAGATAAGTGGTTTACCATCATCTTCTCAACCGTTTGACGAGTTTCCGGATCCAGATCAGCCAATTTGCTAGACTCGGGCTCAACCTTTTGCGTGTCGATTTGTGGGTCGCCTTTGACCAAAGATTTCCACCACTCCATCTGATCATGTTTGGTCAAAAGAATAGAGATCGCACTTTGATCCTCTGCAACAGATATAGCATATGTTCAGAAACTCCAAGTTATATTAACTACCACATAATGAGCATTTAAAAAACAGATCAAGAATCTCGCGTCATGAGTCCACATAACCAAAACACAAGAAATACACAAATAGCATGAGAAATAACATCATCATTCGACTACCATCAAGTCTAAAACTCGGGTTTCTTCCAATATGCAAGAACAAAAAAAAAAAAACCAAAAGTGTTATTTGCAGTAACATACCTACGCTCCAGTAACAATCATCAGGCTTAACTGATCGGAAAAGCTCCCCCTGCATGTATTTGGTTTTATATTAAAACCCGAACAAATAACAGACTAAAAAATTGAAAAAATAAAAAATAAAAAAACAACAACTACAACTACTACTTTGACATTAAACATCTATGTGAACATAGATACCTCAATTATAGGTGGCTGGCCTTTGATTCCAACTTTTAGATAGTTCTTCTTGATTTCACACACAACAAACCGCGCTTTCGTTCCAGTAGGCACTGGAATGTTTATATTAACTTCTTGCAGGCTTTGGGTCCACGAGTAGTTCTCCAGATCAAGGCCATTGCCTCTGTTGGGAGCTGCCCAAAAACTCTTCTAAGGGAAACGACTGGGAAATTTAAAGCAAAAAAAGTGCAAGACAACAAGACTCAAAGGTTCTAAAAGTACTACTCAATATGCAAATTCACCAATGAAAACTAGATAAACACTCACCCTGTATGTTATAGTGTTTGTATGTATATATGTATATATATTTAAAAGTTCCCATAACTTTTTCCCTAATCATATGCAATTTTCTACTCCCTAAAGTCAACGACATTAAAGAACAAAACACTGATATCCTCTATCATAATTCATACAATACAATATATATCAAAATATTAACTTTCCAGAAATTGCACTCACTAAGAGTAAGACCCTATGCAGGTGTCCTTTCCCTAAGAACATTAACCAAATAACAAATCCAGCAGATTTCAACAAAATCAACAAAGCAAGAAATTAAAGTAATTTCTTTTCCTCATTGTAGCATTGTGATGACTTTTCGGGTTTTTTTTTTTTTTTTTTTCCTTCCCTCAGCTCCACAGATAAAGATCCACAAAAATAAACAAGCGTCTAACAAGAACTCAAGCCATTGCAATTAAAAGAAAGTTTATTTCTTCTAACCATTAACAAAATCAAAAGGACAATTACATAAAGGGAATGATCCGTACCTAGGGCGCCACTGTTCTCCTTCTTCTCGACTTCCATGGGAGACTCGTCTTCTTCCTTCTTCGCCTCCTTCTTCGGCACTTCGCTCACCTTCTTTCTCTCCTCCACCACCTCCTCAACCTTCACCTTCTTCTTCTTCTTCTCTTTCTCCTCCTCCTCTTTCTCAGCCTTCACCTTCTTCTTCTCCTTCCTCTCCTTCACGGCTCGCACGACCGACAAAATTTCCTTCTCCGCAGTCACTTTCTCAAGAAAATCGCTCTGTTGAGCGACAAAGTCGACAGCTTTCTCAAGAAATCCTAGGGGATTGGAAGGGTCGAAGCTCGCGCTAAACGTCGCCGTCGCGGCGGAGGACGACGGTGGAGGAGAGGGCTTTTTCTCCTTCTGGTCTTCTTCGAACTCGGAGATTATCGCCATGGCAGAGAAATCGCTTCAGTGATCAATAGATAGTGAATTTGGGAGTTTAGGGTTTATAAAATGTGATGGAATGTGGATTGGGACACAAGCAACTCATATTTATAGAGATAGAGACGAGTATAGACTACGAGGTACAGAAAGACCTTTGGGCTTGGCCAAAATTAGGAAATCAGAGGTTCCAGAAACTTCTCCTCTTTATTTTTCCTCTGAATTCCAGAAACTTTACCCCTTTTTTAATTTTATTTTATCAGTTCGACAATAGCTTCTTTAAAAAAAACAAAAAACAAAAAACAAAACAAAAAACAACAAATTATTTGGACAACTCTAAAGTAAAACCTACTTTCAGGACTATTTTTACAAATAGTCCTTTTATATTTATGTTACGTTTATTTATGATTTTTAATTTTATACGTTATAATTTTTTTTATTGTTATCTAAAAGATCTCTATATCACTATTCTATAAATAAATATAAAAATTAAATATATTCAGATCATATATTAGAGTCGCAATTCAAATTTTTTTTTTTTAAAGAAACTGTATTTGATTGCATTAGCAACTTATAAGGTCAGCTCATTAAGTTAGTGAAGTAACTCAATTCTCTTAGATATTTATTATTGTTGTAATATTTTTACGATGTGTGACCTTGGGTTTCTTTTTATCTTAAACACATTTTCATAAAATAGTGTTGAATTTGAAGTCATTAATCTTTTATTGAGAGGATAGGATTGCTCCTTTGAATTTTGTTATCTCTAATATTATGTGAAATTTGATATTTCTAAAGGATTACTACTATTTTAAAAGGTTAATTTATTGAGTAAAATGATCAAATATCTTTACATTTATCATTATCATCATCGTGATATGATACTATATTTCTTTTTTACTTTTTAACAACTGAGAATTGCAATAATCTATAAAAGTTTAATACAAGACAATTACAATTAAGCATGCTTTTGAAACAAATGTTGAAATGAAATTTTGATATTATAGTTGACTTTTCAAAAGCTAATAATTTTAATTTTTGTTGACTAAAAAAAAAAAGAGATAAATATCCAGCTGAAAACTTGTTTAAAGTTTTGTTCCAAACGCACCCTAATTTTTTTAAAAAAGAGAAAGAAGTAAAAAGTATTTTAAAATAAATAATTAAAACAAAATATATGTTTTAAAAATTTATAGAATGAAGGGAGAAAGAAGTAACTATTTTCAAAAAGGAATCGAAGTAACTAGCAATATTTTTAAAATATTTGTAGTAAATGATATATTTATCAGGTAAATAATTTGTTTGTATCACATTTTCTAAAGTGATGCATTTATGTACTAGGTAAATTATTTGTTTAGGCTTGATTTGGTTCGTTTGGAATTGATTGATTTTTAAAAAATTAATTACAAATTTTATTGGCTTTTCAGAAAAGATAAAATGTAAGATAAAAAAATATAATTTAATTAGAGTTAAACTTAAATGTCAAACAAAACGACGTCTTTATTAGATAAATAATATATTTACGAATATATCATTTATCTAGTAAATTTTTTATTAATATGACAAATCTGCTATTTATTACAAATATTTAAAAAACATGTTTTTTTATTTTAATTATTTTTTGAAAACTGTTATTTATGATAGTTTTTTCTAAAATTAATAATAATAAATTTATTAGATAAATATATTTTTTAAATGAAATAAACTGTTATTTATGATAGTTTTTTCTAAAATTAATAATAATAAATTTATTAGATAAATATATTTTTTAAATGAAATAAACTGATCGTAACAACATGTCAAGTCGATTGAAACGTAAAAATTTACTATCGTTCAATATAATAGCTGCATTTGAAATTTGCTTTAGAGATTGGTTTTCTTGTACAAAACATGTTCTGTTAAGTTAAAACGATATTTTGTTCATCATATTAAAAATGTGAGAGTTTTCCACGATGAAAGTATCATATCATTTACATGTTTATAAACTTTATGCATTATCACGTCAAAATAAAAAATATAGAAGCCCTTAGAATGGGTATATTTTTACGTACTTTTCCAAGAAAAATGTTTAAAATAAATTAACACCATCACTGTCAGTAGGGGAAAAAAAAGGTTTTCCCAACAACTCTTTAATTTTCCCATTCAGACAGTTTCCTTGTTGAGACCCTGTTTAACTGACATGGAGTTTAAGAGATTCCTCAAAATCGTCAAACAGGCGTTGAGGATCGGGAATCACATTCGGGTCAACTGCCAAAATAATAGTCATCTTGTTGACATAGCTCTGGAAATGGATTGTTAATGCCTGCATGAATTAGAAAACGGAACACCCTGGCATCAAATGACAAAGGAAGAATATTTTGAATTAAAAAAAAATAATACACATGTACAAAGAAGTTGGCAGGATTGAAATATGGTTATTTCCTTAAAAGAGAGCTAGCTTACATGTGGATGGCCGTAAACGCTAGGTGCAAGGTAAGCGATTTGGTGACCATAAAAGCTAACTTCTTCTAGCGGACCGATCATGTTAGAGAAGGCCAGTGTAGTGTTGGAAATGGCTCTACGTGCTGTCGCTGCGGTTAACTGTTCAACAATGCCAAAACTTTGTCACCCAACTGTCAGCTTTCAAGTAACACTCGGTTGTAGTTGCGTTTTGAGCACAAATGATCATTTGTCATCCCCTAGTTACTAGATAATTAAACGTCGTACAATACGAAAGAATTCCTATGTTGCTTGTTAAGTGACAATGAAAATGTATAATTGAGAGATACTGATACATGCACCTCATCTCCAACTACTTTTTGTAGAAGTCGGGCACATAAGTATGTGCAAGGCGCTTCATAAGAGTGCTTTTTTCGGTCCATAATGGCTTTGGCTTGACGAACATAATCCAACGGGTCGTCTTGTAAAGCTATGTTGAAGGGCAGCAGGAGGTATCCCAACAAATTGCCCCATTTGGCCTTTGAATTCTTTGCCATCATATCTGCCAGAGCCTGTTTCATGAGCAAGTACATGAGAGTGAAGATTAAAGAATAGTTTCAGCACTTGCAACCATACACGAAATCAGTTTAACAGAGACTGCATATTCCTCAAAATTTTAAGGTAGTTTGTCATGTCAATCCATAAATCACATACAAAGTGAGTGCAGTATATTCACCTGAATCCCGACAGTTGGTCTTAGATTAAAAAGAATTGTTGAATTCAAACGAATCTTTTTTGGAAGATAATTTGTCTTCTTGTTTCTCCCCTCATCTTTCTCATTTTGACCTGCTCAACAGAACAAAATCTTTAACTCTCCATCAGTAATCAGACTCAAGTTGGAGTTTTTGAAATCTTTTTGGTTTTTTTTCTCCAAAAATAACTCAATTTCCAATTCCAATCTCTAAATATCTCTCCTTCATTTTCAAGAGCTTAAATTTTAGAAGTCCATAACTTTCTTATTCCATGTTCAAATGAGATGATTCTAGTGTCAAAATGCTCACAACGACGAGAAGAACGAAACAAGATCCATATTGCAATTTTTTTCCGAACATATTTCAAGTTTTTAACCCTATGCAACTATAACTGTTCATTTTCAACCAAACACACATTTCCAATTAAAAAAACACCAAAATTCCAATTGGAGTTGGAAGTGCCAAACGCACCCGGTCCGATTAAAAATTGCAATCCCAGTCGAAAGAGAAATCCTGATTAATATCTCATTTAACTTTTTTTTTTTTTTTTTTTCCTTGTTAGTGGAATACTATAAAGCTTTCTGAGGAAGTAGGAAGGTCCTGTGAAGCTTCCTGAAAATTTTAATTTCCAACAAATTCAACGAATTTTCTGATAAACACAATTAATTGACGGAAATAAACCATTTTTTTTCCTGATATATATACTTAATTCAACAAGTAATAGCTAGATTAATCTTCAGTAACAGATGCAAATCAAGCAAGAGAATAGGAAAGCAATTCTCCGTTACAAACTCACCATATCTGCGATTCAGATACCGCGAAAGACCAGCTTGTGTCACTCCCAATAAAACATCATTGATTGTCTGATCGAATCATCAAATAAACACATTCATCACTGCATATATTTATGTATATGTGTGTATATACATTTATATAACATTTGAGAAATCAAACTCCATACGCACCGTATTCGTGGCGTTCTTGACGACTTTGATATCGGCAAGACTTATAATCCGATGAGCGAACCGCTTGGTGGAACGCTCAACCCCCGGCGGACCTTTGATCGGAGTCTTCGTGTCACTCAGGAACAGAATCGTCGCCCCAAACACCGTCACATCGACAACCGTGTTCCAAATCAAAACGATCGCCGACCAGATCGCCGCCAAACACCTCAAGAACCGAGCAGTAAAACCTCCCTCATCCGGCGGGGGCGTCGGCGGTTTGTTCGGGGCCGGGAGGGTGGGGAGGGAGTCGGGATCGGAGGTGCGGCGAGTGCAGGCGAGGAGTAAGGACATGAGAGAGGCGCCGTCGCCGACGGAATGGTGGATACGGAAGATGCCAAGGGATTCGGAGTCCGAGGTCTTGAGGTTGAGGAGGTGGAGCTCCCATGGCGGCCTGGAGAGGTCGAGAGGGGTGGTGGTGAGATGGGAGATGTAGTCTTGGACGAACTGGTCTGGATCGTCAATCTTCGAGTCCAGAGTTGGCGCGAAAACGTGGTCGTTTAAGTTCACTGAAGTTCTCACCCATCTTCTCCTCCTCCAAAACTTCTTGTCGTCCACAACCTTACGACAAAACCAGTAGCCAGCACTTCAGAGGAAATGGGCCTGATGGGCCTGACTAATGGGTCTGTGCCCGGGCCCATAAATCTTCAGATTTTTTATTTTTATTTTTAAAATTTTAACGGTACAACAAAAATTACTGAGAGGAGAACTGAAGATAGACACCGACGGGAGATCTATTTGTTGACACTAGTTTATTTTGTTGGACAGTGTCAGGATTATTTTCTTATTATTATTATTATTATTATTATTACTATATTTTTTGGCCTTAGCTTTAAGTGACATGGACATATCTAACGCCTGAAGTAACTTGTAACAGGTTGGCCTTGGCTTCAAGTGACATGGAAATATTTTTTGGCCTTATTAGTGTGTGTGTCTGTGTTATATATATATATATATATATTTTTACTCTTCAGTTGTTCTCGCTTTGGGAATTGTCTTGGAAATAATGAAGTCGTTGGTTGTGGAATTTGGTTGGTCCTAAAAAACGACAAAGTAAACAAAAAAAAAAATTTTATTTATTTTTTTGATATTCTGTTTTTAACTATCAGATTTTATAAAGCAAAATACTATCTTCTTCTTCTTCTAAAATACTCTTCTTAATTAAAAAAAAAAAAAAAAAAAAAAAAAAAAAAAGAAAGAAAGAAAAAAGGCATACCAGTTTGCTAGAGAAACGAGGATGTTTGAGCAAAGTGTGAGTAAGACCATGTTTGATGACATCGGGATCGATGGAAGTGGTGCAGCCGATGAGAGAGAGTATGTGACAATTGAATCTGGGTGACTGAAACAGCCGTGCGGCTGGGCTCAGCTTCATCTTCTGCACCTCTTCGCTCTCAGATTTCATTTCCATCTTTCTTTCTCTCTTTCTCTCTCTTCTTTCTTTTCTTTTCTTCTCCTTTCTTCTGTTCTTCCTATGATTTTCTTGTTGTTTTTGTCATGTATTTTGTTGACTATCTATCCATGGGTTTTGTCAAATGGTATCAGCTGCCAAGCTGGAATCGAAATTCTTTTATAATATTAAAGAATAAGGTGGGAGGAGACGGGTATGTAGTTGCAATTTATTATTGCCCTATAATTCAAAATAAAGAAATATATATTTCTTTTCATGTGTATACATATATAAACCCTTTGTAGATGAAAGATTTTTTTTTGACCTTTTTTTTTTTTTGGGGGTTGAGCTTGAAGGAGCTACATTTGCTTTCGCTTTTGTAGTTTATAGTATGGTTTCGTGGGAGTTGGGGCTCCTTTGGATTTTTTGTTTAAAGGTAAAGTATGTTCAATAAGTCCAAAAAATAATATTTCCAGTAAAAAAAAATATTATTATTAATAAAATGACAAAGGTGGAAAATTCCAGTAAACGTGTATTGAAAAGTTAAAGCCCCAATCAAGTTTGATCAATTTGAATGATTCAGAGTCAGACCTATGTCTATTTTTTCATTTTAATATATATAGGTACATCAAGATATAGAGATTTTTTTTTTAATTTTTGATAGAATATCAAGACAGAGAGATTTGTGATCTGTAAATAATTAGTTCTACACGCTTATTCCTTTGACCATGGGATGAGTGAAGTCAATTTTACCCTTGGGGGATCCACAATTCTTTTTTTTTTTTTTTTCTTTCTTTTTTTCCTTTGAATATGATCTATCTCCATCTAGCCAACCTAAAATTTGAACATAATTAATGTTCCTCATCAGTGGGGCAGTTGTGATTTAGCCAGTTCAAGTATACAGTTATCATTTTGTAGTGGTTAATGGCATCACAATGGGGGTGTAGCTCATATGGTAGAGCGCTCGCTTCGCATGCGAGAGGCACGGGGTTCGATTCCCCGCACCTCCACTTCTATTTTTGATATCTTTTCCACGACCCAAAAAACGAAATAAACAACCAAAACGACGATAGTATTTGAAAACGACATGGAGGGAAACGACACGAAAAACAAATAAGAAAAAACGACATCAAAATTAAACAAATAACTGGGACACGACGCCCAGTTTTTCCTTTTTTTAATAAAAATAAAAATGAAATAAATAAAATGACACAAAAATAAAATTAAAAAAAAAATCCTAAAACGATAATATAATAATGGGTAAGGGATGATGATATAAATATTTTTCGGCGGTTAGTTGAAATGCAAGACGTATTATGTTTCTTACAAAGGTAGTAATAATATTTTTGGATTATTTTTTAATTACACAAAATCGAAAAATCTAAATCTAATGTGAGATTTATTCAAATTAATTACAAGTATAGTTTAACATTAATTCCACACATAACTTCATTAAAAAGTAAAGAGTTTGAAATTCTACATCCCTAACTTTATTAAAAAAATCACAATATATATATTTTTAAAATGACACAAAAATAAATAGAAAAACGATAATATAATGGTATACATATTTTTTGGCAGTTAGTTGAATTGCAAAACATATTATATATATATTTTTATAAAAGTAGTAATAATATTCTTTGAGGGTTTTTCTTAATGGAACAAATCCTACTCTTGGGTTTTTTTAATTACACAAAATCGGAAATCCAATCCTGATGACTCTCTCGTTTTTTTTTTTTTTTAATTATACAAAATGGGAAAATCCAATCTTGATGTTAGATTCATTCAAATTATTACACACGAATTTTTTATTATAAGCGTAGCCTAATATTAATTACACACATCATTTTATAAATAATGAAGAGTTTAAAATTTTCTATTTCCAACTTTAAAAAAAATTTCATATGATTTTTGAAGAAATTACAAACAAATTTTATGTCCTATATAATAAATAAAGTATTTGTGCACTGACTTTAAAAACAACAAATTTATGAGTATTTATATGCATCATAAAATCGAAATCAAGGGTATTTGAGATTTTTCTGTAATTAGCCGTAATTTATTTTAATTAAATACAGATAAATCTTCATTGTTGCCGTATTAATTAAAAATTGGACATTAGATTTATCTCATTAGAAAACCAGTATTAGGAGTACAAAATAAAAATTTTTAAAATAAATTATAGAAGTATATATAATGACCGCACCTCCATTGCCCCATTGCTACTAGTCAAATAGTTTCTAGATATATAATTTTTTTGCTTTCATAAATTTAGTCAGGATTTGGCCAAAAAAGAAGTATATATAATGACCGATCACTATCGATAAAAAAATTATCTTTCTAAAGCACTTCGGGTCGATAGGGCCTTCAGGCATTTGAAATATTCGGGCTGTAAATGACATAATTTTCATAATAGAAAATGATGACTCATTTAGAAAAAAAAAAAAAAAAAAATTATTCAAAATTTTTTTTTTTTTTTTTTTTAAACCAAAGAAGTCCCGCTCCAACAGTCCAATGAGTCATCTACTTAAAAGGACCCTCCCTCCAGTGCGTGCCTCGAATTATTTGGTTAGGTTCGTCAATATAATAATAATCAGTAAAAAAAATATATCTAGCAGGTCTTCCTCATTGTCCCCATTAGCTGAGGAACTGATATCAAGAAAAACGACATCAAACAAAGCAACAAAAACCATCAAAAATGACATGATACTATTTGTACGACGAACACTTGACAACTCCAGAAATTACATATATTTAAAAAGAAAATTAAATTTTCAAAACAACAAAAGATCGACATGAATCATGAGAACATAAATAAAAAAGGACATATACCCTGAAAAATGATTGTAAGGATGAATCCAAAAACCTCTGAATAACGATGAAAAATGAGAATATATATAAATACGTATCAAACATTTTAAGAACGACAGTACGATTTACAAAACGATGTGACAATGTCAGACAACGTAAAAACGACAGATAACTTGAGAAACGTGATGAAAATTGGAAAAGCGACATACATAGGGAAAACGACACGAATTCTTAAGAGGACAGCTACAGACACCTAGAAAGCAACAAACAAAATTAAAAACGCTTGACATCTCAATAGACGGCAATAGCCTGAAAAGTTAAAACAATACCGTGAAAGAAAGATATATATCTTCAAATTAATAGTACAATTATGTCCTATCCGTACTTCTTGATAATTAAATACATATTTAATTGTGATTTATTATTTCATACGCGTTGGTCGTCCAATATTTTATTAAAATTTAAAACTCTTCAAAGACTGAAACTAACAAAGTTAGACTTTTCGGAACATTCCCTGAAAGGAAGCTTAGGCTACAAAATGACATTATAGTCACCACTGCCCTCGAACTTTTTCTTTCACACAGGCACAACCTAGAAGGCTAAATTGGACATTTTACAAGCTTTGTATGGAACATCCTGTCCACTTTCATTTGTCCTTTGACTTGGCAACACATACTATATTCTTTGCCCTTTCTTTTTTTTTTTTTTGGATACATTATTTTATTGCTCATTGACCCTAGAATTCCGATGCAATTTGGCAACTTGTACCCTTTTTCTTTTTTTTTTTTTTTTTTTCTGGGGATTATCTTTTGCTTTTTGGGATTTCACAAAGTCCTTTCTCATAAACTTGCTTCTTTCTCATAATTCTGTGTCTGTCCCAAATTCATCTCGGGTCGATAGAGGTGCTCAACACTGCCTACTGCTAATTCTCCTTCGTGGTATGTTTTTGTTTCTCTGTCACTTGGATTTTCAGATATCCAGAGCTGCCATTGAAGTTAATTTTCCTCCTAATTCTATTGTTTTTTCTGCTAATTTCTATACGTCAAAGACTCGATTTAAGATCTTTGAACAATCATTAGCTGAAAGGAGTTATGCAACTACAAGAATTATTATAATTCTAGTTTTTTTTTTTTTTTTTTTATAGCAGGATTTTCCTTCTTGTCCCAAGCGCATTAGTTAGAGAAACTTTCATAGAAGAAAGAGATAGAGGAGAAGAAAAAGAATAAGAATGTTCTCCGCAACCGAGGTTTTCAGTGTTTCGGGACCTTCACATATCATTTCCGTGGACTGGTAATCCCAATTAGAGAGTTAATGAACAAGTTTTTTACTTGGGTCAAAACGAAAAACGATATTCATACAAAAAAAAAAAAAAAGAACTAATTGATCATATCTTGTTCCAATTGATTAATGGGTTCGTTCGCAGGACGAATGCGCATCATCGAAGAGCCATAGCGGCGAGCTTGGTGGAAGCAGCGTACAAAATAGAACGAGACCGCCAAGAAAATCGCCAAGGGCCTCAAGCACAAGCCCCTCCGTATTGGGAGTTCTTCCATTTCAAGCAAAACCATGTTCTCATCGACAATGTGGACAACTCGATCTTCGGAGCCATCTACGAGTACAACTTCCCTAATCCACACTTGCTCAGCCACAATCACAATCACAATCACAATCAACTAAATCCCCCCAAGTACGTCATCGCCTTCCGCGGGACTCTGACGCAACCGGACACGAGATCGAGGGACTTGAAGCTTGACTTCCAGTGCATTTGCAACACGATTCACGAGAGCTCGCGGGTTCTGCTCGCGATGGAGGCTATTCAGAGCGTAGTGTCCAAATGCGGGGCTAAAAACGTGTGGTTGGCAGGGCATTCTTTGGGGTCTGCCATTGGGTTACTAGTAGGCAAGAACATGGCCAAGATGGGGTTTCCTCTTGAAACCTACCTCTTCAATCCACCTTTCATATCCGCTCCTATCGAAAGCATCAAAGAAGAGCGAGTTCGACAAGGGATTCGAATCGCGGGAAGTGTCTTGAAGGCGGGCTTAAGCGCTGTTGTAAAAGGTCATCATGACAACCACAAAATAAGTTCTCAAGCAAATAATGATAGGGACACTTTCAATGTTCTATCTGCCTGGTTTCCTTACCTTTTTGTGAACCCCGCGGACCACATTTGTTCGGGTTATATCGGGTATTTCGAGCATAGGCAAAAGATGGAAGAGATTGGATATGGGAAAATAGGGAAGTTGGCAACAAAGATTTCTGTGGAGAGCATATTGTCAAGTGCTCTAGGGAAGGAAACCGAAGCATACGATCTCCTTCCTTCGGCGTATGTGATCATCAATCAGACTCCGTCGCCGGATTTTCGACGCGCTCACGGCGTCGAGCAGTGGTGGAATCCTAATTTTCATTTCCGTTCCTTGACGTACCAATTCAGTCGCTGAACAATATGCTACTTTTCCACTGTTTTTTTATTTTTTATTTTTCATTGCAAAACAAGTGACGAGACTGAAATAACATTGTTTCATACATCTCTAGTTTTGGTGTATCATGTAAACTGCTTTTTTTACGTTTGACATGCTTAATTCTAAGATCTACACGTTGTCACATATCAAAAACTTTTACATTAATTTCTAGCTGTTTGAAAAATTATTGACAATTGCGACAAGAGCAAGGACAACATAGTTGGGAGAAAGAAGTAAACAGCATAAATAATTGAAATACATAACAGGTTTTAAAAGTATTTGAAGTAAATCGTATTTATTACAAATTTGTTAGGAAAATTATTTATTTGCTTACAAATATGTTATGTCAATATTTTATTTATCTCGAATTTATAAGTAAATATGTATTCTTTTTCCTCTCTAATTTTTTGCTCAATGAGTTTTGATTAGAGGATTTTTAATGAGGCATATTTGAGATTTGCTTCAAGGCGCATGTCAAGACTTAATCCTTTGAAGCTTGCTTCCGGTTATGTATTTCTATTAGGTCCTCTATTTGTTAGGTTTTCCATTTCGGATTGTTTTATTTTCGTTACTCCCATGTTACATTATGCATTTTAACTATTTTTTAAATATTTTAATAAATCAATGGATTACAAAAATGAAGATGGTGCTAAGAGAATGTCGACCTAGTCGGGATATCCGAGTGCATCTACTGATTCAGATATCTATTATTCATTAAATTTTTTTTTATTTACCTAATATAATTACTGTTTATCAAGTAAATTTTTTTATTTACCTGAAATATTGTTAATTATTTTAATTATTTTTGTAAAATATCATTTACTACAACTTTTCAAGACGATGATGGGGTTTCCCAAAAAAAAAAAAAAAAAAAAAAAGCACAAAAAACTTTGGGCTAGCAGTGGGCAACATGCATCTCTAAGGCCCATTGGTGAGTTTCAGGCCCAATACAGGGCCTGGACCAATATTCAAAATTTTTTTTTTCTGGGTAGAACTGGAATTTATGTCAACCGCTGATTTACAAGCTCTAGGAATCCTATTCAAGAGATATAGTTGCCACACCTAGCTAACACAAGTAGAAATGGTTTTTTTTTATTTTATTTTTATTATTAAAGAAAATAATGGAATAGGTGTGAAATATGAACTTGAGTTAGGGGCCGGAGAGAATTGGTGTATAGACAAGAGAGGTACAAAAGGATTAAATATGAATGGCTAAAATTTACAAAAGAATTCAATTTATTGACTTTGGATTCTGAATCAACCGGACTTTTTTAACATGTGACAGAATAATTCATAATCCAATTCAAGACCCCAGCAGATTGACTTACATTTGTGTTTTTATAAATTCTTAAAATTCTTACATTCAAAAGGAGACACCCATTCAAAAGTTTGAATACATTATTGTGTGGTTGATTCTAAAAAAGTACATACTTGTACGGTGAAGAACACACTCAAGTTTTCAATAGCTACGTAAGTTCTTCTTAAGAATGGGCCTAACCTTGTCCCTCCCAAGGACTTTAATAATTCACTTGGTACATTTCAGTATTATTAAAGATAAGTTTCTTCTTTTTTTTTTTTTCCTTTTTTTTTTTTTTTTACACAGAAGATAATTTTGAGTTAACTTTTTATTATAAGCTTAACTAAAGAGAAAGTGCTCGGTTTTGGATAACGGAGGTTACAAATAATGCATCATAACAGTTATAATATGCTAATCCTAGAATGTCTGATATCACTTACTATATGCATATGGGTTTTACTGTCTCTTTGATGACGTAATATATGAGACGTTAAACATAATATTAAATGAGTACGAAATATTTTTTATTAAAAAAACATAGCACATTTCTCGTTAAAGCCTTAAATTTGTATTGTTAGTAAATTAAAATCATGCTTCCTATGTACTAATTAATAAGCAAAATGGATCTTTCATACTTATTATGTGTTATACCAGATTTTCTTTTTTTTCTAAATTATTGTTGTATCTTATTCATCTAATATTATATCAATAACGTTTTTCTGTTACGTTGGAGGGACTAACTATAAAAGAGACATAAAGCTATCTTAAATATTGGATTCAGGGTTTGGTGAACCTCAACTTTATTACTGAGGAAAAGCAAAAAACTGCAAATCGTGTTATTTGTTCTTTTGGAAAACTTAAATATGTAATTTTTTTTAACTAGGAAAATAATAACACAACATTAACGTAAGTTCACATCCCATAATATATAATGATAATATATAATAATAATAATAATAATAATAATAATGTAACGCTGGAACTAATTAATATATGGCCGACTAATTTCTCTCTCTCTCTCTCTCTTCCTATTATTCTGTCTCCGAAAATGATATTTGTTTGAATTATAATGGATACACACAAACATAATTATACCCGCTATAAGATTGCGTTGAAGATACTTGAACAGTAAAATGGACTAGCTAGGTTGTTTCCAGTTAGCAAGGTTGTCCACAATAGTGCCAAAAAAAAAAAAAAAAAATTTAATACTTGAACAGCGTAACATTTTGGTTATTTGATGTCTGATTCTAAAATTGACTATAAATTTAAGTAATTCAATTGAGATAATTATATGCCCATCACATCATAATTTGAATTATTGTTGTCCCCTTGAAAACTACTAGATCATTTTGCGCATCTAATAAAACCATTTCTTTAAAGTCTAATTATCATGTGAACTTCAGAAATCCTTGGTCAATTTTAATATCATTGGTAAAAATTATCAAATACAAAAATTCTATTAGTAACCTGTCCAAAAAAAAATAATAATAATAAAATTCAAGTGCTAAAATGTTAAAATATTTTTCATGGTTGAGGACTGATATCCCATAATAAATTAGAACCACTAATTCAAAATGGGGTCATTTTTGAGTCCCTTCATTATCTGCACTTTTGCTTCTCACTGGTTAAATGGGTTAGCCAGAGACGATGAGTAATCCATAAAATGACAACCAAGTTTGCATGTGACTTATTATTGGTTCTTCTGTGCCCGTACCTTTCACAATTAACCCATATCCTATAACTATTTTCTAATATCATTATCATAATTATGACACACACACATATATATATATATATATATATATTACCAACAAATTTGAACAAAATACCAACAAATTATTTATGGACCCATTTAGAATTAATTAACTAGCTAGGAAGGTGTCCCTCTGTTGGTGATAAAGAGAAGATAAAGGGTCAGTTTCTAAACGGCTAATTACAACAATCTTCAAAACAGTGTGTGCTATTTTAACTGACTATATATATATATATATATATATATATATCATTGGTTTCGTCAAGATCCATCAAAGGAACCTTTATTAGTTATTACCTTAGAAGAATAACCAGAAATGGAGACAGCTGTTGATCCAACTATATATGGAAAGAAAGTTGCTCTCCCTCGTAGCTTTTCTTGTTAGAAACAAGCCAAAAGCACATGGCTTGGGTGGTTAGTAGTCTATTTGTGGTTAATGTGAGTTTTGTTTTTTTTTTTTTTTTTTTTTTGATACTTAACCACCCTTCACTATATGTGATGCATTTTTATTACATTTAATTTTACGTAGGATGAAATGATTTGAACTTTATAAAGACTTTAAAGTGGAATCATACATAAAATAATCGTTAGATTATATATATTATGCAATCAGGTTATTTTAAACTGATTATTCTCTTGGATCAATTACTGATCACTGTCTTAGTAAGCTATTGCCTCATTTTCTTTTCTCAAGAAAGTGATTTTTGATTTGGAGAAAGATGTACCTGACTCGTTTGATTAAAAGGGTCCAAACAATTAATTCAAATTTACACACACAAAAAAAAGGATGGTAATAAATATAGTCTAATACAACAATTTTATATTTGACTCTATCATCATAGGTATGAAATTCGAATAACTCATCTCTAATTTTAGAAAAGAAAAAAAAAGGTTTATTTATAGGAAAATGTTGGATGTCAGTGTTACTTTTCTGTTCTAACTAGAGTACTGAAATTAATGATGGGATTGAAAATGGGTGTCATTTGGTTTTAGCGTGGGAAGCAGAGGAGGTTAGAACTTTGAAAAGAGAGACACTAGTCTACCAAAAACAAAAAGAGCACAAACCCACTTAATTAACTATATATCATTTAATTATGATCGCAATTAATTAGAATGTACGTTTGGATTATGAAATATGATAATGACTGCAATATGTAGTTGTTGGTGATGTTTTATATTTTATTATATTTGGCTACTAATAAAGTGATCTAGAAATGGTCATGGAAAATAAATAATTCCCGGGAAAATTATTACACAACAATAGCTGGAAAATTTTAAAATACATAAATTTATATAAGTATATTTAATTAGTTAGTAGGTTGCTACTTATTAGTAGCAAAAAAGAAATTCAAGCTCATTAACTTTACTAGCTAGTGCATATAGTAATTGATATTTGTTAACAAAATGTTTAAATTGACAATATTACTTGTTACATTTTTTAGGGTGACAGTACATGTCAATAAGAACTTTAAATGCTGTCTAGAAGGGTACCCTTAAGACTTCAAAGGTAGTCTTAAAAAGTCATATGTGTTCATTTCAAAAAAAAAAAAAAAAAAAAAAAAAGTCATACGTGTAATTAAATATATAACCATAATAGTATTAGGTACAAAGACGTTTGGAAAATAAATAATAAAAGTATTTGACAAATTAAATTATCACGGGTAGTTTATGAGAGCAGTGTTAAAGTTCATTTATTGGGTAATGGGTACTATTGAAATGTTTTAAGATTCCCCAAGTTCAAAAAAATAAAAAATAAAAATTTAAGATTCATTATATATCAATTAATTCAAAGGTGGTGATATCTTTTCTGTCCAATAATGTAAATTATTGCAGTTTCCTGTTCAAAATTTTAGCACGTACGTACACCAAGGTCTACCAAATGGAAGTTCTTGATCAACTATATATGAAAATCACTGGAGTTGTTTATTATTATTTTTTCCCCAATCTAAGAGTAGATCATTAGTGCTATCTGGTCCGCCCTTTATTTTCATCAGCTATAAAAGAAATTCTAGACCCAACATTTGAATAGAAAGGCCAGCCTAGCAAACTCAATTCTGTTTGAAGGATAGTCTAATTATAGGACTTATCAAATATCGAATTTGAAAATATCTTAAAAAGAGAAAAAGAATAAATGTATCTTTATTATACATCATCTTGTATATTAATCAAATTATATGACTGTGGTTAAAATTCGTTGTATGATCACATCATTATAATATTTGGACCATTTCTCTCTTTGTATAATTATCGAAATACCCCCTATTAATCAATCCAACTCGTAATATCAACATCACAAAATATTAATAAGATCATTTTGTTCGTTCCGTTTAGAGTAAATCATTGAAACGAGCTTGGGATGCTCTCAAATTGAAAAGAGCTGATCAAAGAATGGAGAGAAGCTGGGGCTGTCCTTTTCTAGGGAGACATTTGAAGGACGTCAAAAACATCATGCCAGCCAAGTCCCAAGTCCCAAACCCCTATCACATGCCACGCGTGTTTTGACGTTTCACATTAATAAGGACCCCGATCATTTCTGAAACCTATTTTGAATTTACTCAATACAATTTTTTAATTCTGCTCATATTCAATTTATATTACAGACCCAGATTTGGATGTTGCCCTAAGATGCCAACACTAAAATACCTAACAAAAAGAAATAAACAAAGGAGCTACAGAAATTTCTATGAAAGCTTCATATCTTTATATATCTTAAAAGTAATAGTACTTATATATAAATTCTTCTAATTTAACTTCTGCATTAACATCTATGAATATCTAATTATTCCCCACATTGTTTTAAACCCCAAAGGGAGTCTAAGTGATTGGAGAGTATGAGATCTAGAGGTTTGCTCTCTTCTAAATGGATAGTTCGAATTCTTTTGGGTTTGTTTTCTTAGAATCATGCCTTTTAGTGTCAAGATAATTTACTTGGACATGAAACTTCCGAGTTCTGATAACATATTAACATGTTCTTAAAAATTAATAAGACTTTCTACTCTTATTTAAGATACTTAATGATTAATTTCACACACTTGCTAGGCGAGAAAGTACTTTAAAATTAGCTTGTTCTATATTAGAAGTGAAACCCATATTTATTTAAATTAAATATATACACATATACGTACATCAATATTAATCATACGTTTTAACTAAAAGTCAAGGGAGCTAAGTAAAGTGCCTAGAATTATGAGTGGGGCATATTTGAAAGAAAAGAAGAGAAGGTGACAAAACGACCACTACTAAAGAGATTGATCATTACCAATTCACTATCCAGAAACTTCCATTATTCTTACATATACATGAAGACACAGCCTGTCCATTGAGAGTCTGATCTATTTTGCTAAAAACCAAATTCCACTTCAAGGGTAATATAGACTGTATAGATATGTAGCAACTTGTACTTTTCCTGTTCCTTTTTCTTTTTCTTTTTCTTTTTTCTTTTTAAATAATTGAGCCAACAAAAAAAAAAAAAAAAGAACAGCAAAAAAAAAAAAAAAAAATTTTGCATGAATGTATATTTGGTGTATACTCGTCAAAGGAAACATATACATCTAAGGTTACATATAGTCTACCATATTTAGAAATATATATATATATGCACACATATATCTAAAACAAGGTCTTAAAAAGCTACAGAACCAACTATATTATAATACATGTTTCATAGTCATTTCAGTAAGCTGTTATTGTGCATGCTTTATTTTGACAATAAATATAGGAAGAAATTTAGCAATAAAAAAGTCTAGTTTACTGGTGGTTGGCTATTTGTACACACAACAACAAGAGGACCAATAGCATTATATATATATATATATATATATATATATATATTCAGATCATCAGCAGTCTAGTTTCTGAAATTCAATAATCCACTAAATAAATAGTAATCAATGCATGGACTTAATATAAACCAATCATGGAGGTGAAATTTGAAGTGATATCTCTGCCTATTTTAAACCTCAATAATTGGGTATGTATTCTTCTTTACTTATTATTATTATTATTATTATTTTTTCACAGGAAATTTAGCTAACTTTTCTGTACAGGGAATTTAGAGTGCTTCAGTGATTAGACATGTTTTGTTTTCATCATATATGTAATAAATATTAGGTTAATAATTTATGGTCATCTATTTTAGTCTCTAAATTTTAAAATATCCATAAGTAGTTCTTAAATCGCCGTTTCGATGGAGTGTCTAATTTTTGAAATTGAAGAATTTTTACAAAAAAGTTTTTGTCTCAACTTTTTTCATCATTCTCTCATTTTGAAAAGAACCCTATTTGGATGGAGTGTCCATTTTTTGAAAGGAAAATTTTCTTGTTTTAAATGGAAAGATTTTTCATTTTGAGAATAAGATGGTGTTGGATGTGTAAAAAAATTTCTTCTTAAAAACAAAGAGTTTTTTAGAATGAGAAAAAATGTTTTTTTGAATGAGAAAAAATGGTGTTAAAAATTATGTATTGTGAGAAATTTCAAAAAGATTCATTTTCTTTCCCATTTAAAATAAGAAAATTTTTCTTTTCGAAATTTTTTTTGTTAAACTATCTATCTTTGGAATTTTTTTTCCTGTCCAAAACACTGTAAAAAATGGAAGAGAATTATCATGTGAAAATTATATGCATCCAAGATCACGTTGGTCATTTTCCAGAATTTACAACTTTCAATAAAATTCAAATT
The DNA here is from genome assembly GCA_025413025.1 of Ficus hispida. NCBI lineage: Eukaryota > Viridiplantae > Streptophyta > Magnoliopsida > Rosales > Moraceae > Ficus > Ficus hispida. The sequence continues at coordinate 18,488,834 of CM046364.1, forward strand.
TAACAAAACTGTTTGGGGACGTGAAAATAATCGAATTAATCCTAACTAAAAACACACTTCTGATCTTGATCACTTGTTTAACAACAATCGATTACTTTTAACAATATTTTGGACCGAAAGTATGTTCTTAGATAAATCAAGTATCTTTTTAGGAAGTTTAAAATTAAAAGGTTAAAACAAAACTATATCCATTCATGAACCAAAAAGTGAAATTAACCTGAAATATTATTAGGCACCAAAAATTTATTAAACCAACCACTCTACCAGACAAACTATTTTCTTTGATTATCTGTTTGTGAAACAAGCGACTCTAAGAAGGGTACATGGTGCAATTATTTACTATAACGCAGTTAATGCATAGCTTGACAAGACCCGGGAAACAATGTCCTCACATTTAAATTATTATATTTGTAGTTTTTGCATTAAAAAGTGAAAGAAACTTAAGAACTATACACCTCTCAAAATTTTATTTTTATTTTTATAAATACTATACACCTCTCAATTTCTAAGATTTTGTATCTAGTTTTGTGCTATTTTTATATATAAAAATACACCGATTTTGATTTTATTTTTAATTAAAGATGATAGAAAGACATAAAATTTTTAATTCCGTACGGGCAATTTTCTAATTCTTCTAAAATAATATTTTTAAAAGACGGAAGATGTCATACGTACTATAGATATAATAATTAAACATTATAAATGTGATCGAAACTCTACCAATTCCCACGCAAAGCTTACCTAGCCTGACCTTCTCATATATATGTTGCGTATATTGTGTAAGATAAAGACTTATAAAGTCTACGCTATTAATCGTCTACAGCTAAATCTATATTTATAGAAGATAAAAGTGTTTGATTTTGTTTAAAAACTCGCACAAACATTATAAGAATTAAAATTGGGATTTGAAATAAATAGAGGGGCAAAATTTGGCCCCTGAGTGACTTGTGTCCCCAACCACCGTTGGAGTAGGCACATGCTAAATGAACCCATTCATAACTAAGCCACAACAACGTGTCGCCAAGACAAACTTTTCCATTCAATCACTTAAAATCGATACAGACAACAAAACTTAATCATTTATTGATAATATATATTTCCCCACTATATATATATACACGGATTTGACCCCAAATTAAAGTTTCTTCGGCCGACTAATATAGTTAGCATCAATTATTAGTTTTCTTTAATTATTGTTTGGTTATTTATATAACATAAAATTTGGAGCTCATTAATTCATATATATATATATGTGTGTGTGTGTGTGTGTGTGTGTGTGTACACATATTTATGAATAGGTTTGACGTGCGGTTCATGTAGAACACTATAGAGCTTCCTAGTTCCTCTGCTTTATCGTAGGATATTCAAAGTATATATAAAAAGAAAAAAAAATTTCTTCTTTCATATTCGAATTAATACGTCAGCACGATATCATTTAGATTCATATTTATTACGAAACCGTGAATATAATTTCTTTATATTAATTTGCTCGAGAAGTGGTCAAAAAGGACGGACAATAATGAAAGTGGCAATTGCAACTTTTTTTTCCTCATGAACACATCAATAAGTTGAAAATTACGCTAAAAGCCAACGAAAAGTTTCAAAAGTGACGGAAACAAAAAAAGGGTATGAAATTTCAATTTATGTATACATGCATCAGAGTGAAAGTGTGCAAAGTGATTCTCCTTTAAAGAGTGATTTTTTTATTTATTTTGTTTTTCAAGTAAAAAATCTATCATAAATTAGAATTTAACTTATCACGTAATGATAAACTTACTTATAATTTTTTCAATAAATCGTGAATTTGAATTGAAACCGTCAATACCAGGATTTGTGGACAATAAACTTTAGAAATGATCCATTTGTTACGCGGATGCTTTGACAGCTTGCAATCCCTCCATCTGTATAATCTTTTTATTATTAAAAAAAATAACACAATTTATATTACCATCCCCAAGCTTTTCAGATTTGACTGCTCCGACACCAATATATTAATCATTACCAAGTAATTATTTATTTTTATTTTCTAACTTTTTACTTTTTCATGAAGTAAACTTTCAGTTTCTGGACTTTGTTTTTGGATGGTTTTTTTTTTTTTTTTCCTTCCCCCTCTTTATATGAATGTTTAGGTGATTTTTTTTAACTGTACATGATCATGGGAGACAAGAGGAAAAAGGCCAGAAAGATTAAAGAAGTGGATCCGAGATTTATGCCTACTATTTTTCCCAATACGCGAAGTGTTCTTGGACCGTACTAGAGTAAATGCAAGCTAGCCGAAAGGGAAACCTCACTTTCTCTTGGGTCATGATATATTTTCATGGTAATCAAACAAATTATTAGTTTTAGAATAGGACTGACATACTGCATTACAGCTATATATATAGAAAACCAAACCAGACTAGGAAGCTTCTTTTATTACTCTCTTTTATCTTAATTCCCCTTTTTAATTTTGAAAACAACATCCATTTATCTATACACCACTAAGGCCTTTTGGGTCGGACATGATATCCAGCAGTACACTTCTTATATAGACCTTCTGAATCATGCATATATATATATATATATAATGGAAAATTCGCAAATATATATAAAGCTTCCTCAAAAGAGCTTTTTGCTATGTATAATTGACTAATTTAAAGCACTTGCCAACTTTTTGCATATATCATTGTCTTCTATCTTGGGATTTTTTTTTTTTGGTTGCTTAAAAGCTGTTCTTGGGGGGGTGGTTTTTTTTTTTTTTTTTAATTATTATTATTTTTGTTGCTAGTCTGACTTAATCCATCCCACCAATCAATTGAGTTAGTTTTCGTTCCTTGGGAGCTTCATGACAATGTTTCTTGCATGTTGTCCTCTAAACTTCTCGTGTTTCAAAAATCAATCCCTAAAATAAAAATCTTAACAATTGACCTTTAATTCAAACTTCAAATCCCATTTCATTTTAATTCCAGTAAAAAATGGAGTTATTTATATATATACATATGTATATATATATATATATATGACTTACTCGTGGGACTTACTATTGAGGGCGTCTATGTCTTATATTTTCTTTCCAATTAGACCTTATAAGAGCAAAACCCTCTTACTTGCAGGATTAGACGTTATCTTGTTTATCATGCGAAGGGATAAAACTAACCTAGATTATCCACTCTTAAAAGAAAGGTCACGTGTGACATACATTCAAGAAAATGAATATATATATATATATATATTCTGTCATTGGAATTAAATGCAACTAATTTTAAAGTTTGAAAGGTCAATTATGAAAGTTTTTAGTTCAAAAATTGATTTTTCAAATGAAAAAAATTCAGGTAGCTATATGTAACTAAACTATTTTATACAGATAACAGTTTAGCGGTTAAGAAGAATCAAACACGAGATGCCATAGAGTACATGCAAGAACACGTGACATGCTCGATGGAAGACCCAAACAAAAAAAAAAAAAAAAAAAAAAGAATAACAATAATAACAACAACAACAACATATATCACAAAGTCATCAGTTATTTTCTACTTTAATTTTACGGTACTAATATAATATAAAGTAGATCATTTAATAAGATTTCCTTTACAGTTGAACTCTGTCGGTGGATTTTCGGTGGGTCCATATTACTCTAATCATAGTTTCACCGTCGCTTGTTTTGACGAATTTGCCCCTTGCTATGTTTTACCAAATTATTGCAAAAGACAATTTTTATGCTTAAAAAAAATACATAGTTTCCAAAATATTACAACATAGAAGATATGTATAAATATTATATGTATTATTAATTTATATATGTGATGAAATATGCCAAAAGAACTTTTATTAGCATTTTTCCAATTCTGGATTCTTTATTAACATCCAATTTAAGTACTTTCTTATTAGCATTTTTCCAATTCTGGATTCTTTATTAACATCCAATTTAAGTACTTTCCAATTCACTCACCTGAATTAATTATTCAACCATATAATATTAAATTTTGGTGTTCTCTTTGGATCCTTTTAGTACAACTGTCCCTAAAAGTTTTCCTATTCCTTACTATCTATATATACACACACACACATATATCTATATATACTCGCTTTTCTCTAAATTTTTTTTAATTAAAACTAAATTTCTTTAAGTTAATTACTATTTAATGGAGAAGTGATATTCTGTATTAGTAACTTGAAATTATTAATAAAAGACGTATTGCTTTCTTCTTCAACTCTTTTTGGAAAAAAATTATTATAAAAACTGTACCTCGTATATACTTTTTTATTTAAACCATGCCTTTAATTTGTTAAAGATTCGATTTATGAATTAGAGCAGTTTTAGGTAATTACTTGGTGTTTTATTGTAGTGTTTATAAACCCGATTATTAAAAGTCTAATTGAACTATAAAAAAAGTTGGTCTACTAATAAAATAAAAGTAAAGTTGCAATTCTTTTTTTTTTTTTTTTCCCTTTTAAACTCCACGCAAAGCAAAAGAAAAATTAGCAGATCTAATAGTACTATACATGATCTTTCGAAGAAAAACTAATGCAATAGTTTAATAGAAAGGAACATAAAGAAAAGAAAGGCTCAGAGCATGAGGTGTAAAGAAAGGAAAAGAATGTCAACCCAAGTCTATGCATGCATGGAAAATTGCAGAAGTTATATATATATATATATATATATATATATTTATAGTTGTATATTTGTTTGTTTATAGAACATGATCCATTAGTTAATCTTTAATTTTAGAAAAAAAAATCCATGAGTTAATTAAAATTGCAATCTTTAGAAATATCAAAACAAATTATTATAGCTTTTCTTTTTCCTAACAAAAAGGGAAGATTTGTTCGAATTTAAGTACAAATTGTGCTTCTATTATAATTAGAAACCAACAAATATAAAATTTATAAAATGATTTTGATTAATTAAAACCTATAATTAGATTTTATGCTTTTTTTTATTTACAAACTTTTCTAATAAACAGATATTAATAATATTAAAATTTTAGTCACTTTCCTTCCCTCCCCCAAACCAAAAAAAACAAAAAAAAAAGTTCCAAGTCATTTTGGTGGTTGGAGCGTATGGGAAGGTAAGGATGATTCTCTGTATTCACGTGCACTGAACGGTAGGGATGGCCACAAGATATTTAATCTCAGACGTTGAACTAATATATAATATCCCATTTGAAAACTGTAATAACATGATTTATAAGTTGATTACATTTCTGATCATGATCTCTTTTTTAATTTTTGTTAAAAATTTAGATTAATTAATAGTCCGAATCAGGACTTATACCATTTGAATAAGACGTTTTACTATAGGACCCATGCACAAAGACTTTGACTTACTATGGAAGACAATAACTTTTCTTAGCAATAAATAAATAAATAAATAATTTAAAGACAGCAATTGTTAAATTTGTTTTTTAAATGATTAAAAGCGGTCTCTCCAAATAAATTCTAAGAACTAATATTTTGAAGCAGCCATTAGTCTTTTATCCAAAAAATATATTATACTATTAGAGAGCAAAGGTAAAAATTTAGCAGTAATCTTTTGGATCACTATTATTAAATTATTATCTATACTCCAATTCAGTAACATGGGTTGTTGTTTATAATTAAAGTCTTGCAAGGTCACTTCAAATCCATACATATATAGTGGTTTTAGACCAACAAAGTTGTGGGCAGTTTGATTGGAGTCGAATTAGCTAGACCAATAATATTTCTACAATTTTTTTAACCAAAAAAAAAAATTATTCAGATTTATAAATAAAGTGGTACAACCCAACTAGGAGTAATCATCATCAAGGGTTTTTTTTTAATGTAAAAAAAAAAAAAACCCGCTACTGGTGTCATTCTATCCTCTCATCCTTTTTGTTTATAACAAAGATAGATGAATTCGCTTCCAAAATAGAAAAGAACTTATCAAATTTTATTTGAAGAATTAGCTCATTTAACTCATTTTTGTCCAAAGTTGTGAGTTCATTGACTATGTGAGAATTAGGATTCTAAAATATCGAATCTTAAAACTATCTCAGCAAGAGACGAAAGAAAGACACCCTAATTAGGGATGAAAATTTCTCAAAAGTTTTAGTTGTGCCCTTATATTATTGGAAAAATTACATCTATTTGCCTCAACTCAATAATCAAATATATTGTTGTTCCACAATTTTACAAGAAAAATTATATTTATACTCCCACTGAATAGCTGAAATTATAAAATTTATTTTTTCTTGACACATTAATTTTTTTTAAAACTATGTCACATACGATTACCGCTATAACAATCCATTAGTTGTGAATTGACAACACTAATTTGTAATTAAAAACAAAAACAAAACTTAGATAACAAGGAAATAGTAAGAGCTAAATTTTGCTATATATAATATATATAGATATATCTAGAACCTAGAATGTGTTTAACACCTTAAACAGACAGATTGATTGAAGAATTGAAATATCCCTATTTATCAAAAGTAAAAGATTGCAGTAATTAATAAATTAAAAAGAAATAAAAAAGATAAAAAAATATAAATCGAACGAAGAAACAAGTGGATATAATCCATTTACTAGTACTCGATAGCGACTTCACTCGTCTGATATATTGTTTTATTACCTGATTATACATGGCTCTTTGAATTATTTATCTAATTTTTGAGCTTTTACTCCTTACTGCGAGCTCTTCTAAATTATGCGAACAGCACAAGTCAACACTGGTTTTTCATTATTCGTGTCATAGAACAAGTATACATAATGGAGTAACTACCAAAAATTATTCTCTTTCTCTGCCCCCTTTTCAATTACGTGGGGACCTTTTTTGGCCGACCCACTGTTTTTTTTTTTTTTTTTTTTAATAAATAATTGCCTTCTGGCATTGTTATACAAAACTTGCCAATGTCTTTACTTTGGGGTAGATGGACAGAAGTTATAGAGTTGTATTCTTCAAAAAGAAGAAAAAAATGATAAAGAAAAAGTTAGTGTAAATATGGACCCCCTTTTTTTTTGGTACAAATAGTGTAAAGATGGACCTTACTATAAGGAAAACGGAGAACCATTCATTGGAGAAAGGTGACCATAATTTATGTCAAAGCTACATTTTTCCTACCTTTCCAAAATACATATAGATAAATATATATATATATATATATGATTTTTAGTTACTTATAACCTTTATAACGCTTTGCTCTAATGAGACATTATAATCTGCTTTGCTACAATTATAATTTGGCTTTTTGTATGATAAGTAGTAAAGTTCATTGAAACTTAGAATATTTATTTCATACCCAATTGATTAATACAATGGATGGTGGTATTTGAAAAGGAATACAACTCGTGGAGTTAAAAGATAATAAAAGGAAGAATCAAGAGAAAGGTAGTGCACGTTAGGCCAAGCACGCCACTATAACATATAGCGCACAAATTCTTTTTAATTTTTACAAATTGACATATAATTCTTAAATTGTTAAAACCTGACTCAAAACATATAAAATTATACATTTTTAAATACAAATTTATATGATATATGAATTGTCATTTTTTATTGATAAACATTTAAATTATTGCCATACTTACTCCCATTCGTCCTCCACTCAGGAATCATGAGTTTCAAACCGCAACGGTAGTTGAGTTGTATGGACAGTCCACTTTGAAAAAAAAATCTATTATTTTTGAGATTATCTGAATACATGCATATGATCCTGTGATACTTTTAGTCCATTAAAAAAGGTACTGCCCACATCCAACAAAATCGAAATATGTAATCGTCTTTTGTTTTAATCAAAGTATAAGCGAGATTAGAAAAGTTCCACTTCCACTAATTAGTACTACCCAAAAGAATTAAAAGATCACAAAGAGCAGCACTTAGCTTAGGAGCTAAGAGAACCAAAGAGCCACATTATCTACATTTCAGATCCCTTCAAAGCACTTTAAAAAAATTCTCACGTCAGTCATCTTTGCATGATATGGTAATCCCACTACTTCTATTGCAAGTTAGTTATTATCTTAATAATTAACTTTAGATAAGATTTATAAGTAATGATCAGACCCAAAAGAATTTACATATATATATATATATATATATATAAAAGAAGACAAAAAAGACTAATTACCTCTCAGATCATGTATATATTATTATATGCTAGCTTCTCATGACACATTCTCTCTCTAACTCTCACTCTCACACACTCACACTTTCTCCCTCTTATTCCCAAGTGGGCAATGCTGAAGTAGCAGCCAGCTAATGCCCAAGACGTAGACCTTACACCAACCACTTTTTACTCTCTCTCTCTAGATCACTATATACACATTTACATATAGAGGTCCTAAATTTATAATTTTATTATATATATATATATATATATAGTAGTGAACTGAAACTCAAACACTAGTTCTAGATATCCACACACCACCCCCATCCCACAGTATTTAAACCCCCCAGTACCGTCATAATCTCTCTCTCCACTATCACTTTAAAGACTTCAACTTTCACTCCCAGAAAACAAAAAAATATATACACATTTATATAAAGAAAATAAATATAATCAGAGAAGTGAAAAGCGGAGAATGGACTACGGCAAGCTAGAACCGTCCGAGCCGGGAGGCTCGTCGTCAATGGAACGGAGCCACCAATCAGAGCTCGCCACGTCACGCGGCAACACCCGGTCGAAGAAGAAGCTTCTGGTCGTCCTCTCGGTGATCTCCATTGTCCTAATCGCTGCCTCCGCGGCCTCCGCCGTGTTCCTGATCGGAGTCCGAAGCAGAGCCTCGGGGAAGTCCTTGAACCCGAGCCTGGCTCACAGGCCGACCCAGGCGATCTCCCGAACCTGCAGCAAGACTCGGTTCCCGAGCCTCTGCCTGAACTCGCTGGTGGAATTCCCCGGAGCTCTGAGCGCGACGGAGGAGGATCTCGTCCACATTTCGTTCAACATGACGCTCCAGAGGCTCAACAAGGCCCTCTACGCCTCCTCCGGGATCTCCAACCTCGCCACCGACCCTCTCTCCCGCTCCGCCTACGACGACTGCCTCGAGCTCCTCGACGACTCCATCGACGCACTCTCACGCTCCCTCACCTCCGTCGTCACCGGCGGCGGCGGCGGCGCCGCAGCCCACGACGTCGTGACTTGGCTGAGCGCCGCGCTGACGAACCAGGACACCTGCGGCGAGGGCTTCGACGGCGTCGCCGGCGGGGCCGTCAAGAGCCACATGGCGGAGAGCCTCAGGGACTTGTCGGAGCTGGTGAGCAATTGTCTCGCGATATTTTCGGGTAGTGTAAGCGACGATTTCTCGGGGATTCCGATACAGAATCGGAGGAGATTGCTCGAGGAGGAGGAGGAGGAGGAGGAGATGGAGGGGGGCGATATCTCGGGAGATTTTCCGATATGGTTGGGGAGGAGAGAGAGGAGGCTACTGGCTTTGCCGGTGTCGGCGATACAGGCGGATATCGTGGTGTCGAATGCCGGAAATGGGTCTAATGGGGAGTACAAGACGATCTTGGAGGCCATTAAGAAGGTGCCTGAGCATAGCTCCCGTCGGACGATTATCTACGTGAGGGCAGGAAGGTAAATTCACCACTAATTAATAGTGTCTCGTGCCTTTTCTTAAACTTTATTTTAATTAGTAATGAACCGAATTTCACCATTTGAAGTTAAAAATTCCAAGGACGGTGAGTGTCTTTGGCTATATTCAATTATGCATGAAAATTGAAGTGAATTCATTTTCATTTTCATTTTCATTTTTGTTTTTGTTTTTTAATAAGATAGGAAAGCATCAATTTAGTGGAAGAAAATAGATTCCCAAATGGATTGTCATTTCTCTGATTTTTTTTTTTTTTATTAGTATGGTGAATTGGTTCGTTGAATTCAGCTAGGTAATCATGAAACTATAAGCCATGTGACTTCGTTCTTTATTTATTTATTTATTTATTTATGTTAAGAGTCATGTGCTTTGAATGTACGATAATACCCTTGTTTTATCAACTAACTTTCTTTTATTCCATAAAACCACCTTTCTAATTTACTTGGGAATAGTTTTCTTTGGAATCCATGTTTGTCGTTTAAATTTTTCTTATTCTTAAAAAATGTTGTTCTCGTTAAAAACTGTACTCCGTGACAACTCTATCTGTCTGAAATATATATTTCATTTTTTCAGGTACGAAGAGAACAATTTGAAGGTGGGAAGGAAGAAAATAAACGTAATGTTTATCGGAGATGGGATGGGCAAAACAGTAATATCAGGAGGAAAAAGTATTTTCGATAACATGACGACTTTCCACACGGCATCTTTCGGTAAAAAAAAAAAAAAAAAAAAATCCCTGTGCTTTCAAATTTCCATTATTCATGCAATCATTATTTCGTTATTTCCTTGTTCATTCCAGATTATTAAAAAAAAAAAAAAAAAAAAAAAAACCACAGCATCACATCACATCACACACTCTCACCACTACGTGATTTTGTAAAACTCCACGTGGCTTGTCCTCAACTAAGATTCTTCACTGTGACGTAAACGTTTACCTCATCTAGTTCTCTCCTTAAGGACGAAATTACCCTTCCCATTCTTTTTTTATTTTATTTTTATTTATTTTTTTACTGTTTTCGCATGAAGTGCTAAATAGTAGTATTGATAATCAAATCATACCAGAGTGTTGCTAATCATTGGCACAAAATCCAAGCAAAATACGCTGCTTTTGTCTCCTGTCAAAATCAATTTTTAAGTTTTTTTCTTCTTCAAGGATCAAGACCATTGAATTTCTAGTCCACACGGTCCCTAGCATTTTCCACGACTAAGATTAAATCAAAACAGAATCACTCGTACAATCACATTATTGGACGTGCGTCTCATTTGCATATTTCTTATCCTTCTTTACAATAATATTATTTAAGATGTATTAAACAATCTAAATCAACTATTAAAAAATAATGATTTTCATTCGTTAAGAATAATAATGTCTAATAAACTTTCAACGACTTGGATCGTTTCATTTATATATATATATATATATATTACTATATCATTACCTAATAACTGAAATTGAACTATATATTGTGTATATATATTATTATTATCTCATAATGAAATCATATGAAAAATTGCATCTAAATTATACATGCAATCATTAGTAATTTATAAAGAAACAAAGCTGCCTTTTTTATAGTGAAAAATCATAAATACCTCAATGAAAAAATTATAATAGATAACATTTCTATGAAAATTAAAATTAAAATAAATAATATTTTTAAAATAGTTGATGCAAGTAAAACATTTATTATATTATTTTTAGGAACTTGTTAAATCTGATCTAAATAATTATTTATTAGAAAAATATACTATTTACTCTAAATATTTTTAAAAAATGCTATTCACATTTAATTTTTTTTTTCTGAAAATTGTTATTTACTTATTTCTCCCTATCTGAATTTCTTTATATGTAGATATATATATATATATATTATCGCTAAAATGCCCATGATGATGATGAACACAGCTGCAACTGGGGCGGGATTCATAGCAAGGGACATAACGTTCGTGAACTGGGCCGGGGCAGGGAGGCATCAGGCGGTGGCCCTCCGGGTGGGAGCAGACCACGCGGTGGTATACCGGTGCCAGGTCAATGGGCACCAGGACTCCCTGTACGTGCACTCCAATCGCCAGTTCTTCCGCGAATGCGAGATCTACGGCACCGTCGACTTCATCTTCGGCAACGCCGCCGTCGTCTTCCAGAACTGCAGCATCTACGCCCGCAAGCCCATGCCCCAACAGAAGAACACCATCACCGCCCAAAACCGCAAGGACCCGAACCAGAACACCGGCATCTCCATCCACGCCTGTCGGATCCTCGCCACGTCGGATCTCGAGGCCTCCAAGGGAAGCTTCCCGACGTATCTCGGCCGTCCATGGAAGCTCTACTCCAGAACCGTCTATCTCATGTCCTACATGGGCGATCACATCCATCCACGTGGCTGGCTCGAGTGGAATGCCACTTTTGCCCTCGACACTCTCTACTACGGCGAGTACATGAACTCCGGGCCGGGTGGGGCCGTAGGCCAGCGGGTCAAGTGGCCGGGTTATCGGGTCATTACGTCGACGGTTGAGGCCAGCAAGTTCACTGTGGCGGAGTTTATTTACGGGTCGTCGTGGTTGCCGTCGACGGGGGTGGCGTTCTTGGCCGGCCTTTCCACGTAAATATAAGAAGAAAAACACTGGGCTGAGCTTTTCTAGGTTGTTGGGCCGAGGCCCATTTATTAGTTGGGTGGGCGCGGGGCCCACTTTTCCTTGTCACTATATATGAAAATATTTCTATTTTTTTGCACATGATTTAGTAATAATAATCTCTCTCTCCCCGCCCCCCCCCCCCCCCCCGCCCCCCCCCTGCCCCCCCTTTTTTTTTGGTGTGTATTTAACTCGGTGATGTTTTATAGAAGCTATGAATTAAGTTTATAGTTTTTTTTTTCTTCAATTAGTGATATATATATATATATATATTTTAATTTGGTGCCTTCTTTTTGGGGAAGGGTTAAATTGGTAATTTGGAAAGTTTTGACTAAGGAAGTTTGTGGGTGATATGAACATTGTCCCATTTGTCCAAAATGTGGCTTACATTTCATGTGCTTTTATGGTGTCGGTGGCGGTTGAAGCCAAACCAATGTTATGACCCTTTTTTTTTTTTTTTTTTTTTTTTTTTGTTTCTTTGGCTAGAAATATTGTGACGCTATTTAAGTGCCCCCACACTTGTCGCTCAGTAAATAATGGCTCCAGCTAGATCAATTTTGATATACTAATTCTTGTGTTGCCACATCCAATGTATTGTCCTAACTGCCACCAAACTGAGGATCCACTCTCTCTTTTCTTTTTTTAAGTAAAAAAATGGGATTGTTGGAAGAAATCAACGGAGGAGGAACGAAAAGAGGTTTAGATAAGACTTTCTACATCAAGACTGTTAAGTATCGAATTTGAGAATGTTATAAAAAGATAAGAGTGAAAAATATTTTTACCGCTATACCAATTCCTTAGTGGTAAAAAAAAAAAAAAAATCCACTGACTCAAGTATAATTTCCTCTCTCCTCTTCCTCTTTATTTCTTTTGTTGGAACTAGGAAGACAAACACTTGGAGGAAAACGTTGCTCTTGCACTCTTTAGCTGATGATTAGGAATTAGTGAATTTTCCTCACATCTGCAAATACTTTCTCACTCTCACTCGGCAGAGAGAGAGAGAGGAGAGAGAGAGAGAGAGGAAAGACTGTTGAAATAGAAACTTCAATTCCCTAAACCTACCGTCACATGCCCATTTGTCGCAAAGACAATCTGCATTAAAAGTCAGCATCAAACATTTTGCACAACCTTTATATCGTGGTGCTGGAGTTTTAGTGTTTTTTGGTTTAGTATTATGTCAATGAGTCAAACAGAGTGCATTGTAAGGATGGCCCTCACTATTAATGTGTCAGAAACTTGCCAGCTTCAAGTAAGTGCATGGCCAGCTGTGGTCGGCTGTTGGTGGTGTCTAGTCATATTATCCATTTTATCCTCTTATGAACCATAAAATAGGGACTTCCTTACATGTCTTATCTATTTTAATAATTTATGGAGAGCTTAGATCACTGTTTAAATTTGTTTATCATTTAATTTTTTTTTTTTTTTATTTTTAATTTGATCTTATCATTTAAATAATTACTTTTAAAATATATGATCCAAACAAAGTAACAAACTATTAATATTTCTTTTCTTTTCTTTTTCTTTTTTTCGTCCTTTTTTAAGTTGTCAAATTTGATCCATTCCAAAACACAGCATTTTGGCAATCATATGCTCTTTTGTCATAGTTATTATACATGGAAGTGCTGAACATGATCATATTATCTGCTAGAATAAACGACAAATGATTTTTGTCTCAAGAATTTATTTGCCTTCTTTTTTCTTTCTGGTTGTTTTCAAGCCTCTCTCCATTAAGTTGCTTGAGGGATCTAAAGAAAGTTACTCACACCACAATATCATTTGGTACAACAATGGATCACTGGGAATGACAGAGTCGCCATGTTTTGTTTTGTTTTTTTATTTGTTATTATCATTCTTTTTTTTTACGATATTAAGAATATGGCTCCCATTTATTTAAAATAAAAATAAAAATAAAAATAAAAAATACTTTCAGACCGGATGAGTTAGCCTGACTCGCCATATTTTGTTAAGGAGTAAGTTGATGCACTTATTTCTCTTATCATTCCTCGGACTAGTGGAGGCTCTATCAATCAAGCCCAAAAGACCACTTTGTATAAAAGACGAAGCAAACTTTGTAAATAACGTAAAGAAAACAGCATAAAAGTTACTTTTTTGACGTGCAACACCAAAAAACAGATCACTACAATTAATGAATTGGTGCATACGTAAATATAACTTTCCTTTTTTCTCCCTTTAAGATGCACTCTGAATCACGGTAACCAAAATCCAAAGTGCTGCTAATGAGGGTATGTATCATTAGACTTATAATAGTATAAATAAAATTACATCGACTTCGATTAAAAATTGCTTTAGGACTTTTCCATTTTATCGATGAGCTTTATTTATGACACGTCTAGTAAAATAATCGAATATAGGATATATGTATGCGGACACTAAATGGCATTCTTTAGATCATCAAGTTGTCCGTCCATAATTGTTGATCTAGACTCGATAAATATAATTCACTTGTTCCTAGAACTTGAGAAATTCAATGTCCTATTTAGTTCATCAAACATTATTTATCGAGGTTTTGTTGCTTCCTGTAAAAACAAGATATTGTTTACTTTCCGTGGGAGTTTGAACCCTTCACCTCTTAAGGAATTCCTCTCTTTTTGCTGATTATTGTTTTATATTCCGAATACACTAATTACGTTTATGAATATCAAAATTTCAGGGGGAAAATTAAAAAAAAAACCCCAGAGTTTCACATGGTAAATGAATGAGATTTTCCACTCTCAACCACCATTTATAAAGGACTAAATTTTCCTGCATCTTCACAGTTCTATAAAGCATCAAATCTCTTTTTTGATGTCTTTTGTATGCTACCCCTTAAATTATTCGTTTCTATATTGACTATGCTGCCAAAAAAAAAGCCCCACACACATAATCAAAACTAATTTCTTTAGCAAAATACGTGACTGGGACACTCTTCAATACATGGTTTTCTTTAAATCATCAAGCCGTCGATCCATGATTGTAGACACTGACTCGAGAAATGCAGTTTTGCTTGTTCCGGGGAGCTCAGCTTCATTTGCTTCTTGAATGATCTGCTCAATGACGGATTCTTCCTTCAAAGTTTTCCTGCACATGATACTTCCAATGGCAAACGGAGTGAGTCCTCTCTCCGCGCCTTTCTTTAGAAGCATGGTGGAAATTCGAAAGTTGCGAGCACACTCGGACGGCAGTTCCCACCCATAAAACTTGAGAAGTTCAATGTCTTGCTCAGCATCTAGTGATTTGATGTACTCAAGAGTCTCAGCAGAGTAGGGTTTTTTAGCTTGAGGCCAGTAGAGCCAGTCAAACGTGCAATCTTCAAACTGCGGTTTGGAACAAGCATGATAGGTAGTTAGGACTTACGAAACAACTCATAAAGAGAAAAATTCTATTGTCACAAGGTTCAAATTTTAACTATAGAATTAGCCAATCAATCTTGTTTTAGTTCAACTAGACAAAGGAAAAACGAATCCACATAGAAAAAGTTTTTTGGCAAAGAGATATTCAAACAATTTAGATTATGTTGGATGCAACGTTTGAAACAGCAATGCAAATATACGGTAGAAACTATGAAACGACACGACATTTTAAAACAAAGGGATTGAATTCTTGGGTTTAAATAGCATTGCACAGAAATAAAGATTCAAGCACTTAAAGATATGTTTAGTACTTACACTCTCAGGTAAGCAATAGCCGTGATCGATTGGAACAAGCACAATCCGACCTCCGTCACTGTCTTTATGAACCAGTATGTTTCCAGCATGCCTGTCTGCGTTTGCCAATCTTATGTCCAATACAGAAATTTTATGCACGTCATCTACTGGGAAATCCCGAGGACCCATATCCTCACAACTTCCATCATTTTCCACAAACATTTGCAGTGACCCGACCTTTACATTTTTGGGATCGCCTTCTGGATGATTGAACCCTTTGTGCGAACACTTGACCATAACTGTGGGGGGAACACCAGCGTATCCCTTTTCGCTGTTGAATGTGCGACGTCCGTCCCTGGGATGGTCCAAAAGGTATGCTGCAACTTCCCTCAGCGCCCCTCCTCCCACCCTTGTTCCTTTTTTCAAGCCTTCACCATCAAGTGATAATGGCAAATGGCGCGGGTTATTCACAGCCATTGGCTCTTCGTCAATTGGTTTAAAAACGGATACATAATTCAAACCAGATGAATCTTGCATAAAGTAAGCTCCTCCTGTTCCGTCAGTAGACCGAATTGGCTCGTAACCTCTCTCCATCCCATTACAAGTAGAGCTAATTAGCTTTTTGATGACCGATGAGAGTGCAACCTCCTTATTTACAACTAGAGGTTCCAAAAGGAAATCTTTCTGCAGTTGCTTACTGTCTATGATCTGCCCTTCTGCTAATTTTGTCCCCCAGTGGCATTCTGTCTGTAAATTAGTCCTATTCTGAAGGAAATTTGATGCTTCAATAGATATTTCAAAATCCTTCTGAATAGGTTTGGCCCTTACTTTGGCAGATTTCCTTACCACCAAGTGAATCACCCCCGCATCACTCTTTTTGCAAATATCATTAATGAGTCTCTGATCTTCAAGCTCCTCATCCTCTCCATCACGTATCAGTTCTTGATTTTTAAAATCAAGGAACCCTTTCCCTTTCTTAGCAATTTGCTGTTTCACATAGCCCACATTTCTACTCCTCTCAATGTGGAATTCCAACTCCTTCCCGCACACAGTCCTAACAGTAATAGCTAGGAGATCTGAAAGCCTTAGCACTAAATGCAACACATTTCCATCAGAAACTCCATAGTCTCTGACACATGAATTGTTCCGAGCCAGTTCTCTTCCTTCAAAGACCAGCTTTTGTTTCTTCACAAAAAACCCTTGAGAAGCTTGTATTCTCAGCTTCACTGAGGCGATGGAATCGGACTCCAGAATTCGCATGGGAACCACAGAACCATCAATAGTGAGGTAAATCATGATTGGCTCACTCGAACCCATATCGTCTTGGGTTGTTAGATTAGCAGGATGAGTTAAAGATTCGTCATATTCTGGAGTTAGAGCTACCCTCGCAACCGACATTGTTGTCCTCTAAATGTATAAAAACCCAGTGACTAAAAGCAATGTTCAGACCTTGAACACTCGAGCACATCAAAAGTCCCCAGCCCCATACGGGAGAACTTTTTTAACATGGAAAGCCAGTACCCTCAATCAATTAGGAACTTTAAAGAATCACTAATTCCACTTGATAAAATCAGTTATTCTAGTTTCCTTGATTCTCCCAATGTTTCTGAAAATAGGCTTATTTGAACATTTGAATTGAAAGAAACCTTCTGACAAGCTCAAATACAAACAACCTACAAAGATAAGAAATTTCTCCAGTCAGATATATGACAAGAACGAGATTTTTTTTTTTGAAAAAAAAAAAAAGTAAAAAGTTACTGATGTCCTTGTTTTGCTTCTTGAAAGAATAGTCTAAAATAATAAAGAAAAAAAAAAAAAAAAAAAAAAACCTTGCATAACTCCAAGATTTCATTCCACGGAACATAGAAAAATTAAACTTAGAAAGATAGCTTCTGAGTTTTTTTTCCTTCTTTCCCTTTGATTTTGATTTATAAAAAAAAAAAAAGTAAATAACAGAAATGCAATGAAGGCAGAGCAAAGTTCTCAAAAATCATTAAAGTTTCCTCATTTTCCTTCAAATTTTGGTTTTTTTCTCAGGAACGAAACACTAAATCGCCAATGTGGCTGAACTGTATGAATTTATTCGTAAAAGGAGTAAAGCAGAAGAATCTTAGAATATCACCGTCAGAAAATAACGCAATTAACATAAATATAACAATTTGATTTCTTTCTTGATTCCCCCTCCTTTTTCCGCAACCAAACAAGTTAACCTATAAACAATCCACGAATAAATCATAAGAAAAAGAAAAGCCAAGAATACTCTTACCTAAAGAAATTCCGACGAACGACGGTGGTAGAAACTTGATATTTCTGTAGTCATTGTCATCTAAGCTGAGATTTCTGCCGTTTTCTTCACAAATTTTCCCGAGAATCCATATTTTTTTTCCCAAGAAAAAGAAGAAGAAGAAATTAGAGAGAGTAGCAATGCAGAGGTCGGGCTGAAGATGGAGATGATATCCCCGAGTGGGGGTATTTATAGCCTTGCACGTATTACTTGGAAAGAAAGTTTAGCGGGGTGTCAGTAACGGCACATGCTGTTATAAAAAAAACTTTTCTTTTATTTTTTCTAGATAAATTAATATTTTTCAGATAAATTAAGAAAAAAATTTCATTCATGTTTTAATTGCCATCATTTTTTTTTTTTGTAAATTGCCTTTATAAAACTTTTTGTATTTGACTCGATGAACACTATTAGTTATAAAAGACAGAACATAATATGTGATTACTGTTAAAATTATTTTAAAATTTATAAGAGAATTAGAAAAGTGTTATCTTTTGCTGTTTACTAAAGTTAATGGCGAATATTTTTAATGCATTTGTGTTACGTCATTATACTTTGGGATAATGGAGTTTAAGCCTTGTTAATTTATTTATTTATTTTGAAACAAAGAGGAAATTGTGTTAAAATAAGAGAGAAAGAAGAGATAGCAATATTACAATTAGTTTTACTGCATTGTGAAGCGCGCCTCTGTTATTTTATTAATTTACATGTCTCCGGAACTTTATTTCTTTTATTTTTTTTTTCCCAACTTCCAGAACTTTCTTTTCCTCCCGCTTAATAAAGTTTAATCATACGAGCTGTTCTTGTGTTTTAACTCTAATTTAGAATTGTTTTGTTTATTTTATCAAACTATATTATATTTTTTTATTACTAATTTCATATATGATCAGTAAAGAATTAATATAAAAAAGTGCTTAATAAAGAATTTTTTTTTTATATAAGTGCTTAATAAAAGAATGTTACCTTTAAAGTGCAGTCACTTTAGGACGGACGTTAAATCTAACAGATTTGACATGTTCCACGGTATTCACCATTCGGCTCCGCAACTAATAGCGTGGTTAAATTTTTTTTTTTAATTATATATATATATATTTTTTTTTATTTTAGGAAAAAAATTAACTTATGAACTTGTCTTCCAAGTTAAAGACTATAAACTTCCACAAAAAGTAGACCAGTAGCTTCTTGCCAAGTTACAAAAAAAAATCATTCACATTGAAATGAACTTAAAAATCTTGTAAGTCCTTGCATTTTGAAGAAAAAAAGTGTAAACAAGATAATTATTTTTTTTACCCTTTCAAAAAAAAAAAAAAAAAAAAAGGAGTATCAAAATCTTGAGTCCAAGTTTCTCAACCCTTGTAGTTTTTACACTTTGGTAATGTAAAGAGTTAAGGTGGACTTTCTCAATGTTTTGTCCAAAGTCCTTATATGATTTGATTTGATTTGATTTGAAGTGAGTGGGGAAAAAAAATACCTCCTGTTAATTAGGTTTATCTGTTAATGAACGTGAAGGGTTACCTGTTGTCTCATATTCAATGGTTCGGTGTTGGTTAGTGTAAATTTCGCTACTATTTGTTAATCTCACATTAATTTATGTTAAGACTCTACTAAACACTTTTATGTGTCCATTTTTACTGACTTATATTCCACTCCTTACATATGCAAATACTGTGAGATGATCCGCAAACGCAGATATTTTACCAGAAGCGTCTTCCAATTTTTTGACTGACGAAGCTTACGAGTTTTTTTTTTTTTAGGCTTTGAGAAAAATGTAAAGGAATAGAATTCAATATCTCTTAACATGGATAACTCTATTTAATTTATAATATAAGACACAACAAATTCAATGATGGAGTTATGATTATTTAATGGGGGTATAAAAAATTATTTTTCACCAGACAAATTGAATTTGTAATTTTTAGTGGGGTTATATTTTAATTTGATGTAAATATATCTAGATTTGAGTTAAGAGAAAATTTGAATTTGGTCAATTTTTGTGGGGGATATTTGTTAAAATATCAATAACATAGAAAATTTTTAAAAGAGCAAAATATTATATCATATTCCACTAAAATAATATTTTGTGCATCATTTTGCACCACTGAGCCCTTGGGTTCCACTATAGTGGTAAAGCCTCAAGCCAATGTTCCAATCTTAGGGTGCATATCCCACGAGAATCTCGTGCTCTGCGGACAATAGATTTTGCAAAGGTTTTTACAGATGCTTGTTGGATCGATCTCTTCTTTAGTTGGGAGAAGAATCCGCACGATTGAGATTTTTTAAGGAACAAATCGAGAGAGAATTGGATTTGGTTAGACAAATATATATTTCTATACAATGAAATATGATCAGAATCACATTAAAGTGAAAAGCAAAAGAAAACTGATAAAACTTGATATAAACATAATAGTTAAAGACAAAGGCCTAACGAATTCTCTTTAATATATTTCTGTTGTTAATAGAGCCGTCTGATCTATGTGCTTGTCTGATCTGAGAAACAGTCAATTTTGGAGGAACAGTCAAATTTGGAGGAACCTAAAAGAAATGCTTTGTTGATAACCTTCTGAAAGAAACTTTTTTTTTTTTTTTTTCTAATACATTTTATTGCATTATAAACTTATTCGAATCAAGAGAAACGAAATAACAGTCCAGTGATAAGGCTAAAAATTGAAAAAATATGAAGCAACTCCAATTTAGAAGGGGAAAAAAAGGGGCTCCGCATTCAACTGCCATTTAACAGAACAAGAAAAAAAAAATTTATTCACAGAAAGTCTTAAGTTGAAAGATTTCTCTCTATGAAGTCCCAAATTCTCTTCTCCATGTAAATCCGGTCTCTATGCCCCCGGGGCATGTGACGTTCGTCCGGGAAAATCAGCAGCTCGTAGGGCTTTTCGGCCGCCACAAGGGCATTCACAAGCCTAGCGGTGTGCCGAAAATGGACGTTTTCATCTATCATGCCATGCACAAGCAGCAGACTTCCTTTCATCTTTTGAATGTGGCTCATAACTGATCCATACTCGTAGCTCGTTTGATTCTCCAACGGGAGACCCATGTACTTCTCAGTGTAGAACGTGTCGTAGCTGTCCCATGAGGTAACAGGTGCACCTGAAACAGCACATCGGAAGACGTCGGGAAACCTGGCCAGAGTCATAGCAGAAAGATATCCGCCATAGCTCCAACCATACAACCCGATCCGCCCTGCTTCTGCAAGACCTTGTTTGATTAGCCACTCTGCTCCAGTCAGTTGGTCATCAGCATCAACTTGACCGAGTTTGTTCTTTAGAGAGCCTTCAAACTTCAGTCCTCTTCTAGCAGTTCCTCTGTTGTCTAACTGTATATAGTTAACAAACATTGATTAGACACAAACCCACAGATAAACCCATCAAAGGCCAAACTTGGGATTGTTTTCGAGCCCCGAAAAGTTCATGTCACATCAACTGACGCAAATACAATGTTTGGTTAAAGTGCGTAAAAGTACATCACAGAAACTATGCAACTTTATAGTCAAATAAGGTGGGAACCATTAGGATAAACATATAGAAGGTGTGAATACTAACCTTCCATACCAACACGCCTTTGCTTCGAAGATATTGTGCTCTCATGTCGACTCTGTTTATCCAAGAATCACACACAAGCTGTACACATGGCCCACCATAGACGCTGATCATAGTTTTATAAGGTGGAGGACCGAATCTCATTTTGTCAGGCTTATACAAAGCTCCGAATAACGTAGTCCCGTCATTAGCCTGCACTGGAACTATCTCTGGAGGCTCAAGGTGAAGCTTTTTCAACCTTGGAATAGTAAATGGCTGCTCATAGAGAGGCATTATTTTGTTTCCATCTTGCAAGGAGCAAAGCAAAACCTTAGGGGGTGAGTCAAGTGAATCATGGATATCGACGAAGTTTCTCATATGATGATCAAGGACAACAATATGTTTCCCCTTTCTATGAGTCAGCCTCACTGGGGCCTCCAAGGATTGGTTTCTGTCTGGGAAGAGCTTAGTACAGTAGAGATTGGACTCCAATGGCCCGTCGCACGTTCCGGTAAAATAAACTAGCCCTGCAGCTTCGTTCACACCGGCGATTTGTTCAACCATCCAGTCTCCTTCAGTGGTAGCCCCTAAGGGATTTCCATTGAGGTCATGTAGATAAAGATGTCTAAATCCTGTTCTTTCGCTCGCCCAGATGAATCCGCCAGGAAATTTGCCTATTACTCTGTCAAGAGGGGTGAAGCAGTCATGTAAATTAATCCATGTGTCATGTTCTTCTTCCAATATAACTCTTCTGTCGCCTGTCTTGATATCAAACTTGATTATCTTTAGCTTGGTGTGCAATCTGTTCAAAACCTGGGCTGTTAATATGTTCCCAGGCATCCAATTGACTCTGGCCAAATATTCCTCATCGTTTTCAGGTTGATTTGTTCCCCCACAAAGAAGATCCATCCAAGTTATAGGACCTCCGGCAGAAGAAATGACACCGAGACGAACTTTAACGTTCGAAGCTCCTGCAAACGGATAAGCATGATCTTCCTGTGCATCTGAACCAACGGAACTTTTACCTTGGTGCATAATTCGGAAAAGGGGTATCTCAGAGGAATCAACTTCTGTAAATGCAATATATTTTCCATCTAGCGACCACCAGTATCCATTCTTCCTGTCCATCTCCTCCTGTAATTAGCATATTGGTGCAGAAAAAGAGAGGATTTTAGTTAATATAATTATTCTGAATTGAATAAATTTTTCTGGGATTCACTCAAGGTTATATTTATGTACGAAGATTATTTTGAAATTTAGCGAAGTTCATCCTTTCATTTTGATTTCACTATAGATACCTTAGTGATAGAAATTTCAAGAGATTCATAATTCATTAATGAATATCAACTTTTTGGTTTCTTCCTCTCAAGTTCTTGTACTTATCTTGAATCTTCTGTTTCTCTCCTTCAGTTCTACTTCTATATCTCTAATTGTTCTACTTCTCTACTTTGTTCTGTTTCCATCTCTCTTCTATCCCGATTCTTCTATCTTGTTCCTACATCACATATTCTCAAACCTACGTAACACCAGTTTAACTGAACCACGAGAGAAACTAATGGAGTCATTTTATAATTATTGGAACTGGTTTCTTGATTTTGAAAGCAAAAGGAATGGGGGTGTTCGAATGCTAGTCTCACCTGAGCTATGTATTCAGCAATTCCATGAGTCTGCAACAAATGAGAAACCAGAGTCATAAGTCGGAAGCCAAATTCTCAATAATCAAATTTTCTAGATACACCATGACACAGCAAGATTCCAGGACGCAAACACCAGCATAAAACTTACCAAGGTATCTCCTGTGGCACCACGTGTTAACTGTTTTGACTCATTATACAACAGATTTAGAACGCACAGCTCAGAGTCTCTAACATAAGCAAGCATTGTACCATCAGGCGATAAATGCGGATCAATAATCGGTGAGCTTGGGGTGCTCAAAAGTTTAAGCTCTGGTTTTGAAGAGGAAAGATCTTGTAAATATATCTGTCAAACAAAAAAGAAACCAATCATCAGCTAACAGTGTACTGGCTTAACTAATGAAATGAATATAAGACCTGAAGGGGTTGATATAATGCTAGAGATATCATCGGAAAAATGATCCAATGCATTATAAGTACAAGAACTTTCAAAAGTTAGAAACGTTTAGAGAGAGAGAGAGAGAGAGAGAGAGAGAGAGAGAGAGGGAGGGAGGGAGGGAGGGAGGGAGGGAGGGAGAGAAACAACATTCCGGTTCATAAAAACAAGCACGAAGGGGGCACCCCAAAAGCAATTATGCAAAAATTAGGTTCATAATCATCAACCCACCTATTAATCAAGATTTAAAACTCTACGTCAAAGCAAAGTTCACAGTAAATTGAAACAAAATTGCCAATGGAAAGGGGATCGTCTTTTGATGGATACTGCTACAGTGTAAATTCATTGGTGGACCCTAAAAAAGAGGGAGAACTACGATATCAAAGAAAGTGAAAAAAGCACTTATTTTTTAAGACCTACTATTGCACCATGATTTGGAAATTTCAGACATATCATATACAATAATTTAACTTAGTGATTGAGGTACAAACCCCTGCTGGCAATGGCACCATGATGGTTTTCCTCTTAGGGCTCGTTTTCACCCACTCGTATCGCGTCACTCCCAACCCGCGCTCCCTCAACCTCTCCCTCCTCAACTTCTCCTCGGGTGATATATTACACTCATCAAGCCCGCCATCGGGGGGACTAAAAAACAGCTCTTGCTTGGAAGTTTTGAGATCATAAGCAAAGACCATTCTATTCAAAGTATGATCGGGACTAAACAAATAAGTTATAATGCTATCATCGGGGCTAAACCCGATTGAAGTCGGGGCAACACATCCAGGCAATGGATATTGCACAATCTCTTCGACGGGGAAAAGACTACAGTCATCGAGAATATTGGAGTCTGTGACAGGCATTTTGCAAGGAGATGATCTCGAACGCTTCAGATTCTTCTTCTTACTTGTGTCATCATCAAATGATTGCATTACAAAATCAGATGGCGGGAGTTCCTTGTAAAGCAGCAAACCATGAATCTAAGAAAAACCCACTTCAAAATAAACAAATTAGACAGTAGTGTAAACAACTGAAATTTCGAAGCATAAAAAATGAAATGCAAACTAAACTTCTTCATGGTGCACCAATTAGAAAGAACAAAAAAAAAGTTTCACATTTAATTACAGACCAAATGTGGAAAATCTTCAGAAAATCAACTAGAATGTTGTGTGTAAAATTTATAAAGGTTGAAGATTGAGAAAGAAAATGACAAATACAACAGAACCCAGCAATAAAATTCAGTATTTTTGTTCTCTCCTGAAAAAAAATTGAAACCAACATTAAATACCAATCTAAAAGATAATTAAATCCTCCGACGAATTTCTCAGCAACCAAACAGGGGGAAAATCCCAAAAAAATAAAATAAATAAATAAATAAATAAAACCCACAAAAAATAAACTTACGATTCAATTATTTTCATTCATAGATTCAGCAACAAGCAAGCTGAAGATTCATACAAATAAGAATGACAATTAAAATGTATTATTAAATCTAGAACAGCAATTACCTGCTAAGAAACCTCACGAACCAGTTCTCTTTCAACACCGTGGGGAATTATCCACTGGATCCGATCACAGGCTACAAAACTGCACCACAACCACATAAGGGGCAAACAAGAGAGAGAGAGAGAAGAGAAAAAAGGCGAGCAAATTAATTACCAAGTTATTAAAAGTAAATAAAAAGAAAAGTTTGAAAACTTTTTGGATTGAAATGGGACCTGGGAAAGAGGTGAAAACGGTCGGCCATGAAACGAAGAAGAAGGGATCTGGGAATTGAATTATTCAATGGAAAATTATGGAATTATAGTTCTTTCAATATATAATTAGTGAGAAAAATGAAGAAAGGGATAAATAGATGAACAGATCTACAAGCAAAGTATAGAGAGGAACAGGAGTCTGTCTTCCTTGTTGGGTTGTTGATGATAGTTTGGACTTTCAAACGAAACCTGAAATATGCTTTGAATGGCAACAAGGAAAAGAATAAGCGAGTTTAATATTATTTTAATTACTTTTTAACTAGAATGATTGAGCATTTTTTTTAATTATAAAATAACCAAATAATTTAAAATCTTTTCAATCTTTAGTTTATGTGCTTGTTGAACATAAACTTCTCAGCCCCGAAAAGAAAAGAATTTCAGACGTACTTTCTTAACAAAATAAAACAAAATATAGGAGCCCCCTCTAAAGTTCAAAATTCTTAATAGCATAGGTTTTATATCGTAAAAGGTGATGAAAATTGATTTCTTTTTAGAAAAAGAATTCTCACAATAACAAGGTCTACTCACATGAAATTTTTAGATTTTTTGAACAAACTGTCACTTTATATTTGAATTCATATTGGAATTTTATTTTGATTCAATTAGGATGGATGACTTTTTTTAGTCACTTAATATATAAAAACGAATTCAAGAAACACACTTAATTATAAAATAAATAAAAAAAAATAACAATCTATAGTTTGTGTGATGTGGAAGTTATATCTATTATGATTATCCTTTTTCATTGCTAAGATTTTTTATTATTATTATTTAAAGTAGGGTTGAACTCTTCGTCTTAAGATAAAGTTTAAGTATAAAATTTTTGTAACTAATTGAGATATTTCTTTCTCTTTCAACAGGTTTGACGAAATTTTTTTTTTTTTGATAGATGTCTGTTTTGATTTATTTCTTTTAAAACATGGTCATATAAATATTTTAGAGTAAGATTGCGGTAGAATACTTTTATATATCATATCGATGAAGCCCGTTTTTAAACCGTTAAAATGTAATTAAACGGCTGACATATTGCTTGTGTATGATAGATATAATACACATTATCTCATACTAGTATAAACTAAAAAAATTTAAAAATAATATATAAAAATAAATTAAAAAGAAAGCACATATTCCCTCCCCAACCAACGACCCCCCTTCCCCCCAAAGCCAGATCTAGTCGTCGTTGGGGGGGCATCGGCGTTAGGGGAGGGGGGCCTCCTAGGTGTCATCGTTGGAGTTGGAGGGGCTGTCGGTAGACGGTCGCAAGACCCTTTCTTTTTAGTTTTTTTTTTTATTTTTTTGAATTTTATTTTCTTATTTTTAGTATATTATGGGTTAAGATATATTATAATTATCATGCACAAATAATTACATAAGATTTTATGTTCATTTGATGACTTATTCAAGAATGATATATTCGTGATTTTTTTTATTTCATACTTTAATCTTGATGCCAGTCTAGATTTATTATTTAATTTTTCTTTTTCTATTTTTTTGAAGTTATGTTCTTTTTTTTTAACCGTCATTTTAATAATATTTTAATAATTTATCAATTTATTTAAATATTTATAATATCTAACATATTTTGTATGGTTAAATTTTTAAAATTTAGATATTTTATTATAGTATTATTAAAAAATAGTTAATTAGATAGAAAATTTAAAACAATATATCCTGATTTATGGTTTATGACTAGTGAAGGAAGAGATTGACAATTACATTCCATATAGGAAAAAAAAAAAAGAAACAATTGAAAATAATTTCTATCTTAAAAATAGATTAATTTTATAAATAATATTTGAATTATACACCATGTCTTGTGTTGGCTCTTGATTTTTTACTTTGTATATCATATTTTCCTGAATTTTTCTATACTTACACTAAATATATCATTATCAATATTATGTAAAAAAAAAAATACAATAATTGAATATGTTATGATCAGATGATTTTATTTATAAGTAAATTCATAATAAAACATACAAGGAAATTACACCTGAATCAAATATATTTTAATCGAATATATATAGGGCCAACTTTACATCGTAGAGTTACTTGGGTGATATAAACTTTTTCTTTAAAAAAAATATTTAATTACAATTTAACCTAGGTTAAAGATCACATGATCTCTCTCAAAAAAAAAAAAATATCACGCAATATGAAAAGTGTTAAATTTCTTTTTTATTTTTTATGAAACAAGACAAAAATTTGAGATTATGTAATGCAATAGATAAAACTAAAAATTAAAGGACTAATTTTATATCAAAAATATAATTAAGTAGTCATTTGTAAAAAATAACCTTAAAAAATACAAATAAAAGGGCAATCTAGAGACGGACAAAAAACAAAAAGAGGAACCGAATCCAAAGTGTTAGAGAAGCACCCGGCCAAAGTCCACCGCGCGAATTCACCGTATGTCCGCCACGTGTTGCCAGAAAAGGCACATATCCTTTTCTGCGTCATCACCAAAACCTGTGATTAATGATCTGCAAAGTCTCTCACAAAAGCCAATAAAAATTTGCCACGTCGTTAAAGGTTCTCTTTAATTGGCTGTGGCCTTTTCTGTGGAGGTGGGTCCACAATACATGCCTGGTCCATGTAGGAGTTTACTATACACTCCATTTATTTGTCTTTATCTATCTTTATTTTTATTTTTATTTTTATTTTAAGAATAGTCTTTCAAGAGTTTTTGCCATACAAACTGTTATTATTATTATTTTATTTACTGACAGGAGCTAAAATCTATTATCACATCAACTTTTAAACTATTTGATTTGAAAATATTTACGATTAAAATTTACAACACATTAATAAAAATCGCTTCTATTCATAAATAACCTTAAATTAATTATGTTTTCTTTTTTCCTTCGACAAATTGATGGTCTTTGTAGGCTCAAGGTCAACTTAGAGGAACATATTTGTTATTTTTACTTTGATCCTTCAAATTGGGATCGTGAATTAATCAAATCTTGTCATAGAAAAAAGCATGTAAAACCGAAAACTTACCTCTTTGTAATATAACGAGGTTTACGGAGGAGAGGGGAAAAAAAATCTCGAATCTTTTTTTTTTTTTTTCCCTCATGTCCTACTATGATCTATTTTAGCGAAAAATAAAGTTATTTGTTTGTAATGGCCTAAATTAGGAAGAGAAAACGAGTATCAATTATATATGGTAAGGGACAATCTGATGTAGCGGAAACGTATTAAAACACACAAATTCATCGATTCTTAAAGAATACCTGAAAATATACCAGATAAGTTGTGTTAGATTCGTTGATTCTAACTAGAATATCGAAAATCATGCAACTCTATTGAGAGAATTCTTAAAGGGATTTAATTAATAATCATCAAAAACTCCCAAAATATAAACTTCATAAGATAATTCCTAAATAATTTAAATAAAGATAATCTACTAATAATTTAAATAATCTACTAATAATTTAAATAAAGATAAGCTCTTAAAATTAAAATGCTATCTAATTATCCTATCTATATACAGCATCATTCCCTGTGAAGAAGATTCGTCCTCGAATCTGTAAGAGCTTAAGTGATATGAGTTGAGAACAATCATGATGAATTTGGAAAGACTCATCTTTAGATTGAATGGCTTGTTGAATTCATTACAATCAACCGATAAAGAATTTTCTTCAATATTGAATGTGCTAGAATCTAACTGAATCTTCAATGGAAATTTTTCTTCAATGATAATAATGCGACATTCATCTTCTTGTTCAATTTTGTTATAAATTGGATCAAAAGAAAATTATTCTTCCTCTTCTTTTCTATCAATTTCGTCAAAGGTTTAAAAAAAATTGATAGTTTGATCTTCATCTTCTCCAAAATATTCATCATATATTGGGCTTCACGGGTTTCTAGACGTCTCCTTAGTGGCATGGTGAAGGAACGAACCTGACTCTGATACCAACTGATGTAGGGAAAGCGTATAAAAACATACAAATTTGTTGATTCTTAAATAATACCCGAAAATATATAAGATAAGTTATGTTAGATTCGTTGATTCTAACTAGAATACCTAAAATCATGCAATTCTATTGAGAGAACTCCCAAAGGGATTTTATTTATAAATCATTAAAAACTCCCAAAATATAAACTTCATAGGATAATTCCTAAATAATTTAAATAAAGATAATCTACTAATAATTTAAATAAAGATAACCTTTTAAAATTAAAATGCTCTCTAATTATCCTATCTATATACTGCTTCACAATCGCTTTAAAATTCACTCCCATAATTTCTATATTTGATTTTTAACTTTTGTTGTAAGACTTGTAAAACACCTGCAGAAATTGTGGATGAGAGTGCGAATTCGTCTCCTTTACACTCTATAGTTGATTCTAATTGATTCCAAAAATAGCATTAGATAAAAAAAGCTTGAGGACATTAGAAAAGGGGAATATGGTACAGACAACACAATATAATCTATCATAGTAGTCTAGAATGGGCTAAAAATGAGCTTGGAGCAGGGGTGCCTAAACAACAATTGACAAACAACCATTTATTTATTTATTGAGGGATACGGCAATTTACATTATGGATATGAATTGTTATTTTAATTGTTAGATTAATTTTTTAATAATTTGATTTAAAATCGGAGCAATTCTTTATTACGTGTTAAAAATTTCAGAAAGAACACTTAATAAATCAAAACCTTTCGAAAAACAATTTTTACGGAAAATACAACATCAGAAATTCTACATTTAAACTCTCTTTCACGCACTTCCTCTTCTTTACTTTCATCCTTTTCCACCATCATTCTTTTTATTTTATCTGATTTTATTTAATTTTTTTGGGGACAATGTTCCGCTACCTAAGTGACTCTAGTGATGGGAAAAAAAAAAAAAAATTCTGTCTAATGAGGAGACCGTAAGTGATCAAAAGCCTTTTGAGAATGTTTTGTCTTTGATGGGCAATTGCTTTTCAATTTTAAAGTACTCCCTCTACTATCACGTGCATTTGCATATTTCTTTTGAAATAACCATATGAGTGTGTATATTTTTTCAAGATCTAAGGACGTATTGAATTGGATAGAAGAGCTTTTTTTTTTTTTTTTTTTTTTTTTTTTTTTTTTTTGGGCTATAAAGCAAAAGTTCTTATGCTCCAAAAACAATATTAACAAGGAGGAGGAGGGGGTTCCAAATGGCGATATCTGCGCATACATGAACTTTATTTACATGTGATTTAAGATATTCGTGCCCATGGTAACTCGCAGCTATTACGAATGGCTCCATTTTTACAGCTCCTCATAGTTTCATCGTCTTCGAGAAGAAATTGTTCGATGTCCGAATTGCTTTTCAGACGATGACATGAAGCAATGGCAGCCATTTTGTGACATGATGGTGTAGACGCCTTCTAGATGTTATATTTTACATCTTAAGCTTCTAGTTCTTCCATTTCTGTGCTCATCACAAAGCTAGGAAAAGCTAACGTTATATCCCTGTTAAAAAAAAAAAAAAAAAAAAAGTAAGGTAAACATGTGAGCGCAATAAGAGATTCTTTATAAGTTGTTCTTTTTTTCAAGAAACATGAAAGACAACATTTTATAATGGTCTAGAATCTAGATATTTATTATGAATATACTGTTGTCTTGACTCAAGATATTTATTATGAATATAGTGTTCAAATTTATTTTTCAAATTTACAGGACTTATAACTCACTTTAGATAAGGTAGGGTCATATTCTTAATTAGAGATGGATGTTTCGACACAAAAGCCTTCCACTCATCTTGGTCGATCCTCCCATCACCTTTAGAGTCAGCATCATTAAATGTCTATAGAAAAAAGACAACAATTTTAAGAATACTTTTTGGCTTAAAAATAAAAATACTAATAAAAGAAATATGTAAAAAAATAAAGAGGAGAAAATATCATCTAAATAAAGAAAGAGTAAACTCACACACCTTATCCACAATTGTTTCAACAACATCATCTGAAAGTATCAAGTCTGATTCATGCAAAAGCGCTAACACCATCTCCTTTAACTGTCATGTCACGGATTTTAACTTTTTATGAATTGTTTTGCATAATTGCTTTATATAATTGCTTTATCATTATATTATTGAGCATATGAAGTTTGATTCGTATGAAATCTAAGTATTGTCTTGATACGGAGCTTTTATATTTTAGTCAAGATGTATTGGAGGAGGATCTCAAACTTTTTATTTCAATTGTCCTAGATATATAGAATTGGAACATCCAATTTTAATGCCTGTAATATTTTAGAAGGTAAGCTTTTCAAGAAAATGCATACATTTAATAAGTAAAATAAAAAGGAGTTCTCTATCACTCCCTTCAAAAAAAAAAAAAAAAAAAAAAGAAAGAAAGAAAGAAAGAAAAAAGAAATTCTCTATCACGTAGAAAAAGAATTTTTGGAGAACTGTCTTTGAAAGAAACTGCATATGTAGAGAAAATCTCACTACTAAAGAAATTAAATGAATTTGCAGTACTCACCTCTTCTCGCTCAATGTACCCTGTGTGTCTCAGATCATACAACCTAAAAGCAACTGCAAAAAGAGGATCATCAATTTAGCAAATGATATATTTCGATTGAATAAATCAAATTTCTTTGAATCAAATAATTTTATTCTATTCCCTAAAAAATTAAAAAAAATTAAAAAAAAACCTATAATTAAATAACTAATTTGGTTAAACCATTTACCCAAAATAAAAATTTTTTGGTTAAACTAATGGAGTCAAGTGTGAACAGTGATAACAAGCATGAGCACAAGAATCTTACAAAGAAAATCTGTTCTTACACGCAATTTTGTCTTCCACAGGTGCATTAGGGTGAAAAATACCCAAGGATCGAACAAATTCTCCGAACTCGATAACCCCGTTACGCTTCAAATCAAATAAATCGAAAATCTACAAGAAGAAAGAAGCTATTTTTATTGCTTAGCAAGTTAAAATAACGACAAGTAAATGAATTGTAATAAATTCCATAACGAAAAAGAGAGAAATCAGAATCACGTACCCTGTCTGCGAAAAGATTCCTGTTGTTCCTGTTTCTAAAGAGTGCAAGCTGGAATTCTTCCTGTTTAATTAGCTCAGGTTGCAATTTAGAAGATAGAAGAGTGAAAGCTAATTACTAACTTCAAAGTGTCAACTAAAAGGAAAACACACCTTATGGATGAGGCCATCATCAAATATTGAGCTGCTCAACTTTTTAAAAAGCTCATATAAGGCTTCCACTTCACTCACTGTAACTGCAACATATACAGGAAAAATAATATAAATCAACTCCGTTTCTCTTCTAAACTGTAGTGTCGTAGGCTTAGCTTAGCAATAATTTTACAGTCACTTCTATTATTAAGGTTTTCATAAGTTCCACCCTCCTCCCTCCTTGTTCCCCAAGTTCAAAAAAATAAAGAAAATAAAATAAAATAAAAGGTTACAGTATCACCATATAATCAACCATTCCTTATAAATATTGAATCCGATCCTTATGTTTTCATATATAATCATTGGTATGCCAAAAAACCGAAATTTAAGGCCAATTTTAGTATTGATTTTGAGCCTCAAATGTTCTTTTTACATAACACGTTGCATAGTGCCTAAGAAAAGTAATATATTCTTATGCATATTAATTAGTTCTTCTCGTCGTAGTATAACTTTTTTCAACGGTTAATAACTGAAAGAAAATATATTATTCTGCTAATAAAACATGTTAATTGTTGTGTTAAAAAACGTCAAACGATGTGAACTACAGTTAATTCACCCGCAACAATATTTAAAAAGAAAAAAGAAAAGAAAAGAAAAGAAAAAAGAAGAAGAGTGTAGTTTATGATGCGTACTCACAAGGTGTTTCAGCAGCAAGGACAGTAGGCTCCTCATAGCCAGGCGTTTTAACTTCCTTGGACGAATAGCAGCCCATTATTTATGAACAAAATAACATAACTCACTTAAAGAAATGTCACGAGCTTCTCAAGCCAGACCCTTTTTTAATCTACAAAAAAAAAAGAAAAGAAAAGAAAAGGAAGCATAAATCAGTCAATATTAACGAGCCACCAGCAAAAATAGTGATTATAAATAACAGTCCACGATTGGACAAGAAATTTAATTTGACTTTTCAGAAGTGCCATGCCAAGATAAACAAATTGAACTGGTTATTATTTTGCAAGCAAATCAACCACTAGCTGGGCTTATAGATATGAGTGGATTGGATCTCTTTCAGATTTCAGATCAGACAGAGGAGTGGGTAGCCATACCGACAGACACTCTGGAATCATCCACAACTCATGATATCGAGACGGTTTTGTTCAGTTTTAAAACTGCTGAGCACCACTATTCATAATTGGTGATTTCTGAGTTTGATAATATGTGACAACACAACTGCCTTGGATCTATTTTTTGTATTTGGGTCTAGGTTAGACTGATTAGTCATTAAAGTCTAAACCCAAAAAAAAAAAAAAAAAAAGTGTTTGATATTTAGCAAGGATAAACTAATTTGTGGCGGAAAATTCGGAAACTCCCAGGAGCACATATTTTCTTTGGTTGTTAAAGAGTTGATGATCAATAGACAACGGCACCGAGCCTACCCGATCTATGGTGGTCCGTTGAAATTCTCACTATACTACTAATTTAATTCGAGATTTGATTTAATTCATGTCCCTTAGAATAAATTTCTGGCTGTGTCCTGGACTAAAGTGACAAAAGCTAATATGGCTCAGACGAAAATGGCGGATCTGATCTTTTCCTCCTTTAATTTAACTCCAAAATATAGAAAACGAATTCCAAGGGAATCAAGCTGACAATCAATAAAGAAAAAACATAAAAACAAAATGAACAGTCACGCCCCTATTATTCAATTCTTCTACTCTTTTCTTTTTCTTTTTTTCTTTCTTTCTTTCCTTTTCTTTTCTTTTTGTTTTTTATTTTATTTTTCGTCCCACAAACATAGAGAACTATACACTTTCATGGCCTTATTCCTGGATAGGAAAATGTGGGTAATTCAGAGTTGAACACGGAGACTAAATTATTAATTAAAAAAAAAAACAGCCAGTCATTTTTTATTAAAAATTATCTGATTAAAAAGAGAAAACTTGTTAGTTTTAGAATTTGCAACAAAAGAAATTCAACGGAAAAAAAAAACCCACGAAAAAAAATATTATCAGGATAAAGTCGGTATCTCTGAATAAACTTGTGATGCTAAGGCTAAATTTGGAGACAATGAGAAACAAAACCAAACCCAAGAAATATAAAAAGCAAAATGGTTCAGAAAAACGACCCTTTCTCTCTGTCTTTTCTAACGTGCACCAAAAATGGTAAAAACCAAGATCCATCGAAAGAAACATGATTCAAGTATCCCAAAAAGATCACATCGAGATAGAGAGAGAGAGAGAGAGAGAGAGAGAGAGGAGAGATATATGTACCTGATAGATTCACGCTCGCACACACACACAATATATATATATGATAAATATTAGCTGAGCTTTTTCTTCTCTTGATCTTGTTACAGAGTAATATACATATATGAGAAGATCCTTGCTTCTCAGCCTCCTATATATATATATATATATACATATATGTTGTGTGTGTGGAGTTGAAAAAAACGCAATGTCCGCTTCTCAAGGTGGAGGCCTACATATTTCAACGGTCGCATATTTCGCTATTAACAAGCCAGTTGTGGCTGCTATTATAATCATCTTTGAGAGAGATGTCAACTTTTCTTGTATTATTTATTAGTTATTTTATGTTATGGGAAAAGAAACAGTTTTTTATTTTTTATTTTTTATCATTTACGTCTTACGTCCACGTATTTACTTATTCCAGATATGAAAAAGAAAACAAAACAAAACAAAACAAAGAGAAAAAACGGGTACACTTTTAAATTCAGCTTTTTTATTTTACTTTAATATATTTTCATTATTATGATGGGTTGTTATCTTTTATTAATAATAAATATAATTTATTAATATAATATATTATAAATATTTATAATAAAATAAAAATAATTTATTGTTATATATGTTGATATTTAAAAATTATATTAGTATTATAATTTTTTTAATTAAATAAGATATTTGAACTCTGTATCTTATCATATGACTAATATAATATTATTCTTAAATTATGTTTGTAATAACTTTTTTTATTTAAATTTAAAGTAGATATAGTGCAGTGCTTTTAGTTTAAATATCACTTTAACATTTTCTAAATTGAAAATACGTTTTTTTTTTCTAATGAAATGAACGCCTCTCAGCCTTAAAAAAAACATTTTAGCATTTTTTATGAAAAAAAAAGGAGAAATGCAACTCGTCTACAATTCCTTTTAAATACATTTGGTAGAGTGAAAAAAGGAAAGGAAGAATATAGACGAGGGATTTTACAGGGGAAAAAGATATCTTAAGTTGTTTGATAAAGAGAAATAGCAAGAGGTGAAGTCGTAAATATGTGAGGTTCCTAATTTTTTAATCCTTTTAACTTTGAAAATAAGACAAGATAAGAGAAAATAAAAAAAAAAAAAAAACATGTAAAACAACTATTTTGACATCATCTCATTAATCTTTTTATCTATATAAGGACATAATTATAAGTTCACTAGAATAGACATTTTCTTTCCCTTCTACATCTAAATAACATAAAATAAATCTTCCTCCTTTTTTCATTGAATATTTTACGTCTCCTTCCTTTCTATTTTCCATCTTTCTTACCAAACTCAACTTTAAATTTATTAGACATCGAGTTTTAATTGATCTGTCCCAATTAGATGGCTTCCTGTGATAAAATTAATATTATATATAAGATAACAACGTTTAGAAAATTGTTTCAAAATTGTCAATTGCACAGTTAGAATAATAAAATACATATACAATTATACAAGTAATCTTGCTTGACAATTTGTGGGTAAGTCATATATATATATATTTTTTTCATTCTTATTTACTTAGAACGATTATAAACAAATGTAGAAAATTCACCAATAGAAGAAATATTTCTATGCTTTCGATGATTCGACTTAATACCATGTGGAAACCAATAAATTAACACCGAAAAAGTTGGGGAACTTTTTAAATATTTTTCCCCTCTTCGAGTGGGTTCTAACGGATTCCATTTTCTACTTTTTGTTTTACATATAGAAATATACATTGAGATCGATGATTACTATTATTTTAATTATTTATTGTAAATCAGATGATGTAATAAATTAATAATTAATAAAAAATATTTATGATAATTAATGATATTGAATTATAAACTTCATTAAATATGACATGGATAGATAACTTGTTTTTAACCTGCTATAATTTTTTATGTACTTTTTTTTATTTAAATGGAAACTAAGATTCATTTCTTGATTTTTGAATCTTGATTCTTTTCCCTACCCATTTTTTTTTTCATT
Source organism: Ficus hispida (assembly GCA_025413025.1). NCBI lineage: Eukaryota > Viridiplantae > Streptophyta > Magnoliopsida > Rosales > Moraceae > Ficus > Ficus hispida. The sequence goes on from CM046364.1 coordinate 18,525,632, forward strand.
CAATTAATTTTTTGCTGCTTCATATTATGCATTGCAGCATTTGGCTTCTTCCTTGCATTTGAAAAAAAAAATTTCCATGTAAGATATTACGGAGAAAATATCAGAGGCAAGACACAAACGAAAAGTTGAAATTTCCAAATGTGTTAATGATGGATGCAATCGACGCTGTTAATGCAATTTTTTTTTTTTGAAATTTGTTAAAAAATAGTTGTAACAAATTAATCAAAAAAGGATTTTTTTTTCATTCCATCGTGAATCTGGATTTGATTCCAGATATCCAATTGTCCAACTTTAAAAAGTCTCCGTACTTAACGTTTAGGGTAACCAGTTTTTTTTTTTTTTTTACCTTTTATAAAAGGTCATAAAATGCCCTATCAACAAATGCAATTAAAACATGTACTATTCTGTATAATTTTATATGACTATAAAAAAAAAAGAATAATTATTAAAAATTCTTTCAGATATATATGTATATATATTTAATATTGGGAGGAATGGAGGAGATATAGGAATTTAATTAAATAGCCGATTTTTAAAAGCTATTAAATAATAGCATATTCAGTCTATATTTCTAAGAATTTTCGATTTTACCCCCATCCACAATCTATCAGCCAACTGGAAAACCTGACCGGACAACTGACGAAATCACCAGCGCCGTCATAACAGACTTCGCACTCGTGAAATGCTCGTCGCCGGCGACTCACAGTCGTGATCTCGTCGCCTTCCGTTATCTCATCAAGACTCCATCTTTTCCACCGACTGCGTGGGAAGCTCGTCGCCGGCGACTCAATCTCGATGGAGAAGGAAACCAGTAGCGTCCCCGTCGAGATCTCCGTCGCAGCATCGTGAGGAAAAATCGCGACCAAAATCACAATTTCATCCTCGCCAAACGCACAGAATCTCCGGCTCCACACAATGATTTCAAGAATTGGTTGTCGGCGAGAATCGCGGAGGTTTCGGCCATCCCTGTCCATCGTCGCTGTCAAACTGGTTCGCTGAGAATCGCGACCCAAAAAATCGCGATCCTCGTCGGCGTCGGCGCAACATCGTCAGCCTTTTCCCCCGCAAGCGCCTACTTTCTTCAACTCGCTGGTCACCTCTTCTCCGGCCGGTTGCATGGCGGCGACGTTCATGGAGCCAACCTGGGTTTGGGTGGTCTGATTTGGGGTTGGGGATTTGGGTTTTTTTTTTTTTTTTTTAGGGTAAAAATTGCTATTATTAGCCCAAAATGCATTATATTATTTTTTAGAGATTAAATATATTATATTAAAATCAATAAATCTGATTATTTTTTCTAAAAAAAAATCTGATTATTTACAAGTAAATAGAATTTACTTTCTCATATATTTGGATTTTCAAGTAAATTTATATATTTATTTATTTTTAAGAAATCTATGTATTTACTAGAAGGATTTTCAAATTATTTTGTAAATCCATTATTTACTTGTAAATTTGGTTATCTCATCTGTTTATTATCAAAGCTAAACATGATATTTAAAAACAAATCCGAATATTTAGTAAGTGTAAATATATAAAATCACATGTAAATTGCAATACAATCATATTTACTAGTTTAAAATTTAGTTATCTTCATGTAAATCCGAAAATTTTCACCACATCATTTTTTAATTTTTGAGATTTGTTACTTCATCCAATAAATCCAATATTTATTATGTAAATCCATATAATATTAAGAAAAAGTAAATCTGATTATTTACTTATAAATATTTGTATTTACTAAATAAGTAATTTTCAAAAATTATTAAAATCAATTACAGATAAATCTAGTATTTACAAATAAATGAAATATGTTTACTAAGTAAATAATAAAAAAAAAACAGTAGATCCAATTACTACTAGTAAATTTGATTTTTACAGGTAAATTAACTTAAATGTATTTACAAGAAAATAAATGAATTTACTAAAATAAAAATCAATAAATCTAATTATTTATCCGTAGATCTTTTATATACTAAGATTTTGGTAAATCCTTACATAAAATTTATTATTTTTAAATACTATATTTTACAAGTAAATAGTAAGGTTTACAAATAAATATTAGATTTACTTAGTAAATTGATAATTTTTAAATTAACGTAATTATCATGTTTATTGTAAATACTACACATAAATATTAAGATTTACTAATAAATATTTGATTTACATGATTAATTGATTATTTTCAGACCACTTAAATATTAATACACTAGTAAATACTTAGTAAATATTTTGATTTATGTGATTAATTAATAATTTTTGGGAAATATTTATTCTCAAAATTACCTAATTTAGTTAAAAATTTTTAGAATGTACCAAATTATTGAAAATCCTAAAACTACCCCAAATTGAAAAAACCCTAACCCAGTCAACCCTAATCAACGCTGCCGCTGGAGACAGCTGTTGCTGGAGACGAAGCTGTTGCCACTGGGAGGCGGTTGCTCATCACTGCTCGCCGATCGCTGCCGGAGAAGATAACTTTGCAATGGTGCATCGTTGTTGTCGTGATCGTGGTCGGATCTCACAATTGTCGCACTATCGCGATGGTGAAGGTCGAACGGAGAAGTTCGGAGCGATGATTCGCCGTCGCGGATCGTGGGAGGTTCTCCAGTCGCTATCGAAATCTCCTCAATGTGATGGTAAATATCGAGATGTCAGCGCGATCTGGATTCAATCGCCATCAGATCCCGCGCTGTTTTCATCGCTGTTATGATCTTTGGTCGCCGGGGAGAAAGCAACAATTGGTTAGAGGAGATCGCCGAGAAAGTACGATCATCAATGGCCGGACGATCGACGTCGACCTCTGGAGCAGTCCTTGTCACCAGTGGAAGAAAAGTAGATGGAGGTAGGGGTGGGTCTGGTATTTCAGAAAAAAAAAATAATAAAGAGAATATGCTATAATTTTCCTAACTTTTAAAATATGCTATATTATTAAATTATGATATTAAGATATGCCATTTAGTATAATTATCGATTTATAATATTGTATATCTACACTTAAATGTTAATAAGCCAATGTATCTAATCAAGTTTAGTTATATGTCGCTCTCTTTGAGTTGTCCCACAAAATTGTGAATCTGACCAACATATCTAAAAAGATAATGTAGCAAGGATTTACCTCTAAATATTCATCTCATTAGTGTAAATTTAGTAAAATTAATAAACTAATAATATTATTCAAAACATTGCGTTGACAAGAATAATTTGTTTAATTAACACGGAATTGTTTCAGAAATAAATTGAAATATTAACTTATGTGTAACGTAGTCAACCTCTCCAAAAGGAAATTAATTCCGCATCATTAAATGTGTGTATATTTGTGTACAATTAAGTCCTCGTCATTTTACTGACCTGTACATATTATTAGCTGTTCCACTTGCAGATCAAGATTAGAAATTTCTAGTATTTACCAAAAAACAGTGTAGAAATTTCTGGTTGTCAAAATTCAGCAATAGTTAAATACCATGAGCAATAATTGTAAAGGATTCCACGTGATTAATATGAATGCTAGGGCTCGACCACCAATATTCGTGAGTCAATGACCCTTTTTTAGAGGGTGAATGGTAGATTTATGACGTTTTTATCTGAAGATGTAAACCAAGAGCTTAAGGACTGACCACCGATGATAGTGGTATAAAGACACCGATGGTGATAGTGGTATAAAGACATTGGATGCTGTCGTTTCTTTCTGTCAAAGGTTTGATTTTTTTTTAATTCATACTTATATGAAATAGTGAGATTGTATTATTCACATGTACATCAATCTATGGAAATAATTGATGAGAATGTACAGTATTCCTATTTTCATTTTTACACACGATCTCAATAAATTTATAAAATTTACATATGATTTATTGGTTAAATATAAAAATTTTAAATTAGAATTAATTAATTTTTTAAAAATTAATTAATTTTTTTTTAAAAAATAAAAATATAATAAAAAATATAATTTAATTAAAATTAAACTTTAATATCAAATAAAGTAAAAAATAATATGGATTAGAATCACATGTGAGTGTGTCATCGATTCTTTTTGTTCCCAAAAAAAGATAAAAATAAAAAGCGTTCAATAATGTGACTATCAGCGTCCCTTTTGCGCAGGGCAAAAAAAAGGACCCCTGCCCATTAGCATTTAGCCTCATCAAAGATGGGGTAAGGACTAAGGACATGAATTCCATCAGTGTACTGCAAAAATTTTATGGTTTTTTTTAATTTTATTTTTTATTTTTTAACTATGATTGTCTTTTCACTCTTTCTTAAATGATATGTCCACCCTTCCTGATTTTTCTGTTTTTGTTTTTGTTTTTTTTTTTTTTTTTTCAACCAAAAAGTTAAAAACAGTACGTTTGAAATCTGTCACTCATTAGGGGATAGGAAATAGACCACCTCATCACTTGAGATTTGTGCCATCTTTCGATACTGCAATACGAGCCATAAAGTGAAAAAAGAAAAAAAGAAAAAGAAAAAAAGAAAAGCGAGTCGGTGTCATTTGACATTGATATTAAATTATTGTTTCAAATTTACTTAACGGTGACGTTCAAAAAAGAAAAAGAAAAAGTATTGTATGTTTTTTTTTTAATATTTCTAACAGGAAATTAAAATTCAAAATCTTAGTGGGGGCCTAAAAGAATAAACTCCAATTAAAAGAAAAAAGGGATAATATTCCCCTAGTAAAAAAATTATCTAAATAATTATTTTTTATTTATTAATCAATATTATATAATTTTTTTATTATTAATTAATATTATATAAATATTAATTTATTTTACTTTAATTTTATATTATATTAATTTTTTATGTCATTTTGATGTAATAATTTCTAAATATTTATTATTTAGATGCTTTCCCCTATTCCCATTTGTGAAAAGGTCTAGCAAGTTTTTTTTCTCCATGAAGAAAAGGTTTACAAAGTTAATTTTACACTACTCAGCACAACCACTATTTTTCGTTTTGGTTCTCTTTGATTAAAAAAAAAAAAAATTTTATACAGTTGTTCCCAATTGAAGTTAGAAAATCAGTGCATGCAAGTAATGTTCACACACACTCAATAAAATATACATCCATACCTCATCGTTTTAATTCCAAGTTATTGGAACCAATAAATATTTTTTAATTACTGAGCAAATTTTGATAGAAATTACAAAAATAAAGATGGAGGGATCAAGAGGAAATAAAGGGTTACTAGAATTTTAAACAAGAAAAGTAGATAAATTAAGTAAGGTCTGTCTATTTAAGAAAACAAGTTTATGTGGGTGCACATTTGAAAAAAAGAAAAGTGTGTATTTTTATTAATTTGGTGCGGACAATTTAAAAAACCAAGAAATCATATAAGTAAAAAAAAAAGAGTGGAGCATGTGTCCCAATGTGGATTCATGGATGCTTTGTTTTTTATTATATTCCTATAGTTTTCTTTAAAAAAAAAAATCAGAATCAAATTATAAGTATATTGTTGGAGTTTTATAATCAATTAAATATGACAATCAAAAAGCATGTAAATCTGGCGGAGTTTAATGAAAATCCCAATAACACCATAAAATTATACCGTACTATTGATAAGATAATATATTTTATAATAATGTGTTTCAGAAAATACTAATATTTTTATCTGTAATTTTATATCATTAAGTCATTTTCTTTTCTTTTTTATTTTCTGACTAAAAATGGATGGATCTAGACCATTATATATTGACCACAATTTCGATTTATTCCGATGTAGTAATTATTACATTGTAAGTTGCGAGCGACCAGCTAAGCAATGATGCAACTGCATGCCAACCTTAGCTTCAAGAACCACGTGTTCTGCTGGTGGTGACAACAAGAAAGTGAAATTATAATCAAAAGAGAATATTTATGAGTTATATATATGTAATAAATAAATATACATGTATGTATATCCACGCACGATATTCATTAAATATACAAGCCAGAAATCATCGTATTCACGTGTTGATGGGTTCAGTTTTGACAAAAACTCCAGCCTAGTATTGAAGAAAAAGTTGCTTAAATTACGTAATCTTAGATGTCGTACGTTGGACTCGAGTTAATAACTTAAAATTAAGTAAAATTCTGTTGCTGTTTTTAAAGCTTAATTACCACTTAGTCGATTAATTTCACCATTTTTGTTTCATGTAAAATTCATTTTGCTTACTAACATTCTATCTTTATGGCAAAATTTTAAGTACGTAACATTTCTTTGTAATTTATTTGTTAGATCCAAGGAATTATTTACCTGAGTGGTGTGGAAGTACTTAATTATTCATGTATAACTTAAAATAAGCACAAGTACTTTGACATTATATTTCCTTTCAGGTGCCATTACCATACGTGCATTTGTGAGAGTACTGTGAAGTTCTCAAGTCAACAGCCAATTAAAAAACCAAGCAACTGTAATTTATATATATATATATATATATATATAATTCATCGGATGAGGTGGCTAACGACAGTGGACTATATTATAATGGATTTATGATGAGAGATTTGAGAGGGTTTTAAGTGTGAAGATTTATGTCTATTAGCTAGTCTAGAACACAATATATCCAAAGACCAGAAGTCATGCGTGCGACATATATATATACACACACATATACTTACTATTTGCATATTTAAGGAGGTTAAGGTGACACATTTTTAGTTAAAGGAAGGATGTGGTCCGACGACAGGACTTTTAGAAATATTCCTATTAGCATTTGACAAGTTTTTTTGGTCAAGTTCAAGGAAATATGCTTACGTCAAGTGTCCTCTTTTAACGGTATATCTTATTAATATCAACATGCATAGAGTTATATTCCTCATTCTTGTTAAAAATCTTATGATTAATTAAAATGCTTTATCGTATATATCATATATGTATGTATAATATCATTTTTTCCTTTTTTAAAATGAGGTAGGATAAGGTACGAGAAAATATGTTCATTAATAATGAGGAAAATTTGGCGGGACGCGATTGAGTATGACAATACATAGATGGATATGTGAATGAATCTTGTCATAAATTCTGCCTTTGGACATTGCCACAGATTTATGATCGTTTTGGCACTTTCTTTTACTAGATCAGATGACTCCTATAATTATTAGATGTTGTATTCGTCTAAGTTATAATTAGGCTGTTATTATATATTTATATAACATATATTTTTTAGTTAATTTTTAGGATGATGAGTTCTATTTAAGCTTTATTGATTAATAATTCTATGATAGTGATTTATTTCAAGCACGTTTTGAAAGCGTTATAAATTAAAGTGTTGTCGCCTTGTCGCATAAATAATTAACAACATGTTGTGATGGTCGATCGTGATATTTTATATATATATATATATATATGTGTGTGTGTGTGTGTGTGTTCCTTTAATTGTTGCATGCCTTTTCTCTACTTTGGAGCTTGGATTTTTCCAAGGAGAAGGAAAATATCAAATAGCTTAGGAGGGGAAAAGTTTTTTTTTTTTTTTTTCCTTACCAACTAATGCTCGTTTTTTTTTTTTTTTTTTCCATTATTTGGTAACTTCGGTTGACATATATAGGAAGAGAATATTTATGAAGAGAAGAAACAGTACTGAAGAATTTAAGTGAAAATCCTTGGAAAAGTTTTGTTGGTTTCTCTGTTATTTGTTCCTAGAACTGTTTTCCTATGACATGTGCAGTCGTGTAGACATAATCTACGTCTAAATCTCAACTCCAAAATTCAAACGTAAAATATGTGTGTGTGTTTGTGTGTGTGAATATATATAAATGTTGGTCAACAATAATACAATGTTTCTTTTCTTTTCTTATATTTTATTTTCTGCTCTCTTTCTTCGTTCCTTTCTTTCTTTACATTAATCGAATCAAGTTAGCCTTTAATCTTTTTCTTAATTTGATTGTTTTTGTCAGCAGGTTTAGACTAATTGTTTATTTGAATATGGCTTTTTTAACCCACAAAAAATATATGGTTTTTTTAGGGATTTTTTTTTTTTTGTAATTTAATTGGTTTTAGGTCACCCTAATAAAATGGAATTAGATTATTAAGTCTGCAGATTAAAACACACACACATACACACACAAGGGCCCAAAATAGACTTTTTGCGGACTTTCCTTTTCTTCTTTCTTTCTTTTCTTTTCTTTTCTTTTCTTTTTTTTTTTTTGGTGGGCGGTGGCGGCCCTGGAGGCACACAATGGTTAAAAGATTGGATTGAAGAAGGGGGGAAAAAATGTTTAATAAAGTTTGTGCATTATTGATTCTCACATATTGACTTTCCAGCTAAATATAATGACTAGTTATAAATTATACAGAGAGAAAATCTTTGTATGATCTTTGCTAGCTCATCTTTGTCTGAAATATTTCGCGCGCTTACACAAGTAATGTTGAAAATATTACCCACTGTATATATATATATATATATATATATATATATGGATGCATGTATCTTGAAACTAGGAATATATGTACAATATTGTTACCATTTGTAGTAGATTACTTTTATCCTTAACTCCTTTCCTTTAAAAAAATAAAAATAAAAAAATTTCTAGCTGAGGATGGATTTGGATAAAGTTCTTGGTTGACAAAATGTCGATTTAATGAGACGTATCTATTGCAAGTTGTGATCGACGTCTATATGCATGAATCATTGCAGTGGCAATGTCTTGTTTTGCCGCCGGGGACAACCAGAAATCATAAGAAAATTACAAGTTTTATTCATATATATGTATATATATCCACGTGCATGACCAAGTAGTTTAGGCCTATGGAGCTCACGCCCTCCTCAACTTTTTTATTTTTTCTTGTTTAACCTATATGTACACAAAGTCCCCCTAAAGTCTTAAAAGTGATAATAAAATGAAAGGTCAACAATAATACATTCCATGCTCAATAAATTAATAGAGCTATTTAGACATATGTAGCAAAATAAATCGTCAACTAAAGAATATCTACCCTCTTTTAAATTAGATCTCCCATCTGCCCTCATTCTTTTTCATTTTTACTTTATAATAAAGATATATACACATGAAAAGGCATTGTATGTTCATTAATTTATCGGTTTTTGACATTAACAATATTAATTCTACCAGTTGTTGTTTTTATCTATTTAAAAAATGATTTTTTCTACTATATACACTGAAGAATCTAACTTTGCAATTGAATGAGAGTCCGATTGATAAATAACAAAATTTTCTTGTGTATATTCCAGCAAGGGCTATGTCAGCGGATGGGAAGGGAGGGGCTTTTGAAAGAACTCATAGGTTTGAAATCTACTTATCTTTAATAAGTTGAAGTTAATAAAATTAAAAGAAAAATAATAAGAAAGTCATCCTTATTTTTTTCTCTCTTTTCCCATCAATTAAAAATCTTGACTTTGTGGCTGTCCACGTGAGTTCTCATTCGATAGGATACATTAAAAAAAAAAAATTCAAACCAAGAGGAAAAAAAAAAATAACGCTGATATTAAAAATGTCAATTAATGTGTTTAATATATACTAGTTTAGCATACTGTTAAACTTTGAATATGGCTGATTTAAAAGGAAAAGAAAAGCTTTTGATTCTGCAAATTGGACAATAATGGCGAAATGACATTGTTGAGTTTGACAAAACATGGATTGTCGACCGATATATGTAAATGAATCTGTTCATAAAGCCTGCTTTTTGACATCGCTACAGATGTTGTGAAAGTAAAATAGACCACTCACACACCAGTTTTTTGGCATGATTTATTTTCTTTTAGATGACTAGTTCTATTTCATACAGTATAGTGCTATACTTTTTCATGCACGTTTTGATAGTGTTCTAAATTATTAAAGTGTTTTTGTATAAATAATGATTTCGATATGTTTTGAGATTCAAATCTCTCTAGTATAGTCTGAGATTTTATCAGTCGATGTTAGACTGATCTATCTTAGATTCTATACGAGAAATCTTGTTATCAATCTTTTGGAGGACTTATTTTGTGCAATAAGGTTATTTGACTGTCAATTCAGAACTGCTTCAGCATGGCTATTTTTTAACTGTTCCTCTGTCAACGGTCTTTGAGTGTTACATATCTTTTTATCTTTGTCTTTGGCCACTTTGGAATCTGGAGCTTGAATTTTGCCAAAGCTAGAGAAGGGAAAGATCAATAGAAGGATTTTTTTTTTCTTTTTCCATAAATTATTTGGTAATTTTGGTTTAATTTACATATTTATATGAGAAAAGAATGTCAGGAGAAGAAACATTTGTTAGTTTTCAAGGAATGAATTTTGAATCCCCCTAAAACAGTGAAGAAAGTGAAAATCCTTGAAAATTTTGTTGGTTTCTCTCTTTTTTGTTCCTAGTAATGATGCTTACAAAAGACACTTGCAGTGAAAAAATATTCTACAAACTGAGTGATATGTATCTATATATATATATATATGTAAATTGTATATATTGCAATATATTAACGAAATCCCAATTCCAAAATCCAAATGCAGCAAATATATATGTGGGACCAATGCTCTTTCTTTTCTCAAAATTTCCTCATCTCTTTCAAATCACCCATCTCTTTTTTTTTTTTTTTTTTTCCTTTGTTATTTTTGTCAGGTTTCTCAAGATTTTTTTTTTGGTCCTTGGTATAATATAAATATATATATATATATATATATTATGGAATGTTACTTGGTCCCTAAAAAAGTTCGGTTTGCAGATCTGCTGATGGTGATACTTTAAAAATGGCACTAACATCTTTTTTATAGTCTTTGCTTTTTTCAAGCACTACTTGCAGAACATGTAAAAATCTTTGACCCTTTTTTTCTCAAAATCCCGGTGTTCATTGATTAACATTAACTGAGTACACGTGTGTGTATGCATACATATAAGTTCGGAAATTTTCACAATAGGGCATTTTCTACTTTTTTACTAAAAACAGAAACAATTTCTGTATTATCTTATCCCATATCCCATCAATATTCATTAAATATCAAATTCCGGAAACTACTGTAATATAACGAATTAAAAATAAATAAATAAATCTTACCTGCTCCATTCTACTCAAAGAACGTATATTGTTTTACTCTTACCATCATAGATTCTAATGTTACACAGTTTATTAACTAGACATGGTTTTAAAAGATGTTATGCAATATCCAATCTTAAACCCATTTTGAGAGGTAAAAAGAAAGATTTAATTAAGCTATGCCTAAATGTCATAAAGTAATTTAGAGTAATCAAGTTGAAATGACATGATGGTCCCTCTCAATGACATGGTATTCATTAATTGGTAGTTTCACCATTAATAGGATAGATACCTTCTTTGCAAACTTAATATTATTACAAAAAAAGTAAACTAATAATCGAGTCTATTATATATCAAAGAGAAAAAAGAAAAAAGTACTGCATCAATGTCAATCATGGAGATAAACAGGCCGACATCTACCTACCAAAATCAGATTATAGATCTGAACTATTTGTCGTGAAATATGAGGTAATTAAATACCTAATTAGTTATTCCTATAGAATATAATTATCAATACTATATATATATATATATATATATATAGATATACACATACCTCGAGTCCTCAATCCTGATAGCTGATCAAAATAAAACAGTTTGTCAGCCACAATTTATTAAATATAAAACATTTTCCTTGCCTATATCTATTTGTGCACTCTCATTTAATATATCTTAGTTGATTGCAACTACTTATAAAATAGAGGATGAATTCTCTAAGCTAGGATATAATGGAGGACGTAATTCGATTTAATGCACGCCAATTAGTATTAGGGCCGACAATTTGGTCATAATGAAAATTAAATTATATCGTTGTATATCGACAATATGGAATATATACAAGTTGATTAAATTTTTATATTTATGTGTATATATTGATGAAGAAATAAATATTTTCTAGTTGTTAGAGGACGGTTTGGAGTTTATCATTAGGAATGGATCAAATGGCTTATCTCGACAATTAAATAACAACTAGCTTCCCTTTTGTCCAAAATATCACTTTCAAGAAAAAAGAAAAAAAAAAACACCACAATAAAGAGACAAACGGCATACTTTACTTAGAAATTATGCATGCCTAAACGGGCCTAAACTATATAATTAAGCATAGAAAGTTGATTGCCCCTAACCTATATGTGGAAGAAATTAATAAAAGAAACGTTACATAAATGAATGAACTTTTAAGATGCTATTTTATTTTTGAGTGGTTATATTTTTCCTCATCAAATTTATAGTTCTTAGCAATTATTCTTCCCTTAATAAAGAAGTTTTGAAGATTCTATCCTTTTTCAATTATTCTTCATATAATGTGGTACCAAATATAAACTAACAATAATTTTATACTTCATTTTAAATTCTCCTTTCTTAAATTTAAAAAAACTTAAATCTTTGTATAATACCCAATTTGAACATTTCATACTCCACTCTTATTTTAATTTTGATTTGCTTTCTAGAAATAAATTATAAAGAGCATTGCAAGGACACATACTCTAATCTGCTTTTGAATATCAATTCACATGACGATAGGTTTTTAATTTTATTGATAGATACAATCTTTAAATTATAATTGATTTGACAATCTTTTAAATACCGCACAAAAAATAAATAAATAAATAACAACTCACATACTACATTTTGTTACTCAAAAATTGACATTAGAATTGGCACTCATAGTATTATTCAAATATATATATATATATATAAGACATTATAGTGTATTTCGATCACACACTCACTTGATATTGTATTCCAATACAATGACATATGCATTTGGTTTATCATATATTGTATTTCAATACAATTTTATTTGAATAACTCAAAACAATGTTCAGCTATTTTTTTTTTTTTTTTTTAAGTCTACTCCAATCACAAATTATATATTCTCTCTCTCACCAATACAGACTATATAGCAAGAACCAATTCTAAAAAAATTAAGAACAAAACGTTGGAACACAACAATTAAGAGTTCAAAGATCCTCTCAACTTCTTCCCCCAGAAAACAACCAAATCAGCAAATGGGTATGCTCAAAATCCATCACAAAACCAAAATATCTCAATAACGAAGTTACCGACCTGAAAAGGATTGATTCGACGTTACTAATTTTAGGCTTTAGCAAGCCAGACAATAAAGTTGAATGTATTCATAAATTTAGATGCGACAATAATCCTATTTGTTACTGTCTCAAAAACACGTTTCCGATAAAGTTATTTCTGAAAACGATTTTAAAATAGCGTTTGTTTTTACAAAGTTAAAAAATTTAAAAGACAACAATTCATATTTTGTAATTGAATGAGAAAATGAAATAAAATTATTTTTCATTTTTTGTTTTCATCTCATACAGTTTGTACATCTAATAAATATTTTCAAAACATATTGTTGATGCAAAAATGTTCGCAAACATCTGAGTAGTCGGTAGTCGATTGAGACGGCAGTCGCTCCCGTCCCACTGCAAAAGGAAAGCATCGAATGATGGGACACGGTGTGGTGTTGCACGGCATCGATGCTTAAGTCAGTTGAAACTGATGACGAAAGAGAGAGCTTGCAAATAAATGACATACTGAAATAGAAAGTTTCTATTTATAGTATTTGCTGATCAGGTGCCGTTGACCGCTAGGCCGTCGTGACCCTAGGCTAGCACCTGTAGCTAGCATGAGTTGGGATCTGACGACTGGGCTACTATTCTGACATGCATGCGCAGTGGATAACCGTCCATCTGCATGTCAGGCAACAGTGAGTGATGCGAGGTGTCAGTGTAGTAGGACGGCAGACAGTTATGAATGATGATGTACGCTAGTTTCTTGGCACGACGATCGACCACTATATGTCCATTCTCGTCAAAGTAGAATGTGCCTCATGATGAGAAAGTTCGAACCATAGGTTCCTGTCAGCCCTGCTTGCAGATTTCTGATTGCTTTTCGGCGTATCTTTCCTGCTCTCGTTGACAATTTAGATCAAACATATATATAATTTGAACTTTTTTTTGTCTCAAATTAGCCAATCTTTCAAGAAATCAATACAATAAAATACAATTTTAAAAAGTATCTTAACATCATTTTCAAACCGTGCCCTCCCTTCTTCATATGAAGTTTCTGAACCACTTGATTATGCTTTCCGGTCAACTAAGACGATGTTATCCTTATCTAGCTAGGCCGAGGTACAACAGCTTACCATGAACAAAGTTGGGACGTAATACGGTTGAATGCTTTTCAATAATAATGTTGAACTGTTCGTCATAAGGGAATACATATTATAATATATATATATATATATATGAATTGCATATGAATGTTTACATGTAAATGCATAATATAAATATTTGTGTGTGTGTGTCTATATATATATAAACGTGGACGGTACAAGTTGATTATATTGATTGATGTGCAGAGACTAAGGGAAAGAGAGACAGGGGAGCTTAAGCCCCCATTAACTTTTGATTTTTTCAAAAATGGCCCATGATTTAATTAAATTTTCATAGTAATCCCCCCTAAAAATAAAAATTGCTCATAATAACCCTATTATTATCAATGATATTGTTATTAGCTCCCCCTAAGAAAAGTTATGGCTTCATCACTATTGATTTAATAATAAAATTTTTTCTTGTTATATGACCATTTGGACTTCAGAGCTTATCATTAGAAGATTGCTGATCTTGCCAATCAACAGCTAGCTTCCCTTTGTTCAAAATATCACTTTCACATAACCCCATGATTAGAAACTAGGGATTGCCTTAATTAATGGGATTAAATTAGATAATCAAAAAATGCAAGTTGATAACCTATCATAACAAGGAAAAAAACTATAATAAATCATTTTCAGCTGGTCCTAGGAAATGAGAAAGAGAGAAAAGGAGATACTATGTCGGCCGGAGTTCTGGGATTACCTCCAGGCGGGATCGGTGGACCTCCGGCCTTGAAAATTAGTCACAAAGCTCGTATCATTGAGGCTTTTTTTTTTTTTTTTTTTGTAATGACAATGGCTGTGTTTGGCAGGGTGTCTTCATTGGAGTGGATATGATGTCGTTTAGATGATGGTTTCTAGACGGCTTAGAAATATTTTGTGACGCTTTTCCTAACTGGTGGTTGTACTCTTTTGTGGTCTTGTTCCGAATGGTGATGGATTTTTTGTGGAGGTGGTGGTTCTAACTCTGGACGCTGATGGTGATAGTGCAAGTGTTTCACGTTCTGCTATTTGAAGGCATCTCATCGGCTTTACCGCTTGTCCCCCAAAGCGTTCCTTCGACTCTGATAGCTCTCTTGTCCATTGTACTTTCATTGAAGGCTTGCAGCGGTCATACTTTAAGTTTTAGTGTTTTTTTTTTAATGTTTAGTCTAATAAAGACGTTAATATTTCTACCTTATAATTTTGGTATTTTTATTGTAATAATAGAGGTGATTCTTCCACTATTTTAGTTTATTTTTGGTCCACCAGATTTAAATCTTGCTAAGTTAGAAGTTCTGTTAGTTATAAGCCTTGGCGGAGATGTTTGTGGCATTGGTTCTACTCGTTACATACTCTCGATGGATCAAAAATTTCCATTGATTGTAGTGTCTTCAAAAAGTACCTTATATGTGCTCAAATTGATGTGTTGAAGAATTTTCTTGCTATCGAGTCTTGCTTTGTATCATTTTCCCTGTGCTTCATCAGAATTTACTGATGGAACTGATTTTTAGTTAGTGTTTTGTATTGTGCACCACTGGGTAATCCGCATTATATTTGATGTTTGTAAGACTTTTTAGTTGAATGAAATTTTACCTTAAAAGAGAGAGAGAGAAAAAGAGAAGAAGATAAGGAAAAAGACTTTAACTAGTCAACTTATATGTATAAGAAGTGGCTCAAGATAGGAGGAAAATAGCTACATTGCAATGGGTTTTGGCCACCAAATAATTTAATGCATGGCCAAATTTAAATGATTTTATACAAATAACTAGTAAATAAATCATTTTTTTCCCTGTAAGCATTTTTTTTATTCAGTCATTTTTTTATACTCCTGAATATTAGCATTGTAATTGTTTAACAAAATGAAAACCTAACACATGACAATACTAAAAAAAGATAAAAGAATGTAATAACAAGAGTTTAGCCCAAAATCTCCTACTATAAAACTATATTAATTTATCAATTAATCTAAAAAGTTTAAATTTTAGAATGTGTGTTAATAATAGTTATACATTTTTAAAAAGATCTTTGAAATTTTATAGTTACTCACAAAACCTAGCAACAGATTCATAAAGGAGTTCACTATAAAATAGAGTTTAAATACTACCACCTCAATTTAATTTCAAAATAATATATATATATATATTTATATATATATATCACTGAAAATTTTTTATTTTTATTTTTATTTTTTAACATTTTTGGTGATGATTGTGTTGTCTCCCAGTTGTAGAAGTCCGCGCCATATGCGGATAGGAAACTATATTAAATAGCAATTTACATGAATATGCTATTTATTATAATTACGTATTGTAAGTAAGAATGTTATTTACTATATTCTGTTGTAAAAGATTGTGTTGTTGTTGTTGTTGTTTTCTTTTTTTAAAGCCTATTTACTATAAACATTTTTAGAAGAGAGGAGTAAATAGCAGTTTTTAGTAAATAACTGAAGTAAATAGTATGTTTTTAAAATAATTAGTGAAAAACAACAGCAAGTAGCAAATTTATATAAACAACAGTAAGTAACCAGTGAATTTACTATTAGGTCCATCTGCTTGGGCTACAATTAGCGCAGTCCAGGAAAAGCCCAAGACTGTTTGGGTCCTCTTTAGGCCCATTTTCATGGGCTCCAACACTAGCCCAGTCAGTCACTCTCATATCCTGTTCTTCTCTTTTGAAAATGGCGACCCTCTAAACCCTCTTAGAACCCTATCAATTTCATCTCCAAATCACAGAAAAATCCCCCATTTCTCTTCCATTTCCGAGCTCAAATCCTCTCTCTCCAATGGCTCTCTCGAAGCCAAACACATTCTTCATAACCCACCTCAAAACCCTAGCCAAAACCCCCCACCGCTGCCAACTCCCTCTCCCTCTCCGTCATCCTCCTCCACCGCCGTCGTTCGTCTCCCTCCGCCTCCTCTCCTTCGCCACGCCGGAAGATGCCGCCGCCGAGCGCCGCCGCCGCAAGCGCCGCCTCCGCATCGAGCCGCCTCTCTCCTCCCTCCACCGCACCCGACAACAACAGCAACAGCAATCTCCATCTCCTCAGCCCCAGAAGGCCTACCAGAACCCCAACGCTCCGAAGCTTCCCGAACACGTATCGGCCCTAACAGGTAACCGGCTCAACCTCCACAACAAGATTCTCACTTTGATCCGCGAGAATGATCTAGAAGAAGCAGCTCTCTACACTCGTCACTCCATTTACTCCAATTGTCGACCCACCATTTTTACTGTCAATTCCGTGCTCAATGCTCTGCTCCGGCAATCGAAATACTCCGATCTCCTTTCGCTTCATCGGTTCATAACCCAAGCCGGTGTTGCCCCGAATATCATAACTCATAATCTAGTGTTTCAGACGTATTTGGATTGTCGAAAACCCGATACCGCCATGGAACATTACAAGCAGTTGATAAATGACGCTCCTTTTAACCCTAGTCCGACTACTTATAGGATTTTGGTTAAAGGGTTGGTTGATAATGGTAGATTGGAGAGGGCTTTGGAGTTGAAGGACGAAATGAGCGAGAAAGGATTCGCACCCGATCCGTTTGTTTACCATTACTTGATGGTGGGTTGCGCGAGGAATTCGAATGCCGACGGGGTTTTTGAGTTGTATGAGGAGTTGAAGGAGAAGTTGGGAGGGTTTGTGGAGGATGGCGTTGTGTATGGGAGCTTGATGAAAGGATATTTCTTGAAGGGGATGGAGAAGGAGGCCATGGAGTGTTATGAGGAGGCTGTGGGGCAGAATTCGAGAGTGAAGCTGAGTGTAGTGGCGTATAATTCCGTGCTGGATGCGTTGAGTAAGAACGGGAAGTTGGATGAGGCCCTGAAGCTGTTTGATAGGATGACAAAGGAGCATAACCCGCCGAGGTGTTTGGCAGTGAATTTGGGTAGCTTTAATGTAATAGCTGAGGGTTATTGTGGTCAAGGGAGGTTTGGGGATGCTATTGAGGTGTTCAGAAAGATGGGTGATTACAGGTGCAGTCCGGATACCTTATCTTTCAACGTTTTGATTGAGCAGTTATGCAACAATGGGATGTTGAGTGAAGCCGAGGAGCTTTATGGGGAAATGGGAGAGAAGGGAGTGAACCCGGATGAGTTCACGTTTGGTTTGTTGATGGATACTTGTTTTAAGGAGAGCAGGCCTGATAATGCTGCCGCGTATTTCAGGAAAATGGTTGATTCAAAGTTGAGGCCTAGTTTAGCCATCTACAATAGGTTGGTTGACGGTTTGGTTAAGGTTGGGAAGGTTGACGAAGCAAAATCGTTTTTTGATCTGATGGTGAAGAAGTTGAAGATGGACATTGCGAGCTATGAGTTTATAATGAAGGCGTTGAGTGAGTTAGGGAAACTGGATGAGGTACTTAACGTGGTCAACACATTGCTGGATGATGATGGAGTTGAGTTTACCGAGGAGTTGCAGGAGTTTGTTAAAGGCGAGCTCAGAAAGGAAGGGAGAGAGGACGATTTGGCAAAGCTTATTGAAGAGAAGGAAAGACAGAAAGCCGAAGCAAAGGCGAAGGAAGCAGAAGCAGCTGAAGCGGCAAAGAGAAGTGCAAGAGCTGCCGTGTCCTCTTTACTTCCTTCTAAGTTGTTTGGAAATAAGGAATCTGAGTCTGGTTCTGCAGATGCGAACGGAAATCCAAGTGCTGCAGAAGCTTCTCCCGTGGAATCGTCTTCTTCTTTAGAATCGGACAAGGAAAAGATTAAAGGCGAGACTTCCGCTGACATGGAGGCCAGAACTGATGGTACAACCAGCCAAGTAACGGCATGAGCTTAATATTTCTGTGCGACAACTACTGTGACGCAATTCTCATACAGTTGTACCTCATAGACTATATATCAGTTCTCTTGTTTGGAAACAATTCGTATAATCAGTGAATCAGCGTCATGATATTATTATTTCTCTTGTTTGATATAAATCCAAATTACGGCGCCGATTGGCTAACTTGCTTCGAACATCAAGAGCCCATCAATTCGATGTTTTACCATGTGATGCCTTGTATTTTCCTGTCATTCGGTGAAAGAATTCAACGCACTCATTTGGATCGTATGTTTGAACCAGAATTTTGGATTTAATTTTTGTAAAAGAAAACACCAAAGGAAAAAACAAAAGGTTTGAATTGTGAATTCGAATCAATAATCGAAACAGAATTTGGATATTAATATCTGTCATACGACTTAAGATTGATCTGTCGTGAATTTGTGATGGGTAAAAAAAAAATGTGATTAAAAAGATTGCCACTGTTCAGGGTGACTATATATAAGAAGATGGCTCAACTTTATGAAAGTTTCATCTTCGTCGAAATGCTAGGCTAAAAGACAAAAAGTCAACAAAGAGACGGTGTGAGCTTCTAGTCTTGAATGAAAAGCGTGTTAGTTCGTGAGGTTTACCTAACAAATGATGAAGGAAGAAAGCCTGCTTATCATACAATTTATTTAAATATGAAGACTTCCAAGCCTCAACAGTTTCGTCCTTTGTCGCTACAATCCAGAAGAAGGAAAAAAGAAGAAGAGGGAGCTAAGAAAAGAAGTATACAACACACACAGCAGTGTTCTTGACACACAAACTGTAAAAATGGCTTCAAAAATCATATTCGTCTCAGCTGCACAGATTTGGTATGCACACCCCAGTATCAGAATTCTGTTGTTCTTTCCATATTCTGCCTGTAACCCTTAGCTTCAGCTCCTTCCTATCACCACCCGAGAAGAAGAGTGCCATATTTCGCTGGATAATAAGACCATCATGGCTATCTCTCACCTTTCGGTGGCTATCACGGATACTCCGTGGGGTGCCCTCCCATATCAGTTTCCTGCCATTTCCTCCGACCTCTAGGCTATAGCTGTAGTTCCGAGCTTCATTCTCATCACCCATGAACCGTAGAAACGCCATGTAAACAGGAGCCATTCCCAGCTGAAAGGCTTCAAAATGTAGGCAAAAGTATTGACCAAAACAATGGAAAACCTAACAAAGAAAAAACACAGGTGAACCCACAGATTCAGGTTAAAATACCGAGAAAGTAAGTTTGTAAACCAGGCTAAAATTGAGCCTGCCACATCTTCTAATAGGCTACTAGCCGTCAAGGGGATGAGCTATCTCAAATAAATGCAAACCTTCTAGCGGCAACGAAATAACTCACTACTTCTCCAACAAAATAGACAAATCAATATTTAGGAAAACCAACAGAAATAGTTATCTACCATCTTGGTTAAGAAATTAGCCACGTTCTAAACTACATTCCTTGTGTCTGAACCAAGATGTTATGTGCTGCCGAAAGCAAAAGATAAAGGTTAAAGAGAAATGATTTCATTTCAGCCTATATACATATATAATTACATATAATGTATTTATGTACGTTCGTAATAAGTTAAGGTTTACGGTTGTGAGCCTGCATAAGTAATGAGGATCATGTCGATGACCACAAGTAGGAAAGAAAGTGACCCAGAATAAGAACTTCATTCATATGAAAAGACGTATGACTTTTGTTACTTGGAAAAATGAAGAGGTTTACATCAGATCGCTTACGTGCCCATGTAAACTGAGAACTTGTACAAATAATGCATTTTCCTTTTTCAAAAACTTGGACAATGCACTTTTAGAAAACATGAAAAACGCGCTTTCAGCTATGGTCCACATGAAAATATCCTTTTTGGCGGGGCTATCCAGAATCCTTATCTATCTATATGCATAACCGAATTGATAAGAACTTACTGCAATCAAAGCTCCATAGATAGATGTTATGGACCATAACCAGACTAGGCGTACACGTATAAAATAATGTAGCTTTCAGCCGAATATCCAATCAAAACTCAAAATGCAAATATCAAGACTTACCGTGAGCATCCAAGTGGCATTCTCTACTTCCCGGGGATTAGACTTGACATAGCGATGGTTGAATGTGCAACCTGAATGCATATCTACCTTGTGATCATCTCTCAGATGAGCAACCAGGAAAGGGATATCCCCAACATGAGAGCACTCCGACCCGGCATATGGGCAGTTGTACGGTCTGAAGTTGCAAACTGACTCATGCTTAAGTTTGCTGTAGTAGGGAAATATTTCTGGGCATCCAAGGTTGTAATACTTGCAAGGCAATTCAAGTGACTCAGCAACCTTCTCAAGGGCTAAACACCTGATATCACCAAGTTCCTGCCTACAAGTGGGACAACGGTTGTGTACCCTTGTTTTACAGGTCGAGCACAGGGTGTGTCCATTGTGGCACTGCAAAGATAGTCACTTTCTTACAAACGAGAAAACAAAAAAATTTACTTTTACAAGCACGTTGTGGATCTGACATAAAATTAACTTTTTCGTAACAAAATGTTGCACATAATTTTCTGACGCCAGCACATGCAGTGTTCATACACCCAATCAAATGGGCAACCTAGATTCCACAATCTGACCCCGATCCAAGACACAATACTATGAAGAAAGAGATCAAACACAGGTTGACGAGAACGATAATGTCTAAAAATGGAAAACGTAATAAGCAGTACAAACAGAAGTTGAGGAAAGACTCCAAGTTTAATTATTTCCAAATTTAATAATCCTATTTTACGTTCCTTAGTGCTAATGTAAAAACATGGAATTTCAGGTCTTACTACCAGAACTTAGCAGTGTTCTTGATAAAGAGCAGAGAAACAAATTTCTCTGACTGACCCAAGTGAAAGTTTTCACATTGCAACCACTGAAAAGAAAATGATTTATTTGCAAGATAAGATTTTTTCCCCCCTCTCAATCATTCGATTGATTCATTCCAGGCCCAGATTAGATCCATGAATTATTGAACATTTATCACTCATAAAAATCCCAACTTAAACACTAATCACAACAATACCCACCAATTTTCCATTATCAGCCAAGTTTCACAAAGGAACTCATAAACCCAAATTGGAAACTGCAAACCCCAAATGTGAAAAAAATTCACCAAATTTCTCAAAACCCAATTCCGAAACCCACAAAAATCTCGAAAGAAGCAAAGAAACAAAATCGGCAAACAACCAAACCTGGTGGATTGGGGGATACATGGAGTTGGTGCAGACGGGGCATTCGAGCAATTCGTGGACGCTGGTGGCGGGAGCAATGGCGGTGGGACCGGAGATGGCGGAGTTGTTGGTGGCATTGCTCCGAGGCTTTGAAGAAGAGAAATCAGAGTGGTGTTGATGAGGATGGGGATGGGGATGGGGATGCAGAGTGTTATGGTGTTGATGGATCTCATCCTCGTCCACACCATCAGAGTATGACACACATTCAATGCTATCAGCGTCCATTTCCTCTCTCGCAAAATTTCAAAAAAAAAAAAATCTTGATCGAACTCCCAAACCAAATCCCCAATATTGGGGATTTATTTAGGGCTTCGCTCTTTCTTTTCTCGGCTTTTTCTCTAAGTTTCCCACTTCTTCCGTTGAGCAGAGAAATTGATTCGCGAAAAAAGGAAAAGACGCGGGGGGAAGGGGAGATGGTTCGATCGGATTCCCAGGAACCAAACAATCCCCTCTCTCTCTCTCTCTCTCCACAAAGAAAGAGGTTCTTTTCTTGGCTCCTTCCTCTTTCTCTCTCCTCTGTTTCTCTCTCTCTCTCTCTCTCTCTCTCCTCGAATGTGCAAATTGCGAAGGGGAGAGAGAGAGAGTAAGGATGACCGTTGATCTGAGTTCTCGATTGGAATAGGATTGACATCAGACGGTTAAAAGGCTTCCATTATTTATTTAATCTGGTTTTTGTTACGATTATAAACTTCCTTTTCCTTTATTTCTTTCTTTCTTTTCTCCTCTTTTTCTTTTCTTTTTTTTCTTTTTCCCCTTGAAATTTCCTCTTCTTTTGAAAAGCAGAAAGAAGTTTTTCTATAGGGGAGACAAATTAAAATTCTTCCTAAAATAGTAGAAACGAAAACGGGATTATTAAAAAAGGGGAACATATAATTTATTTTTGTGACCAAACGAAGTTCAAAATAAATAATAATAATAATAATAATAATAGTATGAGATAGTGGAGCTTGAGTTTGGAAGGCAACATATTCGATCCCAAATTACATAAATATAACTATGTAACCTTTCACGTAAAGAGAGGGGAAAAAAAAAAAATAGTTCTGTTAGTCTATAAACTTGTTAAAAATAAAAATTTAGAGACCAAATAACAACAAAATAATTTTTTACTTTAAAAATAAATCAATTTAAATTATACATCTTTTAATAAAATCAAATATAAAATTACTTTTGAGTTATATCTTCAATCACACATTTATAATTCAAGAGTTAAAAGAGTTAATAATTCTATCGAGAAAAAGAACAACAACAACGATTCCCACACCTCATTCCATCAGACAAGTGGTTCATTCCCCAAGTATCTGGAATATCTTTTCCACCGCCTGATTCTTATCTTGTTACTTATCAATTCTAAATCTTGTTTGCTTATCTGGGGAAAAAGAAAAAAAAAAAGAAAAGGGAAAAAAAAAAAAGTCTTCTCTAGTAATATGTTTCCATAACCCAAAAAAAAAAAAAATGTTTATTAGGGGAAAAAGTTGAACAAAAAACGGATTCACCTACTTATATAGTGCTACGAAAAGGAAAATAAAAATGTGTAAACGAAAAGCACAAACTAGATTCATTATGGCAACACTCAAAGTATTTGAGAATATTTATGTCGTATTTCTTTTCATCTATTACAATTTAAATGTTGTTAAAAATTTAAAACATTATTAAGTAATTTGTTTCCATCGTTACTAAAATACTAACCCATTATGAAATGTGTACATTGAGAATTTCAGACAAGTATTTTGTTTACATAGTGATTTTCATTTTTATTTATGAATTTTAAATAATATACAAGAAATCAGACATTAAATTACTGTTAAATTATACAAACAATCATTTTGAAAGTAAATATTGAGGAATGGTTTGAAACGTTAAACTCTTGGCAAATTTCACAAAATTTTCTGCCGGGTTCCGAGTATATAACTGTGTTAATCAAACAAAGTGAATGATAGCAGATCACCAAACTTTCACGTGAATCATTTTTAACTCATTAAGTGTATATTGAGCTGTTTCAATATGGTAGATCCTAATTTTAAGAAACACTTATCACATAAGTTGGCCTACCTACATATATTATATATAGGATAGGTACACGTTCTTCTTTTCGGTATTAAAAAAAAAAAAACAAAAACAAAAACAAAACAAAACAAAAAAACAAAAAAATTATTATCTTCAGCAGTTAACAGATAATGGATTATAAAGCTTCGAGATCAACAGAATATTGACAAATTTTGGACATAACAAAACTCGAATCCATGATCTGATAAAAATGAAAACTCCAGATAAAGATCTAATCGACCACTATGGTACCATCGATTTAAAGGTGCACGTTCTTGACCATTTTGCCTTTTTTTTTTTTTTTTTTTTTGCAGCACAGTTAAATCACTATTTGTTCCTTTGCATTTAAGCCATACCTAAATAAATAAATAGCAAGAGGACTGCAATGATAATCAGTATTATCAGGCGTAATTGCTAAGCTAGCTTATTATTATAACCATCGTCACTGTTATTTTAACCACAAAAAGGATATACTAATGATGACACGAGTTTGGTTTTGCTCTACATGATTACAGTGGCTTTTTCTTTCTTTTTTTTTTTTTCGGGAGATAACGTGGATAAGGCTTGCAAAACAGAGAAAAAAAAAAAAGCAATTAAAAAAAAAAAACCCCTCCAAAAAGAAGCTGTTATTCTTCATCCTTCTGTTGTTTTCTATGGATATGAAGAGTGAAAAAATTAAAGAGCCTTAAAAATGACTTCAAATTCCAGTCTGTTTTCGAAGGTTTTGAGTGTCTCCATTTTTTTTTTCTTTTCCTTTGTAATGTTCAATTGTAAACCTGTCTGATACATCATCATCTGGGAATGAAGCCAAAACATTATGGGGCATTGTATAAATACAATGTATATTACATTAAATAAATATAAAAGTCTATTATGTACAACTACAGGCATGAGTAAACAAATAAATGACGTAAAAGATTACATGCTGGCAACAACAGAAGGCAGCTCCCGTTCCGCTTCAGGTTCGGCATCGGACTGTGCAACAGAAATACAAAATCAATCTATAAATGTTCGAAGCTACTTATCCGAAGGCCCAGATTTACTTGGAGACAGAAAGATTAAAAACCAGGTAATAGTAGTAGTACTAATTCCAACACCTACCTCAGAATCCTTTAAATTATGTTCTGAAAGATATCTATCAAATGCGCCTTCTCCGTAAAGGATTTTAGCGCCAAGAGAAGGGCCTTCCGATCCAACAGACTCTTCATCAACCACGACGGCATTGATTTTGTTGTCGGCGGTTCTTTCATCAGGTATCTGAAAAAAGCATTTTATGCACAGGAGAGTTAGATCTATACGAATGACATCTTTTAGAATCTTTTAGGTTAGGGAGTCGAAAGAGAAAAAATGGCACACCTCATACATAGCATCCATCAATATATTCTCTAGAATAGACCTTAAGCCACGGGCACCAGTGTTCTTGGATATTGCTTTCCTAGCAACTAATCTTAAGGCACCTTCTGTGAAATGCAGCTTGACCTACAAGAATCAGAGTCGCAGACCACGAAAGCCCGGGAAAGAATGAGAAGTGAAACAAGAAACCTGACTAAGAAATGCGACAATTGAAAACAAATGAATTTATGAAAAATGGATGACCTTGGAACTTTTAAGTTAGAGATGTGGGACTGAAGAGAATTACTTACACCGTTCATCCGGAACATTTTCTTGTATTGCTTCCCCAAGGCGTTTTTAGGCTCTGTCAGAACCTGTAAAACAGCTTTGCCATAAGAACACATACGAAACTGAACTGAGGACTTAGAATTAATAATAGGCTGGAAATCACTCTAAAATGACGTTCCTTGGACACAAAATTGTTTCTCAAACTGCAAAACAAATGGAGTATTCACCTGGACGAGTTGATTTTCTGTTAGAGCTGTCAAACTGACAAGGACAGGAAACCGCCCAACAAATTCAGGTATCAAACCGTATGCAATGAGATCACTGCTTTCAACCTGCCACAAATAATAATCCAAGGCGTTCATTACTTATAATTTCTTGGGAAAGAAGGATGAAAAAAAAAAAAAAAGAGCTACAAATTACCATCTATTTTATCAGCAATGGTGTAAATACTTACGGTCTCCAACAAAGATGAAGTAATTGCGGCATCTGTAACACCACCAGACCGCATGTTTGCACGTACTGGGGCACCAAATCCAATAGAAGAATCTTGACGTCTAAAAGAAGTGAAACAACTTTCAAGTTATAGAGGCCACAGAGAGAGAGAGAGAGAGAGAGAGAGAGAGAGAGAGAGAGAGATGGGCAAAGAAAATAATAAAATCAATGACAGGGATAACCTTTCTGAAATCGTTTTCTCCAAGTCAACAAATGCACCTCCGCAAATGAAGAGAATATCCTTCGTGTCAATCTATAAGGAAAACGAGAAAATAATTTAAACTCTGTACACATGAAGTATCAAGCACTAGCAAGCCTCGACTAACAGCAAAATTAATTTATGTTCAACGTGAGCAGATCTTCAGATCTTCATGATTCACAAGTAAGACTAAGAAAATTCGATCTTCAGGTATGTCAAAATAACATGTTAGATAACAGGAATGGATACAGTATAATTCAGTGTACATCTACCTGAATATTTTCACCTCGAGGGTGCTTCCGTGCTCCCTTCTCAGGAACATTAACTACCTACATTTACAAAGAATTGCATTGATCAGAATGGAGTAACAGACTATTCATTCGACCAAATATGAATACAGAATCCATAGTAGTTGATCTAAGCATCTAACAGAACATCATAATAGCCAAAGAGGGGGCCAATTGTTTGAGTCCACCTCAAGTACAGCACACCTACCACTTGTTTGTTTCAATAACATTACAACCAACAAATTTCATGTTGTAACTTGTAATTCATTTTGGTTCTAGTAAACGAACACTTACTGTTCCTTCCAGCATCTTTAGTAATGCTTGTTGAACACCCTCTCCTGAAACATCTCTACTAATGTTGAGGCTTTCAGCCTGTAAAGCAGAAAAGTAGAAATCTAGCAAATTAATCAAAAGCGGCACGCACTCTTCTCCGTGGATAGAGAAGGGGCAAGGGCTAAATAGACAGTTCTATAGGTATTTGAAGGGGAAAAAAATTGGGAACCTTCTTGGTAATTTTGTCAACTTCGTCAATATAAACAATGCCTTGCTGTGCAGCAGCCACATTATAGTCAGCAGCCTGTGATATAGATGCAAATATAAAAACAGAAACTAAGATTATCGTTCATAGGTGCTTGTTCATACTAACTTCTTTAAATTTACGTACACATTTCAAAAGGTTAACAAATATTCAGAATAAATCAAGTATTTATGCATAAGGAGGATGAGAATATCAAGTACAACACGTTATGAAAAGTTTGTAAAACTTGTAACTAAACAAGGCTTGGAGAAGTATACCATTAGGAGTTTGTATAGTATAGACTCCACATCTTCCCCCACATATCCTGCCTGCACAAAACCATACAGAAAAGGGTAATCAGTACAATGTAAAAATTTGAGCTACACATGTAAGACAAACTGATCATCAACTTGCCTGAGTCAGTGTTGTTGAATCGGCAATTACAAAGGGCACATTCACATACCGCGCCAAGGTTTTGGCAAGTAATGTCTTCCCTGTCCTTGAAACGGCATTAAGGGAGAAGAAGTGAGAGGAGTTACTAAAACGAGCAAGAAAATTATCAACCAAGGAAACATATAAAAACTATAATATTGACTTTGATCTTTTGAAAACTTGAAAGGGAGAACAGCTTATCATATAAGACTGCCTAGAACTCGGAATAGAGTGAAAATCTGGCATAAATTATTTATTAGCGTAATAATATTGTAAAGTTATAATGAATAGAACACTAAGCAAAAATTCATATCAAGGACATTACAAAGTTACCTGAGCCTGTTGGTCCCATCAGGAGAATGTTACTTTTCTCAAGTTCTACTCTATTATCATCAACTGAACCAGCTTTTTGGTTACCAGACTCTTCTGTGGACCTAACTTCCCCAACAACGGTAAACAAATAAAAACCACAATTATCTCCTAAGAAGCAGAAGAAAGTACATAGATTAAGTACACTCAACTTATTAGCACAGTGAGAACATTGAACTGACCACTTATGTAGCGCCTCGTGATAAATCCTCTTATAATGATTGTAAACCGCCACAGAAAGCACCTGAACAAGGAAGACCAATCATCCACACAACGTAAATAACAATTCATCATAGTGTTGAGTGTGTGGAGCTTAATTATTGCCGTGACAAAGTGCAGATTGAACTTTGCAATATGGGGGTTGTAAAGATGGGCAGTAGGCCCCTACAACAGCTAAAACTAGACGTAGTTCTCGCAGTCAGGGTGAACCATTTATTGCTCTTGGTAATAAAGGATAATGTGTCTAATTGATACGCATTTAAATTCAATCTTTTTTCCACTTCTCAAGCGTAATCTCATCATTAACATAAATACAAGGAAAAGAAACATTAAAAAACCATCCCAAAAAGCCACTTTCTTCCTATGAACAATTTCACACATTTTTCCCAACATTGCAAACTGCATTTCTAATTGCCACACAAATTGATACTAACTAAACCACACAAAGTCTAAAATGTTCACCTTTTTTGCCCTCTCTTGCCCAATCACAAACTTGTCAAGCCCTTTGCAAATTTCCTTCGGCGTTGGGAAACTACTCCCCAAATTGGATCCTCCCCAGCAACCGTCCTTCGAATTCGATCCGAATCCACCAACAGAACCCGAATTCGAACCACCGCCTCCTCCTCCTCCTCCGCCGCCGCCTCCGCGGACCAAATTCGTTATCGGACCTTGCCGGACGACGATTCCATCGCCGGACCAGACCTCCGGCGGGTCCCCATACGAGCTACAGATACCATTTTGCTCCTTTATTCCCGATTTCTCGGCCCAATTCCCGCCGTTGGAGAGCAGGGAGCCCTTGTCGACGAAGTCGCCGCGGAGAGAGACGGGCTTGAAGGAGGTGAAACTGTAGGGAGTGTGGGCGAAGAGGTCGTCGCCTTTCGTGCGGTTCGTGCAGTGAGAACTCGCCATCGTCCGACCTGGGCTGGAGAGGAAGAACCTGAATTGGGACACCGCGAACGACGCTGTTTCCTTGGAGGGCTTCGATCTGAGCGCGGCGGCCATTGAAAGAGTTGGGAGAATTTCCCGGGAAACGAAAGGAAAGGAAGCGAAACGAAGCGAGGTGAGTTAGGGGAGAAAAGTGGATATTTTGGAGGTCATATAGAGGTCAAAATTGGATATTTTTGGGGAAAACTGAGTGTGAAATAGACTGGATTTGCCCTAGATTTTTATGGTACGCGAATTTTGAAGAAAAATTTTAAGATTTCGAAGAAGAAGAAGACGATAAGCAGAGCTTTTCTTTTTCTTTTTTCTTTTTTTTTTTTTTTCAAATAAAAAATTAGAACTGAATAGTTGGAGATATTTTAGCAGAAGGTAAGACTCACGATAAGAAGTCGAGTTGTTTGATTGGTTTTTTTGATGAAAAATATCGACATGTCGTTTTCTTGACGAAAACTTTTCTGTCGTTTACTTCGAAACGACATATTGTATTCATTTTTAAAGTAGAGAAAGACAGTTGTGGTAATAGGAAAACGACATGTCGCTTATGAAGTATTATCTTTCTTCAAGTATAATCTTAATTCATAATGGAAGTTTCCATACTTCAAATAGTTTAAAATCATGTTATGTAATTTATGTAATTTTGTAAAAATATAACCCAATTATGAAATTCTTTCTCTATCCCACTTCTCTCACAAAGGTAAATCTTTTGCACGCAGAAGAGAATAGTTGTTTATTACAATTTCTGTAACAACAACAACAATAACACTGATTTTAGGGGTGGGGGGAGAAAAAAAGAAAATAAGAATAACAATGAAAGCACTTATCTGTGAAGGTGTGAATGTACGGGTGGCAATACAAGTTAATATATTGTGTTTGTACCGCTTTGCTTATTAATCCTGTTAAAACTAAAAAGGATGTCAATTCAAACAAGTCCAATTTTTACTTACATGCCAGAAAAATTTCTAACCCAAATATAACCCGTTTATTAATCGTATTAATTTATTAACCCACATAATCTATTTAAATTAATAATTAATACAACAATAATATATATTTAACATAATTGTGATACTTTTAACATGATTGATTTTTATTTTCTTTTTAAAAAACAAGTGAAATTTACTTGCAAATTTTTAGTATCTATAATTAGTTAGTTATGTAAACTGTGATGTTTCATCATATATAATTATAGTGTCGATAACATATCTAGTTAATCATGCTAATCCGAATTAGACAAGTTAATTCAAACAGGATATGCTTATTAAGTGTCTTAATTGTGTCAAGTCAACTCTGATCTAAAAACTTTATTATAAAAAAAAAAAAAAAAAAAAACCCTATACCCTTTAATTTCGGGATGTATTTGTATGGTACTTTCGTATCAATCCTTTTGACATTCACGTAAAGTAATGCACACGGTTTTTCTCAGAGTGCACATTGATCACAAGGCCATCAGTGTTATTTGTAGTATAATTTTGTATAAGAAAATTTTATTGTTCTAAAAATTTTGATGATCTTGAATAATTTCTGTAATTATAATCTTATTTATGTGAAACACATTTAGATTTAACAAATATTCTCTCTATCTCCGTCTCTTTCTTTCTCAATATATCGTTTTTAAGATTGAGGTCATCTCACAAGTTAGTCCTTTTTTATACTCAAAACATCGTTCTTATATCGTTATTTAATATAATTGGAAAAAAAAAAAAAAAAAGGCATCATTCGTTTATCTTCATATAGTATTTTTCATATCCCGTTTGCTTTTTTTCGTCTTTTATCGCTCTCTTGTTGTATGTGTTTGTCATGGTTACCCAATCCATAGCAATTAGGTACAGTTTTCTTGTAAGATCATAATGGTCCTTATTCTGTATTTAAACATCTAAGAAATGCTTAAACACCTAAGAAAGTTAGTGAATGTTTATTTGGGTCTCTAATTTATTTTTACAAGTGGCAATTATTAGGTTGGTTCTTCCACCAATTCACCAATGCTCTTTACTTGATTTAAAACTTGATAAAAACAATTGTTCAGAAGTCTACATCAAAAGGGGAGGATCTACCTCACCCTATATAAAATGTTACGAGTAGCCCCACATCAATCAGTCATAGAAGAAGCACATATCTACCCAAGTATACAAGGGGCAACCCTTTCCCTCTTAAAACATTGCATACAATAGTTACTTTGTGTTAAATGGAAAATGATTATGCGTGTTATTTGAGAGGGGTATGATTATTTTAGATTGATGTGAAAGAGTTATAAAATTATAGAAAAATTATATGTTTGATCATCGTATCGTTAAAATCGATATAGATTATAACATAATTATGTTTCTTCACATTTTTGTACTTGTATCTTTTTATCAATACATTAAAAATGAGATATGTGTCTATTAACATTAAATATGATTTTCTTTCTTTTTCTTCCATACTGATTTTTAGCATTTTCTTCTTCAATACCAATTTGCATCCTGTTGGAACGTTGGCTTTCATAAATATATTCAACATTCAAGTACTCATAAAGATTCGTAGACTTCTAAACTGTAGGTTTTAGTATAGGGATAAGAGTGAATGTAGCATCACTTGCTTTAAAATAACGACAACAGAAACTATAGAGAATCATTAATCTTACATTTTATAGAGCAAAAAATTAGCACCAAAAGTTTGATCCAAAGAAAGAAACCGAAGATATTATTACGCTAGATTACCAATTACCATAGGAAAAAAAAAAAAAAAATCAGGCTGGCATTTGTCAATGCAATCATTACCTCAACAAAATTTTAATGGATCGGATTCTCAAAAAGAACAAAAAAAGAAAAGCATGAATGTGACTTAACTTTCTGATCTGGATAGACGGACACAACACTAGGCACATAATTATAAGCTTCATAGAAAAACCGGTAAATCCGGGGCTTCTTAATTACCTTCCAGTTGTTGGTATCGTTCTTGTTCGAAAGGATCATACAATATCAGCTGCTGCCGAGCATGATATCCTATTCGGCTTACACTACTTTCTGCGATAAGATCTACTTTGATCTCTCCAAACCCCCACAGAAGTCCCATATCTTTGGAGGAATCACTCTGAACAGCCTAGTCCACCACGGCCCATTATTATCATCATTTTCCAGCAACCAAAAATCACCTCAGATCGGATCCGGATATCTAAATTGCTCTAAGAATGTAAGTAAAGCTAGTGAGTTTCCATTCCACTTAACGAGTCGAAAGCGGTCGTAACAAGGTTAACTGACAGCCGGTATATCCACAATCTCCCGCACTTTCTCTAAGAATGCAAACAAGGCTTGAATACCGAAATTCCAAATTAGCCTTGTGTACCAACTAGTAGAAATAATTATATTACGCCCTTTTTCCCAGGTCAAGTAGATATCCTGGCACTGTAAATATGGGATGGGCTAAGCGAGCTAAGTCCGTTGCCCGCATTTTTGGCCCGAGGGTGGGTTAGGCCTTACCCGGCATCTTTCTTTTTTTCCTTTATTTATTGTTTTTTTTTTTTTCAAAAACCCGTTTATTTAACTCAATTTTAAACAAATCAGGTTTTCAGGCCGAGTTTATAATTTTAAAATTCGGACTGGCCTAACTTCTCTTTCAGTTAGTAAGGTCCGGGTCACCTCAATTTCTAGGTGGTTTTTTGACTTGTCTCAAAGAATCACTTCCTTTTGTGAGTAATTACAAATTTAGCAACCCGTATACTATCGAAGATTTGGTGATCCTAATAATCTTTTCATTCTTTCCTATTTTGTTGAAAAACACAGGCTCTTCACTCTAATAAGAAGATCATAAATACAAAAAGTGTGTAATATAATAATTGTAAAAGGAGCAATAAACAAGTCAAAATTTCAATTGAAGTTCATAGAGTCTTCAAAACACAAAAAGACTTGGCAAATTTATTTAAAAAAATAAAATAAAAGTTTCCTAAATGATGACCAAGACCAAATCATGCATCCTCATCCTAAGAAGAAGAGACTAATGGGTGAACCGAAACCTGGCTCTCCACATAATCAAGAACATTAAATCTATAATCTACTTGTTTAGACTGCACGCTAACCAGTTTTTTAAGTTGCTGAGATCTCTGACTCAGGCTTTCTCCGGAGATGGCGGGGTGCTCATACAAAATTAGCTCTTTGCATTCATCGTAATAAACGAGCAATTGATCCTTCCAAATGCCGCACAACCAGGGCTCGTAGATGCGGTACGCCATACTGATTGTGAACAGCTTGGTCCAAGGCTCTTCCGTATCGCTCATCATCACCCAAAAGTCACGGTTGTGTAGCGCGACGAGCGATTCCCTCCACTTAGCGAGCCTAAACGTGTCGCTAATTTTCTTCAAAGGCGGCGCAGGTAGCTCGAAGAATTCCTCATCGCGCAAATTGAATGAAAAAATAACCTCTTTTTGTTCGTCCCGAGCATTTGCGTACCAATGCAAGGCTCCGTTCAAGGCAACCGGCGCAGTACTTGGATCGACAGGTGTGTACACAGATAGATCTCTTATCAGCTGCCTCCAAGAATTACTACTTTGGGTGAATACTTGAATTTCTATTTGTTGCTTTTCCCCAAGTTCATATCTAACCAACTTGTAGTCCTTGTTATGATCATCATATCCGAATCCCATAATCACATAATTCGGCGGGCCAACGATTCGAGGAATCAAAGTCATCGGTTTCGGAAGATACCTGAACTCTTTAGTCGTTGGGTTCCATAGAACTGTCTTCGTGCCGTCCTCGGAAACACGAGCACAAACTAGTCCATTGCACGATCCTAGCATAGCAATTCTGCTCCGCCGATACGGGGACTTGTCGATCTTCATGTGCGAGATGTCTAGATTTTCCATTCTCGATTCGTCGCGGAGTAACCAAGTGTAGTAATTTTCTTTCGCCAACATTTGTTCAACTCCAAGGATGCAGAGTCGGTTCTCGGAGTCATCATGATGACGAGACCGGTCGAAGGCGATCGAGTTGGAGTAGGACGCGATCGAGTTGGAATCTGAGGAGTTGGAGCCCGAGGCGCCGGGAGACCTGCTTGATGCCGGTTGATTTTCCTTTGTAATTTGCTGGTGGTGGTGGGAAAGTTGAGATCCCATAATACTTGAAAAAAGTCCTATTGATATTTTGAAGGAGAAAGTCTAACCCTAATAAGATCTCTTATCTTATAATTGATGAAGTACTGCCACTAAGGAACTGAATCGTACTTTATATTCGGAAACTATCCCTGCGCCTGTATTTTTTTATTATTATTTAAGATATGTATTCTAAATCATAAGAATATAGCGAATAAACAACCAAACAAACTACTATCTTTAGTGGGGAAAAAAAAATAGAGATTATTCTCATCTATATATCTAAATTTATCTTCTTAAAATTTTAAAATGTTAATTTTATCTATTAAATTTTGAATTAGTCAATACTTATCCCTAAAGAAAAAAGAAAATTAAGTAATGTTATTTGGGTTTTTTTTTCTGTATTCTTTAAAATTATTCTTATCTATATATCTAAATTTTATAATCACTATATTCTATCTCTTAAATTTTAAAACTCCTACTTTACCTATTGGATTTTGAATTAGTCATACTTATTCCAATAAGAGAAAAAAAAAAAAATTAAACAATGTGATGTGGTCTTTTTCGGTTTATTTTAAATGGTTTAGTGTGCTAATTTATCCAATTTGTCATCTAAATTTCGAAAAAGCAATAAAATAAATTCATATTAATGCACAAGTGGTAAAGAGATATTTATCTTGCAATAAAATCGTTGCGCAGAAATAGGCATTAGTCTCTCACATAGAGTTTGGAATTAGTCGCATATTAGCTTATGATTACAATTTGGGGCAATGTTAGTTTTGCTCTTAAATTAAGTTAACTTAGATCAACCCATGATCTTAAACATAAACTAATTTTCTTCTTCTCTTCTGTCACTTACTTTTGATCGGGATAGATTGAAACTAGACACGACACATCTAGCGACAGATCCATGATTTGAATTTAGTGAGAGAACAAATGGAGATCAAAATTTTCAAGGTTAAGTATATATGCTCTTCAAACATCATCTCGAATATTTGGATTATAATCCAAAATAGGAATTCTTAGCCCAAGATCCACTGGAAGATTTGTTGAGTCAAATTCTTTTTTATTTGATTTTGCATTATCATTTGTTTCTCCGGGTTGGAATTGGTGACTTTAATTTTTTGTAATCAAATACTCAAATAATATTCAAAATTAAATAAGTTTAATCAATAAAAGTATTCATCGATATAAGAATAAGTATGAATCATTTTATATTAATGGACTATGTATAAATTAAAAAAAATTCAAAAATTACTTTTTAATATTAGACAGCAATTCACATTAAAGATTAAAGTTTTTAATTTTTAATACAAATATACAATAAAGTAAAGGCATAATCTTCATATCTAAAACTGACAAATAGATAGATATGGTAACAAAATAAAAATAAAAAAACTTTTAAAATTTTAAATCTTTTTAGAATGATATTGTATATATATTTTTATAGTAAAAGGAAATAAGGGCATTAATTAAACAAAATTAGAAAATACATAAGTAGGGATCTCATGGGAAGTTCCCAAATGCAAGCCGGAAAAAAAATAAAAAATAAATATAAAAAAAAGCCCATCTAAAATGATAAATTAGGCAAATCATTCAAAGAGATGGAAGAAAGAAGGGAAAAAAAATAAGCATCAGTTAATATTTGAAGTTATAATTTTGAAGTTCTTGTGCTGTACCTTTTGACTTTTGAGTCCGATGTTGATGAAGCCAGAGGAGTGCAGAGAAAGGCAATGCAGAGAAAGTACAATGGAGCAGCTAGCAGTTGAAGGGAGAAAGGAGGAAACGAAAAAAAGAAAAAAAAAAAAAAAGTGATCCTAAAGTTCAAAGAAAGTTCAAAGACATATCAACACTTCCCAAGATTCGTAGGTTTTTCCGTCTCCTTGATGCAAAAACACAAGCAAATAAAGAGAACAGATTTTATAACCTTCATTTTTTTTTTTTTTTTTTTTGAGGAATATAGCCTTCAATTTTTAATTGCCTGATTTGAACAAAACACAACGCTTGACAAATATCCCGTTTATGAATCTACTAGTGTTGTAGAATCCAAATGCAGAAATCATTTTCGAGTACTAATCTGAAATTCATCTCTCGAAAGGATCTTGCAATGCCTTAAAGCAGAATTAAGAAGTAGAAATTTTGAAAGAAACTGGAAACACTACTCTACTCCTCATACTCATGAGACATAAACAACAGCTTTAATAACAATACCAAACAAAAAAACAAAAAGACAAACTTTTAATCACTTGTATTGCTTTTAGGGCAAAAACATAATCTAGGTATAGAAGAAAATCGCTTAATCATCAACTGAAATCAATTCCAAAGACGAGAATAAACATTGAGTACCAATGAAAATTTCAACTTAGAATTATTTAAATGAAAAGGGAAAAAAAAAAAAAAAAAAGAACAAACAAACAAATTAACAAAATGAAAAGGCTTCCTAAAGATGACTCAACGATAAAATAGAGCCTGCCTTCTGAGTGGAAGAGACTATCAGATGGACTGAAATGACGCTCTCCACATAATCAAGAGCATCAAATCTAAAATAGATATATTTAGACACGCTAAGTTTCTTAAGCACCTTAGACCTCTCACTCTTGCTTCGTCGCCGAAAACAAGAAGTTGATCCTTCCAAATTCCACACGACCAGGGCTCGTTAATGACAAGCCCCCCTGTTAATTTACGTACCAATATAAGGCTCCGTTCAAGGAAACCGGACCGACACTTTTGTTAATGACACGGAGTAGTCTCCGATCAGTCACCTCCAGGAGTCACTACTTTACGTGAATACTTAAATTCTGATTTCCTTATTTTTCCCAACTTCATATCTAACCGGCCAATTTGTAATCCTTGTTAAATAATTAGGCAGACTAGAGCTTTGGGGTACCAAAGACATTGGTTTCCGAACAAACCTAGACTCTTCGGTTGTGGATTCCGTAGGACTATTTTTGTGCCGTCCTTGTTAACACGACCACAAACTAAGCCATCGCTTGATCCCAACAAAGCAATCCTATCGAAACGATGTCGGGACTCGTCGACCTTTATGTGTGAGATGTCCATTTAGGGACACATTTAGAGATAGTGTTTTAGAGGTTGAAAATGGTTTGAGTTTTGAAAATATGCTTTTGGTGAAAATAAATTGTTCGCATTGAAAAAATAAAAAAACTTAAAATATGTTTGGAAAAAAATTAACAATATAGATCTTACTATTCTCTTATCTTTTTCTAACATGAAACTATACACATAAAAAAAATTAACAATGGCATAATCAAATTTATAATTGCATAATACAAAAAAAAAAAAAAAAAAAAAAAAAACCCATCCTCCTTACTGTTCTCTCTCTCTAACATGAAACTATACACATAAATTTGCTGTTAAAAATTAATCATAAATCCGAAATTTTTTATAAAGTCCAAAGAAATCTAAGGGTTTACAAAAAAATATATATATATATGTTATAATTTATCATCTTTTAAAAAACATACTATAAACTTCAAAGATACTTATAAAATATATTATTTGTTACAATTTCTCAAAAGAAAAAAAGACTAGATTTTAATGTGCAAACTGCAAAGTTAGACTCAAATTTACTGAGGCAAGTGAAATATGTATTTTGCTGTAGAATGATCACTAACTAAGTACTAATATTTAAGTTCTTTTGAACTTCAAAATATATATATATATATATATATAGATATATTTATTCTTTTGCTGTTAATTGATTGTTCCTTCTATTTAATTTTTTCTTAAAAGTTCAAATTTAAAATTTCTGCACTCTGAAGAAAAATTTGGAAATACAAATCTCTGTGAGTGACAAAGATTATCTTGGATTCTCTCTCTCTCTCTCTCTCTCTCTCTCTTTAAGAATTCTCTTTTCTATTGATAAAAAGGATATTATCTTGTAAATTCAAACTTACTATATAAATATGTAATATATTGAATAACTTCTAAGCTTATTATTTTGGAAAAAAAATGTTAAAATCTTTAAAATAGTAGTTGTAGTACACAAAACCCAACCGGGCTGGCTCGGGATAGGGAGTAGATGTTTAGTAAAAAACGACGTATGGTTAAAAGTTGCTGTTCTTTTAATAGAAAACGACATGTAGTAGGCAGTCATGGAAATGAAAATTGTGTCGTGGGCATACAATTGCATATATTTAAAAAAGATCAAATAATTTACCCAATCTTCAACTAGTTTGAATAAATAGATAGAAATTTTGCACCAAGGAACTTTTTAATTTGCAAAGTTAGAGAAACTTCCTGTTGTATTGTTGAATAATCACTAAATTAGATTAATCCGGCGACAGCAAAAAGACAAATTTAACCTTAAAAGACATAAAACAAAACTCTCAAACGAAGCAAAAACATTTCCTAGGTAGAAGAAACTGTCGGATTGACTGAAACCAGGCTCTCAACATAGTCAAGAGCTTGAAATGAATAGCTCGTCCTGGGCTCAAATTTCCTAAGCTCCTTAATTACCTTAACTTTCTCACCAGATCTCTTTCCGGAGATTTTGGGGTGCTCATATGATAAAAGTGTCTGATCGGCACAAAGAAGAACTCGGTCCCTCCAAACTGCAAACAAACCGCACCAGGGGATGGTGTAGGAGGGAATGTCGATTTTAAACAACTTAGTCCAAGACTTTTCTGTGTTGCTAAACAACCAAATATTGTAGTCTTCAAATGCAACCAGCGATTCTCTCCAATTCCCAAATTTAAACCTGAAAAGATGAGATTCGTTTTCTTGAGGTGGTGTAGCTAGCATGTAAAATTTCTCCTCATGCAAATCGAATGATAACACACAAGACTTCGACATCTTCTCATCCCATCCCAACCAGTGCAAGGATCCGTTCACGGCAATCACTGGAAAACCTTGAACTACAAACGTCGACACCAAACCGTGTCTCACTTGCCTCCAAGAATTACTGCTTTTGGTGAACACTTGAACTCCTTCAATATCTAGCAAAAATCTATCAATTCGAACCAACTTGTAATCCTTCTTATGGTGGTCAAATCCAAAACCCATAGTTACAGATGAACACTTGCGAAAATTACTATTATTTTCCAAGGGCATTATTGGTTCTGGAAGAACCCTAGACTCCTTGGTTGCAGGGTTCAATAGGACCATTGTCGTGCCAGTCTCGAAAAGACTAAGACAAACTAAACCGTTGCATGATCCCACAATTTTAACTCCATACTTATGTATCAAGGAACGATCAGTCAGGTGGTATGATAAGTCAAATTTTTCTACAGTTGATTCGCTGCGAAGCAACAATGTGTCCTGGTAGTAACTTGCTAACCCTAGTTGTAGATTATTGTCGGCACACACAAGGATAGAAAGTCGGTTGGTAACGGAGTGGTGATGAAGGTGGCTAGCAATCAAACTGGAGTCGTTGGTGATGAGAGCTAACCATCTTTTTGAGACACTCTTAAATCTCATAAGAGATTTCACGGGCAATTTCGACATAATCACTACCACAATTTCTTCAGCTAAAGGAGCTAACCATCCTTCAGGTATCGCCTCCATAGCTGTTGGTTGTTGTTGCATTGTTGGATCAGATCTTTTTCGTTACGGCTATAAACAAGGTGACGTTGCTGTTGGGAAAAGGCACTAATTATGAAAGTTGCTTCTATCTTAGCCGGCAAGATTTCCCTACCAGATTTTAACAAAGATCAAAGAGAGAGAGAGAGAGAGAGAGAGAGAGAGAGAGCGCGCGCTCGAGCGTGTAATTATATAAACATAAATTTCAAGATTATCTAAATTTCAAATTCGATTATGATAATATTGAGGATACATACAACTATTTTTATAGCTTCGTTAGAATGCTAATGCTTAGATAATACTACTTCCTTGCATTTAAATTCAAATATTAAAATATTAAAATTTAAACCCAACCCATAAATGGCTATATGTTGCTATCAAAATATTTTTTTTTTCCGTCTTTTTTTTTTTCCGCCTTTTAATTTAAGCCAATTCCAATTGAAGAGGGTTTTTTTTTTTTTTTTTTTTTCCATACCAATAAGAGAAAAATAGAAGAACTAAAGGGTATTTATGTAAATACAGAATATTGTGAGGGGCAATTTAGGTAGAAAAAATATTATTAATAGCAGTTTTCGAATGGGATGATCACTCCACTGGTTCACTTTAGTAATGACTCTTTAACTATTTTGGTGGGATAACAACTCCGTACGGATATAGATACTAATCCATAGGAATATACATTCCTAACACTCGTCCACATCGCTTTTTGCCTTCTTCACCAATCAAACAACCCCCGACCTACGGCGGAACCAGCCTATTTAAAGGATAAAAGTTTTTACAGGGACTTACGGATAATCAATTTTTAGTGGGACAGATGCGATAAATGTAAAGTTTTAAGAGGCACAACTGAAAAAATAAATAAATAAACCATTCGGCCATGGGAGGCTCCGCCCTGACCCCTCAACTTCTTTCTTTTCTTTCTGATTCCTATGGATGCAATTACTCGTCCACATGGTTATTACAATCTCACTATGGGATGGAATTCCATCCAATCTTCTAAATCTGTATAGACTGAGTTAAAAGAACTCTTCCTGCAGAATAGAAATGGAAATTCCTCATTTTTTATGTCGTTTTGATGGAGGAAGAATACTACTATTAGCTTGGTTTAGTATTTTTGTTCAAGTTTTGTTATTTCATTTAAATGTCGTCGCTTTATTTCAATGTCGTTTTGGTTATTGTTAGTAAGGCTTGTTACTTTATTTTAGTGTCGTTTTAGTTATTGTTAGTAAGGCTTATATAAGCCTAAGGTAGGAAGTGTAATGGAGATTATTGAATATTGAAATAAGAGTACTGATTTTTCCTCTCCATTTTGGGGGTTTCCCCTTTGGTCATGAATTTGGCTTAAGTTCTTTCCAATTCCGCTGCATCACGTTGTAGTGCTACTGACTTAACATTGTGTTTCAAATAACTAATCAGATTTACTGTTCAATTTGAATATGCCACAAATCATAACACCATCCATCTATAAAACTAACTTGTATGTCTTAAGAAACTAAGAAAGTACAAAATCTGTTGGATAGACCAAAATCAGGCTGTTAGAATAAAAAGACATAATGGGAAACTGAGGCAGTTGCACATACACAA
Organism: Ficus hispida; assembly: GCA_025413025.1. Taxonomy (NCBI): domain Eukaryota; kingdom Viridiplantae; phylum Streptophyta; class Magnoliopsida; order Rosales; family Moraceae; genus Ficus; species Ficus hispida. Next base: position 18,567,067 of record CM046364.1, read on the forward strand.
ACAGAGATGCAAAAGATTCACGGAAACAAAGATGAACGGGTGTCGAAAAGGCATCATTAAGCAGTCGGAAGATTAACAAAACCTATCACAAGTAACCTAGCAATCTGATTCGCAGTTTTCACCATAGCAATGCTACTATAAAGGAAATGATCTTCTTGAATTTTATATCTTGTGACAACAAGTGTTTCTACAAAAATGATTTTTTTTTTTTTTTCAGTTCTCATACATAAAGCAAACGCTGAGCAACCAACAAGTTCATCAAACTTGAAACGAAATTTACCTTCACTAGAAAGTTTCAATTCAACTGCAAATGACCGACAATCAAGGTATGTCCTTGTCTTCTTCCTTCATCTTCTTCTCCCACCTGCGCTTCTTGTAATCGAGCAACATCTCCGGCATCTTCTCCATCAATCTGGCGGTGTTCTCCCGCTTCTCCGCGGCTATCCTGTCGTGCTTGTGCCCTTTCCTCTTCGTCCTCATCTCCTTCCTCTCTGGATCATAAGGCCAATCTTCCCCAGCTAGCAGGACCTCCTTGCGAAGCCGAGCCCGTTGACGCGCACTAATGCCGAGCGGCTTCCACGCCCCCAAGTGCCAGTATCCCCAAACCCCTTTAGATAACTCATCCTTGTACTTCACTAACTTCTCACGCCATGGGTACTGGTACTCCCCAATTGCCTTCACCGCAGATTTTGCAGCTTTCCCTGCCATTGCTGGACTTCTACCCTCAAACGGGTCTCTGCCAGACCATACACAACAACCAGAATATGAACATATATATATACACACACATACACACGTAGACATATATATGATATCATTAACCAACGAAAGAAAAACTCAGATTTCTAGAACAAACAAGAAATCATCAAAACTCAATAGGCCCAATTCTAAGTCCTGATAATTTTACGATTTTAGGGATTTTTTTAGCGTGAAATCAGAAAGACAAGAGAGATTTCATCAGAATTAGAAATGAAATAAAGAAAGGAAACACCAATTGAATAGTGAAATTTCGGATTAAGGCCATTCAAGAGAGAAAACCCTAACCTCAAAATTTCTACTTGGCTGCAGAAATGGGCCTTCTACTCGGTGGTGAAGCAAGCAAGGACAGAAATGTGCCTCCGTGAGCAGAGAGAGTGGGAGAGGCAGAGTAGAAACAGAGAGAGAGAGAGAGAGTGAAACAGAGAGAGGAAGAAGAAAGGGGTTAAAGAAAGAAAAAAACGAGGCTAAAAATGAATGAGAGGGCGAAAGGCCAAAGGGCAGGAAAACAAGAATGTTTGCAGCCATTGGATGAATTATGGAGGGTTGGATTTACATGAAAAATCCCCAAAAAAAAAAAGTAAATAACATTTTTATCCTAAATAATTGAAACAAATAAAGGTCTTGAAAATACTTAAAATAAATATAAAAAAAATTATTACAATACCTAAAGTAAAATTTTTCTTAAAAAAAAAAGGTAAATAAAATTTTATTTACTAACAATACCTAATAAATTAGCTATTTATTTCAAATATGATTTAAAATCATGTTATTTATTTTATCTAGAATAGTAAAAATGTTATTTATTATAATTTTTAACTTTCTGACCTAACTCTTGGGCCATAGTCCTAAACCCAACCCACCTTGGTCTGTTATAGAGGGCCTAGTCGAATCGTAGGTCAAGGAGATGGACTATGAGCCAGTCCATTTGACCCGGTTCATATTTACTCAAGATAGGAGATGAAATTGCTATGCATATTACCGGTATTTATTTAATAAATTTCTTATTTACCTCAAAATTTTTAAAAACATGTTATATTTTAATTATTTCCTAAAATATGTTATTTACTAAATTTTCTGATGAATAAATTTATTAAAAAATATATTTTTTTTGTAAGTGAATGAGAAACACTAAACTAAATTGAGCCTTGGCAAATTAGCTTCTATACAGTTGGATGTGACGGGTACTCAAGCGTTATCACTTATCAGCGTCATAAACGTATCAGAAATAGTGAGCTTGTAGAGATATCTAGAGAAATTTGGTTATATTGGCATTGGCAACTTCAAAGGAAGGGAAAAAAAAAAAAAAAAAACTTCGTAAAAAGAAGATTTTACTAGTTCAATAACTTCAGTTGAGCAGTTCTGTATTAGTGCATCAACGGATCTAAAACAGGGTTTCAGAAAAAGAAGTACAGAAAATCATCTTCTTTCCAGAATAAATACAGTACAATTTATCCAGGAGAATTGCTGTTAAAAAGGGTCGAGCCTTCCGCTTCTGCAGAAGCTAAACATGAAGAAATGAATAAATCCCTCTCACTATGTATAGCTTCCAATCCCACCTTCCCCCGTTTGATAAAGTTTTTCTGCTTTTCACAAGCACGGAAAAAACGGTGCACTTTCGGCCTCCGAATGACTCCTACAACTCCTACAATTGTTGTTCAAGCCACATTTCATCTTGGGGTCCCTCTACTTTGAGCTGCATGCATTTGGTGCTGCCATCATACCATCAACACGAACAGATTAGAAGCTCGGAAAATTAACAAACTCTCAAGACCAACAAAGCAAGGAAAATGGAACGAATTATGAGGGTAAAAAGGAAACAAAACTTGAGCCAAAACTCAAAAAGAACGTGGCATCTGCTTGTGCTTTAAAGAGTAAAGAACAAATGTTGAGTGAGAAAAAGTTTATGAAATTACCTGAGACGCATATGATGAACTTTCCGCAAGGAACTTCAGAAACTCTTGCTTCTTTCTGTCGAATTTAAACTTTGCATTGTCCAGTAAAGCTTGTTCTCTCTTAGTATCTTCCACCATCTTTTCTTTCTTCCATTTCAACTCCTGGATTTGCCTCTCAGTTCCAAGATAGCTTTCAGGTAGGCCCGAGACAACCGATGGTTTGGGAAATCTCACATCAACATCTTGCCTACATCAGATAGGTAATGTGATCAAACAATGACCACGGTTCATGCAATCAAAATTTTAGACCGAGCAAGTAGAGATAGGATTCAAACATGAGATATAAGCGGGAACAAATTTGATTTTCATTGTTGTTAAAAAGGTTCTTACCGATTTCCAAGGGAGAAGACACCAGTAGCTCGAATCATTCCTCCATCTAAAGAAAGGGCTCCATCACTTATACAAGGCAGTGCATTCAGCATTTCCACCCTCGTTTTATACACTTGTAAACGAGAGAAAAGATTATAAAACAGAGTCTCCCTAAGCCCATGCCCATTGGCTGTGACACAAAATAAGTTTGCGGTGTCAACATTGATCATATTTACAGCAAAGCCAAGAAAGCCAGGTGGACACTCTCCATTAGCTAATCTCGGCTTTAGAAGATCAAGCCTCCTTTGAGGGTCGTCAGGTACAAAGTCACCAGCATATGGTCTGTGGAAGTAAGAAGAAATAGCAATCTGAATGCACAGCCAAAATACAAAATTTATGCCGACAGTTTTTTTCTTTTTTTGGCTGAAATGATACAAACAGATATTGCCTTCAAAGAGGAGGTGTTTTAGACTCATGCCTTAAATTTTCAAGACAAAGAACCGTAAATCTTCCTTCCAAAGCCCTTCCGATAGAAGCACCAAGGCCATGAAGACCAGTAATCTTATTTATGCAGCCTTCTTTGTCATATATTTCTAGAGCTTTGACACCTTCATAAGTCTTACAGACAATTGCCAATATATTCTCGATTCCCAAGTACTCAGAGAAAAGCCTGCATTTCAAGGTCAGAAAAACACTGTAGCAATTCAAGGCCGCCACTCCGTTAACGTGCCCCATAGATAAAATTTTAAGTACCCTAGATATTTAAAAGCATACCTTGTCCAGATTTCATTTCAAAGTACTGGATATCAAGTAAAAGTCCCACAACAATAATACAATACAGTTGATACTAGGATTGGAGAAAAGCAACCAGGAAATGAAGATACAAAGAAAATGACAAGTCACCTTACCTACTAAGATTATCATCATCAACTTTGCCAAGCGTAGCAACAATACCTAGCAAATCCTTGGTCAGTGTCAGATGAGAAGCCTGAGTACCGTGACGAGCTTTAAGCTGGCATAAAATGCCTGCAGCAGACTTTTCATGTTGCAAAATCTGTTCATGAATTTCCTCCTCACTTTGACGGTGGGAGCGGTCCTCATTCTCGATTGTAGTTGCGCTTGATGAATGGTACTTGCCCAAAGTAACTAAAAGAAACTTTTGAGCAGATAATTATACAAGAAAAAGAGATGCAAGAGCATAGAAAAGTTTGTAAAGTGAAAAGAGTTTGTCAAATGTAATGCCTTAAAAACTGAACCTCTGGTTCCTTAAAAAAGCAAACCTTTTGAGTAATCTAAAATACCAAGTGTAAATTTAGTTCTTTGAGTTTCTAGCTTGCATGAACATCATTAACTTTCTACCACGAAAACCGTGTAAGAGGCCGAAAATTCACAGCAAGAATGCAAACACAGGTGCAATGGGCGGATTCACAAGACAGGTTTCGCATTACAGCCAAGTCCATATTAGTAAAAAGAATTAAAAGAAAAGAAATAGACCATACCTTGCAAATCAAGAATAGAGTCATCTAATTTGTTTTTCTGGGATTTGAGAAATTTTATGTTGTCCTCATGCTGCTTTATTTTCATTCCTATCGTATGAAGATCATCTTGAAGTCTCTGCAAAGATTATATCAGTGCAACGTTAATGATAGTTGTCTATATTGACGATCAACCAAAGTTAGTCGAAATGACAAACTCAAAAGGATAACGATAATGACCGACACAAAAGAACAACCAAATTTAAATCCAGAGTTAAGAAAATTTATTAAAAATCGGAGAAACGGATTTTTGGCACAACCTTAGAGTAGTGGATGATAGATTCTGCCTGTTGAAACCCTCCATTTTGCGGGTCGTCCTTTACTACTACTATACTAGTCGCATTCGGATCCACTTGCATCAGTGATGCTGGTTCTTGCATACCTACTGAGTTTGCATGAATGTGAAGCTGAAGAGAAAAGATTGCTTTAGTGTTTCCATGTACCCTCCCACAGTATAAACACAAGGTATACAATAAAACATAACGAGGAAATGAAAATTGAAATTGGAAAAAACAAAAACCTTCTATAGAAGTTTGTGCAACACAACTTAATACTTTCAAATTTGTTCTGATTCGCATCACACACATAAAGTCAGAAAAGTATCGAATACCCAAGTTCGAGAAATAACAAGAACTTCAACACAAAATAAGTGAAATAAATAAATCAATAAAAACAAACCTTCAACTACAAATTGAGCCAAGGGGGGGAAAAAAAAAAAAAAAAAAAACCTAAATAAATAAAGCGTGCATTAGAATGTTAAACCTATTTCACATTTGCTACAAAACCTTCTAAAATGTTCTGGTAAACGAAAATGCACAACAATCATTTTTTTTTCTTTTTCACAAATTTCTGAAAACTCAACTGTTCAAAAAGCTATATAAATAGAAAATTCGGGGACTGCATTATTTTAAAAAAAAATGGAGCTAAACCCACTCTTACGAAGCCACTAAAAGAAAGAAACCCCAGAAAATTTTAACGCACAACTCGATTGTAATTCGTTTTCCTGGGAAATTAAAGCATTAGAAACCAAGAAAAGGAGAAGAAGGACATGCATTGGAATTACCAAATCACTCACGCTCAATTCGGTAGCCAAGACAGCGCGTTGACAAAAACAACAAACGAAAAAACACAATTTTTTTAAAAAAAGTCCAGAATGAGGAGTTTTATTGTCGGCCATATCTGACATTTTCCGGGAAAACAAACAGATGGAAAAGGGCGAATTTTTAAGAGGGATTCGCTCACCTGGTTGTTGTTAGGTTGAAACATTGCCGAGTTGACTCAGTACCTACGGCGTTTTCTTTTTCACTGTTGTGTTTCTGAGGTGGAATCTCACTCCATATATAGGGGCCGTCAGCAATATATACAAACCAGAATGAGAATCTCTGCAAAAGTGCAACAACACTGAAGTACGCGTCGTCACCTCAAAACTCGACCTTACGACATTGATTTAATATATGAATATATTAATAATGGCGACAATTAGTCACCGTTCCCCTAAAAAAAATAATTGATTCCCAAACGTTAAACGACATGTTCTGATTAATTGATAAACGCTAAGCGAAGGATAAACACTTAATAAAACGACATGCCCTCTCTACAAAACATTCAGTTTCAACGCACAGTCGATAGCTAGAAACGACATGTCGCTTTTACAAAGCCAACCGTAAAAGATTACGTACGACATAATTTTGGAATGAGAAAAGGGACAAACCTTAAATGAAAACGTCATGTTGCTTCTATATTTTTCCTTCATTGAATATTTTGTCGCTTATACTTTTTTTTTTTTTTTGGTAGCTCATCCGGTTCAAAAAACTGCAGCAGTGTTTTTTTTTTTTTTTTAACTAAAAAAAGGACTGCAGCACACGGCAGTTTATCCGAATGACAATGTTTTTAGATTTCAACAAAGGGCAAAAACTTTACGACTTAAAACCACAAGTAATAAGTAAACAACTCCCCTTGAGGCTTCAAAAACAGCTAAACGAAGCAAACGTTCTTTTTAGAACCAACGACAGTAAAATCTAAGTGTATATTGCTCCATAAGATCAAAAGGTTACTTACCTTAAACAAATCAAAAACAAAATAAAACACCTCGTTTTGATATACAAGTCATCAACAAACATAATGTCATCAGACATCAATAGCCTCTGGTGAAAAGCTAGATGTTTAATGTAAGTGACTATTTCCATATGCTTCTATTAACAAGTCATTTTTTAGGATAATATATACAAATAAAAAGATATAAACATATAAACATATAAACATATATATATATATATGTGTGTGTGTGCGTAGTGTTGTACCTAAAGCAGGGATATAACAAAAAATTACTGAAATTTTAACTACTCTTCTCTTCTACACGTTCAACATGCGTGGAGCTGTTTCCTGTGTAGGTTCCATTCCAAGCTCCGAATAGTATCTTAGTATAGGTTCAACCACATCCAAGAACTTGGAAACCTTCTTCTTCTTCTTCTCAAACTTCTTCAAAATTTTCTTATGGGCTTTCATTCCTGCCCCAATACGCTGGTTAAGGGTTCCTAACTGTGATTTCTTTTCCACAAGCTGCTTCACATTTTCTCGTGAAATAGACTCGCTCTCCGCCATGACAACTTGAAAGCATATTCCAGGTTCCCTTAAGAACATATAACTTTGTCATTTTAAGAGCAAATTTTCAAACACCGACGGATCGGAGAGAAGGAAGGACAGATTCAGAGAGAGAGAGATACATACCCAGTTCCATAAGTAACTCTGCCGTTTTCTTTCAAAATTCCGCCATCTAAAGAAACAGCACCATGTTTTACACAAGCACGTGCAGCTAACATTTCTACCCTGGTTCGATAAACTTGGAGCTGACCAAAAAGACAATAGAATAACGTCTCTCGAAGACCATGGCCTGAGTTTGTCTTTGTTTGCAGCTGATCAACGTCTAGATCAATCATGTTGACTGCATATCCCAAAAAACCTGTCGGTGTCGTTCCGTCATGCATAAAAGGAACTGGTAAGGGCAGCCTCTTCTGAGCACCACTACACTCAAACCCACCTTCGTAAGGACTGCAAAATGATAACGACGTGACATGAGACGAGTTCAGACCAAATATCTCAGATGTTATATTTTCCTTTTCTTATGATCTGAACCCTAGCATACATATAAGTGCATATATGTGTACATATAGACGAAAACTTCAATCCTAGTGTAGAACTGGTCATAAAGGATCAAAGATTAATTCTACACACACACAGGTATAAAAAACTAACACAAACAACTATTCCTGTTCCTATATTGATTAACTTTTTTCTTTTTCTTTTTCTTTTCTTTTCTTTTCTTTTTTTTTTTTTTTTTTTGAGAATTATATTGATAAAATTTAAACTAAAGCCGTCAGGGAAGATTTTAAATAACCTTATGTCTTCAAGGCATAAAATCATATAGCGACCCTTTATCGATTTCAAAATTTCAGCTCCTACTGCATGTTGAGCATCGCTAGAATCAACATCATTTCGTGTGTACTTCTCAAAAACATTTGCAGCCTCAAGAGATCTAGCGACAACTGCAAGCATTTGATCTGCTCCCAAGTATTCTGACAATATCCTAAAAACAAGATACAAACACAAGTTAAGACAGAAGAGAAAGGGAGGAAAGCAAGACAAAATTATATTTTAAATTTGAAAATGGGAAAAAAGACGTCAAGTGTTTCACCTGCTCAGCTGACTGGAACCGACTCTACCAAGAAGAGCGACCACTCCAATTAAACCTTTCATCAAATGGTCCTTAGGATCTTGGAATCGAACTCTTCTAGAAATATTGCAGAGAACAGCAGCGGCAGAGTTATCTGTCCTTTCTATCTCCACCATCAGTTCCTCTTTAGTGTAAAAGCAATTTAAGAAACTTGGTCCACAAAGTCCAAGAAACTCTGAATATCACAAAACAATACAATGTCTATGAATATTTATTTATTTTCAAGTACACAATCTAAACATGCCAAAGTACAACATACTGTCAATCTACCAGACAAACAAGACAATGCCTAGGCAACAAAGAAAAGGGTGTATGGACCTAAAAGACCGAGTAAGAGGGTACGTGTATGCCTTCTAACGTGACGAGCATTAGTTTATAGCCAACTTGGCCAAGCCAATTTTTAGCTAAGGCAGTTTTTAACAAGGTTGTCAATCAGTTAACATTGAAAACCAGTAGATGTGATAGTCAGAACCTTGCAACTCTTTCATATTTTGCTCAAGTTTTTCTTTCTCCTTCACAAGAGCATGAAGCCGTTTTTCCAATGTTCCGATCGACACACCAACTTTAACCGCATCACCTTCAAGTCCCTGCAGAAAGAAGCTCAAGAAACTCAAAATGCAACATGAGGAACATTCACCAAGGTCAGATCAAATCATCCCTAAAAAGAAAACTACTAAACCGTGGAACTCAAAATCGGTAACTGGACCTTTAAAAAAAAAAAAAAAGGTAACTGGTACAGATCTCGACTTTACTAATGAATGAACTACAATGTTGGACTATTCCAACTGCCAAGGTATAGACTGCACATATCTACTTTTTAAAGTGATTTAAAGATAATATATATTGTTGTACCTGTGTCCAAAGCTCAATGGACGTGATAAATTCTTTTCCTACTTGCTTAAGAGAAGATGAGCCCTGAAGAAGCAAGACATTTCCATCCAAAGGCAAAGATGGAGTTAACAGTGGCACCGCGGGTTTCACCAAATGAACCTGAACAAAGTTTGACAATCATCGCATAAAGGCAGCAAGGTGACAACAAAAATAAACAGCAAAATTTATAATTAAAAAATGAAGCTTCTGCAAAGTATTCAAACCTTGACAGGCAGATTCAAATTTGAATGACGAGAATGGCAAGCTGAGAAACAAAAGCTTCCCTCTCTCTGAGGTAGGGGAATGGCAGGAACAGTGCAGCATCCATGCTTGAATGTATACCGGATAGACTCTACTGCATCATGCGAATCAGCCTTTATTGTAAGCATATGTGATTGGCCACTTTTCTCTTCGTCATGGATAGTATCATCAACAACACCCTCGGAGTTCACAATTTCAAAAACCACATTTTCTAGTACAGAACCAGCTTGAAGAACCTCAGGTACCTGACAACAATCATATTAATTATGCGGGGAAAAATTACAGCAAGGAAAATATAAACAATAATTCATCCAAAAAATAAAGACGGAAGTGAACAAGAGCATCACCTTCGTTACAAGTCTCAGTTCCCTTCTCTCAATTTGAAACTCTTGCTTGGCAAAAACTTCCTTTTCCGATGAAACTGAGAATGATACTGCACAAGACAGGTAATTTGAAATCAAGACGTTTAACTTTTATCATAAACTTTATACCATAAGCAAATGCATACATACGGAAATAAAATATAGGGAATTTGCTACTTATTCATTCATGAAGACTATTATCAAGCTCTTGATAAATCGTTTCAAATGCAACTCCGAGAATTTAATTTTAATATCCTGAAGCTAAAGAAAAATTCACGGCAAGAATTATACACAAAAAATTCTGAGTTCACGAATTGAAGTAGATAACCTTCAAAGCATATGTGTATCATTTAATTGAATCAGACAAATCTCTAACACATATAACTTGATACTGGAACAAGAATAGGTTTCAGATGATACTAATCTTGGTAAAATCCATGCCTCAAGAGCTCTACACGAAACGTGCATACCCTTTTCTCCATAACCAGCTGTTACTTTCAGGAGGCCACTAAGGTCGATGCGTCCACAATTATCCACCTATATTGAAAGTTTTTTGTCAGGATGATGTATCTATTTTGCCTTAATAATAAAAAAAGTTTGCACAAAAAAAAATAGATAATTAAAATAAATAAATTGGTGATTGCTTCTAATTTCTTACAAGAAAACCTAGTCAGAAGGGTTATGTGACTGCATAGTATGAAGCAAATACGCACGCTGATAATAATTAAGGAAACAAGATGCCAATGAAATCATCTTAGCAGATCAGAAAAGATCCCATTTCTTAAATATCTAATGATGCCACATTTAGGTTTCAAAAGAACAAACTTAATAGACATTTATCAGCATTTGCATAAAAACGACAATTTAAGTGTCACCGTAACCACCAAAGCGTATAATCAAATCTCATTGCGACACTTCTATTGTCGTCTCCATCTTCCTAGGTACACTCATGTTGTCTGCCCATTTACTAATGTATAGAGATTATAAAAATTGAAATGAAACAAACAAACAAATAAATCTTCAATAAATCTCTAAATCGTGCTTTCAAAATCACTTCATAATAGCACAATCGCACAAGAAAACTTATAATGACACAGACCTTACGCTTCAACCCTATTTGATCTAGTATCTGAAATCCCTTCAAATTCAATTGAACTTCCGTGTCCACCATTACATGATTGCCATATGCATCAAACATCTGGAGAAAAAGGATAGCAGAATTAGATTGTTTGCAAGTAAAACCTTATCAGCAACGTTGCAGTCACCAGGTTTGTATCAGTTAACCAAGAAATTTATCATGCAAAGTTATCATGCAAGAGTCAATGAATTGTTATGTCAATAGCACAATTGAATTGATATACCTCTAATTCAAGCTCTTTAATAATGCAACCTGGAAACAGTTGGTTAGCTGACATTGATGGCTGGGCTCTAACAACTTGCGTACATCCAGGATTAACTGATTATTAAAAAGAACAAGGTAAATTGAATTATGTACAAAGAATAATGTCAGTAAATAACAAGGCATGAAAACTTTAAGCTTATATCCATGTTTTGCTTTAAGTAAACAATACCACGACAAGAGATGGAGACGGAGAATAACTCATCCGGGCTAGATATGACACAAGTAGCTTCATACACAGGCCGAATCTGGTCCAAGTTCCTGCTTTCAATTAATAAGCCCTGAAAACATACAAAAACTTGACAGATGCACAAATACACCCCAAGGCAATTTCCATTTTTATGTAAATGCAAGTACAATATAAATGACCTGCAAAATTTACTGAGGAAACAAGAAAACATATGTAAACTATACCTTAACTTTCAGTTCCATTCCAGAAGTTGAAACTTCTGTCTTATAATCTTTTACATGAAAAAGTACACCCTGTTTTGCTTGGAACTTGACCAGAACTTGCGTTTTAGGTTTAAAACGAGTTCGATTATCATAAATGTCATAACATGCGATAGCAACAGGTTCAGAACATGAACCAACCCTGTCATTGAAGATCATCGAACAAATTAAATCAAATTAAGAGAGAAAAGGTACATCGACCAGATATGTGTGTGCAACAAATAAAAGAATTTTGAAAGGGGGCATTCCATATGCAATTATTAATGGCCTCAGCTAAGTTCATTTAATATTACTCTCTCCAAACTAGAAAATGTACTACAGGAAATTATAAAAGAATAGTTTAGTCTTAAAAGTGAGGTACCTCAAGCTAAATGGCCGACTCCTGCTATTTCTCGAAAGTTGCCACTTTCTGATCTCGGAAGAGGCATTAACCACAACTTCTTTTACCAAAGTTGTGCAACTTGAATCAATCTGAAAAATGAAATGACAGACACAAAGATGTCACATGATGAGGAACAAATGAAAGTCCAATGATTTTCAGAAGACACGGATAAATTGGCGTCTAGGTGAACCACTTACAAGAGAGAACGAAAACATATAGACACCCACTTTTTGAAACAAATTTGGGAACTTGTTTCCGAGTTGAAATATGTATATGCCGTGGATTCCTTTATGAGAAGAAGACGGGACACGCACAGAATAAATGTGATCCAAGTTCCCATCATCTTTGTTTTGGCCCTTGAACTTGACTTCTAAAGACATATCTATTTTACATCTGGAAATATTTTTCTGGTCCAGATCTTTAGGGTCACTCTGAGGGACATAATTAGCAGGCCGAACAACTGCCAGAACTTCCTTGGGTGGAGCTTTTCCAGCATTAGCAATCGCAGGCAATTCCTGAAAAAAGGGTTACTGGCATGAACTATATAGTTTCTGATTTCATAACTAAGAAGATAGAGAAAACTAGCATTCAGTCCCATCCAAGGTTCTTTTATTCCCGGTCTTTAAAAATGAAATCATTTCTCAATTCTAACACTTTATCCATTTTCTTTCTGTTACGTCAAATAAGTCCCTTCTAATAAAGGGGACAAATAATGGAAAAACACTAACCTCCCCATCAACCTGCAATTCTTGACATTCTTTTGTGCTTAGCAAGTCAATTGTAGAAGGAGATTTCCGACGCTGCTTTTCCACTAAGTTTTTCCACTCAATACCATCAATAGATATGCACTGCCATTAACAGCTCAGATATTAAGCATATAAAAAAAGCGTGCTCATTTTCACTAAAAAAAAAAAAGAACACAAAAAAAAAATAAAAAAAAAAGTTTATCGGAAACCTTTCCGGAGTCAATAACGCTAACGGGAATGGACAAGGAGCTTCGCTTATCCAGACTAGTCTCCCCGTTAACTTCAGTAAGAATGCACCCATTCTTATCTGGTATACCTAGTGGCCTTTTTCATCCCAAAGCAACATGGAATAATTTAATGAGAAAGTACTTGAGCAATCAAGAAAAAGACAAATAAATTAGAGTACACACATAGTAAATATACCTGCATATAATCCGTGCTTCTCCTGTTAGGAAAGGCACGAAAAAATATTAGGATATTTATCTTGACCAAAATTCTTGCATTGCACAAGACCAGTTTGAGTGTTACCAAGGCATAATACTTACCACCAGCATCACCTTTAAAACCTCCAAGCAAAAAGTACTCTAGTGTTGCATAGACGTTATTATTATGAACACCAGCGCATGCTCCCTTCAGAATTTTTACTTTTTGGCCAGATTTCCAGGTTTTTCCTTTCCTTTTCAGAACTTCATGAACTCTCATAACTAGAATTTAACAATGAAACAATATAAATTATTAACTGATACCAGATACAATCAGATCAAAAGACATAAATACGGGGACAAAAACAAAATTAAGATAATTATAACATATACTATTCATTTTGATGCAAAGTGGAAAATCAAGATGTTTATCCTTTCATGCATACCATTAGATGAAATTCCTATTTCTTTGCTTTTCACAGGGCTGACAACAATAACTGGTTGATCTTCACCGTGATCAACTTCTTCGTCATACCGCATGTGCATCTGAAGAACCCAATCTTGATATTCTTTTTCTAGTTGCGAAGGGCTCAACAACTTTCCATCTCTAGAAACTTTAATATCTACTCCTGAAAACTAAAATGTTAGATTAAGAAAAATAAATTTTTACAAATAAAAATAAAAATAAAAATAAAAATGGATTTTAAATGAAAAAAACCCATGTTCAAGTGGACGGGACATTACCTTTTTCATTCTCACGAAGGTTACTGCCAAAGTTCTTCAGAGCAATGGTAAAAGGATTATGATGTGCTAGATCCGTCTGTACACGGTAATGCATGTTCTTATTAATTGCACCATGCAAGGTGCACCATCCAAATTGATGAAGTTATAGTCCAAATTTTCTATAGCTCTGTGTTCGTCTTTCCTTCGTTTCAGATCAATGTAATATTTTCCTATTGAAAATGCTTTTTACACAAAAGGAACTAATTTGCTTGACAGTTTTACTCCTGTCATTCTAACTTGAAAATGTGTAGCAAATAGAACATGATAGAGAAAGAGAGAGAGAGAGACAGATTTTCTAAAATTCTTATAGAGAAAGATATCAACATTAAGGCTTGCCTTAGATGGTGTTGGATTCATGCCGGCATCGGTATCTGCAACCACGACATATTTTTATCAGTACAAGCCATAGAGAGAAATTCTCAAACCATGCAATTTGCCTGATGAGGAGCAGATATTTAACAACTCTAGAAAACTAAAAAAACAAAATAAAAACAAAAAAACCGCACCAGCTTACCAATGAAGCATTTAACTCGAGAACAACAACTCTTCAATATATGTGCCTTATTTCCCTTTTTGTGCCTCAGATCCATTAAAGGAAGTGATGCCTGCAAAAAGGTTTAGACATTAAAATGAAAGAAATTACCATATTATTCGATGATAATTACAGGTGTAAAGTAAATATCTAGGAATCGCAAACATTGGTTAATTAGACTTGTGTTTCATTTAGTACAGAAGATATGATTATAGTTAAAGATATAGTCATAGACAAAAAGTTAGATAACACTTCTTCATTTCAAGCAATGACTAATTTGATTCTAAACTTCAAAAAGGCTTCCTCAAAGTTGGTTTCAAGACGTCATCATATATGAAAAGAATGAGATGATCAAAAACCTACCCAGCGAGCATCTGGAAGAAGACGACCAAGCCGCCGAATAGAAACACGGCTAAAGGTATCATATTTTTCAGTAATTTGGTGTCCATCAGCTCTTAGCTTCTCCAAAATCTTCTCAATACTCTCTTTTCCCTGAAACATACAAGTTCCTAAACTTCCAAACTATATGTTGGAAAAGAAAAGAATTTCATACTAATCTTACCTCAACAATAGGGAAATAAATGAACTTCAGCCTTGCATGGGCTTCTTCACATGATCTAGCTCCTGAAACATTTCAAGTTGAGAAATTAAAGAGCACTTGAACTAGCTAAAAGCAAGGAACTCGAAACTGTGAAGCAAGTAGAGTATAGACAATGCCATTTTCTGGGGAAAAAAACAAGAAATAAGTTCTTGAAGTAGTCATAGTCACTTACTAGGACTTTTGGTTACACAGTTTTGCTTTAATGAGAATTGAAGGTGTAAAACAAAATCAGGTCCATTGCAAGAATGCAAATTTGTAGTTGCAATTTCCCCACCTTCAATTTCAGCAAGATCAATTCCATTGACCTGAGATGTCACAGAGAAAACTCAAAGGCTTTCCAGTTGTAAGTCATATTGCATTTTTCAAGATATTGCTGAAGCCAAAGAACTAAATACAGAAAGGGAGAGAATTATAAGTCTCATAATCAAAAGGATGCTCATAAAATCACACAGATAAGATTGTAATAATCGAAAATTTTACTTAGATCTGACAGGAACATGCATACTCATGAGAGAAACACTTTTTTATTTCATTTTTATGTTATATCTTTCGTCCATTTTTCCAAGATTGATGCTGTAGTTACATATAGGGACTGCAATCAGATCATCAAGAAGCCAAGCAGAACTTTGCATATAATTTGATAAAAAATAAAAATAAAAATTGCACTCATTTCAATAGATTTCGAGGCATCAACCAAACATACCGAAATAAAAAGAAACTATTTGGTTACCAAGGGAGTCAAACACAAAGGTATCATACAAATCAAATGATATTATCTGGAAAAATAATGGAGAAGATAATAGACCTGAAACTCTACTGGTGTAACGGTCTTCCCTGTGTTGGACATCTCATCACACTGCAAACGCAAGGAATAGAATGCAAAAGTAAGAATATTGCAATAGAGAAAATAGAGAAAAACTCCCGTTTCATAAAATATGCAAGAGAAAATAATGCACTTTTGGTACTTATCAAAGTCGAAAACTACAGAGTCTTAGAAATTAACATCTACATGTTGTATAATTAGAACAAAAGCTACACTGTGGGTATATTTTCCAATGACAATGCTAAGACCTCCATGCAAAGCCAAGAGCCATGAGATATGCATCCCATCAAATTTGGAAGGGAAAAAAAAGACTGACAAACAGTACAACAAAGTGCAAACCTGAATATACGGGAAGTAAATGTCCTTTAGCCTGCACTGAAGTTTAATTGTGTCCAAACTTTTGATCTTGGGATCAAAAATTTCAACCTGTCAAGTTTTTTTTTTTTTTTTCAGAACTGAAGAATTACAAACTAGTTTAAGGTTCACAAAAACCAAAGAATTATAGAAACACAGCAAGGCATATCAATGTCTATACTCAAGGGAGCCAAGGAAAAGAAAGTTTGGAAACACAATTCCCAAAGGGGTATCTAACAAGTCAATAATCACTCAAAAAGATTAAAGTTAGTTTTTGAAAGGAAAATAAGGGGGGACAAGGGTGGGAAAAGCATGAATAATCATTTGGTATATGTCACACAGATGCAATACTCTTACCTTTGTAAAGCTTCCATGTGGTGTTTCCGCAATTTCTTCTTGTAAAGGATCTCTAATACCACCATCAGTCTAAAACGAAAAAGGCATAGTTAGTGTCTGCTTCAACAACAATGAACCGTTGTGTAGTTGCTTCACAAACAACAAAAAGTAATCTAGGAAAAAAAAAAGGAAGAAGAGAGAGAGAGAGAGAGAGGAGCAACATTCACTCCTCAGGCCCATAAACTGCTAATGCTTTTCTCCTCCATTACCTTCCAAGTAAGCTCGGAACCAGAACTGTTGAGTAAGGCCTCTCTCTCAAGATGTAGAATATACACCTTTTTGGATTTCTTTGTTTTCGATGAAACTACAGCATACCTGAAATATGGGAGTGAAAACAAATGTGAAAATGAATGGTTTGCGAAAAATTCAACAGGAGAACGCACATGGAAGTGGGATAGAATCATAATTGGGATCATGCTCATACCTCCCTAAGTGCATAGATGCAATAGGTCCTCCATATCCAAATATTCCAAAAAAAGGCTGCATAATTCCGGAGAACAGCTCATAACACAAACACAACAACAAACGTAATCATCATAATAAGAAGACAAATTCAAGTAGCTTACCTTAAGGAATGGAGGTTTGCCACCTATTGCTTGTTCCTTCGAAGATCTGTGTAGTGAGGCACCCATTTTTCCCCTATAGAAAATGCATGGTAGTGTTAGGAATCGAGATTGTGATAACATTACACATTAGCTAGATTAGAAGACATTATACACGTGATATATTCTCTGTTAGTTAGATTAGCTATTAGATGTACGGAATATTTAAGCCCTGTCTGTACAGTTTACAATTCAATCAAATGAAAAATCATTATCAATGAGTTTTTTGAAGTGTGGAACTCTCTCTCTCTCCTTCATCTACTTAGCTTACAAGGAGACACTATTTAAGAAACATGCTTGCATTGCTTACAGCCTCTCAGAAGTATTCAAATACATTCTTGTCCAGAAATCACACGTCTTGAGAAATGGACAATTTTTCCAATGATCTCGCCAAACATATTACAAAAAAAATTCGGCTATCGCCATGTCATTATTCTATATTGAAGGAGAACGACAAAATGCAAAACGTGATAACTAAAAAGTAAGGAAAAGGCAAAGAAAACTGCTAGGACATACCACTTTACTATAGAATTTTCATCGCTTCCATCCATGCCAGGACCAGAGTCAAAGATTGAAATCCTATCCTCTAAAACATCCACCCTGAAATTGAAAACAAAGTTGTATATATGTCAGAGAAAACAGAGCTCTGTTTGAAATAATTAGGTACGCTCAGAAAGGTGAATCCATCGGTGCCAAATAATTGAATTTCAATCTTAGATCATCTACCATGAATAAATGTTAAGAGAAACAATCGCAGACCACGGGAAGTATAGGCTTAATTTGCTGGTCTTACATGCCTACTAAATCATAAGCCATAGCAGTTCAAAGTAACTCTGCCCTTTCTACCATAATACGTTTTACGTCACAAAAAGCGAAAATCAAGGAATAGATCAATATAACAATCAGTTATCACGAACCAACTTTTTTATTTTAGAAAGAAAAAAAGGAAATATACATTGACCAACATTAGCAAATAAGTCAGCTAGACGGATACCTAACTAGTCTTCGATCATTTTTACTATTTGACCACACTGCTTGCAAAGAATTGTCCTGGTAAATGAACAGCAGAAAGTAAATACTTTATCGAAAACAAAATTAAGTGGACAAACAATTTTTAGTTTTTCAACTTCACCAAACGACTTACTATTAAATCAGCGAGAGCAGTTTCAAAAGTATACTCTTCTGGTAACTCTTTCAACAATTCAGTATCGGGAGTCAAATCCCACATATTCTGCAAGCCAGACAAGTACAGACAGAGTGAAACTAAAAACAAACACCTGATCAAGTATGCATGTCAAATTAAAGAATTCAAAAAAGTAATTGCTGAATCGATAATTCCTTTAGTCAAAATCGGATTGATTGCTAACCTCGAACTTTTCGATCGAATTTCCACTGCCGTCCTACAATTCAGAAGCAAAACAAGCAAAAAAAAAAAAAAAAAAAAAAAACCCAATAAGCAAACAAGATATCAGAAAACCTAACTCTCATTAAACCGAAATCCATGTCTATACTTACATGAAGCCTTAAAATGTGACATTTATGTGGCTTCAAGCTCCTAAAGTTCAATACACTTCTTTCAAGCTTGACATCATCGGTATCTTGCAGAATCAAAGAACCGACTTTCCAGTTCAGCTGCCTTTTGCGCTTCATCGATTCCGAGTATTGTGGAACCCGGAAGTATTCTTCTTTAACCAAAGTAATGAAATCCTCAAATGGCATGTAGGGAACACGCACATTCAACCCAACGCTCGTTCCATTTGGCAACAATATCTTGAACCTATAAACTTCATCAGCACTTCCATCGCCGCTGATCTCAACCAGCTGCCTCTTCTTTCCGTTCCGACGAGACGTTTCTTCTTCCATACCCAGCAAATGTCAAAACCTGTAAATTTCACACAAACTGCTCAAAATCCCAAGAAGATAATGGGAAAATCAGATCATTATAACTACTGCAATCTTTCAGAGAGCTTAAAAACCCAACGTCAACAATGAATGAGTAAAACGCAAAGAAAAGCTACCGAAATCTCTTGACGGAAAAACGCATGTGTGCCCTAAAAGCCAAAGAAAAAACGCTCAAATTTACACAAAGCTAAACTTAAAAAGACAAAAACAAAAAACAGAGAGAGAGAGAGAGAGAGAGAGAGAGAGAAGAATAAGACCATACAAGCACGTAAACACAATACGCAAACATGAAGCTAAAGAAGAAAATAGTATACATGAATATATAGTTGCATCTATGTATATCATATGCGCGGGATGTTTAACACGATCAGACAAAAGGAGAAAGGCAAAAGACGTTTGCAAGTGTGGTTCGATATAATTACTGTAAAATGCAAGTATATTCATACAGAGAAGGAAAAAACATTTTCCGCCATTTTTGCTCAGACATGCATAAACAGATGAAGACTGTTTTGACAGAAAACCTTCAGAGATTAAAAAAAAAAAATGGAGTTTCAACGTACCACAGAAGGAGAGCGAGAGAGAGAACTTTTCTGGGAAATGTATAAACCCTAGTAGATGAAGAAGAAGAAGAAGAAGAAGAAGAAGAAGAAGGAGAGAGAGAGAGAGATGATCGAAAGAGTTTGGAGACAGAGAGTGAGAGAGTATGAACTGGAGACTGGAGAGAGGCTGGCGAAATGGGAAAGATGGGGGAGGGAAAGCAGAGAGACTGAAGAGTGCTTTTTTGTGAGTGGAGGGACACGTGGCAATGGAACATTGGTGGAGGGGAAAGCAATGGGAAGAGCGAGCACCAAAAGTGGGAGTTGTTTGGGTGTCCAGAGTCCGGTTTTAAACGTCTTCCTTCCTGGGGAAGGAATTCAGGAGTAGGACTATTAGGCTAAAATGTTCCTTGATGGGAAAATGAAAACACGCCTTTTGGGTGCGTGGGTTCAGTGTCCGTACATGTATGATGGACGTGCCGGACTGCGATTGGCTGAGCCGGTAATTATTGGGATCGGCTGCTTTTCTTTAAAAGTAGTTAAACATAAATAATATATTCTTATAATAAAAAAGATATCCGAATTTAAAGAAAAATTTAAAAAAAAAGTATAAAATAATTAAATAAGAAAAATAAACAAAAAAATCAAAACTCTACGTAAAACTTAAACAACATGACTTAAAACTTAAAACTTTTAACAAAATTTTAAAAAAATTTAGACAAAAATCCTTTTTCAACCATCTTAATAAAAAATATATAAAGTATTAATAGATATACAGGGAAGAGGATTGTATATATATTATGGGTATGTTTGACAAATTAGTTTAGTTTAAATTAAACTGTATTTTTTTATTATGTTTTTTTTTTTTTTTGAAAATTTTTTATCTTTTCTGAAAAAATTAACAAAAATTACGATTCAAATTTAAATTCGTCAACTCAACTCAAACTAACTCATTTATCAAAACCCCCTATATGTATACATATATGTATATATATATAATGAGAAATGAAAAAGATAAAAGAAATTTAAAAAAGGATAAAAGTATAAAAAAAATAAATGAGAGAAGAAAAAGAAAATGACAAAAGAAAGAAAAATAATGAAACTTGAAAGTAAAAAGAGAAGTAAAAACCAAAAACAATGGGTTGACACTGGCGTAAAGGACAAAGAAAGAGTATTATTGACTCTTTTATATATATATATATATATTAAGATTAAGATAATTAAGAACCGCTTGAAAACACATTTGAAGACGGTGTTTTGGAGGTTAGAGATAGTTTGAGTTTTGAAATATGCGTTTGGTGAAAATAAACTATGCAGATAAAAACTTTAAATATGTTTTTTTTTTAAATAATAATATAGATATTGTTTTATTATTCTCGAAATTCTATGTAATCTGAAAAAAAAAAATCATATTATTTTGACTTAAAATAATAAAGTTATGAATTTTTAAAATTTGAGCTTTTTAAAATGTTTGAAAAGTGAATAGTAAAATTAAAGAAAATTACAAAATAAAAAAATGCTTGCAAAACACATTCCAAACTTACCCCAAACAGGACATAAGAGAAAATTATCCAAAGAATTACCTTTTTTCCATTTACTGATCAACATACACAAATTTCATATATTAACCAACATGAAATAAATTTTAATTTATTTTAATTTAATTTTATGTCATATGATCTAATATTACTTTTTATATCATATTAATATAATATTTTAAATTATGTTATTTAAGTACTTTTCTCTTTAATTAATGATCCATTTTGACAACATGTTCATTATATATATATATATATTGATAGAATATATACCTAGAGTACAATATATATTATATTATATCAAATGTAATGTGTAGTTGTGTCGTTTATATTTAAGTAATTAATTTAATGTGTATTGATAAAAATAGATTATAAAAATAGATAAAAAAATTAAATAGATGTATAAGAATGGATATCATGTTCAAATATAAATATATTTGTATTAAAATGTAATAAATAAGGTACACAAAAGCACGTTACATTGTATTAGTATATAATTTATAATGAATATATATTTAAAAACACGATTAATTTTAACTTTTAAATATCAATTTATCTGATCTTGAGTTATCCTTATTGTTTAATTAGTATGCTTTTTTATTTAATTATAAAATAAGATAAGTTTTAAAATAATTATCACCTCAATTAAAATTAAGATCTTAATGTTTATCAATGAAAAAACAAACTCATTCATTAAAATATACAATAAAATAACAATAATACTCAAATATTAATATTAAATTTAATATTCTTAATATTATATACAAAGTTAATATTATAATTTTTGCATTTCATTGAAGCAAAAATTTAGGATATAGACGTTTATTTTTATTTTTTAAAGAAATTATATACAAGAAATAAGCTCCAATTTTTCTTTAAGATTCTATGAGCCAAATCTAAAAATACCATACTTTTTTCGTTCATTTGGATTGCAGATAATATTGTATTATATTTAATTGTAATAAACGCACTGTAATAGGTATTTGGATGTTGCCTTTAAATATTGAACTCAAATATAATATAATGTGTGTTTAAATTATTTTTATTTAAATAATTATTTTAATATGTATTGATAAATAAAAAAGAGCATGATTAGTAAAAAAAAAAATATATATATATATATATAAAGGGGAAATAGATAAATAATAAAGTTATATTAAAATAAAATATATGAGTGTGTAATCCAAAACACTATTGATTTTCTCTCCGGCAGAATACGACAAGAAGGATTAAAAAAAAACTTAAACGACACATCGTTTTTTAATAAAAAAGAAACGACATATCTGTTTATCATCGACGAAAAAACATGAAACGTTAGCACGTGCGGCTTAGATTTGCAATAGAATGGTTTTTATTATTATTATTATTAATTTGGGAAAAAAGGATTATTTGTAACTTGTTGCTGTCTCGTATCAGACTACATGTAATTGTCGTTTATGGAGAGTACAAGACATGTCGTTTACACCAAAATCAATGAAGAGCACTCAAACGACGTGCCGTATTTTCATTTTGATTATTGAAGAAAACGCATGAAATGATATTCTTTTTGTAAGAGAAAATAATTGTCCAGATTTCCAAAAAACAAAATTTGTTGTCGCTTTAGAGAGTGCAAAAATTAGCTAAATTTGACACGGCGTGTCATTTCTTGGCGAAGAAATTTTTCTTTTTAAAAAAAGTTCGCTCTCCCATCTTTTTTCTTTTTCCGTATTTCTTCCCTCTTACATTTATTTATTTATTTGGCTAAGAATCAAGACCATTGCATAATTCTCAACGTCTTTTTTTCCTTGACATTTTACGCATAATCTTCGAAAACCCAAAAAAAAATTACAGATATAAAATCCACATAAACGAGTAATCATTTAAAAGAAAAGATTCGACTCATATATCATCTTATTTATATATTTTTTTCTATATTTACATATAATACTATATTGCATAATTAACTAACATAATTTTTTTTATTCATGTAATATGATATTTCAACTAAAATGACATTTTTCCGCTGTAGCACATTGGTTAAAAAAAAAGTCTAAAATGACATTTTTAATTTACCATAATTCATAACAATATTAAGAGAACATCATTAAAAATACATAAATAAAAGAATGTACGACTCGGTTCCTCTTTAAAGGTAGCCGATTGTTTTCTATTGGACCATTTTTATCAAGCAAACCATTTTTGCGGGATATAAGCTCCAGAAATACCTTTTGTTTTAAGGGCCCGTTTGGCATTAACATTTAATTTAAATTAAATTATACTTTTTTCATCATATTTTTTATTTTTTTCTGAAAATTTTTTGTATTTTCTGAAAAAGTCAACAAAAATTACTATTCAAATTTAAAAATCTCAACTCAACTCAAACTCAACTTATTCACCAAACACCCCCTTAAAAAGAATAATCATTTTATCTAATCACTGAATTTTAGAACCTCTTTACTTTATCCATTGACCTTTTAAAATTCACGGTTTGTCTCATGAATATTGGATTTAAACCCTTTACCCTTTTATTAAAATTTTAACTAAAAACATATGAAAAAAAGTGACTTAAGTACAAGTATGTATCTTTTTTTTTTTTTTTTTTGTAAGTAGAAATCCCAATACATTTGGTTTAGTAAGACTAATGCCTCTAATTTTTGGTATGTTTCCAATTGGAATGGAAATAAAAAAAGGTCAAATGAGATTAATTATAAAGTTCAAGGGGTAAAATGGGAATATTTAAAATTTAAAGGATTAAGCGAGGGTGAAGCTGAAATTTAAGGATGTTGACGATGATAAATATATATAATTTATTGCATATGATGCCTTGACTTCTTGTCCTTCTGTGGGTTAGATTTTTCTTCCGACTTGGGTACACAGTTTGCTTCTATTGCCTTTCATACGAGACAAAGGGAGTGAGGCCCAAAAGAGTCTGAGCCACTCAAAAAAAAAAATAAAAAAAATGGGTAAGTAAAATCCGGTGTTTGACCCTGTCATTTTATGTTTTTTAGCCTCATAAGTAGAATGGTTCTATAAATATGTTAGAGAGTCAGGTTTTTTAAAATTAATTTTTCTTTTTCTTAATCATTCACCCAGGATCTAAAGGAGAGGTAATGAGACTCGAACTCTGATGGATGAAGATATGTAACAAGAATCTGATGGATGAAGAGATATGTAACAAAGATATCCAGTCTCTTTACCATCTCATCTATCCCTATGGTATTCCTCAAATCTTTCTTAATTGTTTATAGGAATATATAATTTAAGAATCATTAAAACGTTAAAACTCTCATTGTACTCCTTTAAAATTAAAAACTTGTAGTTATTAGCTTACTCATCGAGGCTCCTCGCTTTACCACTGCTTCCATATTAATAGCAAACAACATAATCACCTCTATCCAAATTTTAATATTGAGAAAGTATAAAATGCCGGTTAAAAAATAAGCTAATTGTGAAACATGAATTTCACTTTTCTATCTTAAACGCACCTTGTAGGAAACGGGGGAAAAAGAAAAAGAAAAAGAAAATGCATCATTATCATATTAGAATTGTTGTACCAAACCTTAATTAGATGTAAAGGAATGTTTACATCAAATGATTAAATATAGTAGTTGAAATCTCTTATTTTAAGGTGGTTAGAGTGCCACAAACCACAAACCACGAACATTTTTTTTTTTTTTTGAAAAAGCACAAACCACGAACATTGATAAAACTATATGTAAGAAAAATAATGCAATAATATTCCTTATAATACACATTTTATCACCACCTTTTCCTTAAAGTAAATAAATATCATTATGTTTTTTTTAAATGAATAATATTTTTCTTAGGAAGCGGTAAATAAACACGGCGTATTGAAAAGGGTCATTATTTATAATTTTTAAAATGTCCTTCATTCTTTTCAGGAGAAAAAAAAAAATAGGACATTATACAGGCAGAAGAGCATGCAATCCAGTCATCATCCTTTTTTTTTTTTAAATTAAAAAAAGCCGATAAAAAAAGAGCTTTTTTTTTTTTCAGAGATTCTTTAATCTTAAACTAACCCAAACGATTTTGGAGAAGCAAGTATGCAAATGATACAACGCTCTTCTTACAATATAATTTATTCGGTGGGACTGCCTTTCATGTAACATGAAATGAACAAGATACCATCACGATTTAAAAAAAAAACGTAATATCGCATATGATACTTCGCTTGATGCTCAAGGCTCATTTGTCTCTTTGTTAGATACTAAGTTTGCGTTTAGTTCGCCGGTTAGAGATAAAATTTTTAAGTTAGAATTGATTGATTTTTCAAAAACTAATTATAAATTTTATTGACTTTTAATAACACAAATAAAAAATAAGATGAAAAAATAAAGTTTAGTTTGAGTTAAATTAAAATCCCAAACAAATCTAAATGCTCTTGTAATTACATTCATTCAATCCATATATGAGTAAATTTATAATGTTGAACATCTTTGTCGTTTGATAACCAAAACTTCACTGTAGTATTCAAAACATTTCCCACTTGAATTCCTGTCATTTTTATACAGACAAGTGAGAGATATTTTTCTTGTCTGTAATCCTACTAAAATAATAGAAAGCTACAATTTCATAATGTTTTGCGTATTAATGCATTTGAAGTATGATTTTCACTAATAATATCTATTCTAGTTTTTAAATATTATGTTATGTTTTTCTTGAATATGTTTGTGGCTTATGCAACTAAATAGATATTAGAAAGTCCCTGTATATATTAATAGTTAAAAATGGAAAATGGACAATATATTATTATTATTATTATTTTGGTGACGGAACAGTATATTAATTTGAAAGTTAGACCATATGGCTCACATATTTGGCTACCATATGAATTCATGATCTTAGCACGGTTGTTGCGATCCAAATTTATTGCCTAAAAGTTCCAAGAGAAAAAAAAAAAAAAAAGATTGCCCAATAAAAAAAAAACGTCATTGTTTTTATGATTAT
Organism: Ficus hispida; assembly: GCA_025413025.1. Taxonomy (NCBI): domain Eukaryota; kingdom Viridiplantae; phylum Streptophyta; class Magnoliopsida; order Rosales; family Moraceae; genus Ficus; species Ficus hispida. The sequence continues at coordinate 18,593,258 of CM046364.1, forward strand.
TTTTCACAGCCGTACATGTATTATTGAGACTCGAATAAAAATCTAAAATTTACATATGTATAATTACTGTATATATAGTTGATAAGACGTCAAAGTACAATATTTACTCAGATTCTTACACCCTTTAATTCGTGGCCAGGTCTAGTCACAAAATTTCGTTGGTGCCACGTAGGCAGAATTTGGTTCTAAAGATCCCAAAATCTTTTTAAGTGACAAATGAAGTGGCAAAAATCAAAAGGGTCCAAAAATAAAATAATGTAAATTCATCATAGATTTCCACATTATTTATAATCCACACGTGTAGAGTGCAAAATGGTGACGTTCTAATAAATTATTAAAATTTTTGTGCACAACACACACACATAAAGAAAAGGGGGAGCACATAATATATAGATATATATATATATATATGGATGTCTTTTGCATGCAAAATGCAGAGGGTTCAATTCCCAATTCAATGCATTATGTGACTCTCTCTAAAATAAATATGATGAAAGGTGCTTCTCACCCAGCTCAATAAAACCCATTTGGCAAAAAGTAGTTTATTCTAATGGTAAGGATTCTACCGATACTGTATATTTTTAAAAAGTAAAATCATATCAAAATAATACATAAAAAAAATACAAATTAACGTATTCTGATACATTTCTCATAATTAAGAAACAAAACATTAATAACAGAATAATTTTTCACACTCAAAAACAAAACTTTACTGAAAGATCGTATTTTTATTTTTCGTATCATATTCGTATTATAAACTCAATAAAATATTTGAAGGCATATATATAAAGTATGAGACCTCTGTCCTTCGTAGTTCCTAATGCATTGATTTGCACTTTATCTCTCTCATTCAAGATTTCCCTTTAAATGCAAGCAAGTGTTCATCTACCTTAGTTAAACTCTTTTATTTTTCAATTTTAATTGCCTCAACCGTACCCACAAGATTGGCTTCTTCTACAGAAAAAAATTGTGGGTTATGTTTGCATCTAATAATAAGCAACTTTCACAGCTCAGCAAGCAAGAAAAAAGGTTATTTGAGTAAGTGGTGGAACCGTTTTGCCTTCAACATGGGTCTCTTGAAACAGACATCCCATGACCTTATGTTTCCATTTATTTATTGATTATTTGCCTAATTTGGGTGTTTTTTACACCTCCAATATATAGCTTATATTATAAGACACATAATGTTCTATTAAAAAGAAGAAGAAGAAGAAGAAGAAGTATCCTTAAAAAAAAAAAAATGAGGAAGAAGAAAAAAAGTCAAAATGATTAACTGCGAATTTTTCTCTTTTTGGGGAAAAATAAATGAGGAATTGACCAAAAATTCACCTATTTGTTTGTTGTGTTTTTCAGTTTGTGGGGGACACCATTTTCTTTTCAGGGTGAAAGCTATGTAATAAACACTGAAATTCATGGGTCAGGCTGAAGAAAATCAACAAGATTCAAAAGAACTGGCCAAGACCTCGTACCCATCTCTCCAACTTCTTCTTCTTCCACTTCTGTAAAGTACAAAAATGCTCATAAAATCTATAATTAACTCGAACTAAAAAGAAATCGAGAAAAATGAGTATTTTTACGATCCTCTACATAACTGGTCATATATGTTATGATATGATTAGTCTCATTACCACCCGACGAATTAACTGGTTCTTTGTACCATGCAGCTTCTTATTTTGAGGAAGGAGTAAAAATTGTTATGGTGTTTTACTCTTGAAAGATAAATACACATATGTATATGTATTGATATGGTGTTCATACATGTGTTTACTCTTGAAAGATAAATATACATATGTCTATGTATTGATATGGTGTTTACTCTTGAAATATAAATACACATATGTATATGTATTGTTATGGAGTTGCTTCTCTTTAATGTTATTATCTATCTATTCTATTATATTATATACTTTATAATATCATTTCGTCTCTTTTCAGAACCCTTTACGTAACAAATTTTTTTTCTTTTGCTTTTACTTCGTTTGTTTATTATGTTCAATTAATTTTCTTTAAAAGGCTTTTTCTGTATGCATGGAAATAACCATTTCAGTACTGCGAGAAGATGGTAACTATTCTTATAGGTACCAAAAAAATAAAAAGCAAAATTCCATCATAATGGTAAAGAAAAAGGGCAAAAAAAAAAAAAAAAAGAAGACGGTACCAGACAATTATCATAACTGTTTTTTTTTTTTTTAAAAAAAATAATTTTTACCTAAATTATTACTTTTCTGACGATAAAGTACTGTAAGGGGGAAAAAAAAAGAATCATAATCATTGAGCAACGGCGTGAGTGATCCAATTGCGTAAAGTGTTGGAATGTGATAAATACAAGTAAATACTAAAATGTCAAAAAAAAAAAATTTCTTGAACTGAAATAAATATTTCAGAAGACTGAATAATTAAAATAAAAAAAATGTGATTACCAACAAATTAAAAATAAAATAAATGAAAGCTTTAAAATACACATAAAGCATTGCTAGCATTGGTTGAAGATTAGTAATCACAATTATGGGCATCTTTTGATCCTGACTCTACGCTTACCCGTCATTTCATAGCTGCAATTAATGAAAATTATTTCATTAATTCGTTTGGTAGGATATACCAAACCCAAAAAAAAAAAAAGAAAAAAAGAAAAAAAAAGCATTTGAATCTCTTTTTTTTTAAAGCAAATTTGAATCTCAACTTACCCTAAAAACAAACCACAAAACTTTATTTCCCTCCCCCACCCTTATTTATTTTTTCCTAAAAAGCAAACTAAATAAAACTATTTTCCAGTAAATAAATAAAATGTACTTAAATTTTAGAATCACTATCATTTTATCCTCTAAACTTTAAAAACTCACTTTATCCATTAAACTTTGAATTAAACTTTGAATTGGTCTCATAAGAGTTTTCTTTTAAAATGATTAAAAAAAAAGGATTTAGTGTAGTAGCATGGCTTTTTTTTTTTTTTTGTATGTTTTTAACATAAATTTTAAATTTCTAACCAAAGTAGTTATGTAAGACTAATTCCTTCTTTTTCTAAAGGAAATTCTTAAGTAAAAGGGGTTAAAGAGACAAATTCAAAACTTAAATGACAAAATATTAATGTTTAAAATTTAAGAAATAAAATAAAAATAATCATAAAATTTAAGAATGCATTAGAAAAAATTCTTTTCTTTTTTCTTTTTAGAGACATTTGAGAAAAATCCTAGTAACGCAATTAAAAAAAAAACTTTTCAGAAAAAAAGTAAATAAAATAACAATCTCACAAAGAACTTATGACGTGGCAGAAGCTAATTGGTTAGCACCAACTGTAAGTGTGGAACACCATCACAGGGTCAATCTAACCGGCCCGTGAAATTGTTAAATACTAACGGCGATTGCGCGGGCTCGCAGTTACTACTCTCACACTACAACACCCTCTCTCTCTCTCTCCCCTCTCTTTGTTTCTCTCTCTAGCATAGCCATAGCCATCTCTCTCTCTCTCTCTCTCTCTCTCTCTCTACTTGACTACATTAGTTTCTCTCTCTACATCCACACTATCTCTATGAAGAAAAATGCACGTCAAGAATGAAATCTAGAAGCTTCAAAAAATCCTCCCCTGTCATTCATCCAAGCTCGACAAAGAAACTTCTCAGGTTTTCTATAATTTTTTTTTAATTCATAGTTTTCTATTTTTCTTTCTCTTCTTTCTTGTCCATCTTTTTTTAACCTTCAGACTTCATTTGGGTTTTCATTTGTCTGGTTTGAGTCGTTTTTGGGAGGAGAGTCTTCTCTCAAACTGCTCATTATTTGACTTTTTCATGTTATGATCAATATAAAAATGACTTGGCCTACACGTTTTAGTAAGCTTTTTTATTGTTATTTTATTTTACAGAAAGCTTATTGATTTTCATTTCTGGGTATTTCTTCAGTTGAAGCTAATTTGAATCCAACAGGCTTAAGTTTGACTACATTATTTTATTTATTTATTTATTTTTGCTTATTTTTACTCGGCTTTTTTCTCCTTCTTTGTCTTTTTTTTTTTTTTTTTTTAAAGAAAATTTGGTGGTTGATATATGTATATGTGTGTGTGTGTGTGTGTGTATTTATAAATTGGTGGGTATCAGAAGCCGATCTTTTAGCCTGAGATGGTGAAGAAAGGCAACGGTTGGTTCTCTTCTGTGAAGAAAGTATTCAGGCCTTCTTCCAAGGACTTGCCAGAGAAAAAGGTAACTTCATTTTTTTTTTTCCTGTAAATAAAAATGTTAAAATAATCATCCACCTTTATTTTTTTTTCTTTTTTGCTGAGATAATCATTTACCAATTGAACAATGTTTTTTTCACCAAAAATGTTCTTTCAATGATTTGTTACGAAAATTCCACTGTCAAAACAGAGCAAAAAAATTTTCCCAATATGTAATCCAAATGTGATGGTCGTACAATTATTATTGTTATTATTTTTCACAAAAATATGTTTTATTTGATCTATTTGTTTGTCTTTTATTTACTTGAAAAATAAGACGGTAGTCACACATTTTTTTTAGCATTTTCCACAAAAATGGTTTAAGGGGTATTCATAAAGCCAATTATCTCATATTCTATAATTTTATTATAATAACATATTATAATTACAAAAAAATAAAACTACCTAAAAACTTGTTAATTACAAGAACCCTTTTGGAGATGGATATCTTTTATTTTTCATGCTGTTAATATCTTCTTCTTCTTCTTCTTCTTTTTGATTAGCTTTATTGTAATAAAAGGTAAGAAAGTAACATGTCATGGATTTCTTGGTGTGAAAAAATGTAAAAGTAGAGCTTGCCCTTTTGCCTCATATAGAACCATAAATACAAAAGGTGTCAATGGTCCCCCACCCAAGAGGACCCTATAATGTTGCGACACTTGTGACACATTGTTTTCACTCCACCTAAGCCATCACCATCGTTCATTTTCATCATCATGTGCTTCATATATGTTCGATTTCAATCATTCCAATCGAACTTCTTGTTTGTGGAACTAGTGCTTTTTGCTAATTTCTTATTATGGGAGATAATTATTTACTTCCTAGTTTATTTTCTATTGTCACACAACTAGTTCGCATAACAAATTATGAATTTCTAACTATATAGTACATGGTGACATGTATTTAGAAGGACAATGTGGAGAAACGGCAGCAAGAGGCTCCAGAGGTTGTGTCGTTCGAACATTTTCCCGCGGAGAGTTCCCCTGACATCACAAACGACGACAGTGCTTCGTCAACTCCGGTGACAGAAGACAGAAACCATGCCATTGCCGTTGCGGTTGCTACAGCTGCAGCTGCAGAAGCCGCAGTCGCAGCAGCACAAGCGGCGGCGAAAGTTGTTCGTCTAGCGGGTTATGGACGCCAATCTAGGGAAGACAAGGCTGCAACACTCATACAAGCACATTACAGAGGCTATCTAGTAATATCCCTTTCTCTTCCTCTTCCCACACAAACACAAAAATTGCATCACTTGTTTCTTTACTGGTTAAAATGTAGGACCATTAATAGTTATCATCCTAATCTCATAACTTTTTTCGTCGAAAAATAGCCCAGCCTCAAAAGTTTTTATCCCATTTATGCATAGGATAAATTCAGAAATACAGGTTAAGATGGTCCAAGATTGAGTAATTTATTGTAGAAATTTCGTAAAGCTTTTTGTATTTTGTTGAATAGTTTTGAACAATGTGATTTATCGACAATACAATCATCATATATGTGATAGTGCATTAAATTGTCACGCAACAAAATGAGACTCATTTCTCTTTTGTCAACAAATTTGCAGGCTCGGCGTGCCTTGCGAGCATTGAAGGGACTGGTGAGGCTACAAGCTTTGGTTAGAGGGCACAATGTGAGAAAGCAAGCGCAAATGACAATGCGGTGTATGCAAGCGTTGGTGCGGGTGCAGGCAAGAGTGCGAGCACGCAGGCTCCAACTAGCCCACGAGAAGCTGCAGAGCAAGGAGGACGAGGAAGAAGTAGGAGGACTAGAAGCACAAAAGCTGAAGAGCCCCTTGAAGAAGCCCGAAATGAAGGCGAGGGAAGGCCGTGATAGGCATAAGAGGCATCAAAGGCACCAAAGTGCTGAGAAGATCAAAGACAATGCATCCGGAAGACATGATGCTGTCATGAAAAGGGAGAGAGCCCTTGCATATGCTTTTGCCTACCAGGTCAGTGAATCAGTTGATTACTAATAACACCTTCGATTTGAAAGAAAATGTTGAACAACCCGACTCGGGTGTTTTACTCATTCTTTTAACTATGGTGTTTGTAATCGATTTGGTCCTTGATTTTTTCATAGCTCAATTAGTAATTGATTTGAAAGCTGAACTATACAAATTTTATAAAGATCAACTCGTTACAAACTTTAATAGTTTGAAGATTTGTCACCCCAAAAAATTCATCCACATAGTAATAATGACCTTAATCTTATGAACTGATGACAAATTAACACTATGTCTAATAATAACACATAGAAATACGTACAGATATAGCTATATTTTTTTTAAACATACATAATTTATGTACATATTGATCATATTAACAGTACATGATAAAATTTTATCATTCTTTTGAACTAGAGATGGGAGAATTTGAATTCATCTACTGTTAGACAAAGTATTAAATATGAAATTATCACTAAACTATGTATATATATATATATATAATTATGTGTATGATAAAACATATAGTTTAGTATTTTTCTTATTTTCATCAACTTGTCCCCTAAGACCGTATGAACATTTGACTTGGATGATTTTGACGTTTTTGACTTTATCATTGAAAACAGCAACAAAAGCAACAGCACCAACAACTTCTGCAGACGATCACGGACGCTCAAAGCAACTTAGGGCTCCAAACGGGCCACGACGAGAAGGCCCAATGGGGCTGGAACTGGCTGGAGCGCTGGATGTCGGGCCAACCCCACCACGGCAACGGACTCCACTCCGACCCACTCGACTCCTCCTACGTCACTCTCGCCACCACCACCACCAACCACGGCGTCGCCGCCGCAGACGCCGACGACAGCGCGTCGGAAAAGACCGTCGAGATGGACATCTCCGGTTCCAGCAACTCCAATTTGGGCCTTCTGGACCCGAGCCCATGCTCCACTCGGCAGCAGCGGATTGGAAGCCCAAACAACGTGCCCAGCTACATGGCTCCGACCCAGTCCGCCAAGGCCAAGACCCGGATGCAACCCAATCTCCTCAAGCAACAGCGAAGCCCATCTACGCCCCAATGGAACCCGTCGACCCGGAAAGGAGGTTTGGTGACTGCGTCGGGTTTTGATTCGTCGAGTTCGGGTGGTGGAACGGCGTCGTATCAGTTGCCGAGAAGCCCAGGCCCAAAAAATAGTGGGCTTCAATTTCAGAGTAGGCGGGGCGTGGGCTGGGCCCCAGATTCCCCTGGCGGTGGTGATGATTGGCCGTTGCCTCTGAGCGTCCACGGTTGGACACAGGACTTTGAGTGAGGTTTGAAATCAATGAAAATGTTGTGATGACGAGTTCTGTACTTTGTTTGTCAATAAGTTGATATTTATCTTTTTTTTTTTTTTTCCGTTTAATTTATAGTGTTCACGATGTTGTAAACGACATTCGAGTTGACTGTTGAGGATTTGGTAATTGGTCATCATATGTATAAATTTCTTCGTTTTTTAAGAGCATTTCTATTTCATTTTTCCATAATTTAACAAATCAAAACACTTTTTTAGAAGAAAAAACGATTATTTACTGTTAGTTAATCCGTTATTGAGTATAATATTTTTGATTAATGTAGACTAATATTGATCAATTATATTTTTAAATAAAGATTATTTTGTTGATTTTATAAAAATTTGGTAATTTATTATTAAAAAAAAGTCATTTCTCCACAACTCCTTTTTATTATTAAAATTTATCAACGTATAAAAATATAGTGTTTTTTTAAATATGAAAAGGAAAATATGTAATTGCACTACAGTCTTACATTTCATATATGACTTTATTAGAGCATCTTCAATGTAATATTAAATTGATATGTGAATTATAAATTTTGGTATTTGAATGAAAAAAGTACTCTCTAATATAGTGTTATTTTTCATGTCAAATTTACTATATACTAAATTTTATGATAAATTTATCACAATGTATAGTCAATACTAAATTCCATTTTTAATTCTTATTAGTTGTTGTCTCATTTAATTATTATAATATTTTTTTTCATTTATTTAAATACTAGAGGTTCACATTTACAACTTTCAAAATATAATAATAATGACAAAAAATAGAAATAACATAATACATTGGAGTGTAAATGTTAATTTTCACATTATTTTGTAATAAATATAACATTGACATACACAAATACATGGCACACCAAATGTATAAAGTTTTTCTTTAATGATCTAATATATAAAGTTTGAATCCCCTATTTTTATTTTCAAAAAACAAAAATAATTACACACCTTAAGTAAAAAGTTTGAATATCTCAATTTAAAAAATAAAAAACAAGCAAGTTATTATTGATGTGATCATACAAGTGATATCAAACATCCTTAGCATTTTAATTCACGGTTCTTTTTGTTTTTGAGGATTAAACTCGTTTTTTTTAGCATTTTAATTCACCTGAATTTTTTTGACTTATTTTATTTCACTTGAATTATTTCTTTTTTTTTTTTTTTAATTTTCAGCCGCAAGGTAATTACCTGTTTTTTTTTTTTTTTTTTCTTTTAACGGAGGTAATTACCTGTTTGAGTTTCAAAAATAGTTTCTTTTTTTCTTTCCCCTTAAAGAAAAAAACTGTATTTTACTCTTTTTCTTGCCACGTGGCATTATGATAGGTACGCCACGTTCACTCGCTTAAACATCGCTTTCTTTAAACCGTTGCTGTCAAATAAATATCGTTCGTACCCAGTTAAATATCGATCTGGTGTCTTTAGTCAAAAAAAAAAAAAAAAATCCAGTATCGACAAAATTCTGCCACCTCATACAGAGCGACACGTGGAAGAATCAAGTAGGTCGTTCTTATCCTGGAGTGTTTCGCAAGTGACAAAATTTGATCTTCGACACCTTTCTGGATCTCACGTGCAATCTCTTTCTTAAGCTTTATTGGAAATAAAATCAGGTGAGGTTAGCTCTTTGGTCGCACAGTTACGTAACTTTAGATTTTCCTTCCCAGTCCACTCACGACGAAACGATCCCTTTCGTATTGCATTGGATTTCGTCACACTCTCTTGTGGAGGGGTTTCTCTCTCTAAAATCCCCATGGAGCGTCTGCGAATTCCCGGCGTCGCCGTCCCATGCAACTACTGCTCGTTCTCGAATTCAGTGAAAGCCAGTAATTTCAGCAGCTCTGGAGTTCTGTGTTTATCTCCGTCGAGGAGAGGAAGAAGAAGAAGCAGAAAAAATGGCTGTTTGAGTCTGAGTGGATCGGTTTTAGGCGAAAGCGATGATCGTGAATATCAGACTTCTCAAATCTATAAAGATCGTCCTAAGGAGGAGGGAAAAGGTCTCGTTTTGGGAACACAAAGAGATAGCTCTGGCTCTGTAATCGGCTTCCACTTGTTTCCTCCTCCTGGTAATTTTTTTTTTTTTTTACGGATTAATTCGATATCGAATTTGGAAATTTGAACCTGCGATTTTTTTTTAAAGATGGATTTTGCGTTTTTTTCATAGGCTTTTCTCTCTCCCTTTTTTTTTTTTTTCTAATTTGTTTTTGATTTAGATGAAGTCCATGACATAATTGAACTCAACTGTATTTTACCATTAATTTTTTATCTCTTATAAAAAAAATTAATAAAAATTATAATAAAATTTTAAAAAATTAATCCATCTTAATTTAATTAAAAATTTTATCTTATTTTAAACCCAACCTAAACATCAAATTAACCCGAAAATTTTAAATGCAGTTTAATTTAGCTCACGAAAAGTTTAGTGCTTTTTTTAATGATTGCTGGAATAATCCTATTTGAGTATTTGTAATATTTGATTTGGTTATGTCACATCAGGTTTGCTTTATTTCTACATAGTTGTAATAAATATATAGGATACTACTACATTTGGAGATTGAGTATAGATGTGTTTAAGAGGAGGATCATCTGAGATATGACCAAATAAATAATCACGATTCTGAATTTGACTAGTTAGAGCTCGTATTTTGTATTACTATAATTGTTTTTTAATTATTGAATTAATTTTTCAACTACATATAAAATCTAGGCATTAAATTAACGCTCTAATAACTAAAATTGTAGGTCCCACAAATTGCACGGAATAGGAGATCCTACAGTAGAAACATATTTGTTAATAAGTTTAGCCATCAGGAGGATCCCGGCAATGTGTTGGCGGTCATTAACCGGTTCAATTTCTTTTAGTGAAAAAGTCAACTTGTACCCTGGTCAGACTGATTTTGTCTTGCATTTTTAGAAGAAAATGATTCTTGCTCTGTGGAATTCAATATAATAAAGAGACCGACACTTATCAGTATTAAGAAAGTCGTATATATATATTTTTTTTTGGGTTTTTTGGTCAGTACCAGATTTAGTACATAAGTCTTGAAAATAATAAAGGCCTCATGTTATTCTGGGCAGTTTTTCGTGGGACTAGTTTCATTAAGGTAGTATAACATGATGTGACTAAGTTGGTTTTCCACGTGGTCTGCACTTTTAGTCTATAGCTTTTAGAAGGTCTAAAGTCCAAAAGGTTTCCTACGTAATTATTTATACCTGGGCCAATATCTTGACCTTATAATATTTCTTAGTACTTGTGTGTGTGTGTGTGTAGGCGTGCGCGTGTGGCTCCAATATGTATAATACGCTTCTCATAAATACATGCTTTATTGCAAAGTGATGATTTTTAGGCCATGAAAATGGTAGATAACTTGCAACAATTGGATTTGACAAGAAATTTTGAAATGCAAAACCTGTTTATGTATTCGAGTACAGGAGATGTTGAAGTTGCTGAACCTCCTAAGGATGTTGTTTCCAATAAAGTGGAAGAAGCTGAGGTCGTAGATGAAAAAGTGGAGGAACCCCAGACCAGAACGACCTACAACATTGTCTTTGTTTCCGCTGAGGCGGCACCTTATTCGAAGACCGGTGGCTTAGGAGATGTTTGTGGTTCTTTGCCTATTGTACTAGCTTCCCGTGGTCACCGTGTTATGGTTGTCTCTCCAAGATATCTCACTGGCACGGCTGCAGACAAGAAGTTTGCTGGTGTTGTAGATACAGAAACTCGCATCAAGGTGCCTTGCTTTGGAGGAGAACACGAGGTCGCCTTCTTCCATGAGTATAGGGAAGGCGTCGATTGGGTGAGAAATCAACCAGCCTTCTTAGTGGGAACTAGTTTATTCATATCATATAGTTCCTACCGCGTTTTCCTTAAACATAATTAGCTTTTTTCCTCTTTATTTCAGGTGTTTGTGGATCATCCATCGTACCATAGACCTGGAAATCCTTACGGGGATAACTATGGTGCTTATGGGGATAACCAGGTATGCTTCTTGATCAAGTTGTCGCGTTGTTGGGATACATCAATGAAGTAGCATGCCATATTTTATTCACCAATAATGATGATTTGTATTCTCCTTTGGTTTTACAGTTTCGGTTCACTTTGCTTTGCCATGCAGCATGTGAAGCCCCTTTGGTGCTTCCATTGGGAGGTTACACCTATGGGGAAAAATGTATGTTCCTCGTCAATGACTGGCATGCAGGACTTGTTTCAGCGTATGCTTTCCTAAACGAATTAATCTCCTATATATACTAGCTGTTTAACGGGTTTATAAATTGGAATTAATTGCTGTTCATAATTGTCAGTAACTGGCATGGACCAGTAGCAGTAGTATTCTTATTAATTTATTGTATACATTTTTACTCCTTTGGTATAGTTAACAATCATTGATCATTACATCTCTTCTGGTTCAGGCTTTTGGCAGCCAAATATCGTCCACATGGAGTTTACAAGGATGCCCGGAGTATACTTGTAATCCACAACCTTGCACATCAGGTGAATTTTCTCTTCTTATCTTTAAATCTAAAAAACATGAAAATCTGTGAACATGGAATGATTTCTGAACCATTAGCGTGAGATGAATTCGGGAGAATGCGAAGTTTCTCAGGTGATTGAGCGGGATTATGTAACAACATAGAATAAAAACGTACATTCTAGACAAAGGAGGGAAGACTACAGTTTCAAAATTTGCTCATACATGGATGAATATTTTTCTTTTTGAAAATACGAATCACTTAGTAATTATACTGTTTAAACACAATAACAAGGTCTGGAGGTTGTAGTAGAAACGCATTTCTGAAGCTAGATTGTCATGCATGAAAGCAACCTCCGTGGCTGGATGGATGCATATTGGATTTGCTTATAATCTCTTGTGTAAATACTTCTGTTTCTTTAATTCGACAAAAAAGCTGATAAAAATATGGTGGTGTTGATACTATTAGAGCCCTGTGCAGGGGGTAAAATGTTGGGGGAAAGGTCCGCTATTCACTTATACTGGTATGTCTGTTACATTAGACTGCATAATCTAATTCAATGTTTCTCTTGCATAAGGGAGTGGAGCCTGCAGCAACATACATGAATTTGGGACTACCTCCAGAGTGGTATGGAGCATTGGGGTGGGTTTTTCCAACATGGGCAAGGACCCATGCTCTTGACACTGGTGAAGCTGTCAACATTCTGAAGGGTGCAATTGTGACTGCTGATCGGATACTGACAGTTAGCAAGGTCCCTTTTCTCATACTTTTCTTCCTCTCCTTTGAATTAATTTTTAATGCCGTATATTTATATGTTTTAAAACCGCATGGGAGAATTAGAAACATTTATTTCATGTATCTATGCCTTTCGTAGTCCCGCGATTGAGGAGGTTAAATTTACTGTTTCCATCGACAGGTGCCTAGTATATCACATTTCCGTAGCTTCTGATGTTGAATCGTTCCTTCAAACTGCAGGGATATTCCTGGGAGATCACTACTTCTGAAGGTGGATATGGTCTACAAGACCTACTAAGAAGTCGAAAAAGTGTTCTTAATGGTAGATCTACTAAACTCTGCAGGCCTGCCTTGTGAACTTGTGCCATGCTTAAGATTTATGAGGATGACTGATGGTTATGGATGTCATGACTAACCAACAGGGATCACAAATGGAATCGATGATGTTGAATGGGACCCATCTTCAGATAAGCACATTGCTTTCCATTATTCTGCTGAGGATCTTTCTGGAAAGGTGGGAAAAAGTCTATTATTTTTTAAAATCTGGTACTAATCCATTATAGTAATCTCACATCTTTTGTTGAAATATTGTAGGCCCAATGCAAGATTGCTTTGCAGAAGGAATTAGGTTTACCTGTTAGGCCTGATTGCCCATTGGTAAGATTTTCACTGATATCTACTAAAAGTAGTCATGGTCACAAGACTTTATCATCTTATCTTATCACTCATTTGATCTTGAACTTTGTAGATTGGATTCATTGGGAGATTAGATTACCAGAAAGGAATCGACGTTATTCAGCAGGCTATGCCAGAGATTATGCTAGACGATGTACAATTTGTAAGTCTTTTTTATTATTTTTTACATTGGTTTTAGGTAGAGAATCTCCTTCCTGATTCATGACTAAAGCATTCTAGCATGTTTCAGGTTATGCTAGGTTCTGGGGACCCACGTTATGAAGAATGGATGAGGGCAACAGAATCGGTTTATAGAGATAAATTCCGGGGTTGGGTTGGATTTAATGTTCCCATTTCTCATGGGATAACAGCAAGGTAAATAGAAATTCTATTTTGAGTAATATTCAGGTCCCACGACTCGTATTTCAAACTTTTAAGCCAAGTAATGTTGTGAGTTATTATTGTTCCCAATTGAGAAGGAATTACTAACTAATCACTCACTTCAAGCTTCGAAAAATAATCACTCACTTACAGCATGGCATCACTTGGCTTAAAAATGTCCGAGTTATTAGTCTCTATTTCAATGCTAATGCTAAGATCTTACCATGTCACTGATTCATTCCAATCCTTGCTATCCAGCTGTGACATACTGCTGATGCCTTCAAGATTTGAGCCCTGTGGTCTAAATCAATTATACGCAATGAGATATGGAACTATTCCTGTGGTTCATTGCACCGGAGGACTTAGAGTAAGTTTAATGTCCAAAAAATTAATTAAGTTGTTCATTTTATTCTATTTTTCTTTTTAGCACACTTTGTTCTTTGCATTTCAGGATACCGTAGAGACTTTCAATCCATATGCTCAAGATGGCAAAGGAGAAGGCACAGGGTACATAGTCTTTCACTGCTATAAGTAACTTTTGCTTCTTTAGGTTCTTATTTATGATCTTATGGCGCCACGTATTTGCAGGTGGGCTTTTTCTCCGCTACAAAAAGAAAGTATGTTGGGGGTATGTCATTCCATTAATGCTCTTTTTTCCGTGTCTAGTATTGTTTACTTTGATTCCAAGTAATATTCTTATCACTTTTGCCGCTGCTGAACCTTATTGTTTGCAAGTGCTCTATCGTTGATTCTTTTAGATAGAAGCGAGTTTTTGTGTTATAGCCGTACTGAAACTTGTTGACGGAAATAATGAGTAATTGGTTATTCGTTGACAGGCACTAAGAGTTGCTATACACACATTCAGAGAGCACAAGTCTTCTTGGGAGGGATTGAAAAAAAGATGTATGCAGAAGGATTTCACTTGGGAAACTGCTGCAAAGCAATACGAGCAGGCCTTTGAATGGGCCTTCACCGATCCGCCTTATGTCAGCTGAGGCACAAGAGGTGGACAAAAAAATGAAAAAAGGAGGTCCGACGCGGATAAGTGATCCGAGATCAATGTAGTTAGCCAAGCTTTTCGTTGTCCTCAATTGGGCTGCTAAACAAGCAGAGATTTATATATATATATATATATATATATATATATACTGTTTTTTCTATTGGCCTAGATTCTAGGTAATTGAGTTTCATACCTGCTCAGATGAGTAGCATTCCTCTTACCATTGGACTTCTTTATTTACAATTCTAACTGATGTTTTGACCTATTTGGTTGGCATAAAAGCTACTGGAAAACGTCTTTTTACATTGATTGGAATATGGGAAATGGGAATGGGAATGTATATACATAGATTACGCTTGCCTCAAAAAATTCTAACTTATTTCAAATCCAAATCCATTTTTTTACTTTTTCGAACACATTTGTTTTTCTCTCATTAATATTTATATTTATTTTAAATTTTCAATTCAAACGGGAGCTAAGTTAAAGGGTTTTTTTTTTTTTACTCCGGACTTTGACTTCTAGTTGGATTATGTGCACAGATAAGGAAAGAAAAATCCCAATGGGGGGAATGGGGGCCAGTGCCTTTCTTTTATGGCCTAAAATCCTATTTGTCAGCCGTGGGGAACCACAGCTCGGTCGGGGGAAGAAACTCTGCTCGCATAACCTTTAGCTAGATATTGTAAACATTGCTTACATTTGGATTTTGGACCAAATCTGTTTGGGAAGACCAAATCTGTTTGGGAAGTAACATGCTTAGGTGTCACATATCATAACATAATTTTCTTCATGTGAAAGTAAGCATATTCAATCTGTCAAACATTTCATATGTTGCTTCAAAAGAATATTCTCTTGGTGATCTGTTTCTTTCCCAAGCCTAAGATATTAGCAGAATTTGTTTCATTTAAGCAATCTTTTTCCTTTTGTTTCCAACTGGTAGTGGTATTGATATAGACATAGCAGATTCTCTTATTCTCCAACAAAATTTATGAAGCAAGTTAGCACCTACCATTTGTTTCCTTAAGGAGTTTAGTTATGAACTTCAAGAAAATGATAAATGCTTTTTGCCAAAAATAAAGGATGAATAAAATAATGCTCTATGACTCAAAGGATGCAGGGCTTTGTCTCATCACTGGCTTCCCATTCAATCAACAGACTATTTTGTCGTCGGAATTCATAATTTTGTAATTACCAGTTCCATTATTAAGGGAGATTTCTATTGAGAAGAACTATCTTCTTTCACTACATATAAAAAATGTAATTTTAACTATTAATTAATTTTTCAACAACCTAATATATGACAAAGAATAATTTTGTTGTACATTACAAAATTTTGGACATGAACTGGTCACTATAACTATAATTTTATTAACAATGAAAAGAAGATTTTTTTATCACAGAAACTCTCTTAAAAAAATTTAAAATACTCCACAGTATGATTTTCTTATGCACAATTAGATCTTTGATAAGATTTAATTAAATCGTATATTTGAAAATGAGCTATGTTAATATGAATATCTTATACCGAAATGAAGCAATAAAATAGAAGTGATAGGGGCATCTGGCGCAGCCCGAAGTGACATTTTTCGATCCATTGATAACGCGTGATTTTACCATCATCATTCTAGGCGGCAAGTGGTCATTCCCTCTCACTGGAATAAGATAGCTATGTACATTTATTTAAACGTATTTGACTTAGACATGTCTTTTTCACGCATTTTTTTTCTTTCAAAAAATGATTGTTTTATTGTGTCCAATTAAAATAATTTTAAATAATAGAAGAAAGAAATAGAGCCCTTTGTGATCTGATTGAAATGTATAGTCAGAAATGCCTCCTCCTTATCGAGTAATAATTGACAAATGACGACAAGTCTGTACCAACTTGCCTGCCGGACCGAGTACTTGACATAAGAATATGAATATCTTTGCTCCACATAATTTTGGATCTAAAAACAATTTTTTCATTACAAAAAAGGTTCATTTTTACTGTTGAAAAAAATGACTCTACAAAAAAAAAAAAAAAAAAAAAACCGACAACTCAAGCACACCAACCGGACCAATCGAAAACGTTACTAGCAGTTCGGTGTTAAACAATCAAAATTAACCACATGCAATTGTGTCAAAATTTATAGGTTAAAGCACTTCTTCTTTTTTTTTTTTTTTTTTTTTTTTCAAATTCTCCTCTTCCCGCTTCATAGAGATTTGTTATATTAGCTACTTTTTTAGGTTTAAACAACATTATCTTAGAGCCAATGCTAGGAAAAAAAAAATCAACAAAACCACCAAAATAAAAATGTAAAGATACTTACAATGCGAGTATAGTGTAAATTTTGTTCCAAAAAATAAGTTTTAGGGGTTTTTTTTTTTTTTGAAAAAAAAAATACAAAGGTATTTACATAAAACAAGTACTTTATGGGGCCATTTCAAATCATGAAAGCATAGATATTCTCTTTACTTTTCTTTTCCGGGACTCTTTTTCCGTCATTTTCTATTTCCCCGACAAAATCCTTATCTTTAAAATTGGCCCTTTTTTGTTTTTTGTTTTTTAAAACTCCAATCTTCCAAAACCCACTGCAATGCAAACCTTAGATTAATCGATGATTCAAATCTGCAGAAGCAAACTCTGACATGAGAGAGAGAAGAGATTTTTTTTTGTAGAGAGAGAAACCAAAAGATTCGAGCTCTTTACCAGACAAATCAATTCTGGACTCGGAAATCCCATGTAGAAGCTCGGATTCTTGATTCGAATTCTTTCATGGCCAGTTTGGGATCGGAAAATCTCGTCACGTCGACGAATTCAGGATCCAGCGCATGAATTTCCAAGTCGAGATTAGGTTCCTCCGTTTTCTCTGATCGCCGCACCGATGATTTCGAATCCAGATCTAATCCACTACGCATGCATTGCCAGAAAGACGACGGTCCTCGCCGAGTTCGCCAGACAACCCGATCTCGAAGACTTGGCTCGGCGGTGCATCGAGAAGACTCCTCCGTACCACTCCATGTTCTGTCACACGGTCCGGAGGAGAACCTACACCTTCTTGATCGACGATCCTTTCGTCTACTTCGCGATTTCGGACCAAGACCTCGAGCAATCGGATTGCCTCTGGTTCTTGAACCGCGTCAAATCCGGTTTCGAGGAGGCGGCTAGGGGCGGATCCAAGAGACGGTCGGAGAATCTCGTCTCTCGTAGTTTCCAACCCGAATTCGACTCGATTCTGAGGGAAATCATGGCGTCGGACTTGAACTCGGTGAATTCGACGCCTAATTTGTCGAACGAGAGCCAAACTCCGAGCTTGGACGGATCAAGAGGTCAGAGCCTGGCGTTCACGCCGCTGCTCGGGGCGAAACTCTGCAACGGATTGAAGAAGAAGAAGAGACTTTCGGGAGAAGCCAATGCGGACCTCGGGAAAGATTCGAGCATGGAGAACGCGGTGGATGTGTACGACGATGTGAACAGAGATTTCCCGACGACGGTGCAGAAGAACATCTCGTCCTACGCCGGCGATCGGCAGAAGGCGAAGCAGGTATGGAGGAAGCACGTCTGGGTGGTGTTGTTACTCGATTTGTTCGTCTGCGTAGTTCTCTTTGGGATTTGGCTCTGGGTTTGCAGAGGCTTCAAATGCGTCGAGAGCTAGAAATCCGAACAAGCAGATTCTGGTATGTTATTTGGTGTCGTTTTTTCATACCAGCCAATTATACGACAAAAAGAATTTAACAGTCGAGTTTCTTTTGGTGGGGGGCAAAAAGCATGGATCTTGGAGTTGGAACAAGTAATAAAATTCGAAAAGATCTGATTTTTCATATGAGATAAAGTCCTGGTTCTTGTTTAATGAATCAAGTTGTGTATAATGTCCATTTTGGCATTACTGTTTTCTTTACTCTTGTTTTTCAGTGATGTTGATTTTTTTTTTTCCCTCTGGGAGAGTAGTTGATGTCGTAATTGCTTCATTGGTTGGCTCCTGGTTGTATTAAATTGTTACCTGTTTATATCGGTTATGAATTTATCTTCCTTAAATGAGCAAAAGTCGAAAACGAGTAGCTAGCGAATGGGACGGATTAAAGAAGAGATCCGAGCTCAAATCTCGAAACACAGTTGTGATTGAAGGGTGTTAATGAACTTCACAAGAAACGATCTCAAAGATTAGTATATACTGAGTGTTTTGGCAAAAAAGTTTCAACCACATTTCCACTTGTGTTTGATGTACAGAGTTTAGAATAAAATTTTTAGATTAAAATTGATTGATAAAAAAAGTCAAAAAATGAGATGAAAACTTTTTGTTTGAACTTAAAAACCTCAGAAATCGTGCCCATGTTGGCAAATCTCTGTTGTTTGGTGGCGAAACCGATCCCTCCTCCTCCATCCCCCCTCCCCCTGCTGCACATCCGTTGACGACAAATCGCTTCCCCAACCTTCCCCCCTACTAGCCCGTCAAAGCCCATATCTAAAATTGCCGCCACCCCCCGCAAGCCCGTAGAAGCCCCCCCTCAGGCGGTCCGTTGAGACCTAGATCTGCAATCACAACCCCCCCCAAACCCCCCCCCCCCCAACTCATTGAAGCCCCTCCCTCTTGTCTGTCAAAGCCCAGTTCTGAAACCGCCACCCTTCCCCTCCCCCCCCCCCCAAATACCGGTCGAAGCCCCCTTTCGAAACCGCTCCACCCCCACTCACGGCAACATTGAAATCACCCCAGGCCCCCTCCGGCGACCTTCCCTTGGCAAAACCTCAACAGACGAAGATGAAGAATTCAATTTTTTATTTTTTATATTTGCAATCCTATGTTTTAATGTTTATTTTAGTTATTATACACTCTTAATTTCTTATCAATTCGATTAAATTTGAACGGTATTAAAAATAATTTTACTGATAAAGAAGATAAAAGAGACTTGATCATAACCTTTCCCTCTCTCTTAGGAAAAAAAAAAGTCAAACTTAAAAGACCAAGCATCGCCTCATAAATAATTCATTGATTGCGACAGTGAGGAGAGTTGCAGGAATTCGATATGGCTAGCTGGATCCGATCGCATGAGAGAAACCAGAGTCTGATAATTGGAGAATATGGGCGTAGCTTCTTATGATTGTCGTTTTCCACATTTTTTCATGACCTGAGAAGATTGTTCGTCTAGGGAGGTAAAAACACTCCAATTGTGATGACAAATGGGACCTAAAATTAACTTTAAAAAATAGGCCGAAAATTGGATTATGCATACGTATAAACATGTGGTAACTACTCATTTGATAGATCGAAAAGACATAGAAACCACACAACTACAAAATTTTTGTAATTTACTTGTATCGACGAAAAAAATGAAGAAAAAGAGTTCCTTACAACAACTAATTCCACAGGAGATGAACAGATGACAAATAGTCTCGTGTGGATTTAACCACAAGGAGTGAGCTTCTTGTTGCCTGCACCCCGGGGGTTATCATCCTTCCAGTCATCCCATGCCCTTGCCTTTTCTTGTGCAGCATCATCGTCTTCATCGTCCTCATTGCTTGGCCCAGGTTTCATCTTATCCTTGTACCAAGCAGAATTGGCTTCTTCCATGAGTTTAGCATTCCTCTCTTGCCACTTGTTCATCATCCTCATCTCCGTTAACCCGGCTTCCTCTATGCTCATGGTTGGCAACCTTTAACAAGCATTAGTATTTTCAAGTAAGATGTCTAAAATGACAAAACAGATCCACAACGTAACACGCATATGCTTTTCTTAATCCTAGATAACATAACATTATAGGACATAATGTATAAATCGCAGCAAAAAAAATTTACCTATAACCAGGTTGGAAAACCTGTGCCATCATCCTCTCTCTCTCGCTTGTTAAGCTTCCACCCACGAGACTCTGTGGCCCAAATATCAACGGCTGGTGTTTGTGTTCATGTGCTTGTGAGACCTGCGCTCTTCCTTCTAGAACATCTTGTGCAAAAGTAGCACATGTAATAGGCTGTGCTGGTTTAGTAAACCGTGCTCGGACTGCAGCGTCGCGATGCCAAGCTTCAGCTTTCTTGGTTCGATCATCAAGAAGATCCTGAAAGAAATCCTTCTCCCCCTCCTACAGAACATGACAAATATAAAATGCGCTCAGACATGCATCTGTACAACTGCAGGTAAGTAACCAAAAAAGCTTCTAAATGGACTCTGCTTAACAGAAAATTCAACTTGACAATTCACCCGAAGGTGGGAATGGAAGAAAGATGAGAAAACAAAATTAAATATTTTGCATTTATGATACACAAAATAGTCCCAGTGAAAAGTTAATTTTGCAAAATATAATTGAGTTGAAATCAAAGAGTTGATTAAATAAATTGCGCACCCGCTAGTCGGATAAACCCTAGTATTTGAATTCAACAAACCTTCTCTACTATTCTTTACAGTTTACACTACAGCTTATCACCTTAAAAAAATGAAATTCTAAATAAAATCTAAACGCAATAAAAATAATCAGCATTCTCAAAGTAAGAATATTAATTACCTTTGATTGTTTTTCTTTTATAGCCGAGAGCATCTCCTCTTCCTTCTTTAGCATCTCCAGCAAATCCAAAGCCTGACGTATAGTTTTGGGACAGAAGGAAGCTAAGATAAATAACGGGATATACAAGTAAAGACAATAAATTTAAAGTGAAAACTCTTTAAAATTGGGAATATTATATTTAATTCCATGAACCAACCTTACAAATAGCCAAAGAGATGGTGGTAAACCAAGCCTGCATCCAAAATAATAATAATAATGTCAAATGATTTCAGTCAAATCGCCAAAGCAATAGATACAAAAAGCAAGTAGCACTACCCTAGACTAACATAAGGGGAAATAAGCTAACCTCCCGTTCTTCTTCTCCATCATCGTCAAGCACATCTTCCTCCCCTGACTCAACAGGAGTGGATAAGGCGGCTGCTTTACTGGATCGTCCTCGTCGTTCTTTCCGCTCCTTAATTTCCAGCAACTTTGATTCAGCAGCTCTTTGACGTTTGAAGCGAGCGATCTAAATACAGTTCAGGATACAAACAATTCATCATTATATGGCAAGAAGCCTCGATTCATCTTAACCACTAGAATAGGCACTAATGCAGAAGAGTTAATGACACAATCAAGCAAGGTGAGGGGAAGACAAGCAAATAAACTACCTTTCTAGCCCTTCGATCAACAAAAGTATTGGAAGCCCCTCGAGTAGATGCTTCTAGTTCCTCCTCAGGTAAAAGTTCCATTGACTCGCAAAATGAGATGAATTCCTAGAACATTCGCCATCTCACTAAGTTATTATTGAAGCACACCAAACTTTTCAAACAAACTGCAAGAATACAAGTAGTCCTAAAGCAAAATTGCTATGCCAAATATTCTAAATGAACCGACGCAGTTTGATGAGTAACTATAGAAATATGACTCTCAAGTGAACAAACCTTTAACTTTGCTTGAGAAGCCTTGAGAATCTGTATCCTGTCATCTTGTGCAATCTTTTCAGTCAACTCCCCGAGGTAAAATGGCACCTATAATGGGAATGTTGTAAGTAGTTGCCAGTACGTAATAAATTATCTTAGATACTACTTTTGATTTACTATTCTCCTGAAATACACAACTCATTAAAAGAAAAGTTCCTTGCAACGAAACGCTCTTAACAACAGTATCAGTATGTTTGGTGCAAATGAAGCCATGTCCTTATATGAGCAAGAGAAAACAAACATCATAATATCATTCCTAATCCAATTTCTCCTTCTTCTTTTTTTCCCTTCCCTTACAATATTTTCCTCCGCAATCAAACACCCGTTTCCTTTCATTGTACTACACTTTCTCAGAAGGCAAACATACCAAAAAAAAAAAACTCATATCCAAACTTATGAACAATGTAACTCAAAAAATAAAATAAAATACCAGGAGGTATTTCAAATTGGTGGTGCTGATATCATCCTTGGTCTCATTGGCTGAGAATAGCCCCAGCTTGCTTATCATTTCTTCGCACTTTTCAAGAGCCTCACATCCCTTCCTCACCACCTCCTGAACCGAAAAGCACCATTTAATCCCAAATTCTAAAACCTAATCAGAAACTCCATGAACAACCCCAAATCAAAATATTATCTTTTCTCTTTTTTGGGAGAACTCGGCACAAGATTGGTGTACCTGATCAGTTTCCCCGGATTCTGTGGCCGACAGATGGATCTTCCGAGCTTGCTCGAAGAGAGCTGGGAGAGACATCTCCTCCATTGTGCATTCACCCATTAAAAGCCGGCTGCCAAAGGCCCCTTATTCTTAGCAAACTTTTTAACTAATTAAAGCTTCAAAAAAATTGAAATTAATCATATTAGTTACGTTTTTCCAAATATTGATCCAATTTATTTGTAAGATAAATCTCATAAACCAGTATTCTCACGCGCCCCAAAATCTAGGTCGGTGCTTGATTCGGGATTAATAATTTGATTAAAACCAAAATCCAACTCAAATTTTTACGATTGAAAATCAAGATATGTACAACAAGAAACAAAATGAGGAAAAATTCAATAGCGGATTTCTAAGTACAGAGAATTTCAGGAAAAAATTCAATAGCGGATTTCTAAGTACAGAGAATTTCAGGATTCTAGGGTTTTTCTTTCGAGTAAAATTAGTGGATTGAAAAAAGATATTTCATCACAATTAGAATTGAAATCAAGAAGGAAACAATAATTCAATAGGGAAATTTCAGATTAAGATCGTTCAGGAGAGAAAACCCTACCTCAAAATTACACAAGATCTCTGAAATTTCTCTTCGCTCCGAAAAGTTTCGCTGCAGAAATTGGCCTTCTACTCAGTGGGAAAGCTCGGAGGTCAAGCCAAGATTGAAAGCTTGGGTTGTGCTTCGGTGAAGAGAGAGAGAGAGAAAGAAAGAGAGAGAAAAGAAGAAGAAGTGAGATGATAAAAGAGAGGGACAACGAAGGAGAAAGTTCAATATCAGGTTGGAGCACTTTTTGCAAATTTCAGAAATTTTGGAGGTCAAAAGATAGTTTTCAAAAGTTAAGAAAAGTACAAAGATTATTTTCATCCAGAATTTTAAAGTCGTTTTAAAAAAATTTTCGGTTTACTTCTTAGATTTCTAATTTACCTCACTAAAATCTTTTTTATTAAAATTTTTGTTAAAAACGGATGAAAAAAGAAAGAAATTAGTTTGTATTTAGAACACTAGCTTCAAATGAAATATTTAGGCTGAAATTAGTTAATTTTTTAAAAATTAATAATAATTTTTATTGATTTTTTTAAAAAAGATAAAAATTTTATATTCATATCTAAAAACTAAACAAATCCTTACTCTTTCTAAATTTTTTTTGCTAGGATTCTTGTTAATGAAAACAAATGGAATAATCACACTTAATTCCATTTTTTGTTATGTTTTTAACTGAAATTTTAATGTAAAGTATTAAGCAGAACTGATTCAAAATTTAATGTGACAAAATGAGAGTTTTTTTAAATTTACAAACAAAATGACAACTACTATCAAATTTAAGATAAAGTCACATTGATAATGTATATTTTCGTATATCTTACCGTATAAATTCTCATTATGTATTTGCTAGTTTAAAAAATTAATGTACTACAATGTTTTTTACATATTTAAAATGCACCGTGAACATATCATATAATTATAATTTATATGTTAAAATTTTAAATTAAACAACTTACATACGGAATTTATAAATATTTAAAAATTTACCCTCTTTATTAATAACAGTGTTAACATTTGAAGTAAATTAATAAGTGATTTGTATATGAGTAATTAATAAATAGCATGAATTGTCCTTTTTACCTATTTTAATATAAATTTATTAAGGGTAAGATTTTTCTTAAGATAAAAAAATTTAAATTAATTTTGCGTTGAATATAAACGTGGGTTAATGTTGATTAGAAAAAGTCTTTTAAATGTTAATGACTATGTACAAGTTAGGTTTCAATTTCCAAAAACAAAAAAACAAAATCAAAATTGATATCAACGAGGATAGATTGTCGTAGATTTACAAGTTTAACATGTAGATTAAAAAAATTAAAAATTTAGACTATAGTATAAAAAAATTATTATACACCATTATATGTATCGAAGTCGAATGTTTGTGTCGTTGTTAACGAACTATCTAGATTTCGCTAGTACTCTACAGGCCCAAGCACTTTTTGCTATATTGGGCTTGACTCATCAGCCCAGTAAATTTCAACGGGCCTAATTACAATGAACACCTCTATTGAAGAAAATGATTCTCTAATTCATGAGAAATTGTAATTAAGTTTTTTTAAACTAATTTGTAATGAATAGCTTATTTTTCTTCTCTTATTATTAAATAGTAGTCTTTTAATAGTTTCAATTTTTGATTACTTTTCAGTGAAATTGTAGTAAATAAATTTTTTATGAAAATAATTAAAGTGAATGGTAAGGTTTTAAAATATTTGAAGTAAAATAAAATTTATTAGGTAAACAATAAATTTACTAAATATGTTACATATTTACAAGAAATAAATGAATAATTTATTTAATAAATTTATTATTATTGTAATTTACTTCAAATATTTTTAGAATCTACTATTTATTTCAAATATTTATGTAGAAATGTTATTTACTTCCTTCTTCACATTTATAATTTCTGCTCTAAAAATCGGTTTTTTTCTCAGATCACTGTTACCTTATTATTTTTCCTGTTGTTATCAAGATTTATTTATTTATTTTTTTTTGGGTTGCTAATCATTGTGTTCCCAATGTTAGATCCTTGGAGTCTAATGATGAAATTGAAAGGTAGACATATTGCCACAATGCCACCTAGTCTGTCGCATGTTCCATAATCCTTGGTTGTTGAGTGGGATTTGTTATCCCAAAAAATAGTCTCTCTAATCAAATATTAATCTCATGTCTTTGGTGAAAACTCTATATATAATATATGATAATATCTTTTTAAATTGTTCTCAAGCAATGATAATAATAATAATAATAATAATAATAAAGCGTTCCTCTTCTTTTTTTCCCCCTATTAAACTTGAAGACTAAACAAAATGAATGGTAAAATTTTCAAATATTAATTATCATTCCTGAAACAAATAATTACCTAATATAGCAATGGGTTTCACAAACGATTGCCACCTTTATTTTTGGTAGTTAATCAACGAAATATATGCAATGTTTCTATTAGACTTTATGTTTAACTACTACTTAGAATCAGATAACATCATATTTAATGAGTGGGACATTCTAGAAAACGAGGTGTCCTTGAATACCCACCGCGCTTTTATATTCTTCTATATTTATTTTGACTTTTTTTTTTCCTTTATTTTTCGTCAATAATTCAATCAAGTACTTTTGCCTCGTTGTGCATGGTGTTTACTATTTATCCCCTTCAATTATTTTGCTTACATTCATTATTTTTTCATGAAGAGAAACTCATTAAGAAAAAAAGGCTTTTATCAAAAGTGAAAAACGTTGGAAACTAAAAGACAAAGAGAACTTGTAAGTGGGCAAAAATAAAGAATTGTGTAAAGTGTAACTTTCCTAAGAAAAAACTTGTAGTGGCCCACATTTGCATCTTCGGGTGACAAGACCTCATCCTTTTTTCTTCGCAAAGGCACATAATTTTATTTATAATTTTACGTTGGGATTTAAAAATGCATCATATTAATAACGAATAACTTTGAACGATTAGATCTTTATTTAAATTTCTCAAACTACTATAATTTTATAAGTACGTGGGGTTTATAACAGTAGTTCATGGCATTCATTCATCCAACGAAGAGAGATATTATTATCTCTTGTGGGACCCATGACAAACTTCACTTTTTTTTCCTCTCTAATTTCCTGGTGAAGAACATGGGTTGCGCCCACAAATGGCCTCACTTGATTGTGACCCTTTCTAGTTTATTCTTCCCTCCTCATTTTCTCCAATTCTTTATTGCACAAAATAGTACACACACATGACACTAGAGAGAGAAAACAAGAGAGAGAAAGAGAGAGAGAGAGAGAGAAAAAAAAAAACAAGAGAGAGAGAGAGAGATTGCTTGAGCTATAATGAAATGAATCAAGCATCACAAAGTCCAGATTTCGAGGGCAGATCTTGACTGTTAAAGGCTATTATGTGGGTAGTTTGTTGGCCAATTATTTCCAAAAATATTACTTTTATGTCAAAGCAGATTCTACCCCTTTTTTTTTATTTTATTTTTTTATGTAATTTAATGTTTTTTTTTTTTTAACTTTGTCTATGAACTTTCTACTGAACAAGTTCCTAACTTTACAGAATTGCAAAGGTCTCAGCCAAGGAAGCAAAACTTAAGCAGAAGCTAATCTCTCTCTGGCCCTCCATGAAGACCCGGTTTCTTAGTTGTTCCAAAAATGAAAAATATGTCTCGGAACTGAAATCCATTTGCTTCATTTCTTGCTCTTATTATCATTTTTTTCCACAAGATGCTCCTCCGCAATTGTAGCCCTTTTGACAGGTACATGCATTTCAACCAATATGTGTCTCCTCCACAACATTATTCCATGTTTTATTATTATAAGTCAGAGACTGTCTTAGTCAGAGTCTACTCGTAAGTAAGTATGTTAATGCTGATCGTCCCTTTCTAAACTTCTGATTATGGAGAAAAAAAAAAAAAGAAGAAGAAAAAGAAAATATCATGTTTATGAGAAGAAACAAAAGGAGAGGTTGGTGGGTGCTTTATTGCTAATGAGGTCAATCAAAATATGAGGCCAATTTAGTTGCAACTCTTGGTATCTTAAAAGCTCCAACAGTTTCTTTGATAATGTGGTCCAAGGTTTGAGTTATTAATATTATGTTTATTATTTATTTGTTTCATATATTCATATCTTGATACCATCCAAGAAAATAAAGGTTGGTATACAAGAGACTAAAACGAGTAATCAATATTGCAGGAAAATTAAAAAATTTTAAAAAATGTCTGTGTTCTTTTGGTTTTAGTGTAAGAACGTGAAAAAGGAACATACTTTTCACTGATTTTGAAAAGCACCTTGTGTTTGTAGTCTTTTGTTAGTACTTTTCACGGTAATTTAATGAGTATAAATTTATAAAAAATTTTAAATAGACTGTAGTTTTGTACAGGTAAGCCACTCTGTTAAAAAAAAAAAAAAAAAAAAACAAACAGCGATTAATAAAATAAATAAAGAAACATGAGGAATTTTTGATAAATTATTGGCAAATGAATTTATTCACTTTTCTTTATCAGTAATGGTGACAAAACAGCCAGGAATCTAGAGTTTTTGCTTCCTATAGCATTTGAGTGAGCAAAGTAAAGGAAGAACAAGTGGGGTTTTTGGGGGTCTTTCTTTCACTGAAAACCAGGAACAATTCTTTTTATCTTTTTTTATTTTTTATTTTTTAATTCTTTAAAGAATTTTTAATCTTTATTTCGTTTTTCTACTTTTATGCTGTTAAAGTACAGGGCTTTTTAACGGATTCTGGAGTCACACACGTGTAAACGCCATTGCTTTTGGCCTTTCTCTGGTCTGGCCATTTAAATGTGAGAAAACTCAACTCTCAAATCGACACAAAAAAAGACTGCAACTCTTTTTTTTTTTTTTTCCCTTGCAGTTGAGTCTCTATAAATGCCTAAGGATCTCCTCTAGAAAGAAAGCCGCAAAATTTTCTTTTTGAGGCCTTTTCTGGTTCCGCAACTGAAGAATTTCTACACCTCATGTAAGTTCTGCAACAAAAGTTCGAATCTTTATCAGAATTATTAATTGCTTCTGGGTGTTCTGGATTCTGCTACTGCATTTAGTGCCTAAGTTTTATGTCTTTATTTTCTTTCTTTGAAAAAGCACTCATGATTGAAAATTTCAGTTCTTTCTGATGAGAAATTCTAATCTTGAATTTCCCAACTCATTTATTTTTGCCCCTAGTTTTGCCAACAAGTGAAAGGAAATTGGTGAGAAATGGATGAGAAAGTGGTCCCCATCTCAAACTCTTTTGCCTCTGAAGATAAGAGTTTTGATAGCTTGTATCCCATGTATTTTGGTGTTTCTTGTGCATTTTTCGCCGTTCGTCTGTTGTCATTACCTCATGATGTCGGAAACGAGAGATGGTCTGACATAAGAGAGAAAATGCTTCAAGGAAGTGCTCAGCTGTTGGGGCTGCTGGTATGGAGAGTTCAAAGAGAAGGGCTTGATGGTGGGGAAAAGTGTGGGATCCTGCTAAAGCTCAAGAACGCCGAGAGAGAGGTTGCGGAGTTGAAGAGAATTAGGCGCGAAGACGCCAAAGCGAATGAGAAGGTTGTGAGCATCTTTGCGGCACAGGAACAAACCTGGTTGATTGAGAGGAAGAAACTTAGGCAGCACATAGGAGCTCTTATGAGTGAGTTGAGGGTTCAAGAGAAGAGGAAGGCCCAAGTAGTTTCCGAAATGAGCGATAAACTGAAGGAGATGGAGCTTTTGGTGCAAGACAGAGAGAAGGCTTTGGAGGAAGAGGGTGAGAAGAGGAAAGAGCTGGAAGAAAAACTAAAAAAAGTCGAGAGTGTTGCAGAAGAATTGAGGGAAAAGGCGAAGCGCGAGTCTCAAGAGCATTCTTCTGATCTTCGGAAGCACAAAACCGCCTTCATTGAGCTTGTGTCAAACCAGCGCCATCTTGAGGCAGATATGAGTAGAGCTTTAAGGCAAGTTGAAGCCAAAAAGCGGGAGCTTGAATCTGTCTTGAAGCAGAAGGAAGAATCTGTTATGATGGTCCAAAAGTTGTCGGCGGAGATTGTGAATATGCACGAGGATTTGGAGCAGAAAGACAAGATTTTATCAGCTACACTGAGGAAATCAAAGTTGGACACAGCAGAGAAGCACATGCTTTTGAAGGAGGTCAAGTTATCGAAGGCTAAGAGGAAGCAAGCTGAGCTTGAATCAGAAAGGTGGAAGGCGGTATCGGAGTCTAGGCAAGAGAGGCATTCGTTGAGAAATATGTTGGCAAAACAAGCCAACTCTAGATTGGAGATTGTTCCCGCTGAAAAAGGTTTGCGTTCCACACCAACCGGCTCGTCTCTTTCACATGTCGGCCTTACAAAATCACAGCCAAGTACTGCTCTTGGTTATGAGCATCATTCTGAGTTCGCGAATGAACCTGAACTATTCTCTCCCCCTTTTGACAGCTACTCGCTTTGCGCAAATGAGGACCTAGGTAAGAACAAATTTCTCACTAATACTACTGCATTTTTCTTCTCTCACTTTTCAGTTGACTTTGTTTCATATTCTAATTGTGTTTTCTTCTGTCCGTTGGTCTTGGTTTTGTTTTGTTTTATGTTAGCCGATGTTAAACAAGTCGAGAGTTGGGTTCGGTCGGAGGCAGAGAGATATGCAGCTGTGATTGAACAGAGGCATCACCTAGAAATAGATGCTTTTGTAGAACAATTGAGGCTTAAAGACGAGAAATTAGAAGCGTTCCGCTGGCGGTTGCTGAGCATGGAACTCGAATCGAAACGACTGCAGTCTCATGTTGAGGGGCTGAACAAAGAAATCTTACAGCTCAGACACAAAAACATGAAAATGGAAGCATTATTGTTGGAGAGGAAGAAGAATTAACCACCTTGAAAGAGCAGTTGCGTCGCAGTTAAGTTCTCTAAGCCAGAAGTACAAGTTCATGAAAATGATAGCAGTGAGGAAAATTCCATTTGGGCACAAGTCAAGGTAATCAAGAGCCATCCAGGAGAGGAAGAGCAAGAAACAAAGACAATCTCGGTTGACATGCCTCAAGACGAAGAAAGCAATGAGAGAGACGAGGGAATCTCGTCAATTGACGAGGCTAGAGGCAGAGATGTAACCTTGACGGTTCAATCTCCCGACAAAGATTTCGATGAACAGAAAGAAGATCCTTCTGAAGAGGGAAGTTCAAGTCCATTGGAACTAGATGTAACCGAAAAGTTATCACCATCACCATCGTCATCGTCTTTGGTTACCGAACAACACTCGAGTAACGCAAATATTTCACAATGGAGGATGGATATTCATGCTCTTGGTGTCTCCTACAAGCTCAAGAGGCTTAAACAACAGCTCATTATGCTTGAAAGGTTGAGAGGAATGCAAGAAAGTGGCGAAAATAAAAAGGAAAGCACCGGTGATGGAGGGGAAACCGGCGTAAAAGACTTTTTATCTTTAATGTCCTTGCTGAATAAACAAGTTGGGAGGTACCAATCTCTCCAAGGGAAGGTTGATGATCTTTGCAAACGGATGGTAAGCTCCGATCACGCGGAAAAGAAAACCATAAAAATAGACAAAAATAAAAACTTTGGCCATTTATGCCCATATCCCTTTTATATTATGGCTTTAGGAAATTTTGAAAGCATGATACTAATCTCATAATGAGTTTTTGATTCATGAAAAACTTGCAGCACGAGAGTGATCTAAAAGTATGTCACGGAGATTCGAGCACAGTTAGAGCAAAAGAGAAGACCAAGAAACTAGAGCACTTCCTTGAGGAGACGTTTCAGCTGCAGAGATATATAGTAGCAACAGGACAGAAACTGATGGAAATCCAATCCAAGATCACTTCTGGACTTGTTGGGGTCGGGAAGGAGATCGACAAGTCGACCGGATTCGACATGAACCGCTTTTCCGAGAGCGTTAGGACTCTCTTCCATGACGTTCAGAGAGGTATTGAAGTTAGAATAGCGCGAGTTATTGGAGATCTTGAGGGCACATTGGCTTGTGAAGGCATGATACGCTGGAAGAGGTAGTGACAATAAAAATAAAAAGACATTGTAATGGTGTAGTTTTTTGTACTGATTTTCTGTACTTAAAAATTGTATAGGCAAAAACGACACATATAAATGTATCCATCTTCTTCCATGCTGCTACATGATTCAGTTGCAGTGAAAATGGTACTTTTCCTTGGAAAAATTATGTGGTTTGTTAGAAAACGACATCTGGTTTTTCATATGAAAGTTTGCCACCGTTTCTATGCAATAGTTATAAGACATTTTGTCGTTTATGCACGTAAATTTAAATCAAAAGGAATTTTGCCGTCGTTTATGCAAAGAAGTGGACCTTTTTTTTTTCCCCCTAAAATTTTGCTGTCGCTCAAGGCAAACACGACCAAGCGCTTGTCGTTTGAGTTGAAATTTTTGTTGCCGTTTGTTCAATCAAACGGCATGTCGTATTTTTGGACTTGTAGAAGTCGTCAATGTTATGCATATGCTGTGCCTGTTATAATCTTCATACGACAGCTTAGCGAATAATAATTATGACAAAATCTTCATACAACAGGATGTCATTTATTTATTTGTCGCGTAAGCTTAAAACGGCATGTAGTTTGAATTTAAGAATTTTCTGCCCTCAAAATACAAGGTTACTGTCATTTATCTATTTTTCTTCATAAAACCGATGAAACGACATGTAGCTTCTGTTTTGAAATGAGTTAAAAAGTGTTGGC
Source organism: Ficus hispida (assembly GCA_025413025.1). Taxonomy (NCBI): domain Eukaryota; kingdom Viridiplantae; phylum Streptophyta; class Magnoliopsida; order Rosales; family Moraceae; genus Ficus; species Ficus hispida. The sequence goes on from CM046364.1 coordinate 18,625,329, forward strand.
AAAAAATAAAAATAAAATTCATTTTGAAAACCAAAAAAAAAAAAAAGTAATAATAATACACTTGGTTACTGTCTGGTCACAAGTCTCATTCTCTATGGTTATTTTCGAATTTAATTCCGGTGAGAAAATAATGCATATAATAATTAATAAGCGGCTGTCAAGTTGGTTAAATGTCAATATGTAATCTAGCCCTACTTAAATAAGAGTAAAATAATGTGTGCAATTAAGTGGTCTGAATAACTAGTTCCATCTTTCTAAAAAAAAAAAATAATAATAATAATAATAATAATAAATAAATAAATAAAAATATCTTGCTCCATCACATAGGACGCAGACTTATATCAGCATTATTTTACTAATAAAAAAACTTATATCAGCATTAATTTGCTTTTAGCATGTATGTGTGTGTGCGTGTGTGTGTGTATACACACTCATACACACACACCTCATGGCACTAGTAGTCAGCAAAAAAAATATTAGTGGCTTCCTTTAAAGTAATATATAATTTTCTCCTGACGGAAAGGGGATATATAATCTTATTCAAGTACAAAAATATTGTGGTGGGTGCCAACATTACTGGAATTCGCTTTCATAAGATAAATTGTGCACTTTATGATTGTCTGTAATGTTTGTCTTTTGACAATCCTTCCAGTGCTATGGAAGTGAGATTCATAAGCATGTGCTAATTGTTTACACATAGTTGAATAACACTAGATATATTAATTATAATCTCAATTCTAAAATATCGGAGATATATGAGTTATCTTTTTTTTTAATTAATTTTTTAAATAATTATTACATTACTTAAAATTAAATAATTGTAACTACATGAGTGAAAATATAATAACTTACTGTCACTTTATTTGATAGTTAAAAGTTGAGGTTCTAATTGGTATTCCTACAGCTTTTCTACATAATTTATACACAAGAGTTCTTCTTTAGCCGCCTCTTCTTTTCTTTTGCATTTATTTACAGAATCCGCACAAGGAAAATTCAGTGTCGACAATAAGAACCAGGTTTCAAATTTCTTGTATTTGGCCTTAAAATCAAGAATATGTAAGGTAACGACTCTAATTCCACATAATGAAAGAAGAATCCGTTTAATATGATAAAAAAGTATTTATCAATCAACATTGAAAAGTATTATCTATTGATATTATATAATTTTAGACCGTTAGATATGTATGAAATTCTATTAATTTTTTGTGTGTGTATAATTAGTGATAAATGGTGATATTGATGCAGGAGGTGGTTCTATTACTGGTGTTGAACAAATGTATCTTTGTCCATTTTGCCTTCGTTTAGTTGTCGTTTGCTCTTATGGGGGTCGTTTAGCTTATAGCATTTTAATTGGCTGTGCGTTTTGTGCACCAGCTTTAGAGTCCTTTATATTGTGGCTTTGAAAACATTTTAACCTAGACCATTATATTGTGTTCTTCTAATGAAAAAGAACAGAGGCGCGCCTCCTTTTCCTTCGTTTCAGCCCTGGATTTGGCTTGGGATTTGGTTCGTTGAAACCATGTCTTGTTCCTTCGTTTCCGCTGCATCAGATGTGAAAGCCAAAAAGGGTGTGGAAAAATCAACAGTACATGCATATAACAATATGTGTACATGTAAATCTATAATTTATATAAATATATGTATGCATATGTTTAGATAATATCTATGTATGCATGCATATGAAGTTTAGATAGGTGGATATAATAATGAGTGACAGATATTTTGGACGGAAAATCTTCAAATGTTCCCTCTTTCTGCTACATCTTTCTATAGAGGTAGTTGTGTTATGGTTTTTTGCATTTAAGATTTTCCGAGTAAGTCAGTCTCAGCCTTCTCTTTCGCTGCTGCAACTCTGAAGTTCCCACATCCACAGAACACCTTTTTTTTTTTCTTTTCTTTTTTTTTTTTAACATATATAATTAATTTTTTGATTTATTTCTCACTTTTTCTTCTCGTGCTGTTTATTGTAAATTTTTGTCATGAGTTTGCATATCATGCACGTCTTTCTAAATAACTAAATAATTTTGATCAATTTCTCTTTCACTTTAATGAGACTGGGGTCTCTTCTCTACGCCTCATATATATGTCCAATCCAGAAGTGCCCCACTAGCTAGATGGTTTCCTCCGTCACTGACCCTTTTTTTTATCACGTGGCCAAAACCATCTATAAAAGCATTATTGAGCACTAATAAAACAAATAGGAATTATCAAGAAAACCAAAAAGAGAAAACATTATTGAAGAACTTTGGAAAGAAGCTAGTGGAGCATATTCGACCAAGTTGGAATTCTTTTTCTTTTTTCTTTTTTTTTTTTTGGATTATTTTCTTTACTTGCTTGGGGAAAAAGGCAAGTCCTACAAATCCTTTTTTGTGTTCCACACATGGAATTTAATAGATTCTAAATATTAGAAGCCAAAAACAGACTAACAAGGCCAATCAAGGGACAAGATAATTCGAGTATTCTTCAAGAAAGTCTTCACATCCCATCAAGCTATTTAATATTTTTCCAATTAATGCGGGATTCAGTAAGAGTTTGGGCAAGAACTGAGGAAATGTCAAACTTAAGGACAGTGGTTATAAAGAGCAGAACTTTCGTAGCAAAAGCTCTAGGGGGACATATCACAACTCAATGAACCCTGCTTTCATGGTCTTTTCCAAAACCTGTGCAATTTTAATGAACGAAAAATAGCTAAATAACTAAATCCTTCTTTTGAATATTATTGATATGGAATTATGCATAATTCATGCATGTTTTTTTTATTCTTCAGCTCAAAACAAAATTAAGGATGCGTTTGGTTTGTTGGTTGGAGTTGAAATTTTTAAGTTAAAATTAGTTGACTTTTTAAAAATTAATTATAATTTTTATTGATTAAAAAAAATAAAAATTGAGATAAAAAATTTAAGTTGAAATTGAAACATCAAAAAGAAAGTTAAAAAATTCTTATTATTATTATTTTTTTTGCATAATCACCAATGAATTGGGCACGTTGTAGGCACTCTCGACCTAACTGCCTCTCTTCTGGAAAACATCTTTTTTCTACTTTTTTAATAATTTATTTCGTAAATTGCTTTTGCATGCGAGTAAAATAGACCGAAGATGAACTGGTCTGACTTTTCAAACGGGCTCCACCGATACATAACCGTTGATGGTCGCTGATCTCCGCATCATCCAATGAAAATCACCAACGATGGTCTAGTGGTCCCACGCAATGGGTGTTTTCGTAATTTTGTTAATATAAGAAAATAAGAAAACAAAAATCAAAAATCAAAAGAAGAGCCTGGCCATATTCTCGTGAAGAAGAAGCGCCAGGAGCGTTTGCTATGATCACCTGCTCTCTCGGCAGTCACAACTCACATTCAACACCATCCCCCCCCTCTCTCTTTCTCTCTCTAGAAACCCAAACACTCATCTCTCTCTCTATTAAAACTCTCACACCCTCACCTCCACAGCTCCACCAACTACTCAGAAAACCCACTTTGCTTCTGTTTCTTTTCATCTTTATCTATATATATACACAGAGTGTTTATATATTCATATACATATATAGTTACAGAAAGGAAATGGAAGCGATCAACGAGAATATACCAAAGCTCTCTCTCTTCTCACTTCCGAGTCTGCAGTCATCCGGTGATTCCGAGCCACCAGGTTCAATGTCACCGCCGCTTCGAAGCTCAGCTTCGGTCCCTTTCCTGTGGGAAGAAGCACCGGGGAAGCCTAGACGGTGCAGTTCATGTAACACAGCCGGTGATCTGCCAGCGGATGAAATTACTACAAAGTCCCTGGGACTGCCTCCGAGGTTGTTGGCCGCCGTGGAGATGAAATTTACCAACATGCCGTCGCCGACGACAGTCCTTCATGGGCCTGACGCGGGCCGGTCGATGTCGTTCAGGATCCCAGAGAGCTTGGACAGAAGGGTTGCGCGATCGGATCAGAGAAATGGCTATTTTGGGTCTGCGAGGTGGGGGAGTTTCAGGAGGAGCAAGGGAATCTTGGGGGCTAGTTTCGACATTTCGTCCTCGAGGGTCGAGAGTGTCGACGGCAGCGAAGGAAACGGTGTCGTTTTTGGCGGTGGTGCCGGTAGTTATGATCATCATGAGAAGGTGAAGGTCGTCAGGGTTAGAAGAAGAAGTAGCTTTTTGAGTCTCTCTCATACAAAGTCGTCGTCTCATTTGTTGGTATGTGACTTTTTTTTTTTTTTTTGTAATTTTTTTTCTGTCACGTGAAAATTCTGGAATATGGAATAAGATCATTAATATGCATAGATAATTGGAAGAAGTTCTAAGTTATATGTTTGATTTTACATGTACATATATATATGTGTATATATGACTTTGATCGCACGTTTTCATGCATGTTTCTGTCGTCGTGAATTTTCTCCTGCTTGCTTTGGTTCCAAAGTTGAAATCGTATATATTTGTATATCTGATTCAACGATTAAATAATATTCAATATAATTGCTGTGTGTATATATATATTAATATCATATATACATAACTCATTTATGGATGAATTTCAAAAGTTCACATGTTGTGCATTAAAACATAATTAATCTCCATGTTCTGCCGCAACTATAAGCACTTTTAGTTTCAATATTAATGACACATATATATATATGTATGAATTAATTAGTAATTATTTTATTTCATGACTTTATGGTTTCTCTTAATATATGTTACCGTCGGCACTATTATGTTACATATTTATTATATATATCTTGCTGTGTACATGAGTCTCTAAATATGCATAGTACTACAACAGCAGCTATTATTCAATAATCTAATCTGTGTATATGTAATATTACACACACACACACACACACATATGTGTGTGTGTGTATAACCAATATTTATCGTTAGTGCAGGCAAGCATTTATGAAAGCTTTAAGCAGGTGGTCCCTTGGAGACGCAAGCATGATAAAGAAAGAAAAATACAGGGCTCTTAATGTGTGTCGATCTACTTGATCGTGCTGTCATTGACTTGTTCTACTCTTTTTTCGCCCACTAGTTGGATTTTCTGCTCTCTCTTCTCTTCTTTTTTTTTTTTTTTTGGTTTTTGTTTATATAGCCGGAAATTTAATATTCTGATTATGTAGTAGAGAGAGTTTGCATATGATCAATATATATATACATATATCATATATGCCACTTCATATATTTTTTTAATCAACGGCTATCTACATTATGAGATGGGGTGCCACCATATGTTGTAGTTTGACATTACAAAGTTTTATATATATATGTGTGTGTGTGTGTGTGTGTAACCAACTACTTCGGTCCCTTTCTAATAAATTGACATAATGCACAATTGCACATGCAAAAAAGATAGAGATATAAAATCTATGTAGCAGAAAGAGTTGGTAGTACTACTGAACAGAGTAGTTAACACTTTTTTTTTTTTTTAGTTTTTTATATCTATATGAGTAGAATTTGTGAAGCCTAATTATCAATTTAACACAAAATTAGCATGTGGATTAACCTTAAGAGCCAACCACCGTAAATGTTGCGTGTTCATTTGTTTCCACTACTTTCTCGGTAGTTAAAGTGAATTAAGTGCTGGCATGGATGGAAGCACAAATAAGCCTGTTAAATGGGTTTGAAATGGCTGGAAAACAAATAGAGCAGCATCATAGTTACCAAATAAAATCAGCTAATCAGAAAATTTTAGCATCAAAAACACCAAAATGGCAATATTTTCCTGAATGTCTAATCTAGTTCTGGCATATAGACAAAAGTGATATGGTCTTCTTGTCATTCCAATGTGGTTTTTACTAATAGAAAACATTATAAATCTATTTCCTAGCTAGCCAGCTAGCAAGAACTTTTTTGACTGTAAAGTTAATACTTTAGCTAGAGACCTCTTGTTCTTGTAATTAGCTTTGAAACAAGCCTGTCTCAGCTTCTTGGTTTTCTCAGTCAGTTCCATGTCAGGCACTTCCTCCAGAAGCCTCTTATGCTCTTCCAAAATCCTTATCTCCTCACTATCCAAGCCCATTTTCTGCATTATCATGCAATTCAACACTTTACTTACATTCAAATTAAGCACGACTTCCAAAAATTGAACACTCAAAATAAACAGAGAAAATCAGATTTTCACAAAGCCGTACCTTAACATTGCTGATCAAGTACTTCAAGCTCTTGAACTTCCTGTGGGGCCACCTCGTGATGTTGAGCTCTCGGCACCGTCTCTTCAGCCGTGTCACGCCCACATCCAACTCCTTGGCTGCTTCCTTAATAGGAAGGTCAAAGTACTTCTGTATGTCATCCAATTCTAGCTTGGAACACCTCTTGTAACTCCTGAGTTTACCACAATTCGTACCAGCAAAGACCTCGCTTTCGATCATCGTCGTCATCCTCGGAAATTCAGAACATTTGTTGTCCTGATCAGTTGTACTGCTGGTGGGATTGATCATGTTCATTTTGTTCATGGCATGGTGTTGGTTGTCGTGATGAAAAGAAGTGACACATTTGGTTTGAGGCTTTTCGTCGACCATTGTATCTTCACGATTAGGATACGAAAAAGCGTGGTCAAAATCCAAGGAAAAAGCACCACCAAAGTCTTCAAAATCTTGGAAATCAATACGAGGAAGTTGGTCATGGTACTGTGACGACAGTGGTAGCAAATTGGACTGATCATGATCAACTAAGGTCTCTAGACTCTCGAATGGTTGAAAATCTAGTAATAGGCTGCAAACATAAAAGAAAAACCCACAAAACAAACTCAATAAAAATGGAATCTTTTTCCCTTCTCTTTGCTTCGATGTCAATTAGAAGAATCTTTAACAGTATAAAAAGGGTAAAAGTCAAATGGGTCATCAAGAAATCAACGTCAAAAACAGGGGGGGGTGGGGGGAAAGAAAAGAAAAAAAAAAATCAAAACACGAAAAAAGTTCAATGAGTGACTTACTTTCCAAGTGGGTTACTTTCATGGTAGAGCCAGTCAAAATCAAATGGGTTTTCAATCTTTGGAACGATAAGGTGGTTAGAGTAGTGGTACTCCATTGAAATTGGGAATTCGAAGGAGATTTTTATTTTTTATTCTTTGATTGGTGAGTGTTGGGTGAATTGGATGATGGGAAAAAGTAAAGCAAGAAGACGAAAAATTAAAAATAAAAGAAAAAAAAGATGGAGAGTAGAGATGGGTATAAATTGGTAATATATAGAAGGAGATGGAAAATTAGTCAGTTCGTGTACGTGCCCATCTTTGGGAGTTACAATCTTAGTGGAATTTACTAGCTAATTAAATGCTTTATTTTGTAGTTAGCGAACGATTTCCAATCAAATAATAGGGGGGCTGAGGATATATATCAATTTAATGTTTCTAATTAGCATTAATTATCACATTTAGCCTAATGAAAACACGTCCATGAAAATATATACATGCATCCCATGGAATGTTCACATCAACATTCATGTTCTTGCACGATACACGACTGCATATTACATTGTCGTTTAATAACAAGAGAACAAAAAATGAGTAAAAGAAATTAGAGATCTAGAGAGAGAGAGAGAGAATTTTCTTTGATAGGATGAAAAAAAAAACTATATATTTACATATATATTTTCTTTGAATTTACACTTAATAAAGGTAAATGAAACTATGGTGAATTTGTTTCCTTAAAGGTGAAAAAACTGTTATTAAAGCACGTTTTTAGATAATCTGATTTTTATTAAAGTTGATTAATTTTGTATATTTCTTTTGATTCTAATGTAATTTTAATGTGATTTGACGGTCTATACACCAATAATAGAGTGATTTTTTTTTTTGTAGCACATAATTTTTCATAATTTTGTTTCCCTTGACGTTTCCATATTTTATATATATATATATATATTTTTAGAGAAGTTTAAAACTATAATATGGATGATAATTACATGCATGGATGCATAAACATGGAGTGTGGAACATGAAGGCATATATCCCAAGACAGGAAATTAATTAAGATGGAGTAAGTTACGTAACGATTAACGAGGTTGAAGAAATAAATTCCACATAATGATAGATTTAATTGCGATTCTGTTATAAAATTATTCCACATTTTTATCTTTATTCACCATTTCGTTTCATTTAATAGCCACCCAGGATTTAAGGGCTGCGTGATTACTAATTTAGTTATTTGGCAGTAATTTCGTATTATTCATTATTAATTAGTGAAGAGAGAGAGAGAGCCCTCATAACTTGAAAACGGGCCATGAATGAACAGACACGTGTCTTCCTTCCCTATTTTGGGGTTGACGCAAAGTTAGTGGTTGGGCTTGAAATTGATGCCTTGGGCCCAAGGCCATTTATAGGCTGGGTCGGCTCATCTTAAATTTCACCCATTTGGGAGTCCGCAAAGCAAATAATTGAAAAGTTCACGTCCTAATGCTAATCCGTCTAAAGTCTATTCTTTATTCATTTTTGCTTAGAAGTCATATTTTGTTTTAGTGGAACATTTTTTTTTTGGTAATTTTGTAAGATTACCCCTCATAAAAGACATATATGAATTATTATCACAATTATAATAGCTTAAGTTTCATTGTTCTATAAGATAAATTATTTCGTAACGATTTGATTTATAATTGAAATTCACTTATATGTGTTGCTTTTTAAATTTTTAATGTAAACATTCAGGTATCAAACTGGCAATTCAATAACAAAACAACAACAATAGTATCTCTCGGTGAAGTAAAGGTAAATTTCCTAATCCTACCATTAGTTTTGTCTTTTTAATGATCTTAACAAAAATGAAAGAATCATGGCAGGAGATTGGAATGAACAAGCATCATTCCTAGAATTAAAAAATTATTATTTTCATTGGTCTTCATGGGACCCACTGAAATGCCAACAATCACGGCACTGATTAAACTAGAGAATATCTAACAACAAATTATTAAAAATAAATAAATAAATAAATAATAAAAAACTACCATCATTTAAAAAAAAAAAAGGGAAAAAAAGAAAGAAGGTAGGTTTATGACTCAAAATACTCCCTTCAAATTTATTGTCTCATTTTCATATTTTAAAAATTATCTTATTAATAATATTTTGATAATTTATTAATTTTTTTAAAAATATTTAATATTTAATATTTAATATTAATAAAATTTTAAATTTAAACAATGTGTCATTATTTTATTAGAGAATAATTAATAAAATATAAAATTTAGAATAGTAGATGTCGACTCTAAAATTCAAGCCCCACCAAAAAAAAAAAAAAAAAAAAAAAAAGAAGGGACGGGTGTAAAAGAATTCAAAGGGGGATGGTACTAACTGAGAAGGGTGGGTCCGAATCCGAGACGTTGGTTTTTGATCAAAAATCAAACAGCTTTAACGTTTTCTAATTGGTGGGTTTCCACCACCATCTAACCATTCAAAGGAAAAAAAGTGCGATAGATAACATAATAATAGGCCACCAATTGATGACTTCCTGACCTGTACTGTTGTCTGTACAATCGACCTTTTATGGAGTCTACATATTCGACGGTCAGAGCTTACCTCATCCACACAAATCACTTACATAGAATTGTTTTTTTTCCTTCGCTAACATGAATTTGCACTTTCAACCGAAAAAAATGTGGAGAGTTGATAAATTTACAGAATATATAGTGAATAACATTTAATATTCAATTTATATATTTTTACTTTCATAAATATACTACATATTGTGTATATTTTACATTCAATATGAAAGAGAAGTAAAAATTTAGAATATAACGATAATTTCATATATAAATATACCATAATTATTATTTTATATGTCAATAAAATTTTTTTTGTGGTGTAAAGATAAGCAAAATAAATAGATGGAATTGAACAGTTAGAATGAGGTGTGAATTATGAATGGAGGGAGGGGCTCGTCTGCCTTTTGTTGGGTAAACATAACTACTTCCAAGGTCATGTCTTTTTTGGCCCTCTATATTATTTTCCCACCCCTGTGTGGACTCTAGCTTTTTTCTTTTTTCACTCTTTTTTTTTATTTATTTCTTTTAATAAAACCATATTTCTTTTCCTTTTATGAAATGCTTATTTCATTGCTAGAATTCATTAATAAAATTTGTAAGTATGGGGGATGAAAGCTGCATTTCGTAAGCGAGAAAATAAAAATAGGAAAGCTAATAGGGATCATCAGATTATCATATAGCATTGTTTGAATTTAATTTTCCTAGACATAAACTCTTGTATTAAGCTTAATGACTCATTAGTTTGACTTTTTTCAATGATTATGTTAACATGGAGAACCTCCATTTGGTACCAATAGTGCACGACACTCTCATTTTTTTTAATTCAAATGTTTTTTTTAATAATTTAATATCATTGGATGATGGGATTCACGTAGTATACTTCATCAATATCAAATAGATCATATGATTCCTTTTTTTTTTTTTTAATTTTATTTTATAAAGAGATCATATGATTAGACTAAATACTTACCATGTTGACCTAACTCTTTAACATTTTGGTTAATATAAAAAGGAAAATTCATGTGGCAAAGTGTTGAAAAAGTGGTGTGAAATCTTTTTGACTAGCAGGCGTGATTTTCGTTTCACTTACTCTTTGGATTAGGCGCGTAGGCTTGAAGGGTGGAGCATAGAAAGTAGCACCACGAGTACCAGCCTCGCGTGCCTTCTAAGCACGTGGAGGGTGTGTGATGTGAGATTTTCAGTCGCGTTCCACCGTAATTACCCAAAACTCCAATATAATGCTGTCGAGACACATATCGATTCTTAAATAATCATATCGAAATTTGTAATATATTGTGTTAGATTATCATTTCATTTATGAACAGGTTCAAAATGGTGTCTTTCGTATAGCTCATATTTTCTCTAAGAATCAATTAGCAGATACGCTCACCAAACCTTTTTTGTATTTGCGTATTCTCACTCTCAATACCACAATGTTGAAATTTTTTCATGAAGCTCAATCTTGCGGTGGCAAAACGTAAAAATTAAGTAATTGTATTTTTTTGTTTATCTCTATAATTATCTAGTTAGTTTCCTAGTTTTGTTTCTAAATTTACTTGAATTGTAAAAGTCCTTAATTTAAGATAATTAGCTAAATTTAGGAAGATTAGAATTTTTGAATTTGTACATAATATTCAATCTTATCAATAGAACGACCATACCATATTTCACTCAATTCTATAATTAAGTAGTGGAATCAAATTTCCTCAAAGATGTGTATGAATCTGTTTGATTAAGTCCATATATTCGTATGAGACTTCTCAAAATAAGGACTCGATTGAGGTAAATTTTTTGGTTTGGTTCCTGGTGACAGTTAAGGGATTAGAATACACTTTTTTTAGTTGAAATTTTTAAGAGAAACGATTGTATCACTTTTGAATCAATTGGTATTAGAGCATTTTGTTTCAAATTCAAGTTCACACAGGTATCCTTAATAAAAATGTATTTTCCTCTAAATAAGAATTTAAATCCTTGATGCTGGTTAAAGAATTTGAACATACCTCTTCTCTCAATTACAATTTTTGAGATAAATAACTACAGAATTATTTTGACAAAAAAAAAAACATATATACAATTTATTTTGGTAGAAAAAATCAGTACAAAATATTATACAGTCAACATTGCTCTTGTATCATTTTCCATCTAAATGAAAATACAAACATTATCCAAAAAGCAGACAGAATCAACTATCAAAAAATGTTTGTGAGACAAAAGTGGAACCCCAAACCAAAGTGGGAGAGCCACTAACTTACAAAACAGTCGAGACAAATCGTCACCGTCATCATCATCTTATACCCAAGTTGGAGAGACACCCAATGAAAGAACTCAATTAAAAGTACTAAAAAAACAAGCAAAAATTTTATAGAAACAAAATAAAAAAAAATAATAAAAATTTTAATTTATATATTTTTTAATTTAAAGACAAAAAATTTAAATTTTATATATTAAAATAGAGTTAGAGATTATAAAAATGTTTGATAAATAAATTGAGTTGAGATTTTTAAATTTAAATAATAATTTAAAAAAAATGATAAAAAAATATAATATAATTTAAAATGAATATGTACGTCGTAATTATAATTTTTACCGTATCGAGTAGAATGCAGCAGCGCATATGACGGGGCTCGGTGGGTCCCAATCGTATTCACACCTAGAAAGCAAATGAACAAAGTAGGTCCCACCACCAAGAAACGGCAATAATGCTACAAGCCTCACACTTTTGTGCGTTTTTGCTGACCATTTTTTCCTCTCAAAAAGTGCACACATTTTTTTTTTTTCCCTTCTTCTTTAACTCTTACAAATAATATACACAACACTGTGAGGTGCGCAGGATTCCCTGGCTATGTCGACTCGCAAATTGCCATGACTTTGTTCCTCTCTCTTTCTCTCTCTCTCTCTCTCTAAACTATCAACACGAGTACGTATAGGCCGTCTTTAAGCTTTGTGTAGTCAAAATCTTATACCAAACAAACAACTTTGGTGGTCACTGTCAAGTAGTGGCCTATTTATGTCCTTATTTATTTGCCTCTCTTTGTCATTTGGGTTTCGAATTCGGATGTGGGTTTTGGCGCTTCAAGCCTTCTCGTCAGTTTCTTAACGAGAATTCGCACCAGGAAACTCCAGGTTCGGATTTTTTTTCCTTCATTTTAAACCTTTTCCCATTTGGGTTTTTGTTTTGCTTTTGTTTTTGTTTTTGTTTGGTACTAGCTCTGTTGCTCTGTTTAGAGATGGTTGCTAAGAGAAGAGAAAATAATGGCTTTCAACTGTGGAAATGAGACTCTTTTTTTTTTTTTTTTTTTTTTCGCTGAACAGAAATTTCCCAACTCATTTATTAGTAATTCGGGGCATCTGAAAAAGGGGCATTCGAATTTTATAGCTTTTTGGTGTTTTAAGGATTGGGTGTCGTTTCCTTTTTGTGGGTTTCTTTCAATTTTGTTTAAATTTGGAGTAATGGTGAAGATTCAGACAAAATGCTCTTTTTTTGCAGTTGGTATATACTGTACAGAAGTATGGAATACGATTTTTTTATATTTTATTCTGATATAATTTTCTTTTGTTAATTATTTATTTGCTGATTTCCCTCTCTGGATAGTTGCAGAAACGTGGCCAGCACTAACCTTGTTTTATGTTTTGCGTATTTTCTTATTCTTACAGAATGATGGGATAATAGTTTTTCTTTAATTAGCTTACTTCAAATTTCTCGTGTTTTTTAATGAGTTTTTTATTTTGAGTTTGAAATTGGAAAAAGTGCTCGTTTTAATGTCTTAAAGAACTTCACTTTCAAAGGATTGATACTAGGATGTCCAGTTTTTTGACTTTTGGTCTCCTTATCTTCCTTTTTGATGAGCGTTAAACTGATAATGGTTGTTTTTGAAATTTTTAGGCTACACTTTTGCACTCTATGGTCACCATGACCGCGTCTACTCGGCCCATTCCTCGAGAATCTTCAAATTTTGATGAGGTTTCTATGCATCAAAGCTTGCTCTTCTCAGACAGTCTTCAGGTACACTTGCATTTCTGATAAAATAATTTTAATACCTCATTTTGTTTTGATTGTTAAAGGACTTGGTTGATGTTGTTGGTAACTTGCATAATCAGAATCTTAGATTTGGTTCCTCGATATCATTTTATCTTGCACGTTGTATTTTCAGGATTTGAAGAATTTAAGAACACAATTATACTCAGCTGCAGAGTATTTTGAACTATCTTACACAAATGATGACCAAAAACAGATGTGAGTATACTCCATTGATTACGTCGGTGTTTTTGAAGTATTTCCCTCGTTTTAAAAAAGGCAAAAGACTCAAAGTCCTGTTTGGTGCAGAGTGGTTGAAACGTTGAAGGATTATGCAATTAAAGCACTTGTAAATACAGTGGATCATTTAGGTTCTGTGAGTTATAAGGTCAACGATATCTTGGACGAGAAGGTTGATGAAGTTTCTGGAACAGAACTTCGTGTATCTTGCATTGAACAGGTGAGTTTTGATTTGTTTTCCTTATGGCTTGAACTCTGCCAAACCATGATCTATATTGGTTGTCTATAAATTTGATCCACTAATCTTCTAAGGCATGTCTTTTAGTAAGCAATTCGATTGAAACAGACTGATATTTCTTGAGGCAGTGATAATTATGTTTTCGTGTCATGTGTTAGAGGCTAAGAACTTGCCAAGAATACATTGATCATGAGGGTCTCACCCAACAGTCATCGGTGATAAGCACTCCAAAGTACCACAAGCGGTACATCTTACCAGGCAAGCAATACTTTTCTCTTTTATTGATGTTCATTTATGTATTTCTATTTCTGTTTTAGAATGAAAATAAATGAATTCTTATGCTTACTTATCCATGTCCAGTTGGGGAAACCATGCGTGGTTCCAACCGCTCTAAATCGAAGTACCAAGGATGCAGTCTGGATGATGAAGATGATTGGCATCAGTTTAGGAATGGTAAGGCCTTTTTGTCTCCCATTGGTTTTATTGCATATTACTTGGGGGAGAATCTGACATGGCTTGGTTCTTGACGTAATATGACCATGTCCCAAAAGCTGTTCGTGCTACAATTAGAGAAACCCCACCTACCACAGTCAGGTAAAGAGGTTTTCCATTTGAATTGATCAGCTAGTTTCAACTTACTAGTTACGATGTTGTAACTATTATTCTAACACCGCGCCTTATTTTGTGCAGTAAAGGGCGCTCCCCATCTCCTTCTCCACATGGTTCCCAGAAACCTGGAGTTTTTTCTTTTACTTCTACCATGCCTAAAAAAGAATTAGGTATATGTTCATGTTTGAATAAATTTTCTTTCATTCACTCTGTTATTTTTCTTAATCCTTCCACTGGTTTTCTGATAGTAAATTTGCTTGTGAATCAGATAAGAGATCAGTTTCACCTCACCGGTTTCCACTTTTACGTTCTGGGTCACTTGTAAGTAGACCAGTGACACCTAACTCTCGGTCAACAACCCCGAACTCGAGTAGGCCGACAACTCCAAATCCTTCTAACGCAAGAAGAAGGGTAAGTAGTGGATTATCTCATACTGAAATGTTGTCATTGTAACAATGACAGGTTTAGAGTTGAAATTTTTGTTGAATGTCACCATCGCTTGTCTTGATTTTATCTAAACTACTCTATACTTTTTTTCTGCATGGATTCTCATAAACTGAACTTTAAGTTCGTTATGTATCTGTAGTACCCTTCGGAGCCTCGGAAATCGGCGTCAATGCGACTACCTGCTGATAGGGAAAATGGCAGGGAGGTTGAGCAGTACCCCAGCAAAAGTAAGCGTCTACTCAAGGCCTTACTTAGCCGACGCAAGTCGAAAAAAGATGACATGCTTTACACTTACTTGGATGAATACTGAGAAAATAGACGGTGGTGAAAGGAATGAAAATGAAGCCACAAAAAGGAGGGAAATTGACCGCATAATTTTGCTCTCAGCTTTACCCTTCCCTCACACATCTTGTACTATTTCTTTCGAAAGTAATAGTTATATAGAATGCTTGTTTTTTTTCTTTAGATTTGGTATTGCCGTGTACCATTTTCCATTTATCTTGAGTAACGTGAAGTTGTCTATTATTTACTTCATTTGTAATAGAGAAATGGGCTGTTTCCATTATCCAATTTCTTTGGATTCCTTACCCAAGATGGAAACTTTACTCTCTTGGAAAGTCTTTATCAACGTAAATAAGTCAACAACAAATTTCGGTCACAGTATTGTTAAGTCACCCTCCAAGATCGTTGAAAATTGCAATTCCTACTGGTAGGGAATAAGGGCAGTTCCTAATGTAAATATCTTTTCTTTTCGTTTCTTTTCTTTTTTAAAGCCTACCAAAAGAGTTCTCTTTAAATTTGCTACAATTTTCTGTCACTTTTTGTTCTTGAAGAAATTGATTGTCAGTGCTTTACATGCATAGTCACTTATGCATTACCACGCGTCATCATTTACTGCAAGTCATTTGTTATTAAAAAAAAAAAAAAAAAAAAAGCGTCAATTTTATGTCTACTTAATTAAGTAACCTTTCTCCAGAAGCTCAAACAATCAAAAAAGTTTCAGAAGTTGATAAGATTCTTCTCACCATTTCTTAGGAGACAAAAACAATGCATTTAACAAACTGTTCATGCTTCTAAGAAGGCTTTATTTTCCAAAAGCACCTCATCATGATAAGGAAAGACAAACCCGTTCAGAAGCATAAGCGTCTTCTAAATTATAAGCAACCAAAAAATAGATAGAAAATTAGCCGTATAGTAAAATTAGAATCCATGATTACAAGGGGGGGAAAATATATTAGGAATACTAACACTAATCTCAATTTTTGAATATCAATTTATGTGACATATGAATTGTTATTTTTTTATTGATAAATATTTAAAATATTGTCATATCAATTAATTGTATTTATCAATGAGAATATAACACATGAGTTGATACTTAAAAAGTTAAAGATTGAAGTTGGTGTCCCTGGTATTACTCAAAAAAAAAAAAAAGGTCAGAAATATCAGTTTTTGATTAATTTCACAACTCTTTCCATGTCTAATCCAGAGTCAGCTAACTGGGAAAAAAAAAATACAAGGTCGTTTTTCTGTCACAATTTCACCCCTTTTCCAAATTCTTCAATTGTTTTCGTGGCAAGGACAAGGATGTCGACAAATGCACTATATGATGCACGAAGAAATCTTGCTTCAACAGCCTCAAAATGCCTGTGTTACACATGGATAAAAGAGAGAGAGACAAACTGAGAATATTGAAGGTGCTATATTATCCCCAAGAACAAGAGTATATGAGAGACAAAACATAACATTGAAGGTGAGATATAATCCCCTAGAACAATAGTACACGAAAAGATTGATAATTTCTCATTCAAGAGTACACAAGAAGATTGACAATAATGAAGGTGAGATATAGTCCCTGAGAACAAGAGTACACGAATAGATTGACAATTTCTCATTTAGAGCGAGCCGAAAGTTCAGCATGAAACAGATTTAAGCAGACATCCTAAATAATACCGCACCAAAGAGAATCATGTAATTGTTCAGGTCATTGACTATTTCATCTCCCGTTTTTTGGACATTCTCAACATTGTACCTTTGGATTTTAATTTCATATCAAATTTGTAGCTTCTCTCCGTCAAATGATGATTTTGAGCACTTAAAAATGTGACTTTACTAGTTGTGAGGTATAGAGTGAACAAGTTGCCGATAATCTTTAAAAGGTGAATCTGTCATTAAGTGGCAAAACTAGTAGTTGACCAAAAGATGATTCGACATGAAACTAAAGTTAAAGGTATAATATTGAGAACATCCAAAATGCATTGTTTACATTTTTGCTGATGTTAAAATGCAGGGTTTAAAATTGTAAACGACTCTTCACTTAATAACGTTCTGTTATTAGAACCGTTAGTGTGATCCTTAATCTTCAAAACTTCCAAACCTGATTATTGTTATTGATTTTACGTTTCTAAGAAAATTTACTTACACTGAAAGTTTTCCATCAGCAACTGTCATCTCCCTTTTCACTTTATCCGGCTGCAACTGCAATTAGAAAGGAAATTTGTTATTTGAAAGTATACTTTTTTGCTGAGTAACTAGAAAGCTTAGTTAAGCTACTAACAGAAGATGAATTAATTGATCATCATGAATTATTACCTCCTTATCAACAGCTAATGCAGCATAGACTATCGAAGCATTCTCATCGGACTGATAATCTACTTCCAAATCACTGCAGAGCAAGTTTCATACTTTCATTGATCTCTCTCTCTCAAAAGAAAGAGCAAGAATAACTGAATCAAAGAACTTCACTTTTCTTACATGTTGATCGTCTTAAGTGCACTAAAAAATCTTTTTCCAGGGTGTTTCGTGTACTAAAAGCTTGTTCTATCAACGAAGTCAATACACTAACTCCCGCCTATACTAAATAGCTGTTTTGTTAGTTCATTCTTTAAACTTATCTAAACTGTTCTCAGAACTCGCATTCAATTTACTTTTGAACTCAGCTTTAGTTCTTTAAGAGCTTTCAGACCAATTGATTTACACACACACACACACACACATATATGAGTAACAGAGTTCCTGAATCCAACTTTAACACAGGCCATTGTTTGAAGAACTGGAAAATTTCAAGCATATGTAACAGACAAGGTCAAGCAAAGATATTTTCTTTAAAGATTTCCAAACACCATATTCAACAGAACAGTGCAAGAACACAATGAATTTTAGGCACTGCTTTTACAAGCAATTAACACAGGACTTGAAAAAATTAAACAAATAATAAAAATAACCCGCCAAAACCTAAAGGGAATTTTTTTTTCTTTTACAGAAAAAATCCTAACTTAAAAAAAAAAAAAAAAAAAAAAAAGAAAAACGCATATTTGACTCAAAAACCCATATCAAAACACCCATAAAGATCTCTACTTCATCTGTCCGTGTGGAATCATCAGAAGAAGAAAAGCATATAAAACGAGAAAGAAGGAAGATTGAAAGCTTAAGACCCATTAAAAATCAGCAAGACCCAAATGAAAATTTTGAGTGTAGAAATCAAAGGACAGAATCAGAACCAAAGAAATGCAATTTAGGAGAGAGAGAGAGAGAGAAAGTACTGACCAGCGGAATTCCCATTTGTCTGGTCCATCTGTAGCAGCCATTGAAAACACTACTCAGACTTCGAAGCGGGAAAAGTAGGGCTGACGAACGCTTGTTATGGTGTTGTGAAGATGTTAAACGACAAGTTTGTCACGTGAGTCTCACGTGATATAATAGGCCAATCATTTTATTCCACGTCATAACCGGCTCGTAAGCACGTTGTCTATGTTGTGAGCTCTGCTTTAATTTTTTTTTCATAAACGACATAGATTCATGGAAAAACGACTCGTAGTTTGTTTTTTTGTTTTTTTATTTTTCAAATTCCTTCACGTTTTGTGATTTCCAAGGTCTTTTTTTTTATTATTTTTAATTTGAATAGGAGATTCGAACTCCATATTTTATACTAAAATCAAATTTAAAATTATACTTATAACTTATAAGCATGTGAACTGAAATTGCCTTGTATGAATAAAAATTGAAACCGTATACTCTCTGTCATCCTAGATTTTTTTGTAATGTTTGACTTGCTGTCTTGATCTGTAAAAAATTAGAGCCAAGTACAGAATTTCTGTTTTAAATCAAAGAAACGACATGTCATATGACTGGTAAAAAGTTTGCTGTCGTTCTTTGTACAAGGACATGTCGTTTTGTCTCCTAAAATCTAGCCATCGCATTTACGAAAAGCTACATGTCGTTCCTCCTAGAACTCGATGTAATTCTTGTTATGTGAACGAAGCTAAACGACGTGTCGTCTTTAGTTATAATTTAAATCCCTGTAGCCGTGGGGGCTAACTTGTCGGCTGAGGGCTTTACAAAACAGTAAGTGGAGGCAAAATGGCATATTCCAATAGTATATTTCGCTATACTTCCTTGTTCTTATTGCTTAAAAGGGAATCGTATTCAGCACCTCAACGGAATCTTCCTTTTCACTCTCTTCTTTTGGTCTCTTTTCGTTTTTTATGACTTATTATTTGCTTTGCCAAACCTCGCCAACTGATCAAAGAAGAACCGCTTCACAGGGACCTCCATCTTCAGAACCAGCAACAAGTGCCAGGCACGTTCTTCTCCCTCTCTCTCTCTCTCTCTCTCTCTCTTAATCACATAGATTTAAGATATATATGGCTCACATATATGATATATCTGTTACAGTATGAGTATTCTGTTGTAATTCTTTCATGAAGGAAATCTAGTGGGCTCTGAATTCTTCAAAGTTAAAAAAACTGTTCTCCGAATTAGATTCATTGAGCTGATTTGATCAATATTCCTTTGAGTTCTAAAAACATGGAAAAGATGTGTCATGAATTTGGGAAATGTTTCGCAAGTGATACCACATGCCCTACAGCACTAGTAATAATAACTAGTTGATTTAGATATAAATTCTTGTTTTGAATCTTGTCACGTGATATTATTCACTTGTGGATATAAAACAAAATTATCACTGAAAAAATATTATACTTAAATCACATAATTAGTATAATATAACGCAAATCAAGTTCCAAGCAACGTATCGGAAACCCCCCTCTCCATGAATTTGTGTTGTTTGCATTGTTGTATGCTAATGGTATTTATTGTCATTGATGCATTGTTACATTCATGCCAGTAAAAGAGAATTATCACATAACAAAAAATAAAAATGACCTTTTTCTTCTCTTTTTCTACCAACTTTTATCGATGTTGTGATTTTGACAAACCAAATAGCTATATGAGGTTAAAAGAACATACGGATTTTTTTCTTCATTCACAAATTCAATAAGCGTTACATTGTAGGAATAGTAAAAAGTCTTTCTTTATTCTGTCGTATCAATATGCATCTTGACAGAAGGTTTAACCAAAACAAAAAGTACCAAAACAAAAAGTACAAGTTCTTTGCCCTTTTTCTTTCATTTGGAGGTTTAACAGGTATATATTCATTATCATAGATACATAAAAATTGGGTGTCAATCTTTATCAGCTCACAGCCAAGACAACCCTAGAGAAAGGGAAATTAAGGTTTCCCTAACGATGGCCCCGGTCATTTTTGCCCTTTTCGGCCTTCAATGCAAAAGCTTAGTGAGCTTTCTTTTGTTAATCAAACTAGTTTTTCGTATAGTCTCGCACATTCTTCAAGTATTATTTTAATAGCCGCTTACATCACGTTCGGCTGCACCGTTTCAGTGACAGGCCAACAAACCCCTACAGACAAAAAGGAAAAAGGTTGTTTAGCTTCTCTTTCAGGAAGCATGCAGTTTCAACTTAAGGATATGGAAACCAGGCATCGGGGAACAATAAGAAATTTACCAGCGAAAAATGGGGATTATGAAAAATAGGCTTTATGTCAATGAAGCTCCAACTCTCACCGGCTTCAGTCTTCTCATAGTCTTCTTTGTGAACTCAAATATCAACACAAAGAGACCAAAAAGGTACAACAGGCATAGGTATACTTTATCTAGCATGTTGGACATGAACGAGACATTGCTTCCGTCCTCTGTATTTGTTCTCCCATGTGACGTTCTTATCTCCATCCAACCTGGAAATATAGAACATTTTATCAAGTAATCGCAAATTCACAACGCTGAACATAGAAAGTAATGCAGTTATGTTGGGCATAGGAAACATATTGACAAAAGCCAGCTTAACAAGGTGTCAGCCGTCACAATAACCTTATCGTGAAACGAACAGAACTTAGTCACTACTGTTAGGCACTAACTAGGATTATCATAGAACAGTTCAATTGTTATGACACGTTGGCAATGGAAGGATCACCTTGTTAGGTGCCCCCATTGCTACTACTCATTAGGATTCCTGATCTAAAAGAAATCATGATGTGAACTTGCCCATGATGTTATGGCACAACATGCAGGTAGAAAAAGAAGCTCTAACTACAGTAACCTACTTACCAAAGCTTTTGTTGGGCAAATTAGTCCATTCATGTGGTTTTATACCCATTTTTGAAGCCATGATCAACTCAAGAAGAGCTTTGTTAACCTGAAACAAAATGAAAAGTTTTCAGGTTTCCTTTTGACCTTTAAGCATGAGTACAGAAAATCAGACCGTAACTCCTTATACAGCTCTAGAGCTTGATTAAGAATATATGTCACATCCGATGATATACCCTGGCTAAGAATTAAAACATTGACAGAGACAAAATGCTTACCTCTTCTGTCCTCTCGTGGCTCACCAGATGCCCTCCATGAAGATCTACCATTCTAGCAACGGGATACAGTTTCTGTGCCAGTCTCCTTGCATAGTATATTTGAGCAATAACATCATGCCTACATATCCAGAAAAAAAGCGGAAGCCTTGAATTCCATGAAATGAAAAGAACAACTAAATTAAGTTTAATCTAAGAACTCAATAGTTTTACATAAATTCTATCCATAGGAACTTGTATCGTGCATGTTAGTTATTATAGCAATACCACACGTGCATGACTGCCTTTAGATATGCTTTTTTCAAATACACTAAAGGCAGTCACTTAAACATGAATCAACATGAAGAACGAGATCGAAAAGTTCTCATCCATATTAACAAGGGGAATTGGGGCAAAGGGAAGAAAAATGATGAATAGTAGTTGAATGCAAGTTGATAGTTACGTATAAAGTATATATGACTTGTTTTTCTATTTCCATTTTCAATCTCATGTTCGACTATTCTAAATGACGTTGTCTTGATAGATATTACAAAAAGCCAGCATTCCAAAATGTATACTTCATATGATACACGCTATGAATACAGTTCAAGGAAAGGAGTAAAAAAAAAAAAAGGAAAGAAAATTGATGAGTTGTTGATTAGAATTTACAAAGAATGATTATGCACCTGCCATGAATGACTGAAACTAAAAATCCAGCAGCCCGAATCAATTCAATTTCTGTTCTTGTCATTTTATGTGTCCAGCATGCATTCAATTGACCTTCAAAACCACAATTAGACTGCATCCCAGTTGATGATATACCTTTCACATATTCCTGCAGAAGACGTGATTTCAGGTAAATAATAAGAAAACAGGTATGTTATCGCGCTACAGCCTGCAACAGATTACGCATTCTTACTTGATATAAGATCTCTCTTCTTGTGGTGGATGAGGACGCAACATATTCCTCGAGATATTCCTGCATATAGTTAAACAGTGCAATTGTGAGGGTTGCTCCTGCCAGTTTAAAATTTGAATAATCCTCCATTTTTTATAGTAGAGAGTTCATGTACAGCAAAATGACTGATAGATTTAAGAGAAATAACAGAGTGACCGAAAGATTCCAGAGTAGAAACAAAATGACAGACAGATTGAAGAGCAATAGTAACCTTTGAGTAGTGGGTATCCAAGTCGACAGCAGCCCTCTGCTCAGGAGTCTTTGCCTTTAAGAAACGGATTGCAATGGATAGAGATTGTCTGTCAAACTGCAAGAAGATGACTTTTAATCTCTCTCTAAGATAAGTTCGACAGTACACATGAAATGCATTTGGTTTACTCCCATCAACACGAGTTTAATGTATATTCAGGTTATAGCAAGAGACTAGATAGTGTGTTTTAATAGTATAAAATCTTATGGGCAGATATTATCTCTGCAGCAAGTCTGTCTCTCATTTTGATATAAGAATTTATTTCCCCATCAACCAGTTTCCATTATTCTATCTTTACAAATGTACTGTACTTTTAATAGGAAGTTGGGATTTAAAAGATATTTCGGAATACATATGATTTCACACCAAACACAAGCACAACCAATCAGGAACTTGTTTGCTCACAAGTCAAAAACCGAACACGACAGAGTTTGAGTCTGGCTTGATTATTTATGCACAGCAAACCATGTCTTTTGTGCCGGGGTAAAGCAAAAATTTAAGAATATAGGTATACTCTCACATCCAATTTATTGATCGTAAATAGGTATGGAATCACATCCATTTAAATCAACAACAAATGTTGTTTTCTTTCTTTTCCACGAAATATCTATTCATTCACAAAGAAAAATATTAACATTCTTCTATTGTAAGAGAAGTGTAGCTAATTCCCAGCTGATCAGTGAAACATATTAAAAAGAAAAAGAATACCTTTGGAAGACATTCAAACCCTCCACCCGTTACATTTAGCAAAGCCAATGACAGAACTCTTTCAGGCACCATTGCTGCTACTTTGGATGCTATCATAGCTCCTGTATTCATGGTAAAAATTCAAGTAAGATGGCGTATTGGACGCAAAATTGAACATATACAATGAGAAATAGTATAACTGCAGAATAATTAAGTCCATCTTAAATTTTCCAATGCACTTACCCATTGAGTGACCAAAAACATGAGCTTTTGCCCAACCCAAGTGATCCAACAACACAATGGCGTCCTTTGCCATAATTCGTGTTCTGCACGGGGAGATCACACACCATTCTTTACACTTCAGTCTCTTTTGATTTGAAAATGTATGTTTGATTTCCAAGAATACAAGCACATGAAGAAAACAACCTATTGTGTTATTTTAAACCGTAAAAATAGTCTGCTTCAACTAAGCAACTGTAGGGAGTACTATAAAGAGGGGCATTTAGCAGACCCTTATAAAAATCTTTAACATATTGTTCTCAACGATTCCTTTCCCTTGACTTTTCCGCACTCAAACAGAATAAAAACAAATGTGTTATCCACAAGAAAAAGAGAACGCTTTTTTTTTTTTTTTTTTTCTTTCTTTCTTTCTTTCTTTCTTTATTCTGCAAAATATTAAAAAGGCAAAAGGTTCCCATTTCGCAGATTAATTTGGGTCAAATTAGGAGCCTCTTCTTCAAACACTTGATAATAAAATGGGAGGAAAAGAAAAACTGAAGTATGACAACCAAAATTAATTTGGTCGCATAAGATTTCAACGACGAAAACTAAAGAAAGCAAATGCAAATATGCCTAAGATCATATCAACGCTTAAGAATAATATAGAGAAAAAAGAAAAAGAGGAGCTAAAATTTCAAGAAAATAACTCAAAATTGGAGATTTTATTGCTTGAAACATTGAAACTCACGTATATTCAGACTTCTTGGTGGGGACAGAGCTCCGACCCATACCGCGGTTATCGAAGGCACAAACTTCGAAACCGTCGCCGCCGAAACCAGCCTCATTGTCGCAACATTCACCGGCCGTCGTCTCATCGCCGTCGTTGGGCTTATAGGAGCCCGTCAGCCCCTCGATTTGTGGGCCCCATGACTCGTGAGTCCCCGCCAATCCTGACCGTTTATCAGTTTCCAATAAATAAAAAAAAAACCGAGACGAATCCAACCAAAATCTAATAGGGAAAAAGAATTCTGCAAATTAGAGAAAGCGAACCTATAATGAGGAGAACCTTGGTCGGTCCGCGACCGTACGTTCGGTAGAAAATCTTGATTCCATTGTTGAGCTGCGAGTTGAGGCTGGTTTTCTGCGACGTGACCTCGCAATAAGGCATCGTCTTCTCCGACGGTAGAGAGAGAAAATCTAGAGAGAGAAAGGTTAATGGCTCTGTGCCTGAATCGGAATCGAGAGGGAGAGGAGAAACCGGGTTTGGCTTTTGTCGAGGCTTTTATAATAAATGTGGAGCTTGCGCCGGAACACGTGGCGGATAAGGAGTGGTAGGTTGGCTGGCGAGAGGGTCAAAGTCAACAAATGCGACAACGTTTGTGGTGGTGGTGGAGGAGCTGGAGGAAGACACTGGGCAAAAGGAAAAAAGTGTGTGAAAATGTGAAAATGGATATGAATTGGTGGATTTTACGAACTAGAATCATATGCTTTTTATAATTTTTATTAATTTTAGTTTTACTCTTCAAAAAAAAAAATTATGAACCAGTGAAATTTACGAAATAGAATCATATGCTTTTTATTATTAATGTTAATTTATTTTTACCCTTTAAAAAAAAAAACTTATGATAGGTATTATTATTTTAGTTTTTGTATTTTTTTAATGATATGATATTCAATATGGGTAAACAGTTTTTGTGTGTGATGTGAAAAATTTTAATATAAACCCTCTCAGATGAAGTTGATAAAAATGTTAATGTGATGATCAAAATAGCAAGTAAATGCAAATTTCCAAATTGCAATCATAAGTTTTATCATTTTATTTTTGTTTTTGTTTTGGAATCTTCTCTTGTTTTGATGACTGAAGAGGGACATAATTAATTTCATATTATATTGTTACTTTTTGAACAATTCATGGTGTAAGGTTAATTTAGTACTATTTGTTTTACTTTAAAGAATAATATTATAGTTATTGGTTGAGCAATTCATGCCATGGATTGTTTTAAATTAATCTTCTAATAAAAAAAGTGGCTAATTAGTGATAAAAAAAAATTGATTATTTCCTTTAAAAAACTATTGATAATTAATTTAAGGGGTCTAGTTGGAAAGTTCAGCGTATGCCATAATTGACAAACTAAAAGTCATAAAACTTTGGAAACCTTTGCCTTGCGATTCATTGAATTTGGACGTGTTTGGCGTAGCAACTCAACTCAAATTAAACTGTATTTTTTTCATCATGTTTTTTATTTTTTCTGAAAAATTTTTTGTTTTTTCTGAAAAAGTCAACAAAATTACTATTCAAACTTAAAATCTCAACTCAACTCAAACTCAACTTATTCACCAAACACCCCATTTCAAACTCTCCCTTGAATATGGATTTTTTTTTTCTTTCTTTTTGATGAAAGTCAATCTAAAGGTAATACATATTTATACATATTTATCCTTTGTATGGTTTTCCAAAATCAGTATATTTAGAGACACTAAATTAGTAATTGCCAATAAGTGTGGGATTCTTCTCTGCAACATAAAGCCCAAAGATTATCCGTTTTCCACCTGAATAGTTGAAAGTCTTGCACGAGAAAAATATGGAATTCAATCCAAATTTCTAGAACAAATATATTGTGCGTTCCTCTCACAACGTGTAACTCCGAGCGCCACTTATTATTATTATTATTATTATTATTTTGAAAGGAACATAGAAAGACAGAAAAATAAAATAAAAAAAGAACAAGAACAACAAAATAATCATGTGGATAACAAGTAAGGGTGTGATGGGAACACGTGGGCAGATAAGAGGGCAGTTGATGCTGTGTAGGATTGTCGGCTTATGATCTGTTTTGGATGGATACAAAAAATAAATAAAAAATAAAAAATAAAAAATAAAAAATCCATGGCTCCAATCAAACAAGATAATATCCATTGAGACTTTGAGAGCAACAAAAATAAAAATAAAAATCTCAACAATAACTATCTTATGAAGTTAGAAGTTTTTATTAGTAGACTAATAATTATAAAATGAACAATTAATGATTATTAATCAAGTTTTTACTCTTAGGAGTTATTAAAAAATTTAATTTAAAATTCTACACTATTTAAAAAAATAATAATAATTAAGGGAGTTTAAATCTTTTTGGTCTTCATTCCTTCCGTCCTTGAATATCTCCACAACTAAGTTAAATTTACGCATCGAATAGTATAATCACTGAAATTAAAGAAGCCAAAGTTCATCATTACACTTACTGAATCACTGAAATTTGATGTATAAAATCAAGAATACAACTTTTTATTATTTGAAAGCGAATCGGATAAACAAAAATATTGGGAGATTCCGTGAGCTCTCAACTCTACATCCAACAGGAAATGAAGCCACCCAAACAAAAGGCGGGGTTCCCTTTTCTGTGAGGATGCGGAGTTAAGAGACTCCTGATACACCCAGCTCTACTTGTGGGCAAATAGTAAATAGGTCATATTGGAATGCTACAAAAGTATAATCTTTCAGAGACTCAAATTCTTCATCAACTTGGTATAAAATCCATCATGAGCAAGAAGCCCCTATGAATGGCCAATTTCAGATCAGATTCTTCAATCTTCGAAGTTGGGACAGCTTCATACGATACGGATACTTTATCGGCAGCGAACGTTCTAATCAAAATCATATATCGTGAAAATGTACCAAAAACTAACTGAATCAAATACAGTTCAGACAATTTAAAATGGTGTCCTGTTAATATGATATATTTTCACATCTTACTAAAGAATGCTCAACGAAACAAATAGGAACAGCCCAAAAATGTGCACCAAATCATTCAAACGAAAGCAAATAATCAATTGTAATTTACATTTATATATGTATATATAATCCACATCTGTTTCTTGTAGATGTTCTATTTGAACAAAAATCTGCAACTGTATATACACACATAATAAACACAGAAATCTAGATCATTACATATAGAAGATTGAGGTTCTAGTCTGAATCATGCTTTCCAGCCAACTCAGTCACGTCGACGGATTGTAGAATCTGAAGATGGGAAAACACCACAAGATTGTTCACAAACATGAGCCTGAAATATTCACATATTCGGAAACAACCACCCCATCGTCCAACCAAGGAGCAAACCGGCGCTAGCGAGGCCCAACCCCACTGCAAACGCAACGGCACACTTGCTGATATCATACTTTGGCTTGCCATGCCTTTTCCTGCCAGCCCCGTGCTGACCCTTTTTGACTTGCCTGCCCTTACAAGGTGCCCAAGGCAAGACATCTGGGAAGAGATTGCAAATTGGTTGATTTTTGTTCTTAAGCTGGAGGCAGATGTTCTCTAACTGCAGCAGTTGGAGCCATTGCTTGTAAGCAAACAGTTGGGACGCCTGTCGGAAAAGCAGTGTGATGATGTGCTCCTTCTCGTTATATGCTTGGTTAGCCGCATTCTCAGCTTCCCTCGCTCGCTTTTGAGATAGACACAGCGCCTTTAACAGCTGAGCTTTGCTTTGATCGTTCTCGGAATCAGTTTGAGCATCTGTCTCGTCGACGCTGGTTGTACTAGGACCACTGTTGCAGCTGGGTATACATAAATAGTCTAATTTGTTAACTTAATAAAATGAACTTACCAAGATGAAAAAAATATGATAGAAAAAATGTTTAAAAATGATTCTCCATCTCATCCAAGTTGTAAGAAGATTTCTCAAGTTTATAATGAAGAACAAGTTTGAATAGTAAGAAAGAGTTCAGCACACCAAGGCAAATTGGATTCCACCGTAACAACGTACATGGAACAAATCCCAGTTTGTAAACATAAGACAAATTCTTTTTATTTTGCATCAGTATCTTTGTAATGTTCTTGGCACGGGTTTTCAAAAAGGTTGCTTTATCTTTTAAACGACATAGACGATACATGGATTATGATGAAACAGCTATAACAATAATAAAGTAAAAATTTACGACACCACCTGACAGTCTGCTCTGAATCATGTGGCGAGCAACCTGAATTTGGGGTTCCCCAAGTATATTCCAGATTCGTGAAGCCTTTCTCAGCCCTTCTATCCAGAGGTGAAGCCAGGCTATTATCATGCTCAAAACTCTGCGAACAAGTAGACGACTGCTTCCTATATTTTGTAGCCCGGGGTTGTGGAAGGTCACAATTCTCAATATTCTCAAGGGATTTCTGAGCAACCAAAGAGGCCAAATCATCCTTGCCAGCAGCCCGCCACCAAGGTTCAGTCTTGTTGCTCCCAATCGAGTGAGATTCAAAATCAGAAGATAGCTTCTTGGGATCTTGAGAAACCAAGCAGTTCAAAGAATCCAAATTTATCAAATGATCATCGAAGTACCCGAAATCCGTTGCATCCTTTCCCGTTGCATTTTTTTCTGGACCATCACAAGTTAGGGCCTCGAGTTGCTTCATAGAAGAACTAATATCACTCTTCATGCCAGTTTTAGTAACAAATCCTTCCTTGAGTAGGTACTCCTCCCACAGATCTGTAGTCTTATTAATAGGTCCATTACTTGAATTGAATTCAGCCTCCATAGAAACATTAAGTTCACTCATTACATCCTTGTAT
Organism: Ficus hispida; assembly: GCA_025413025.1. Taxonomy (NCBI): domain Eukaryota; kingdom Viridiplantae; phylum Streptophyta; class Magnoliopsida; order Rosales; family Moraceae; genus Ficus; species Ficus hispida. Next base: position 18,654,624 of record CM046364.1, read on the forward strand.
CGGCTGAAGTTGGGTTCCTGATTCAACCACCACCTTCTTCTATCAGTAAGCACACGAGAACTTGGGTAAGCTGACAGAAAGTCGGCAATGGTACTTTGTGGGTCTTTTGTTACAGTTTCAGGTGCATGATCAAACACAGATTTTGAGGAATATAATGATGACGATGAGGATGGGTAGCAAGAAAACTTTGAAGCTGCAACTTCATGGACATAGCAACGGCTACACCGCCTTGCCGTCCTGGCTTCTGCCGTTGCCATTTCTTCAATTGGCCTGATAAAAATTTTGCATTCACAAAAATGATAATCGTCAATTGGTAGCCTCATTCGTAAAAGCATTTATCTTAATACATAACAAAGGCATTCTACAAGACCTATTTCCATCTGCAACTAAATGAAAACACTGAGATCAGTGGATCCTCACCTCCTACTAAAGGAACATGCTCCGATCACGGATCTCCAAGAGTGGAATGTTCTGAAAGAAGTTCAAACCCATATTGTTTTTCTGTGGAAAGGATCAATCCCATGAAAGTAGCAAAAGAAAAGAACCATGAAACGTCAAAAGAAACGTTCCGGAAGCTCTAGATCATAACGAAGATAAAAGAAAACCGAGATACAGAACAACAATCAATCATGAAGACAAATTATCTGATTTTAGAATCAATACCCAACAATAATTCCAGAGTTACGAAAAATTAAAGCAATTGCAAAGCAAGTTTTGGAGAAATAACTCATATGGGTCCCCTGATTATCCCCATTTTAACCAACACAAGCAACTTTTTCGATGAGTCATGTGGAAGACTTATTGTTGAAAAGCACACAGAGAACAGTTTAAGCAATAAAGCAGATTCCTTGATGACCCGCAAGCAATATCATTGACTGAAACAAAACCCAAAACAACAGAAGAATCCCGGATTTTTACATGTCCATGGGAACAAAGTTAGCTGAATCAAAAACAAATCTTTACCTCAAAGTTTTTTTTTTCCCCTCCTTTAATCACTGTACCAAAACATAATCTAGTGAGGATTCACATGACAAAACTAACATGAGCCTCAAGATTTCCATAAACTTCTGTGGAATCTGATCGAAAAACTGCAACTTTAATAAAAGAAATCACACAGATTATTACTACTAATGGCAAACAAACCGCCTCGAAAACAGACCAAAAAGTCATTAAAACAAATCACAGCGATTAAGAACACGAAGAAGAAGAGAAAATTAACCTTTTGTCCAGATATGGGTATTGTGGAATTTGGACAAAAATGGTGATATCCAAAGAGGGAGAGACAGAGATGATCGGATTATGAGGCTTTTGTCTGGGTGACCTCCTCGATTTTCTTTCGTGGCTCTTACATCACTCTCACCACCATGCCGCTATTACTTACATCTGTTAAAAAGCTTACATATATATAGAATAAGTTATTTTACCAGTTCACTCTATCTATATATATATATATATATATATATATTTAATATGTATGCATATATTAAACACCTCTAAATTCACTTTTACACTTCTCTTAGCCCCAAAAAAAAAAAAAAATCGCTTTGGACAAACTTCTTTGCCGAAAATAAAGGATGTACTAAAATTACTATATAGTTTTCATGGTGCTTTTGAGGTTTGTACAGTTTGTCTTTTGATATAAATATACATAAAAAAAAATGTATTTATATGTATGTCTTTTACTTGAAGCAACATGTGAGAATGATTGAAAAGAAATTAGGAAATAAGAACACTTACGAGAAGCTTCAAAGTGAGTTTTTTTTTTTTTTTTTTTTTTTTGGATGAGAAGAGTATTTTTCAGTTTACGGAGAGGCCATCACAATCTCGTTTTGGAAACAAAACAGAAGCAGGAATAAATATCTTCTATCATTTTCCAATGACCATTCTTTTGGAAATTAGATTGTGTAACTCAATACGACATGTCGTGTCTCACACTCTTTTAAAAAGCATATATTAATTTGCTTCTTTTTTTAACTTTTTGTCCCAATTCAGATACTCTCATTTGTCGTATGCTCCAAGACACCTCCCTTTTATTGTTACTATTAATTATTATTGTTGAAATGGAGACACCTCGAAATTGAACCACACATTAGAAAATTAAAAGCAAAAAAAAAAAAAATAGTATTTTAAAATAAAAGAATAGTCTTGAGCATTTTTCTCCTTCGAGTAAGTTTCCTTTCTTTTATTTTTGTTATATCTTAACATCCCTTATCTTACTTTACACCCTTTCTAATCTTTTTTCTTTATCCTTTTACTGAAGAGAGTCTAATAAAAACTGCATTATAAAATTTGATTTAAGACAAAACATTAGCTATCATTATTAGTAATATAATCACCACATATATCACAGTCAAATAAGACTTGATATCATCGACAGTAATGATGACATAGCGATAAGAGGATGATCTATCAAGATTCTCGTACCTAACATTTAAAGATCAAATCACATTATTTATTGTGAGGGGTGCTAATTAGAGTACGTGAAAATATCATTTGTTGTGAGGAGTGCTAGTTAGAGTATGTAAAAATACTACTGATATTATTATTTTTATTTTAAAAAATGGTCAAAAAGAACTAGATCACTTAGCAGCCATGGAAAACTGGTTGTGCTTGTCCTGTCCAAATGTTACAAAAATGTCGGTGTCGTTTTTCTACTAATCTATTTCTTTTCCTTTTGTTTCTATTCGCAGACATTGGAAGTAACCTAACCTCCTCTAAAGTCAACACCCTGTTATGGCACTGAATATACAAGTGTCTGTTTGATTTAGGAATACTACAAAACTGAACCGATCAGGTGAATCAATGCATATTATGAACGGTGCAGATGATCTTATCCAAAGTTAAAATTGTTCGAGGAACTTCCTACAATAAGAATTGTCCCTTCAATAAGTATTATTTTTTCAGTTGCGTGATTAATATTTCAAACAGTATAATCTATAACCGCCTGCTGTTAATTTTCAAGGTGGACACAAAAATATTAGACTGTTATTAATCCAATAATTAAAATATCAGTTCTTATCGGTCGTTAAAAAAACACATTACTACCGTAAAAATCGCCAATAGTTAAATGTGAGTGCTAGTACGAGAGAAACTAGAGATAGGGTTGTATTAGAACTTGTTCAATGTCGAATTCTTTGCTTGAATTTCATTCTAAGCATTGACAACCTTTTCTGCAGAGATAGCTTCTCAGCTTTCTTACCTAGTTTGTCCAAGTACAATACCATTTTTTTCAGGGTTTCTAAAACCTCTTCACTTTCATAACCCAAATCTCTCTCTTGGATTCTCAGCACCCTCTTGAGATGCTCCAACAGCATTTCGTTATCCTTCATTAGTCTGTTTTGGATCGACACCAAACAGTCCAAAGCCTCAGCTGCCATTTCATATGAGCAAGATCAAAGACAAAAATCATGCAAAAAGATGGAAAGGAAAAAATTAGAAGACCACAAATTAACGTGTGAATATGTAATATTTAGCATTAAAGATCACAAGAAATAGTTGGATTGACATGAAAAATCATGACTTACCAACTGGAAGAGAATCTTCTCCAAATGCGTTTTCACGGATGTGCAAGACCTCCAAGGCAAGTTGTTCAGCTTCTTCGTCCCGTCTTAAGTGGTAGAGAGTAACTGCAAGATGTAACATCGGGAACGTGATCGATTGATCATCGGGTCCAACTGTTTTAGCCATGATCTGCAAGCTTGTTCTTAGCAGATGCTCAGCCTCTGCATAATTCTTTGAGCGTAAATGGGAAGTAGCAAGATTAATCATGTGTGTCACTGAGCTCGGGTGCTCTTTCCCTCTGCTTTTCTCAGTGATTAGCAAGCATTCTTCTAAAAGCACTCGGCCTTCTTTTCCTCTACAATCAACCAAAACATTATGGTAAAAAGGGATAGAAAAGAGTAAGCGAAATCATAACTTCTGACATTGATGTTGAAGTTGACATTACCTCCCAACAACGTGAAGTAATTCAGCCAAATCTATTCTAATCTTCTCCATTGAACTGTCATCCATAGCCATGTAATTTGAATCCTTCATAACCTGAAGAGCATTTCTATATAAACGAATCGCTTCATCTGCGTTTCCTGTAAAAAATTGGTTTCTTTAACTAAATGTTTGAAGATTTTAAGACAGATCTACAGAAAGCAAATACTTTAATTCGTAGTCGATAGTCCCAATGTTTATGGATAAAAGGCATCAGGTCTTACATAGTATCAAACAAGGTGACTAATGACTCAATAAATTTACCGAGTCTCAAAGTAGGATTTCCACCACCCATGAAACGTCAGTGAGAAAGAGAGAGAATGTATTACCGAGCGCACATTTCACATGAGCCAGTGAACACATAGCCATTCCAACTCTTCCATCATATTCTCCGTATAACTTCGTATATATATTCAAGATTCTGTGAAAGAAAAGGAAATGATGAAAAGGTCAGACAAAGGTCATAAACTCCAGCCAACACAAAAGAAGGACCATCCAAAAAAAAACGGGAAAGAAGTTTAACCTTAGAAAAGGATTTTCTGCCTCTGTAGCTTTCCCTCCTTGGAGTAACATATTTCCAAGACCAAGTAAAGGCATGATTAAGTCCTCGTTTTCGATACCTCGGCTTGATTCTAAACTACTAATTGCAAGATTATAGAATTCTATTGCTCTTGTAGCTTTTCCACTAGAACCAAGAGATTTTGCCATGCCCAAATATGGTGTCACAAGAAAGACACTATTTTTCCCTGAAAGAAGGGAAAGGTTCTAAATAAATAACAATGGCCCATGGTTGTTCTCCATATTTGAAATTAAAAATTGTAATCTAGAAGTTTAAAAGTTACCATATTTGTTCTCCATGATATCGATGGCCCTCTGATACATGAGTACCGATTTATCAAACTTCCCCAAAGTTGAGTACAGACTTCCCATATGCACAAGTATAGGATCCAGAAGTCGCTCATCATCCGTTAGACTGTTGATAACTTCAGTCAACTGACCTTCAATGAAATTTACCAACATAAAGAAGTAGAAAAACAGAAGCCTTTCTGGGGTAAAGAAATAAGAGTATACCCCCTATTAATGACTTCCTATATTGACAAAATCTAGTAAATACATTTTTCTTTCCCCGCTGAATGTTAATGTAAATCCTAGCAGGTAAGAATTCTCTTCAAAGGTTACATCAATGAGGACCTAATTCTATACGTTCTACAGTTTCACCTCAATAACATATTGAAAAGAAAGAAGAACTCACCATACACAAAAGGGAAGCAACAAATTTTAAGTCTCCCAAAACCATATATCCCAGGGCTATAACATCAATTAAAGCGGCTTCTTCCATGCCCCTAGCACCTGCATTCATTCTTTCCTTCACAGCTTCATAATTCGCTCGAAGCAGATCTTCAGCGTCATTTTTGTTCCCCGTCGCAATCATCGTTTTCACTTCATCAAATAACTCTTGCAATTGTCTCTCAAAATTCTCTCACCATCATCCACAGGTTCACCAGTGCTGTCAAAAGATGTTTTAGACCTGCTAATATAACAAACACGTAGGAATGATTACTTGGTAGCCCCAATGCTAATTTCAAACCAATCCTACAAATGTCAAGTGCATTTTACCATGATTCCAATTCCTATAATACGAAACAAGCTAGCTCAAAACGTAAAACAAAATTAAACTAAAAAAATAAAAAAATGAAAAAAGGTAAAGAATTATTCTTACCATTTGTCAGTTTCTGATGGACCAACTGAAGCAAAAGTTCTCGCGGCACAGTGAAGGGAAAAATCCCAGACAGGTTTCATGAAAGAGAGCTTTGTATTGCAGCTTTGCTTTTGGATAGCAAAAATGAAGCAAGACATTTCCTTCTGTAAAGGGCATGTTTGAAAGAGTTTTCTCCTCCTAAGGGTTCAATATAAACATTAAAGATATAGACACTAATATAGACCAAACTCTTCAACCAAAAAAAAAAAAAAAAGTTCATTTTCTTCGTAAATCAAGAGAGTTACAATTGAATTGTTATAGACAACTGAAGAAAGAGAATAAAAAACAAAAAGGGTCCTTAAAAGAATTGAAATTTCGTGTCTATAAGTCCACAGAAAACCATATACTCAACTCAGAGAACCATTCTGAAAGGAAATATGAAGAAGCAGAAGAAGAAGAGAGAGAAAGTACCTGAAAGTGTTGAGAGAGAGAGGAGGTAGAACACGGGAAGCTGCCGCCATTGCAGGAAGTAGAGAGTAGTAAAGGTGGTTGTTTTTTTCGTGGAAAATTTGCTGTATCAGCTCTTCGAATTACAGAGACGAAGTGGGGGAAGATAACCAGACAGAATTCCTCAACTCGCTGGGTCGACTCGTTGGGTCGCTGGATTTGGGTGGGCTTTGAGACAGATTTGATTGGGCTATTGTGGGCTGGGCTCCTGCAAATTTAAGCATTCCAGCCCATTCAGCCCAGTAGAAGTTTGGAGGCTCGGGGGTGGGGGACCCAAAAGAAATTGCTGCAATGAGCTCTCTTACTTTATTGTCCAATAGAAGTTGGTCTTAAAAACGGTTTATTTTACACCCTTTTATAGAGATTAAGGAATTTAACCAAAATAATAATAATATAAATTGGAAACCAAATGGCAACTTCATCAAATAAGAACCAGACGTGATATTTATCCTAAAAAGAAAAGTGCAATTGCGTGATTGTGTCGTGCCCCAAAATTAGTATTTTTCTTTTATTACTTTTTTTTTTGGGCGATTCGACACCTTTGTATTTGAAATTATTTTCTTTATAATTTTATTCCTGAATTTTCGAAAGACTATGTAAGTTGTTTATAAGAATTAAATTTGAGAGAAATTTCGACTAATAAGAGGACTAAATTGCTAAGGATAAATCTTCAAGGACTAAAAAATATCAATCCATGAGAAGTTTACAGGTTGCAAGCACTAAAAATTTTAAGATAAATTGCTCATTTTGTTCTTAAAATTTAACTTTGTGCATCTTTAGTTTATAAACTTTTTTTCGTAGTTAAAATGTCCAAAATTTTTAAAATGTTGTTACAAAAAATAATGCTAACTACAGATTCCATCCAAAAATTAACAGAAAAGATTGCTGTAACATTTTTAATAGTCAATGATCATTCCCGCTACACAAAAAAAAAAAAAGAGAGAGAATACCCTAAAACTATTAAAATATTATTACAGTAGTCATTTTATTAATTTTTAAACAGAATCCATTAGTAATTTGATTATTTTAAAAAATAATTATAAAAAAAAAACTATTATTGTTTTAACTAATAATCAAAGTTGGCAACAAATGTAAAGTTAAGGGACCAATTTAGCAATGTGCCTAAAATTTTAACTAATTATTATTTGAAAATTGATTTAAGTTTTGAATAGATTATCGTAGATTTTTTTTTTTTAATCTAGTGACGAAATCTGACCTATTTAATATTTAAGTACGACTATAGGAGAATGCAATGCACAAGTCACATTATTTCTTAAGAAATCGTGCAAAAGTTAGTATTTACTAATTCTGCATGTTTTTAAGACTTAAATCCACCAACTTTGCTAACTCCCTCAAATAATCCTGCCAAAGAGAGCTTGACAAGTGTTACAAGTGTAATAAAGGAGTTATTTCAGCATAGCCTAGGTAAGACATTTCTTTGTCATGAAGCTGGATCAAACATATCCTTTTATTATTATGACGTTAAAATCGACTAAGTAACCAACACGAGAAAACAAAATTCCAATTAATTTGAGAGAACCACATCCCAAAATCAAGGGGTTACTTGAAAAAATGTCATTTTTCTTGCTACAAGAAATGCAAAATTATAAAAAGGCCAAAAACTGCCACCCAACCCATAGTACTAGTATATCCATCAACCTACAAAATGCCCACTTGTTTATTAGGTCCGGACTTTAACATTAAGTGTCCACTTAACCTTGCCAGGAGGCAACGGGATGGACTTTGGAAAGCTCAGTGGCACCTCATACTCCCCTACAGTTGACAACGGCGACGGTAGATGAAGGTTTTCCGGCGCTATCCGCACACACAGCTGCCTCGCCACCTAAACAAATCGACACAAAAACAATTTTTTTCCTCAGTTTTACAAATAAATATGTATGCATGTATATCTGTATACGTATATAAGCTTCCGATCTGTCCCCATTCCACACTTGGTTAAAAAAGCCAAATCCTAACACATACCACGAAGCAGTTTTTTAAACCACACCAAAACTTCCCTGATATGGTCAGCAATAAAATAAGAAGAGCAGAATACCTCAGCTACAATATCATCTTTGGTCACAGCTGATTGCAATTCTATGGGCTCATCTTTTGTCGAGCGAGCTCCGAACTTCTCGATGTTGATCAATCTCCGCAGTACCTATAAACAGATAAACAGAACAGACTATTTACCACAAAAAAAAAAAGGATAAACAGAACAGAAGCCCCGATTAAAATCTAAAGACACACAACTCTGATCCTCATTATGACAGAGACCCAACCAGCTTTTCAACATATAACTCTACATACACTTCAAGGACTAGCTAATTTATTGACTATATATGTTTTTGACGCCCTTCATAATATTCATAACTTGAGGATTGCAGATAAAAATTGAACAATTATCCACAAACTCTAGCAATACTAAAGATAATCGTGTCTCCGCACATAAGCATCGAAATGAAAGCAAGTTATCCAATTGGCAACAAGGAAAGCTATAGAAAACAAACCACTCGACTGCTGTCCAGACGCGTAGCTGCCTTCTCATACTCTTTCAACTTATCTTCCTCAGACACTTCAACTCTAACTTCCTCTACTGCATCCTCAGGCGGGAAAATCTGAATCACCGCAAGCGACAAGCATAGAATCAAAAGGTTGCAATTTTAACAAAAGCCGGTAATAAAAACTTAAAAAGAGTCCGTGGTTGAGGTAAAAATTACACATATCCTACTTACAGTATAGATTGGACTGTTGAACCACATTAACATAAGGATTCTTTCGTAAAAATTGCAACTTTACTGAAAATCCATAAATTCATACTAAAATAACTCTTTGGTAAGGTAAAGAATTAAACATATCCAACAACTTGGATCAAAAAGAGAGAGAGAGAGAGAGGACCTTATGTTGTTCTCTCATGAGATAAGCAAATTTTTCGAGATTAGGAACAGCCAGCAACTTGGGCATAAGGTGGTTGCGAAAATGCCCAGGAGCAACCTTCACAGTTTTGCCAGCTTTGCCAAGCTTTTCGATGTTCTGATTATGGTGAAGACGAATCAAAAACCCCAATTCAAATCATTCAAAAAAAAAAAAAATTCAAGCGAAAAATGAAAAAGAAATGGAATTTAGAACAAAAATAATAATAATTTAATTAAATCTTACATCCAGGTTTACTCACTGTGGTTAGTATAACTTCCAACTTCCTGTGTCTGACTCCTTGAGAAACGTAGAGAAGAGGGTTCATCATCCGATCGGAGATATGGAGGTTCGTCTCCTTAATAATCTGCCGGAGAGCATTTCTACCATTTTGTATATACGCCATTATTGAATCTTCTCCTGATTTCAAAAAAACAAAAAATAAAAGAACAGATCGATTTCGGATTAACCGAGAATCAAAGAGAAAATTTGCAAGAAAAGGAGAGGAAAAAAAGAAAAAGATTGAAGAAGAAGAAGAAGAATGTACTTCGCTAATCGCTATGGCAGGGAACCAGAGAAGCAAGAAAGGGGGTTTAGGGTTTTGTGTTTATGCCCTCGGAGAGAAGAAACAAAGACAGTGACTAGATTTCGCGTTTAAATTACGGACACATCCTCGGCAAGAAAAATTATTTAACTTTTAATAAAAATTTGGGACATTTCCCACCTCTTCCGTTAAAATTTTTCATCATTTTTAAAAAGTTTCCATTATTTTTAAAAAGTTTCCATTATTTTTATTTAATTTGGTACAATTGTAACAAGCATTATTTTGTTTTTAATTAAAAAAAATCAGTAATCTTTTTAAATCCCTTACCAAATTGTAATCCACAATCCATATGAGAAATAGTATACAAGTTATTTTATTTATTTGTTATGACTAATAGTATAAAAGTATACATATATCATTGAATACCAATAAAGGTTGAAAGAGTTTCTTAATTTCGTGTAAGGCCAACTCTGTATGGGAGACAGTACACATGATGAGAGATAATACAAAGTGGCTCCATATAGAGCAAAATAACTATGCTCCAATTACATTAAATTACTACTTTATTATTCCATTAGAAATTTAAAAAAAAAAAAAAAAAATTGGGGTATCATTGTGTTCCTGGCCAAATTGAAAATTGAAAATAGGACAATACCCGTGCTGTTCTTCTACGAGAAACGTTTTGGCTTTAACCATTTGTCAAACTTAAGCCATGTTACTTCTTTTCCAAAAATAAAAAATAAATATAAATAAATAAAAGCCCCTGTAGTCCACAATTATCATGGTCAACCATTTCACAACCATTTAAATAAAAGAAGGTTTTCTTTCTTTCAAATTAATAAACTCCGAGATAATTATGAAAAATATATATATATAAAAAAGCCATTTTGAGCTACATCATTTCTGAAACCCGCCATTTAAACGACTCTGCAAACTGTATAATCAACGGCACAAAGAGTACTGAAATGTAAACAGGAAAATTACTCAGGGTAGCATCGCAGATACACAAAAAGGAAAATTGGGAAGCAAACAGCAAATGGAAGCCTTGATGAGAAACATATTTACAAGTGGATGTGGATCCTAACAACCAACCAAAGCAAAATCTCCTTCCTTCTAAAGATGATCATACATCTGGAAGAAACCATTCCGAAATCCCGGTAAGGCCCAGCTTCAAGCTGCAACTTGCTCTCCCCCAACTTACGGGCCGTCTTCTTGTGCTGAGAAACGGGGAAATGGGAGTTATTTTCATTTCGACTTAGAAGGGGAATTCCCAGATCAATATGGTGAATCCAAGAATGAGAAACTCACTGCTTAAAATAAAGCCCTGGATCAAGCTTTGGGCTCTCTCAACCTGCTCGGGAGCACCTGATATTTGGATGATCTTTTGAGTCAACTCTGGTCTATCCTCTACTAGGGTTACATTGGCTCTGGATAGCTGTTTGGTCGAATAACACAGGTCAGAAGACTATATTCAAGGCTAAACTTTAGAAGAGCTTCACGTTAACAACTAAAAAGTGTTTAGAATATTGACCTCACTAATCATTGCAAGCTTGTTTTTTGATTTTGTTATGAGCTTTGGAACTGCAAGCTCTGGGATAACAACTTCAATTGTACTCCTAGTAACGAGTGGCACAGCGATTCTAACAGGACCAGAAAGAAGAGCATAAGTGAGACAGACATTGATTGCAAATGAGTCCCACTAAAGAAAGAGAGATTTGGCAATATATACTTAATGCAAATATATTTTCTACCTGTTCAAACCACTTGGCAGATCGTCTCGGCGATCACTATCATTCTGCTTTGTTTTTTCATTACCGTCAACTCCAGTTTCCTGCAAAATAAGGGTTCAAGTTAGAATACAAATGGTCCAATGCGGAAATATCTCCGCAACCAGTTTAGATCCCATTGTAGACGTGAACCACAGCCAAAAGTCACAAGTCAGAAATAAGAAGGCAAAAAGCCCTCTAAGAAGCTGTTAATGTCCTAGACAATAAAACTTATTCAGCTAAAAATGCAAAATGTAAACAACAAAAGTAAGAGAGTTAAGCCTGGCTGGCAGGACACTTAAGCTTCACCAAATGATAAAACTAAGGAAGCGCAAAACAAAAATGATCAAAGGAGAGCTATAAGAGAAACTAGTAGAATGGACAGAAATAATCTGTTACTGTATCGAAGAAAGTGAAGAGACCTTTGGTGCCTGTGTTGCTACCACAGATTGTGCGTTCTGGTAAGTAGTAGCTGTAGGAGGATCATTTGCAGTATAAACATCGCGAACTGGAGTTCTACCTGGAGAAGAGCTCTCCAGTGCCATCCCACTACCCAAAGAACCTGATGCAGAGTAAGGAGGCGTAGAATCCTTTTGAAAGAACTCCTTATACAAGTAACTTCGGAGTCTCGATGTCACCTCAACAAGAGCATTTCGAGCTTCTTTTATCTCTCCTACTATCTGTAAACGAGATGAGATCTTTGTATGTTAACCTTGCAGAGATCATTCATAAATGGAAATCCAAAAAGTATGCCATTGTTAATAATAGAAAATAAGAGCTCTTTGCAGGGTGTAATTAAGTTACTTAAGTTAAACCAGGCAACTCAGAAAGCAAGCATATCTAGAAACTTATTAGGTGTCACGACAAACCTGTACAAGTTCATCATTTCCTGATACACACAAAGGATGTTCTTCCCTCGGTAGAATTTGTACATTGGCACCAGTTAATCTTTTTATTTCCAATAATGACCCATCTCTTCCCTCTAAACATCCAATATCACTAGATGGGACAAGTAATCTAGTGGTCACAATATTGTCTTTATCTGGAATAAGATCGAGAATGCGGGTTTGGATATGTAACAAAGCTTCCTGAGCTGGAAATAGCTCGTCATCAGGACCCTGTATACGAATATGAATCAAACAATGGGTTAAAAAGTTTCACATATTTCCTTCCCTTCAAGATAAAAAGTTCCATTATCGCAAGTAAATTTGGACAGAAGACTTCTATGGAAAATTGTCAGATACCTCCTCGGAAGAAATGATAATTATCCGTTCATTTGAACTACCCACACGGTCAGTAACTTTAACATCCACACCGATTTCATTTTGAAGCAGATCTATAATCCCATCAGACTCTCCAACAACACTTTCAACCTTGTCAATGGGGCAAAGTATTCGAAACACCAGGTCCTCACCATAAAAGGGCTGCATATTATCAGCCATGGCAGCGGACCCAGGTTCATTTGTATAACCAGATGAACGAGAGGCATAATTGTTGCCTCTGACATTGGAGGCAGATAATCGAGGGCCAAAAGCAGGCCCAACCATTGCTGACCGACGCCCTGCATTGTTCATGTGAGGAACAAAATCGTCATCGGGAGGAAAGAAGCGCTCCGGTGAATGTAATCGCCCATGGAAATGACTGCGATCACGATGCTGGCTTTCCCTCAAGCGTGACGAAATTATTTCTATTGCATTCTTTACGGCATTCATCTCACCTACAACCTAAAAAAAAATCAGAAACAAAAAGTTAAGCATTTCTTTTTCAGCTTTCTTTCCATTATATTCAATTCATATGACTTCAATTCATGTTTGGCATCACATTTATCGAAATACAAAATCTAACCTAAACATTCATCACAACCTAATAACTAACACATAAATGGTACCCTGAGAATCAAACGCAAAGACACTAAGCAGCAAAAGAAGAAAAAGGCGAAAAACCCGAGCAGATTCCACTTAGTTGAGTATGTCACTCCTTTATCATTCCTGCATTCAGCTCCCAATTGCATATTGCAACAAATAGAATATTCACAAGCAGATTATGCTAAGAGATTCTATTACACTAACCCCAGGAGATAATAAACAGTCACTAAGAAACAAAAACCTCAAATTCAACAATCTTGTCAAGCTTATAAAGATTCCATGTACCCATTTTTAAACTAATTTAAAAAATGTGGGTAATCTCAGTGCATGTCAAAACACTTGACAGGCAACACAAGATTGAATTCAGATCCAGGTTATTCTATTTTATTTTATTTTATTTTATTTATAGGTGTAAATGGGGGTTTCAGAAAACCTGAACAATCTCCTCCGACATTGAAACACAGCGAGGCAGATTTTCGTCTCTAGGCAAAATCCTAATCTGCGTCTTAGTCTCAATCCTCATTTGCTCAATTATCTTCCCTCCCTTGCCGAGCAAACACCCGACGTGCATTCTCGAAACGACGAGCCTCGTCGTAACCCGATTCCCGCCACCACCTCCTCTAACTCCTCCGTAATCCTCCTCATCTACACCGCCGCCGCCGTCGCTCTCGAGAATCCGGTCATGGATCAAGATCAAAGCCTCCTGGGCGGGAGAGAAGGCCGGCATTCGGCCCTCCGGGTCCCGGCGGCGCGTGTCGGAAATCTCGATGATCCGCACCTCGTCGCCGGGGATGAGCTCGTGGACGTTGATCCACGCGCCGGTGTGCTGGCGAATCGACTTTATGATGCTGCCGGACTTGCCGATCACGCCTCCGGCCTTCATGTCATGGCAGAGGATCCTGTAACTGGTCGTCACCGTTAGGGATTGGTCCTGTTGCTGAGGCTTGTTGGAGGAGGCAGCCCTTCCTCCTCCTCCTCCTCCTCCTCCTCCGGCGCCGCCGCCGCTGCCACGGTGGCGGTGGTGGTTGTTGTTGTTCGTCCCGTAATGGTGGTTGTACCGAGGTCTGGTCCTACCTACAGTCTCAGAGTCATGGTCTTGGTCATAGTAGTAGTTCCGCTTAGATCTAGACCTCTCCATCGAAAACCTCCTCTCAAAAGCCAGGGTTGCTTCACGAAAATGAGAAGACGAAACCCTTCAGCACTGTCCGATATCAAGCATTGTGGGAAAATCCAGGTTCAAAATCGAAAAACAAAACAAAAAGTACGGCTTTTTTTCGTTCTGATTCGTCTTTGTTTCCACTGGAAATCGAAGTGATACGGTTCTGGTTCTGGATCTTTGGTTCGGTTTAGTCAAGTCTTCCGTTTCTGTGACTTTCCCCGACAAAAACAAAAAAACAAAAACAGTTTTTCTCTTTCTCTTTTCTCGTTGCTGTTTATTTCTAGGGAAAGAAAGTGAGAGGAGAAAGTTTCAAACTTGAAAACCCTAGAGGAGATAACACGGAGAATCTAAGAAGAGGGAAGTTGCAGAGTGTCATCAGCTGCCAGATTTTACTACTTCGGTAAGCCACACCCTGTTCCTCACTTTCCTATCTCTCCTATGATGTCATATTTATAGTATTTTTAAAATGTTCTGGCTTCTAAAACGACATCGTTTTCTTTTTTTTTTTTGGTCCTGCTAATGACAAATCATTAATTTGCGCCCTTAATTACGTCGGACTAATTTGAAATTTTCTGGGGCAAGGAAGGTATTGCCGATTGGTAGGTGGACAAGGAAAAGCATATAATTTCTCTTTTCAAAAGAAAAAAAAAAAAAAGTTTCTTTTTCTGTTACATCAATAATCAATAAAATCTATTTGTTGCTAAATCTGATTAAAAATATATGTAAAACAAATAATGTTTAATACGAATCTAATTGCTGATAAATAAAACCTTATTTAGATAATCTTTCTCGTTAAGCTATTTGTGATTTGTTGCAGGCATGTTGTTAGAGTAAATAGATTTGAAAAAAAATGTTAAGTCATAGCGATAATTTTGGATTATTAAGGGCCTGTTTGGTTCACAAGTTTAAGTTAAGATTTTTAAATTTAGTTTGAGTTAAGTTAAGTTAAGTGTTTGATAAAAAGTTTGAGTTGAAAAGTTGAAATTGAGTTGTGTTTGGTAAAAAAATTTGAGTTGAAAAGTTTAACTTGAGTTAGAGCCTTGTTTGGATGTAAAAAATTTAAGTTAAAATTTTTAAATCAAATTTAACATTCTATTGTAGGTTTCTGATCAGAAAAATGGAAAAATTAAAATAAACTAAATTAAAAATACACATCAACAACACATTAAAACATTTTGTAATATTTTTTACAAATTCATAAAATACAACAATAAGAATTACATAGTTACTAATTAAAAGTACTAATAAAAAAACATCATAATTACATTTCTAATTTGATTTAAATAGATAAAACTGACATTAATTTCAAATATATTTAAAAATTAATTAAAGACCATTTTTTTTTCTTTTCTAAGCTGGTTAATCAATTTTCTTAAATATTAAATGATTGATCAGGTAATGGTTATTTGGAGATTCTACAATGGGATAAAGATTTTCACCTCATCAATAGAGTAATGTCTAACAGATGATAATAAGTATATTAATATGGTATATCACATTATGGTTATAACATGTGATAAATGATAATAATAATAATAAAATAAAAAACTCTCTTTCTTTCTCTTTCTCTTTGCTTTCTCTCTCATAGAACAACTTTGTTTCTCTCTTCATTTACCTTTCTCTCTCTTGTTTCTCTCTCTTTCTCTCTCGTATCCCCCAACCTCCTCTTCACTATCTCAGAAGCCGATCGGTTCACCGCCGCCATAGCCACCAGGTCTGACTCACTACGGCTCAACTCCGAGCTCGCTCGTAGCCATGGTCGTAGATGTCGTCATCGTAGCAGAGGGCGAGTTCGGCGCCAACCTCATATCACCGTCGCTGCTCGGCGGCGGACATAGCCACAGCCACTACTTCTCCGGTGACTCGTCGTCGATCACGGGGTCTCACGTGGATGACGCCGGAGCTCGGAGGAGAGAAACAAACAAATAGAGGAGAGAGAGTGTGAGATTTTTAGAAAGAGAAACAAATAAACAGAGGAGAGAGAGAGAATGTCGGGCTTCTCATTCGGTTCCTCATCATCGTCGGCCTCATCCCTGTTTGGACCAAATGCTGCGCGGTGGTGCCATTCTCGAGGTCACCGTTGTCGGCCAAGCCTAGCTCGTTGAGGATGCCGGAGCTTGCGCAATTTCCGAGCTCCGTTCATCTGCGGGTGTCGCAATCTCGACAAGGCCCTGAGGAAAGAGAGGGAAGGCGCGGCGATGGGCCAGGAGGGAGGGAGAAGTCGAGCAGTGGATGAACATCAGATGGCCAACAGGGAAACCAAGTATAGTTTGCCTTGGATTTGTTACACAGTAAAACAAGTTTAGTTTACTGTACAACGGTTCAAAGGTAAGTTGGAGTTAAACTCCATTTCCAAACGTTTTGAGTTGAGTTTGAACTCAAAAATTTGAGTTCAAACTGGTGAGCCAAACTGTGCCTAAGAATTGCATTAAGAACAATCATGATATCTCAGCCGATATTACTTATTTATAATTTATCATTAATTAATATGTATCACATTTTCATACATCCATTATATTCCAATTAAGAAAGTATAAAATTGAATATTAGATGAATTATTTTGATCATTAATGTGGTTATATATGATGTAATCACTTTTTTTTTTCCTTACTCCGATGTTTCTTAAAGAAAGTTAGATTATTATTCTAAAGTATACATAAATAGGAAGCATAACTATTAATAATATATCCGAATGCTTAAATTTTGAGCAATAAAGTATATGCGTTACCTAGGAAAATTAGTCATGGTAGGCATGTGGTTAAAGATTCGAATGTTTAATTAGTATTTTCGAGGGTTTTAAATATGAAGCATATTCCTGTTAATTTAATACCCTAAATCGAATGTAGGGAAGATTATAACCATATTTTTATGTATCCTTATTACTAAGATATTTGATTAAACCAGGATGATGTAATTCTTATTAAAGGATTAATCTCACAATAGATCCTTTAAGAAACATTCATTATAATATATGAGGAGCCTATTTAATACCTTAAGAGGTGATGTGTTACTGCCATCACTCCTTTATTAATGATCCGTTTGATATTATATCTTAAACTTATATTTTTTATATCAATTTTTATATTTTTCTAAAAAGTCAATAAAAATTATAATTAGTTTTTAAAAAGTCAAATAATTCAAATTTCAAAATTTTAACTAAAATCATTTATTAAACAGACCTTAAATTTTTTATTTATTATTTATTTATTTATTTTATTTTCTTTTAAAAAAATAAAAATTTATTTTCATCGAACATATATATATATATTTTTTAAACTTAAATCATCTGAAATCTTTTTATAATGTCGTCTTGAAACGGACCCAAAACGGGTCCATAAATTCCCAAAATCTCTTTCAAATCACTGATTAATGAGAAAAAGAAAAATTGAAAAGTGCAACTTTTGTGATGGGTGAGAAAATTAGAAGACTATCAGATACCGTGTGAATTACGCTTAGGAAGGGAATGTAGTGTCCAACACGCCTGAAGACAAGACTCGCCACTCGAGGTTCACGTCAGAATGGCATAGACGTAATATTTGAAGAATTGTTGGGTAATTCCCAAAGGACCCGTCAAATACGTAATCCAAAATACTGGAGAGAGACTGGAGAGTAAACCAAACAGAAGAAGCTCATCTGCTCCGACCATGGCTTCTTCAGCTTTACCTTTCATCACTCTTTCTCCTGCTTCACTTCCCGTAAATTCTCCTTCTCTTTCTGTTTGTTTCTCAAGAAAATTGAACCCACGACAAAAAATAAAAGGGAAAGAAAAAGTTTTTTTCATTCTTACATTCTATTTTTCATTTTCCCCCAAATGCAGAGGATAGAGCTGCGAGCTGGAAATTCGATGGCTTGTAACTGCTCATTTAGGTCACAGCCACTGGTAAAATATATAATTATGTTCATTAATTAAAAATATTTTCTCTTCTACAATTTTCTTTTCTTCTTTTTAATTAATCTGCTTAATTTTTTAAGGTGATATCGCAAATGAAGAAGGATAGCAGAGGTCGACGTGTTTGGCGGCGGAGAAAATTGGTATGAAAAGGAATAACCCTCTACGAATTTTTCCATGAATTCCTTTTTTTTCGCTTTGATTGTGAATATGCAGTTGAGATTTATTTATTTAATTATATATATATTTTCCAAGTTCAATTGGGGGAGTTGGGGTTTAGGTGCTTGAGATTAATACTTAAAGTACCAGTCTTTTTTGTTTTGTTTTGTTTTGTTTTTTTCTTTTTCTTTTTACCCGATTCATAGAAATAGAAGCTTGAAACCAGTCTGAAAGTGTAGACTAGTTTTCAGTGCCTTTTCTCCAACTTGAGGAATTTTCTTGGGCAAGCTTTGACAAAGATCGTCAACAATGGTGCTCTAGTGCGTTGTAGATTCTTTTCCAAGACTTGTATCATTTGACATGAATTGTGAATCGCTCGAAACATATGAAGTGGAGGACTAACCCAATAACGTAAGTTTCGTAAGGGATCATTTGGAGAGCAAGTGATAGCATTGTTCTTTGTTGCAAAGTCTAGTAGATTTTTTCTCTATTGAATTCTTAGAAGTAGAAGTTTAAAACTAACACTCCGTTTGGTTGTAAGGAAGGACAATGAGAGGGAGAGGAAAAATTCAGAAGACAGAAAAGATTTTTGCTTTTTCCTTAGTTATTTGGTATGATAAGAATGAAAGAAAATTAACTTGGAGAATTCTTTGGTAGATTATGAAAGATATGACACAGTTTTGATACTCTTAGTTATTTGGTATGATAAGAATGAAAGAAAATTAACTTGGAGAAATCTTTGGTAGATTATGAAAGATATAGCACAGGTTTGATACTTTAAGTCCCGTTTGGCATTCCGTTTTAAATTCACTTTCAAACTTTTTTCTACAATATTTTTTTTCCTCTGTAAAAATTTGAATTTGCTGTTTGATTGTGTGTTTGAATGAACTTGTAATCCAAACGGTCCCTAAATCTTCATGACTTTTCATTAGTTGTCATACTTTTGATGTTGACGTGATATCACAAAATTCCTCAACTTTTTTTTTCCACAAAATTTCTCAACTAGAAATCCTTCCTACCAAACATTTCTTTCATCAATTTTCACTCTCTACTTATGTCCTTCCCCCACTTTTCATTCCTACCAAAAACAGTGTTTACTTGGTGCTTTTTCATCATCTCTGTATTTGTAACCAAAGCCTGAAATAGGCAAAAACGTCACATGATATTACTACCCTAACGGGCGTTGAATTGAAATTTGAGTTCTTATTCGAAATCTCGCTTCTTTCTAGACGAAGAAAGACGACATGTTGCGTTACAAGCTGGAGAGAGTACCCTTCTTAGAGGAGCAAGTTAGGAAGATACAGGAAGAAGGAAAGCTCCTGACCATGGACCTTGAGAGGCTGCTTCTATCGGAGGAGAACCGGTTCGATTTTGTGAATGAGGTAGCAGCTGAGGCCACTGAGTATGTTGTGAAAAACAGGGATGAGTATGGAGGCCAGAAGAAAGCCATCCTTCATGTCATCAGTAACCGAGTGAACGATGCCGGGTTTTACAGACCGGACGCTTATGCAGAGACCGACCCATATAAGCCAGGACCCTCCTATTTGAAGCAGTATTATACATAAACCCCATGATGTGGTGATGTTAATCCTGATTCACGAGAGCTACAAATTTTGTTTACAACTTCTGCTGTCTTCTGGTTAGTTGGTGTATTCTCAATTCCCTCAACTCCATTATAGATGTTCACTTGCAGATGAAACAGATATTGTTATTGTTTTTACAGTTTTGATATATGATGAAATAGATTAATCTCTAATGTGCCATTTGGTTATCCAATTACTGGAGTGAAGTTATTTGAATGTTTAACTATTTCATAACAATTTAACTCAAATTCAAATCTAAATTTTCTTTTTATAAAAGTCTGTACCATACTTATTTTTCTACCTCAACAAAATTCCAATGTTATCTTTAACAAAAATGATACAAATATATTCAATTTGAATTTTACATTTGAAAGCAAACATAATTTGAATGAACATTCAAAATGCAATCTATGATTTAAACGGAAACTTAGAAGTTTCTAAGGATGCTGGATTGGAATCATATGGTTGTGGTTGATGATAAAACTCAACAAAATCCAAGAGCAAATTCTCTTTTGGGTTTTCAGAATAGTGGCCTTAAATCATACATCAGTACAACTCAAGTAAAGCCGAGGCCAGTCTTGTGTTTGCTTGTGTACTGTAAGGTGTACTGACACCCATCGGTACTACTATTTCTTGCTAAATAACTTCTTTTTTTGTTTTCGGTGGTAAATGCTAATTAACTAAATAAATTATATTAATATGCGTCTACGTAAAAAAGTAAAGAAATATATAATAACCAAAGAGAGAGACCAAAAACTTTTAGCCAAAGGAATGAAAACAATAATGAATTTTTTCAATCAATGTATTACTACTTATCATTAGTTGTGATAATTGTTGTATACAGAAAGTAGTTCCATATTTTATAGTGGAACTTATTAGTTTCCAACATGAAAATTATGCAAGTTATGATAACAACTCATGCATTTGAATGTTAAAAATATGAACTCTCAATAATTAAACTACAAGAAAATGATAACCTTGGAATCCATGGTATCTTTAAGTCTCTTCAATCAGCGGTACAATGAGAGTCTGCTAGAACTATAGGTGAGTAGAGTGGTAAGGGATCGAGCCTGAAGATCTTCATATCACAACCCAAGACTCAAAATTCACTCCCAAGTACACCATAAATGGCAAGCATTCTACGAGACCGACAAGAATCAAACTTTATGGTTATGCTTTTTATTTATTTATTTATTATTATTTTATTATTTTAACTTTAATAATAGAAAGTAAAGAGTATACTAGCCAAAAAAAAAAAAAAAAAAGAAAAAGAAAAAAGAAAAAATGCACCACCAAACTTTGTTTTTGAAAATATAGATTACATTTCAAAATATGAAAAATAATCTCGTACTATAGAAGATAATGGGTTTTATCACTAAATTAATAATGTATATTGTATTTCATATATGGATGACATCCAAAAAATTACACAGAAAATTGAATATATATATATATATATATATATGACTGTTTAACAAAATTTTTATGGTTGATAGAAATGTCCCATCAATCAAGGATAAACATAACACAAAGATCACATTTACAACTGCACAAAAAAAAAAATATATTGTGGACGAAAGTGTACAACCAAACTTACGACTAAGGAGCAACCAAATTGGCTCTTGGAGTACCCCCAAAAAAAAAAAAAAAAGAAAAAAAAAAGCACCACCTTGGCATTAAATAGGGAAAAGGATTGATCATCGGTGAATCTCTACCACGCAGTGTGCGGGAGAAAGCATTAATGATCAAATTTTTTTTTTAATATGAAATATGATCAAGTTTTGACAAGTGACACCAATCATAAAAAAAAAATACTGTATATATTTATTCGACAATTAGTGTTAAAATTTTTAAATTAAAATTGATAAATTTTTAAAAAATTAAATATAAATTTTATTGATTAAAAAAATAAAAAATAAAATGAAAAATTAAAATTAAAATTATAATATCAAATAAAGTGAATGAATAAATAAATTAATAATATCTATCAAACTCTTCTGGTCCCACAAAAAGTGGGGTCCAGCCACGTGGCAGGACCAGAATCGTGCAAGAGTTAAGAGATTCAAATAGTAAATTGCAAATATCCCAACCGTTAAATCAGTTAGAGGCAGAGCTTCACCTTCTTATCCTCCACAAAATCAAAATCCCAACTCCTCCACCATTTTTCTTCAACTCGTTCCACGCTCCGTTTCCTCAACTCAACTCAGCACAGTCACACCGGTGCTGGTAAAGCTAATCAATAATGGCTTTGTTAAGCCAGCAGTTGCAGAGGTTCCTCCTGACCAAATACATCAGCTGCCACTCCAACACCAACCCCAACAACAAAGGCCTTTTCGGAACAGTTAAAGCTAGAAGCCCGAGTACTAATTGCTCCGCCATAGCCATCGATGCGCAGTCTTCTTCCTTGACCGACGTCGCCGGTATCCGGTGGGGCTCGACGAGCTTGCAGGGTCCCCGGGACGAGATGGAAGACGTTGTCGTTGTCCGGTCTGATGGCCTTGATGGCTTCTCCTTTGCCGCTGTTTTCGATGGCCACGGCGGCTTCTCCTCCGTCAAGTTCCTCAGGTAATTAGGAACTATCATTTGTACTAACTGGAATCATTCGATTCGATTCAATACCATCCTTTTGTGTCAATGAGCTGCTTGTTTTAATCCATCAATTATACAAATTTAGTAGCGAGAAAAAGAAACACTAAATATCAATTGGGTCGTAGAGTCGGTACGTGAGTTTGTGTTTCAGTAAAAAAAAAATGTTTTATTTGTACTATTCTAAGGGATTTGACTGCATTAAGTCTAGGGATGAGCTCTACAAGGAGTGTTGTGCGGCTTTGCAAGGCGGGATTCTACTGAGCGGAAAACGATTCAACGACATTAGGGAGGCACTGCAAGAGGCTTTTCAGAAAGTCGATAAAAAGTTGTTGGATCAGTAAGTAAAGACTACTATGTGCAGTCTCAATCTTGAAGATATATTGTTCTATATCATTGTGTTGAAGGATTTGGTCGTTTTTTGCATTTTGTAAAGGCTTGAATTGAATGGGGAGGAAGATGAATCCGGTGCAACAGCTACTGTTTTGTTCGTTGGAAATGATTTGCTGTTCATTTCACACATCGGGGATTCGTCTGTGGTATGTATCCTATGCAATTTCATGATGTATTGAACCAAAAAAAGAAGAGTTGAAGCAAAAAAAAATTTTTCCCTAAAAATCTACTATGTAGACTCCTAGCTGACTTGCTGATGCAGGTTTTATCTCGTACTGGTAAAGAAGAAGTGTTGACCCATCCGCACCGACCATACGGAAGCAACCAAGCCTCTCTTCAAGAGATTAGAAGGATCAGAGAAGCAGGTGGATGGGTGTGTTTTTCTGTTCTCATTTTCATATGCATTTTCTCTATCTCAATAACTAAACTTTAATCACATTTCTACTTGGAGTTCTTTTTATTGTCATTTTCGTCTACCACTCTACTTTATGAAGATTCCTGTTGAAATCCTTAATGACTTCTTTGAGGTTTGGTTTCTATACCGTAAGCTGATTGTAACCCCTTTGACATTGTGTCCAAAGATTGTTAATGGAAGAATATGTGGAGACATCGCCGTATCTCGTGCTTTTGGTGACAAGCGGTTCAAAACAAAGAAAAACGAGTTAGTTCGTTTAGTTTTGTTAGTCCCTTTTTCTAGTTAAATATATTTCCTATCAAAATCCATAGTCTGATGATTTTGTGCATTTTGCATATGAATAGGATGGTGAAGAAAGGAGTTGAAGAAGGGAGATGGTCTGAAAAGTTCGCTTCTCGGTATGTCACCGAAGATGCGTCCTTAGTCTCTTGCTTTCTCTACTTGCCTCAATCCTGCATTGTCACAGCCAGTGACATATATATATATATATATATATGTATGTATATCTAATGTGAATCAATTCACATGTTCTTTGAGAAAATATGAGATTATTAGACCCTATTGGTTTAAAGGTCAATACTGAACTATTTAATGTTATGGCAGTGTACAATTCAGTGGAGATTTGGTGACTGCATCTCCAGATGTTTTTCAACTGGCGCTAGGTAAAGACGCAGAGTTTCTGCTATTAGCATCTGATGGCTTATGGGATTACATGAACAGGTCTGTTTGACATTCTCTTGATTCTTTGGTGTGTGTGTGTTTTTTATTTTTAATTTTCACATAGTGATTCACGTCGTCAATTTTGATTCATTTCAGCTCAGAAGCAGTCGATTTCGTTAGGGACCAACTTCGAAAACATGGAGATGTTCAGGTATTTGATTGGTAGCATGACAGTTTTTACACATATTGAACTGAGATTCTGAGTTTTAGTATCTAATATGGCTTTTAGTTAAAACTAAAAACCTCCATCTTGTTTTGTTTTCAGCTCGCTTGTGAAGCGCTCGCTCAAGCAGCTCTGGTAAGAAAAGATCATGTCATTTCTCTTTAACACTTAAAAGAGTTGTTAATTTTTTGTCATATTGATTATCAAAATTTTGTAAAACATAATAGGACCGACACACACAAGATAACGTCAGCATCGCCATTGCCGATTTGGGGTACGTGGTTTTCTCTAAATGCTTTCCTCAAACCGCTCGTTATCCTTGTTAGCTATGATTGCTTGTACTAATTTTGAGTGGCTTGTTCTTGAAATATCGTGTAGGCGAACAGATTGGCGGAGTTTGCCGGTTCAACAACAGAACATTATCTTCGAGTTGGGCAAGCTTTTGCTACTCTCGGCATTTTGTCGCTCGGGATTTGGATGACATCTCTGCTCTCGTGAAAAGCTCGATACTCGCATCCTGACATTGTATAGGAATCAGCATAGCAAACGCAATAAAAACATAGATGTTAGTACTTTGTATCTATTCTGTATAACGTAATTGTACATCTCTCATACCTTTGTTATGTGCCTTTTGGTTTAGGAGACTTTAGATGAGCAAGTAATCTTGGAAAAAGTCATTTTTCACCCAATTTTTTTCAGTTTTTTTTTTTTTTTTTTTTTCAAACAATCCTAAAAGTAACATTTGCGAGCTAGAGACTATATCTGAAGGATGACAAGGATCGTTTTTTGAAAAATAAAAAAATCATGTAGAATCATTTTTCCTTATAAGTGTCGTTTTCCTTTTTCGGCGTTCATTGTTGTTTTTTGTATTTAGTGTCGTTTTATCGTTTTATGTAGTTTTCAGGTGTTGTCACCTTTCCAATTGACGTGCTTAGTTATTTTGATATATATATATATATATATATATATATTTGTGACTTGTCTCAAGTTTATATCTTTTTTGTGAAGTTATCCTTCTCAATTGATGTCGTTTTATTCCACAGCATAGTATTAAGTTGACTCAAACATGACAATGTTATTTGAACATCTTACAATTAGATTTGTTTCGAACATTTTAACTTTTTTTATCCGTATATTTTAACACTGAAAGAATCCCATATTTCTAAAGGGAAGATGACTTCCCCTTCCATTAAATGATTCTCATTAAATGAAAAATGAGGCATTACCAGCTCAACCTTGAAAGTTGACGGCGACACATGAGAAGATGAGATGATCACTGGTCGGCTTTGAAATTGAGAAGGGAAACCCAAATGGGACAATCTTGACTAGAGGCTCTCTTTGTTATTTGGCAGTTCGGGTCGTGGGACCAGCACGAAGCTACGACATTTTTTACCATCTCCAATTTTCTAGTGACAAAGTCGAACGGCGCCCATATACAAGTATGAAGTATAATATAATATTTATTTTATATAACAAGTGATTTATTCTTTGCATATAAGTATTATACATTTTCAAAGTCATAGTTAACGACACATTACTTAAGCACTTTTTTGGTCTTCGCCATTATTCCTGTAAAGAGAAAACAAGATGCCTCTTGGATTCTTGATCCTTCTGTTCCTCTTCCTTGTCAATCCCATTTGCAAAGCCGAGGACGGAGACTACCGGTCAAGGATAAACACCAAATCGGAGGGTGATAAATGTTCTCCTTCTTCATGTGGCAAGCTCCGCGACATACGCTATCCTTTTTGGTTAAAAACACATCCCAAGTCTTGCAGAGACGAAAGGTATAGCCTGTCTTGCAACAACAACGTCACAACACTGCATCTCTACTCTGAAGAATACCTTGTCGAAGCAATCAACTATGAGAACCAAACCATTCGAATTGTGGACCCAAATATCATGAAAAACAACTGCTCATCTCTCCCTAGCTATTCTCTCAGCAACTACAATTTTAGCTACGGCGATCCATACGAGCTCAGTCAAGCTGACCACTCGACATCCCACGACATCCGACTCACAAAGTCTCTCGTCTTTGTGAGCTGTGAAAATCCGGTGTTATCTCCTCTTTATGTGGACACTGCTTCTTGTGCTAGTAGTGGTGCTTTGACCCGGTCTAAATTGAGGCATTCTTATGTTGTGGTCAACGGAAGGGTGTCTGATATGGTTGACTCCTGCAGTGTAGAGCTCATGGCTATGGTGTCCATGCCGGGAAATATCGGTGGCGGCAACATTTCCTTCATGGACATTCACGAAGGACTTGCTTACGGGATTGAGCTGTCATGGGGGAGAACACTTCTAGGATATGAAGAATTAGGTAAACTGCAAAATCCAACTTTCATACCAATGTGCCTGAATAGTATAACACGATTTGAGTTTTTCACTTTACTATATCACCCTCCACATGACCTTTTTCAGCGTTTTTACTTTGTTTTTCACTCTATATATGCGTGTGTGTGTGTGTTCACTTGGAAGGGGTCAGTACCGCTAAGGTGTGTGATTTTCTTTTTATCATGGTGAAATTTTCCGACGACTTTAATATCAAGGGTGAATCGTTGTAAATCTTGCATTTTTTCCCCGATTTTATTGCTCTCGGTAGTAAAGGATTAGAATAAGATCATTTATGTAACAAATAGCTAAAAATTCATACACTCAATAAACACGGTTTGCCGGAACATTTCATGAACTTTGTATTTTGATATTATCCTAATTAAATACTCTAAACTTATCTTATTGATTGACCAGCTCTCCTTCTAATTTTCTTTGTTATTTTTCTCTTTTGGGTTTCTTGCAGATCTGAGCTACACAGTATTAGTGGCAATTGGTAAGACCTTTTAACTTCTCCCAAGCTTGTTACATCACAAGAAATTTTACATCTTCTGCAGAGGCCTACTTAGAGTTTGTTAAAGCAATATCTAACAAATCCCTCCTTTTTTGTTGCATAACAAGTACACTTCAACTCATGATTCAATTGGGATCTCTGGTGCAGGAGGGTTGTTTTTTTCAAAGGCGGCGTACGGGTCTCCAATATTGGTGATATTCTTCTTGATTTACAAACGGCAAAAGCAGCATTTATCAATGTATGAACGCATCGAAGAATTTCTTCGAAGCTGTCACAATCTTATGCCAATTAGGTACTCATATTCAGAGGTAAGAAAGATGACTGAAGGCTTTAAGTACAGACTGGGCGAAGGAGGCTATGGCGCTGTATATAAAGGAAAGCTTCGTAGTGGTCGTTTCGTAGCGATCAAGATGTTAAGTAGCTCCAAAGCTAACGGGGAAGACTTCATAAACGAAGTCGCAACCATAGGAAGGATTCACCATGTGAATGTTGTGCAGCTTGTTGGATTCTGCGTCGAGGGATCAAAGCGTGCTCTTGTTTACGACTTTATGCCTAAGGGGTCTCTTGACAAACACATATTTTCTGATGAAGGAATTAACTCCTTGAGTTGCGAGAAGATGTTTGAGGTTTCGCTAGGCGTGGCTCGTGGCATCGAATATCTACACCGAGGATGCGAGATTCAAATCCTGCATTTTGATATCAAGCCTCACAACATTCTTCTAGACGAGAATTTTGCTCCAAAAGTCTCTGATTTTGGGCTAGCAAGATTGTGCCCGTCACATGATAATATTGTCTCTCTAACTGCAGCAAGAGGAACCCTGGGATACATGGCTCCGGAGTTATTTTACAAAAACATCGGAGGAGTTTCTTACAAAGCCGATGTGTATAGCTTCGGAATGTTGTTGATGGAAATGGCAAGTAGAAGGAAGAATTTGAACGCGGTTGCTGAGCGTTCGAGCCAAATTTACTTCCCTTCGTGGGTGTATGACCAATTTAATGAAGGAAAAAACATATTGGATGGTGAAAATATAGTCGACGAGGATTTAAAGATGATAAAGAAGATGATGATTGTAGCGTTATGGTGTATACAGTTGAAGCCAAGTGATCGCCCTCCAATGAACGACGTCATAAAAATGCTTGAAGGAGATGTTGAATGCCTACAACTACCTCCAAAGCCTTCCCTATGTCCACAAGAGAAGCCGGTACCGGTAGAGCTTGCTCATGAGAGATTCAAGTCATCGCTACAATCAATCGACTCGATGACTCTGCCAAGATAAGTTTCATTGTAAATCAAAATGAGGAGATTTGATGACTGCTTAATTCTTAATTTGCAATTAACGCTTGATCTTTTCTTGCTTTGCACAATTTTTTATTTTAAACCTTTGTAACAAGCTGTTCCCAAACTACTGTCACAGCACAAGGAACAATGACTTTTTTTTTTTTTTTTTTTTTTTTTTTTGAGAAGAAGGGATTTGAACTCTTCATGTTATGGTGAAGTCAGGTGTGAAATTATACTATGTTATACCTGCAACCACTTGTGCAGTGTTGTTTTTGTTATCATTGTTTGTAGTCGTCGCCTATGCAGTTGCTGTCGTTTTTCTATTTTTATGCAGTTCTCAAGTTCACGTCGTTCTCTTTTCTTCTCCTCTATCTCCCGACTCTTTTTTTGTCGTTTCTCAATTGAGGTTGTTTTTAGGTGTCCTCATTTTTTCTTATAATTCGTCTTTACATCGTCGTTTGTCCAATTGACGTCGTTTTTCTTTGTTTATTGTGATTTTCGAGTTGGTATCATTCTTTGTGTTTCTGTCGTTTTTCATGATTTGTGTCGTTTACGTATTGTCGTTATTTTTGTTGTCGTTTATTAGTGTATTGTAGTTTTTAATGTTGTTGTTCATGTCTGTGTCGTTTCTCTAGTTGACGCTGTTTTCTTTGATACTGTTTTCAGGTTGATGTCGTTTATTGTGCTGACGTTGTTTAGATGCTTTTGTCCCCTTTTTATTGACGTCGTTTGTTACACTTGTTTTTTAGGATTTTGTCCGTTTGTTGTGTCGTTTTCTTCTCACTATCGTTTTTAGCTGTTGTCCACACGATCAATATATATATATATATATATATATATATAATAACCAACACCTTTGATCTTAACAGGAAAAGTCAAATTGTTAATTTGTGATCTTAATTGGAAAAATCTTTTTTTTTTTTTTTTTAATCTTTTGAAGGGGGAAAAATAAATATATGCTGTTACCATCTTTTGCTCTGTTTTAAGTTGGCAGAGACCAGAGTAAACTCGGAAAGGTAATTTGCACTTTTTGTTGTAGTTTACTTGTATTTCCAACAGTTCTCAATTACTACAATGACTTTTAGGAGAGGAATACATAAGTAGACTTTACTAACTTGCATAAGTACTCACTCCCCATATTATGGGACTCGCCATAATAGCTTCTTTTTTTTTTCCCTCTCTATTAATCCACTTAATTAAAACTACATCGTAATATTTCCTACTTTTGTAGAATCTAGTGGATGCGCACACGTGCCATGCACAATTGAAAAAAAAAAAAAAAAAGAGTAAATCTAATAGAAAGTAGTTGATGGGTAATATGGAAAAAAAATTTAGATAAGGATAATTTGAGAAAAATAGTTTCAATTAAGGCTAAAAAATAAAAAAGAAAAGGAAAAGGAAAAAAAAAAAAAAAGAATATGTCTTATGTCAAGTGAATAAATTAGTATTTGATTTTTTAATATAATAAGATAATTCATCTTAGATCATTTACATAAACTGACATCATATCATAAAGATTTGAATTTGAAAAAATACGGTTGGACTTTCGCATTTCATTTTAAAAATATATATGTATACATGCAAGGATAATGATTAACACTCGTGAAGGGTCGCATGATCTAAATTTCGCAGTCTCTGAAGGAAACTTATCTGACTCTTGCGTTTCCGAAACCCCAATTCTCAAAGTTTTTTTTTTTTTTTTTTGGCTGGTCAAACATTTGATGATTGTAGGTAATTAAATTTCAGGCTAAATAAAGAAATATCTCTAGGATTAAAATAAACAAATAAAATCACAACATTGAACTCTGTTGGGATATATTAATTTGAGGTTATTGTGCTTTTGACAGAATTTTTATTTTCATTTCTAATACAAATCTTAACTTTTTCAAATAACTATTAAAATATATTGTTTTTGTGTAAATGACTTTCAAACACTTTTATCTAACATAATATTTATATTGTAGTTTGTGCAAAGAACTTTTGAGATCTCCAAAAATATTATCAAACTAACTGTGCGGGCTTTTTTTTTTTTCTTTTCTTCTTCTTCTTCTTCTCTTTTTTTGGGGGTGGCAGGTTAATGCATCCTAAATTAAGTTGGTCGTGTGGATTTAATAAAAGAGTGGAAATTGACTCAGCAAGCCCTTGAGCTCTACAAAGAAGGACAAGATGAGTTTTTTGCGGGGGTGGAGTGGAGTGGAGTGGAGTGGATGGGAATTAACTTGTCACGGTGATGTCTTTCATATTTACCCCACATAATCACATGGCACAATTCCTTTTTTCCTTTAAAAAAAAAAAAAAATCAGTCTGCGAGTCACTTATGGAAAACCATGCAAAGAAAAAAGAAAAAGAAAAAAGAACATTACATAAATGGTAAAGGTTGAATCAATATTATCAAATTTTTATAGTAAGTTAAAAAAAAAAAAAAAAAAAACGATGTTGTGCTTACACCTTACAACGTAGTTAAAAGAGTTTAGGGCAATTACACTTTTTCCCCTGAACTTTAGGTCTTGTCACAAAATACCCTTCGAATTTCAATTTGTAACATTCTTTCTCCCTGAACTTTGAAGAAGTTTGCGAATTTTCCCTCTTAATTAAATCTTTGACAAAAAAAAAAAACATCTACACTCGTTAAAAGTATCAGTTGGGGGTATTAAGTATAAAATTATGAAATGACACATATTCATAACATTCCTGGTACCCGTTACCCTTATTAAATGTGAAATAACGAAGTTATCTATAAGAGAGGAATATAAAAAAAAATGACAATCAACCCTAAATATTTATTTTTTTAACTTAATTATAAGTATATCACATTTAATATCCGCAACTCATACTTCAAACAAGTGTTGTGTTACAAATTGAAGATCCGCAACTCATACTTCAAACAAGTATTGTGTGTATTTTTTTTATCAAAAAATTAATTGAGGGAGAAAATTTGTAAACTTTTTCAAAGTTCAGAGGGAAAGAATTTACAAATTAAAGATCGAGGGTATTTTGTTAGGAAGCTTAAAGTTCGGTGGAAAAAATATAATTTATCCAAGAGTTTATTACTACAAATAGGATGATGAATATCTTGATCCAATATCTTCAAAGATTAGCAACCACTAATCTTTAAAAGAAGGCTATATATATGTATTTATCAAAAACTGGACATTATATCCGTTACAATGCGAATACGAGAGCTAATTAAAATAAAGTTTCTAAACAATTTTTTTTTAATCACGATGTTACGATCAGCGGTGGTAGTACATAACTTTTGTTCTTCTCTTGTAACTAATCTTAATTATCATGAATATTTATAAACAACACATTAATTTTCAAGTGAAATATCTCTCTCTCTCTCTCTCTCTCTCTCAAGAACTTCTTTATTTTAACTCAGTTCCCACTCGATTTATTAATATCAATATTTATATATATAGTGACAAATTCAACACAAAAACCGATGATTTTCATCATTTATTGGATACAAAGAACGTAAGAATATTGCCTCTACATAATGCATTATACGCTTTCGCAGGAACATATATGGATATATTTATAGGCATATCTGATCATAGAAACAGAAGCCGTACGTTCATGAGTACCACATACCCATGTAGAGTTATTACAAAATATAAAATTTAAGTATCTAGCTAGTAGTGAAACTACTCGTCATACATATATATATATATATATATATATATATAAAACCATGTCACTTCTCCTCCTTATAGTATGAGATTTGAGCCAAACCTCCTGTATTATGAAAGAGCTAGTACATCTAGTATATATATAATATATATATATATAGTCTTAATTACGGGTTTGTTCTTTTCCTTCTTGGATCGTGCCTGGGGTTGGGCTCAGCATCATCGTAATCCAGGACTGCTTCAGTCTGCATCAAAAGCTTTCTCCACTTGATCATATGCTTTCCATTCTTTTACCATGTTCAAATTATAAGCATTAATTTGTTAGCTTCCCAACAAAAAATTCGTATATCATATTATACACACACACACACACATAAAAATAGTGACTCAACTATATGTTATATAAACAGAAAGAAGAGTGGGAGGGTCATAGTCGAAAAAAATTTCCTCACTTCTTTCATCACCATTTTGTGGAAAATAGTTATTGTTCTTTTTTCGCTTAATTATATCGTATATATAAACATTGCTTACAAAATTTTATGTTCGATATATATATATATATATGTATACATATATATGTATATGTACCTCTTGAAGTGAGAGGATGGGGTTATTTGCCTTCTCGAAGCCTTCAAGGACTCTACCTGGAGGGGGAAAAAGAAAAAACTCACAAGCTGAGCTACACTTGAATACATAAGCAGAAATGAAAATTTATATATACATACGTATATGTGTGTGTGTGTGTGTATATATATATTTAATAGAAATTGATGGTCACCTGACTTAAGTAAGGGAATAGTACCGAAGAGGAGAAGAAAGGAAACAAGAACAAATGTCTCTTTCCTAAGAGCCATATTAAGGCCTAGCTAATTTATTTCTTAGGAGCTTCTAGCTAGCAAATATTTATATAGTAGTGGCAAATATTAGTTGTAATTAGCTCCAAAGTTGGATGTGTTGGGGATAGAGAGTAGCCATAGGGGTTGGCTTTTATGGGGGGTGGAGATGAGTGGTAGAAAAGTTAGGCATTTTTGAGAGCTGTTTCTCATGGTGCACCCCACCCAATTGCAACATATCATGATGAATGGAAAATGCTTTATCCCACAAAGGTTATCAAGTCAACTTTACCATTATATTATATTATATTATATATAACAGCCCTTTCTTATACGATATTTATAATTTTTTTTGTGGTATATTATACCAATCAAGTGATTTTAATATAATATTTTTTAATAATACATATGATAAGGTCCAAAAATAAGAAGTTATATATAAATCAACTAGTAATTACAAACTTTTAAAGAGAAAATTATAAATATCGGATGATATTTGATACTAGATATTAAGACCTTTCCTATGTATATGTTGCATTTTTAAAAAACTCAAATACCCAATTGTATGCAAACAGTTGCTATTGCATGGCTTTTGTCTACTCTATTCATTGTCAGCTAATTGGCTTGTCCCTTTTTGGGTGCTAATTTATCACCTATTTTTTCATAAGTCAATCTGTTCCTCTTTTCTTCATCAACGTGACCCTTTAGGGGATGAAAATATTTCCATACTAAATATTTTAATTTATCAAAACAATCAATAGTGCTCCTTTTTTTTAGCTTAGAAAGTTTCATTTGGTGCCCATTGTTTTACAACCATTTATCATTACAATATATATACGTTAACTCTCGTGTCCGGTCTTTTTTACCAGACACATACAGTAGTTTACCTGGAGTTGTTGGATGCAAAAATAGACGGTACTGATAAAAGAGAAAGTGGACAATGATACAACTTCTCAGATTGTATCATCTCTCTCGTCGGATGTTCGGCCGCCGAATAACACATCTATATATATACAAATTTTATAGATTGGTTTTGTTGGGATAAGTGCTACTAAGCTGTCTAATTTTAACCTTTGAATTTTGTAACGTTGTATGATCATCAATTTATGCATTATCACATAAAGTTTAGGAGATAAAATGAAATAACTATTCCTTAATTTGATGAAACAATTGTGAATTTAACTTAAGAAAAATGATATATATATATATATATAAAATAAAGATAAGTTTCCACTTTCTCATCTGATTATACAAGTACGTGTATTATTTTATTTCTTTTTTAGTTTCCCTCTATTTGCCCTCTGGTACTAACTAAAGTCGAGTTGCATAATAAGTGGGGTTCTTTTTCCTTGTCTGGTTAGTGGTTACTAACGGTGGAGATTTGGGGGCTTAAAATTTTTTTTCTCTACCAATAATCATTGTCATGTTCTCCGACCATATGAATTGGGTAGAGAGAAAAAAAAATTGTCAAAACCAGCTTCTCCTAGATTTTATAATTTTCCGTGGTACCGAACGCCACTTTAGTGACTTGTGCCCTTTTGGTCCTCATATTTCGGCTTTTATGGTCAATAGATGGAGACAAACACAAAAAGTAGGCTAGGGCCGGTAATTTCGGACACAATACAGTGATACGACACAAAATAAATAGATTTGGACGGTACTTTTAATAATTGGGTATATCGATACGTTTAGCACAAAAATAAACAGGTCAGAAGTGGACTAACATAGTTAATCTGTTTAACCCGTTTATGTAAATGGGTCGTGCCCATATATATAATTGATCAATATATTTAAAAAAAACTGTAAAAATTACAGTATATAAAAGTCTAACCCTAATTCTTTTCTCCTCTTCTCGTCATCAACCGCACACCCCTTTCCTAGCTCCCTCAAAAAAACATGAACTTTAACTCCCTCAGAAAAATAGTATATTTTTCTTAATCATTATGGATATTTGATAATTTTAGTTGTTAGTTTTATTTTTTATATGAATTTAATGAGTTTGTTATGTTAGTGAATTCAGAATTTTAAGTGATTTTTTATTCAAAATTTTTCGTATTAAATGGGTCAAAAACCAATTTCGTTTTAAATGAGTCGTAAACGGATTTTCATATTAAATGGGTCATAAATAAGTTTGTTTTCGTGCTAACCCATCGTGGCCCATTTAATAATCATGTTCACATGTTGTATCATGCTACACATTTATTAAATAGTTAGTATTTGTGTTTAAGTTCCTAGCCTACTTATTAATTATGTCGTGTTTGTATTCATACTTATCGTATCGTGTTATAATCAGGTTACCCGAATCCGGCCCACGAACATGAATTGTCAGCCCTAGATTAGGCTACAGTCTAAATCAACTTCAATATTAAAAAAAAAAAAAAAAAAAGCCTTTGAAGAGAGAAGAGGAATTGAAATGTTGGGATAGACATTAGTAGTGGGAGCACTAACAAGAGGGAGACAACTAAACACAAAGAATTTCCCTCATCACTAGTTCAATTTTTTTAATCGTAAATCCAAAGACCAAAAAGTTAAGCTAATCATCTTCTAGCAGACCATACTTTAGGTGATAATCATGATGATTAGAGGCCTCTGACTGGCCATTATAATTTTTGGGACTAAACTCCGTTTTTGGCAATGGTTCTAGGTTGTCGGGGGGTAGTGTTATTGCCCCGTTACCGACATATATACAATCTTGCACTAAAGAAAAACACACAGCAAAAAATAATAATAATAATAATTTATGACACATGTCATGTGTTATGGAAAAGGTCACAAGGTTGCTTTCTCACAATTTTTTCAACCTAAGGGGTCCAATACCAAACCAACCTTAGAAAGAATAAGAGAGGCACTATGAAAAACCGACGTGAAAAAAATTAGACGTTTGACGCTGTCAATGGATTCGGCGTCAATTTTGGGATCGACATGGTAAGTTTATGATGTCTATGTTGAAACGACATGGAAAGATCTCCGTGTTGTTGTGGCACTAGGAATAAGAGGATTTGCACATTGTTGTGCCCCCTACTATACGTAAACCCTCAACCAGATGATATGCATATTGTTCGTGCGGATTTCAGCTACAACAACTACTACTCTCTTGTATTCTTCTCTTCAAAGTGAGTACTTGTCAGTGCAAGGAAAACTCTTTAACGCTCAAGTCAAAATATAACCTAAGATTTCTCATCTAACCTCGTAGCTAGATTAATTGATCTTAATGGAATTCTTTATTCCGTTGTCTACACATTTGATGCTACCATTTTAAAGTGATTCGGTGATTCTATCGGTTCTCATTATAAAGTTACATGTCGTTATTTTCCTGAGGAAAAATTAATTAAATAGGCAGCTTTTAATCACTTATGTAAATAAATGACTTTTTTATTTATTTAAAAAAATTATTGTTAACTAGTGATTGATCATGAATGATATTAAGTGAAAAATACATATTAATATTGGTTAATCACTAATTAACTATGATCAATTAGTCAATTATTGATTGATTATTTTTCAAAGTATGAGATTTTTTTCCTAATGTTACAAAACTTTGATTATCTATTATTATCTTTTTAAAAAAGACTATTTACACACGTATCCCTTTTCCTGATCTCAAACCGCCCTAGTTTACTAATTAATCTTCTAAACGTTGCCATTATTCATCGGATTGTGGTTTTATTTCACCACACCATGTGGTCCAAATACAGTGCTCAAAGTTTCAAAAGTTCCAAGTCAATAAATTAAGCTTGTGTTTGGTTCGTCAGTTGGAGATAAAATTTTTAAATTGGAGTTGGTTGACTTTTTAAAAACTAGTTCTAAATTTTGTTGATTTTTCAGAAAAAAAATAAAAATTAAGATGAAAAAATATAGTTAAATTGGAGTTAAACTTGAATGCAAAACAAAATCTAAGAAATGTAGTTTGTCCATGGCGCACACACATATATATGACATACACAAAGTGCTCCAAACAGCAATTCAGTCACTACATGATTGCTTCAAGTGGTACTAATTGCTATTCATATTGCCGGCCTACTGTAGTACTTTTTTCTTTTCTTCCTTGTTTCCACATATACATACACATACATGTATATTTATATATCACAGACATTTATATATATATATATATATATTATATAGTCTTTCATTTATCTCCATCGTATTCAATGCATTTGCAATTTTGTATCCTATGCATTGAACAAATGGAGTGGGTTGCGCCAGAAAAATATGTGCATGATAATATGGGAATAGTCATACACCACTTATACTCCCATAGATATGCGATGGTGGCGAGTGAGGAAGGTCATATCATAAAAAACTCCCATAGCACCTTCTTGAACTCTCCCAAAAAAAAAAAAAAACCCATCTTTTTATGATCTCTCCAACACGTCCAAATCTAGGCGATCAGTTTGATTGCAATTGCAATATCGTAGATTTCCAAGACAGATTTGCTCTTTTGTATATTCTCTGATAAATCATGGAGAACGTTGACACTTCTAAGTGGTATTAAAATTTTCTCATCATAACCTTTTAATTTCTGAACTTTAATAATAAAATTTGAATTTATGAGAATTCATTCATAATCAAACAAATTTATAGAAGCATAATGTATCTTTAATGTGTTTTTCATTTTGGATTTATTCTTTACATTTTTTTTTTTCCTTTGCTTTGAGGGCATCTACATCATATATTAGTCAAAAATTAACAGTAACCACTTCATAGTATGAATTTGATACACGCTTAAAATGTCCCACATATATGTGATGAGGTTCGAAATCGGTACTAATTTAGTTTGTAAATAAACCTAAAATATAGGGTTTATAAAAAAATAAAGTAAATAAAATAAAAGGCAGGGTATACATCAAAATTTATTCTGCTGATATCATCTGAATTAATTTAACAAGGATTGTCAAATTTATCGGACAAATGCAAAATGTTGATCTCGTTTTCTTACTCTTCTGGTTTTAGAGTTGACGTCCTTTTTTATTTAGTTGTCGTCTTACATTTTGATTTTTTTTTTTTTTAAGTGTTAAGGTCGTACTCTTCCATTTGAGTCGTCTAGTAGATTATCCGTCTTTTTTTCTTCA
Organism: Ficus hispida; assembly: GCA_025413025.1. NCBI lineage: Eukaryota > Viridiplantae > Streptophyta > Magnoliopsida > Rosales > Moraceae > Ficus > Ficus hispida. Next base: position 18,692,618 of record CM046364.1, read on the forward strand.
TGTACAATTAACCTCGTTTTTCATTTATTGTCGTTTCTATATTTTTGTTTTTTTAGCCAAAAAGAAAAAAAAAAAAAATGGAGATCAGTGCTTTTTTTTTTTTTTTTTTTTTTTTGGTGAATAAAGGGGATCAGTGCTTGTTTCTTCAGTAATGTTGCTTTGCATTTTACTATTGTCTTATAATTTAAATTTTTAATGCCGTCTGTCAATCTGATGTCATTTAATTTTATGTAGCATTGTTTAGATTATTGTCGTTTATGAGGTTAATGTTAGTTGATCGGTTGCATTTGTTTTGTCAAAGTTAAGTCGCTTTAGTTTATTCCGTGTTTATTTTTTACATGTTGCTGTCGTTTTCCAGCTCTACTCGTTTTCATATGATTGTGGCTTTCTATTTCTTTGTCGTTTTTCCATTTAATACAATTTACGGTATTTACCCAAGTATTGTTACGGTTACTGTTGTTTTTGAGATTTTATGTCGTTACGCTCAATTGCAACATCTTGAAGACTGTTCCAACCGGGGAAATGATTAGTGTCTAGCAGTGACGGAGCTAAGATTTACATCCAATAGAGACACAAATAAAAAGAAAATTTTGCAATAAAATACCCCTATTTTAATAAGACCACTTATCTCGGATGTAAGATAAAAACTTGTGTGTCATATGTGACTAAACTCTTTGAGAAATTTTTTTTAAACAGTACCATTACACCTTTTTTATAAGTATCATTCATTCAAAATAGGTTGGTTGTAATATATGAACCCCTTACTCCTAGAGGTGTCTCATAAATGAAAATTTGAGAAAATTCACTGATTTTTGGATAAAATTACCTACATGATATTAACTTTCCTTTTTTCTCCTAATATATTGTTCAACATCATTGCTATTTGCAGTCCTTCCTACAACCAGTGTCAAATGACAAAAACATACCCCAAAAAAAAAAAAAAAACTAAAATCTTCCTTTCCATTGGAACAAAGAAATTAATCATACAGAGATTAAAGAATATAATTCATAGTTCGTCACGAAAATCTTCGTCGGAATCCTCATGGCTATCATCATAGACTGTGCTGTAGAAAATGTACTCGTGGTTCAGCATCTCATCAAGTGTTAGTTTCCCATCCTTGTTATCATCAGCCTGTAATAATTTTTCACCAAATTCAACTAGGTTCAAGTTTTCGTTTAACGAGAATTATTTAATAAGGTGCAAAAAAAAATTGTTTTGGAGCAATAACTATATATGTAAATCATATTTTGGATTTAGATTCTTAAATTTTCATTAATGCTCCATTAAGTAGAGAAAAATTACTTACTACACTCCTATTTAAAGTTAAAATGTCATTATATATATCCCTCCTCAATATAAAAAAGTTTATCTATAAAAATTACCTAAATAGTCACATTTTTTTTCATCTAATGATCAATAAGATACAAATTCTCTCTTTTTGATCAACATGATATAAACTTTATTTTTATATCATATTGATCTAATATCAAATGTTTATGTTAATTAATGTAATGATCTTTAAATTTGTGGAGTCTTCTTCTATCTATTTTCATAATGCTCTTATTGAATTGAATTGGGCTAAAAAACCGGCCCGTGTTCCATTTAAGTCCCGAACTGCAGAAAGTTTTTTAAAGAGAAATGTGAAGAGCCATGTATCGAGTAGATTATAATTTTGCTGAACATTAAATTGATAATTTTAATGTTATAAAATGACAAATTATCAATTTTAATATTATAGTGGATAAAAATATAAGAATGTGTCAGATTTATAGCATTATTGTGTAAAATCCCTTTTTAAACTTTCTTACACAATATACAAATATACTATTTACTTCAACAGTTTTTCTTTTTCTCTATGTCTGCACGGGCTGGTTATTTTTGTCGTCTAAAGCAAAATAATAGAAACCACATCTTCAATATCACTCACCTCATGAATCAAATAACTGGCGTAATATTTGGCATAAGACAGTTCTCCAGGGTGAAGGTAACCGAGTAGGGGAATCATTTCTTCCACCGTCAAGAACCTGCCAAACACATTGTGGAATTTGTAAAATGGCAAAATCCACACATGGGTTCATTTCCTCTAATTCACATCTTGTTTTGTGGGGACAAATTAGATATTTATGCACATCTTTGTGGAGAGAGAGAGAGAAAAAAATCTTGTAGGGCCAAGCTTCATATATATATATATATATATATATGTACATTACTAGTTGTTCTCAGGATTTGAGTCTGAAAAATGGGTCGAGCAATTATGGTTATTGTATAATGTATATACCTGTCTTTGTCCAAGTCAAGCTCTGCAAACACTTCTTCAGATTTGGGTGTGCGAAGTCCCGCAGATTCATAATCAACGTAGTTCTTGTAAATATCGTAAGTATGGTCACAAAACTCTACAAAACTTAGCTTCCCATCTTTGTCATAGTCCATTCGCCTACGTATATTTGGATAAAAGAGTTCCGTGTTATGACAATTTGGTAAAGCTCGGATCGAAAGGATATATGTAGATAAAGAGAATCGTTTGGTAAGGTATGAAATCCATAGAACTTATTATTTTGCATTCAAATCTTTGTCAACTTTTGATAAATCATTCTATAATCTAAAATTCTGATTTGATATGACGATAAAAATTTATATACCCTATCATAGAATTCTCCGATAAATAGGGCCTAAATATGGTTAAATCATATGGAAAATATACTCGAGTTTTTCTGTGAGCAGCCATTTCTTAATCTCTTCATTGTCACTGTCTTCTGGGTGCAAAAAACTGCAAAGAACAAAAGGATTATGTTGCTCAAACTCCACCAAATTTAAGAAGAGAAGAAAAAGGATAAGGAAAAGAAGAAACGTACTCTTTGAACTCATCAAATGAAAGGGTTCCGTTTCGATCAACGTCTGCGTTGTCAAACTGTTGTTTCCACCATCCAGCTTCTCCATGGCCCATGACATTTTTCGCTGTTGTCATACATTTTAAAGCTTCATTAAGTTTGACCATAAAAAATTCCAAATCTCTATTTAACTTTCCCTTAAGAACATAATTTTTTTTTTCAAGTACCTATATCTTCATCAGAAAACTGAGGAAGATATTCGCCAAAAGAGATGGCTTTGTCCCCATTCTTATCATGTGCCACCAACTCCTTTTGTGTCCTGTAATGCAACCTCTCCACAGCCAATTCTCGGAGCCAAGAATTCAGCTCCAAGGGGCTAATCACCCCATCTTGTGGTGCCTTGTCCAACAAAGGGAACAAAATGAGCAACCTCAAGGTGATGTTCAACCGTCCCTCGTTGCTAAAATACTTGTTCTCATCCACAACCTCACCAAAAGATGAATCGTTTCGCATCGTGCTAATGGTGGAATCAACGTCGCCATCAACCTTTAATCCGTTCTCTTCCATGTACCTTTCAATTTTGGAAACAAGAGGATCAAAGGTAGGGGCACGGAATTTTTCCCCAAGGCGGCGATGTAGGCTGGGACGACCGTGGCGATGGCGGTTAGAGGGGCCCGAGATGAGGAGGATGAAGAAGGCAGTGGCTAGAAAGGCGTAGACCACTGCCTTCGCCATGGGGTTGGCACAAGAGAAGGATGGGGTCTGAAGAGAATGAGTTGCTGGTGGTGGTTGTGGTTGTGTTGTTCCTCCTCCTGAGTTGTTCTCAATAGGGAGGGGGGAAAAAACAGTTATTGACGGTTAAAAGTGGAAGGCATATTTATAGTGAATTTGAGCTTATGGGTAAGGCCATCAAGGCAACTGTCCAAGCCCCCTTAAGCCAAGGCCACCTTATTATTAGAAAATTATTAACTAATTACTCATAAAGACCTCAAAATCTTTCTGTTAATCACAGTAATTTTATTTTTTTTTTCCTTTAAAAAAAATCCCACTAATTAGGCATTTTGGTTGGCATAAAATGTACCTTGATAACTCATTTTTGTTCTACACAACTCGGTGCTCATCAGTTTCCTTTTTAGTGGTACAAAATATACTTTATAACTTAGATTGTGGGACCTACAACTCTCACTTATTATAAAAAAAAAGTAATAATAAAATAATACAAACACTCGCTTAATATAACCACCATAATTTCACACCCATTTCAATACTAATCAATATTAATCTTGAGTTCGAATCCCACCTAAGTTCAAAAAACCAAAAAACGAAAAACAAAAAAGAAAAAAAAAGGAAAAAAAAAAAGGAGTAACAAATAAATTGAGCCGTTGTTAACCAAAATACAGGTAAATTCAATTGCTGATTGCCATTTCAAATCTATTGAGTTTAACCTTCCTACTCGTTTCCACAATTGGGAAAACAGAGAGAAGACGTATGGTGGAATTAATAAGATTGAAATAAGATAATACTCTACATTAGTATTATTATCAAGTGGAGACCAAGGATTAAAAAGGTTGTACTTGTACGTACATCACCATATACATCCAACCCAGAGATTTTTCAAAATTTACTTCAGCTGGTAAAGGACCTTCAGTTTGATCTATTCCTTTGCACTTTTCAACCAAGGCCAGTTTGAGTCACAAAGATCGGACGGAGTGCTTCCCTCATTGTCCTTTATACCGGTGTCTGCATTTTGCTTGACCAGATATTCAGCGATGGCCTCTCTCTCGCACATAGCAGCGTAATGCAATGAGGTCTGGCCTTCGTTGTCCTTTCAGATGAACATCACAGAATCTCAGCAAGGAAATATGATGACAAACGATAACTTTATCTGAGAATTTTATAACGGATGTGCTGTTTTAAAAAAAAAAAACTGAGGGAATTTTTCATGGTGTTACTGTAACATCCATTTTCTCTCCTTGTGTAGAAACAGGGTACATCAAAATTTCTTACAGTACAGGTCTTGCTTAGTTTAGCATAGGAAAAGTTGGCATACCTTTGCATCGACATCAGCGTTCCTGCTAACAAGGAGCTCTGTCACATTAAGGTGACCGCGATCTACAGCCCAGTGCAATGGAGTTCGACCCTCGCTATCTGCAATAGTTTCAGACGATTATAGGTCAAATGCCTGGAAGAATACTTGGATGCAAATATGGTTTGGCCAAAAAGTTCATTAAAATTTCATGAGCGTAGCTTTCATAGGCCTAACATGCTTATTAGTTGGGCGACCAAGCCAAATAAATAAATTAATTAAACAAGCCTTCGTTTTGACTTTTGCTTGACAATCCAATAGAAGGGAAAAAGGAAAGGATGAGACAGCCAAAGAAAAACAAACCCTTCAGATTCACTGGGACACCACTTTCGATACATTTAAGCAAATTATCCACTTCTCCTTCTCTGGCAAAGGCATGAATAGCATCCATTTTGCTGAGAAGTAATACAAGTACGTAGTAGCCTTTATTATTCCAGAACAGTTACTGAGAAGAATAATGACAGACAACACTAAGAGGACATTATCTACAGCTATCGATAATTCACGTTGTCTTTCAAAAGACGGAGACAACTTTAAAGAAGCATATTCTGATTCAATAATTTCTAGAAAATAAATTTTACAACTTTCTCACACCACTCCAGATTATATCTATGAAGTAATTAAAAAATCCACTAACATACAAATAATCGGATGAAGGTGCAGAAACCCACCTCTGATGTGAATTTAATCTAGGGCAATGTGTAGATACTCAACTTGAAATTTTTAAGAGTTTTAAAAACCTTACAAATCATTTCCAGATTCCTCCTCGTAAACAAAGGTGCTGAAAACTGGTCCCATTGGTCCTTTAGAACCAGTACCGGATGCATCACCACCACCATCTCTGCTCTTCTAATTACCGCATAACAAGCAGACAAAGTAAGTATACGTAGACTAAAGAAACAGCAGAATGGGAGAAAACATAATTATGATCTCACCACATTCGAACCATCCAGCCATGAAGGATATAGTTCCGTAACAATATCGATGTACTTCTGCATTGCTTCTTCCGGAGGCATAGCACCTAATTTCTGCCACGCTTGCCTAGAATGATTATCTAGAAGTTACTTTCAAACGATCGTAGAGAAACATAGTTTCATTATTTCTAAAGGAAAAAAGTAAAATTTAGAAAACATCAAACCCAGACAACTGTTTTTCCCCGAATAGATTCCATAAAGTTTTCACTTTTCCTCTTTCCTTCAGCAAACATGTGTATGAAAAGATAAGAATCAGCCATCAAGGGCTTGAGAAAAGAGGACCACGAAAGGCATAAACAATCAAAACCCTAAAGCTTCGATACAAAGGACTAGGGCATACACAGGAACAATCAAAAATTTGATACGAGTCCTCATTGTACACATCTTAGGAATCAAAATATCTTACACCATTTATGCGAAAACACGGACAGGGCTTAATTCTATCCAAAAGTTAAGTTTATACTTTATTCGTCTGTATCTTTAAGAATAAAGTGTTTTTTTTTTTTTTTTTCAACAACAATTATAGACAAATGCTTTAGATGTTTAACAGCATTTAATCTTTTCTACACCCAAATTCCACTAACCAATATCAATTTCAACAATAAACGTGTTCCTTTCACCTTCTTCAGCAGTCTTAATTACTCAAAATCCCAATATTTCTCACAAGTTGAGAACAAGAACCTAAAATCCTAAATTTTCGACATTAAATTAAACTAATCATTGCCAAAATCCACAGCAACATGATCACACACGCACTAGTGAAAAAGCAGCTGTAGGGAAAAAAGGTAAAGCAGTACCATTTGGCGCGAGCCGTTATTTTCAGCGCCGAAGGCTGTGGCGCGCTACAAGGCCCTTCGGTGGCGATCTTGTAGAGCCCATAGAGCTGCAACTGCACATCGCTCGAGACCTTCTGTGCCGAAAGCCGATCAGCCGCCGCCGCCGCGACGAAAGCCGTAGCGGCGCTGAACATCTCGTCCAATTCCGTACTCTCCACTCCTTCCCAATCATCATCGTCGTCGTCGACGTCGCTACCAGCCGAGCTCTCGTTCCTAACGCTGCCGTGCACCGCGATCACCGAATCGGCCTCGTGAGCCGCGCCGCCCAACAAATCGCCACTGCGACCCGCCGAGTCGTCGCGGGGCTCGGGCTTGGAATCGGACCCGGACGGAATTTCATCACCGCCGTGGTCTCCTCCGCCGCGAGCGATGGTGAGATTGTCGTCCTTGAAGGAAGTGACGATGGAGATGAGCTTGGCCAGGAGGTAAGAGAAAATGAGGCCGAGGAAGATGGATTGGAGAAGCTGCTGCCAATCAGCCATGGCTGTCGGTGGGTGTGGGTTGAAGACGAAAACCCTAGCCTTGTTCGGAGGGAAGAGCTAAAGCCCTAGAAATGGGATCATGGGGTTGGTTGTCGGAGATGCGAAAACCTAGAAATTGACGAATTTTTTAAGAGAGAGAGAGAGAGAGAGAAGACAAAATCGAAGGACAATGTTATGTTTCAGAGAGAGAAAATATGCGCCGGAGGGAACAAAGGCGCAAATTATAATAGTTGTCGTGTTTGGGAGGTGATGCGCAGTGCGCACCGGACCGGGCGCCAAGTTCGCATACGGGCAGGACCAGTTTAGAATAGTGAACCCGCACGAAGTTTGGTTTTATTTCATAAACAAAAGTTGATATGATCAAGACTTGTGGTCTTTGTGATGTTTTAAAGTGTTAATGGTAAGAAATTTTTATATCAACGTGTGTGTGTGTGTGTGTTTTTTTTTTAATTAATATATCAATATATGTGTTTGTGTTACTGTTATTAGTTCAAATCATATTGAGAAATGATAATGTACATAATATGCAAGGGTAAATTGTTTATTTAATCACTAAATTTTTAAATTTATGCATTTTGATCTTTGATTTTTTTTGTCTTAACTAGAATATCCCTGATTATTGATATGTTGCTATAATGACTTTTGGATGAAATTTGTTAGTAATTTGATTGAAAAGTGATGTTATATATAATATCGAATTCCGTTCAAAAAATTAATGATAATCTATACAAATATATAGAACCTATTTGTTATTTGATTTTAATTAGGTCTAAATTTTTATAAGAGTAAGAATTATGATTCAACTTAAGTGGCTTATAAGTGTCCACAAATTCTTTTTCAGTCAGTAATTGTTCGAAGATTGTAATTTAGTGGTATCACTTATGGATCCATCTAAATAATTCTCCTAAAAGTCCTTATGATCGATATGCTCTGTGAGAAGTTAATTGTGTTGTGTGTGCTTGCTTTGTTAAAAAAAAAAAAAAAGAATTAGGATTCAACATACGAATTGAACTAAATGCATTAATTATGATCCAAAATTACACAACAATAATTTATAGGTTAAATCCAATAATGTTGTAAATTTAATACAGTTTTTATATTTATACATCCTAATATTAAAGTTGATAATTTTATCATTTATAATACTTAAATTATCAACTTAAATGTTAGAGTGAGTAAAATTATAAAAAAGTACTCAAAACATAACTTTTACCTAATTTTCTCATAATTATTAATTTCTTTTTTTGAAAAATTGAAGTTGGTGGCCCATTGTGCTAACAATTGACCCGAATTTTTATACAGCATAAATTCTCCATTTCTTTCATCATTTGCCATGTCATGGTAAAGAACAGTTTATTTTGTGATGATATAATGATATATGGATGTATCACTCACAATCGTCACTTTTTACTTGTGAATTTTATTCACTCTCGTTTAGCATCCTATTTAAGTTTATTTTTCAAAAAAAAAAATTAATATTTTTATTTCTTATAAAAAATTAAATCTACTAGTTAGGTTACGAGTTTCAACCTACGACCAAAACCAACTTCTTTCAAAATAATAATAATAATAAAAGTGGCAACTTGAAACCTATTTGGACTGCATGGCTTGCATTCATTGAAGTACAATACCAATGGGCACATATATATAAATATGTACGTATACATATGTCTTTTTCATTTTACTTGATAAGCACGTGACGAGAACAACTAGCTCAGGCGGCATCGTCGTTTTCACTTTGTGCATGTCATGATTAAAGTTTTAACGTCTCATGATTTGAGCTTTTATGCAAGCAATTTTTTGTTGATAACAACGTGGTACAATTATGACCAATCAAAATAAAATTGCCACAAATATCTTATTTCGTGCCTAAAATGAAAAAGAAGCTTCCCAATGTAAGATATGATTAAAATTAAATCAAAGTAAATTAAATTACATAACAAAACTAATTTCACAGAAAAAATAAAAAATAAAAAATAATTAACAGAACTTAATATTTATCTAAACCTTAGTAATAAAGTAATTTTAAGACTTCATCGAAGAATTTCCAAAAAAAAAAAGGGAATAGTTCACCAATAGAATAACAATCTTTTTTCCCCTAAAAATCATGTTCTTAACACTATTTCATCGTCCAGCAAAAATAGTTGAGGGGGAAAAGAAAGAGGAAATACTGATTGACATAAATTTTCTATGGTGTATAATATCTAAAAAATATAATCCGTATTTAATTTAAATAATAGAAAACAAAAACTGAAAACTAGTTATTTCTTTTTCTTTTTTTTAAGGAGAAAACTAGTTATTTCTAGCATCACGCATTAAGAGTTTGTACAAAATTATAACTGCTTTGCTTGCACATACTTTGCACCTTCACTTTCAATATTTGCATCTTCCGTAGCCTGGCATTAAAAGAGAAAATTATTATCATAAAAATGTGTCTCCAATAATTATACATATGAGGACTCAAAAATAAATAAGTAAATTGTTATGTTGCTTCTTAAAATTTTAAGTTTGTACAACTTTGATCTCTCTCTTATTTTTTTTTTAAGTTGAAATGATTATGAACTATTAAAAATGTTGTTTTAATAGTCATTCCTATTAATTTTTAGAGGAATCCATTAATTAACATCAATTTTTTATTAAATTACCAAGGATCATTTATAAAAAAAAATATTGATGGATTCCATTCAAAAATTTAAAAAGAAACACTATTGATAGTTTAAGATCATTTAAACTAAAAAACAAAAAACAAACAAGACAAAAATAGGGATGAAAATTGAGACTAAATGAGCAATTTACCTAAATAAATATTTCCAAAGAAAACAGAAAAAACAACAACAAAAAAAGTATGTATCGAGCTTACTTGGATCAACGGCGGTGATGGCTCCAGTCTGTCCGAAATCACAATCGTAGCCGTTCGTTCCCATGAGTTGGTAGTACAAGTTCATGGCATAGGCTGCATGGGCTCTAACTGTGTTGGGAGCAAAGCACGGTCCACCTTCTAGAATAGGCCCACAGTCCAAGCCCAGCCCACATACATAGTCTATGTTCCTCTGCAAAGCATCGGAGTCAGCCCCTGTTTTGGGCAAACACCACCGGTTTCCCCTCCCTCGTGCGGCGGCACCGGACTCCTCGATTCCGCCACTGGGCCTGGGCTCGGTCCTTCGATCGGGGTCACGGGCACGGATGAACGAGCCTGTCATACAACCAAAGCGACAAACCAATCAAGTATAAAAACGATATTTACTTCTATGATTGGATATCTCTATGGATATTGTATATTTTAAATGCCAAGTAAAACGGGTCTTTGTCTATAATTTTTGAGTACGCTAAAAAAGAGTCATCCTGAAAAGAATCATAACAATCAATATCAAATAAGTTTTAGGGTGGTTTTCGGCGGCAGCGGCTACCATGGGCCGTTGGATGCCGATATCGTAGACGGCAGTCATATCGGGCCGAAAAAGACCGAAATTCCTCTCACAAGTCGGGCCGGGCTTGAGATCCTCGTTGAAGAGCGCAAAGATGTAGGTCTCGAACGTCCGGTTCGGCATCAACGGCGTGCCGGCACCGGAGGTCACATGCCGCACGAGATTCCCATTGTACTCCGCGGCGCTGGTGGGGTCCACGCCAACTTGGGCCTGGTCGCCATCAGAGGGCCAGCCGGTTTCGGCTATAACAATCTCAAGGTCTGCAAAGCCCAAACACTTCATAGCGGAGAAAACAGCGTCCAATTGGGCGTCCAACATGTTGGTATACTTGAGCTCGGTGTTCTCATCCAACACACCACCATTCGGCCGAAACAGGGCGTAGTCTAATGTCTCGGCAGAACAGCCGAAGAACGGATACGGATTCACCAGAAAAGGTGAGTCCGTGTCCCTGAGAAATTCTAGAAGGGGTATGAGCACGTGGGTGTCATAGCCTTGGCGGAACTTTCCGGTGGAGGGAGGGGTCGAGCTAGACAAAATGCCTAAAGAGTGCGGAGTTGTGATCTTGATGCGGCGGTCGAGGTAGAGGTCGGCGAGGGCGGCGTGGAGGGCCTGCATTGCAGGGACGAGGGAGGCGATGAGGAGCTTATTGGCGGTGGAGAGGACTTCGTTGCCGACGAGGATTCGGACGATGTCGGTGGCGGGGACGTAGGGCTGGATATTGGTGATGAGCCACTGGTGGGCGGAGGAGAGCTTGGTGAGGCGCGGGATTTGGTCGTTGGGGACGGTGACGGTGACGGCGATGCCGGTGTGGGCGAAGGCGCGGAGGATGTCGGGGTCGGCGTCGAAGAGGCGGACGCGGTTGATGGTGGTGTATTTTAGGAGGAATTGTGCCACCTCCGACGCTGGTGGGAGGTTGTCCGCCAGTGTTCCGTAGTTCACTCCTATTGCTCCATGTACTGTTACTCCTACAAATCAAATCAAAATGCACAAAAATATGAGCAAGATAGTTAAGACAATTCAATGCCATATATTTCTACAATATACACGCGAAAATTTCTCAAATTTTGAGATACGGTACTTGGGGATGTGGAGATTTTCACGAGTGTTTTAATTTCTAAGTGAAATATTGGGTTTTATGAATATTTCATCCCAATTAAAATAATTTAACGTGCCATATATATATATATATATATATATATCAACAATTTTACAGGGTCATTTTCTTAAATGCATGCATATTGTAAGCGTATCCTTACAGATGTATATATATCCTAAGTTCTTTGCAATGTGTGTGTGTATATATATATTCTTTGAAATATGTAAATATACATACATATAAATGAAATAAAGGGGGAGAGTGAAGGAGGCGGTACCGTGCTGCAGGGAGGTTGAGATGAGAAGAAGAGAAAGAGTGCTTGCAAATATTGAAGGGAAAGCCGCCATGACTGTGTATTGGAAGGTAAAGAAGACGATGAAAAATGGTAGAGGGTGGACTCGACAACAGACATTGTTGAAGAAGTAATTAGGGAGAGAGAGATGCTTTGCTTTGGGATTGGGAGATTATGAAATCTTGCTGCCACGGGTTAGGAGTACATTATATGAGAGAGCTTTTGTTTTTGTTCTTTGCCTTTTTCAGGTGGGGGTGACTTTGAATTTGGAGTTCTATTTCACCTTTACCTTTGAATCTGTTCCGTCTTTTTTGTCTTCCCTGGGGGAAAAGAAATATATTGGTTTTTGTTAGAATTAGCCGGCCTAATTTTAGATCATCAACATCAATTGCATAAGAAAATAAACAATCACGAATATATAAAGATGAGCTTACATCATATTTCAACCATTCAACCATTACAGTAGTAGTTATGACGATAAAAAAAATTTACAATAGAAATTGTACATCCTCAAATTCTTTATTTCTCTAGCCTTTCTTAGAATTATATAAACCCAAATGACAATGTCCTTATTTTTTTCACAAAAACTCGGTAAACTGAGATTAAAATTGAGAAATCCTCAAAATACCTTTTAAAAAAAAAAACCATCAATGCTGTAGACTTTTCAAGACAACCCATCTATGTTACCTAAGACATTAATTAGATTACACACTTTTAACAAGTTGTTATGATTTCGGATCCAATTAAAAGTGATAACTTCCTCGGAATTTTGATGCAATCCCCTAGCAAGTAAAGCATGTTGGTGATATTTATTTGAACGATAAATTAAATTGGTAATATGCTTATAAGGCGAAATTGCTCTCTTGGAGCTGAACCAAGCCGTACTCTTGCTCCGGTTGGAGGGAATAATCTTTTCTTACCGCAATGGAGAAGGTATATGTATCATAGAATGATTAATAGTTTGTGTAATCTCTTAACTTTATCCTATCCAGATTCTACATTTATTTAAAAAAAATTTTAATTCACTTTTATATTTTAAACTCTTAAACAAAATCACACAACAATTCTGAGATGTAACACAAACTCAATACGATAAAAATAGCTTGACTAACAAGCCAACTTCAATGCTAGATACGTAAACGATGCGCACAAGATCAATTAAAATTCCCCTCCCCACACAAAATGCCATATCAATAATAAAATTTAGGTCCCAACTTCAAAGTTTTAATATATATTTAGTTATTTCCCTGAAAAACATATATATCTAGTTATTTTCAACCAAAGTAATATTTATAAGTATATATGTATTGGCTCTTCAAAGGTTCTATTAGAAATACATTTTGGAACGTCAATGGACCATGTCAAAAATAAGTACTAGCACAAAAAGGGGCAAAAACACAGCTAAATCATATAAATAAATAAAAAATGTACATAAATGTGGCTAATTGAAAACTAACAGAATTAGCTCTTTTTTTTTTCTTTTTTTTTTCCCCTTCCCTCTCTCTCTCTCTCTTCTGTGCTCTAGAGACTAGACTGAGTCGCGCTAGATGAGGATTTTTTTTTTTTTTTAATTTTCCTTTTTCATGTTGAAGATTGAGATCAGATGATTGGATTAAACTATTATCTTCCTCTGAAGTAGGGGGTGATACATGGAGCCACCTAACTTTTATATGGTAAAGACAAAAAAGAAAACCATGTACCACATATAAAAAAACATCTCTTATGACGCAAAACATTGTAATAAAAACACTCTAGCTACATGATATATTTATATTATAAGGTCACACATATTAATGTGTCTATCGATAGATTATATATATATATATATATGTTTCTGTCCTTCGTATACTGTATTATTATTATTATTATTATTATCATTTTCTTTTACATAGCTTCCCCGTATACATGGGGATATGATTTCATTCATAAATATATGTATAAGTGGCCTGAGAGTCCAGACTCTCAGTCGTGACCAGCTTTGTATACATTACTAGTCAGAAAAAGTAGAGTTGGAATAACTAGCCTTTTTTTGCAAAAAATTGGCATTGTTGAAACAGCTCACGGTCTCTTCGCGGGCAAATTCAACCTCTATTAAGTTGTGAAGTTTAATTAATATTAATCTTTTTTTTCCTTATAATTTCGTTAAAGATAAACTAAGATTTCATATTTATAATTTCGCATTATGAGAGAGATTAAGAAAAGAAAAATACAAAGAATTTATGGCGTATGCTTTTTTATACATTATTTTATCATCATAAAATGAATAACTTAAAGGCGGCTTAAAAATGACATAAGTCTTATATTAAGGCAAATTATTATAAAATTTTGCTTATTGGTATTTGTTTATTTTATACGAGTTTATTTCTCTATAATTCATAATTAGGATGTATAATTCTTAATTCACTTCTCTGCAAAGCACCAAATTAAAAGAACACTTCATGTTTGATATATAGGATTTTAAAAAGAAGACACCTATATGGTCACCTAACAGCTACTAATAAAGTACACTGATAACGTATTAATTAAACTAGACCCCCTCTTAATTATAAGTGGTCTTCACATAAGAACTGTTGAATGGTCGACAGATATATATATACACACACACACGCATATAAACTCACATCTATGTAATGTAATGGGAATGGGTTTATTGATGACATCTAGTAAAGCACTTGGCAATTATATAATATTATTGGTGGCTTAATCATTTGATTGATTAAAGTCAATGCCCTTTAGTTAGAACGGTTGTTGGAATCAAGTTAGAGACAATCTACAATGTCATTAGAAATATCTCATATTAATTAATTCTTCCTTTTTTATATGCTGTATACGTATCGGAATGGAAGGTCCTTCCTATATGTATTGTATAAATATTTTTGAAAAGAATATATGTTTCTATATGCATACATTCAAACTATATTAGTCCATTGGTTTTGTTATTTTAGAGCAAAAAAGGTAATATGTGACTGATCCTCAAACCGACAAATGAAATGAATGTTTTAGCTTTTTGCATCCTGATTGCGTGTATATATTATAATATATATACACGAATTACTCAGAAATTTAGATGAGAGTTTTTAGTTAAAAAAAACGAAAATATTTAACTTTTTAGGTGTTACTTGTAAAACTAAGGTAAATATATACAAAAATATTAAAAAAAAGAAAGAAAGAAAGAAAGAAAGAGGGGAAAGTCCCAAATATCTTAATGTACACGATATGTTTATATCTTATGATAAGATCATGTATCAAAATTATCACTGTATTATAATTTTTAATTACTATGCATACATGTCTATGTTTGGTTTCGCTATCCGCTAAATCCGCTAACTTGATAAAAAAAAAAAAAAAATTCAACAACTTATACATAGGTATTTGAGCCGTATAGTTACAGATAACAGTGGGCAACTCAATAAAAGAATAGTTTTTTTTTTTTTGGGTGAGAAAACTACAAGAGTGAGAGAACGAGAACAGAGGAAAAACCATGACTCTTTGACTTAATTACCAGTAATACTAGAGTAAACCCACCCCCTCCCCCAAAAAAAAAAAAAAAAACTGAAGAACTTAATTAATTACATTAATTATATATACACACACACTTACTTGACCATGTAATTAAGAATGGAAGCAAAAAAACACATTAATACATTAATTTTCAAGCTTTTAAACCCAATTTAATCTACAATCAGAGAAAGAAGCAAGAACTTATCTGGTTTTCAAGAACTCAAAAAAGCTTTCAAGTTAGCGACTGAGGACCAATTTGGAACTGCCAAAAATCTCCAGCTTGTAACATTGCTTGCTCAAATGAGCATCTCAGAAATTAAGCAGCAACAAATTGAACATACAATATATGTATATATACAAATGGAGCTAATATTTCTGGAATACTCATTTGAGCAAGAAACAGTACAAGGAGATCAAACAATATTCTCTCTCTCTCTCTCTCTCTCTCTAACTTTTTCTCTCCATCCGAAGACATCTGAATTAGAGAACCCTTATCTGATAGGGTGATGAGACTTCAAGAATTTAGACCATAAGCCAGGGGTTCATGTGTCATAAATAGAGATATTCTCGCCCCACACAATTGGAAACCATTTTTTCTAAATACCAAAAATGCCACTCCAGCCCTTTTGTTGTGGGCTTCACACATCAGGAGAGTTTGGTAATTTTAACATAGATGCAACGATTGACGTTTGACAATTGGTTCAGGCCGTAAGAGGGCAGTGGATATCACAACGAATTGTTGTTGTTCATGGAATGGCAGCTAAAGATGGATGGTAGTTCATGGCCAACCACCAAAAGTACACCTCCTAATGGGGTGGCCCAACGACAATGGAGTATTATGATAGCTCCGTGGTCAATGATTTCAATACCATGTTCGACCATATCAAATTTGAAACTTATCTATTCTTATCAGTCTAGTATTCAATTTAAAATATTTAAGACCATATTTTACGATTTTTTTTTAATGCTATACATTTAATAAGATTGGATAATACATTTTTTGTCAAAGGATAAGCTCATCTACAAAGTCTTTATCAACATTCTTATCAACTTTTTAGGATGTTTTTAATAAAATTTATGAAAGATATACTAATACCGATACCGAATAGTCTTCCTTTCAAATTTATTGTCATGAAAAAAATTAAAATAAAAAAAAACCACAAAAAGTACCATCACAAATTTGATTTTTGTATATATGTACTAGCAACGATTTGAGATTAT
The DNA here is from genome assembly GCA_025413025.1 of Ficus hispida. Taxonomy (NCBI): domain Eukaryota; kingdom Viridiplantae; phylum Streptophyta; class Magnoliopsida; order Rosales; family Moraceae; genus Ficus; species Ficus hispida. Next base: position 18,709,360 of record CM046364.1, read on the forward strand.
ATAAATGTAGTCTAGTAGGGATGTACCACCCTACAAGATGAGTCATAAACTCAGATACTTTGAGTGGTAATTCCCAAGACTGTTGCTAGACACCTAGAAATATAAAGTACAACTTGCGTGTATATATATATATATATATATATATGTAGTCCAATATTTTGCTTAAAAAGTGGAGATAAAGATGATGAATTATTAGGCTAAAAAGTTCAAGCTCCAATTTGAAGGCATGGTATCGATCATGGTCATCATTTATCTGTTCGGATTTGTTCCGCTGAAAAAGTTAAGTTAAAAGAAAAAAAAAAAAAGTTCAACCAACTAGCCAAAACAACCAGTGCATTATGACTTAAAAAAAAATAATTAATTTCTCTTTCTTCTTTTATTGTTTTGTGATTACATATGTAATTTATCAATAATTTCATATTTAAATTTATTATCAAGTATAGATTATGAATTTTCCACCTAAAAAAACTTAACGAACAAACGCATTTGAAGACATATGGTACAGATAGTATCATCCGTATGTGGAATACTGTTTTTTCAATAGAGACACAGACAAAAAGGTCCAAAGAAATAACAAAATGACAAAAAATCTGAGTAGTAGCTAACCCAACTAACATAATCATATGCTCAGCCTGTGCACAACTTTAGTTTGCAGTTGCTCTTAGATTGACAAATACATATACACTCACAGACATAGAGTAGGGTTTGTCTCTAGACATTCTCTATTTTGCAACAATAATAATACAAGCACTTATAGTCACCCAAGGGATAGCTGCAGTGGATTGGAGAACTAGTTTATGTGAATGGTACAAATCCTTTTCGTCTCGGCTATATTCTCTTCGGATCGGAGTCAAGATTTTATTTTAATATGGATACTATTAAGAAGTTAGAATTTTTCATCGTTGTTATATTTTTTTTCTTTCGATACTGACAATTTTTTTTCTTTATAATATTCTTCATCATTTTACAAATATTAGTGGGATAGATTCAAGAAAAAAGAAATTAAATGGACATATTTGAGAAAAAAATTTAACAGGGGTGTGTTTGAAAAAGTAAGTAAATTTATGGGTTCAAATTATAGATTTTAAAAAATTGAGTAGGGGCACGAGCCCCTACTAGCTTCTACGTAGTTGTTTGCTTGATCTTGTCCTAATATAATTAGAGTTAATGACTAACTCTAACTTGTGTAATGAAATGTCATAAAGTACATTACACATATTTCATGAGATTAGTCGGACTCTAATCCCATATTACCAAATGGTTAAACAAAAAGGTGTACATCTAGTTAACAATCACTTTGTGCTAAGTAATACAATTATTGTCTTAGATTTCAATTTATATGGTAGAGCAGCATAATCGTATTATCTTTTCAAAAAGTTTTTTTTTTTTTCCCTTGTACCCAGTTGAACACTGATAATGCTTTGATTAATTTGTTCGGTGTATGCGTCAATTATTTGTGTGAATAAAAAAAAAACATATAGGAATATTCAGTTCATATGCCTTCAGACTTATAGCCATTGTTTGTAATTTAGTTACAGATGAGTCAAAAATAGGTTTTAATGGCACCAAAGTCCAATAAAAAAAACATGCAAAAGTGTTTTATTATTATTTTAGAGTCTAAATATTCAAAAGTTGGTTGGTGAACAAAACAAAATGCTATAATTTAGTGCTCACTTGATGCACATGGTCACATATCCATTCTCCCCACAAACCAAGTGCAAATTAAGAAGAAGGGGTCCTACAAAATGGACATTTTTCCCCAAGAATAATTATGAAACCTTAATTTGGTTAAGCATAATCATAAAAGACAAATTCCTATCATTGCTGCAAATAAAGTGAACGGTACACCTGGTCCCACTTACGAAAACATGTGAAAAAGAAGGAAATGGCATAATCAAATTATGCAATTGGTGACCTTAATATTTAATTAACAAAGGACATACATGTTGACTAAGTTAGATGCTCGTGACTGGAATAGTCAAACTGAAAGAAGTAAAATGCAAAAACTCAAATTACAGGAAATCATGCGCATCCGGGGAATCGAACCCCGGTCAGTACCGTGGGAGGGTACTATGATACCACTACACTAGATGCGCTCGACGAAAGCCTTTCACTAATGTTTCTATAAAAATTAAGAATCAAGGATACAATGCACATTTTTAAACTATTGATCTAGTTAAAATCGCATGAAAAAAACATTTACATAGCCGATAATTCTGTTTTTGTTCTAATTCATTTGTTGCCTACCCTTAAGTTTTCTTATCCTCTCTACTTTTTATTTCAATTGTATTTCATTTCAAATTTAACCACCATGATCAGGAAATTGGGTGTGTTAAAACTAGTTTAAACAATATAATACACATATATGTGTGTATATATATAAATATAACACAAAATGGCGATTACATTCCTCTTCTCTTTTGTCATTCAAGTTGAAAAAAAAAAAAAAAAAAAAAAAAAAAACTTGAGAGAGTTGGAGATCCAACAAGAAAGTGAATGAACAAACACAAATTGGCTTTACATTAATACAATATACTTTTGTCTAGTTAACCCTTATGAAACTACTACTTCATGAATAGCAGCCTCCTCCATTTATTCTGAACTCATTGACATGAAAAGAAGATAGAAATAAGAGAACAAGACGACGACGACGACAATCATCGGCATCCAAGTTCAACTCTTCCTTCAGGGCCGATGGATTTATTTGTGCAAAGCTTCTGAAGATCAATGTAGCCTATAATTGTATCCTCAAAGACTGCATCTTCTAGTTTTGCGTCATCAAATGTGGAGCCTGATAGCACTGTGTTCTTGAATACAGCACCTTGGAGATCAGCTTTCCCAAAATTAACCCGATCTATCACCGCATTCGAGAAGTCCACACCTGAAAAATTTTTGGTGTCATCACCATTCTCCCACTAGACTCAATCATATGATGTGAATTATTTGGGCGAGATTTTAATGTAGAGAAAAATGGTTGTGTTGGGGGAGGAAAATCACCTTAAGCTCTGACAACTGCTACTTCACTTGATAGCAGCCCGATTTAGCTTCGAGGCTCGAATCAAACGATGTAGCAGTTGTCGGAGGATCTTGCTTAATTTGCTTTCGAGTTAATGTTGTTGCGAAGTTTGAAGTATAATTTATCAAATAGAATTCGAGGAAAAAAAATCTTGGCACAAGCTTAAATGAGAAACAGAAAGAAGTTTAATGCTAATTCAAAATTTCAAAGGTCTGAATTTTTGAACATCCAATTTTTCTTAAAACTACGTATACAGAACCAGATTTGTGAGATGGTATTTTTATTATTTGGTAGCTTCCATAAATGGGAAACATATGCTCAAATTGGGACTGGGACTTGGACTGTACCTGATGCTTTCTTCCATAAATGGGAAAAAAATGTAACTAGGAATCATATAGGACATAGAATAATTTACCCTTGAAGCTAGCTCCAACAGCATAAGCCTTTGACATCACCACTTCCGACATGTCTGCGCCGTCAAATTTCGCATCAGACATGAGCGCTGCCGCAAGAGATTTCCCCTTCAAGTTGGACTTCTCGTTTGAGTAGTCGCAAAAACGGAGATCAAGCGGCTTGTCATAGACGCCATTTGCTTGGCCTATAGTGTTTCCAACGAATGCACGTTCGCATCGGTTTGGCTCTGTCGACAATGGAGGCAATCTCTGCAGTTAAACATAAAAAACCAATCAATCACATCGGTGCACATCAACATAACCATCATCAAAGCGTTAGATTGTGAATTTGTCCTCCATCGTCAAGTTACTAGATTGTTACGGTGTTTATATGTAGATCGAGTTCCCTCTCTCCTTGAGTTAGCTTTTGGGGATAAATTCTACTCAAGGTCATATAACAGGATATCAGAGCCAGATTTTGCAGGTGATGATAGGTTTGTACTCCGGTCCATTTACATGACACGCTAGGCTAGCGTGAGCTGTGAGGGAAGGTATTAGATTGTAAATTTGTCCCACTCACTAAATTGCTAGGCTGTTGTGGTGTTTATATGTGTATCAACCCTCTACATTTAAGCTAACTTATGAGTTCTACCAATTAACAATCTAACACAAAGATCTTACTTTCTGTGCTTACAAGGCATTTTTGTATTCTTTTACCACTTACCAAACACGCTAAATGCAGTAATAATAAATTTAATGTCCCTTAAGTTTGATAAGAAGTAAAGAAAAGTAAAAGAGAGAACTTTAAAGAATGAGACAAATGTGTTCAAAACCTGACTAGCAGCCACAACAGGCGAGGCAGTAGTGACAGCCCAAGCAGCAAGAATTCCACAAGCCACATTCTTAAGTTGCTTTGTCGGAGACATGTTTTCCTTCAGTCCTGGACCATCCCTAGAAACTTCTCCAGGTACACACAAAACAAAATTGCCTCTGTTAGTGAAACCAATTACAAATTATACAAAATAAATATTGAATTTGGATGTATATGCTAGACTAAAGCTGATGGGCACCCCAAAAAACCTTTCAAATTCCAAAAAAAAAAACAAAACAAAACTTGATTTACCAGAGCAAAAAACACGAGGGGGTGAGTAGGACTCCAGTGGTGTGAGAGAGTGGCGTTTCGATTGGTTGAAACGGAGACGAAAAGCGTTCTGGGTTAGAGGAATTGAAGTTGTTGAAGCCATTTTTTTTTTTTTTTCTTTCTTCGTTGCTCTGCGACTGATTTAGTTGGCTTTTCTGTATTCACTTCTTCTTATCCGTTGGTTGTTAAGGTCAGTTCGTTGGATCACAACACATGACGCGGCATGACACGTCGGATATCTTGTTCTCTTGATGTTTGGATGTGGATGAGTATTAACCTTATCCCGGTTATGAAAGTTTTTTATGTAGATATCTTTTTAAGAAAATCTAAATGTTAATGGAGAAGAAGATTAATCATTTGCTTGTCTAGATAGAGGGCCAAAAAAAAAAAATATTTTTAATGTAAGCATCAAGAGAAATTAGATAAATTATTCAATAAACGGGATGTGCTATAATAGAAAAGGTAATTGTCATGTGAAAACGTACTATAATCTAAAACGACATCCCGTTTTGAAAAAGCTGTTGTTTTCGATGAGAAATCTTATCGTTTGCATTTAAAAACTTTGTTGTCGCTCGATATAGGTTGTCGTTTATCTTTCGAATGCATGCGTTGTGGTGTATGTGAAAAGAACATCATTTTTCTCGGAGAGCTTGTTTTGGAAAGATAGGTCTATGTCAAGAACCACCTGTCTTTTACTAAGTTTGCCATGACATCTTATTAACAACATGTGATTTTTCCCAAATTACTGGCTCCAAACTTTAACGAAAGAAAAATGTCATTTGATTTCTGTTTCAAAAGTTTTATGTCGATTAATTCAATAGATGAAATATATTATTGTCGCTTTCACAAAATAGATGACATTTTATTTGAAGATATTGTGTAAATGACATCTTATTTGAAAATATTGTTTTTTCCTTCATTCTTAGCAACTTCTCGTTTGTCGTAGAAAATGCCGTCGTCTAAAATTTTGGTGCATTCACCAAGAAAAGCACGTGTAGTGTCGTTTACAAGTTTTTTTGTCATTAATATAGAATGTTGAAGTTTGTTGTCATTAACGAGAAACCATCGTTTTGTTTTGTTTAAAAAATTCGTCGCCAAAAAGACATCTCATTTGCAGTTTCCTACTTCGTCATCTTTCAATTCATAAACGACAAGTCTGATAAAATTATAACACATAAACGACATGTACTATCGTTCAAAACTTTCTCGACGTTTGTATTAGGACACGTCGATCGTGCCGTTAGTCATTGTCGTCTTTATTACCATAAAACGACATGTATTGGATTAAAATAAATAAATAAATAAATTGAATGTATGATACCTAATCTTTGTATGAAATTGTAATTTAATATCTAATTTTTTTTATTAAAAACTCCATTGACTCTTTAAAAAGGTATAAAATAGTCCATTTTTTGAAGATTACAAATTAGATGGAACATATAAGGCATATGACATATATAAGCTGAATTGTGTAAACTTTCTCAATTGTAATAATGTGTAATTCACATGATATTTTAGATTAAACTTTTAAGTTCTGTTAACACAAAAGACTATTTCACCCCTTTGTTCATAAAACTTTTTTTTTTTTTTTTTACTAAATGTTCATAAAAATTTTAACAAAACAAAAATTAGGTATCTAATTATAATTTTGTAAAAATGTTTGAAATCAAAACGGCAAACCGCAATTTACCCAAAAAAAAAAAAAAAAAAAAAAAAAAAAAAAAGGGCTCAGCTAAAGCCTAAAGGTGAGCCGGCATTTTTTGTTTTTTACCAAGTTGCCATTAGCCAATTCCCAAGAACAGTGAACTTAACCTTATTTTATTTTGGATAAAAGGGAAAGATAAAATACACTTTTTCCCCTTAAATTTTAAGTCTTGTCATAAAATACCTTATAAATTTTAACTTATAATATTTTTTTCATGAATTTTGAAAATTTTGTCAATTAAATTTTTAATGAAAAAATACATATAACACTCATTAAAAGCATCAATTTGGATATTAAGTATAGAATTATGAAATGACACAACATTGGTAGTACTCTTGATACCCATTATCCTTATTAAATATAAAATAACAAATTATCTAGAAGAGAGAAATACGAGAAAAAATGACAATTAACCCTAAATATTTATTTTTTTAACTTAATTATAAGTGTTTCATATTTAATATCTGTAATTCATGCTTCAATGAGTATTATGTGTATTTTTTTCGTCGAAACATTAATTGAGGAGGAAAATTCGTAAAGTTTTTCAAAATTTAGAAGAAAGAATGTTACAAAATGAAATTTAAAGGTATTTTGTGATAATAGCTAAAATTCTGGGAAAAAATTGTAATTTGTCCAAAGGGAAACTTACCATTCCAGAAGCGCTTGTGTTGTTCGTCTTTTATGTTCTTCTCAGCTACCGATCCTCTTCTCTTATCTTCTTCTGAGCTCTCTCTCTCTCTCTCTCTCTCTGTTTCTCTCTCTAGTCATCCATGGAGAACCAGGGTACGAGCACCTGCGAGAAGATCAACGGCATGGCGACCTGGCTGGGGACCCACGTGGCGTCGGCGTTCTTCGCTTCTCTTGAACGCTGCTCCTGCATCAACCTCTCCACCACCGACGACGCCGACACCGACGCCTCCGCCGTTGACGAGAGCCACGACCGCCCTCTCATGCTCTCCACCTCCAGATCCGACAACCTCTCCGACCACCGCCTCTCCGCCTCTCAGAATGACGTCGTCAACCTCCCCGTCTGAGATCCCGAGGTCTTCCTCTTCTTTTTTTATTTTTATTTTTCTTTTTTCCTAAGCAATGTCTCTCGAGTAAAGTTTGTAATCAGAAATTAAAAAAAAAAAAAATCGCTTGTTTGATCAAAATATCTCTTATTCTTTCTCTCAATTTTCTTTTTGGTCTTCGATTCCTTGTTTCTGGATGTGTGGTTCTGAAAATTATCTTGGAATTAAATTTAAAGAATTTCTTCGATTTGTATATTTTTCTTGAAATTGGTAACTGGAAATTCGATGGAAAGTGAAAAAAAAAAAAGTATTTATTTTCTGCAATTTCTTGGGTAATCTTGTAGACCCCTGAGGATTTTCATGTGTTAGGTTTTGAATTGCATATCGAAATCTTTTTCGAAAACGTAATGTAGTTAAATTTAGGTTAAATTTCTTGAATTGCTTCTTCAGATAGTGCTAAAACAAAAATCTTTTCTGATTTTTTTTTCCCCTTTCTAACTCATTGCTGTCCAAATTGTAACAATTCCAATAGAAATTAATGAAAAAAAAAAGTGTTAGATTTGTGACATCTTGCTTTGGTCTATTGTCCAAATTATAAGGATTACAAAAGAAATTAATGAAAAAAAGGACAAGATATGTGAGATTTTACTTGGTCTATATTCCAAATTGTAACAGGTATTGGAATTGAATTCTTATGTAAAGATTATATCATCTCCTGGAGTTGTAATATTTGATAAAGACAGTTACGGATTTAAATTGAAATAAAGGTCCGTTCTTCCGCTGTTAATTTTTTTCTGTCGGAAACAGGACAAGAAATTAATTTCAATTGTTTTCAAAGTTGCAGTTCTGAAAAAGAGAAGGGAAAAAGAAAAAGATAAAGCTATTTATTCCCAAATCCCAATTACCTTTGTTCGATGACCATAACGATGTGCTCTGCTTTGCTATGCATTATAACGAGAAAAACAAAAAACAAAAACAAAAACAAAACAATTTTATTAAAAAAGAAAGAAAGAAAGAAAGAAAACAATAAATAAATAACAAAACAAAACAAAACAAAACAGAAATACAAAACAAAAAATGCAAGTTTTGTGAACATGTCCACCGCGCATTTACTCTAGTTCTGGTATCAAGTGGACTTAATTTTTTTATTTCACGTTTCTGGGGTTTGATAATGATAAAGCTCTCAAATATTCAAATGTTCGAGTCATCCAAGATCGACTGAAATTTGATTAGATTTAACGTTTTAATTCATTATTTGTATAAATTTATAGTCTTGCTAGTACTTAGCTGATGAAACCTTGAGGACATGGTTACTTGAGAAAAAACTTCTTTTTTGAATTCGTGATTGCATGTAGATTTGCTTACAAAGGAGCTTTTTAAAGTAGAAACATACCACCAGGGACGGAGTCAGATCTTTAATTCAGTGGAGGCATAAATAGAGACAAAATTTTTTGAATTATTTTGAATAAAAGAATCAAATAAAAATATCAAACTTTTTTTTTTTCCATGACAAGTTCTCTTTGGTTTTCTTTTTCAATAAAATTTATTTTCATTGTCAATGCTATCAAAACTTTCTTTGATAGTATTTTTTTGGTGAGTTATTTGATAGTATTAGAGTTTGTTTGTTTGTCTGTTTTTTTAAGAATAGAACTAGAGTTGCAAAGAAGAAAGTGAACGGATAAAAAACGGGGAAAAAAAAGGGGATAATATGACAAAAGAAAATAGAAGACAACTAAAATAATAAATAAATTATAAAACTATAAAAACGGTTTCAATTGAAAACACTAAAGTGAAATTAAATTAAATTATATATACATATAAAAAAGACAAATTGTAAAGAAGCCTTATTAAATAAGGGGAAAGTTTTACTTGAAAAAAAAAAAAAAAAAAAAAAAAAAGAGAGAGAGAGAGAGAGGAAAGTCTGATTTTGGAAGAACTCAGAGTTCAATGAAGGCCAATTTTTGAGAAAAGCCCAAAACAAAGAGGAGTTTTTTAGTAGGGGCACAAACCACTTAAAAGAAAGCTAGCTGATTAAAAAGTAAATAAAAAACCATGTTTGTTGCTTTGTCAGTGGGGGCACATCTAGGTCCAACGTCCCTCCGTCCAGGCATCCCACTAATATTACATATTTTCTGAATTGGGGCATTATTTTCAATGTTAAATCTAACCTAATAAAAAAACAAAATAGGTTATATGTAAAAGTAAATAGAATTTATACCGATATTGTAAAATTCTCAAAAGAATACATGAATTTTGTTACCGAAAGAAAAAAGAGAGAATAACTAAAGTCTATTACAATTTAAATTAATAAACTGCAAGGAAGATATAGGTTAACAAAACTAGATACACTAAAACGTGTTGTTCATGTATCAAACGAATATTCAGCTGAAAGCTTATATGAATTGCCGGCGGTGATAGTTCTCAACTACTTTAGGAAGTCCACAATTTACAAAACGCTATATTCAACATTCATAAGTTGACCCCGTACTTTATTATAGTTTGCTTTGTGGGGGAAAAGAAAAAAAAAATTCATGGGTCGATTTGTTTTTGGGCTTCATTTCAACGACATGTCGTTGACTGATAATGCTGTATAGTAGGCGGAAGTGGTTATGATTTGCGTGAAAGGTCTGGATCTTGGGCCAACCTTCTTGTCAACAAGTTTATACGACCCTGCAAAACATGTTGATTTGTAAAAGAATAATAAAATAATAATAATAATAATAATAATGGAATTGGAGAAAGAGTCCAGGAGAAGAGGACAGACAGACGTTGGGGTTGTCGGAGAATTATTTGTGTTTAGATCTGGTAACAAAAGCCTCTTTGTCAAAGCTGTTTCACCAACCCATTTTTATGCTCTCTCAAAGCTTTTTTTTTTTTTTTTTTTTTTCTTATTATTATTATTTTTTATTTTAATATAGCTTCATACTTTGCCTCAACTCAGGTACATTTCTCTTCTTCTTTAGCTATTTAAAAAAAAAAAAAAAAAAACACTAATCATTAAAGGGGGAGAGAGAGTTATTTAACAGCTACGTGAAGAGACATTAGTGTTTGCAAATACCCAATTAGTCTTCTAATTTGTTTTCTTGTCTCCTAATGATACTACATTTCGTACCTCAGTAATTAATATTAGTAGTTTTTTTTTAATTAAAAAAAAGTCCATTATTTTAAACGATTTGCCTGTTGATGATTCCTCTTCCCTATGTATTATAATGGTCATCCGTTGCTTTTGTTTTCTTTCCCAAAATTTCCTCAACTGCGGCTATCAGACTGTAGATTCTTCCTCTTCACCTTTTTTTTTTTTTCCTGCTGAGAGACCCCTTTTCTTTTTAGTTAATATCATAGTTTTTTTTTTTTTTTTTTTGCCACTGTCTTTTTAATGTTACACTAAAGACAACATTTAATTTATTCTATATAGAAAGTAGTTCAATTCTGGTATTTACAGAAGGCAACATTACCGGTACACTGTAGACTACTCGTGACTCGTGTCAATCCTGTCATGTCCGCCTTCTCTAACATTACATATGTTGTCCCTTTGATTTTGTCGTCTTTGTTTTTCTTTTTCTTTTTCCTGGAATTGTCGTATTGGTTTTTGTTACCTTTTCTTTTCCACTATTTGACACCATTTTTTTTTTTAATTTGATAACGACCCTGTTTTCCTATTCCCATTTCACAATTCTTTGAAATTTTTTCTTCAGCTTTTTTTTTTTGCCCACCCTTTTTGAACGATCGGTTTAGATTTTACTACACGGATTTTGCTATATGAACTACACTGTGGAATGAAGAAATTCAGCTTTCCGACAATTGATCGTTTTAAAATTTTCCCTTATGACTTGACAACTTCGATATTTTCAGAAACTTTCATTTTCTTTTCTTTGCAATTTTTTTTTTTTCAGATTTTTATCACCGGTCTCGAGAATACTAGTAACCCCACATCTTGAATTGAAACTTGCAAATTCCGTATGGGAGAATGTATAAATTACAATAGACTTAAAGAATTTTAAAACTACTACGTATTTGCATGGTCTTGATTACAATATGAGTGGTATTTTGACAAACATGAAAAGGAGCAAATGAGATTTTCTTTCCACTTCACAAAAATTACAATAGCATTAATACATGCTTTTCATGCTAAGCAAAATTTCTATCCAGTTATTTAAAAAAAAAAAAAAGAAAAAAAAAAAGAAGCCTTGGTGATGTTAGACCTAAAACTAAGAGTAGATACATATATATATATATATGCTAAATCTTTGTGTTGGCCAATGATAAAGGAGATTCTCAGAGGTCATCCAAGAATTGCGAGAAGCAATTATTAGTGGCCTAAACGAGAAGCAGTCTCTCAGGAGAAGAGAGTGAGAACGAAAGATGGAATGGAAAATCATAATAATAATCTTTTCCTTGAGATAATCCAAGAGCCAAAACCCAGGTGTGCCCTGTTTGGCCCCACCCACGAGAGGGATCAGAAATGGCAGACAAACCAATTCAATCATTCAGACCAGCAAACATTGCATTATGGCCAAACATCCCCACCATTTCCTTCCCCAAAGCAACTCCCACCACCAGCTTGGATTCCATCTAATCTTTGCGAACAGAAGAAACAGGGTTCTCTACCGAGGCCCTACTGCTCCGGACCGCAAACGATTTGGCATCCTCTCCCGACGAATGACTTCACGTCTATTTCTTCTCCGTGGCCCAGGCAGCAGTCAAATAGAAACATACCCCGTCAATTGGCAAATCACAATCGTGGGATTAAGCTGGCCATCCAGATAAAGCTAAACCTCGGCCCCTTGTGGATACCAAGACGGGATTCCAAAACCGTGTGATTGTTGACGCTTGCCATGATGTAATTGGGGCCTCTGCGGATCCGAAATCAGAGAAGGGCCCCTGCTTTGGAGAACGAAGAAAAAAATAATAATAAAGGAACCCGAGAATTCTTGATATCGTGTGACCATCTTTCTAGGATTGCTGACGCTGCCCCCGAATTACTTGTCTATGATTTCCTACATTATATTTACAGAGCAATGTGATCAGCCAAAGAGAGGCGCAGCAGCAAGGTACCTGGCCAAAGGGGAACAACAAACAGATTGTCTGAAAGCCATGCCGAGCCAAAAGAATGTTAACAATGTATCGGTAAACCATAATTGTGGAACGATCTGATCCGTCCATCCCAGCCTGCAGTCACTATAACCATACCCCACGCGTGAGAACCGGATGTGTTCTTGCAAGAAGCTTTCAGAAACTTCAATTGGGACCTGTCCATTGTAGATTGCTTGGCCTGCGGGCTCGACATTGGAAGCTTTTCCTCGGGCCAAGTTGCAGACGCCTTTGGAAAAGACTCTAAAAAGAATTCTTGGCTTATAGAAAAACATTCTAATGAAGAAAAAGGCAGAGTATCTGAAATACATTTATCCACAATGTGGAACTGACTCCCATTTTCTGAATTGCCATGTCGCAAACCAGTCCACGGTATCGCGACCGATGCATTGGTGGAGAAACGCTCACAAGACCTGACACTTTTCACTTGAGAAAGAACCGTTTCTTCGTCACCAAGGCAACTCCATAAATATACATTAGAATCCTCACATGCAGAGACTATATGTTTTCCATCTGATGTAAAGCATGCAGCTATCTGGTTTCCTGCATTACGTAGCCCTAGAAAGAACAGAGAGAGGAGAGTTAGAAGGAGCACTTCAAATTGGAAAAACCTTAATTGACACAAGATTATTTGAGATTTAGGAAAGACGGGACAAAGAAAATGGACATACCGCGGTACTTTCCAATCACATTATGCCCATGAAGAACTCTGACTTGTGAATCAGCACAAGTAACCATCATTATGCTTGAGTCTTGTGGAGAGAACTGAAAGGAATCAAAAATAATTTAAAAAATTGCACGCACTAAAGGAAAGATGTATAATGAATTCACAAATGAAGAAGACAAAACAGACACCACACGATGTCGCAAAATGGATCTCAAAAAGGGTAAGATATAATACCTGAAAGCCTGTTATCCTTCTGTCCGGTGACTTCTTTTTATTGTGCAAACATATCTGAGTGTCAAATTGCAATCTATTATCTGATCCAAGCCACAACGAAAAAGGATATCAATATCACGTCCAAAATCCATTTTATTTGAAAGACCTATCACAAAAATACAGGAAAAAACAAAGAAGCAAAATCGTATATTGATCTACTCGGAATTAATTGGTTCAGGCTTAGGTCATCCACAGAACGTAGCTTCCTATTAAGAAAATAAGGATGTTTGAACAAAACCATACTTTATATACACAAGCCATAACTCTCACAATCAGACTTTCGGAGACAATGATCCATTCAACCAAAAACTAGGATTGTTCTGAAAACCAGAAAAACCAAAACTGACCGAGTAGTTCAAATATTGACCCGACACATGGATTATGCAAGGTAAGTGAAGAAAAAACAGGGCAACAACCATAAGACTTTGTCAGAGAAACAAACCTGATATATTGTAAAAGCGGCAACTGCCTGCAATTGAGCCAACAATTCCCCCCTACATTAGAAATAAGCAATGTATTGTCAACAAAGCCGTTTGAGACATTGAACCTTACGTCCGCATAGCAAGACACCAAAAAAAAAACCAACCTGCCCATCTGGGCGATAACATACTGCAGTGACTATCTCTCTTATGTCGGTCCAATCAACAACTTGGCAATGAGGAATTCCCCAGATACGAACTTTTCCATCTATTGAACCGCTGATGAAGTAATTGTCATCCACAGGATTAAATTGGACACAGGTCACTGCATGACATATGACATAGCAAAGATTTATGAGAAATATATTTAGCATGTTTTAACAGATGAACTGACGAATATACTGCGACGTAAAATCAACCAGGGCTAATAACTCAGCTATCAATACAAAGTAGGACACAAAAGAAACACAAGAAATAGGAACTCACCATAATTGCTATGGGAAAAAACTTGGAGGCAGTCATCACATCCAACTCGCCATAAACGAACAGTTTTGTCAACCGATGATGACAGGAGATGCTGCATCAAACAAGTGAACAAGATCAATTTTATTCCTATATTGTAAAATAAATTGAATCAACTCTTAATTCTTACTGAGTAACCACTTACATTATTCTTCGACCATGAAAGGTCCAAGATCTCCCCGCTGTGACCATGAAACTCGTGCAATGGGTTCTCCAATATTCGAAAAACTTTGGGTGGAAAAATAACACAAGCTGAATCTGACGTTTTCCTCAAGCTGGTTGCTTTACCGATTTTCTCCTTATCCTCAAACAGAGGTTTCACTTCTGACATGTGATTCACTGTGAAGTACAAGCAGGAAGGATCAAGCTCTGGAATGTCAAGTTCATTTGACCTCTCATCTTCAACAACTTGCCAGAGTCTTACAACCCCGTCTTTACCAGCACTTGCGAGGTACTGACCATCGGGACTAAATTTCATTGTCAAAATTGAACCTTCATGGGCTCGGATATCTTGCCCCATGCAAAGAGCCGAAAGTTCCTTTGATTGCTTCCCTGATTGGCGGACCTTAATTCTTCGAGCCTTAGACTGTCGAATTGCATCTATGTCATTTGGCCTCAAACAATCAACATCCTGCCCATCAACAATGCATGACATGGATCGTAGTTTATTTAACCATCTGCTCTTAACTCTCTTCATTACACCCTTCAAAAAACTTGTCTCCCTCAATTTTTGGGAGAAAGGTGACGACCCAGAAGCACTCTCAGACTCCGCAGTCGACACCAGCCGCCCCAAACCAGCTTCCTGACCTTCACTCTTCTTTTCACACTGCCCCACTTCCTCCTCTTTACAACACTCCATTCCACCACCAAAATTCCTATCCCGGCATACAAAACTCTCCCTCAAACCAGAATTGTCCAAAAAATTGAAACTACCATGGGACCCACACGACATCAAAGATAACTCGCTTTCAAAACCCAAACTTCCCAACACAGCCCCACTATCATCCTCTCTAACTCTATCGACCTCAATTTCAACCAAACTATCCATCAAATCCTGATTGGAATCCAATCCCATCCGCCTAAGAAAACTACTCCGACGCTCCTTGATACTTCTCGGGCTTCGAATCCAGAGGTCGTAGTCGGAACGAGAATCCGAATCCAAAGTGTCAGAATTTGCATCAGAAACCGATGCAATATCTTCTTGGGCATCAAAAAATCCATCTTCCTCGTCCTCACTGAAGCTACCCATTATACTTTTCAGTTTAACCCATGAAAAACCAACCTCAGAAGACCAACATTTTAAACTCCTAAGCAATGTGGTTCAAGTCTCTAATCCCTTTCCAGGCAAGCAACCCATTAAGAAGGAAAAACTAAAAACAAAACAAAAAAACACAAAATTCGAGATCAGACTAGGAAAAAAAAATACTTATAAAATCCCAAACAACAATGTCAATAAACAAGAATAAAACAAAAACCAAGAGATCCAACATGGATCCCAATCCACACCCAATGAACCTGGTCTTCCACAGAACAATAAAAATTCGTAGATTTCAATAAACAAAAAATAAAAACGAGAAACGGCAATAATAAATCATTTTTTTTAAAAAAATAAAATTCTTCAATGGAATAAGGGTCCATACCACTTCTCAGTACACAGAGAAGAAAACCCATTAACGGAATTTGAAGATCATTTGATTGCAGTTTAAGAAACAAATCCAACAGAGATTAAAAAAAAAAATACTGATGGTATAAAAATTTAAAATTAAAAAAAAAAAACGAAACGCGAAACGCGAAACGTGATTCTTACATGGTTTTCTTCTTTTTTGTAAAAAACAAACAGACCAAAAAATATGAAAATGAAAATGAACAAAGAGTAGCTTACATGGTTTTCTTCTTTCTTGTAACGGGAATTCTCTGAGAGTGAAGAGGAGGGCGTGGATCGAAGCAACCATGAAAAAAAATTTTGAAGCTTTCTTTGGACTCTCTCCCCTCTCTCTCTCTCTCTATGTCTCTGTCTCTCGAGGAAGCAAAAGGAAAGCACTGCACGAGAAAAATAAAAAGGGCGGAAATAAATTTCTAATATATATAATTAAATATAAGGACGAATTAATATTTATTTTTAGGAATTAATAATTTTTGTTTTCAAGGGTAAGACAGGAATAAAGCTAATAATTTCCTCGATATTCGTGACTGGATGGCCCGAGAAACAAGATTTTGGGAGTGGGGGTAGTGCTTGTGTGTTGTGTGCTTTCTCTCTGCCCTTTCTTCTTTCTCTCTCTAAAAATCCATCTTTTTTCTCTTTTTTCTTTTTTTTTTCACTTTCTAAGTTTTTGTACGGATGTTTTTAGATTTACTTCCTTTAATAATTGGGATAATATGCTTTTTTTTTTTCACCCTTCCTTTTTTTTTTTTTTTTGGCTGAAAATCTTCTTTGTTCCTAGTTCTTACAATCGTTACAGTTATGTCCGCACAAGTACAGAACAGCCCCACTTTATGTTTGATTAATTAAATTCTTTTGCTAATTGTTTTAAATTTAATTTGTAAAAATTACCCTTTTGTAAAAATCATTTATGAATTTACATTAACCCATATGGTGATTTATTTAATGTCTTTATGATAGCAGTTGGACATAAACATGAAGGGCTTGTTTACAAAATCCTAAAAGGATTTAATATAAAAGTAATGAGATTATAAAAAAAAAATTTATTAGAAGAAGAATCATTGATTCTCTTTTTTGTATTATTATTTGCCTATCAAATTTAAAAATTAATCTTTTTTAATTGAACTTCTTTTTTTAGTGTTTATTAATTTAAAATTAATCTAATGAATATAATGAGTAAAAAATCCTTCCACACGAATCAATCAATTATTGGCACAAAAAAATTTATTAGGGTAAATAACTGAATTTTTCATTCATTTCCTTTAATAAAGAATCAATTCCAAAGAATGCAAGATTAACATTCCCTCACGTCATATTTTATAAGTAATCACATAATTAATGATTAAATAAAAAAGTGAATGACTAATTATATTTTCTTTCCTTTCATGTAAAAGCGTGAAAGTGCTCTAATATTAACCAAAATACAATAAATAAATAAATAAAATTGTGTAAATGTCCTTTATTTTAAATGGAGTTTTTTTTATGTCACCAAAAAGGAGGAAAAAAAAAAAAAAAAACTACCCTCTCAATAGGATTAGGATTTTTTTTTTTTTTTTTTTTTCATGAAAGATTACTTGTCGAATTTGTTAGAATTTATTGGGGTCTGCACTGGTTACCAAATTTATCCATCATATATATACATATATATATATATATATATATATAGTTTTTGTCTTGCAAGCAAATATGATTTGCTCCACGTAAACCTTGTAATATATATATATGCATGTATATAAATAAACATCTACAACAATCTAGTCATTTGGTCGGTCGCAATGGTTTGAATAGAAATTCTAAGATTCAAAATCTTTTCATTTATCAAAATTTTTATTTCTTCTTAATAAATATAAATTTAGAATCATAAATCATATACTTAAAAGAAAAAAATTGATCGGTGATCATAATCTTTTTTTTCTTTACTTTCTTCACTTCGAGTAAGATATATTTATAAACTATCAAAATAGGTTGCTCATTCAAGAATAACTAATTTACTCTTAGAAAATAATTATTTATTTCTTGATGTAAAATATAATATATGTTTGTTTTGGCGTATTTATACATTAGTGTAAAGCATGTGCTATATGTATATGTGGGACAAATTTAAGAAAATTTATCTAAGTAGAGAAAATTTAAAATAATAAATAAAAAAATATAAAAAAGCCAAAAAGATAAAGGACTAAAATAAAAGAAATTATCAACATGAAGAATAACTAAAATGAAAAAAAAGTTGGCCCAAAAAAATGAAAAAAGAATTAAAATTGAAAAAAAAAATCCAGGAGAAAACTGAGGACCAAAAAAATACAGAAGTAAAAATAAGGACCAAAACGAAAAAAAGATTTGGTCCAAAAAGAAAATAAAAAAGGACTAAAATGAAAAAAAAATTGGTTTGAAAAGAAAATGAAAAAAGGCATAAAATGAAAAAAAAAAAATTGGTTGAAAAAAAAAACCAGAAGACCAAAAAGTAAATACAAAAATTTTTCATCCAAAACAAACCATTTTGAACGAAGTACGGGATGAAAGGACTAAAATGAAAGAAATTATCAACACGAAGAATAACTAAAATTAAAAAAATTTGGGCCCAAAAAACGAAAAAATGATTAAAATGAAAAAAAAAAGATATTGGAGAAAACTTAGGGACCAAAAAAATACAGATATATAGAGAAGGACCAAATTGAAAAAAAGATCTGATCCAAAAAGAAAATAAAAAAGGACTAAAACGAAAAAAAAAAATTGGGCAAAAAAAAAACCAAAGGACCAAAAAGTAAATACAAAAACATTTTGTCCAAAACGAACCGTTTTTAACAAAATACGGGATGAACAGCAACACTTATAATGTTTTCTTAATAATGTATAGATAATATAATAGAATATAATATATATGTATATATATATATATATCTTTTAACATGCCTAGTGTTGCTAGTGGGGGTAGGCAGTGCCAAAATGTTGACTCGGAATTACTAAGTATAGAATTGAATTGATTCCTATCCTCACAAAAACATTGCTAAAATAGGTGAAGTGCTCAATGGTCAGATATCACGACCTATATGTTGTTTTTATTCCGTCAATTTCTCACTCCCATGGACATTTACTCAAACAACTTTATCAGGGCATTTTCCCATTTTCTTAGTTTTCATTTCATTTTATTCATTTCCTTCAAAATGTCATATTTAGGTCTATGGATTTCCAAGTATCTCCAAAAATACCCCCAAAAATAAATAAATAAATAAATTTGACAGCAGAAAGCTGTCTGTCACCTATGTAAGGGCAGGGGGTGGTTCTGCATTTGCCCATGAATTTGCAGCCTCAGTTATCATATATTTATAGTTTCATCTTCTTCGGTTGGACCCCCCATTGTTTTGCATATTTTTAATAATTGACCAGATTCTGAAATATCCTTTCAGTTGTTGGCATTGGAGATTTATTAATTAGATTATTCTGATCCCTGATCATTTGATAATTGAGTTTGGTTTGAGATTTTATATGTCATTTAGGATCCCATAGTATGAGTTGCCTAACATAATTATTAATTAACTATTCATTAAAGAGAGATTTAGTTTGAATAATAAGAGATTAACTGTAAAATTAGATATAGTTTGACGATAATTTTATATTTGATTCTATTATGGTCGGAATCCTCATTCCCTAATTTTTTTTTTATAAACTTTGAGAGTTTTTATAATAAAAACAAAAAACAAAAAAAAAAAAAAAAAAAAAAACAACTGTAGGATTACCGAAAAAAGATTGCTTGCAATGCAAATAATAAAATGGTAAAGTAAATTTGGTACGAATTGGGTGAGCAAGGGAGGTTGCTTTTAAGTCCATTAGGTTTATGTCGCCATTAAAGCCAAAATACAAAACCATTAAAAAGTCAAAAGTAAAAGTGGGCTTGTTCCAAACGAACCAGGCAATTTTACTTTTTAATCTCTTTGATGACAAGGATCCCCTAAACTAGGGAAATGGTTAATGTTTTGTCCTGTCCGGTTAAATAAGTTTATTTTTTTATATATAAAGTTTAGTTGTCTGATTGCTGGACACAATGAAATGATGATTTACAAAGTATTTGGACAATATCATTCTCTTGATGATGTTAAAGTTAAGCTTCATGCATGTATAGCAATTATAGTAATTATTAGGAGATATCTTTTCTGTATGAACTATCACTCGTTTTTGGCTGTTGGATTAGACAATAATAGGTTCGTGTCCTACGTTATAAACTTTTAATTTAAAAATTTTATAACCCAGATTGTTAAATAATTATTACAATTTATAATACTACATTTTCTATCGATAATATGTTTTGAGAAATTAAGTGATCATATGATTAGATGATTTATTTTCCGTATCAAACACTTGGGTTCAAATTGTTTCATCGTTATAGTCCGGTTATATGAACAATTCATAATATTAGTTATATGGAGAGTGACGACATCTCTTAAAATTATTCAGATAGATCATATCCCGTCCCTATAGTCTTTTTATTCTTTTTTTTTTTTCAAAGGAAAAAAAAAAGCTATAATTACTGGTACTATTTAAACAAAGTAAAAAAAGTAAAATAGAGAAAAGACCCAAAAAATAATGATATTGTTGCGTTGAATGTGACCAAAACTTATTTATATATACATAGAAAAGGAAAACCCTAATAATTCAATGTTTCTTTCGTGTCCACCTTTTCTCTCGCATCTTTTTGTGTGATGGTGACTTGCACAAGTCGATGGTAGTAGTAGTACTCGAGAACCCCAACCCAAAACCCCCCAACACAACAGTAAGAGACAAACTCTAATATTAATTTGTTGTGCGTAGTTAAGAGAGACACGTTTACTTCTTTTTTTAATTCCTTTTTTTTTTTTTTTCCTTTCTTTCTTTTGGCGTTAATTAAGCGAAACCCTCCCGTTGATTTTGTTCCATATAATATATTATTAGTTTGATAGTACTTTTTGTTTATATTATATGCAATCAGTTTTGAATCTTTTGGTAAATATAATATTAGTTTGCTATAACTTTTTGACTATTTATTATTTAAGGTGGAGTTTCATGCGATCTCTTCTAGCTAAGCAGATAAATGAGTAGTTTACTAAATCCTCTGTATATTTATTTGGTGGGGTTGACGTTAGGATATATATATATATATAACTTAGGTTATTAATGAGAGAGAGAGTTTTCTTTCATTGTCTTATTCGTGATTAAATTAAAGAGAAAACAATATATAAGCTAAAAATAATTATAAATGTGTATGGCATTTTTCAACTTCAATTTGAGTTAAGAATTTACTTGGCCTATTCTTTAATTCTGTAGATTGCATCTCATAATCGAATTAATACTCCTTACAAATTTTGTCAAGGTAATTGGTATGAGGCTTCGGTCTAGAGGAACCATCCAAGACACATTCTTCGTAAGAAATATGTGTGCTTGCTTGTCTAAAAAAAAAAAGGTTGGATCCTCTGAACGAGAGGATTCCAATAAACCCACTTTTATGATAATTATTTTTAATTTATACCGCTTTCTTTTTGCTTTTACTTTAAAAGTATAAAATTACTGCTTATTAAAAGTATTTTTCAACAACAAAACTAATTGATAGTATTTTAAACTTTTTTTTGTATCTCTCAAAAAAAAAAAAAAAACTTTTTTGAAAAGAAAAAGTATAAGATCACGCATGTAACAGCCCGCGCGTTCCTTGAACGTGCATGAGAACTATATATACACGCACACACACACGCATATAAAGAGAGAGAAGGAGAGAGAGTTACTAATGATCCATATATCATCATATCATGATATTTATATATAATAGCTATAATTAAGGGAAAAAAAAAAAGAATTGACCATAATTAAGATTATAGAATGATGACTGTATATTGGCTAGCTATTTCACCTTGTTTAGACGATAACGTGTTAGCGGTGAAAATCGTCATGCATGAGCAAAGCAAAGCTTGCCTTTAGGTGCAGCTAATCTTATTCTTGGTTAAAAAAAAAAAAAAAGAGTGTATTTTTTAATCACAAGTACGTGCTATATATAATAAAACATTCGATCACCTATCCATAGATATATGTGTGTGTGTGTATATATACACACACAAATACACATGCGATCATACGCACATGTATATACTCTCACACATATATTATATGTATAAGGCAGAAAATTTGTGGTTGAAGTTCTTAAGAGAGGATAATGCTTTTCATTCTCATCATAACAAAAATGGGACCAAGCACATGAACGCCATGCATGTGGCATATAATACATATTTCATTTATGGCTTTGTACTCAAAATGTGGGGCAAAAAGTTGGTGCATTTTGCAACCATTAAAGTTAGCTAGTGTTACTATTCTCTAAAAAATAAAAATAAAAATAAAAAGTTAGCTAATGTTATTATTCTAAAAAAACAATAAATAAACTAAAAAGTTAGCTAGTGTTATTGTTCTAAAAAAAAATTAAATTAAAAAGTTAGCGAGTGTATTATTCTAAAAAAAAATAAGAATAAAAGTAAAAAGTTAGCAAGTGTATTATTCTCAAAAAATAAAAATAAAAAGTTAGCAAGTCTATTATTCTCAAAAACAGAAAAAGAAAAAGTTAGCTAGAGTGTTATTGGTTAGCCCAACAACACAACTCACAACGAAATAATAGTAGATAATATTTTTATATATAGTTTTCGGCTATGCAATGCTTTCTCACCATGTAAGCTGCCATTTTATGACGAATATATATACATATAAATATATGTATATGTAAATTTATATATAAATGAGTTGTAAATCCAAGAGACATTACATGTATGTGGGTATTTTTATTTTTTATTTTTTAATTCATGGGGTATACTATGCCTGCTTTTTAAGCAACAAATCATTCTCTGGAATAGTCCCCACGTCCACCCAAGATTCTTGCCCTTCATGTTCGTAGTCCATGGTTTTGTATGGTGGAAATTTGGCTCAATTCTAAGTCGTGAAAACACACCAAATTCTCTTAACAGTTGACTAAATTATTAACTTTTTTTTTTTCCCCTATTCTTTCAAAAAAAAAAAAAAAACAAACCTTTTTTTTTTAATACCCTATGCATGATTTCATTCACAACTTTGAAATTCGTGGGTCCACGCAATATTTTATTGCTTTCCTCTACTATTTTTCTATCTCACAGCTCTATCTTAAAAGGAAAAAAAAAAAAAAAACATTCTGGGTGGGGGTTTTTTTTTTTTTTTTTTTTTTTTTTTTTTTTTTAACTTGTAGGGGATAGTTTGGGTGTTTCGTTAAATAAAAGTGATTTTGTTAAGACAATGTATGTATCTCTTCTTTACCCACAGAAAATTTCTCTCTCAAAGAAGATATCTATGTGTGTGTGTATATCTATATATATATATATATATATAAGTCACGTTTGGGTTGTAGAGGCACATGCACCTCCCTTAATTAGATTACTAATCCATATAATATTTGAATTTGACAGCCGACATATACTAATAGTCTAATATTTACGTAGATATACAATGCTCAAATAAGTTGCTACAAATATATACATTGCTCAAATAAGTTACTACAAATATTCTTTCTTTCTCTTTTACTAGCTCATTACATACACAGTTTCTTTGAATATAAGTTGAAGCTATATATATATATATATTAGCCGACAATTGGAGAACTCATTAAAAATAATTTCCTACACTTTTTTTCCAATAATTTCCGTCACTTTTTCCCATGTAACATGTTGGTTTTGGATACAATACATGTTTTGAAATTATGGTTGATTATATATATATATATATATACACACACATATATATACATGTTATACATAAAGATCATGCATAGGTTCCAATTCTAAAAGTGCATATATGTATATATATCCGTAATATTGATATGTTGTGGACAATTCATCACTTTTGTTAACTGGAATATTAAAGGAAACCCATTATTGTGTCAATTATATATGGGTGCTAGCTAGCGAGAAATTTCCATACAATGTATGCATATATGTATATATATATTGAATATTAGGTGATTTATGTAGGTTTGAAAATAAAGAAAGTGGAATGTATTGTATATTAGGGAATCCAATGATCAAAATATCGCATTAATTGGTTATGTCTCGATCTCTTCTTGATTCCCTTTCCTTGATCGCTTTGATCATCGTCGGTTTGGTTACCATCTTTTATTATTCCCTCTATAAGATCAAGCATTTTCCTTTTAAATTCTGCTCCTTTAAGCATATTTTTAATTTCTTTTAATTTTTTTCTTTTTCCTTTTGTAATACGTATATATTATACATAAAAATATGTTTTTAGCTGTCGTATATTCGCTCAAGTTAGCTGACATGAACCGAAAATATCGAATAATGGAGTTCGAGCTTTATAATTCCACTTCAAATTTTATCTTTTGGTTAATGATATTGTGAAGAACTTCTTTTGCAAGAGAATCAATCGATTTTTTTTTTCCTATGGAAATAAGTTTGAGACTTTTTTCCCCCTAAAATATACTATATATATTTAAATGTACATGCTACATATATGTGTGTATGTATATACTACATATATGTTTGTATAAGTATGTATTTATCTATTTTTAAAACGAATATGTCGGCAAACTTCCGATCGATCACCAGTTGACTTTTTTGACATAAACCACAAAATTTGTCAACTTTTATTCCGACTTAAGTGCGTCACAAAAAGATATACACACACACATATTTATACGCATAAATATATATCCTCCAAAAAAGGCCTTTTAGGTATACGATTGATATGGGCAACAGAAAATAAAAGGGAGAAAGAGAAAAACGTAGCCAGCCAAACCAAAGCCTATATGAACTAGAAGTCGTTGCAAGATATTTAGATCCTAAAATATACATTGATAAGTATTTAATTTTGTGGGAAGAATAATGGGGGCCTCATCAATCTCAGGGAAAGTACCACGGAAAATTTTGTAAATTGTGTAGAGAAAGAGGAAGCGAGTTATTAGTAACAAATATGGTGCGATCATACTAATATTGATGGACGGGATATTATCAGAATGAGCTGTCCAAAGAATTTTTATGAAAGGAAGAATTAATAGAGAGAGGGATATGTAGGAGATGTGGTGGTATAGACTACATATATGGACATTTTCCAATCAAACACGCTGGTGGAGGGGTCTCTGATAGCTGCATTTCTCTGCATAGTGTTAATTAAGATGGGGTACCCACTACCCTCTTTTTACCTTCGAGATATACACATATTGCTCTTCTTTTTTCTTTTTTTTTTCTTTTTTCTTTTTTCTTATTATTATTATTGCACTTTTTCAGACGAACTTTCCTTCCTATAAAATCTTCACGTATCTAGTTATTAGGTACATTATATCTATTTATCTTTCAATAGATTATATGATTCTGTTTGCTTGGAGGGATGAGATGATGAAAGGACGCATAAAGTTGAGGGAATGGTATGAAGGAAGGGACGAATTAGAGATTTCTTCAAAATTATTTGGTAGGATAGAAAGGAACGATAATAACGGTTCATTCTCTTGTTTGGTATTGGAAAAAAATGTAGAGGGAATGGTTTAATTTTCTTTACCTAATAGAATCAACAAACAGAGTTATGAGTATTTTATAAATTTTTATATTGACAAAGGTCATATTAGAAATACAAATTTCTTCCTTTCATTCCTTCCACATGTGAAAGAATTGGCTTTTGTGGACATGAAGGATTCACAATCTTTAGTTTTATTTCGCTTCTTTCTCTTTTTACCTAACCAAATAATGTTATTTTTCACTTTTCACATTTCAATCCCTTCACCGTTTCATTCCTCCAACCAAACACACCCTAAGGCCTAATAGGATCGTTGACTATGATGGAGCTGGATTATACTATAGGATTGTTTGGGCAGTACCATTACATCCATATCATTAGTGTTGTCCGATTTTAATCATAAAGTTAAATTTAATCACTTTCACGTTAGGATGTCCCCCTTATAGAATCTCCCATTCTCATTCTCCTGTGCTTTTTTTTCCCCCTGATATTTTGGACTTCCAAGTTTTTTTATTTTTTATTTTTTTTGAAAGCTGAAAGGAGTAAAATTTTAAAGCGGTTGTGGGGGACACTAGATTGTACGAAAGTGGGCAAAAGAAACCACCAAACGTAACAAATCAGTGATTTAGACTAGTGTGGGAGTATTCAAAAACTAAGAAAATAGTCATATCAGTTTTTCAGGTAGCTTTATAAATATGTACATATATCAAGCAGTACTCGAATCGAATGGATGCAAAAAAACCAATTAACAAAAGGGTTTTCTTTTCTTTCAACAACTGTTGTCCAAATGGCAAATGGGGTCATTTCTTGTAACTTTCCTTTGAGTTTCATTACCATATTTCTCTTTTTAAAACTTGAAAAAAAAAAAAAAAAAAACCAAGCTTATTATTGCATCGTACAGTGCTTCATCAAGTACACCCAAGACAAGCTCATTCTCAACATTATTGCATCATATTGGCCTAGTAACCCACACACACACATATATATATATATAAATATTTATATAACTTCATATCGCCAATTTATGACCTGTAAATAGCAAGAAATGCTTTTTCTTAAAAACCCTTTCTTGGGATCATAATTCTGATGACCAAAAAGAAAAAAAAAAGAAAAAAAAAAAACCCTCCGGCTAGCTAGCTGAAGCCGAAACTAAACACTGTTGGGATAGCCATCGTTGAACCCGAAGAAAAGTACATAACAATATTTGTGCATTACAGATTTAACATAACAGGACCACTTTTTAATTTTTAATTTTTATTTTTTATTTTTGGGTAATGAACAAAGATGTGAAGCAGCGCAAGGCTTTTAATACAAATCTGGTGGCAGCTACTCAGTCACTCGCTGAGTTTGATTGCTATTGGCAGATACTGAGGGTTATGGTAGCCCCTAATTTTGGACCACCCCCATGAATTTTATTTATTTATGTATTTTTAATTTTTAAATTAATTTTTGCTCTGTTTTTCACCTTTTCTGAAGCCTAGAGTGGTCCTAAATCTATCCATTAATCATAAGATTGTGAGGAAAAGTGTTGGTTATTCACTGACAGTCCTTTCTTTTCCTGTATTTGTACAACTTAGTTTCAGAATTCAGACCTACCCCAATGAATTTCTTCTCCGCTGTCAACTCCCCTTTTTTTTTTGTTTTTTTTTTTTTTTAAATCTCTTGTTCATATTGTGAATTTTATTTTTATGTGATGGTTAGAATTAAGCCTCCTAATTGTTAAAAACGGAGAGGGATATTTTTCCTGATGAGAAATGCTAAATGTATCTACACACTCACGACCGGGAGGCGAGATCTTACACTAACAGCACTCACGAATGCATTTTAGAATGCTAAAGAGAAACAATTGTTTTTAGTTTGTACTTTGATTTTGTCGCATGACGATACTATATCTATATCATCGTTGTTCTTTAGATGTTGTGTCAACAGATAAACATCAGCATTTTCCAGCACTGCTAATTTGTTTTTATGAAATTTTTTTTTTCTCAATTATGTTCACGTCATAAATATAGAAAGAAAGAAAAATGAAGTGGACCTACATAAGTTTATATCAATCAATACGATTCTGCCTCTTGATTTGAAAAATAAAATAAATAAATAAATAAATAAATAAAAAGCATTACCCTACATAAGCTAGCAAACAAATTGTGACACTAACCTACTAATTATTAAGCTAATTATTGTTCAAATCATTTATATGCCTTTGCTGATTTCAAATGGATACGCTTGTGGTGGGAATTATTTTGACTGTCCAAATATATATTACCAGTAGTTTTCATGAATTTATGGTTCGTCCACTAGCCACAGATTCTTTTTTCTTTTAACAGAAAAAAATTAAAAAGATCATAGAAGTAGAAAATGATGTATGCATATAAGCTCGAGAAACATATGATTATTCATATCTCACTTATCACAATGAAAATGAGTCAGAGGAATACCCTTTTGAGTGGTTGGGTTGAAATACAAAAATGTCCCTCTCTCTCTCTCTCTCTCTCTCTCTCTCTCTCTCTCAAAATGTCCCTCTCTCTCTCTTTCTCTCTCGGGCTAAATAAAAGGATTAGGGCTAACATCCCTCCACTTTTCCATTAGACCTCTCTTTTAATGAGTGTCTAAGAAGCGAGAGCCTTGAACTACTTCGATCAGAAATATAAAGGTGAAATTGTCTTTTATCCTCAAATATTGCCCTTTAGTATAATTTCTTAAAAAACATTTTTCAAAACTATTTACTGGGCCCATTTCACTCATTAAATTGCTTAGTCTTCGGGTTTACACTTGGACCTGACACGCAGTCAGATTCTCCTACAACTACTTTTAGGCCCAACAAGCCCATTAACTGAGTCAGTCCAAATAACCTACAGAAATCTGGGCCACCCAAAACACATGGCCCATATCATCACCCACAAATTTTTTTTCTCTCTTTTCTTCTCTTTTTTCCCACAGGAAATCTAAGGCCTGAATCTCTGATTGCATCAACAATTCCCCTAATTCTGTTACAATAATTCATAGCATTGTAGTAAATGAGGAAATTTATTCAGTGTTTTTCTCAGCTGGAATTTCATTTGCTTTCTCTTCTCCAAAAATTGGTGTGTACAAAAATTATCCTGTTAGTTCCCTGTTCGGAGATGCAATTTATCTTTGCATCAGTACTTCGAGCCCAAAAAAAAGGAGCTTAGACGAAATGCTCAGTTGGGTATCCATGTTCATATCCGTTATAATCATAATACAATCTCTCTCCCTTTGAGATATCTCTATTGGCAATCAGCAGAACCCGACACTCGCCATCGACATCAAATCTCACACATTTCAGGTTCTGCTTCTTTCTCCCTTCCCTGTAACCAAATAAAACAAGACATGTTAAAGATGTTCAGTCCATTTAGTTCTTGAAGCATTGAATGAGCCAAAATAGTAAGAGAAATGCTTATCTTCATGTAAGTAAATCACTCGAAATTCACGAATTAGTTAAAAGCGGTGGAAGGTGTGTAAAAAGGAGGGGTAATCCATTTTCGTGTTCGAATTCTTGTTCTAGTTTCGTTTAGTGTGGAGCAACTCAAATTTTTATGATTTTCAAGCAGTCCTATTTGCATAAAACAACAAAAAGACATGTTTCCTTAACAAGGAAAAGGTAGTCTAGTGCTGAAAGATGTGCATGTACTTTCCTTCAGATAAAGGTTTATAGAAAAATTTTACAAGTCGTTAAGTGACATGTCATACAAAGGCTCTTACAATAAGAAGCAGAAATGTAGGGAAAAAAAATGAAGGATTTTGAAGCAGGGAAGAGCTTACGCAGTGTGATTGTTGATGCCATTGATGAAGCGGGCGATGTTACTGTGCTTATCAGGACAAATGACAAGGCTTCGTGAAGGGTTTGTAGCATAAAGGAGTGTCATCATGCTGTCCCCGTCGTCGCTTTCCCTATTCTTCAAGTAATCAACGTCTCCCACATACTCCGTGATTATGGTTAGGTCCTTGATAAACCTGTCTGCCTCAACAGTGAAACTGTTTGAAGAAAATATCAAGTAAGAACTCCATACCCAGCTATTGAATAAATAGATCAAGATCATCGACATGGAAAATGAAAACAGGAAATTGAGTGTACTCTACTCACCCTTCTTGAGGATCAAAGACCACCATTAGGGGTGGCCATTCCCCTCTTTCCATCATACTCTTGCATAAATTCAAGGTCTCAGCATCTTCTTTTGAAAGAACCTGTGTCAACAAGTCATTGAGACCGAAATTGTCATTAAAAACAGTGTAGGTTTGGATACATAGCACGAGATATCAAACTCAAATATCACTCAAAGGCCAACAATTGCAACAAATTAGATTAGAGATTCTGAAGTTATTAGCTGCTTCCTTTCAAGTTCAATTCGAAAATGTTCAAAAATGACTTAATATATATATATATATATATATATATACACATGCACACACACACCTGCATTCCTCCACGCTCAAGAGCAGCAGAATTCGCTGATCTTGGGGCCATGCCTGGCCTATAAGTGAGTTCATTACTGAACTCTGTGCCAGTGGCTGTCAATGCAGTTGCCAGGGAAGCCATTTGTTCTAGTCTCCTTGTCGGATCCTCGCTTGGATTGAACGGCAACAATCTTCTTTTCTTTTTCGACATCACCAAGCTACTAGCCCGCTTTCTTTTCCTCCGAGTGTCTAATCAAACATTGGAAATGCACAACAAAAAATTCATCAACTTCAAACCATTAAAAAAAAACATTACAAGGCCCAAAAACACGAACCGGATTGGGAATTTCAAGTTCTCTTTTTTACCTTGGTTTGGTTTATGGGTTGATTCTTGAGACCGTTGAATCCGGAAGAAGTCTACAATTTTGGTTTGGACTAGAGGGAAAGCTGCACATTTGGAAAATGGTGCAAGATTTAGAGAGATCAGATTGAAAATACATAACAATACGGTACAGTTATTGCCGAAAAATCACAATGGAATTGAATAGATTAGTCATACACAGCAAAAGTCGGATTAGAATTGGCAGATGATATTAGTATCTTCATGAGGGGAAAAAAAAGGAAGAAGAAGAAATCTCAAAAAAAAAAAAAAAAAACCCAGAAAGTCACAGATTACGATCGAAGCAATAAGATTGAAAAATACGAATACCCATTTGCATTTGGACCACAAAATCACCAAAACAAATCAATAAATAACCGAAAATTGAAAAATAAAAATGGGGAGATTGGGGATTACACTTGAGCTTGTTGTGGTTCTTCTTCTTAGAGCAAGAGGGGCAGAACCAAGAGCCTTTGGGGATCGAAACGAGGATGGGCCTGAGGCAAAAGAGATGGAACCCTCTGTCGCACTCGTCGCAGAGAAGAAGGTCCGCCGGACAGTCGCCGGACCCACATTTCTCGCAGAAAACGTCGTGGTAATCGGCATCGGAACCGCCGCTGCCGCTATCTTCGTCGCTGAAAACAGCAGGCTTCGGAGCTTGCGTTCTTCTTTGCCTCAGCGCCATTCTCCTCGTTCCTCTTGGGGAAGCCATTGACAGATCGATCTCTGTAGAAATTTTTTTATTGTTTATTATTATTATTTTTTTAAGCGAGGAAGAAGGTAATAAGATGGATTTTGGGTATTTATCTAATTTGTTTTTCGCGGGAAGTGGACATTTGGCGCCAAGCTTGTTTTGCTTTTTTTTTTTGGCAGTTTTTGGCGCCAACCTTAACGTAAGAGTGCTGGGCCGTTCAATGAACAGAGATTTATATATAACTGAAGTTAAAATAAAAATAAAGAAAAAATTATCAAAATAATCACATTTCCATTGATCAACATGACATAAATTCTCATATCTTGATCAGCATGACACACATTACAATGTTAAAGAGAAATTGTAACATATAGCATATTTTATAAGTTTATAGTATATTTTTTAAAAGATGATAAATTATAACATATATTTATGATAAATGCTTATATTTCCTTAAATTTTTTAAAATATTTCGAATTTATGATTAGTTTATAGTAATAAATTTATGTGCATATTTTGATATTTTCATGTTAGAGAGAATATATGAAGAATGAGGGATTTTTTTTAATATTATGTGATCATAAATTTAATTATGTTTTTATTTATTATATTTAAAATTTTGTTTTATAATTTATTATTATTTTGCTTAAAAAATGTTATTTTGCTTTTTTTTTTCTTTTTATAATTAATATAGAGTAAGAGATTTTGAGAAGTCAAACGTGAATATGCTTTTTTTTTATTAATTAATAAACAAAATTTCTCAAAAGAAAAAAAAAAGGAAAAAATACTTAATTGACGTAAATTTAAATATTATTATATCAATATGACATAAAAATTTGATATTAAACTAGTACAAAATAAAAATCATAAATTAAAATTAGCTTTATGTCAAGTAAAGAAAGAAGAGTAAGATAGGAGTAACTTTTTATGTCGAGCAATGATGGAACCTAGAACTGGATTAGGCCCACTAGCTTGTTGGGCCTTACAGTTACTAATGGGCCCATAATTGTGGACATCTTAGCCCAACCAGGAAGCTGCCCGTTAAAACTGCTGAAGAGCGAGACCGCACGATGACAAAGCATTTCATCATCATGGATCTGGAGAGACAAATGGCCTTCAAAATCCACCTCGTCTCCTCGACCGACTCTCCCGAGTTCACTCACTTGACTCGAGCACTGACTCGTTCATCGCTCGTCGCGATTGACACCGAATGGAAGCCGACTCAGCAGACAAGCTTCCCCACCGTCTCCCTCCTCCAACTCGCCTGCCAACTGGGCGGCGACTCGGACGAGTCGGATCACTCGGTGATCTTCCTGGTGGACCTCCTCCTGATTCCTCTTCCGTCAATCTGGGAGCTCCTGAGAGACGTTTTCATCTCTCCCGATGTTCTGAAATTAGGTTTTAGATTCAAGCAAGACTTGGTCTACTTGTCCTCCACTTTCAGCTCGCATGGCTGTAATCTTGGATTTGATAGGGTAAGAGCTTAGCTTTCGCGCAATGCTTATGTTTGGTTGCTGGGAAAATGCAGGAAACAAATGGAAATTTTTTATTTTTAAGACCTCAGTTTCATCAATGGAAGTCAACAATAAAAAAATTCAAAGGTTTCATTCTTATTGCTGATGGATACCATAGGTGCAATATTTTCTCAGCTAAATTTATCAAAATTCTCGTTGAAGTATATTATATATATTATAGGCTAGCTTTAACGTGAACTTGGTGTTTTTTTTTAATTATTTAAACTGAATTATAAATGAAGAACTTTTTTGTGAGATAAATTATTAAAAGTTATTCAATAATGTTATTACGGTTTATATAGGTGGAGCCGTTTTTGGATATTACGAGTGTGTACAATTATCTACAACAAAAGCAACCTGGGACTGGAAGGAAAATGTCGAAGGATATCAAGAGTTTGGCAACTATCTGCAAAGAAGTGTTGGGCATTTCTCTTTCAAAGGTTTGCTTTCACTAATCATAAAACATTGTGATTCCTCTGAGATATATATATATATATATATATATATATATATATGAGTGATATTATATGACCTTGTTACCTCCATGATGAGTTTGTGAACAAGCATTTTATCCATGTCCTTGTCTCAAGCTATGCCCTTTTAAGGGAATCAAACTCAGTTTGAAAATACTCAAGTGTACTCAAACTTATATATGTATGTATGTATGTGTGTATACGTATATGTAATTATGGAGTTTATCTGTTTTTTAGGAACTTCAATGTAGTGATTGGTCACATCGTCCCCTCACTGAAGAACAAAGAAGATATGCAGCTATGGACGCTCACTGCTTGCTTGATATATATAACGTCTTCCAAGTCGAAGTCATCAAAGGAGGTACATGTGACATAAAGATTCAGAAAACTAAATCAATTTGTTCTGTTCTGTTTTGTTTTTAACTTGAAGACATAGAGATTCGAACTCTGCACCTTTTATTGCAGTCAAATATGGAATTACTGATAAGCTATGCCTAGAACCACATATCAATTTGTTGGACTAACTGAGTTGAATCACAAAACAACGAAATACAGAAATATCTTTTGTTTTGCTGATGATATCTTACTTGGTTTGATGTAACTGACAAGCTTTTGTGATTTTTTTTTTTTTTGTTCCTAGATATATCTTTTAGATTATTTGTCTCATATCCCATTGGTGAAAACAAATTTGTTGGATTGCTCGTTGCAGGGAATTTAATTAACAATCTTGCTGAACCAAATTCCATTGTTTCAAATCGTGGGTTGAAAGAGATTCTTGAGAAGGATGAGGTGTGTGAGAAAATTATAAGGATGACATTTTATGAAGCTTCGGATATAGTCCGAGCTACTGCTTTTTCGGATATTTCTCGGAAAGTAACCTCAGTAGAAGGAATGTTTCTGAGGTCTCAGCGAAGGAGTACATTGCCTATGAATGAATCCCTGTTTAAGATTGTAAACAGATACGGTGAAAAACTTGTGCTGAAAGAATCTGATAAAAAGCCAAAATTTTCAAAAAGAAAAGTGAAGAAGAGACGATCATCGGCCGGTTTGATTCACAAAGAAAATCAATTAGAGAATAATGAGGACTGGCTAGGTCCCCCTCCATGGGATTCTTCCTTGGGCGGAAATGGATGCCCGAAGTTTTTATGTGATGTAATGGTATGCATATTAACTCTTTTGATTACCTTTTAAATCCTGTGATTTTACACCGTTAATGGCTGAATAATTGACATGAGCGTTCTTGCTTCTCTGAGGATTATCCTAATTTCTAGGAACAAAACTCTATAGATTTTCCGCTCTAATGTCGTTTGGAATTTGAATTTTCATGTTTTCACTCGTGTTTTACTCAGGTTGAAGGGTTGGCAAAACATTTGAGGTGTGTTGGGATAGATGCTGCAATCCCACATTCAAAGAGGCCCGAACCCAGGTGCTTTTACCAGGAATATACTAATTACATAATGGTAATAGTGGTTATATGCTAGTTTATGCAATCTGTTGCTTTCTTTGTATATAGGGACTTGATAGGTCAAGCTCACAAAGAGAATAGAGTGCTCTTGACACGGGATGCCAAGCTGCTGAGACACCAATATACATTAAATAATCAAATATATAGGGTGAAGAGCCTTCTAAAAAATGAACAGCTACTAGAGGTATGCTTGGTTCTGGTGGTGACTGAATTCAAACGAGTTAATCGCTGCTTTCATCAATCAAATAGATGAGGCCGTGTTTTTGTGGTTGAAATTGCAAGTGTTCTCGCAGGTCATAGAAACATTTCAACTGAAAATCAGTGAGGATCAGCTGATGTCGAGGTGCACCAAATGCAATGGTAGGTTTATTCAAAAGCCGCTGACGACAGAAGAGGCTGTGGAAGCTGCAAAAGGTTTCCAAAGAATTCCAAATTGCTTGTTTAACCAAAATTTAGAGTTTTGGCAGTGCATGGACTGCAATCAACTTTACTGGGAGGTAACATCGATAACTTATTATCGCTTTTCTTATGCTCTTCCCTTAGATTATCCAAAATGTGATGGTGCTTAGCTTCTTCCTCTGAACCGTAAACTGTTTTCCACTTTTCTTGTTCAGTTCTCTCTGGTTGTATTCATTGTTTAAAATTGCGCAATCAATGGGGAAAATTGCTTACGCCTCTCCCACTTGAGGAACAGGAATTTGCGCGCAATATTGCGCAATAGCTGAGGCTATTTTCTAAAGGCCTAAGGCCAAAGCTTAAGTTTTCAGAAAAACAAAAAAACCAGGTCCGTTTTTGTCTTTTTAAGTTCATGGGCCCATCTATGCTGCTTAAAAAGTTTGAAACAAAGACATTTTTCATGGCTGCTCAAGGGATGGGGTTGACTTTTGAATTAGTAGTTACAACTAGTTAATTTTAGGGTGTGTTTCTTTCAGACTTCTTGTTGGACTAATTTCATTTAGGCTTATTACTTATGAAATTTGTTTATTTTAGACTATTTATGATGTTAAGTATTGATTTATAACTACTACTAAATTTTTTATATTTTTTGAATTATTTTATGGTGTGGTGTTGAGGCTGCCTCAATTCACAAAAGCAAAAGCCTTAATACCGGATTGTGCTATTTTAAACATTGGTTGTATCCAACTTATTTGGTTAACTAATTAAGAGGAAACTAGTTGTTTTCTGCTAGTTTTGTCACTTTGTTGGGTGCGCCATTAAGATGATCTTAGGAGGATTTACCAAACTAGTTTCCAATCTTCTCATTAGAACTTAATTTCATTAGTGCTCATTCTGGCCCACCTCAAATAGAAGAAAAAAGGGAATCCATCTTTAGTTTCCCTAACCAATGTTAGAATAAAGCAAAATTTGCTTCAAAATACACCAAGACTTAATGATATGACTTGTTTCTCCTGTTTGGCATGTGGGAAAAGTAAAGCGAAAATTCCGTTTTAAACTAGACAAAACTTTTGACCAAAATGACACATGCTTGGGGATTGGTTGGTGGATAGTTTTGGTAGCCAGCTTTGATTTATATGCTCAATAATGTTATTTATTTATTTATTTTTTTTTTTTTTAGGGAACCCAGTATAAGAATGCAGTTCAGAAATTCATAGACGTTTGCAAGTTGAACGACTAAACTCCAAGCTGATTATTATTGTGCACCAGTTATACATGTCATATTCTTTTGGGCAAATATATTTGTCGTTCATGCTTTGTAATATATTTCATCTCCATGTGTTTTTAAGTTTTTTACGTCATTACTGTGTATCACCTTTATCACAGCTTGTTCCCCCATTTTTTCTTTTTTTTTTTTTGACGCTGTGTAAATCTCGTATTTGGTTTGAATCCTTGATTTGATGGGGAAAGCTGTTTGCCGAATTGGGTGAATGAAAAAGGAAAAAATAAAAATAAGAGTTACAAACATATTCAAGTTGAGTAGAATTTGTTGTGTTCTATATATATATATATATATATATATATATATATATATATATATTTGCATATATTTTCTTCAAGCTCGTTCCTTTTTGTTTAAATATGAATATTGCCATACTAGAGTCTTTATATTTTGGAAACCTTCCAAACGGACATTAATATGGAGTGATATCACCGAACTATGATAGCATACGCTATCGTGTGTTTATCAACATCATATTACATCAAAATCATGTCACAACAAAACGTGTGCAAAGCTTCATATCGTAGTGATAGAGTGTTGAAAAACAAGTAAATTTGATGAAAATATGAGAGTCTAGAGTAGCACAATACCAATTGGGCATATTTATCAGATCTGAAGGGAAAGAATTCTCCTGTTTCCTATAATAAAGAATAAGAGACTGTTCTTCTGTTTTGTTTTGTTTTGTTTTGTTATTTTAGCAAACAAAAAATAAAATCAATAGTGTCTTCATGTCTCTCGGCCTACCTCGTTGATAGAATGATAATATATCATATCCCTAAATTTTCATTAATTAACATGCCAAGGGCTCACAAAGTTAAGTTATTCAACAGAAAGTATTGCCTAACTGACAGATCGTGTGATACATGATTCAAATTTTTGATCTATGAAAAACGAATGCTTCAAGTAAAATCTTATTTGACACCATATCACCGCCACCGTCACTGCTAGTAAAGACTGTCCTTTTTTTTTTTTTTTTTTTTTTTGTAAATAAAGACTGTTCTTTTATTGAAACACAATACTACCAACAATATTCTGCATAAAACAACTTGGGAATTATAATAGAATTGTATGCATCAATATACATATTCTTCCATACCAATATTGCACAAAATATACAAAGACATAGTATGGGGGACAAATGCACCTGCATTAACGGCTTTTAACGTATGGGACTTTCATTTTTTATTTTTTAACAAAGGAATGTCGAAGAGGAATATGACTAGATTGACTTGAAAAGACAGGTTACCCAAACAGCATGCAAACGGCTTTTAGGCCAACTTTCCAAATGTCGTCGTTTTCTCTTTTACAATGATGATAAAACCTTGAAACCACTCCTGGCCCATTGCTTGTTAGGTTTGCCATGTTAAATTTTACCCAAGTTTTCTTTTCTTTTCTTTTTTTCAAATTATTTTTATTTATTTTTCCAAGCTTCTTTTGAACAAAAATTTTGTAACTTTTTGAATTGGGTCAAGCAATGCACTAATGTTTGATGTAACTTGTCCACTGATTTCCAAATAAATTAATAAAAAAGATTGGTTGTGATATGGTTTACCCAAATATGACAACAAACTACCATGCCAAGAGGAAGCTTCAAAGCTTATTAATGCTTACTAAATAGGTCGTTTGTTGATTTTTGAATGCCTTTTGGGACCCACTTTTGTTTATTTATTTTTTTTTTCCCTCAGTGGGTGGGTCCACCTAGTTGGACCAGTGTTAAAGCATATCTTATTTTTCTTGTGAAAAATGGTGAGGGTCCAAAGAAGGAAGAAAAAAAAAGAGAAAAAAGGAATGCCTTCTCAATTCAGCTTTGTTAAAAAAAATCTAATAATAAAAAAGTTTTTTTGTCTGGGCAGGATCTTTGTTGCAAGATCTTCACCTAATCTGATTGGTCCTATAATTCTACATGACCCACAAACAAAGTGGATTTCTTTATCCATTAACAAAAACTAAAGAAAAGGACTCTCTCTCTCTCTCTCTCTCTCTCAATTTTTTTTTCAAATTTTTGGGACAATGACTACCCCATGGAGTTTTCACAAGAAACTCTCTGTTTCAATCTCCATCAATTTTCATTTGGAGAAGGAAAAACGTTTTCTCTTTTCATTTTTATATAAAAATAATAACATGAATTTGGGATAAATTTTACGGCAATGCACATAAGCATTCTTAATGTATTGCCTTTCTTTTTTTTTTTTTTTTCCAACGTATTCTTATTTGAGATTCATAAAAGTTTGATAATATTGTACATTCTTATTAACTTTGTTCAACCCCGTGGCTTATTCGGCTCCTTGCAATGCTGCTGACTCAGTTCTCGTTACATTTAGAGCAACCTTGTCAGCGCATGCATCGTTGGTACGGTTTGAGACCTTTTTATTGCCTTTTTGTTCTTATTTTAATCTAATAAAGGTGATGTTGAATATATCACTTGTAAGCAATTTTTGTTTTTGTTATTTTTTTGCCTGCCGTCTCATATAACAAGGACGTGGTCTTCCCACTTTTGGATATAAATTGTTTTGTCTTGTGACTTGTCCATTAGATTTATTTCTTGACAATGTTACGGGTGATTTTAGTATTATAAGTATTTTGATCGCTCATAAATTTTTATCAATTATGGAGATGATGTTAAAAAAATTGTATTTATCTTCAATATATATAGTGTGTTTTCAGTTTTTTTGTTTTCAAAACTCGATAATGTTTTTATTCTTTAAACAATTAATTTAAGTTTATTTGTGAACTCAATCATTGTTATCTCCTAGTATTTTGTAATTGTATTTTTAGTTTGGATTGAGATTACAATTTTTGAGAGGGGGGGGGGGGGGGGGGGGAAGGAGAGTATTTTCAACCGTAAAGCGAGTATCTTTTTTCTAATTAGGGCATGAAGAAAGAAAAAGGGCCGTAGAGAACAGTGGGAGAGGATAACGTGGAAGAAAAAGGAGGTGTACACGTCGTTCAAACGACACCATCCTGACGTCGTTTGACCAGAATTCTGTCAGATAATCTCACTGCAGAAGGCAGATGCTTTTGAACTTACCACTTATCGCACCCTCTCCAGCCCCCTCCTATCCTTGATGCCATTTGGGTGTCAGTAGGACCCACTTCTCTCTCTCTCTCTCTAGCTCTCTCTCTCTCTTGCACTTTCCTAAATATTATCCTTCTTCTCACGTCACCGACACGTTTCACTCTCACGCAAGCTCTCCCCATTGGGACATTCCCCTCAACCCATCACCTCCCTCCACGTGTCCCACAACAGGGATAAATATATATTTAATACATATGTATATGTGCATTTGGAGGCTTACATACCACTCGGATGTAAATCACACTAAAAGCACGATATATACTAAATAGTTTGGAGCACACGCTATAATAATGATCATGAAGATGAATAGATAATTTATACAAACATACAAACACTGAGCCCCATATAAGGAAAGTCCATGTCAACGTCAGCTAGATTTTTCAAGTAATATTAAGAGATATTAATAATACGTGATAATAAATATAATTTAACGATAATTTTGTATTTGATTATATTTTGAATCTTTATACTCTTTAAAAATGAAAAGAAAAGAAAAAAGACACCAACAACATGTAAGATTATTAATATGTATATCAAAATAATGCAGTGGAGTCTATTATCTAAAAGAATATATATAATATTTAACTGTCTCAAATGTTTTGTAATATTATTGCTGTAGCTACCCTCACTTTGATAATCACAATAGGATCATAAATCTCCCCAATTATATGCGGCTTTTCTTTACTTTCATAATTGTTATAGGTTTTTATTTCTTTTTATTTTTGGGTTATAATCACAATTACATCATAAATATCCCCAAGAAGTTATAGGTCATGTTGCTATCCATTGTCAATTCTTCTATCCAAAACGAAGGTTCGTGATTTTCACAACACATGTCCTTATAATTGTTATTTTGTTTCTAGCAATTTATATTTCTATAGTTGCAATGAGATACAAAGAAAATGAACTATTAATTTTTTGATTTGATTTCAGAATTCAACTCCAGATTTAAAGAGAGAGAGAGAGAGAGAAATTGTGATCGTTAATAACTACAATTACATATAAGTTGAAGTCATTTTTCTTATAAAGAAATTATTACCATATTTTTTTTATTTTTCTTTTTAATAAAAAAAGAGCGGTATCTTCACATTTAAATGTCTAAAAATAAGCAACAGTTGGGATCGTTGATAGGAACTCACTGATTCCATCAAAAAATAATATTGCTTAACTGATAAATTGTGATAAAATTTTATTTGTCATCATATATATCACTACCACTAGTAATAAAATGTTTTTTTTTTCTATTTACTTAAAGAATATTACATAAATAGTTTTTTCTCCCCCTCGAGAATATTTCTGATGTGGAGAAGTAAAAGGTCTAGAAATTGTCTAAGTTGGTTAATTACTTGAATTATAATGCCACTATAGGACAAATTAATAAAGTTTCATAGCAGCTCAAGTTCATATGTGAATTATCTTTCCTTTTCTTTTTATGATAACCTCTAAAACCGACCTATAGTACTTCCTCACAGAAGATTGAGATTGAAAAAGGAAAAAGCCTATAAACTTCTCACTTCTCGGATGAGAGAGAGAGAGAGAGAGAGAGGAGAGAGAAAGAGCCGCTAAAGTGCAAACAGTGCAAATGCGCATATATAGACACCAAAAGAGAATATAACATTTGACTAACGCCAAAACATACCCTAAAAATTATTTTTTTGATGCGCCTGTAAAAACATGACTTTACATCCAAATATATATATATATATATATATTCTCTTTCTCTTTCTCTCTCCTCTCTCTATCTCTCTCTCTCCACATATAGTTGGCCAAAACATGGAACCACCCCATATCCCATCTCTCTAGTGATCCAGCTATTGCTTTAAGACCATCAGCTAGAAAAGTGGGTGGGTTTCCTTTCTCTGAAGACTCCATATAACTTTTTTATTTTTCTCTCCTTTTGATTTTTTTTTTTTCCATCCCTTCATAATATCCATGGATAGTACAGCTCACTGGCCTCAGGTAAATAACCGACCTTTTAATTTTTGTTATTTTTTCCTTCATGAATAAGTGCATGAAATTATCATCAATCTCTAATCTAAAAAAAGCTATAGCTAATTAATTTGGAGTAATATATATCTGAATTAATAACCTTTTGTGCTCTTTTGAGAATTTTCTTCTTTGGTTAATTTCTAGCTTTTCAAAGCTATATATATAGCTAGTTAGTCTTTACTTTTTTTTTCTTTTTTCTTTCTCTCTCTCCCAAAAAAGATGGTGTTGTTGCTGATCATCTCAACCCCCACTAATATTTATCTGAATTTTTGTTGGGTCTTTCCAAAAAAAAATCTTCCATTTTATCTTGAAAGTTGAAAGTACTATACTGCACTTTTTTGTTTTTCTTTTCTTTTCTTTTCTTTTCATCTGATAAAGCACCCAGAAAAGGTAGTTGTTTTTTTTTTGCTGTTGTTGCTGTTGCTGTTGTAACCATCAAAGTGTAAAGCATCTTCTCTTTATTTTGTTTTCTTTTATCTTGTTAATTATCTTCTTGGTTGTTTCCTTTTCAACTTTCTTTTTCTCCATCACTTTTATTTTTATTTTTTTTCTCTCCTGACAAACATGAAGTTATGGACTTTTCTCTTTTAACTTTAAGGGTTTTTTTTTTTTTTAAATAAAAATAATTTTTCAGGGTATTGGAGTGGTTAAAGGCATGGATCAGAGCAGTTCAAAGCAGCAGGCTCCTAATAATAATATGACGGAGAGAAGAGCAACAAGGCCACAGAAGGATCAAGCTTTGAACTGTCCAAGGTGCAACTCCACCAACACCAAATTCTGCTATTACAACAACTACAGCTTGACTCAGCCTAGGTACTTCTGCAAGACTTGTCGAAGGTATTGGACAGAAGGTGGGTCCCTCCGTAATGTTCCTGTTGGTGGTGGCTCTAGGAAGAACAAAAGATCTTCATCAACTTCATCTTCATCTTCAACAATTTCTTCTTCTTCTTCACCGTCTTCTAATTTACCAATATCGAAACTTTCTCATCCTCATCATCAGACACTACCGGTACAGCCAAGCTTGAATTTCCCACCCAAGATCCACCAAGGCCAAGATCTCAACCTAGCCTACCCACCTTCATCAAGCCATCATGATCATCAGAACAACATCTCTAGATCATCATTTGTGGAAGCTGATCCGTATAATAGTACTACTACTGAGAGTCACACACCAAACCTCAGCAGTACCGGTACGACTACAACTTCGGCTATGGAGCTTCTCAAGACCGGGACTACTCATGGCTTGATCAGTTCATTCATGTCCATGCCTGTTGTTGTTGATCAGGACTCCAACACAATGTTGATCTCAAGTGGGTTAATTCCAAATTTGGCTCAAGAATTCAAGCCTTCTCTTAGTTTTGGTCTACATCATGCAGGCTACAGCAATAGTCATGATCATCACCATCGTCAAGGTTATGATCATCATCGGAATCTTGATCAACATCATCATGCGGTTCAAGATCAGACGGGTGCGAGGCTACTGTTTCCTAGTGATCGTCGTCAGGAATTGAAGCATGTTTCAAGTACTACCAGCACTGCTTCTGATCATGATCATCGTCAAGATCATCATGATCATCAGTTTGAGCTTAATAAAGGGCAAGAAGATATTTCCAATGGGTATACTTGGAATGGAATGTTAGGTCACGGAGGTTCTTGGTAAATAAACAGGAAAAAAAAAAAAAAAAAACAGACTTTTAACATTTTGGAAAAGTGTTTTTATTTGGCGTGGCTTGGTGCTCATCAAACTAACAAACTAGGGTAAAAATGTTTGTTATGGGTTCTTTCTTCTTTTATGATTTGTACTCTTTTTTTTCTTTTTTTTTTTCTTTTTTTTTTTTTGCCTTTTCTTTTCTAAGGGAAAAAAATCTTACCTTTTTTTTTTTTTTTTTTTTTTCCAAGCCTTTCTCTTCTATTGTGTTTCTTTTGGTATTTAAATCAATGTGGGATGTTTTGAAGCTTTGTTTTAGGTCAGCTTCAAGGGGTGTGGTGTAATGCTTTTGAAAAGGTAGGGGGGGCAAAAAAAGAGAAAAAAAAAAAAAAAAAAAAGGGCCACCAGAGTAAGTTTCTTATCACATGGTTCTCCTTTAAATTATGGCTAGCAAGTGTTTGAGACTTGAGTAGTGCTTTTATTAGTTCGTGTAGCAAATAATGATGTTCATGGTTAGCAAGGGTTGCTAATTAATATATATATGTATTGTCTTTAATTATATGTGTCATGTATTTGTTTGAGCATATAATACTGATTATGATCTCTTTCTTTTTTTTTTTTTTTTTGTGGGAAATTGAGATGACAACTTAAATTTTATAATTCACGGTGAAGTCAGGCGTCTAATTATCATTAGACTGCTAATGCAACCATAAATATTTGATTCTTTTTTTTATAACTATTAATAGCTTTACTAGTCTTGAGGATTATAACTTAGATTTTGAAGTAATTCACTTAGATTATAACTTACAGTGAAGTTAGATGCTCAATATTTACCTATAGACTATACATATTATGAGGGTTTGATTTGATTTATTTTTGAAAACAAAACTATTATTAGTGGGAATACCTTAATTATAATTTAGATTATTAATAATTCAGTTGGAACTTTAAAGTGAATTTAATGGTATATGGTATGATGGCTTTCAATCCTTTTACACAACAAAAGTTTCGCTCTCTTTTTTCGTCTCTTTTTGGTTGCCTACAGGTCAGAAATGTCGGATCTTTTCACCACCATCTTGGTCTTTCAGATTCTTCCATCCGTTAAAGCAATACCCTTCATCATCAACTCACATAAAATAGGATGTTTAGCAATTAACGAAGAATACATATTTTAACCAGAAGAGTACTAGGTATGACCAGTTAGCTATATATATATATATATATATATTCATTTACTTTTTTTTTTTGGCCCATTTTGCTACATTGATTAACCTAGCTTTTTCCTTTCAAAAAAAATTATAGCTTTTTTCTACCACTCTTCGTTTTTACTCTAGAAAATAATTGTTTTGATCATGATATATAATATAAATATACATCTAGAAGCAAACTCCATAATCTCTGCCGCAAACACAGATTGTCTTTAGCTTATAATTATATTTCCTCATCTTGTAATGATTTCTTTTTATGAGCACTCACGTTTTGAAGGGGCTGATTTTAGTCACCACAAAATTTGCACCATTTCCTTCAATGATTATCACAGATC
Organism: Ficus hispida; assembly: GCA_025413025.1. Taxonomy (NCBI): domain Eukaryota; kingdom Viridiplantae; phylum Streptophyta; class Magnoliopsida; order Rosales; family Moraceae; genus Ficus; species Ficus hispida. The sequence goes on from CM046364.1 coordinate 18,753,626, forward strand.
TCCCATATAAATTAGGCTCAATATTCTCTCTGTTTCCGTATTTTTAAAGCTAAAATTAAAAAAAAAAAAAAATTCTAAAACTTCTATAGTGGCATTCCTTTCTTTATTAGCCTCTAGGATGGGACCCACACAAACATTCTCCTCGGCTACCATGCTGTAGACTAATCTATTATCTACTCCACTCTGCCAAATCCTAATCTCTCTCCTAACATATAATACATATATATATATATATATAGATATACATACAAATGTAGTAGTCTATGATCGACAATAATTTAATATTTTGTTTCCTAGATAGATAATGACCACATTCTTAGATATAATTTGTATCTAAGCTGTTTAGCACTACTAGCTATAGGGTTAGGTGTTATGAAAGTCCCTTTCTTCTCTTTACCGGAGTTGGCCATCTCTCTCTCTTCGGGTTCTCTTTTCTTATGCTCATACAAATTTGTCAATGGTTTTATTTATTTAATTATTTTTTTGATATATAATATAATTTCAAATTGTCAATGGTTCGAATTATAACGCTGAAGATTTAAACGTCTCTATAATGGTAGTGACTATTCTAGAATGTTATGGGTTGGGGTTGCAAAAAGAAAGACAAAAAGTTATATAGTCAAAAGCACTATATCAATATGTCTCGTATTGTTTTTATTCAACTAGCTAGCATTTTTGCCCCCCCTTTTTCCCATTTGAAAATTGCTAAGGGAATAGCTTGCTTTTTGCACCTAATTATATATAATATATACACTAATTTCCCATATATATATATATATATATATTACAATTATATGTCTACGATCATTACCTTGATTAGGGTTGCTACTAAGCTAGATTGCTTGATAATTTAGAATAAGGGCATGTGCATGAATGGCTAAAGCTTTGGATGACCATATATCTATAGCTAAATGGCTATTATGAAGAATTTTAACATTTTTATTGATTTTCCTTGATGTTGTGATCGTGATGTTTTTGAAAATATTGCAGGAGAAGACATTAGAAAGCCCACAAAAATGGGTGAAAAAATATCCATGAAATAACAACAAAATCGATGCTGTGTTGAATTTAAAAGGACCGCCCATTTTCTTTGTTCTAAATAATAAATAAGATTGATCTGGTTTGGTTACACATTAAAGATGGTGCAGTTATTAGTATATTGGTTTTTGAAAAATTCATGTTTGCTTTTGACAAAATTTGATAAAACCCTACATCAATATATAACATGTCATATCGCTTAAATTATCATGTTAGTTAAAATATTATATCAATTATTAGTTTAAATATTTTATTGAAAACATGATTTCAAATTATTAAAGAACATGAAAAGAAAGGGAAAAAAAAAACTTTCGGAGTCCTGCTTTTTCACAAATATAATGACGACAATATATAATTACAACTTACAAGTTGCCTATATGTATATATATTTTACCGCGTGATGTAATTGATACATAAGTAGGTAATTTTTCGTCCGAAAAATAGAACTTCGTGTGAAAAAATTCGCTAATTTTTCGTTAATTTTAATCATGGAGCCAATAAATTTAGCCAACATGGATAAATCCGATACCAAATAGCCATTTTTGATGCGTACTCCCAACGAAAAGAAAAAAAAAAAAAAGCAGCAAAGACATAAAGAAGAAGAAAGAATTAGTCTTTTGTCAGTCACTATGTCATGTGATTAAAAAAATAAAAGTGCAAGATTTGATGTGGACACTACTCGTTTATGTATTCATTCATTGAAATTTTTTGGGGGGTTTTTTTTTTTTTTTTTCAATCGATGTCTCCTAAACCTTTTTTTGTTATCAGTTCTGAAATGAGAAATTTTGACAATTAACCTCATAAGCGACAAAATCCATTAAACTAGTGATTTCTTTGATCACGTTCGTTAAATTATAGATGGTTTGTAACATGTAATTCGCACAATTATTTATTTATTTATTTATTTATTTACCTCTTATCTAATCCATGTGCCATTCTCTTTTCAGTTTTTGTAAAAATAATTGTAGTAATAATTTGATGAAGTTATCAAAAGGACCACTGATGGAATGTAGTTTAAAGTTTATGAGTTAATTTGTCAAGTTATTGTGTTTGGCACCCCATTTGAAACCCAAAAAATATTTTCACTTTTTTTTGAAATCTATATCACATTCATTTTTCTTCTTCTTAAATGCCTTTTTATTTTTTGTGTTATTCTTGTTATTTAGCTCAAAGTTATTTCTTTCCTATATTTAAAAGGGTTAATAGCTTTTTTAATCATATATAGAACTTGTCATTTGACAGTCATGTGATTGTCACATGATGACCATGTTATTATCACATAATTTTTTTACAAAAATCTATTCCGCAAGCACCATATAAGTTAACTAGTGATGAAAAAAGGAGCCAAAATTTTGAAGGATAATTCATAGTCACTGACTCATTGGCTCAGCCATTTCAGTCAAATACAAGTTCTACAACGAAAATCTAAGATATTTTTTTTCCTTAAACCAAAAAAAAAAAAAAAAAAAAAAACTTTAGAAACTTTTGTAAAGCCCGTGTGTGTTTTTAGAGAGAGAGAGAGAGAGAGAGTGGTAGAGAGAACGTTATGCTGTGCTAGTCATAATTTCACTTCCATGCAAGTTTATGTCCACAGCTGAAATGGCTGCTAAACCAGTGGAAGTCCTTGCACATTTGGCACCATCACCAACGTTAAATCATGGTTCCAAGAATCAGACGTCTCTGAAGCCCACCAGCCTTTCCTTTCAAAGACCAGTAAATTCAAGCTTGTACGCTTACGTTCTCGAATCCTGTAGATGCCCAGATTTGGGAAAACAGGTTCATGCCCACACTGTCAAAACTGGGTTTTGCGGGCACGAGTTCGTGGAGACCAAGCTGCTCCAGATGTATGGAAAATGCGGTTGTTTGGAGGATGCCGCTCTTATGTTCGATAAAATGCCCCTGAGAAACTTGTATGCTTGGACTGCCATTTTGAACGTGCATGTTGATTGTGGGTTTTTCGAAGAAGCTCTTTTGCACTTTCTGGAATTGCAATTAGAAGATGTGGGATTGGAGTTTTTTGTGTTTCCGATTGTTTTCAAGGTTTGTAGCGGACTCGGGGCTCTAGGATTGGGAAGACAATTGCATGGGATTGCTGTGAAGTCTCGGTTTGTTGCAAATATATACGTTGGTAATGCGCTAATTGATATGTACGGCAAATGTGGAAGCTTAGACGACGCGAAAGAAGTTTTGGTGAAGATGACAGAAACGGATTGTGTTTCGTGGAATACTATTGTTACGGCCTGTGTGGTTAATGGAATGGTGTACGAGGCATTGGAATTTTTGGATAGAATGAAGTCAGATAAGTTAACGCCCAATGTTGTTTCTTGGAGCGCAGTTCTTGGAGGCTTCTCACAGAATGGTTATGATGAGGAAGCCGTAGAGCTGCTGTTTAGAATGCAAGCAGAAGGATTTGAACCAAATGCTCGAACGTTGGCGAGTGTTCTTCCATCCTGTGCTAGGCTACAACGGCTTAGTCTTGGCAAAGAAATCCATGGCTATATTACCAGACACGGGTTTCTATCGAACCCTTTTCTTGTGAATGGATTGGTTGATATGTACAGAAGGTGTTCTGATATGAGGAGTGCTTCAGCAATGTTTTCAAACTTCTCTTTGCAAAATGCAGTCTCTTGTAATACAATGATTGTCGGGTATTGTGAGAATGGCAACATCTCCAAAGCCAAGGCGTTGTTTGATCAAATGGAGTTGATGGGCATCGAGAAGGATGTGATTTCCTGGAACTCTATTATTTCAGGGCATGTAGATAACTGCTTGTTTGATGAAGCTCTATGTTTGTTTCAAGAATTACTGAAGGAAGGAATAGAACCTGATTCCTTTACTTTAGGAAGTGCTCTAACTGCTTGTGCTGATTCGGTGTCTTTAAGACGAGGGAAGGAGATACATTCCCGTGCGATTGTAATGGGTTTGCAATCTAACACCTTTGTTGGTGGAGCTCTGGTAGAAATGTACTGTAGATGCCAAGACCTATCGTCTGCTCAAAGGGCTTTTGATGAAACAAGTGAAAGGGACATTGCTACATGGAACAGTTTGATATCCGGCTATTCTCGTTGCAATCAGAAAGAAAAAATTCCATTACTTCTTCAAAATATGAGAGAAGATGGCTTTGAGCTGAATGTATATACCTGGAACGGTATTATTGCTGGTCATGTGGAAAACAACCATCTTGATTTAGCCATGGAGTTGTTCTCCCAAATGCAGACTTCAAAATTGAGGCCTGATATATACACTGTCGGCGTTATTTTACCAGCTTGTTCAAGGTTAGCAACAATTGAGCGAGGTAAGCAGGTTCATGCGCATTCAATTAGATTTGGGTATGACAAAGATGTATATATTGGCGCAGCACTCGTGGACATGTATGCAAAATGTGGAAGCGTGAAGCATTCATTTATGGCTTATAATAGGATTTCAAATCCTAATTTAGTGTCCCACAATGCCATGCTTACTGCTTATGCAATGCATGGACATGGGGAAGAGGGAATTGCCTTCTTCCGCAAAATGTTAGAAGATGGGTTTCGACCAGACCATGTTACTTTCCTATCCGTACTTTCTTCATGTGTGCATGCCGGATCAGTGAAGACAGGTCGTGAATTCTTTCATTTGATGAGTTATTTCAATGTGAAACCCACACTTAAACACTACACTTGCATTGTTGATCTTCTAAGCCGTGCATGTCAGCTAAATGAAGCTTATGAATTTACTCAGAAACTGCCCATTGAACCGGATTCGGTTTTGTGGGGTGCTTTGCTTGGAGGTTGTGTTATTCATGGTAACGTTGAGTTGGGAGAAATTGCAGCAGAGAGGCTAATAGAGTTGGATTCGAATAATACCGGAAACTACATTCTGCTAGCTAACTTGTATGCTTATGCAGGGAGATGGAATGATCTAGCTAGAATGAGACAGTTAATGAAGGATAGAGGAATGCATAAGAGCCCGGGATGCAGTTGGATTGAAGATAGAGATGAGATTCATGTGTTTCTCGCTTGTGATAAAGCTCATAAGAGGTCAAATGAGATCTATGTTACTTTAGACAATTTGATTATTCACATGAAAACAGAGTTTACAACTAGTTTGTGATTACATACTGTTGTACGACACTCTAGTGCAAACATATGCGCACAGTTTCTACAGCTCAACTCTTGCCACACTTATCCGCCATTCTAGAAACTAAAGTACAAACAAATGAAAAAATAGGATTATCTAGAAAGACATGAGAAATACCATTTGTTGTATCAGCAAGTTTGAAGTAATATTTCCATATGGGATTTCAGTACAGGTCCAAGGACTCCAGTACCCGACGGGCTTGGATATGCAGTGCAGTTAGTCTCTGCTCTGGATCAAGAGTTGAGCCAAATTGACTAGCTGCCCATATCAAGGAGGCAGACTTCTCTCCTAGAAGCCGCCTGATGTCTTCTTGTATGGATGCTAGTGGAGGCCTTCCTCGTCCATTTACATGCCCAATAAGCAGTAGTAAGAACTCTCCGCATTTCAACCTAAGAACGAGGAAGAGACGGTTACTTTTCAATTATCATTACAATAAACTAGAGAGAAGGTCTCCTGGTCTCAAAAAAATGAATATTGTGGGCAGACAGAGTCAAAAGCCAAACAGTAATTTAAATTCCGAACCGATAGCAAATATGATGCCATCAACAGCCAAACATTACTCTCATAAAACGGCTCCAACTATATCGTTTCTTATCTTCTGAAAATCCAAATATACTGTTGTAGAATTGCAAATAGAAATTTAAATAACAGTCAACAATCAACATCAATTACAACCTCAGAAAGAAAGAGACCTGAGATTTTCATCAACTTGTTTGTCTCTGATAAGCTCTGCAACTTCCTCGATACCATTACACGCTTCGAAATCCTGTCAAGACATGAAGAAGAAACGCATAATTTCACCCGTTTAGGGAAACCCAAAAGACCATCAAACTTAAAAACCACAAGATATCTGCTAATAGACAATTGTACCATTTGATTGGCCGATGAGTCCAACATAATGGAGATCAACGCATCCAAGCATGCCCCTTGTTCAAGTACTCCCCTAGTTGATAATATGTTCATCAAGACCTTCAAATTTAAGGATTTATTTTTTGGTCAAAAAGAAAAATCTAGAGATTTTCAAGAGAAACCAGAATAGTTCCGAATCAACAAAATGGTAGTAAGACAATGCTTCAAAAGACCTGAATTGCTTTGTACTGGTGAGCTAACAACGTACTCTCTCTGTGGAGCAAGCAGCAACCTTCCAAAACCCGAAGCGCAAGCGAAACCTCAGCATCAGTCGAAGGACTGGAAATCTTCATGGGCTCGACACCGAAGATATGATCCAAATTCGCAACAATGTCATCGTCGGACTCTTTCAATGAATGTTGAAAGAGAACTGGAACAACTGTCACATTGTAAAGAACTGCATTGGATCAGCAATTTCAGTGAAAAATTGCATAAAACCTAATCCCAACATCAAGACCTTTTTGCTCTCAATTTACCAGGCACAATTTCGGAAGAACACGACAGGAACCAAAAAGGAAATCGAGAATGAATAAAAAAAAATATCAATGAAATTGAGCAAAAAGATTGGAAATTTCATTTTCTTTTCACTACATTTTCCGGCGATTGGAAGACGGATGAAAGAAGAGAATTGATGGGAATAAGTAGGTCGGAACCTTGAAGCTCCGGGATGGACTGAGTCTGGGAGAAAAAGTTAATGGTGGAATCGGACTCGGCGACGGATCGGAGGAACTTGAGGAGAGTTCTGAGGCCGCGGACTCGGAGGAAGGAGAACTCGGCTCGGGCGTCCCTGAGACCGCTCCGGAGCGAGAGAGTGACCTCGCGGTAAACTCGCTGCTCGGTCAACGAGTTAACGAGCTCGCCCACCGCCGTCGACGGTGGCTCGGCCTCCGGTTCCGGCGAGCCAGTTTCCTGAGTTGTTCCCTCGCTCCACAGCGCCTTCTTCAGGTACATTTTCTTCTCTGTTCTCTCTTCTCTCTTCTCTCCGTCTAGTGTCAAGTCGTTTCCTTTGTTTTTTAATCTCTTTCCTCGCAAATGTCAGCCGTTGTTGGGAGGCGAAACGACAACATAGGAAACGGATGATTATGTTTGACGTTGTCGTTGTCGTTGTCTCTTTCCTTTTCTTTTTTCTTTTTAATTTTTTTAATTATTTTTTAGTTAATTTTTCACTGTTTTCAGACGAAAAAGGCCTTTAAAAAAAATTAGAGGGAGTACTAATTGATGTGTTAATGGTGAATTTTGATATGTAGGTGAAAAATGTTATTGGCTGAAGTATTATTTTTAATATCAATTTGTCATATGTTAAATTTAATGACAGATTTTTTATCACTCATGATCAATATTAAATTTTGACATTCGATTTTCATTGATTTACGTCTCAAATTTATCATCTAATCATTATGGTTTTATTATTTTAATTACTTAAATACTAAAACTTATTTTAACAAATTTCAACTTTAGTAACAATAACAAAAGGAGATATAGCATTTAATGGTTTCCCATTTTTTAACACTAAAAAAATCCATGTCGTTTTCCTTTTAAACAATGTGACCAAAAGTGATGCCTTTTTATTTCTTTCACACACAAAAAACTACTTCATGTCCATTTAGTACTTGGAAATCAAAAGGATGTATTTTTCTCGCGCTAAAAGGACAATTGATTTTAAAGGCGAATTGGCATGTCGTTTTCTCTCTCTCAAGAATTGTTTGTCGTTTAATACCAGCAAAACGACAAACGATCTGCCGTTTTTATTAAAAGTAAAACTAAATGCCCTTTCTGTATATGCTTAAAAGACTAAACAGAACATTTATATAGAAGGAGCTTCTTGATTTTCCAAGCAAAGAAAATGAGAAAACAAATCCAAACTTCTGATTTCTCCATAAAAGGGACGGCTCAATCTGCTGTTAAAGTAATAAGTTCATCACAGAGTATTTCCAAAATCCAAATTTGAGCAAAACTTGCCACTACTTGGAAGCTGGTTCTCTCCATACCCAAATAAATATCAACCTCGTTTCCAATAGCCACTAGAATAGACCATAATGAACTAAATTGATCACTAACAGCTTTAAAATCCAGCCCCAAATGTTTAATTGTTCTAAATCATCTTTTTCTTTAGACATATGCCAACTTAGTTGGGATCTGACTAGTTTTTCGTTATACTCGTACTACTCGTTTTTAATTTATATAAAAATAAAATAAAAATAAAAATAAAGGAAGAAGGAGTAGACAACAAACAAAAGGATATAAATTTCGCTACCTGAAACAGCCAAGAAAGTAACATGCTTGAGAAGTTCCAAAATATTATTTAACACGTGAACTGATCATTTCATTCCATTTACAACTTTCCAATTCCAACATAGTAGAGAATGAACAACAAGAAACAATGACAATTCTCAAATGGCTGAGAAGTCTCTGTACAATATGAATGGCACAAACAAGTGACAAACTTGCATCAACAATCACATAACAGAAATGAGAGGGAAGAGAGGCCATTAGCTACCAATTCTCCTTCACAATTTTGGACTTCTCAAGTATGAACTTCCCTTCTTTGTACTTCTGCGATGCCTCATAAGCCCTTTCATACTTCCACCCCAACACCTCATGGCAATCTGCGCAAGAGATATCAGCAACGGTATGGAGACCAGTCAAGAGATGCCTATCCTCTCTCGGCCCCACGACGATGTTCATCGCATGGGAGAACAGAAAAGCTCGGCCATTTCTCCCCTAAGAATGAACACGATTTTCAAAAAAAGAAAGTTACACAGAGATTACAGGGCATTACCTAAAACCATAGTCTCAATCCAAAGTGTATGACCAGATCATAATTACATAGAAAAAACATGAAAAGAAAAATGGTAGTTACAAGATCAGGGGTGAAACAGCTCAAGTTTGTTAAGAATTAGACAACCTTAACCCTTGATTACCATGAGCAATAAATTCGAAGAAAAACAAAGAGACAAGCACACAGAACTCAGCAGATATTCCCTTAACGAGCAAGAAGATTTCAAGAGAAATCACACGTGGCCTCTCTCACACGTGCTCACGCTGCGTTAGGGCAATAACTAGGCTCCAGACATTCAACAAAGTCTTAAACTGAGCTCAACCCAGTATTTATATTCCTTTTCTTATATTGATGGACACAAAGCAAGAGGAGCCAAGCCATATTCATAAATTGGTAGTTTTCTGTAAATAACTTCCAAGAAACCCTCACTCTATCTGCAAATTTATTTGATTCACCAAATGGTGGTCAATTTTTTTTTTTTTTTTTGGTCGAATCCACATGGGTCATATCACAGTATAAGTGTTTAAAGCTTTTCAAAACAAAGATCACATGCGAAGAACTCACTCAAACTTGGTAGCATAAAAAGAAATTCATAAAAATATCTAACCTGAAAAGCTTTGGAGACAATATCATCGTGAAGAGAAACATGGTTCCGGCAATTACAACAGCTGTATAATCTAGGCCCTACCAAATCCGCCATTAATTAACAAAACTGCCAACTTAAACAGAAAGAGGAAAAGAAAAAGGAAGACAAATTAAAATCAAATCAGACAAGCCAAGAAATGGAAAACCCAAGTTACAGTACAATCTGGGGAAATCAAAACATGAATTGGAAATAAAAATAAAAAATAAAAAAAAGCTTTAATTTCCTTACCTACAAGAAGATCAATGATGACCCAAATGCCTGGAGCAAAAGATAAGAACACAAATGGGTGTTAACGTGCAAGATTGGACCAGAGGGGATTACAAGAATGAGAAAAGATTCCAAAATTATTATAAGATAATAAAAACGAAAATTTGGGTTTTGTAATAGTGTGATAGAGACGTGATTGGCATGGAAGAGTGAACGAGAAGAACACCAAAAGCCATGACATTTAATTATTAGTAATCAGTGAAGAAGAACAAAATAAAAAATAATTATAATAATAATAATATAAAATAAAATAAATTTAAATAAAAAAAACCACCACTGAAAAAGGAAAAAGTTTTTGTCTATGAGGTTAAAAAAAATCAGGGGAAAAAAGAGATGCAAACAGATTAATTATGTTTAGTATTATAATGGCAATGGATGAGGATCTGAGCTGTAAAATCAAACACTAAATCATTTTTATTTTTATTTTTTCAAAGAGAAAACAACAATTAAAGTGTGGGAATTCAATAAATTCTTTTTTATTTTTTCCTTGGACAATGAGAGGTTGCATATTTAGTAGAAGGATTAGCACATAATGACTGGTTTTTTCAAGGAGATCAGAAATTTCGACAGAGAAATCACATTAATATGCAAATCAATTGAGAAACAAAAGTATCGTTTTTCTTTTTAGTTTATTTTATTTTATTTTTCAAACACTTGACCTAACCTGACCAGTGACAACTGAGTGGTATTCTTCGTCATGGATTGGTTGCTTCAAACTACAAAATAAAGAATGGCGACTGAGAAGAGAGAGAAAAAGAGAAGGAGAGAGAGAGAGGATTTTTCTGCAAGATTTTATTTTGAGCGAGGATTTTTCTGCAATATTGTAGTCTAATGGAGGATTTTTCTGCAATATTTTCGTCCAGGATGACTTTCGGGTCATGATGTAGACCCACGCGTAGACAAAGTGAGTGCTTCAACGCGCCCTTTCATAATTATGCTTCATTTCACGTTTGAGTTTTTATCATTTTTATATCAATAAAATTTATAATTAATTTTAAAATATTTAATTAATTTTAAATTAAAAATTTTATTTACCACCAACAAATCAAACAAAAGTTTAATAATTAATTGTTAAGAAATAATTACATAATTATACCTCTTAGTTATTTCTCGATTCATCCCTTTATTTTTTAAAATATGTTAAGTTATTATCTGTTTGAATTTTAAAAACTTGTTTAAATTTTAACTCTTAGCCTATGTTTGGAATACAGGTTGAGTTTAAATTCAACTGTATTTTACGGTTGATTTTTTATCTTTTTCTTAAAAAGTTAATAAAAATTATAATAAATTTTTAAAAAATTAACCAACTTCATCCTAAAAATTTCAGTTCATTTCATTTTAAACTCAACCCGACGCACCCTTAGTATCCTTTGTGAATGTTCCTTAAAAAAAGTATCCTTTGTGAATGGAAAAAAATTGACAAAACAACATAGATAGATATCCTTAAATTGGATAAAAATTTACCACGTTATCTGCTTAATTTGAAAAACTTATTTAAATTTCAGCTCTCATAACCTTTGTGAATGGAAAAAAACTGGACAAAACAATATAGATACCCTTGTTATGAGAAATATATAAATAAATATTTAAAATATTTATAGAATTGTGGTTACAGGACTAATCCAATGATGATTTCACATTTAATTTTATCATAAGTTCAAATCTCTCACCATAAATTCAGAAAACACATATATTTTACATAATTTTTCTAAAGAAAAGAAACATTTTCTAAAATAAAAAAATATTGGTGTTACTCTAAAAAAATAGCACCGTATTGTTTGTATCAGCATCAATCAAATTACAAAGCATTCTAAAATTTGACAGATTAAAGGCCTTAAAATTTTCAATGAAACAGCTTTTGAACTAATCATAAATTGTTTCTTTAAAGGTAATTTTTTATATTTCATCAATTTGTTCGAATTTAAGAGGGTGTTTGGTTTACCTACTCAAATCATCCAATTTAAACTTTTTTTTATCTTTTTTTCAAAAAAATTTTTATCTTTTCTAAAAATTCAAAAAAATTTACTATTTCAAACTTAAAAATCTCAACTCAAACTATTTTACCAAAGACCCCCTAAAACTCATTTAGCTTTTTGTCTCCTGTTAGAGTTACCTCTTGATCTAAAATAGATTGAATTAAAAAAAGAAAAGAAAAATCGATAGAGTTCTGCTTGAAACGTTAGATTTGCATTAAATTCCATTGATTTTACATAATTATTTATTTTAAGATAATTGTAATAAACTTTTATGAGAAATATGATTTTATTTGTGTTCGCTTGACTTTCAAGTCCAAATATAAATTTTTTATCTTAATTTTTATATTTTTTTAAAAAATCAATAAAAATTATAATTAATTTTTAAAAAATTAATCAATTTTAATTTAAAAATATACTTTTAAAATCGTACACTTTCATAAGTTTTTTTTTTTTGCTAAGAAAACGTAAGCTTAATTATTCATTTGAATGTTTATCTATGTTCGATATATATATATATATATATAAAGTTACTTTACCATGTGATCTGAAACAGTGACAACATTGAACCACCAAAGCTAGAAACAAAAGTTTATATTATGATAAAAGTAGACCTATGGTAACAGGTACCACTACAATTACGCGCCGAAAGCCTATGGATAGAAATCAAATCAAACAAATCCCATTAAAAAAAAAATAACGAAACAATAAGCTCATTCAAATTCTATGGGTGACCTCACTCAACCACTCTCCCTAACTTCAAGCTTGTCCTTTACTCCAACCCACATTTTCTTCAATCAATCCAAATAAACAACTTAAATTCAATGTACCTTATTAACTAGGAGTTCTGCAATGATGTAAAATTTTTTATCTGGGGTAAAAATTTTTGGATTTCTAAATTCAATTTAAACGGCTTAGATATTTTGTGTACGAAAAATTTATTGTGCATCCAACGACATATAATTATTACAAAACCCTTGATATTTTGCCGCAGGGGGTTTGCGTGGTGGTGGTTCACCGTTGCCGGGGGGGCTGGTCGCCGTCGGACGCTGGGAAGTTGGGTGAACTATGGAATTTTTTTTTTTTTTCTTCCTTTGAAGTATAATCACATATTTTAACTTATATAAATTTAATATGTCATATTAATCTATCATTTCTTTTTTTATTGAATCCTATTATATTATTAGAGTAAAAATCCTTATCCCGTTATAAAATCCTTCAATTAATTATTATATAACCTTGCTGTTCTACTGGTGAATAAGCACCAAATTAGTCAAAAGTTTGAATCTTCGGAGAAGATTGCCACCAACTTGTCTCAATGGATCCTCTTTGGACGGTTATCCTTTCGAGTCACCATTTTTGGTCTTCAAAGCTGTGGAAACATAGGCTCTCCTAATTTATATTAAAGTCTATTGACAAGATATGAAAAAAAAATATATTCTATTAATAAAACAACAAAAATTCTGTTAATTATGCGGAATTTTTTGATTTCATGTAATTTAAATGAAATCTAATGGTCAGAAAATATCCTATTTGTTTAGCTAAAACAAAAGGAGAGGATGAAGCAACAAATCACGTACTCCACCATGTAAAAGTAGAAGAAAATTATGGAATTCAAAATCCCATAATCAGTCGCGACAAAAATATTGCTTTCACAAAATCAATTCTTTTGGTATAAGAATAATGAACATAATCATCATTCATTAATCCAAATTTGGAGCTTTTATTTCCAGTTAAAAAAAATTATCCTTATTCGCTACTCTTTTCAGATGATAACGATTTTTTTTTCTAATAATTTAAATTAGGATTGATTATTTTATACGAATTAATAGTTATATTTAGAAGATGTAGTTTTATTTTTTAATTTTAAAATAAGGTATGTGATGAGTATATTTTAAAATACTTTTATCCTTAAAAGGTGATTTTATATGAGGATAATTCAATAATAATATAATTTATTAAAAAAGAAGTGGAAAAAGCTAATTGAGAGATGTTAATAGACATCCTCATATTAAAAAAAAAAAATTAAAAAGTTATATCAGTAAGTTACAGTAAGTTAACAATAAGTTGTCAATCTAAATCTCATTTAATAAGCTGTTTAAGTTCTATATTCATTAATTATCATTAACTTTTTTTGGTTAATTATATATTTTGTTACAACTATTCAATTGATATCATGTGACTAAAATAATGATTACCATATATGGATAAATATTATATTAAAAATTGAAAACTCTTATATATAATTAATAGAAAAAAAGGCGTCATGTTGTAGTATGTAATTCATATTTTGAAATTCCTTAAAACAAAACGAACAAACTAAAATCGGGGAGTTTTATATTATTTAAGAAATAGTGAATTCATTTACATATGATCTATTTGAGAATCTGCAAAAAAGAAAATTATATTAAGTAGAGACGTCATCTTTTAAACATATTTGAAAATATTCAAATTAAAAAACGCTTACGCTATTTGTAAGTTATTTAAATTTTGCTGGAAAAAATTTGAAATGAAAACATAAACAACAAAAGAAATTCATATATATATAATGTAAACAATCAATAATCAAACTATTACAATGCCAACAAAAACAATGAAAATCAACAATACAAATAATTAAAAAAAAAAAAAAAGACAATGAAGCTAACATCTTGGAAAAGATAATGAAAAAAAAAAAGATAATGGAAAAAAAATCCTAACGTAAAACTTTGGACAATACAACAACGAAAAATAATAACAATAAAGGGCATTCTAATACAACAACAAGTAATTAAATTAGAAACCGATTAACGAAGTTTTTTTTTCCCTTTTTTATGGGTGCAAAAGTAAACATTAGGATTTTGTTATAGGTTTTAAAATAATAACGATTACACGCTGTTTATTGGGATTTGATTTTTTTTTTTTTTTGAAGTATTGGGATTTGATATTTAGGTGTGTGTGTAAACAAAAAATGAACATAAATTAAGTTTTGATTTGTGGTAAAATTTTATTGAAGTAATTAAGTTTATGATAGTTGTATTTTATGTCATTTTGTTTAAGGTATTATTGTAATTAAAAAATTTGATTACGAGGGGTGTGTAGAGACTTAAAAAAAGTGTGCGACAAGAACTACCCAAGACTGATTTCTCCCAACTCAATATGTTAGAATCAAATATGAGAAATTGGTTTTTAGCAAAAATTCAACTTTATTTATTCAATCAAGGAAATTCGAACTTAGCAAAAGAAACTAAATTACATTTAACTCGTTTAAGATTCAATATCATCTATAATTTCATAAAAGAATATCTCAATTTCCTTTCAAATCAAAATCATAATAAAAATGAAAATAATTGAGAACATAGCTTATGAAAGCAAAGAAAATGTTAATGAATAAGTTTGTTTTCTTTCCTTTTAAAAAAAAGAAAAAGAAAATTCAATTTTCAGCCCCTTTCTTTGTATAGAAAGAAAGAGAAACATGATGAAAAAAAGAACAAAGGATGAAAAAATAAAATGATTTTTTTCACCGTGGGTAGGGGAATTTGCCATGGTCTACGGTATCGTGCTCGTATCGTTGGAGGGGTGGGTTGGGGCTGTTTTAGAGCCACGTGTGGAGAGTTGGTCACCGTTCATCATCCTCAACTCTGAGTGCGTCCGTCGCGAGGGCTCGTGGATACCATGAGAGTTGGGTTGCAGAGCGGTGGTCAGGGGGTTGGGTCAGTGCGTGGGTGTATGTTGCCCATCATGGGTGGTGTGTGTCCTTCATGCGCAGCCGATTTTTCCTCCTTATTGTTGGCCTTCTTTCCATGATGGTCCGATCGCGCTGATGGTTGCTTCAACGTTGATGGGCATGGCTTTGTCAGAGGTTGCAATGGTTTCCCTTTTTTTCTTTTGTCTGTTTTCTGTATTTGTTTGTAATAAGAGTGGAGGTTTCCCCTCTGGTCTCTCGTATATGTTTTTGTGTTGATCTAAATTTTATTGATCGGGTTTTAGTTGTTGTTTGGTAGACGGATCTTGCTTTCGCGTCATCCATTGTAGGAGTTTTACTCCGTGTTTAGGATAGGGGATCGCTTCAGTTTCCCCCGAGTGGGGTAATTACCTGCGTGTTATCCTGTTAGTTTGTGGACTTTAAGTCCATTTAGTGGTTCCCTAACCGCTTGATGGCTTGTCGTTTAGCTTATTCTGGATTTTGTTCTGTAGGCTTGTCCCTTTACTTGTGTTTGTCTCTTATCTTTTGGTGGCTTGATAATAAAATTTATTATTTAGTTAAAAAAATGATTTGAAAAAAAAAGTTAATACATATTTAAAAGGAATTCATTTTTTATATCATATATTTAACCTTTATAATATGTTTGGCAATATTAATACGATAATACTAAAGAAAAGTTAAATAAATAAAGAAGTTAACAACCGCATGTAAGGAACATAAGTGGAAGGGGGGAAAAAAAAGGAAACGAAACTAAAAAAAAGACAAGAGCAGGGAACATAAGTTGCCGTTTGATCAGACTTTTACACAGCTAGCTAGATCAACAAAACTTTACACTTACATGGCTAGTATCTATCATGTATAGTTGTAATAACCTGGCTTTTTTTCTAGAGGTGAATCAGCGTTGAATTAGTCAGAGTTTAAAACTTCAAGAGAAGTTCACCAAAAGAAAAAATCTTCAGAGAAGATTCCCACCACTCTTTGAGAGTTTATCCCCTTTACGAAAATAATGGTCAAGCTTTGATGTTTGAGTCTTCCAGTCATTTCTTTTATCCGTTAATTTTTTACTTTATTTATTTCTAATTTGCGATTCGAATGAAATCTAACATTCAAAAACATAGGCAATCGAAATCGGAAGTTGAACAAAAACATAACTGCAGTGTCAATACATAGTGTCACACATAGATCAAACTTAGGCTTTCCCACAAGGGGATAAGTTACTTTAGTTTTACAATCCCATGGCAAAAAGATGCACAATTTTCTAGTACAACTTGGCAATCTTAGCTATCTCAATTATAAACTTCCCTTCTTTAAACTGTTGAGAAGTGTCATAAGCTCTTACATACTTCCAACCCAGTACCTCACCACAGTTGCTGCAATAAATATCAGCAACACTATAAAGACCAGTCATCAGCTGTTTGTCCCCTTTCTGCCCCACAATTACATTCATTGCATGAGAGAACAAATATGCAGGTCCAGTTCTTCCCTAAAACACCATAATTTTTAGAGAAAAAAAAAAAAAAATTTTTTTGATCAGAAAAACATATGTCATACATAGAATTCTCAGAACAATTTTAGACTCCTGAAAGTGATCTGCTAACCTTGTATTTCTTCGAAATAAGATCCTCGCGGAGGGCGATAGGGTTTCGGCAGTTTCGGCAGTTGTAGACGGTGTTTCCGGTGACTTCTGCCATGAATCAGAAAGGAGAAAGCTCAATCAGTTACAACTTAGAAAGTGATGTGAGGAAAAATGTGGAAGTCAGTTCATTTATAAAGCAAACCTTGCAGATAACGACGAAGTTTCCAAGAACCAATAAGGTGGAAGATGACAATGTTATCTCTATGCCAATAGTAGATGATGTTGACCAATAAAAAACGAAAAATAAATAAATAAATAAATGAAGCTCGGAAAACAGATGGGGCTGAAAGAAAGAAGGTTGGGTGGTGACTTTTCAAATATAGTGATGCTTTATTTTATTTTATTTTTGCTTGTTCGTTAAAATTAGGTCAGTCAAACAATTAGAAATGCTGATTTTGATTTTTATATTGAGATTTCTGTTTAGTTCCATAATACTTTGCTTTATACAAACAAAACTTTATATAGTATAGAAGTGGAGATATTAAGTTTTCGTTTGATAACTTAGTTAGAGATTAAATTTTTAAGTTAAAGTTGATTAATTTTTTAAAAATTAATTATAAATTTTATTGACATAAAAAAAAGATAAAAATTAAGATAAAAAAGTATAATTTAATTGGAGTTAAGTCTTAATACCAAACAAAGCATAAGTTAGCCTAATTCTGCATAGTACCTAGATAACCCAACTTAAAAATGACCAAATTTTAACAGCTGAATACCCATGTTGTAAAAAATTCATAAAATGACTACAATAGTGAAAACGACAAGATAAATCATGCAACGACTGAAACTGTAAAACGACAAGAAAAGTTAACAGGACTGGGAAACGACGGTTAAAAGAAAAACAAATGGGACTCTGCAAACGAGAACAATAGTCAAAACGACAGAAAGGTTATAAAGGACAGAAAAGTGAAACGGAAAAAATATTTAAAAAAAGAAAACACAGGTAACAACTTTGAACAGAGCCGAACACAAAATCATACAAAGAGGGGGGGGGGGGGGGGGGGGAAACGACAACACTAGGAACATTATTAAGGACAAAAAAATAAAATAAAATAAAATAGAAGGCTACATATAAAGTAGAAAACAACAGACACTTAACTAACAAAGACAATGCAAGTAAAAGCGACAGCAACACTAAAAACAACAACATGAAAAACGACAGGAACTGTAAGGAAAATTCTCACGACAACAAAAATAAAAAATGTTAGGTTTTTAATATTGGCATTTATCGAAATTTAGGAAAAATAAAAAACTGTTTAGGAATTTAAGTGCAGGTTGTGTTGCAAAATATTATAATAACTGTGTTATAGGTTGAAGCATATCGATGACTTGAAGACTTTTGAGAATTTAGATAGTGACTTGAAGACTTTTGAGAATTTAACTCGAATTGAGAATGACGTGGTGAATTCAGTTTGAATGCAATTTGGAGAGATAATTAAGGAATAGATAATGCTGTAGAACTATAGAAAGGAAAATTTTGTGGACTTGTTTTTAAAAAGGATAGTCTAGTTTAAATGGGATCTCATAATCCTATTTAAATTAGGATTTCGAAAATCCAAGATTTATTCTTTAAATGGGTGCAATTTCAACGAAGATTATTATGCAGAGGATTTTGAAGATTGATGTTTAATATATTGAGAAAATACTTGGTTAATGATGGCAAAATCTGTTTCCTGAAATAAACAGATTTGAAATTTGAATTTTACAATTGTTACTGAATATGTTTCAATATTATCTATAATAAGTTCAAAATTTGAATAAAATCCAAAATTTGAAGTATAGATCCGAGATTTGATTTGGAATTATATGTGGCATATATATAAAGTCTTAAAAATAATTTGCAAAGTGTAGAGTACATAATTATTCAGGTGGATCTTGAGACTTTGAAGTTTTAGTGTTTTATCATTCTTTGAGAGAAGAATTTGGAGTCTTTAGGAGGAGATGTTATTGTTCTTTGAGAGAAGAACTTGAAGCTTTTAGGAGAAGACGTTTTCAGTTAAAGGGAGTTCAACAATAAGAGGAGTGATGCTTGCCGAATAAATCTAACTAATAGGTTCAAGATGACCGGCAATAATAAGAAGAGATAGTCTTTGGATTGTAAAAGTCCGAAAGTACTTGTAATTATTTAATATTAATGGATTATTTGATAGCTAGGTGTGATCTTGAAGAATAGGGAAATCGAACCTTATAAAAATTGCATGTGTCTATTTTATTTACTTGCTTTGGTTAATTAATTAAACTTGATAAATAAGCTAAAATAATATCTTTCAAAAAACAAAAGACGACAGGAACACTAAATCCAACGACAAAATTATGAGCGACAAGACAAGTAAAACTATAGGAACTTTCTTCAAAAAAAAAAAAAAAAAAAAAAAAAAAAAAAAACTACACGTACACTAAAACAACAAGAAGGTAAAAAAAAAATGACAGGCACTGGACAAACGACAACAGCAGTAAAGATCTTGAAAACCAATTGACGAACCGTAGATAGGGCGTGCATACTAGAAACGACAACAAAAATAAAAAAACAACAATAAAAATAAAAGATGACAGGAACACTAGCCAACGACAAAATTTTGAGCGATAAGACAGGTAAAACTATAGGAACTTCCTTTAAAATATATATATATACAGGAACACTAAAAACGACAGCAAAGTAAAAAATGACAGGTACAGGACAAACGACAACATCAATAAAAATCCTGAAAACTCGGAAAAATTGAGGAACCGTAGAAAGGGCATGAATACTAGAAACGACAACAACAACAGATCCGCAGAGAAAAACACTTATACGACAATAGGGTTTGAACCCATAGTGCAAAACCTTTTTATTGTTATTGTGTTTTTATCTAAAATAGATTTTGATTTAAATAAAAAAGTTATATTCAAAGTTAGTGATAAATTAACGTTATTATCTTCAACGTTGAGGTTCAAAGTTGAATTTTCTATTTTAATTAAAAAAAAACACATCGACAAAAGAATGGAAATGTAAATAAAAATAAAAATAAAAATTAACATAATAGTTCGAAAACACTAGTTATCATTAAATATTATGATGATTAGAGTTGACATCAGCATAACAAATAGCAATAATTTAATAGTATAATACCTTTTCCCTTAAAAACAAATTGGATATATATATATATATATATTAATGAAAAACAGAGTTGGAAAAGATTATCTGCAACCTCCTAGGAGCTTTGGTCACTCAACATATTAATTGGAATCCAACCTCCCAATATTGGAAGGAATTTTTTTTTTTTCGTTTTGAAAGGAGAATCCTTTTTGAAAATACAAAAGGGTTAAAAAACAAAAAACAAAGGAAAAAAGAATTACCCATTTGCACCACTATAAAAATTTGATCACAATGGAGGCTCCAAAAGGCATAATCGCACTTCAAATATCACAAATACAAATAAAAAGGGCAAAAAAAAAAAAAAAAAAAAAAAAAAAAAAAAAACTATAAAGGCATAAATCAGTTCAGAGAGACAACCACAGTCGATACTTTTAAGATATATATATATATTTTTGCTAAACGATTCTTTTTGGTTGTTGTCTGTCTGATTCTCCTCCTGGACTCCGTTTCTTCTTCCCTTTTCCTTGTGTCTAAACAGTAATTCTAATCCCATTCATCCATTTTCATCAAATTTGATTTATAAAAAAAAAAAAAAAAAAACTTCCTTTGCTTTCTCTCTCCTTTCCTCTCCACTCCCATGGCGGACTCGTACTGGAGGTACAACGACGCACGGCAACCGCCTTCCTCCGCCGTCCCTCCCATCGTCGGCAAGCGTACTCGCACCGACTACGGTACGCCGAATTATTTCCTCCGAATTTGTGTTTTATTGAATTAGGGTTTCGCTTATCTGTTTCAAAGATTGTGATTTGTTTGGTTGCCGAGAAAGAGAAATAAAAGTTGCGGACTTTGTGATTTTATGGGGCTTTTTTTTTTCCCCGATTTGTTTAATTAGCTTTTTTAGAAATGGAACCAGGGCTTGAAAAATTTAAGAAATGGGTACTGAATTTTCCAGAGAAAAAGAAAGAAATGGAGATCTGAGACTATTACAGAGGTGTTTTTTGGGCCAAATTTCGCTGGAAGTCATTTTTGATGTATATCGGGTTTTCTGTATTTTCTGCTTAGTTTTAGTTCGTCAGGCTAAGACTGAATTAATGCTCATCATCTGTTTGCAAAACATAGACTTGGACATTTGATGCTTTTTTGGGAATTACAAGTTCTGGAGTCTTGAAACTTGTAATCGTTATCCCTGAGTGGATGAGCATTTTGTGATCATTTTCGACCCCTGAAATGTAAAATGTGCATTTTATTCAGCATCTTTGGCTCCGACATGGATTGCCATCTGTAACCAAATTACAGGTTCTTATAGTTTAAAACTGTTAAGACACTTGGTTTTCAGCATGTTACTTTTTGAGTCTTCTATTAGTTAGCGGTGGAAGAATGTTGTTTCCTGCGTCACGACATCGGTTTCAATTTGCTTCTGTAGTTATTATTTTTCCTTTATCCTCTTTTTCGCTCATTTTGTGTTCCCTTAATTTTGTAGATGGCCCTGGAAACCATGATCTCCCTGGCTATTTTCCCCGTGATGATGATAGAGGAGCAATGCGTGGAGCTAGAGATACGGAGTCCATTAATGCATCATATGACCGTTATTTGCGGAGCGCGGTACTTTGTTATTGTCTTTTTTGCATTTGCTCCTTCACTCGCTTTGCTGTGTATGTATAAGGTGTTAATGTCACTAACAAATACAATGTTTCAGCAAGTTTCATCTTTTGGTAGCGGACAACCTCCTAGACCCTTGACTGGGGGAGTACCTGGCCGTGCTGTTGACGATCCACGTCTCGTGGGCATGGGGGGCATTGACCCTGGGACAGCTGTGAAAGATAGGGCTCTTGGATTTGCAGGCGGAAGGCCTGAGGTTCCCCTTCCTCCTGATGCTAGCAGTACACTATTTGTAGAGGGCTTGCCTGCCAACTGTACACGGCGTGAAGTAGCTCGTATCCTTTTGTAGGGTACCGTTATTATTCGTTAGGCATTTATTTTTCGCTCCGCTCCCTTCTTCCACTTCATGCATTTTTCCTAGTGTTGTCCCTTCACTAGTTTTCTCAGATATATTTCGTCCTTTTGTTGGCTACAAAGAAGTGAGACTTGTAAGCAAGGAATCAAGACATGTAAGTCTACCTTCCTTGTAGTGCAGTGTCAATATTCAGCTAATTTTATTTGCCATTATTATTATTATTAGTATTATTAATTTCGTATATTGCTAATGATATTTAGTAGTTGAATGATTCATGATAATTGAACTATGCAGCCCGGAGGAGATCCCCTTGTCCTTTGTTTTGTTGATTTTCTGAGTCCAGCCCATGCAGCAACTGCTATGGATGCCCTACAAGGTGAGCTTATACATTCCTGTAAAGAACTTTTGGATCTTAGTAGTTTCAGTTTGTGCAATTTATTAGCAATAGCCTGCTTTATGCAGTATTTAGTACTTGGCGTTGCAGTAATAAAGGAAACATTAGATATTGTGGAAAAACTTCTTGATTTTGATATTTCTGTTAGGCTGGTGACTGGGTATGCTACAATTATTAATGAAGAAATTATGTCTATGAAAATTTTGACAATTTGGTTGAATGCATTTTAACTTAAAGCTTTACACGATTACTAGATGAAGGCCGCTAACTTATTTAAATATTTTCCTAACGGGTTTAACATACACGCTGCATAATTTTACGTTTGTATTCATGTATCTCGTCCTTCGGTGGTTAACAAGACAAAGAATAGCATCTGATTTAAGTATATAACAGTAGGATAGTAAGTTCGCCACAGTTAGTGATGCTACTATAATGTATACAAGGTAAGGCTACTGTATAGACAATATTGAACACGTTTCAAACAGAAAATTCATGCACGTTTTTTTATGATTCTACATTCTTTTCCTTCCAAAGGTTTTCCACATTTTCAAAGATTGTGCTAAACTTCAAAAAGCTTATGACTCTTGGCTTTTATTTTCTGGATGAAAGTGTGAAGCTCACTTTGGAAGATTTTAAGCTCTTATGTCCGAATCATATAACCTTATTTTGAACTACCTTTATCTGGCATTTAATGTGGTGAACAAGATTGCAGATACCCACATGTCTCTGTCGATTATATTTGTATAAATTATGCTGTACCTTTCAGTTCTAGTGTCAAAAACATGTGCCTTTAAGTTGTGTGGCTTGATGCGAGTTTTGTGGTTAGCAACGTCTTTGGAAATTCAATAAGCCAGCAATGTGAAAATGACTTAACCTTTCTGCGTCAGTTCAGATGTTGAGGAAAACCCTGCTCTGGTCGATTTCAGGGGACTTGAAAAATCACATTAGCTTAGTCAAAAAGGCAAGACTGATAAGCTCCTCTAGTCATCCATAAGAACAACCATGCTATTTGAGTGAGAAAACATTTCAATCATCATCTCCTTACAGCCTAAATCTTTCATGTTAGCTCAGTCAAAAAGGCATGACTGATAAGCTCGTCTAGTCGTCCATAGGAACAACCGTGCTGTTTGGGTGAGAAAACATTTCAATCGTCATCTCGTGTACAGCCTAAATCTTTCCTCATGTATTCCTGTTAAGAAGGCGCCCTCTGTGTACTATATGCATCATGGTAGGATAAATACTGGTAAGCTTTATGTTGGAGAAGGTGGGGCTTGGGAGACCTGTTTCGCCTCTTGCTTAACGTGCCTTTTTGGCATTTGGGGTTAGGAGTGGTGGTCCTGGTGGAAACCACATCAACATTTACCGTCTTAGGTGTCATAGAGTGATATGAAAAAATTAGACTATTTCACGTTTATATATTGGTTGAGGGACATGATTCACATCTTGATGATCTGAGTGCCTGCCTGATTCATCGTTCAAAACGTGCCTAGTTGTTACAGCGTAAAATGGTGGAGCTCGATTTTGCAGGTTATAAATTTGATGAACATGACCGTGACTCCGTTAATTTAAGGTTGCAATTTGCTCGCTATCCTGGTGCGAGGTCAGGTGGTGGGTATCGTGGCAAGCGTTGAAATTATGCGGTTTTTGCAGGTGATTTAACGAATTTTTTTTTTTTACCGTCTCGACCCTTTCAGAATTATTTTTGGCCTTACTCGGTGTCGAACAAACTTCTATCTGTCAACGACACGCTAAATCATAAAACGACTCTTCTATGTAGGCTTTGCTCCGTTTGGGGAAGTTGTGATAATGAGAGGCGAAACAACAGTTGCAGTCTTGCGCGTAGTTAGGGCGACATCTATTTATGTGGTTTTAATACTTTCGGGGCATTTCTAGACATTCAGAGCGTGCTTTTTATTTTTTTGGGTTAGACTCCGGCAAATCATAATTACTGTTAATTTCAGACTGCAAATTTGTCTAATAGCCAAGCTGCTTACCAACTCCATATGTGCTACAGTAGCTGTTGTTCTTTTCTATATAGAGTTAAACATGGTCAAACTCTGCTTCTTAACCATACTTGTAGTCTTCTACCAGAATTAGTGTTCACGTAAAGTTTCGAAGCGAAATGGCAGAATGGTTGGTATGCAAAATTTCTCGCTGGTTCCTTTTTTAATGAAGTATTGCTGTTGAATGTTTTAGAGTAGGAATGCTGTTGAATTACGTTCCTGAAAACTTGACATTTAGTTTATGAAATGTTTTCACAGTATGCATTGGAATCTAATTTCATAACCCTTAGTGTATGAGAAAAACAACAACAACAACAACAATAATAGGGGACTGCTTACTGCATAGAAGAAGGATAATCCAATCGATTTTATCGTTCTAGAGATATAATTGCTTCGTTGTCATTCTGAGTTTCTGACATACTGGTTAAAATATGGAGTTGTTTGGTGCAGGTATTTTATCTCGTTGTTATTAGTCTCCTCCCATACATGTAGCTTGATTTCATCTTCTTTGATGTACTTAATCTGTTGCTTGATAGGGGTATTTACTAAATCTATTGAGAGATGCGGGTCGTAGTAGTAGTTTTCTTTTTCTTTTTCCATTTTTTTTTAATAAAATTTTTTGGTGGGGGGATTCACACTCTCCATATTATGATCGAGTCATGTATGGACTTATCGCTAATTTGTGCCTGCAATCACAGTGCAAGTAGCAGTATGTTGGAAAGTAAAGTGAAAAAAACGATTAGAGTATGAAAATGTAAAGACAAACTCACACGGTCACACTGATTAGGTTTACACTACGAGAAAATTAAGGAGAAATTATGAGCCGAGTTAATTAAGACCATGAGTAGATCTCAATTATTTTACGGAGTCAATAATTTCAGCATTTATTAGGATGATTAGGATCTGTGGGGCCCTGAAAGGTCAGGCGTGTGATGAGTAATGTGATACCTGTGGCGTCCCCAACAAACGGGTTTCATTGCGACAAGTGAGAACACAATCCTGTGTATCTGACGTGGGATCCATTAGAAGATCTACGATTGGCTGAACACAACTTCAGCCTTTCTTGTGGTCAATGGAACATTATATTGTGATTGCCTTTTTTTTTTTGTTTTTTTTGGCTCAAAGTATACTGTGATTGCTATGAATGTGCTTCTACATTGACAAGTGCTCTTAAACCACTTGCCTCTCAAGAGTCATGGTTAGGTTACCATTCACACAAGGAGATTTGAGTGGCAGATAGCCTACTAGTTTAGTTCCTTTTTAATTAAGCTGGTATTCCGTATTTTCTTTGTCCCTGGAAAAAAAAAAAAAAAAGAGTATTATAGGGATAGAGGATGGTATACTCAGATAACCACAAGGGGATGAGGGCCCTCCATGTCATGTATGGATCCCCCTTAAAGTGGATTGTCTATATATCTTGACCATTGGAGCAGTAGTAACTTGAACCTAAGATCTCTAGTTGATAAAACAAGTGCCTTACTACCCCGTTTAGTTATTCGGTGGTGGGTTTGTGTATGCTACTTCTATAGTTCTATGTTGCAAGACACTATACATACAGCAACCGCGGATTAACTTATGTTGAGAGAGGTTGCGCTCAACCTCGCGTATTCTTCAAGAAAAATGCTAGGGACACCAATTCTATTTTTGAGTACTGACCTGTGTGGTATATGAGTTATCGTTCTTTATTAATAAGTGCTTAATGTATTGTCATATTAATTAATTGTATTAACCAATAAAAATATGACATGAGTTGATATTTATTAAATTAGGATTAAAATTGATGTCTTTGGTACAACATATTCTTTAATATCAAATAAAAAAAAATTTATTTGTTTTTGGTTATTATTTTAGATGTGGTAGATTAGACTAAGGAGCAAGATGACTCAATTGTCAACTTATGATGACTCTTTTTTCATCCAAAATATATCTCTCTTCCAAAGAGAGAGGATCAATTAATAATTCAATTTACGATTAGTAGTGTATTAAAAAAAAAAAAAAAGATGATTCAAATTTTTTGATATCTCCTATACGTGCATTGGTAATAAAGTTGAAAATTTTCTACACAAAAAGACAAAAAGGGGAAAAAAAAAAAAAAAAACCCCCCCGAGTCATACCTTCTAGACAGAAGCGACAACAAATTGATCTAGAACTGATGTATACTAATTATTTTGCATTGGAAAAAAGAATTATTACTGAATGGTTGCAAAATATTCATATACATTGTTATTAATACATGTGCAAGAGGACAAGGCGCTATCAGGAGGAGTTTAGAAAGAAGTTTTCAGATTTAAAATTTGATAATGTTTTAATTTTGTTTAATTAGGGACAATTATGAATCTCATTTCATTTATATAAAAAAAAAAAAAAAAAAAAGAAGAAGCCAAAACGGACGATAGACTTGGAATTTTGTAGACAACTAAAAAGGGTTATTTTCATAAATATCTAAATTGAAGATTATGATTTTAAAAATGTCCATTTTTTCTTTTATTTATATGAATGTCTAAATTGATATTTATAAAAATTATGTTAATCTTTTGTCAAGAATTGATAAAAAATGAAAGAAAAAAATCTCTAAAACATTTCAGATTAAGCAAATATTGCATTAAAGGAAAAAAAAAAAGATCATTTTACTGATTTATTATAAAGAAAAAGGAAATATTAGTTGTATGACATATAAAAAATATTCATTATGATAAATAATTGGTCATCAAGATAAATTTACAGCGAACATATTAAAATTGATATCATTAAGAAATCTTAAACACTTTATTAAAACCTAAAAAATACATCATAATGATATACTAATTATCATAAAGAAAGAACATCATAATGATATAGTAATATCATAAAGAAAAAACATTGCACATTTTAAAAAAATAATGATCTAATAATTATCATAAAAAAAATAAACAGTTCATATGACATTTAAACTTTAAAAACTATCTTTATATATAGAAAAAAAAAAGTTTAGAAACTGTCTATTAAAATAATATCAATAATAATATAAATAATAAATTATCAAAATTACGTAATAATTATCATAAAGAAGTTAAATCATAGTAAAAAAAATTATTTTTAAAAAACCTAAATCATACTTAAAAAGTGAATTATGATTGTAAAAAAAACAAAAAACATAAATCATATTAATAAACAATTACTATAATAAAGAACTAGTAAAAATGATGAACAAATAAGGGGAAAAAAATAATTAATCTAATAAGAGAAAATGATATTAAATATGGTAAAAGGGTAGTACAAACAATTGTTTCTTTTAATATAGACATTTACATAATATTATAAAAAAAATGGATACATTTTAAAATGTGGTTCTAAGAATAGATTTTTTTGTGTAATTATTTAAATTAAAAAAGAACAAAAAGCTTGATGATTCACCTTATCAAAGTGAGAAGACTTTTTAATTTTAATTTTAATTTTAAATTTTAAATTTTAAATTTTTTCTAATCTATCTATCTATTTATTGAAAGAGAATCAAACTGAGAAGACTTGGAAGTCCATGTATACAATTTAATTCAGAAACGGTGGACGTAAGATGCAAGTTGTTTATTCACCAAAAAAACAAAGTTGTTTCTTCACGAGCTTCAAAGGTGGCGTTCACTTTAGGACCACTCAATTCCCATGTGAGATCCATAATTTTATTTTACTTTTTCGAGAGAAAAAAAAAAAAGAAAAAGAAATGAAAAACGTAAAAGAAGTTGGAGAAATCAATGAACACAACCGAAGGACTCGTAGCAAAAGTCCATGCATGAAGCCTTTTGTGTTTGTTTGGGTATCTTTTTGAAAGCTTAGCTTTAAAAAAAAAACATTGTAAAAAAGTAAATTCGGAGAGAGAGAGAAGAGAGAGGGAGAAGAGAAAATTACCTTGATAATTATATTTTTTTATTTATTGAACAATATGACTCAAATCCCTCAGCATTGATCAACATGATATAAATTTTAGTAAACTCTGATTTAATTTTGTATCATATTGATCTAATATTAATTTTTTATGTTATATTAGTATAATGATATTTAATTTAATGTTGTTTAGGTGCTTTTCCATTTTGAGAATTTATACTGTGAAAAGATACTATTTTTTATTTTGGATAAATTATATTTTTTTCCTTAAATTTTAGATATTGTAATAAATTACCCTCAATTTTAATTTGTAACATTCTTTTTTTTTTGAAATATAGGGCCCGAATTTTAGAAAAGTTTATGGATTTCCTTCTCTATTAAATTAATTATGAATGTTACAAATTGAAATTTAAAGATAATTTGGGATAATGCTTAAAATTAAAAGGAAAAAAAAGTAATTTGTACTTAATTATTTTTCCAACATTTATCGCGAGATTGATATCGAGTTATTTAAGCCAAGAGGATTGAAATGGATGAATTTACAAAAATCTACACTAACGAAAAAAGTCAATGCTTAGCTGGCATAGTAGGGGGTCTAGTGTAACAATAACAATATCCCGTAAAATGAATAAAAATTTTACAATAAAAAAATAACAAGACGTCTTTATCTCACTCACAGTTGAATTTTTTTGCTTCAACTAGGAATCCCTTTGGAATCTCCTCCTACTCAGTAGCCTACTATATAGTACACACTCTTCCTCTGGTTATATATTTATATATTAAAACCTTCCCATACTCTTTTTTCCACACATTCATTCCTCTCTCTCTCTCTCTCTCTCTCTCTCTCTCTCTTCATACGTGTGTGTGTATAATAAACACACACACACACGAGAAACCCAAGAAGGCAACAATGGCCGCTCAGGCGGAAGTGTCAATGGCGCCGTCGATGAATGCCGCGGAGGAGAATCAGGAGATCATCGCCACCGTTGATCATGATCTGGATGATGATCAGGAGCAATGCGTGGTGAAGCAGGTCGATCTGACGGTGCCGAAGACGGACGACCCCACAATGCCCGTTCTGACGTTCAGGATGTGGGTCCTTGGTCTGGCCTCCTGCGTCCTCCTCTCGTTCGTAAACCAGTTCTTCTGGTACAGAACGCAGCCGCTGATCATCTCGTCGATCTCGGCGCAGATCGCGGTGGTCCCACTCGGCCATCTCCTGGCGAGGTCGCTGCCGACGAGGCTCTTCTTCAAAGGCACGCCCTTTGAGTTCACGATGAACCCTGGGCCGTTTAACATTAAAGAACATGTTTTGATCACCATTTTTGCCAATTCTGGTGCTGGGACTGTTTACGCCACCCATATTTTGACCGCTGTGAAGCTCTTGTATAAGAGAGAGCTCACTTTTTTGCCTGCTTTTATTGTTATGCTCACCACCCAGGTTTGTTTTTTTTTTTTCTTTTTCTTTTTTGTTGGTGGGTGTTGATATGATATTTGGTGCTGAATTTCTGGATTGAACAATGCATCAAGTTTGAAAATTTTTTTTCTTTTTTAATTTTTAACTGAAGAAAAAGAGTTAATGCTTTTTGTGTCGCAAAAAAAAAAAAAAAAAAAAATCTATTTCAGGAACTATTGATTCTTTCTTTCTGTTTTTTTTTTTTTTGGGTATCAGTTTAAAAGAAAAGTATATTTGTTGAGCATTTTTTTTAATAAAATTATTGTTCTGTTTTGCTCTGAGTTTTGTGGAACGAGATGGCTGGGTCAAACTTCTTTTATTTTTTATTTTTTAGGTATTGTTCTATTTTGCTCTGGGTTTGTTCAGTTGGTCATTCTATTTGTTTTGTTATTGTGGTGTTTTTGAACTTTATTGCTTGAATACAGAGGAATTTCTTTTTCTTTCTTTTTTTTACTTGTTTTTCATGTTGATTAAATTAAGCTGATTTTCGGAAAATATATTCAGCAAAAAAAAAAAAAAAAATGATTTTGTTTTTATGATTTTTGTAAAGTTAATGGGGGATTTTTTTTATTTTTATTTTCGTGGTTGTTGATCTGATACTTGGAGCTGAATTGCTGGATTGAATCTATTTATGTACGCAAGAAATTTTGAAAAAAATTCATTTTTACTGAAAGAAAAAGAATTGTGCATTATTTGCGTGTCTATTTTCCACCTTTCGGTGTTGCTATAACTCTATAAGAAATAATTTCGTGATTAAAAGTGCTGATAAAAAAAAAAAGGAAATAATTATTAAAGGAACTACGTTGATTATAATTTGTTTTTTGGGTGTCAATTTAAGAGAAAAGTATAGTAGTCGAGCATTGTGAAAAATATTCTACTTTTTGTTGACTTGTTGGTTTTATGTTTGATGAATTACTTTATAGCATACGAATATCTATAGTAAGACTGGTGATGTTGCAGGTTTGTGGAAAAAGACGACCCTGTCAAACTTTTTTTATTATTTTTTTTTTTGTAATTATTGTTCTGTTTTGCTCTCGGTTTTTGTTCTACATATTGAAAATTATATATATATTGTTAAACATTCTATTTGTTTTGTTATTAGGAAGTTGTGAAGTTCAATGCTTGATTACTTCGGAGTTTGTGATTTTGTACTTGTTTTTCATGTTGTTTAAATTTACAGATATTGGGGTTTGGTTGGGCTGGAATTTTCAGAAAATATCTTGTTGAGCCCCCGGAGATGTGGTGGCCCTCTAATCTGGTTCAGGTCTCCTTATTCAGGTAAACTCATGAATAGTGTTTTTTTAAAAAAATTTTTAAATTTAATGATTCAATACTTAATTGGATTAAAATTTTTTATCAGAGCACTTCATGAGAAGGAGAAACGAGTTAAAGGCGGAACAAGCCGTACACAGTACTTTTTGATAGTCTTGATCTGCAGCTTCGCTTACTACATCCTTCCCGGCTATTTCTTCTTCATGTTGACATCGATCTCTTGGGTCTGTTGGGTTGCTCCTAAAACAATCACTTGGCAACAAATAGGTTCTGGAATGCAAGGTCTTGGAGTTCTCTCTTTTGGGATTGATTGGTCCACGATTTCGGCTTACCTTGGCAGTCCTCTGGCTAGTCCGTGGTTTGCCACAGCCAATGTCGCCATTGGGTTTGTCCTCATAATGTATCTGATGACCCCCATCAGCTACTGGAACAATTTGTACCATGCCAAGACCTTCCCCATATTCTCTAGCGGCCTTTTCACATCTAACGGTTCAGAGTATGACATCTTGAACATCATTGATCCTAAGTTCCACCTTGCCCGTAGTACATACGCGAAGGTCGGACCTATAAACTTGAGCACCTTCTTTGCAATGACCTATGGTCTTGGATTTGCCACACTCTCAGCTACACTTGTTCACGTTCTGATATTCAACGGAAGGTAATGTAATGTATATAATGAATGGAATGATGATAATAGTTTACCGCAGTCTGCTGCTTTGCATAAAGCTGTGTAAATGAAATTTCATTGAATATGATCTATCTTGGTTGCAGGGATTTGTGGTCGCAAACCATCAGGGCTTTTAGTGGCAGTAAAAAATTGGATATACACACAAAGCTTATGAAGAAGTACAAATCCGTGCCTGATTGGTGGTTTTATGTCATCCTTGTCGTGAACATTATTCTCATCATCTTTGCCTGCGAGCATTACAACGAATCCCTCCAACTGCCTTGGTGGGGAGTAATGCTTGCATGTGCCATTGCAATTGTGTTCACACTTCCAATTGGCATCATCCAAGCCACAACAAACCAGGTACAGATATTTTATATATATATATATATATATATATATCAAGACTGCAAGTAACTAGTGAACCTAAAATATACCTCTTTTGATCTTTCTTGTTTTCTACATTTTTTCCTCTGAACAGCAACCAGGCTTGAATGTGATCACAGAATACATAATTGGGTACATTTACCCGGAACGACCTGTTGCTAACATGTGCTTCAAGGTGTATGGTTACATTAGCATGGCTCAAGCTCTAAGCTTCGTGGGAGACTTCAAGCTCGGCCACTACATGAAGATTCCACCTCGAGCAATGTTCATGGCACAGGTGAATTTTTTATTTTATTTTGGTCAGTTTTTCCATTTTCTGAAACTCAGTCAGTGTTTTGCAACATATGTAGGTTGTGGGAACTCTGGTTTCGGTGATGGTATACACTGCAACCGCATGGTGGCTGATGGGGGAGATTCCTCACCTATGTGACACGTCTATGCTGCCAAGAGACAGCCCTTGGACTTGTCCGATGGACCATGTTTTCTATGATGCCTCAGTCATCTGGGGACTCGTTGGGCCCCGAAGGATCTTTGGGGACCTTGGTGAGTACGGGTTGGTGAACTGGTTCTTCCTTGGCGGTGCCATTGCCCCTATCCTTGTCTGGATGGCACACAAGGCCTTCCCACAACATAAATGGATTTGTCTCATCCACATGCCCATCCTGTTAGGCTCCACATCCATGATGCCCCCAGCCACCGCAGTGAACTTCACCAGTTGGATCGCCGTCGGGTTTTTCTCTGGCTTTTACATGTACCGGTACCACCCAAATTGGTGGAAGCGCTGCAACTATGTCCTCTCCGGTGGTCTGGATGCTGGAACTGCTTTCATGACAATACTGATATTCCTTGCTCTGGGATCTCGAAACATTGGTCTTAGCTGGTGGGGAAACAATCCCGAGGGCTGTCCTTTGGCTGCTTGTCCAACTGCACCAGGGATCGTTGTGGATGGCTGTCCAGTTTTCTGATCTTGATGTTTCCTTTTGCTTTTAGTTTTTAGGATACTCTTGAATAGAATATTTCTTTTTTCCTGTAAATAATTTATAGCGTTGAGTTTGTTTGGTATTCACAAAGCTACATGGTCGACCTAAGAATTGTGAACGATTATTTGGCTATAGATTTAGTTGTGCTTTTTTTAGAAAGTGTTCAATCTAATATCTATTTTTTTTTTCAATTACAATATCAATTTACTCTTAAGATCTTCTATTGAAGTACTTACCGCCTTAGAGGAAAAAATATCCACAAACACCCCTTACGGCGAACTATGAAATCGCAATTCGAATGGAAAACTTCGCAAGCCTTCAAGCTAGAATGACATTGGCAAGTTTAATATTTCTTCTATATAGTTCCCGTGGAAGAAAACATACAAGAATTTACAATAATATTTTAATTTTCATGCGTGAATGAAATTGAACTGCATATCAATCAGAAAAAAGAAGACTGAGCACCTAGCACACCCAATTGGACAAGTATTTTGGCAGCTAGAGATTTTATCTCTTTTAGATCACTACCTTTCTTTTGAGCTATGTCAACTAGTGGCATCTGAGCAGAACTTCCATATTTTCGCTTTAACTCGTCAAGTTGAAATATCATCTCTAGGCTCTTTAGGCATTTACCTTGCAATCTTTCGGAGTTTGAACTCAGTAACTTTATAATTGCTGCAATGGCATTAGCTTTATCAAGAACCCTACTGCCAGCCTGCGGTTTTTGGGGATCGATCAATGTCATAAGAGCATCGAGAGATGCTTCACAGGTTTCAACATCTTGCTCCCCGAGCATTTTCACAAGGGGCTCGACCGCATTAGCCTCTAAAATGCAGAATGAAGACTCAACCCCACAAATCCTCAAGTGTGCGGGGCAGCTAGCATCCGATGCAGAAATGCAACGCTGAAAAATCCTGAATTTCTTAACTGGCTTGCTCAGGCTTTTTGAACTTTCTGAAAGTTGCTGAAGTGCAATGGCTGCCTTTTTTTTGGTGAAAGCAGTTCCGGAAGCTAAAAACTGTACCAGCACCTTTATGAGGCCGGCTTCAGCTACACTCCTCTGCCATTCTTGGTTTGTGGAAACTGTGAAGCGACAAAGAGTTCCGACAGCATTCTCCACCACCTGCCTTTTGTATGAGGTATCTCTATTCCCATCCGCGAGACGCATGTAAATGATTCGAAGCACCTCGGCATCTAGAAGCCACTGAGTCATCTCTGAACTCTTTGGAAGATTATCTACAATACCAAGTGCAGCAGCAATCTCTTCAACGTCATTAGAAGTCTCAATGATTCCGAGCAAGGCTTCAATGCATCTCTGACTGACATGCTCCAAGAAGGTGTCGTCATCTCCATCTTTTGTCAAGAGGTAGAAGAGCTTCACCGCATTTGCTCGAACAGCGTGGTGGTTGGCCTCGCATAGCTGAACCAAAACTTGGACAGCAGATAGCTGAGAATCATGTAGACATGTAAAAATCCATTAAAATAATCAATTAAGAAAGGACCTTTTTTTGTGATGGTTTTGAAGTTTCCCTCTTAAGATCATGGAAGCTGAGAACTTTAACAAGGACGACTACCTGTCGTAACTTCATTCTGATGTCTAAACCAAAAGGAGACTGGCACAGTGCCTCGAAGGATTTGAGAATGTTTTGTTGTACGTCGGGTCCGGTCAGAGATATGAGGGAGAAAAGCTTAAAGCAGTCTTCCTCAGATTCCAACAACAAAGCCCGCTCTTCATTAGATTCCTGGTTGGTGGTTGATATGGAAAGATGCATAACTGTGGCGGCCACCTGTTCACGTAGCGCTGGTAACTGTAAGCTGTGACGATAAAGAACTTCAAACAGCGGTCCAACCACTCCTTCCCTGATCATTTGCAGGCCATTTTCTGGTAACTTAGAAAGTTGCAGAAGACATTTAACAGCCACTTTCTTCATCTCCAAGTCACTGTGTGAGAGCATTTGGATAAGTGGCCCCAATGCCCCATCTTTAACGATCAATAGTTTGCTGTGATCAGTCAACTCGGTTTCTGCCAGAGTTTCAGCCATGCTCACTCTGATATCTTCAGGTCCTGCATCACATCACAAACCAAAATTGTAAAGAGTTTAAAACAGATTAGCGAATTTAAGATTTTTCCAGGAGGATTAGTCCTTTTTGTGCAATTTTTGAAGGATTTTCATCGTGGCATCTACTAGAACACCATGGGATTAATGCCGATCAAATTTAAAAGAATACAATGAAAAAACTAACACCACGACTTCCCAGCGTACCTGAACAAAGATGCTGCAAAAGTGGTTTAAAATAATTTGCCTTCGCCATTTGTTTAACATTCTGATCAAGGAAAGACAGATTCTCTAGAATCTCCTGTGCCTCTCTTGCATTTTGATTATCGCCACTTTTCAACATAGTCGCTAGGAGGAGTATGCAGCCCTGAACGTTTCCCATTGAATCTCGCACTGTATCTCTTGCAGAGAGTTCCAACAACAAATGCAATGCTAACTTACTCTCCTCGTGTTGACGTGCAAGTGAATGAACAATGGATCCCAATGCATTATCAACATTAGCGATTTTTTCCTGCCACAAAGTGAATTCAGTTCATGACTGGGAAGTATCTTCTATGTCAAATAAGCATTCTACAAAAGTTTTTTGGTAAGAACATCAAATTGTAGAAGAAAGGTTTCGTTGGTTTGAAAGTACCTTATTTTCTTCAGTATCCTTTGCAAGAATGGAAAGGATGCTAAGTGCACGCTTTCTTATTTCTCGATTTTTCGCACTAAGAAGTCCGATGAGAACTGGTATGTAGTCCTCCATTGTCACCCATTCGCGATGCAAATCTCTTTCTGTGCATAACTCCTGCACCTTGCTTAAGGATTGCAGCACTTCTTCCTCTTCATTCGACTGGAGTTTTTGTTTGGTAGATACGATGGTGATAATGGTGTTTCTATCTCTCCATTCTTCAATGGACTGCTGAAGAGTTCTATTCGACCGAAGAGCTGAAGTGTCCAAAGGAGTATTTGTCAATGGACATAGACTTTTCCCTTCTACAAACCATTTCTCTATTGCACTTCTCTCAAATGTCTGGCCAGAGGAAGTCTCAACGGGGTCCACCATAACCTCATGAGTGAGGCTGCAATAGAACCCTTGAAGAGGCTGCAAAGGTTGACTGCCTAAAGAGTTTCTCCTTTCGAAGTACTTCTTCTCTTTCTCCTCAGCGGATGTCGTAGCATCTGCATTCTCAAGCAAAGCAATAATCTGCTCCATTTGCAAAGCCTCTTCCTGTTCTTTCCTCTGCTTGGTGTCTTCAATCTCACGCTTGAATTCTTCATACTCCTTCTTCAGCGCAGACTGCTCGGTTGACAACCCAAGAGCCTCAGCAATCTGAATGAGCAAGTCGTTCGCATAAGACCGAGCACCATTTCTCTCTTGTATTCCCAACTCAATCTTTGCCAATATCTCTTCCTCGGCAACTGCTGCACGGTATTCGGCTTCCAACATGTCCTTACACAGGTTACTAATCTGGCTATTTATCGACAATGAGCCATCTAAAGAAGCCAAAGGGAATAAGCTTAGCGCCCAACTAATCTCTTTAGTACTCCTATCTAACTGATTAACGATCTTCCTACAATTGACTAAGAGATAAACCTTGTTCCTTTTGCTGCACTCCACAACTAACTGCTTAGCAACCTTCAACTCTCGGTCAAGAATCTCTAGAGAAGTCGTTAAGCTCTCCGAATGGTCGGGGTTTTGCTTCGCAAGCTCTTTCAAGATGGCCGATGTTTTCTCCAAGTATGTTGAGAATCTTCGGAAATTCTCTTTCTGAAACAAAACTTCTCTAGCTGCTTGTGCAGTTTCAAATAAGCCATGGACAATGTGATTGAGTACCTCAGAAGCCGGAACCAGCGAGAGACTGATGATCACATCCTTGGCCATTCTCCAATGAGATTAAAATACCAACCTCGAGCTTCAATTGAACCGAAATTCAATCAGAAAAAGGTGGTAACCTGATCAGTTCACTGTTCAGAAAGAACGACAACCCAATTCACATTCTTTTCATATCAGACCTGATAATAAAGAAGCCTTCTTCATATGGCTCTAATATTCTCTTAATATATATATATATATATATATATATATTTATTTATTATGTGCATATGTGTGTGTGTATATATGTGCAAGAATTTGAAGAAGAAACGAATGGTTGATCCTTGTGTTCTAAGTGGTTTTCATTTATTGGATTTGTTGACTATCGTAATCAGCTAAATCCAAAAAAAAAAAAAAATTGCGAACACAAAAATCTTATCTTTCTTAACCAACTAGAGCTTCAAAATTCTCGAAATAAGTGAAATTAAAACAAGAAAAAATAGCAAAAATACAACCTTGTAACATTACTCTGTTTGGTAGCTAAGAAAAGACGACGAGTTTCTCGGTTCTTTCCCCGTTCGTCAGCCACCAAACAGGGAGAAAACATCACACTTTTTTCTTTTTCACTTTGCCCTCAAATTCTCAGAAACCAAACAAGAGAAAAATGATAATAATAATAATAAAGAAAACAGCATTCTAAACGACTCAACCGAAACAGAGAGAGAGAGAGAGAGGACTGACCTGACATAACAAGTTAAAACAAGATAGAGGTATATCTTTGTCGGGCTTGATTTTCCGAGAAATGTAGCAAACTTTCCGGAAAAAAAGCCTAAACCAGAAAATCAACTAGGCCTCCATTGTTAGCATATAATCACTCGCCAATCTGGAGGTTCTGAGAATCAAGTCAACTTTCGCCTCTCTGGCGTGGTCTTGCCGTCTGTTTGCTCAATTAAATTCTTAAATAAATCATATTTTCCTTCCGTATTTTTATAGTTGTTTTTTTTTTTTCCGGAAAATAAACTCAAGTTTTTCAACCTATCAGATCTCGCCACGTCATTAGACGAGTACGAGAATTTCTTTGAAATTTGGTCTTTTCTATAGCAAAAAAGTCATCTGACTCGCGGGGTGTAAATAACACGTTTTCGCACTCAACGACCGCGTTTTATTGGAAAAAAACAGAAGGTTAAAGCTAATTTTGGCGCCAACGTAACGGTCAAGACTCAAGAATTCCCTTTCGACATGTTTGGACATCGGGATATTCATTCACCAACTTCGGACAGGGTAATCCAAATCGAGGTTAATTTAGTTTTGCCTTTCTGTCCTTATTTATTTATTTTACTAGATCCATATAGAAAGTTTTACATTTTGGTCAACTTTCTATGCCTTTGGGTGCATGTTGCATCTTCTTCGTCACAAAATCAAGTTGAGTATGGTCGTCTTTTCACTATAAGAATATAAATTGTTGTTGAATGGTATTGTTCAAAATCAAGTGGACTGACTAACCTAGAAGACCATAGACACTTCAACTTGCGTTCCATGGCTTTCTCATTTAATTATGCAGGGTCCATCTCATTTTTAGTCTCGAATTATAAACTAAATTTCAATTTAATCCTTCTTATTTTTTAAATGTTTCGAATAGGTCCTAATCTATTAAAATGTTTCAAATCAGCCTTTATATATATTTGAGAGTTGAAATCTTGATAAACTATATGGATCGCATGTCTATTTTCATAAATAAAGTTTTTTCTTATTTGTTGACTTCGTTTGGATTGCAATCCAATTTTGGAGAGGAAATTTTTTTTTTTGTTTTAAATGAAAAACCATTTTGAGAATAAAACGGTGTTTGGATATGTAAAAAATTTTCTTTTTGAAAACAAAAATTTATTTATAATGATAAAAAATGATGTCAAGAATTGTGCATTGTGAGAAGATTTAAAAAAAAATTCCTTTTCTTTAAGAAAAAGATATTGTACAAAATAAATTCGAAAATGATATAGTTTTATTTTTCAAAGTGAAAGAATTATGGAAAAAGTTAGGAAAAACACTTTTGTCCAAAAAATTTTCAATTTCCAATGTTGGATATGCGATCCAAACTTAGGGAAAGTCATTTTAAATGACTGTTTTGATAGTAAGATGATATTTAGATGTATAACAAAATTTTCTTCTTGAAAAATAAAAAGTTGTTTGGAATGAGAATAAATGGTATTGGGAATAGTATATTTGGTAAAGCTTTTAAAAAGATTCCAAAAGGATTACAAAAGGGTGCTATATAAAGCAAATTTAAAAATAAGATAACTTTCCTTTTTCAAAATACAAAGAATGATGGAAAAAGTTAGAAAAAAAAAAACATTCTTTTGTTAATTTAATTAGACATGCGGAACAAACATGGGGAGAACAATTTTGTTGACTAATATTGGTTTTGGAACGTTTAAAAATTAGGTTCAAAGGTCAAAAATGAGATCAACCCTTGTAAATTTTTGTAATAATTGAAATAATTAATAAGTGGGGCTTTTAAGTTTGAAATCCGGAAGTGTTTTATTTATTTATTTTTAATAGATGGGAGCTAAAAAAAAAAAGTTTCTTTCCTAATTCTCCGATTACATTCTTAAAGTCTATCATCTCACTTATTTTATCAAGGGTCTGAAGATGAGCTTGTGCATCGAAGGGGCCTTAATTAGTTGCAAGATTCTCAGCTCATGGTATTCGTTCTCGTTTGTGCTTAATTTTTGAGTGATTAATCAGCTAATTAGGCTAATGAAAAGTTCTTGCATATATATACATATATATATGTATTATATTTTTAAATAATTAAGAAAAGTTGTCTTAGGGAAGACATTGGTTTACAAAGATAATTCCGAGCTATTTGTATGGAGCCTGTTGGCACTAGGCAATCAAAAAGCTTTCAATGCTGCTAAGTGGGAAAGCTTGAGGCTTTTCCTGATCTTGCGGGATATATATATATATATATATATATATGTAAATTTATATATCTACAAATATTTTGCTTGATTGGAATAAATTATTCTACTTGGTTATCACATCATCAATAGCCCTTTATTTTAAAAGAATAATGAACCATCAACATATTAAATTTTGAATTCTAACTCATATTTTTAATCTTTTTATTTTAAAAACTTATTAATAAAAAATAACAATTTTTATCTCACATAAATTGATATTCTAAAATTAGTATTAAAATTGATACACTAAACATTGTTATTAAAAAAATGAGTATTCAATTATAATTGATCTTTTCAGACATACATAGATAGATTTGCAAAATCTGATAAGAGAAAGAAAGGGCAGAGAAATGTCACTTCATCAATGAAAAAAATTCTTCAACTTTTCTGCATCATATATATGTTCAAAGTCACGGTCAACCACTCACTAGATTTCTTTTACTTGTTAAAAAACTGAAGAGATTCCTATAGTATTAATTCTAAAATCTTCTTTAGGCAAACTGCAGGACTAAATGAAAATTGTAAAAAAAAAATTTGCAAGTGGGATGGCCATAGTACTACCAACTTAAAAAAAAAAAAAAAAAATCAGCTTTACCTGTGTGCGCTCATTGGACCTAGATAACTTGGACGGCTAAATGCTGAACAATATTATAGTATAGAGTATAGCATTTTTGTATTCCTACATCTATTTGTATCGATCAATTAAGTTTCCTCCACATGTTTTATAATATAAATATTAGGTACATGGAGTATAGATCTTATCTGTCATCTTAAGTGTTATTTAGAATTGGTCTTTCTGTTTGATATACATACATACATATATATACATATATATATATATGGTTTTTTTATTTGAAATATTTTTATGGTATTTGACATGTAAATGGTTGGAGTTTTCAAAAGCTACTTGGCGTCAACGATTTACTCAGTACGAGGTTGGTTTCTGAGATTTTAAGATTACAACTTCAATAATGTTACCCTTTAGTTAAAGCTTTGCTTGAAATTAATGCGTGTTAATATAGAGATATCATGGTCAACAGACATGGACAAGTCTATAATCTGTTACAAATGGTTAAACCATTGGAGCAGGTGATAAATGATGATCAAACGGGCAAAACTAATTAAGCTTCATTATCATAAATAGCAGCGCTCTCTGGTGTGACAAGGCCATAGCAAAACATTTTCTGCTTGGAAATGCAACACCATGCATGCAAATACCACGCGCGCGCACCATAATGTGTGTGTTGTGCACTGCCTATCCACGTGGGAACATGATCATGTCAGATATGGCATCGGATACTGATTTCCTGCAAGGCTTTTCCTTAGCTCTGCCAAGCTTATAACAGTCCAGAAATTTGACAATATAGGACAAATTCAACTTCTAATACCCCTTTTTTACACAAATTGTGTTAAGTAAATGGATGTTAAATAGACTTGGATATAAGTCATTTCCAAAAGCTAGTTCAACGGGAGAAAGTGTTTATTGCAAATATAAACACCATAACATTCCCTGGGGGATAAAATTCAATTTCTAACATCTTCTACCTGCTGGAGTCTTCATTTGGATAAATTCAAAGTGCTTGTTCTAAATATAAACACATAACATTAATGTAGGATAAATTCAACTTCTAACACCCACTTTTATGCATAATACTCTCAGATCGTACACTGAGATAGACGATTAAGACCAGTAACTACCTGTATTTTGGACAGAGTTAGATGTGGACTTCGGGAGTGAATAGGGGCAAAGGGGAAATTCTAGGTAACCCCCTTTCACATTTATCAGAAATTCACTCAGAAGGTATCCTAATTTTTGACCATATGGCCATTTGTACCTCTGTTCACATTTCATCTCTTCAAATTAAAATTTGGTAAAGAGCATACCCTATATTGTTCAGATGAAGAGAAGAACCTATGATATGCTTTTCGATAAATTTCCAAGCACTTTCTGTTCTAGTGTTTTGTGTATGTCTGGTAAAATATTATTCATTACCTGATAATTTTGGCTTTGGCAACAAACTCCAGATACTATATGTGATGATGCATGTTCTGATGCTGCGCTGATGGTGTTCTCAAGAGGAAAGATATACATCTAAACCACTAGTCAATCCCGTTGACTTTTGCTGCCAATGGTACTTTGCAAACCAGAATCGTAAATCACTGAAATACACACGAATTCACAAACACACACACACACACACATATATACAGATCACACAAACACATAGATTCATATCAGTTTATGCAGGAAACTGATTTTCTGATCAAGAGAGAGCACAATATATTTAGTAGCTACGATATATGTTGGTCACTTTTCAACTCTAAAATAAGCTTAGGAATGAACATGATGGCCCTATCATTCAAATCATAAAGAGAAGAACCGATGATTAGCTTTTCGGAAAATTCCCACACTTTGTGTTCAAGTATTTTGTGCATGTGTGGTAAATTATATTATTCATTATCAGATCATTTTTGGCTTTGGCAACAAACTCCAGAAACCATGTATGGTTGGTGATGGGTGTTGTTTAGAGTAAAGATGTGCAAATCTAAACCACAACTCAATCCTGTTGAATTCTGCTGCCAAACACACATATTTACATGCAAATACACAAATATATATACATCTCTACAGACAAAAACACACATA
Organism: Ficus hispida; assembly: GCA_025413025.1. Lineage (NCBI taxonomy): Eukaryota > Viridiplantae > Streptophyta > Magnoliopsida > Rosales > Moraceae > Ficus > Ficus hispida. Next base: position 18,796,184 of record CM046364.1, read on the forward strand.
TTCGGATATTAGTTTATGCAGGAAACTAATTTACTGATCAAGAAAGAGTACAATATTTTCCAGCTACGATACATATGTTTGGTTTAATGGAAATAAAAATAAATAAAAACAGAAACAGAAGATTTTCAGCGAGTGGACGACAAGAAAGCCCTATATATATATATATATATATATGAATATATGTTTATATATGTATATATATTATATATGCAAAAAGCATACAAGAGTGATATTGATTCGGCTCGTTCCCTCGTCAGAAAGCCTTGCTCAATTCGTAAGCAACGATGGATGGAGTATGAGCCGAATCAATATCACGCCATGTCTACTTCTGCAGAAATGGTGGTGATGAGCAGCTTCTAATTTGTAATATATTTTATGAGCTTTGTTTTTTAATGACTCACAGAGATAGAGCTCATAAGCTGAGGTGGTTTTCAGAGAGCTGGACTTTCCTTCTTATTTATAGGACTAATGTAGGAGTTATGTTACTATTCCTCCCAAAAATTACAACTGATGGAGAGGTATAATCAACTCCTTTAAACATCAACTATTATCAGGTTCGGGAATTCACCTAAAACATTATCCGTTTGGGCATTTACTTCGATGAGTCCCTTATGAATCCGTATATGCACTTAACAGATGGGGCATAGATACTTTTTTGAGGCCCAAGCCATATAGGTCACCTCTCAAGTTCAAGTATGCTCCTGCATCATTCTCCTCTCTTTAAAAAATGCCCCCTCCATGGGGCATTCATGGGGGACTTGAACTTTATACTTCCTGCTCTGATACCAACCAATGTAAGAGTGGTGTAACTATTCATCCCAAAAGTTATAACTGACTAGAGAAGCGCAATCGACTTCTTTAAACATCACCCGCTACTAGACTCGGGAATCTACTCCAAGCACTATCCGTTTAGGCTCTTATTTTGAGGAGTCTCTTACGAATCCGTAGGCACACTTAACGGACAGTGTTAGACATTTCTTCGAAGCCCAAATCACATAAACTGCCTTCCAAATTTAAATATACTCCTGCATCAAAGACTTTTTTTTTAATGGTATTCTCGGTTATTAAAAACAAACGAAAACCCTTTCGAATTTTAATTATCCAAACCCTTTCTTTGTTTTTAGCTTAGTTAGTCCAAATGGGGTATTTCTATACATAGGACTTGACCAAGGCTTATTTGCCAATCCTGTGGACGGTTTTTCCATAACTAAAAGGAGAGTACTAATTCAGGATAAGGAAGGAACTTTTATCATGTTCGGATTAAAAAGAATTTTTTTTTTAATAAATATATTTGGCTTATTAAAAAGAATCCCACTGGCCATCCCTTTCATTGCCTTCACCCCCAAAAATAAATAAATAAATAAACAACTGCAAAATGGAAGAATATCAACTGTAGCCCTGATCCCATATTCACGTGAAGTAGCAAAGGTTAAGGCAGTGGCACGTCACTACAACGAAGTGTAACAAATGTCATTGTTGCTAAACCCACCTGGAGTAATGCTACTGGCTACTGATCGTAAATTAGTCAAAATTTTCGGGTTTTGAAGATTATAATTCTATTATTAAACGCATAAACATGGAAATTTCATGGTAAGGTGCAAAAAAAATATTTACATATATTGCTTCTGAACTATTATATATCTTTGACAAATTTTGTTAGATTAAAATATTTTATATTTATACCAATAAGAATTGATTCGATTTGATTTAACAGTAATTGTACAATTTAATGGTTTATTTGGATCACAAACTAATTTGGTATTCTATTACAATAAAATTGATATATTTTAAAATACGTTTGATCTCTCTGTTAATTATTATATTCAAATAAAATGTGTGTTTATATTGTTTATATTTGAATAGTCATTTTAATGTGTATTGATGAGAGAGAGAAAGAATATGTGATGTGATTGATAACAATATATAAAAATTAAAATAAATAAATGAATTGTTAAATAAATAGGTGTACCGTTCAAATTGACGTGTATTTAAGTATAATATATAAATGAATCAAATGAGTATTTATATAATATTACAGTTGAATGTGTAATTCAAACGAAGTATTATGATATAAATTTCTTTAGAAATAATCATATTTTACAAGAGAAATACAATGTTAAATTAAAAAGAACTTTGAAGATTTTCATTTGATAAGTCTTAAGTACGTACTGTGAAATCAGAAATGCTCTAACGATGCTGGAGAAAAATAAAAGAAAACATATTGTCTGATGAAATCAAGCCACGTTATCTCACTGTCATAAGTTAATGATGCCCCTTAAGTATACTCCCAAATATGATCTGTCTTGGTTTCTATGCATGTGAGTTAATTAAGGAAATAACCTTTAAATAAATGTCTAATAAATAATAATATCATCACTTTGAATATAAAACTGTAAACCTAACTCTAAGCCATGAAATCTTGGGAAAAGTAGAATATTCTCTTCCCTAATGGGAAATTCAAAGGTCTTGCTTTTGTAGAACAACAAATAAATAAATGCAAAAAGGGAAGTCATATATATTTTTTATTCTTTTTATAAATATTAAAGAAATTACCGGCTGAGTTCAACTTCAAACCGACTTTTTCAAATTTTTTTTTGTTTTTTTTTCCCTTTAAAAGTAAATTAATTTTAACATTCACATCTTCAAAATATCTCTTTTACATTTTTAAATATACTCAAACTTTAAAAAACCATAATTTTCTTATGTCAAGCGATATAATATGATTTTTTAAAAATTTTACATAAATGACTAAAGTAATAAAATAAGATCAATATTATTTTTTTTTGAATATATATTAAGTTTTAAATATTTTACTTATCGTAATTTATTTTCAATCAAATACACATTTTTAAAAACCAACTCATTTTCAATTAAAAAGTTTTCTAAACTCCAACTACAATTGGTATTTCAAATGGATATCATTCATGAGATAACATTTTCATTTGTTTAGAGAGAGGGAATTAAAAAAAAAAGAAGAAGAAATAAAAAACTCTGCACCACAACAGTGGAAAATATTAAAACAATCTCCTGAAAATTTTCTATCACGTGCACATATTCTAATGTTATTGGCAAAAAATTTCCAATCATGTAGAGTAATGTTAGTTGATAAATACAATAAAAGACAGTTAAAGAGAGATAGACGATGCAACAAAAAGTAGAAAAATTAGGTCGCATCTTGATGTTTCTATTGCTATTGGTGGAAGTTTCTTTAATTAATATAGCCTAATTAACTTATGCTAACTTTGACTTTCCTTCAAATTAAGGAATTTAATATCAATTTTAGAGTACTGTTGATTCCCATTAATGCACAGAGATTGTCCTTTCTAGTAAATATTCTAATTGATCCACAACTCATAAAGTAAGATTAATCTATTACCATAATTTTAATATTTATTACACACATGTCCGAGAATCATTACTAGCTGTCATCCAATCCAAAGGACTCTATGGTGGGGTTTAACGCTTTCATTGTTTATAAAATAACAACGATAGGTATGTCGGTGATGTCCAGCACTATACATTATTAAAAGACGGATCTCATTTAATTTATCTTCTGCTAATTATGAGACTAAGCATTAAGACCATAATAATTATTTAAAAATTGTGTAATATTTTATTTTTCAGAACTGTCCTTTTTTAAACTTATCAAGGCTCATCTTAGGTTTGTTTTGGTCCCACAAGACTTTATGTTAGGTTTATTTTTCTCCTTTCTTTGTGAGGCTCTATTATTTTGTTTGGAAAAATCAAACATGAATTGATTTAATTACTCTTTGAGGAAATGTATTGCGACTATTGATTCTTGCTCTCACAATTAAGAATATATTACAGAATTCTCATCTTCGCAGTATATATATATATATATATATATTGATGAATGGTTAGAAACCGATGGGGAAGAATACGCTAGTTGACTGTACCACTTTGCAAAAGAGATTAGGAGAATATCTGGCACGATAAAAACTGTTTTTTTTTTTTTTTTTTTTTTGGTCACGAGGTGGTTGACTTGCAAAGAATTATTGGTGCAGAATAAAATGGAAACACGAAATTGGAGAGAGAAAAAGATCGGCACTTTTGAGAAAGTAATCCACTGGCACCTATATTTAAATATGTATGTACACAGACATATTTTATGTGCCTGTATATATTATTAAGACGGGAAGAGATGTAATTATGTAAACATCCAAGGGAAAACAATTTGAACGAGGAAAGGGCCGAAAGAAAATGTTAAAAAAACAGCGACACATAAAATATATAGATGTATATGTCAAATCCCTAAATCATCAGGAAAAAAATAATAATAATAAAACAACAACTAAAGAGTAGAACGACAATAAAAGTTTAAAACGACAATGAAAGACAACACGACATATAACTGAAAAAAGAAAATTAAATAATCTAAACTGATAAACGAGGCAAAGAAACAGCAAATAATTCGAGTATGACATAGAGACCGATAACAAAAAGAAAAAATATACATGGAAATGTGAAACTATAACTGAACAGGAAAAGGACAATAAATACCTTAAACGATAATAAAGTGTAAAACGACCAAAAAAAAAAAAAAAAGCAAACAATAAGTGCGTAAAAAAGAAGCAAAGAAAAGAAAACATCACTCAAGAAAGAAAACAAGAAAACAACCGAAGGAAAGCGACAACTAAGCTGGAAGAACGGAAAAAACGATAAATAAAAAAAACAAAAAAGTAGAAATAAAAAGGGGGCGAACAATGTCATAACATAAATGAGAAAAAAAAAAAAAAGAGAGAGAGAGAGAGAGCAACTACGGGAAAAAAATTTTCGAAAAAGGAGAGCAACGTTAATGACGGCTTAGAACTACCAAAACAAAAAACGACAATAAAAAGTTCAAACAACAACAACTGTGAAAAAACGACAAGAATAGTGGAAATGATGAGATTTTTCAAACGACGGAAACGAGTCAAACGACATCAAATAACTTTTCCCTTCCTTTTTTTTTTTAATGGAAATTTAAAAGTTGGGACACCCTTTTGAGAAAATTGTGGAAACAACCACTGAAATAGGTATGGTTATGCTTTTTGTCCTCTTTAGTATTTGTTTGGATTTTAACCCCTCACATTCATCTAATTAAAAATAAAACAAATAAAATTATTAAAATTGAAATAATAATTCAAATATGTGCTTTAAAGGGACAATTCTACAAATCACTCCTATCTTTTTGTAGTCCTTGATGACAGAGAATGGCATTGCTAGGCTTTCACACTGTTCTTTGTAACCCATGACCTCCTCTTAATTGGGCCTTCACCGAGAACTCTTCTGAGATGGGCCCAAGCAGAATTGTCCAATCTCAATTTGGGCTGGTTTATTTCTTAAGCCCAAACTTACACGTTGAAATGGCCCAACGGAAATCTAATGAAAACACACACAAAAAAAAAAAAAAAAAAGAGAGGGGAGAAAAAAAAAAAGGTATTATCATTCTGAACTTTAAGATAGTTCCCATTTTACTTTAAATTAGTTTAACTTAAATCTCTTTTACTAAAATTTTAGTTAAATACAAATAGAAAAGGGGGAATTTGTCTTACACAATCCCTTCTGATTGGATTTTTACTATAAGGAAATAGAAAAAGATCATGCGACTATAAGATGGACATTTCAAACATACTTTAGTTGAACATTTGGAAATATTTTGATTGAAAATAAATAATTGTTTGAAGTTTTTACGTTGGTTAAAAATAAACTGTGATGATTAAAATATATTAAAACTTAAAATATGTCTGAAAAAATAAAAATAAAAATTTTATTTCGTTTATCTTATTATTTTATATAGTTTTTAAAAAAATTATCATATTGATTTAAAATAAGAAAATTATAGATTTTAAAATTTTAATTTTTTTAAATTAAAAAGTGGATTTAAAGATACAAAAAGTAAAATTGATTTACGGTTGAAGAAGAGACAAAAAAAAAAAAAAAAAAACATTGGAAAAACTTCAAGCAGACTACATGCTCTAAATGTCCCCTACGCCCTTTTCGTCTATCTATTTTTAAGTGTGATTAATTCCAATTTCTGGGGATAAAAAGAGTGTTTTTTAAATTTATGAGCCAAAAATAAAAATGACAAAATTTAGGGCGATAAAACAGAACATTAAAAAAAAAAAAAAAGACCAGCGAAAGGACTGTCAAAAGGTCTCTTCCTCTAAAGCTCTCTCTCTCTCTCTCTCTCTCTCTCTGTTTATGGAATAAATTAAGTCGGATACGCACGTCATAGGGCTTTGAGATCGCACTGAAGCATTGGCAATGGCGGAACCAGCACCAGAACCAGTCCTTTACGAGACACGCCGTCACGCTTCGAGGCCGTACACTCCCAATTACCCTCCTCAAAAGGTTCCCAATTCATCTCTCTCTCTCTGATTCCTTCGTCTTCTCATCACTCAACCTCGCATTTCTGAATTCTGCGATTCATTCATTCATTCATTCAAATCGCCTTCTTGATTTTCTGTCGCTGTTTTTCTGAGTTCAGGCCGATAATGGTGCTCGTGGCGGCTTTATTTCGATGCTTTCAGTTCAAGGTACATCGAAAATCTCTCTTTTATGTTAGCCAGTTGATTATAGAAGTTAATTTCTTATTAGTTCAATTTTGATCTTAATTGTGTTTCACGAATTCTCGTTTTTGGAGCTTGTGATCGAAAAATTCTATTCAATAGTGTTGTTATCAAGGATTAAAAAATCGATAATTCCATCGAAACCACCCATATTTTGGCATTACCGATACCAAAAGAGGAGTGCAGAACCTTTTTTGTTGAATGTCGGAGAAATTTCAACGGAAATTTCAATAATATTTTGGTATCAAACATCAGTTAAAATTTTGTTAAACGTTGTTTCCTATAGGCGTGAGTAGACTTAAAGAAAAATGGTTAGAGACCAAGCAACCTAGAAAATTGAGAAAATTAGCATCCTTATTTATATCACCAAGCGGCGAGCGTGTGGCTGTGGCTGCTGGAAATCAGATCACTGTTTTGCAGAAGAAGGATGACTACTCGAAGCCATGTGGAACTTTTACTAGTAAGTTTATTTCTTGGCTGTTCTTGTTGAGCTGCATATAACTAATCCAATCATGCGTTTCGGCTATCAGGTTGCATCATATTTAGTATTTTTGTCAACTATTGATTGATTTCTGCAGCAACAGCTGTTTCTTGTCGGAGCGTTTTCTAACTTGTGGAACTTATAGCAGCTAGCAGCCCTGTTACCTTTTTGGCTGGAACTTGGTCTGAAAGCCATGATGTTCTTGGAGTTGCTGATGATATGGATACTCTATATTTTATCAAAGCAAATGGTGAAGAGATAATGAGGGTACTGAAGAGGCAGTTGAAAGTTTCTTTACCTATTGTAAAAATGATTGCAAATGATGATTCTAATGTGCAGAAGTCATTGTTGTAAGTGCTACTTTTCGGTCCACAGCATCTACATCTATGTGTAGAGGATATTTATCAAGAGCAGTACTGTATTGAACTTGAGTTTCTCTATGTCGTTATAGTATCTATTTTTTTTATTTTTTATTTTTGCTGTGTGGTTCAAACAAAAACTTGATGCATATTTGGTAATTGCTAAATTCAAGTGAAAAATCTTTCCAGGTGTAGCTTCACTATTGTGACATCAGATGGCTCCCTTCAACGTATTGAGATTGGTCGGGAGCCAAATACCTCTGTTTATAGTGGCTTAACTCTGAAGGGGAAGTTGGCGCAAAATATCTGTTGTGTTGACTACCATCCGAAACTCTTTTTGTTTGTTGCTGTTACCTGCTCTGAGAGCATCACACCAAATAATGGTTTGTTTCCGCTTCATTTTCCATTTAGTTTTTATTATACCTCTGTATACTTGTGACTGTTTCAACTTGTGACAATTTTATAGGCAACATTACATTTCATATGCTTGAGTACCAGGAAGTCTTTTACTGGTAATATTAATTGCAGATTAGTTCTTTATGTATGTTTCAGGATCTTGTAATCTTTCTCTTTGGTGTCAAAGTAATGTCATGGACATAGAACAGCTGTTCTTTACAAAGTTTGAGGGCTTGTTTTCCAAGCCAAAAGGTCATGTAGGTCCGTTAGCATTCCCAAAGGTGCTAATCTCACCAGAAGCTGAGTTTGTTTGTACTCTCGATGTGATGGGCTGCATTCACGTTTTTAAGCTGGATAAGCAATGTTTTTCACTTTCAAAATTAACTGGAGAGAGATATGGTCTGCAAGAGAGAGGTGATATTGTAGATTTTACTTGGTGGTCTGACCAAATTATTGCTGTTGCAAAAAGGACTGGAGTTGTTACCATGATTGACGTACTTAGCGGTTTAAAGGTTCAGGAGAATGATCCCGTATACTCTATGCCTGTTATAGAAAGAGTTTATCAGTTTCAAGGAAACCTGTTTCTTTTGGAGAGTATATCATCTGCGAGAGAAACTCTAACCGATGACAGGGGTGCAGGTGACTCACGTTGTATAGAGCAGATAACTGATGATAGGTTTAGTCATCTTGACGTTTCTAAGTTGAGCTGGAACCTGATGACATTTTCCAAGAGATCTATTCTTGAAATGTATGATACCTTAATTAGCAATAGAAGATATGAAGCTGCCCTAGATTTCGCTGATCGTCATGGGCTGGATAAAGACGAAGTCCTAAAATCGCAGTGGTTGCATTCCACACGGGGATTAAATGAAATAAATACGTATCTATCAAAGATAAAAGACAAGGTTTTTGTACTTTCAGAATGTGTTGACAAAGTTGGACCAACAGAAGATTCCATGAAGGCTTTGCTTGAATATGGATTGTGCCTAACTAACCAGTATAGTTTTTCTGAACGAGAAGATTGGGAATGTACCAAAGTTTGGGATTTTCGTCTGACTAGGCTTAAGTTATTGCAATTCCGTGACAGGTTGGAGACATATCTTGGAATAAACATGGGCAGGTATGGTGCTGTTCTTCTCTAACGATAAATATTATTTGCAAAGGAGCCAGAAGAAAAACTATTAATCTGTGAATGAGAGAATTTTACTGGAAGTCATTTTATTCATCTTTACAGGCTAACGTCAGATTTTTCCCGGTGATAATTTTGCTTATATTGACTTCTGCTTTTAGTTTGTGCAATATTGAGATTTGTGTTCTTTGATGAGTATATATTATCTCAGGATTGTGCCATCTTTGTAGTTTGTTTTCCGGTCATGCAGCATCTAGAATTTTGCTAGCTTTCACCTATTTTTAGTCAAAACTTTAATTGTTATGCAATTCCTGTAACAGTTGCTACTGGACCACTGTTTAAAAACATTGTTTTCTGCAGGTTTTCTGCGCAGGAGTATGCCAAGTTCAGAGTGATGCCTATTAATGAAGCTGCTATAGCACTTGCTGAAAGTGGGAAAATTGGAGCGATGAACCTCTTGTTCAAGCGTCATCCTTATTCAGTGGCGCCTTTCATTTTGGAGATTTTAGCTGCTATCCCTGAAACACTTCCTGTACAAACATATGGACAGCTTCTTCCTGGGAGATATCCTCCATCTGGTACAGTACTGAGAGAGGAAGATTGGGTTGAATGCAAGAAGATGGTAACATTTGCGAATGGCTTACAAAAGAGTCATGAGATTGACGTGCAGATTAGGACGGAACCCATAGTCAAACAGTGCTTAGGTTTTGTTTGGCCATCGACTAATGAGCTTTCAATATGGTACAAGAATAGAGCAAGAGACATTGACAGATCAAGTGGGCAGCTAGATAATTGCCTTTGCTTGCTTGATTTTGCTACTAGAAAGGGCATCTCTGAGTTGAAGCAGTTTCATGAGGATGTCTCATACCTGCACCAACTTATTTATTCTGATGACAGCGACGGTGAAATTAGTTTGAATCTTGAAACATGGGAACAATTATCCGACTATGATAAATTTAGAACGATGCTCAAGGGAGTCAAAGAAGAAAATGTTGTTGAAAAACTTCATGATAAAGCAATTCCGTTTATGCAAAATAGGTTTCATTATACAACTTCAGTCTCTCAAGATCAGGTGATAGACGATCATCTTGCTGCTGATCATGACAAAGCTGAGTCATTCCTGGTAAGATGGCTGAAGGAAATTGCATCAGAGAATAAATTGGACATTTGCTCATTGGTGATAGAGGAGGGGTGTGGTGATGTCAGAAGTAGCAGCTTATTCAAGGATGAAGTTGAAGTTATAAACTGTGCCCTGCAGTGCCTTTATTTGTGCAAAGCAACAGATAAGTGGAGTACCATGGCAGCCATACTGCAAAAGCTTCCACAGATGCCAGGTAATTTTTCTCCTCCTGACTCACACGTCATTGTACTCTTTTGTGTGAGCCGGTGATCAATCAGATTCTTTTTGGTAATCAGCGGTATGTGCTTAACAAAAGCTTAGCGATTTACTACTTGCAATTCAAGTTAATACTTTCTCTGCATGCATGAGTAATATATTTAACTTTTGAAAGAGGCCTTCTCCTCCACAAGCATTTATTGGCATCCCTTTTGTTATTGATTAGCTTGCACTGCATGCTGTTTTGTCTTCATTTGTGTACCTGCCGAGTGGAATCTGTCCCTGTGGTCAATGCTTTTTTTTTGGTTAATTATTTAAAATAGTTTTGTGGATAACATAAAGCTTTTGACTGAACAGGTAGTAAATTATATAATGGGAGCCTGGAGAGAAGATTGAAACTGGCCGAGGGCCACATTGAAGTGGGGAGGCTTCTGTCATTCTATCAGGCTCGTATTTCTTCCTGCTTGGGAACACTTTTGCATTTTTGAATTTTATGGCCCATCCATCCCTCGAGTGCCCTACACATGCAGCACACAAATAAAGTTAAAAAAAAAAAAGGATGTGTGCAATGTGAAATATGAAACCAATGATGTTATATTTATGAGAGAACAATCTGCATGAACTTGTTTTTGGAGGAACATTTTGTACTTGTATTTCTTTAAATTTCAGATCCTGATGCATTAGACTTACCTCGCCATGATCTTGGTGTACTTCAAGCTTGAGATCAGAATGGATTTTGTGGCATAAAATACGTACTTGTTTGACAATATGATTGACTCTAAAACATTTTAATTGATTACATTCTTGCAATATATCTGACAGTGACTTGTTTTATTTAGGTCCCGAAGCCAATGAATTTTTTCCTTGAGTCTCATGGTGATGGGAAAGGTGTAAAGCAAATTATTCGCCTCATACTTTCAAAATTCATACGTCGACAGCCGAGCCGAGCAGATAATGATTGGGCAAACATGTGGCGTGATATGCAGTGCATGAGGGAAAAGGCATTTCCGTTTCTTGATTCGGAGTTTATGCTGATGGAATTTTGCAGAGGACTGCTGAAAGCTGGGAAGTTTTCTCTAGCTAGGAATTATTTAAAGGGTACAAGTTCAGTTGCTTTAGTATCGGATAAGGCAGAGAATCTTGTCATTCAAGCTGCAAGGGAATATTTTTATTCTGCTTCAAGTCTTGCTTGCTCTGAAGTAAGTATGAAGAAATTTTTTTTTTTAAAACAAATTTTCAAATAGCCACGTGTTACCATAGGCTGGTTACATTAGATGTATCGTAGGTGCGTCCTCTTATTTTTTTCAGTTTAAATTCATTTGTTTTTAAGAGCAGTAAGGCCAACTACATGGTTTAGCAACTTAAACTATTAAATACCTGAAGTTGGGAAATAATTTGGTAGCGTTCATGTTCTAATAAGATTGGCTTGTTTCAGATTTGGAAGGCTAAGGAGTGTCTGAATCTACTTTCAAGCAGCAGAATTGTTAAAGCAGAGCTTGATATTATTGATGCGCTTACAATCAAACTTCCCAGTCTCGGAGTGACACTTTTACCCATGCAATTCAGGCAAATAAAAGATCAAATGGAGATTATTAAAATGGCTATCACGAGTCAAACTGGAGCCTATTTACATGTCGATGAGATCATTGAGATTGCCAAACTTCTTGGATTAAACTCTCCAGATGACATATCAGCTGTTCAGGAAGCTATTGCTCGGGAAGCTGCAGTTGCTGGCGATCTGCAATTGGCACTTGAACTCTGCCTTGTTTTGGCCAAGAGAGGACATGGTCAAGTTTGGGATTTATGTGCTGCAATAGCAAGGGGTCCAGCACTTGAAAATATGGATATTAAATCTCGGAAACAATTACTAGGTTTTGCTTTGAGCCATTGCGACGAGGAATCCATAAGCGAGTTGCTCCATGCATGGAAAGATCTAGACATGCAAGGACAGTGTGAAATCTTAATAACGTCGACAAAGTCAACTGCTCCCAATTTCTCCGGTCAGGGTTCATCAATTATTTCAGATTCGGACGACATAATTGATAGAAAAGGATTTTCTGAAGCTGTTGAAGGAGCTACCTTTGATGATCAGGAAAAGTATATGGGTAACATAAAGAAGATACTTTCTGTTGTGGCTAAAGACCTGCCTGTTGAGAGAGGAAGGACTTGGGAATCTGTTCTGGAAGACAATGGGAAAACTTTGTCATTTGCTGCTTCACAACTTCCATGGTTGCTTGAACTAAGTAGGAAACCCGAAAACAGTAGGAAGCCAATTTATGGCTTGATTCCTAGAATGCAATATGTTAGTGTCGGGACACAGGCTGTGGTGACCATTCTATCCTGGCTGGCAAGAAATGGCTTTTCTCCAAAAGACGATTTGATTGCCTCTCTGGCTAAATCAATTCTTGAACCTCCTATTACTGAAGAGAAAGACATAATTTGCTGCTCCTTTCTGCTGAATCTGGTGGATGAATTTTGTGGCGTTGAAGTAATAGAAGAGCAACTGAGAATGCGGAAAGACTACCACGAAATTAGTAGCATCATGAACGTGGGGATGATATATAGTTTGTTACACAACTATGGAGTTGAGTGTCAAGGTCCTGTCAAGAGGAGAGAGATGCTACTCGGGAAGTTCAAGGAAAAACAGACACCTGGTACTAGAAAAACATAAATAGTTTTCCTCTTTCTTTTTTTAGCCTTTTTTTTCCCTCAAAAAACTGTCCAATGACGGCCTGCGGTTACTAAAGAAGGCTGCACGTGTTCTTTTATACTTATCCTTTGTGGTTGTTTTCTTTTATTCTTTTCCAAATAATTCTTTTTCTTCTTTTCATTATTAATTTTATTTATCCCTTCAGATGATATAGCCAAAGTTGATGAAGTGCAGTCTACATTTTGGAGAGAATGGAAACTCAAATTGGAAGAACAAAAGTTTGTGGCAGATCGTTCCAGAGCTTTAGAGAGCATCATTCCAGGGGTTGATGCTGCACGTTTTTTGTCTGGGGACACCAAGTATATGGCGAGCGTTGTCCACTCTCTAATTGAGTCGGTAAAGTTGGAAAAGAAGCACGTTCTGAAGGACATTTTAAAACTGGCTGATACATATGGCATGAATCGGAACGAGGTATTCACATTTGTGAGCATAAATAACAATAGGCAATGTAGATCAAGTGTTTTGACTCTTTCGACTGATAAAGTGATACATTCTATTTGTTTCCTTGCAGGTTCTTCTACACTATGTAAGTTCTTTGCTTGTTTCTGAGGTTTGGACCAACGAGGATATTATGCATGAAATTTCAGAGTGTAGAGGAGAAATAGTTGGTTATACCGTTAAGACCATCCACATTATTTCCTCAGTTATATATCCTGCAATTGATGGATGCAACAAATTGCGACTTGCCGTGTATTTGGGCTGCTTTCTGATTGCTATTTTCAGCTGGAAGAAACCAAAAAATCATTACCAATGATACACCCAGATCAAGCTAATTTGTCTCGTTTTGGATTTGCTCACTATTACAAGGTACTTGAGCAAGAATGCATGAGAGTTTCCTTTGTTTCCAACCTCAATTTCAAAAACGTTGCTGGACTCGGAGGTTTGAATTTAGAGTGCTTCAACCATGAAATCGACAAGCATATCGATGATAGTAGCTTGGAAGTATTGGCAAAGATGGTAGAAACCCTGATCAGCATCTATACTGACTCAGTTCCAGATGGTCTCATGTCGTGGAAGGATGTGTACAAACATTATCTCCTCAGTTTGTTGACGACATTGGAGGCTAAAGCTAGAACAGATTTTGTTGCCAAGAGGCCTGAAAATCTTCAGGGTTTAGTATGTCAGCTTGAGCAAAGCTTTGAATCATGCAGAATGTATATCAAACTCTTGGCACATTCTGATGCATTGGACATTATAAAGCGGTATTTCATGGTAATTATACCTCTTAATGATTCTTATGAAACGCTTCCTGACGATTCAACCTGGCAGGACTGCCTTTTGATCCTCTTAAACTTTTGGATGAGATTAACTGATGAAATGAAGGAAATTATCTCTCATGATAATGCAGAAGAGATTCTTGTATTCAGTCCAGATTGCTTAATGGGTTGTCTAAAAGTTTTCATGAAGCTTGTGATTGAAGATAGTGTCTCACCAAGTCAGGGCTGGAACACAATTGTTGGCTACGTCAATCACGGTTTAACTGGTGTTTCTGCTTTCGAAATTTTCATGTTCTGCAGAGCTATGATCTTTTCTGGTTGTGGATTCAGTGCTGTTGCCGAAGTATTTTCTGAAGCAGTGCATGCTCCAACTGGTTTCATTTTGGCAGATAACACCGAGTTCCAGGATCTCCCCCATCTCTACTTGAATCTCTTGGAACCCGTTTTGCAGAACTTAGCCGTAGGTGAATCCCAGGACCATCAAAACTTTTACCATATTTTATCTTCTGTGAGTAAATTAGAAGGTGACCTGGACGATTTGAAGGAGGTCAGGTATTTAATCTGGAAAAGACTTGCCAAGTTCTGTGATGATCTGCATATACCTGGATCTGTTCGAGTTTACGTCCTAGAGCTTATGCAGTTCCTCACAGGTAGAAATATCAAGGGGTTCTCCGCTGAGATACATTCCAATGTAATACCATGGGAAGGATGGGATGAGGTACATTATGCAAGTGAACAAAGCCAGACATCTGGCGGTCGGGGTTTGACAGATCATAATGATACATCTAGCAGAGTAACAAGTACGTTGATTGCCCTTAAATCGTCTCAGCTCGCGGCAAGCATGTCACCTACTATAGAAATTACCCCCGATGATCTCTCCGCCGTTGAGACAGCAGTTTCTTGCTTCTTCAAGTTGTCTGGTGTTGCCCATACCGATTCCCATATTGATTCTCTGGTAGCTGTTTTGGGAGAATGGGAAGGGCTGTTCATGATGAAGCATGATGAGGAAGCCTCTTTAGAAGCATCTGATGCTGGAAATGCCTGGAACGGTGATGACTGGGATGAGGGATGGGAAAGTTTTCAAGACGTCGAACCTCCTGAGAAAGAAAAGACTGGAAGCGGCCCTTCTCTTCACCCTTTACATGTATGTTGGTTGGAGATCTTCAAGAAACTTGTGACATCGTCTCGCTTTAGAGATGTGCTGAGACTGTTTGATCAATCTAGTGGAATCTTGCTTGATGAAGATGGTGCCAAGAGCCTAATCAACATTGTTCTTCAAACAGACTGTCTAATGGCGTTAAAGTTAGTTCTATTGCTTCCTTATGAGGTACTGCAGCTACAATGCTTATCTGCTGTTGAAGACAAGTTGAGACAAGGAGGGTTTTCGAACTCGATCGGGCAGGACCATGATTTCCTAATTCTTATATCATCCTCTGGACTGATACCTGGTATCATCTCCGAATCTTCTTATGGTACTACGTTCTCTTACATCTGCTATTTGGTTGGGATCTTTTCTCGTAAGTGCCAAGCAGCCCAAGTATCGAGGCTTGTTCATGCGGGATCAGAAGAATGTGAAGTCAGTGAAAGAGACTTGCTACTTTTCAGGAGGCTTGTCTTCCCATATTTTATTTCAGAGCTTGTGAAGGCAGATCAGCAGGTTCTGGCAGGACTCGTCGTTACAAAATTTATGCACACAAATGCGTCACTGAGTCTGCTTAATATCGCGGAGTCCAGTCTAAAAAGATTTCTGGAGAGGCAGCTTCACCTACTGCAGCATGATAAACTTTCCCTTTTCGATTCGAGTTCACATGAAACATTAAAGAACACCGTTTCTGGCTTAGCGGACAAACTGGAAACTGTGGTCCGATCTGCATTTTCGTTACTTACCAATAATGTCAGGTGAAAAATCTAGTCAAATTTCTTCTCCTCTTTTCCTTTTTGTTATATTCGTTTGTTTGTTTAAAGAATATAGAAGTGTTTGTACAAATTGACTTGTTAATGTGTACATTTTTTGTTAGGTTGTAATCGGAAATGGCGGATTTCTTATAGTTCAGTACAATTTGTACACTAGCAAGAGACGAGACATTCTCTTTTGCATGTCACAGAAGTACTAGTCTACAGCGTGTTTCTTTCGATTACTTTTTTATTTTTATTTTTCTTTTTTGTGAAATAGTGATGACTATTATCTAACTACTAAACTTCCCTTTAGCCATATATATATATATATATATATATGTATAGCTTCTTTTCTAAAATAAAATCTGTTTTAGAAGGCACCAACAAATTCTGAAGAAAATAGGACCTTAAACGTTTTTACAAACCAAAATTTGAACGTATTTTGTTACAGAAAATTTTGATAGGATACAAAATAAATAGAAATAAATAATCTCTTTATTTGAACAATTTACTTTACTTCCTAATTTGCATTTGTTTTTTTAGAAAATTACTTAAATAATCATATTTTATTCATTTATTGATCAAAATGACACAAATTTTCCATTTTGATCAGTATAATACAAATTTTAATTAATTTTAGTTTAACATTATGTCAATGATCTTTAAATTTATATTATCTATGTGCTTTTCTTTTTTATATTTATATAAAAAAATCTGAGGGTCTGTTTGGGGCACCATCAAATTACAAAATACCATATAGATTTTAAAATCTCAATTCTATATCAAATTTTTTCTCTCTTCTATTTTTAAAAAAACTCAAATTTTAAAAGTCTATAACATTTTCATTTTAAATCAGAATGTGATTATTTTTATGTTAAAATGCTCGTAACGACGAAAGGAACAAGAGGGGATTCATTTTGTATAGTTTTTTGGGAACACATTTCAAATTTTTACGTTATTTGTTGTATCACATAGTTTTTTCCCCAAAAATTCATTTTCAACCCAATCTGAAATGGGCCCTAATTTTGGATTTTTTTAATGGGCTGCTGAACATGGCAATCAGCTCAGCTTATTTGGACAACTTATAGGCCGAAGGCTGGCCCACCATCTGTCCGAAATCCGAATAAATTTGAAACTAATTTCATTTTCCGCGGTAAAAGTTGAAAAAGACTCGCGCCTAAGTAACTGTAATTTCTCTCCTTAACATTTAAAAAAAAAAAAAAAAAGCAAAAAGCAAAAAGCAAAAAACTGTATAAATTTCCAGAAGAGAAGATAGACAGGCTCTTGGATACACGTGTCAGAACAATACGTCATCAGAAGCAATGACTTGATCCACCAAAACAACAAACACACAAGGATGCTTACCCTTCCGAGTTTAAATGCTCTTTCGATTTGCTTTTATATTACTGAACTAGACGAAACAAGAAACAAAAAACAACAATAATATTACTTAGAACTAATCTAGAGGTTTTTATTAACAGAAGAAAAAGTAAACTGAAAGTTTCGGGAAAATTTTTCTTTGATGGAGGGATTGCCATTGGAGATCTATCTGAAGATTTTCTGTTTCTTGAACTATCAGAATCTTGCCACCGCTCAACAAGGTCAGTCATTTCTTTTTTTTTTTTTTTTTTTTCTTCTGATTAAAATTTCAAGGCGGATCTGAGCTGGGTTTCATAATTTGGTTTGGATTTTGCATTTTCCGACTTGTATTGCTGAATTTTTTCTAATGTAATTTTGAGGTTTGTTTTATGATTTTGCCTTTAATTTATTTCACGCATTTCCGAGATAATTAGTGCAAGTTTTTCCTGTTAATTTACGAGATCCTGGGAAATCGTTTTGTGGGGGGGTTTTTTTTTTTATTTTGGTTGATGTGCATTTCTTCAATTCACCGGGAACTCTATTTTTATTTAATTTTTTCTCTATATTAGTGAGAAAAAAAACTCCCACTTCATTTCGTTTCTGTTTTTTTATGCTTTAATTTGACAAAAAAGTTGTCAGATATTATGGTGAAGGGTCTTCTCCTTTTCAATAAAGTGCATAAAGGTGGTCCACTTCCGATTTTTTTTTTTTTTAATTTTTTTACTCATTTTTATAACGGTGATCAGAATCATCAGATTGGTGAAAGAATAAATAGATCCATACAGAACAATTAATGTTATGTTTTTCTTTTAAGGTAATAAAGGTTAGATCTATATGAAAGTCGTTTGGTTCATTTACTTTTGTTTTCTATTCTCCTTTATGTCTGGTTAAGTACAGTATGTTGTTAAAATGGCAAATTTCTTGGTGTTGTGAAGTGTGCAGAAAATGGAAAGTGTTGGCCTCGGACAACAATCTCTGGTCCAATTTATTCAAGGAGAGATGGGGAGGAGATCGTGCGGCGTTCTATTCTCCCACGGAATCAAAATCATGGAAGGAGATATATGAGGTCCAAGACCGTTGCGATCGCATTGGCCTGTGAGTTATAAGTGCTACGATACGTGATTTCTTTCTTGCATTGTTCATTTCACAGGATACCCACTTACACAAACAGCAGGGAAAGAGAGACACGTTTGATTGTACTATTTTTGTGGTTAGTCTTGTCTATAGATGGTACCAATGCTTCGATATGTTTGATACTAGATATTACTATTTTTCAGTTAATCTTGTCTAGATGGTGCCAATGCCTTTTTGGATCCGAATAGAAGGTTAAAACTCAGCTTTCCAATATAAAGGTTAAAATATTTTTCATCATAATGGTGCAACACTACCGGATGCTTAACAATTTTTATTCAATTTGAGGTCTGCTTCTTTGAAATATTTTGGTAAAAGAAGAAGTCTGTGAATCTAGAAGTGCGCTTGAGATTTTGGTCATTTTGTTTATTGTTTTGTGTCTAATAGAGGGAAACAAAGTAGGATTCTTTGTATTATTTAGAAAGTTCGTAATATAGCACCAGTTGTTGGACCCTCTTTGATGAAATGGAAATTTTATATTGACTAGGGGGTTGAAGATAATCAGAGAAGGCGGTGACTACTATCTCGTTCGCCAAGGTGAGATCCAACGCTATTTGGGTTCGAGGAGACAGAGGAAAGGGCTGAACGGTCGCGCTTTGAGTTTGAAAAGAGAAGGAAGTGGGGAAGGATCGCAGGAGGAAGAGGAATCCGCCTCATGCCGTGGGATTTTGGACAAAATCCTTTTCTTCATTGGGGACCTAGAAGTTGCTTCAACCGATGCTAAACGTGCCCGAGTGCTTTGAATTGTTTCTTAAAGCATCAAGGCTGGCTCATTGTATTCTTGATTCTAATGTATAAATTAGCTGTATTTGTGTCAATTTTGTCTATAATGATTTCTTATTTGTGTATTTTATGTATCAGCTTGGAAACTGGTAACTGTGATTTTACTATTTATTGAAGGCAATAATACAAATGTCTCACGGTTTGCTCATTTCCATCAACCAAAACTTGTGCATTTCACATTGACATTTTGTTATGGATTAAATTGGCATAAGATTTACAATGATTTACTCTCGACAATTGGCCCTTCGGAGAATTATCGATTCTTCAAGAAATATATACATCTCATGCTATGCAAATTCACTGCATTTTTTTGACACGTGAAAACCTCATTATACTCCTGCTAAAATCTGTGCCAATTTTACGGCAAGACAATAATTAAGCTCCACGTAATCAAACAATAGCTCAGTAGTGTTATGAAATTAAAGTGTTGGAAAAGTCATTAGCCTGTGCGATTACCTCGTTGTATGACAAAACTATTGCTTGTTATGAGTCTTCAAAATTACTTGCAAATTGCAATGTTTTCCAACTCGAAAAAGATTAATGATAAGTCGATAATTAGGAGCCATTTAATTTTCCGATATAAGATTTGGAGAAAAAAAATCATAAACACAATGCTTTACCATATCATGACATGGTGCAGTTTCACTTGCATCTTAATGAAGAAAAAAGTAGAGGATATTAGATGTAGAAAAGAATAATATTGGCATACAGGAGTGGATATTTCAACCCCAACATTTAATTGCTGAAACGTGAACTGAAAACTAATAGCTACAGGGACTGATTTGACAGCCAAAATCAATTACACATGTTCTAACTGACCCTGCTGCTTTTGCTGGGCAGACCACTATTTTTTTCTTACAAGTTCGTTTGCACTGTCAAATTGAATACACCCTCGACTAACATGAATCACAGTAGTATATTGAACGTATTCAATGGCGGTTACTGCCATTGTCTCAAAAAATCCGGTGGTCTGTCGGCTAATCGTGAATTAAATGTTCAAAGGTTCCGCCTCGGTGTCCCTTTCCTTCATTGCCGTCCGATCTTCAGTTTCTGTAACAAAAGCATGCATCCAAAGCCATAAGCACTGAGAAAACCATTAATGTGATGTCTGAATATGGTGAGACTGATATAATGCCAGGGAATGCAGCAAAACCAACTGATTGAATTTTGTACTTACTTGACTTGTCTGCAATCACGAAGAGCCTCCTCTGCAAGAAAGATGCCACTAGGAGGAATATCGAGCACATGCCAAACATAAAAGTGATCGGGAATGCGTCAACCTGTAATTGCAAATAAAAACAACTAGTCAGTTTTAGAAGTAGAGAGGCATCTAGAAAGAAATTATGTCATTGGTAATTTTAAAGAATAGCCTGCAACATACATTGTACAGCACGATGCACACAAAGATATTGAGAGGAATGCGGAAGAAGTTCATGATGGTGCTTCTAGCCTCCTCGGGAATGTATTGGGACCTCATCTTCATAATGGATGGCCAGAATATTCCTACACAAGCCTCAAAGGCACAGAAGCCAAGAAGCTGAGTACATCCTGCAAATGTGATGCTCCCACCTCTCACATTGGACGGTGTTACCAAGAACTGCTCAAAAGCATCCAAGTTAGAGAACACGACTAGAATAAAGAATGTCCAAGGAAGAGAATGATATATTGGAACAATGACATACACTGGTCAAAATGGGTAGCAGTAGAGAAGCCGAGGAAATAGCAAAAACAATCTGCATGTAGCTCTCTACTCTGGGTGATGTCTGAGTCATCAACCGAGATGCAAGAGAGCTTCCCAACATTGAAGCCAACATGAAAGTTGCAAAGATAAACCCATGTGGAATATCCTCCCCGTTTGGGCTTAAAGCGGGAGTCCAGAGGAACACAAACGTATACATTGAACCCTCAAACAAGGACTGTATGGCACCAAGTAATGCAATCTTCTCATCTGAGCCAAACAAAGCAACACAAAACGAGAAAAGACCAACACCATAAACAGAATTATATGGAAGGTGACACCAAATGAGGAGGGAAGGGCAACAAAGTAAACCGTAAACAAAATTCCAGAAGGCTAGGTGGAGAGAACGCACAGTAACAGCCATTCCATTTGAGGCCTTTTTTTTTTTTTTTTTTTTCCAAAGCTCAGTCTATGGTCAGTATTCACCATTTCAACAAATAAAATGAAAAAATCGTAGCATGCTAGGCAAAAGAAGGCTAAGTTAAAATAAAGTACAAAAGTTTGAGACACTACCAGAAGCAATGGCCACAGCAGCACTCCTGAATTGGGTAAGCAAGTCCTTGTTCTCAGAAGGATCTCCATAGTTTTCCGTCCATGACGATAATATTATTGCCATGCCAATCGCAAGAAAGCATGAAGCAGCATCAAAGGGTGCTACAGGCCCAAGAGCTAGTGTATCAACGAGTAGATTCCCAAACAAACCAGCTACAATAGCAACAAGGCCATTTCCAAGAAATATTGCCTTTGAGAACGTTATTGATAGCCATTGTTGTTCAAAACCTCTCTACAAAGATTGAGGAAAAGACATATTAATCATTTATATGAGACGCGATGATGATACCAAACTTAAATTTTGCAGTACTACGACACATCACTGATGCAAATAGGCAACATTGGAGAGAGTATCTAGGGGTCATCGAAACATGTTGGAGAAACATTAACCAGCTTTATCGTCTATCAATTTCGGTAATTACAAAGGATGCAATAAGAGGTACAGCAAAGTATTCATTTGTCATTGATCTTCTCTGCCTACTTTTAGGCAAATCAGATGGATGCGCAAGCACTTGAATCACTTCACCTACACAGCCATCATCAATCACTTCACTGACAAGGAGTGAAATTCTGATCTATGCATGTTCCTAATATTAAAGTCATCCTACAGGTAATAATCATGAAATGCAACGTGAACAAAACAGTGACAAAATTAACTCTGATATACTTGACTATTTGTCACAACTCACGACCTAGAAAAGTAAAAGATTTAACAGGACTAAGCCATTAAAATGTGTGATTTTTGTTTTTTGTTTTTTTTTTTTTGTTTTTTTTTTTTTGTTTGGAGGCAAGAATATAGTGAAGACAGAGTGATTGTTGCTGACCTTGTTGTGCTCTGCAACAAGCCATGACTCGAATGCTGAAAACAGGAGAGAAGTGGCGATACCTCCCAAAACACGACCAATCATCAAAATTTTGTACTGAGGAGAATGCTTGGTGATGCAGCTCAGTATGTAAGTAATGCAATAGGTCACACATGCCCTCCTTCGACCCCTGAATTTAAAGCACGATAGGCGTCATTTACTGTCTTTATAATGATATGTTTGTATGTGTGTGTGTGTGTGTGTGTGCATTCTTTTTTACAAACAATAAAAGAATAACAAAAACTCAAAGGAATATCTCACTGTTTGTCTGCTAGAGATCCTACGATTGTCCCAAACAGCATGGAGGAGCCAAAACCAGCAATAAAGAGATGTCCAATCTCCCTTTCCCAAACCCATACGTACTGTAAAGATAGTAAACATATGGACCCTGCAACCAGTCTCCCGCTGTTCATTAAAGGAGCCCCGTCAGTCATTTAATCTTTAACAACAATTTAAACACTGCCCAATTCACTAATAAGCAACTTCAAATAGGAAAAAATTTAATCAGATTTTGCACGATTCCATCGAAAACAGTTGTGAAAAGTTTCAATGGCAAATTCTATTCATAAATTGAACTATCAATTCCCACCAACTGAATCCATCTAAATAGAGTTTAGCAACTCTAAGTTACTCACTTTCATAGATAGCTTAGCTAGCATAGGTCCTTAAAAGAGTTTAAGGCCCATTATAATCTTACAACGTACTTTCAGAAAGATCTCCAGAGGGACAAAAAGCTACTTTGAAAAATTAATAATAATCTGATTATCCTTGCTTGCAATTGACGGCAACGAAAAAGGAAAATCAATAAAACAATTAAGAGAAAATATCATAAGCACATCAGAGAAACGGCAACAAAACAAACAAAGAACAGATCAACACAAGAGCAATCAACTAGCTTCTTGAATTCATACTTTTTAGCTAAGGACATGAATCGACGAACAACATTATCAACTCAAAGGCAGATCTCAAGAAAACTGTGTTCGGATCAATCAAAGACACGAAACAGCAAAAGGAAACACAGATCTGACGAAATGTGCCTCTGAATTGTACTCTAAAACACCAAAATGCTCAAGAACAACCTCAGATCGGATCCAATTCTCGCGAAATAGAGATTAACATAGAGAAATGGAAATTGAAGGAGATCTAATGTAGGTCAGATCTAGGAGTGAAATTACCCATCATGAGAGAGTAGACGACGAGGTAATTGTTCTTGAAGGAATTGAAAGCCGGAGTGGTGTTGATTCGGTCCTTGTTGTTCTTGCTCAGCTCCATTACCGCCACCACCGCCCCCAATCCACCGAAAACCAGGTAGTAAAATATCTCCATTTTCGCAAACGGAGCTCTAGAGAGAGAAACAGAGAGGAGAGAAGAGAGACTGAGGAGTTTTCAGGCAAGTAATAGATTTCTCAGATGCTTGCAGAGGTATGTGTCATGTTTATATATAGTGAAAGCCAAGGGAGAAGAAGAAGGGAATTTTGATCCTCTGCCACGCAACACATCGTGTACAATCTCAATTCCGCCTGGTATGGTCGTATCTTTGACTTTTGCTCGTCTCGAAAGTCCAGGATGGATTGATTTCCGAGCGTTACAGTAAAGCGAAGCGTGAGAGTGCAGAAAGCGAGGAAGGTGGGTCCGCAGAGGATAGAATCTCGTCGGACGCGGATTTAAACAGAGACACTTTTTATATTAGTTTAATCCGGTGATCGGACACGTGGCGAGTCGCGGGGTGTGCTTTTTCGGGAGTATTTTTGGGTGTCGGTGGTTCTGTTTGCTGTACTAATCGGACAGTATCAAACGCACGTATTGGATCTGCATGTACTTTGATTAAAGGAACCGGAAAGGCAATACTGCGACCCACTTAAGCAAATCTGTACATACCGTTCGATCCGCTCCCTCGGCTGATGAGAAATTTCACCAGTCACTTTTTTTTATTATTATTCTATTAAAAAAAACCTTTTTTTTTATTTGTTCAAATTGATAGGATAGTAACTTCTTGTTGGTTAGTTTTGGCTTTTTAATTGGTAGATAGCTCATCCTATTCACTTGAATAAAATTAGCCCTAAAAAAACTAATTTAACTATGGTATAAATTATATTTTGTTCTGCAAATAAATATTATTATTTTAATTATTAAACTAACTTTTTAATAATTTGATTTATTACTAAAAACAGTTATATGCATTATGAATTTTAACATACATACTTACAATTTAAATTATTAACAAAATTAATATAATATTAAAAAAGCAATAAATACTAATAAGATAAAAATATAATTCCGACCATAAGTTAGAAAAAGGTAAAAGATAGTAGCAATGCATTGTTAATTTTCCACTTACCGACAGAGTTATTGAATTTTATATTTTTGGGAACGTAGCTTCTCTTTTTTTTTTTTTTTTTTTTGGCCTTTTTTTGTTGTTGTTCTCAATTGATGAAAATGAATAAAATGTACGGGGAACAAGGTGGGAACCAATGACGAATAAGCAAAAGGTGAAGTGGAGGGGAGGGTAGGGTCAACCTTTGACCTAATCGCATGGTGACAAAGGTGATTGAATAACCAATCCTCGCCTCCCTCTGATTGGGCTAAATGTAGTTACTTTGGGTCAAGGTCTAGTGGAATTTGGCCTATAGATTGTGAAATGGATCCTTAGCAAACTTCCCTCCACTCCACAAGGTTGCAAGCCGAAATCATTGACCTTTTGAATTCGTCTTACTACAATTATGGCACCTTTGCTTGGTGTATCATGAACATAAATTATTAACTATATTAAGCTTGCATTTGATTGGTTAGATATAAAATTTTTTAAATTAGAATTAATTGATTTTTTAAAAAATTATGTATAAACTTTATTAATTTAAAAAAAGATAAAAACTGACATGAAAAAATAATTTAGTTAAGTTAAATTGAATATTAAATAAAATCTAAGTGTATAATATTATCTTATTTACATTATATACTTGTTCAGTAAATAATAAACAATTAAGTGATTTGTCAATATCAATTCTATCCTAATCATTTTTCTCCTTCCTAATAATCTTTATCTTAATTGTTTGGTTATAATTTTCATAAATATTCAACAGTGTGTCAACTATTAAATAAGCATAATGACATGATATTTTTAGGAAAAAGCAAAATAAGTGTAGGATGAGATTAATTAAAAATGAAAAATTAAAATTTGAAATGGAATCATCTTTAAGAAGTCAGATCTTATATTAATAATTAACAACGTCAAATGGGCGTAGTAGAAAGCGCCTTCATCCTAATCTTAATCCTCCACTATTTAGTTTATTTATTCAATTACACAGTTTTTTGTTCAATTAAAAAATTATAAGTTGACGACCCTACAGCTCTAGAGCTTGTAAGCCATGGAAACGCTATTTTCAGCTGGAAATGGAGGGGAGGGAGAGGCATTATGTGCAAGGTGTGGTCACATGGGTTGTGATTGATGTTGACGATTCAAGAATCCTTGCTTTTGTTCATTTATTATTTATAAAGCAATTGTTTCCAAAACTCTTTTGCAGCTACCATGTACTGTAGCATGTACTTATGTGTGTAAAATGACGCCGAAATGCTCTTCTTTTTTTTTTTTTCTTTTTTTTTCGAAATTATTATTATTATTATTATTATTTATTTAAAGAAAGCCTATGGGTGACAGTCGAGCACCGCTAAATCAACAGGCCACATTTTGTCACAAGATGGTTTTGTCTCCATGTGTCACTGCCACAAGACCAAAGCCACTTAAGCCTTCGTTTGTGGGAACCGTTTCCTTTATGACCCGGAATGGGCCTTCACCGTAGGGCTTTTTTTTGTTTTTTTTTTTTTTTTTGTTTTTGGTTGACATGCACCCATATCCCCCTTTAACCCCACTATAACTCTATTATTAATATTTATATACCTATCTAAATTTTAATAAGAGACTACGACATTTCTAAACCCTTAATCCAGTTCACCCTCACCACTAGGTTAGCCCTATTGGCTTTACACCGTAGGCCTTTATTCGTTTAGCATTGCTACTTATTATTACTTGGGATTCATAATCACAAGTGATAATGTATCATTACACGTCATAATAAATAAAAGAAATAGTAAATTATTTAGTTTATCTCTAAACTTTTAATATTGTATAATTTTGATCCGGAAATTTTTTTTTAGCTAGAATACCCTTAAATTTTTAAAATGTTATGACAATAGTCATTTTTGTTAATTTTTTAACGGAATATGCTAATAATTTGATAAAAAAAGATTAACTACGGATTCCGTCCAAAAATTAACGAAAAGAAATATTGCAACAACATTTTTAGTAATTTATGGTCACTCTAGCTACAGACAAAAAGAACAGAGAATGTCCCTAAACTATTAAAATATTACTATAAAAGTCATTTTTGATAATTTTTAAAAGCAATCCATTAGTAATTTTATCAAAAATTGATGTTAATTATCGAATTACGTCCAAAAATTGATGTAAAAAACTATTGTAGAAATATTTTAATAGTTTAGAGACATTCCGACTACAAAAAAAAAAAGTTCAGAGACTAAAATTAGACAAAATTAAAAGTTTGGAGATAAACCTAGTAATTTACTCTAAAAGAAAAATCACAATAAAAAATAAAAAGGCAATTGAATCTCTATCATGTGAGTTTTTATATACATTTATATATAGCATAGTATTTTTCTAATTTGTTATAAAGTGCGACGAAGCCATTCTATTATTAAGTGAGAATATAAAATAAAGGATGAAATTTTTAGAAAAACTTGTATAAAGATGATCAATTTTTAGTGAAATAAAATAAAAAAATTATCAAGTTAAAAAAAAATTCACTAAGAACAAAAGTTCTTACTCAATAATAAGTGGTGCTGCATCTAATTATAAGGTGACTTAAATTCCTCTATTTTAGTTTGGTGAGAGCACCATTGAGATAGGTTAAAAAAAATTATTTCATTAGAGGCAGTTTTGAAAACAACTAAGTGGAGACACACGCACTCATCTGCACCTAACTCAGACCATGACCGCAAGGCCCTAATTTGGTGAGCATTGCAATTTATTACGTATAACAGTTCTAATACAGTACCACCTATGCAAAATAGCATTTTTTTTGTCTAATTGGTTATAAAGTGAAAGCAAAGGCGTGTCAGTCAACACACATTCCCCAACCCAAACATAAAAACAATCAATATCCACACTGACGTCTTTGGTGAATAGACAAGCCTGACCCATGAGGCAGTAATTTGTCATGTAATGATTGATTAAGGTCTAAGCAGAGAGTGACCAGTGGCTAATAAAAACACATGGCAGGTTGGGAAAGGCATTACTCGTGCTATGTCGTGCGAGGCAAGAGTCGTGTGGCCTTGCAACAGGACAGGGGAGGGGGGGGGGGGGGGGGGGTGATGAAATGATGGGTTATATCCAAATAACAACATGCCTATAAATATCCACCACAAACTCAGATTCTGAGAGATATAAAAAAAAAAAAATCCACAAGGCCCTGGACCAGTCTTTTTTTCCCGCAAAAAGATCTTCAAAGCAAAACGGAGAAGAGAGGCTTTAGAGGCCAGAGGGAAGTCTTGCTAATTATTCCGACATCGATTTACAAACAACAAAAGACTTAAATCTAAAGAACACCCAGCAGCTGATTCTGCTATAGAAGCTTGAATCAATGGCTTCTTTTGCTTCAATTACCTCATGCCGATCTTCCTATTCTTTACATACAAACTTCCAACACTCACCCTTGATGTTGCCTTCGAAACATTCTCCACAAAACCATTATTCTTCTCAGTTGATGCGTCAATCGTTTGGATCAACAAAGCAGAGACCGTCGCCACGATCCGCTCCGCAGGGCCTGACAATCCGGAGCGCAGCGACGAAACAGGAAAAGAGACCAGGTAAACTTTACTGATTCAGAATCCCAGTAGCGATTTCAGAAGTTGATCTGCAGAAATTAGGCCCTCACTTGGTTTATTTTTTCTCTTCTTTTGGAGAGGTTAGCTGAAGAAGACTGGAAGATCAAGAGGGAATTATTGCAGCAGAAAAGGGTATAGCTCTCTCTCTCTCTCTCTCTCTCTCTCTCTATACACGGAAAAGAAAAGGACTGACAATTATTTTGGCAATCACAGTGACATTTTTAGTTCACTAGGACATTGAATACTTATCCCTCTGCTTGTGTATAACTGGCAAACTTCAATTAGGAACGTATCCTTGAAAAGAGAGACGGAATGGAAAAAAGAAAGAAAACTAATCCGGATAAAAAGAACGGAGAAAACGGGAGTGTTCACATCTTTTCATTTTTTTCAAATGGTTTCTTTTCTGACAAGTAACAAAAGACCATTCCTCTCTAGGGAAAAAAAAAAAAAAAAAAAAAAAAAAAAAAGAAAGAAAGAAAACGGAAAAGAAGAATCTTTCATTTGTGTTTTGATAGGCAAAAGAGCACCTATACTGTGCCTTGAAAGGGTTAGAAACAGACCATTCATCCAGCCTGAGAAACATCCTACTTTGCAGGTAAGAAGTGTAGATGCAAAAGAAGCTCTGCGGCTTCAGAAAGAAAACAACTTCGTTATTCTTGATGTACGGCCTGAAGCAGAATTTAAAGAGGTTAGTCTTCTCACAAAGTTCTGTAATTCATTGGGATCAACAACAAGATAACTAGACATGACATCATATAGTTTTCACTTGATTGTATGAATTCAACATTATCGGTTTCATATATTGCATTTACATTCAATGAGCAATGAAGATAATTTCATAAGTGTTAACTCTACTGTTCTGTATTTTAGGCTCATCCACCGGGTGCCATCAATGTACAAATCTATAGGCTTATAAAGGAGTGGACAGCATGGGACATAGCCCGTCGTGCCGCATTTGCATTTTTTGGCATCTTTGCTGGCACAGAAGAGAATCCTGAGTTCATCCCAAGTATAATCATAACCTACTTATTCTTCCCTTTTTTCCACGCCATTTGTCATTTCTTTTTGACACCTTACAGGCATTGACACTACCTTATGTTTGTCATATGACGATAGCTGTGGAATCAAAAATAAGTAAAGATGCGAAGATAATAGTGGCTTGTGCAACTGGGGGTACAATGAAACCAACCCAAAATCTCCCAGAAGGTCAACAATCAAGGTGATTAAATCCTTTTCATGCTATTTCCCTGAGATGTTTGATCTCTTTTTTGGTTTAAAAAAAATATATTATTATAATAATAATAAAGTAAATCCTACTACTCGTGCTACATTCTGCAGATCACTGATAGCAGCCTACTTGCTAGTTCTCAACGGATATACCAACGTCTTCCACTTGGAAGGAGGCCTTTACGCATGGTTCAAAGAAGGATTGCCTGCCATAACGGAAGATGAAGAGTGAAAAGTTAGGTTTCGTTTAAGTTTTTGTTCCTAACAAGAATCTCAGAAACTTATCAAGACTAACAGAAACTACGACCACTAGTGCGAATCCCATGATTAAAATATCTTTCTATGGAAAGTGAATGTAAAATAAAATTTTACTTTTTGCAGCATCAGAAAGTAAATGTGTTCATTCAATAATCAGATTTATGAACCACTTTCCCGGTAAGTGTACTCATCTCACATGTTTAAATGTCTTAAACTGAATAAAAGGAGACAACTCAACTTGATTGTGATAGTCAAGCACCCAACCTCTAATGCTGTACTGAATCAAGCATCTCAACATATCCGAAACGATCAGACTTGGGATATCAATGAAGCTCTTGCCATCGCCAGAGCACCTTCATAAGTTTGATTTCCACCGATAAACCCACTCATGTGAACAAAAACACAACCCAGGATTCCTGCAACCTCAGATAGTTTGTCAAATTCTAATCCCCTCCATAGAACTGGCAAAGGCTTCCGACTCTCAAATTTATCAGGTGATACTGTCACTGCCTGAATTCTCCAAGTACTGTTCCTGTCATCCTACAAATAGAATAAGCTAACTATATGCCCCAACCACTGTTAACAATTCTAAATTAAAACGTAACATGAAAAGTATGTCAAGTGGAAGTTTGTGCAAATTCAACCCATCACCTCCAAACAGAAAACCAGATAGCTCAAAAGGGGAAACTATAGTATCTCTTTCATCATCTATAAACTCTGTGATGGAAAGTTAAGGGTCGAGAGACACTGCTTCATTTCGTATCCTGTCAGTTGGTTACCAATACCTGGTAAATAACGTATTTGATGGAAGGGCTGATCTTCATTTCCTCCTCAAGCTCAAAAATGTGAAGCTTCCACTGTTGAAAAACGAACAATAAAGTAACAATACAGATGGGACCAAAATATCCAATTCATTTGTCTTACCAGAAGTGCATCCCAACGCTTAAATCTAAAGACACCAAATTGACATATAAACATTAAAGAGAAACATGGATCAAGCAAAGAAGCCATCACTTATATATGCCTCCATGAAAAACAAAAGTTTGCTTTGAGTAGAACATCCATAAGCAAAACATAAGACCTCTAAGTTTGAGATACTTGAGATTGCAATGACTGAAATAAACAGCATATTTAAACTCTGAAAGACAGCATTACCAATAAAATGAGATAATCAGACACTAGGGACACTCGTAGGGAAGGAATCATGGGGAAAATGGCTACTCACAGGGCAAGATTTAGTCAGCACAATTATTTCTCCACTAGGATCAATATTCTCTCGTGCAACTAGACACTCCATAACGATGGATCGAGCCGGTAGCCACGATTTGATGTAGAAATTCAGAGTCTGCAATGTATAGATATTGTTATGTTATTAAAATCAGCATCCAGTCAACTACAAAAAGGCAAAAGCTGAAACAAAATAAAATCATACATCGAGAAATTCACCACCGGCTAGTTCCATTGCACAATGGAAGGCCTTGTTTTCTTTCTTAGATGACTGATCAATGTCCACCCAATCCAAATTCAATTTACCAACTCTGGAAGATAGGCTTGTGTTATTCACGTATCTTGGAGGCTGATCTATGTCATATTGGTTTATCCCATTGTCGACAGCATCTATTGCCTGTCCCATTTTAAAGTACTCTACGATAAGATTGAAGTGAAGAGCTACAAAATTTGTTAAAACAATGAACGTACGTTACAACTGAATGACTACCTCCATGAAGCTCTTGTAGAGTGCTAGAAACAGCCGAAGCACGTTTGGATTTCCCTTGTCAAGATGAAGCTCCTTCGAAATTATCTCCATTCCGTAATGCTAAAAAAATATTTTAAAAAAATGGTTTTCGACATCGTTAATCCTTGAACTTCTTGCATTTTGATGTTTTGATCCTTAATTATTTTGGGGTAATAGTTCCTTAATCAATTTTTTACTGGCATTTTT
The DNA here is from genome assembly GCA_025413025.1 of Ficus hispida. Taxonomy (NCBI): domain Eukaryota; kingdom Viridiplantae; phylum Streptophyta; class Magnoliopsida; order Rosales; family Moraceae; genus Ficus; species Ficus hispida. The sequence goes on from CM046364.1 coordinate 18,828,031, forward strand.
TGCCCCTGAATCTTACAATTTTAAAGATCATACAGATAAAAATAAAAGACAAAATTCAGGATCTAAATTCCTTTTAAAAAAATGTTCAAAGAAAAAAATCGCCACAAAAATAACTGTCGCAAGATTGAAGTTTCCAAGTAATCTCAGGAAATTATTATCTAATCAAAAAGCAAATAGGAGTTTAATGTATATTACTTTATAGACAAGGCCGGAACTACTGAGCTTGGTGGCGAAGCCATGACCAAGCACTTCGCCGAACCCTTGCTGGTGGTGATCGTAACGGTCTCGGCTCGGGTCATACACGCCTCCGACGTCGACCACCGCGTCTAACGATTCCAGAACCTGATAATTCACCGCCGCCAAAAATTCCAATCAACAAACGAAAAACGTAAAGATTTTCTGGCGTTTTTTCGCGGGAACCAAACAAAGGAAATAAACGAATGAAGATCGCGCTTAGGGTTGGGAGGGACCTGGAGGTCGCGGGTCCGAACGACGTCGGCGCCGGAGAATTTAGTGGTGAGACGAAGCAAGAAGCAGGCGAGAGCTTCGTCGCAGTGGAAGCTTCCGTTGTGAGTGCCTACCTGCTTCTTCGCCGCCGTTGAGAAGGCGAAGCGGTGCAGAGGAGGCTTCGCCGTTTTTGGAGGTAGCCATAGCCATCGAAACAACGGCGTTTTGCTGAAAAGACGTCCCGCGCTAACCATGAGAGAGGAGGGTGAGAGAGAAAAAGGAGGGAACGTGGGAAATGACACCCGGCCCATATTTATCAAACATGACGAAGCCCCATCTTTTTGGTAATTGCATTAATGATCATATTTTTTTTTTAATTTATGTCTCTTTTAATTGAATCTTTGCAATTAATATATATATTTTTTTTTGAAATTATCTTTTCAATTATTGGCAATCACCAATTTACTATTAAAAAAGCTAAGCAAATAATGGCTTACTTTTAAATAAATCAATATCAGTAAAAAAAAATTTACTCTTAAAAAATGTGTTCAAATCAGACATTCATCATAATTCAACCTCTAATTGACCCTGTTTTAAATCCATTTTTCAAACTTTGTTTGAGTGTTCTCTCACATAAATTTGAATTGCGAGTTTCCAAATAGACCCTTTATAAAAATCCACCAAAATATAGAAAAAAATTTTAAACCCAATATGCAAAACAACATTCAACACTTGGGTAAGGGCATCAACCAAACAAAAATCAATTCAAGTGCCCAACCGAGGACAAACACACAAATTAAGGGCATTCAATAATAACAAGCAAACCAACATGGCATTCCCAAAGAAACTGCCTCTGCAGGTGTGTGTCTTCGTTGTTTACATTGTTTTGCTTCTTTCACAACATAAAACAGCATGAATTATTCATGAAAAAAGGTCAAAAAAAGAAGAAAAATTTTTATAAAAAAAATCCCTATTTTCACTTCTACCATGATAATGAAAAGTTGAATATCCGAACATTGTTCAGAAGCTCAACATAAAATCAAATCAGCGAGATCTTCCGTTGCCTCTGTGCGTCAGCCCCAATGTACATAAGTTTGGCCATTCCAAATGAAAAGCTTTTTTAAGTCAACAATAAGGAAAAGCTGCGGTAGGCCCTCCTAAACAAACTCGACGCTTGCACCAGCTATATATGTTCTAAAAATTCAGGGTAAAGGCTTTACAAGGTGTGACAAGTCGAATGCCACTAGCATTTAAGATGGTACTGGGGAATTTTCTTCAAGCCTGTATATAGTGATCTCCTGCTGCTTAAAATATCGTCGGTCCTCTTCGTCAACTAGAACAAGATTCAGATAATACTTCACACTGAATTTGTTATTAATATTTTTATGTGTTGGTGTCAGTTCATACGGACTAAGAAACAGCCTGATTGGAATTGATTCACCTGACAAATCAAGGACATGCATTAAGCTAGTAAGTGAATCATTGAACACTGAAGAAAAGACATGAAGTGACATCAGAAAGTACACAATCAAAAATTTAAATCTTCAATCGAGGTATATTCAAGCATGATTAGACTCTGTCGTAAGATGTTTTATCTTCCTATTTGTAATAACAAGAATTGGTAACAAACCTCTGACTGGAGCACCATCCATCAATTCAAACTTAGCAAGTGTCTCGGTTTCAACATGGGTATTGGCTCCTGATCCTGTCGACTCCCGACGTCGAATCTCCAGATCCATATTTTTTATCTTGATTCTTACAAGGAGAAAATAAATCTTCCCAATAATAATGTCTTTCAGATGATACCTGTACATTCACACTTGAGTTAACAAAACTGTTCCCTTCCAACTAGAAAAGCATGTTATATTTAAATAATCACACCATAAGTTGTCCATACACTATATGCTCAGACGTGATTTATTCATGAGGGAGATCAGGTTGTCGTAGTAAAGTTCAGATCTGGAAGCATAAGCCACAATTGAACCAAGCTTGGCTTACTACTCAAAAGCCAATTCTTTCCAGATTTCAACTCTCACTTGTAAGTTGAAACCATTTAATTATAGACTGAAACTTTGTGACAAAAAATGTTTGACTTACTTGCTTTTGTTGTACTCAAACTCAATGTGCAGGCAATCTTCAATTCCAACTTCCATCTGCAGAGGTATTAAGATTACTGTGACAATCTAAGGGAGACTAATAATTGGATTCATTATTGGAGCAGTACACAGACGCAACACCAAGATTAAAACAGTAGCAAAACAACGGAAAGTGGAAGCAAGAATTTCCGGAGTACATACTATAACAGCAGCCTTTTTGTTACCTAATCTATTGCAAGAGTATTACAGTACGACACACGTTTACCATACAAACATTGTTATAAGACGCTCACCTTGATGCTAGTGTTAATTGGTGGAGGTGGGGAGTAGTTACGAACCTGAACCACAAAATCAAACTTTTATTAAACTTTTAAAAGGTACTCATAATCGCATATAGAGAAACTTTAATGGTATGGAGAACTACTCTTGATGATAAAAACCCGCCGATGCTCAAATTAACATAAGAAAATATTGTATGTTTAAGGCATGTATGGTATAAAACTAAAACATAACTTTCATCCAGGCCTACATAATGTGCACCACATGTTAAAATGATGTACTACGAAGACAATCACGCATGGATACTTCATTTCAAGTGGTTGAGATATGTGAAAAGTATATTAGAATCTTTGTGAAGTTAGGAGGTCACTTTGATAATGACAACAACAGAATGTTTATCATTTTTATGACAACAACAGAATTTGTTAATAACACCCAGGTGATAAAAGCTTACGATATTATTGGTCAACAGTATATAGCAAAAACAGGTAAACAGCCTTGTCTTATTTTACACCACTGCTTTAATAAAAATATTATTACACGTGAAAGTGTTGGAAAGATTTGAAGGGGCAAAATAGCTAAAATTAGTGTAAAGATAGGTAAACTGTCCTGCCCTGTCTTGCTACCACAACACTGCTTCCTGACCAAAGTAGCTAATACATAACAGCAAGATAAAATCTTGGGCCTGAACAGCCGCATTAAGTTGAGGATAGAGAACACATACATGTATCTAAGAGAGACGAAACTATAGCAGATAAAGAAATAGTACCACAAAATCCTGGTATTCCACTATGCTACCAGCATAACCACGGCTGATTGTGACTTTCAACACGTACCTAAAAAGAAAAATAAAGATTGGTGTACATGAATAACTACATATGAGTATCCGTCCCAAAATCAAAAATGTCATTAACGCAACTAAAAGGTGATCACTGCAGAAGCTCCATGGAGGAATCAAAAGCAGAACAAATTGCAAAAGTATGACTCGATGAGAGATTACCTTAGCCTCACGTTCACCCCATTGTATGTCTCATATGGCATTTCAACGGTAGAAAATTCAAACGGGAATGTTTTCTTTTCATATATTTCTCCAGGAATATCCAGTTCGCGAACTACAAAAAAAAAAAAAAAAAAGGAAGGGAAAAAACTACCACTTAGAATGCTAGACATCCAGCGGAAAAAAGAAAGGAACCTACTGCTTAGAATGCGAAGCCTTTTGTAGAAAATATTGAATCATCAAAGGAAATCATACACAGTGGACATCATATTAATCTATTTAGATAATTAAAATACAGCAGCAACTTTCTCGAGAAAATGGCAGAAAGACAAAGCATACGCACCAAGTGAAGTAAAGTCGTAAAAGTTGCCTCTGTCAAAGTACATTTCTGCAAGGAAAAACAGAATTATTTAGAAGATTCCTTCATTCAACTATTTAAGAAAAGTCCTCGAACTGATTTGTACTATACTCATTTAATGCAGGAAACAGGTAGAACAATAGTCAAAGTTAAGAACGAAACCATCCCTACCCATGAAAGGAACTCATCCAAGTAGTTACTGCACCTTAAAGGCTTAAACAGCACTAAAACAATAATTGAATCACCTAAAATCTCACATAGTCATTATTGTCATGGCTCTGCGACTCTCATGGTTTGCAAATATTCATTTCCTGTGAGATCATCTTTCAGAAGACAAAGCACCAGTTTTGGATATATAAAATGCACTCTTCCACTAATGTAATGCCAAGGGTGTTTCAACTCATGGTAGGCTCATCTCGGCCTGTAGAGGACGAATTTCCACTGCAAACTCTTCTTGGTCTCTAGGATTGCATGACTTAAAAAAGTGACCACTTTTCTTTCATCTATGACATAACGTCTCTAATTTACCCTCTGATCTAACTCTCTTTCTTTTTCTTTGGGGCTTAGACAAGCCCGTGGGAAGTAAATTCAAATCTCACATTTCATGGTATTCTCAGTAAACCTCGATGGTATCAAATATCACATTCAAAGGTTGCATCAAACACGTACCTATCTGACCGAGGAGCTCAACTTTTATACCATTGTGTTCGACCTTCTTTCCCGGAACTGGCTCAACCGATATCTACAAATGACACACGGAATAGAAATATCTTCATACCCAAAGAGATCATGTTGAAAAATGAAGAATTCCCTACACGAATCTTCATATACTCACTTCTGTGACTTCAAAATTCTACAAATCAGATAAATACATAAATAAAACACCTTTCCAGAAATGTTTTCTTGACTTTGAAATAGTGGGAGCATCACGGTTTGACCATTTTCCTTCTTGAATGGAACCTGCAGATAAACACAACAAAACTCCTAAATCAATTTCCGTCTCCCGCAGAAGATGAAAATGGGTTTAAATCCATGTCGACAGAAGACAAAAAATACAACTTTAACCAAGAAATGCCACCAACTAAAAAATCATAAACCAAGATTTAGCCCCAAAAAAAAAGTTTCAAAATATGTAAACGGAAAAAGACGCATTGTCATTGAATTCTTCATCTACATCCCCACATCGAACTTAAACATCCATATATCAAACTTATTTATACCTGTTTGCGGGTTTTTGCATCGGAAAATGTGATTGAAATGTTGCAAGATGGTTTGAAAGCTCCGATTAAGTAATTCTGAGAATCAACAAAAAAGAGTTTCAATCCAGTTATACTCAAATCGATTAAAAGAAATCAACCAAAATGCAGCTGCTTATTCGATCTTACCATTCTGCCGGTGATCAAAACCCAACTCCCAAAAACTCACTCCCTCAACAAACCTGCAAAAATCAAAAACATCAAAAATCAAGCCCTAATATCACAGAAATACAGAAATTTGAAGAAATTGGAATTGAAATTCGATGATCCCGAATTCGGAGTTCAAGTGTGAGGAATTTGATGTACCTATTTGGGATTGATCACGACGAGATTGGTGAGAAAAGCTGAACCGGGAAGTGAAAAAGAGCCGGGAAGGAAGGAAGAGGAGAGGGAAACAAAAAAAAAAAAAACCCTAGAGCTTGAAATGGAGGAATCGGGGAGAGATTATACAGAAGAATAAGCAAAAGCTCTCCACGATGGATCCCGTGCGTTTGACAGTTGGGAAAAGGGGACGAGCGACAAGGCTTCTCGTTCTGTATGGTCCCAAAACACAAATTCTGACGAACTCGTGCAATGCACGTGATACGATGGGATTTTTTTTTTTTTTTTGGGGAGGCTCGAGGTATCAGCATGGTCCATGCCGCACGGCCCGGCCCACGGGCAGTAGAAGAAAATTATGCCATACAAACGGAATTGAAGTATAACAAATATTTTGAAATAATTTTTTGATGGATATCTTAACAGAAAAGGTAAGATTGTAAGGTGTGTGTCATCTTCAACAATTGGTCGGGATCATGATATAAATCGTGTTTTTTTACCATTTTATCAGTACTTTTTTAGGCTGTCTTTGTGAGATGATATACTTCTTCAACAATTTTGCAAATGTTTCTTTATTTATTCAAAAAAAAATTTCTGCATTCGACATTTAGACAATGGGAAGGAGAAATTAGCCCTGAATATATGCTGTTTTAGTCACAGCACACAGTTGAAAAAGGTTGAAATAAGTCTTATGAATATGGCGCTAATGCACCCAGGGTAGTCCATTATACATAACCTTATTTGGTTTTACTCAACCATAATTTCTCTTTACAACGAAAGGTCATGTCCATATTGGGTTTATATTTGTTTCTATTTGTCCATTGTTATTCGTCTTTATATGTTTTTCTAATGGTTCTGACAAATTGAAAAGATTTAAGTAGTCTTCACCTCGATTTTTTTTTTTTTTTTTTCAGGCTTTAGATGCATAAAAAATGAAGAGTACTTTATTTTTTTTTATTATTATAATTACCGTATAACCGTATTATTATTATTATTATTAATTACAAGTTGAAACTCTTGAGTCGTAACGTTCTCGATTCAAAGAGACATGACTCCTTTTTGTTTTTAAGAATAATATTAAATGGTATTTTTTTTCCTCATCTGTTGCAACTTTGAAAGAGGTGTATTAGACGAGACAAAGAGAATACATGAGATAAAGAGAAGATACAAAGGCAGACGAAAGTGATGATGAGAATAAACTACACAGTGATCAGTGGCACTGATTCAGTACAAGCATTGAAAATGAAGAACAGTGTACGGGTAAATGCATGAAGATGACTGCAAAGTTGAATCTTTAACATCTTAATGATTATTCGTGCTCAAGTATACTTATCGTGTTTCATTATTACTGTCTCATTTTTTTTTTTTTTTTTTTTGCTAGAGCTTGCGGATTTAGAAGTTAAGGTCATCTATTGGCAAGGTATTTTCATGTACAACCCTCCTTTTTTTTTTTTTTAATCTGGGTGCTTAATAACGTTGCTTGGCTAATTTAGCATCATTTTGGATCCTTCTACTACGATTAGGTGCTTCAGTATAAAGGGGAACATGTTTTTTTGTCTTTTGTGCTTTAATGATGGACAAAATAAAGTCTCATAATGATCTTTTATATAGTGATCACTGACATGACCCCAAAACCAGGTCCCTGACTCCCTGCTTTATAAAAAAGACTGAATTGGGATTGTGGAGTGCTTCGACTTGCAAGTGGACAAAGATGTTAATAACTTATAGAAACCAGTCGAGAACATTACTGAGGAAATTAAAAGCCTTATGAAGTCTTTCACAGTAGCAAAGTTTGGAAGTATCCCAATTTCACAAGGATTTGTTCTTCACTCCTTACTCTAATTAGCTGATTGGTTGCTGAGTCCGTGACCTCTTTTGGGTCATTCCCAAACCCCTACGTTATTACCGTTTTTAGGTGTTTTCCAACTGTCTTAATTATCAAAATTGATGAATGAACAAGAATTATTTATTTGAGTACTTGGTTTATACTAAACGTAGAAATCAACAATTTCTTCTACTTTATTGCTATGTAAAGATGGTGCAAACTTTATTTACATTAAAAAAAAATAAATTAATTAATCAAAGCAATTGTTTCTATAGACTATAGTTGAAGATAAAGAAAACCTTGCGAACTTATGCAAGTCATTTTTTTGGTGATCAACTTTTTATTATTTGCTCTATGAAAAATTTATTCATGAAAATTTCACCTGTGTTTTGTTCACTTGTGACGTCAAGATATTAGGTTGAATTATGAATTTAACATTTTCTTTATCTTGTGCTCGCAACATAAAATCTACATGAAGTGCTCACGCGAGCGAAGCACGCTTATTTAACTAGTGCTTCATAAATAGATTATTATATATATATATGATGTTTACAATTATTTATTGTAAATATGATATTTATCGTAAATATTTGATGATTTACAATAACATTTTTATTTTTAAGATAATTTTATAACGAATAATGCATCGTAAATATATTATTTACCATGAATATATTATTTACCATCACCTTAAAAATTTTAAGCTATTTACTTTTAAGGTAAATTGTTAGATTGATCCATGAACTTTTAACTTTATACAACTTTGGTCCCTGAATTTTTTTTTTTTTTTTTGGTAATTGAAATGTCCCTAATCTATTAAAATGTTATGTAATAATTATTTATGTTAATTAAAATGTTGCTCCTAAGCTTAAGTTGTGTAATCATTTAAAAAAATTATATAACTTTCAAAACACATGATTATATTAATAGGGAACGAGACGGATATAGGAAATGTTTTCCTAATGGGGAATCCCTGCCTCTGGTCCCGTCCCTTTTTAGGAGGGAATAGGGATGAAGAAGGGTATAGTTTTAAAGGTCGGGGATGGAAATGGGGAAGCAATTTCTATCCTCACCCCGTCTCGTTAACATCCCTAACTTCTCACTTTACAATTGAAAGTTATAGGGGGAGGGGAGTTTAAACTTGAATAATACACAATTTAAATTCAAATTGTGAATGCAAATATTTAATTTAAATAAATATTCGAATATAATTTATGATCCATTCACGTCATAAGACAAACTAAACTTTACGTAAATATTTTGCGTTGTGAATGAGAACGCAAGTTGTGCAAGCCTGAAACGGAAAAGATTGCAAGCAGTATTAAGACGGCAAGTATGAATATCGTCGTTTAATGTGATTGTAATATGAAAATCGAACTTTAGAATACTCATACTATTATTGCAAGCCATATATATAATATAGTAGTCAGCTATTTTAAATGACAAAACAAAAAGGAATATTCATATGGGATGTAAAGTTTGAAAAATAAAATGTAATTGTGTTTAAACATTCAAATGAACTTTCACTCGTCTTGCCGTGTGATGTTTCCTACAAATTGTAGTCAAGGTTTAGTGGTCAATAAATACCCTCTAGACGTAATTATCAACGAATAAATAAATAAACAAAAGACCCTCTAGAAGTATTTGATCCAAAAAATTAGAAAAATAAAACCACCTAGAAGCGCTTTATTTATTTAAGAATAGTGTTACATGACAACCGTTAACGTGAAATTTGAGACATCGGCTACGAAGCTGACAAATTGACACTAATAACTTTCAGTCAAATTAATTGACACTAACAACTATAAACAAATCACTACTAGGTGTCTACATTATCATTCGTTACATTCAAAATAAATAAAATTGACAAAAGTATTCATTATAGTAAATATTCAGATAAACCATTGATTAGAGAGTATTGAAAAATGATATTTTCAATACTAATTCTTTCCCATTGACAATCATAAAATAATCACGCATTAATAATCACGCATTAATATTTGTATGCATGCCAATTGTCACTAAAAAGCATATCATATGTACCGCAAGATTAGTTCAACACACCTTAGCCCGTGCATGGGACAATTTTGCATACCCAAGCCAATAATGATTTAACCAATCAAACGCTATAATGCATGAGAATACTTTACATTTTAAAGAAAATAATCTTGAAAAAGATCTAACCAAAGTTTACACCTGAAATAATTACAAAAAAATATATATCTACGAACACTTCAATCGTTGTGGTGATTACAGATATTGTCTAACAGTAATTTAACATTTGATTTTATCTGGGTTTTCAACCCTCCGTCCCCAAATTAAAAAAAAAAAAAAAATCTTTATATATTTATTTTTTTTTTAAAAAGTAATCTGTGAAGGAAAAAAATTTAGATGTCTACGTTGGTTGTCCCTCGTGGCGCAAGCCTTCCTTATCGGACGGGCCCAAGTCCACCAAAGCCTCCTCTTTCCTTCGACTTCCCAACCGGAAAAGCCCGTAAAGCTTCCGCAACTCCCTCACCGTGTGAACACTCTCCCGGCAAAACATGGTTCCCGGTTCGCCTGACTCGTCCCCCGATCGGTCCGAACCGCTCTTACTCAACCGGGGAGGCAGTTTACTAATCCCTCCCCCTCCTCCCCTCCCTTCGGTTTGCAGCGCCGAGATGACCGACTTCAGAGCCCGGCTCGGTGACGTCCGGTTCGAGATCATAATCTCGCCGATCTCGGCCGGGCTGAGGCTCGCTCCGGCCTGGAAAATCTCCTCCACCTGAGGGAAAAGCTTGTGTTCCTTAAGCCCCAAGTAATTGCTCGCCAAGCTCCTGAAAGCGGAGAAATCGCAGAGAGGGAAGCTCATGTGGACGTCGATTCTTCCCGGTCTCATCACCGCTTGATCGATTTGATCCTTGCCGTTCACCGTGAATACCAAAATCCGTTCCTCTCCGCAGGAGGAGATTATCCCGTCCATGAAGTTCAATAGCCCGGAGAAGCTGACCGCGGAGGAGGAGGACTGTCCGATCAAGAAGCGATCGAGATCCTCGACAACGATGAGCGACTTCGGCGTGGTCTGGAGGAGGAGCATCTTCAAATCGTAGTCGTCGGAGACCCTGGCGACGTCGAGATCGTAGACGTCGTAGCAGAGAAGCCTCGCCATGGCCGCGACGAAGCTCGTCTTGCCGGTGCCGGAGGGGCCGTAGAGCAGGTAGCTCCGCTTCCAGACGCGGCCGAGCCTGTGGTAGTACTGCTTCGATTTGAGGAAGAGCTCGAGATCGGACTTGATTTTGGATTTCAGGTCGGCGTCGATGATGACGGTGTCGAAATTTGCCGGATGCGTGAACGGAATCGACCTCCACCGCTCATTTCCTCCGCCGCCGCCTAAAATGTGAAGCTTAATCTCCTTCTTCCGCTGCTCAATCTCGTCGGAGACGGCGAGGATGTGCTGGAAGTACTGGCGGAAGACTCGCCGCTTGTCGCTCTTCTTGATCCTCAGAACGAAGGACCGGACTCCGTCCGGTTCGGACCTCTGATTGGTCCAGTAAACCGTCGCGCTGAGAAACGTGTCACGAATCGATTGGCTGGAGTCGAGGTGGAAAAAAATATCGTTGGATTTGGAACCGGAGAAGAGGTTGGTGTAATCGGAGTCTTCCACGGAAGGAAGCGAGTTCAGGTAGGTGGAAATCTTTCGGTACAGTTGGTTCTCTTGGAAATGCTCGTTGAACTGTGGGACTTTGTACAGTTGGTACACGTGAAACCGGTCGACGAATGATTGCCATGACCGGACCAGAATCAAAATCACGTTTGTCTTGGACAACAATCTAACAACTAAGAACAAACCTACGAACGTGAACAAGTAATACACCAAGGAAGGCGAAACCATCATGGGTTTTTGGGCTGTTCTACGATGATTTTTTTTTTTTCCCCCCGGCGAAAGCAAAGAACGAAAAGAATGGGGTTTTGAGGAGAAAAGAAATTTGGGGTCAATTTAAGGTGGTTAGTTTTTTGGGAGATGGGGGACTTTGGAGATGGCTCAAGCCGGCATATTAAATAGGGTCAAAAAGAAACAGTGTGTGGGTGTGGAAAGAGACTAGAAGGAGGAGAATATAAAAGAGGAAATAGGGAAGCTTGGTTTGGGTATGGTTTGGCTGGAATTGATGACCAATGACTATGGACCATTGCTAGGAATTAGTCGGGTAGATTTGCTGATTGAACAATGATAACTATCAGTATTTGAACAATGTTAAAGGACGTGGAAGTCTCACAAGATGAGATCTACTTTTTATTAATAATTTTGCTTAATATTGGATAGATAATAAGATTTTTTTTTTTGTTATTTTCATTTGGGCTCTTTTTTTTTTTTTTTTTTTGTCAATCGTATAAATATTTTAGGAAATAAGTTATTGACTCTATTGATAGGATTTGATTTTGGACAAACGGCGCTGGATTTGTGCGAATTGTTTATTTCTATTTTAGTGCTTAATTTGTGGCAGTTTTGATATTTTTGCACTACTTTACATCTTTGAAATGTCTGGGCACTGATCACATGCATTTGAATAGTTTGAAAATTGTATAGAAAGTTTGATTTATTTTATTTCTATATTAAAGAATGATGTAACGAGGGATGAGACTTGTTCTTGGGACCGAAGGTGAAAATTCGACAGATTTATTTGGTAGAATTGACTTTTGGTCTAATTTCAATCTTTACCTAAAAAAAATATATGTTGTTTTATTTATTTCTTTAAAACTTAACATGTCATGTTATTAATATCCAATTTGTCAAATATTTTACTATTGGCTTTTTGTTACAGAAAACATTATAAAAATGACAAATTAAACACGTAAGAATCACATGATGGATTAGGTGAGTAGAGGGTAATATGGTAAAACAAATGTTGGGCGGTTAATTGGTAGAGTAAATTAAACAGTATTCATGTTATCCAAACTGATCTAAAATTGTGGCTTTCATATATTGGATCAGTTGGACAGCGTGGATCCGATTCAATTCATCCATCCATTCAACTATCCAACATTTTATTTTCCAAATTAGCCTCCACCCATACTTCATCCTATCACCTTTTTAACATTTTCTCTAATAAAAAAATATGTAATAAAATATTTCATAAACTCGGATGCTAATAGTGTGATATTTTAAATTCTAAGAGATAAAATTAGACCATCTATATTCTTTAGATGCTCAAATTGAAATTAACCCAATTCATTTTTGTTTTTACTTTTCTTGTTGGCAAAATCCTCGCATTTTCTTTTTTAACTTTTCAAGTGCATTTGTAACACTAACTATTCCAAGGTCATGCGTGTACACTGGCCTAACCCTCAACAAAGTTCTTAGCCAACGTTTCTATGCAGCCTTTCTTGAATATTAGGTAATGGAACAATCTATTTCAAGTAGATTAAAATTAAATTATGCGAATAAAATGGTCGATACTCGATGCAAAGGCACCTTTCTTTATAACTGAAACTCTAACGAGTCTCCATGGAAAAAGGCACGACACATGAAAGCGACAAAGTGAAATTAGAAAAGGGGGGAACTGATTAAAAACATATTCTTAATAATAACCTCACGTTCAATGTTCTATCGGATTTTTATCTTTATTTTTAACCCGTACACGAAGCTGCTTACTTTGACCAATTATCTGTTCATAATAATATAGTGCGTGTGTGTGTAGATGCACCTGTGAACAAAGAGGTCAATGGTCAGCTCTCTAAAATAGACTTCCATTTGGATTCCTCCCATGTAACATATCCGTCTTAGCAAATCAGTTAGCAAAAAATTCAACCCCAAAAAAAAAAAAAAAAAATCAGCTGGGATAAATTGTAAAATATAGTATCGTTTTATGGCAGAATTTTGTAATAAGATATGTAAATACAAAGACATGATATGGAAACTAAAAAGGGAAGCGAATTTAACAACATTTAATAAAAAAAAAAAATCTGACAATTTAGAATTTAACAATATTGATTATTATTATTATTTTTCCTGTTACAACGAGACAAAAGATCCACTCTCTCTCCGTCTGTCTAAACAAGGCAAACTGGTTTGTGGGCTGCGATGAAATAAACAAGTGCCTCAGATTCGGCAAGCGAACACAATCTGTTGAGAACTACGATGTGAACTCTGCATCCACAAGTGTTGGATGACAAGTAACCCCGTATCATTTAGATATGATTGTTCCATTACCACCAAAAAAACCAAAGTACAAAATTCCTTGTCAGTTCTACGCCACAACCTTCATTATTTTTTCTTTTTTCTTTTTTCTTTTTAATTATGGTGCCCACTAAAGAAAGCACGGTGGTTACTATGTCCATACGAATCTACGGTCCAAGTTTAACATTATATTCTGTCGGATATTTCTCCTTAATTGTCGTCTGCTCAAATTTCACTAAACGTACAAACCAGTTTGAGCTGGAATTGGTATTTGTAGCCGATCTTTAAGCATTCTGTTTATTTATTTATTTATTATTTATTAATTTTTGTCATTTATTATTTGGTAGCTTTTTATTAGTGCATGTTTTAAATAATAGATCTTACCAAACTCAAGTAAAAAGAAAAAAAAATGAAACAACTTTTAAAAAGATAATAATAATTTTGCTACTACTAAGAAATGAAAAATTCAGAGTTCGATCTCTAGATTACACACTCACAAACTCACACACCCAACCACTTGAACTAATCGTAAGTGGCAAGAAATGAAAGAATTAATATAGATCATATAATTGATTTTTTTTTTTCTCTACACTAAAATATCTCATTTTGGCAATAACCATTCAATTATGGGAACAATTTTATCTTATCTGCTATAAATTTCTAACATGGAACCGTCAAACGGTTAAAACACAGTAATGCCAAATAACAGATATTACATAAAAATTTACTTTTTTTTTTTTTTTTCAAACCCCACATGGAATTCTCTATCTTTATTCTACGCTGAAAAGACACCAAACATGTTTCCATGTCTTTTGTATTTTCATTCAAAACTTTTTACAACTTTGTATCCTCCACCACTTTAAAGGTGGGTCTTCTTTCACCAAAACCATTATTTGCATAATTGTAAACATGTGGTCCTGCTTATATAGTACAGGAGAAACTGCAACTTTTTCAAGTGCCACAACAAACCAACTTTATCGGCCAGCTTTTGATTCAGCCCAGCAATTAAAGAGCCTTTCAATGAAAATCAACTTACCCCACTTTTGCCAGCTATTTCTTAATCATTGGGGTAGCTGAAACCAGAAGCAAATTTATGTGAACTCACAAAATCCCATGTACAGAAAAGGAATATGAAAAAAATTTTCACAAAATTATATAGCCTTGTGATTAGATAGATTTGAAGGTGTACAAGAAGTTTAGAAGAAAATCAAACTCCAACTAGTGGAGTTATGACTGTTACAAACTACAATAATGTCAAAAACAAACAAAGAACACTCATCTTCCATATTAAGCTGGAGTCATGGTATTTTATGGGTCTTGGGAATCTGATTGAAGGTTCAAGACATGGGAAACCACAAGCTTAGATAGCTCGTTTATGGCTGCTTGAACAGGATAGTCACCCGAATCTGAATTCCTTGGCCACCCGGATGACGACTGTCCGCTTAATCCACTGTATTCACTTGCAGCAACCTTTGTCTTTCTTGACGTAATGAGAACTTTTTCCAAATCTGTCTGATAAAGAGGTCTTGGCGCCTGAAAAAGGGGCAGAGAATGGCAATAAGTTACTTCAGGTTCAAGACTTATGTTTGCTTTGCTAGATGCGTATAATGCCCAATTTCCTGTGTGCTCCGAGGAAATATACTTTTAATAATATATGTTAAGATGAAGATCCGCTTCAAGGGTCAAAACCGCTTGTTTTCATGCAAACATGTGAACTGCTACATAGAATACAAGCACTTGCCAGATGAAACACCTTTCATTCATCCATGTATAACAGTACCATAGGCCATTTTTTAAAACCAGACATCAGAAATGAATTTTTAATTCTTTCAAAATTTGCAACATGATCGGTAGTAGGGTCACGAGGGAGGAGAGAATTTATGACAAAAAGAAGAAAACTGCAGAAAAGGCGACTAATATATACTTACAGAAGCTCGTTTTCCATTTTTCTCGGCATCTAGCAAGTCTCTGATGGGAAAATAAGCTGCTTTCTTGCAAAGTTCAAGAAGATCGGAACCTGTGTAACCCTCACACAAGCTAGCTACATAGTCATAATCGATGTTTTCTTCGACCTTCTCACCCTTCAGAATAACCTTCAGTATTTCAACCCTCTCCCTCCGGTCAGGCATTCCAATCTCAAAGGCCTGAGGAAGACGGCGGAGTATTGCTTCATCAAGTTCTGATGGACGGTTGGTAGCAGCAAGAACCATGACTCGAGCATTCTCTGTAACAACAATATGAAATTGTTTAACAACAATATTTTACCAAAATATCTTAAATTAGAGATACAACAACTTCAACAATAGTTATCTAATAGGACATACTTTTGACTGAAAATGAAATATAAGTCAACATGAAAAAAATAAAAAGGTGGGGAAAAAACTCACGATCAGTTGTAAAGCCATCCCATAAAGCCATGAACTCAGTCTTCATGTTTGTCAATGCTTCATGATCAGTATTACGGCGCTGGCCCAAAAAGCTGTCTACTTCATCAATGAAGATGATAGCAGGCTGGAGTTTGTAAGCCAAGCTAAACACAGCGGCAACTGCAAAATCATTTCAAATCCCATGAATATCTAGTAATTCAATGCTCCAAGAGGGACAAAAGAAAAGGAAATGTAAAATGATACTTTTCCAGATAGCTTTGCCTCACAATCTTAGTTAAATACTAAAAAACCTCCGCTAAATGATCAACAAGTTATTCCACCTTGCTTTTCAGTAATAGGACCACTCCAATGCAAGGGAGGAATTATAACAAGATCAACACTCACCAAGTTTTTGTGCATCTCCGAACCATTTACTCATAAGATTTGATATCCTCACATTAATGAAAACAGCTCCAGACTCTTTTGCAATAGCTTTTGCAAGCATGGTCTTTCCCGTACCAGGTGGTCCATATAACAACACCCCCTTTTGTGGACCAAGAAGCTTCCCATAAGCAAATAGCTCAGGCCTCCGTAACGGAAGAATCACCAGTTCATACAAAGCTTGCTTGATTGCTTCTAATCCTCCGATTGACTCAAATTCCACATCGATGTGATCCGGGTTTATGACATCACAGGCTATAACATCCTGTTACCGATAGAAAAACTAAATCAAACACCATAACAACTCTGAAACTCTTCGAGCCTTATTCCCTCGTAACTTTATACCAACAAATACAACATCTCATATGAAAAGGTCTGGTAGAATGTTCCAGCACTTTGTCCATTTTTTCGTCGAATCTTTTTATACTTTAATTGACGTTAAAACTTCTGAGACACAAGAAGATTTAGTGATCATTGTTTATATTAGTGATAATACGACTTGTGAATTTTTAAGGATAGCGTAACAATCTAACAAACAGTGGGGAAAACTAAGGAAAAAAAAAAAAACAAAAAGTGTAACGTCAACCAACTCGAAAACACTAAGATTACTTCAAGTTGGATTCTCTATGAATGTAGCAATCTTTTTGTTTGGCAAAGTAATGAACATGAAAATCAAATGGTTAAACTGGGTGCTAGTCCAAATTCGATCTTTCAATACTTAATTGGAGAAATAACTTAAACTTATTGTCAAATCTTAAGGATAGTGCAACAATCTAACAAACAGTGGGGAAAACTAAGTAAAACAAAAAAAAGTGTAACCTCAACCAAATCGAAAACACTAAGAATACTTCCTGTTGCATTCTCTATGAATGTAGCAATCTTTTTGTTTGGCAAAGTAATGAACATGAAAATCAAATAGTTAAACTGGGGGCTAGTCCAAATTCGATCTTTCAATACTTAATTAGAGACATAACTTAAATTTGGCAAAACCCATTTCCAAACTCCCCAAAACAACTCAAAAAAAGTTAGGTAAACGTCCAAACTCCTTTTTCTTTTTTTTTTTCACACCGCTAATTATCGAAATCCAATACCTTCACAATCAAACCCCAAATTGAAATTTCAGAAATTAATTACCAACTCCTTCGACAAACCGACATACCATCTTCTTATCATCGACCAAAAACACCAAAGTTCGATACTTTCGACAACAAATAATACAACTTCAAACCCATTAAAAAGAAAAAAAGAAAAAAAAAAGTGAAATTAATAGAAGAAAACGAGGAAGTAACCTCGTACGGATTCGTCTGGATGAGAGGACGGCCCAGGCGCTTGGCAATCTCCTTCTTGTGCTCCAAAGCCTTCTTGGAGGCCTCACGGTTCGGGTCGAGGTGTCGGAGCCCCGCGAAGAGTACCAAACAACTCAAGGCGGCACTCGCCGCGTACAGAATCAATTCTTGCAAGAACTTCGTCTCCGACGAACCCCCCATTTCGATTTCACTTCTCTCTCTCTCTCTCTCTCTCTCTATATATATATATATATATAAATTGAGAATTTCTCCGAAAAATAATTTATCTTCTTTTCTACGAAAATGGAAAACTCTGGATGGGGAATTTGAGAGAGTTTCGGAAGAAGAAAGGACGCTTTTCCCCCTTTTTTTTTTTAGAAGAAGAAAACAGGCTTGAACTGGAAGAAAGTTTTTTTTTTTTTAAGCTAAATTACGAAAGTAACCTTGATGACCTTTCGTTGGCTCAGGCTTGACTTGGGGAGGATTTTATAAATTCACATTTTTGGGCCCTCGAGTGCTGGGGCCGACTTTAAATTGGGCCAGAATTGGTTCCTTTCGAAAACTGAATGGGCTTACTTCCAAAATGAAGCCCAACAAATATCATGACTTTGTTGGGCTCAAGTAGTTGGCCCTGATTTCACGGCCTATATCAAGTCCGCAAAGTCAACGGCTCGATGCAGTAAAGTCAAAGAGAAAATTTTGGGCACGTGGCACAATTCTCTCGAAATTTTTTAATAATTAATTATCTATTAGGGTGTTTGGTGTTTGAATTTGAGTTAAAATTTATAAGTTTAAATAGTAATTTTGGTTGATTTTTTCAGAAAAGACAAAAAATTTTTGAGGAAAAAAATAAAAATTAAATTGATGGTAGTGAGTTTAAATTCACCAATCAAACGGACCTACTTGTATTGATGTGACCCTTTATTCTGCTTTGTTACATCAATACGCGTGTCACGTCTAGTCATTTACATGCACACAAAGTTGTGTGTGGGGGTTTTTTTTTTTTTTTGGTTCCTGAATAAAAAATGAAACAATGACATTTTGATAATTTATTAGTATCATAAGTGAAACGTATATGAAATCAATATACCTTCTCATAAGCTATATTTAATAAACGGAGTAAAGAAATGTAAAGTGATCACTTCTTGTCGTTATATTGTCAGGTTAGCTTTTTAATACATTTGTTCAAGACTTTTGAGTCATTCCGTCCACCTCGTCTTATTCTTCTTCTTTGGTAGAAAGTGGCCAAACCCACTCGATAAAATGACTGTTTCAGAGTAAAGAGCATTCAACCAAAAAAAAAAAAAAAAAGTGTGAGCCTTTCATTTTTCATATGACATGGTTAAAGTTCTTTACAAAGATATTAAAATAATATTTTTTTTCTCCCCCTAAGAAAAACATATTTAAAGTAATAGTGGTGTAAAATGATCATTTTTTGAAACATGTTTTCAAAATGTGTCCACGATTTTGTTAAATTATAAAATATATATTTGTTTCTTTAAATTTCACCAATATATATACATGTGATAAACAATTAATAAATAAGATATAAGTTGAGAAACCAATAATATATCAAGATAAATAAATCACTTTTACTAAAAAGAACAATGAAAATACGTCCAATACTCTTTTTTCAATTTTTTTATAGTAAAAATTTATTGACAAGAGAACAGTTCAAAAGAATTCCATCACTGTTGATTCCCTTAGTACAAAATTATTTTTTTTCTTTCGAATTTAAGAGTTTCTAGTTAAATTCCCATCCTCTCATTTACGGATCATATTCTTTAACACAATTAACAAGATCAATTCTTTCCCTTAAATAAAAAATTAAAGAAAAATAAATAAAAGATCAATTCCAACAGTACTCTAGAGTAGGAAGAATCTTCTGATTGTAATATAAAAGGAAATTTATCATTTCACATCACATTATTCACCCAAAACACTACAATATTAAGTTCCAAATTCCAATCATTAAAATAAAGACGGAATCGCTTTATTCATCAAATCGTATTCATTGCATTTTCAATAATACCATGCGTGACGCTTCAAGATTACAAGCCAAGCATATTCTTATACCTTTTATTTGAACAAATTGTTTTAATCAACTTTTAATTGATTAGTACTACTAGTCTTTATTTCTTTAAATAATCAAAACATTTGAGCGTTATTCTTGTTGTAGAAAATAGTCTGCGTTTTTTAAACATTCCAAATGGGCCCTACAACTGATAAGATTACAATTTAATTATAAATTTTTTATTTTTTATTTTCCAAAAAGGCAGATGAACAAATCATCATCTACTAAACACAGTTAAACGACTACAAACCACTATTAAATTAAAAAAATAATAAAATAAAAAGTTGGAGAATATCACGTCAGCTTTTGCTTATCATTTTGTATCACATAATTTGCCACTTGACCACTTGACCAATGTTTGCATATGTAAATGCACTTTTTGTCAAGAGATTAAAATATGGGCAAGCAAAGTTGAAAAATGAGGTTGTAAAATTAAAAATAAAAAAATAATAAAAAAAAACACCCCACCTTTTCTTCTTTTTGACTAAAAGTAACGCCCCACATGGTCGTTTCCTTCGCTGTGAACTACATCCAAAAAGGTCCATTAAATGTGATGTGTACGTCGGAAATCACTTTCTATTGTGATATATTAAACTAGTTTGAGTTGGCTTCATTAATAATCACCATTTACATAGAAGATGATGCTAATCATTTTGCTGACGGTAATTATATATGTGCTTTGCATACTTAATTGTTATTATCTTTCAATAAATATATTATCTTTAAGCACAAAGTGCTGAAGATTGGAGGGTCCCATTTGAATATTCCATTGATAGCGTAAGTCAATATTGATGATGGTAGATGGAGAATGCTTTAGAATACCATACTTAATTTTTAGAATTGAAGAGAGAATAGTAGTCGTATATATAAGAATAGTTTTTAATGTTCACTTGCTTTCACATATTTTTGGAAAAAGAAAAGTTAATAATGTACGTGATATTTATTAACCCTCTAGCCAATATGCAAAATCTCCCTAATGAATATTAATGGAGTGGAAATCCTTTTGAGGTGATTTTTCCGCTGTTGTCTTTGGTTTGCAATAAAAACAAGTGACATGAATCGAGATATGTAGTATATATCCAAGTCTACATTTGGAATACATGTTGAGTTTGAACTCAACTGTATTTTACGGTTGATTTTTTATTTTTTATTTTTTTTAAAAAAATCAATAAAAATTATAACTAATTTTTGAAAAGTCAACCAACTTAAATTTAAAAATTTCATTTCATATCAAACACAACTCGAATACCAAACATACCCTAAGTATTTTACTACTATTGTCCACTTTAGAACTTTGAAATTTTTGGACAAGCTTAAAGTGATATGGTTCACAAAATTTTACGTTAAGTCATAAAAAATTTAGACATCATATCTAATATTAATTTTTAAATATTAATTTATATAAATATATGAGTTGTCATTTTCTATTTATGCATATTTAAAATATATATTTTCATATTATTTGATTGTTACCTCTCAATAAAAATACAGTCATCCACTATCGTGTGAATTAGTAATCAAAATTGTTATTACAGTGGATATTTTTAACATTTCTTATTATAGATATAATTATTATATTATTGATACAATACCAATAATTAAAAAATGTAAATAAAATTTTTTAATTGATATTATTGCAGATGTTCTTATAGGTGGGGGTTCTGAAATGTCTTGTAATTTCTCTGATTCCCACGTTAATTTTAATTGTGTTACGCACAAAGTTACTCGATAGGGCTCTTATCAAATGATATGGATGTTGATGAACAGTGGATCACTTCCTAGTGATGTATTTTTTGTTTTTCAGCCTTGAAAATGAAAATCAAAATGACAAAACAATTTTTAACTATTTTTTATTTTCTTCATAAAAATCACCATCATCATTTTTTGTTTTTCTTTTCGTTTTCAAAACATTTATTAAACAAACACAATTTAAGAAATGTTTTTATTTTCGTACCTCAAAATCTGTGCGTAAATATTTTAAAAAACATTAGGAAACAAAACCAAACACCACCACAAAATTTTTTTTTTTTTTGGGTTTCGTTTTTCGTTGTTTTATTAGGTGCTTTTTTGTTTTTTGGCTTGTTCTCAATAAATTTCAAATTATCCAAAAAAAAAAATGTCACATATGTATTTGACAGAATCCAAGTCAATCAATACACTTATAAATGGTGTAATTACCTTAGAGAGTAAAAAACCGGAAACTTTCACAGTTATGGTGGAATTCACGGCCATCTAAAAGTTCCCAACACGAAATTCTAAAACCAAAACTAAAAGGACCATACTTTGCTTTAACTACGCACGTGGCATTTAATATTATAATAATATTAACATTCTACTCACACCCAACAGTCGACTGTCCTCCACCGATCGTACAACCACGCGCACTTATTGCCACTCCCTTTTTTTTTTTTTTTTTTTTTTTTTCTGAACCAATCTTTTTTTTAAAGATAAATTACACATTTTTCCTTTAAATTTTAGGTATTATCATAAAATACTCTTTAAATTTTAATTTATAATATTTTTTCTCTCTGAATTTTAGAAAAGTTAACGAATTTACCCCTTCAATTAAATTTTTGATGAAAAAAATACATCTAACACTCGTTGGAAGCATCAGTTTGTAGTATTAATTATAGAATTATGAAATAATAAACATTGACAGCACTCATAGCATATGTTATCCTTATTAAATGTGAGATAACGAAATTATCTATAAGAGAGAAGTATGAGGAAAAAATGACAATCAACCTTAAATATTTACTTTTTAAACTTAATTATAAGTATTTCACATTTAATATTCGTAACTCATACTTCAAACGAATGTTACCGTATTTTTTGTCAAAAAGTTAATTGATGGGGAAAATTCACAAAGTTTCCAAAATTCAGGGGGAAAATATTAAAATTAAAGTTTATGAGACATTTTTGTAATAATGCCTAAAGTTCAAGAGGAAAAATATAATTAGTCATTTTTTAAACTATTGATATTGTTGTATTAACACCACACGTTAATAAATAAATTATAATGATAAGAATATATTTTATTATTCTCTTTTCATGATGTATTTAGGAATTGATATTATATGGTTATAAGGTGAGGTTATTTTCCGATACCCTTTATGTACGGTACTTATAACTTTTTTAATATTAATATTCTGCTCACACTCAACAGTCAACTGTCCTCCACCGATCGCACAACCACGCCCATATAGTACCACCCCTTTTTTTTTTTCTTTTTTTTTTCTGAACCAATCTTTTTTTTTTTACGGATAAATTACACATTTTTCCTTTAAATTTTAGGTATTATCATAAAATACCTTCTAAATTTCAAATTATAATATTTTTTTCTCTCTAAATTTTAGAAAAGTTAACGAATTTACCCCTCAATTAATTTTTGATAAAAAAAATACATCTAACACTCATTGGAAGTATCAGTTTGTGATATTAATTATAAAATCATGAAATGATAAATATTGACAGCACTCGTAGCACCTGTTATCCTAATTAAATGTGAAATAACGAAGTTATCTATAGCAGAGAAATATGGGAAAAAAATGACAATCAACATTAAATATTTACTTTTTAAACTTAATTATAAATATTTCACATTTAATATTCGCAATTCATACTTCAAATGAGTGTTATTGTACTTTTTTTATCAAAAAGTTAATTGAATGAGAAAATTCACAAAGTTTCCAAAGTTCAGGGGGGAAAATATTAAAATTAAAGTTTATGGGACATTTTTATAATATGCCTAAAGTTCAAGAGGAAAAATGTAATTTGTTCTTTTTTTTTTAACTATTGATATTGTATTAACACCACACATTAATAAATAAATTACAATGATAAGAATATCTTTTATTATTCTCTTTTCATGATGTATTTAGGAATTGATATTAGATGGTCATAGGGTGAGGTTATTATCCAATACGCTTTATGTACGAACTTGTAACTTTTTTATTTGATGTATGTTCTATCGATCAACTGATCATATATAATATTTTTCAACTTATATCATGTAACAATGTTCTAAATGAGAGGTTATTATATGACAATGTTCTAAATGAAAAATTACATATAAATCAACTAATTATTAGAAGTTTTTAAACAGTAAGTTATAAATATTGGATAATATCAGATATTGGATAAGAGACCTTTCTTAGAGTCCTATTTTAAGATTTGTATCCGCTTGAAATGCTGTGCGATATTGAATGTGTAGTGCTTTAAGTAAAAATAGACCGTGTTTTGAATGCAATTAAAATGAATTACTTTCCATTTTATTGGTGACTCTTGAAACTTTTAAAGTGACAAAAAAATGAGAATATAATAACACCAACGATCATCAATTTTAGGTACTTTCTATTTTACTGATGAGTTTATAAGGTGATAAAAATTTTTAAAAAAGATTATAGGGATAAAGAAAGAAAGGGGGAAAAAAAAAAGGAGGAACTTAGATAGCACCAACAATCATCTTTTTAATTTAAAAAAAAAAAGAAAGGACGAAATAGAAAAAATGCAAAACAAGCCTCATAAAAATCATGATTGTGATATTTCACATGAAACTTGTATTTGATTCACAAATTTTACTTGTTTTTTGTTTTTTATTTTTTGTTTTTAAATCAATTCAATTTTACTCTTTATAATTCAACTCAAAACAAATGAAATGATTTTTTCTTTTTAAAGTACATAATATATTAAGACAAACAAAATATGACATGTTTTTTTATTTTTTTGACTTTTACTTTTATTTTTACTTTTAACTTCAACCAACTAAACATCCAATTCCAAAACTTAACTTCACTTCGACCAAAATAATTGTAATTTTCTAACTCGAGCGATCAACCAAGCACCATTCAAGTATTTTTCAGGTTCAAATGGAATCGAATCTTCTTTATCTATATCTTGGAACAAAAGAGTGAAAACTAAAAAGCACGCCATCTTCCAAGTGGGAACCGCTTGAAAACCCAGCTCCGCAATTCTCCCACACTAACATCACAATCACCTTTTGGGGATTGTTGACCGTGTTATATATATATATATATATATATAATAACTATAAATATATATTTACACACACTCTATATGTACACCCAAAGAATCCTTCTCCTTTAACGTCAATCCTATTCCATCCCCCCATTGCGCCGTGTTTAAAAGCCACACGCCCCACGCATGAAGTAAAAGGAAAAACACTTTCAAGAGCAAGGAAGAACTTGAATCACTTGACACCCATTTATATCTACACACACACACACACACACACACATATATATATATGAGATTCCCATCCCATCAGCACTACCCACCACCATGAAGGAGAGTCAACCGAGAGAAATTTTATTTTTAAAATTCACTTTTCTTTCTTCTTCTTGTCTGTGAGTCGTCGCCTAACATTTGTCGTCAAAAGTGTTGCCATTTTAGTTTTGGTTGGAAAGTTGTTGTTCTTAATGCAGTACACAAAATACGAACAGCTGTTTTGTACTTCCCATGTAGTACATGCAAACACAACTACTATTCCTCCTGCCACACTCCCTCCATTTTTCATCTCCTTCCTTGGGATGAGACTTCAATAAATCTCGCATCTTTCTCAGATTCCATTGTATGGTGTCTGCTCAAAACATTAATTTCTCCGATTTAGGACTGACGGACATCACACGTTTTGGGATTTCTGTCTTTCAATTTCTCTCTCTATCTCTCTCTCTTGGTTTTTGTGGGGGAGTAGTCTTTTCTTTTTATCCTTCTGGAGGGTTATTGTTATTCCAAGTCAACGAAGAGGAAAGGGGATTATCGGTTTAGTTTTGAACGTTTGTGGGTGTGAATTATTGATGTACAGAAAACTTCATTAATCCCATTTCCCAGTTTCATTTTCTTGTCCTCCTACATCGAAGCAAAAGATATTTGAGGTAAATATTAATTCTGGGTTTTGTTCTGTTTTTCATTCCAATTCCTCTGAAAGTCTAAATCTTTGGCTGATTTTGAGTGAATTTTGCTTTACACACCAGGAAAAGTTATTCCATTTTTGGTGAAAATGGCCAATAACACAAACAAGGAAGAAGGGCACACAGAGATTGAGAGGTTTGAAAGAGAGGACGTGGAAGAAACAGGAGAAGGAGAAGAACAAGAAGATGTGAACAAAATTTTGCCTTGGACGAGACAGATCACCATTAGAGGCCTGATTTCAAGCGTGGCGATTGGGATTATTTACAGTGTCATAGTAATGAAGCTGAACCTCACAACTGGTTTGGTCCCCAATCTCAATGTCTCAGCTGCTCTCTTGGCTTTTGTGTTTGTAAGGACGTGGACTAAGCTGCTTCAGAAGGCTGGGGTTGTGTCAAGTCCCTTCACTAGGCAGGAGAACACCATAATCCAGACTTGTGCTGTTGCTTGTTACAGTATAGCCGTTGGAGGTCAGTACTAAATTTTTGTACTTTTTTTTTTTTGTTTTGACATGATTTGATATGATATGACGATTAAAAACTACACAGAAATCCGTACCTTATAAGTTTTTTAATGTTTTTTTGTAGGTGGATTTGGGTCATATCTATTGGGTTTAAACCAGAAAACTTATGAGCAAGCTGGAGTTGATACTGAAGGCAATACACCAGGAAGCACCAAGGAGCCTGCAATTGGTTGGATGACTGGTTTCCTCTTTGTTAGTTGCTTTGTTGGGCTGCTAGCTTTGGTTCCTCTTAGAAAGGTATAGTTTTGCGGGGAATTCTTGTGGTAAGGTACGGAAAAATACCGTACTAGTTTAACATGATCTAACATTTAGAAACAGACACTGTTACTTTACGACAACATAGAACTTTAGGGGAAAAAAGGTTCAATACTTTTATCGTTTTAATGGATTATTTTTTGAACCCCGGGCTCATGGATTTCGGATTTGTCTGCAGATTATGATAATAGACTACAAATTACCCTATCCAAGTGGAACTGCTACGGCTGTTCTGATCAATGGATTCCACACTCCTAAGGGAAACAAGATGGCCAAGTAAGCAAGCATGCGGTTTGTTTGTTTGTTTGTTTTTTTTTTTTTTTTCCGTATTGTTGTCTTGATTTTTGAATTTAACAGAATTGAATTGAGTACGAAAGAACTCAAACAAGTTGAGGCTATTTTTTGGCAGGAAGCAAGTTCGTGGGTTCATGAAATTCTTTTCCATTAGTTTCCTGTGGGGTTTCTTTCAGTGGTTCTATACGGGAGGAGACCAATGCGGATTTTCCCAGTTTCCAACATTCGGATTGCAGGCTTGGAGAAATTCGTGCGTGTTTTTACATCTTTCCTCTGTGATTCTATAGAATCTACTGCGATTACTCATGTCATCATCGTTGATTAAACAAATGTATTGAACTACACAGATTTTACTTCGATTCTAGCGCCACATATGTTGGAGCAGGAATGATCTGTTCCCATCTTGTGAACTTATCCTTGCTTCTCGGTGCCGTGCTCTCTTGGGGAATAATGTGGCCGTTGATAAAGGGGCTTAAAGGAGAGTGGTTTCCTGCAAGTTTATCAGAAAGCAGTATGAAGAGTCTAAACGGTTACAAGGTCTGAATTAGGCATTTGAGTCCACTTTCTCATAAGCACAGTTCTCTTCTGATTTTTTATTTTTATATATATAATTCTTTTTTCAAGGGAATGTTAAATTTCAATTCTGCAACATATCTGTCTTACATCTAGATTCTCCCTTGAACTGCAGGTTTTTATCTCCATTGCTTTGATTCTCGGAGATGGGCTTTACAATTTTCTCAAAATACTGCTTTGCACTGCCTCAAGCATCCATGCCAAAATGAAGAACAAGAGCCTGAAAACATGTAAATGGGCGAGTTTTACGTTATGTTTTCTTCTTTTCATTCGTTAAGATTTTCAAACTTAGTGCAAAGCTAGTATTTTCCGTTCGTTAACTTTGCTCATATGGCTATCTCCCTACTGCAGCTTTAAATGACCAGACCGAGACTCTTGATGATATTAGAAGAAATGAGGTCTTCATAAGAGACAGCATTCCTTTTTGGATAGCGTGCACGGGTTATGCTTTCTTTTCTGTCATCTCCATCATCGTTATTCCATTCATGTTCCCGGAGCTCAAATGGTATTATGTGGTTGTTGCCTATATCCTTGCACCTTCTCTTAGCTTCTGCAATGCTTATGGTGCGGGCCTAACTGACATGAACATGGCATATAACTATGGAAAAGTGGCTCTCTTTGTTCTTGCTAGCCTGGCTGGTAAAGACAATGGTATAGTTGCAGGACTTGTGGGGTGTGGTCTTATTAAGTCCATTGTTTCCATATCTTCCGATCTGATGCACGATTTCAAGACCGGCCATCTCACTCTCACTTCACCTCGTTCAATGCTTCTAAGCCAGGCCATCGGGACCGCCATAGGCTGCGTAGTGGCTCCAGTCACATTCTTCCTCTTCTACAAGGCTTTCGATGTTGGGAACCCAGACGGCGAATATAAAGCCCCATACGCTCTAATTTACAGAAACATGGCAATTCTTGGCGTGGAAGGCTTCTCAGCCCTGCCACAGTACTGCCTGCAGCTCTGCTATGGCTTTTTCTCCTTTGCCATAGCGGCCAACCTGCTGCGAGATCTCTCTCCAAAACATATCGGGAAATGGGTTCCACTTCCAATGGCCATGGCTGTCCCTTTCTTAGTCGGTGCTTACTTTGCAATTGATATGTGTGTCGGAAGTTTGGTGGTCTTTGTGTGGCACAAGATGAACCCTAGAAGCGCCGCTCTCATGATTCCTGCTGTTGCTTCAGGTCTGATCTGCGGAGATGGTCTGTGGATTCTTCCCTCATCAATACTCGCTTTGGCTAAGATTCGCCCTCCAATATGTATGCGTTTCTTGACCGCCAAGTAATTTTTTTTTTCTTCAGAGAAAGAGAAAGTGAAAGAGAAAGCTAGAACTATAGTAGTAATAGAGCTTATAGTAACCAGTAGAGTTAGACCTGTACGTAGTTTCAGATAAAAAGAATCCTAATCCAGCTAAAGAGGAGTCTCCCATGTAAACAGCCATTTCAGGCAAAAGCTGTAACAAAATTAGATGAAATAAGTATATTACATTTACTTCGACTGTGCAGTTAGTTTCACCATCCTGAGCTTTCTGCATCGGTGGACCTTGAACTTATCGTTGTTTAGAAATTTGGACTTCTAACTTTTTGATCTTGACAAATGGCATCCTAAATTCGACAATTCATTGCAATTCTGGTCCAATAGCTAACAGACAGAAGTGACTCCTGATTTTTGCAAAAAACGCGCTTAAAATATTTTGGTGATTGACAAATTGAACCTATGCTTTTCTAATTTTGAATTTGTGATTCTCATTGACGTTCGTTATTGATTGGATTGCGTTGCTAATGATTGTCAAACTTAAGTGTCCCATTCTTGTTATGCAAGTTACCCTTTGGAGGCCGAGCTGCAAGCTTGCAAGTTACCCTTACGGATGATGTTTTTCAAGTTATGACAGGTTTATTCTAGAGGAGGGTGATCCTAAGCTTTGCATGGATGCTTTGAGGACGAGTGTTCCACCGGCGGCTCTGGTGGTTTGTGCTTCGTTTTTCCCAACTTTGGCAGCTATTCCTCCATCGGCTTTGTTTTTTCTTTAGGTGGACAGGCAGATGGTCTGGCTCGGAGAGCTCTACTTAGCTCTGTTGATGGAGCTTATGAGGAAGTGAATCCCTCAGTGACCACTATGGTTTAGTCCTATTTGTTTTGGGCTGTTAATAAAAACTTTTTACGTAGCAAATATATATATATATATATATATTTTTCAAAACATGCTTTTGGATCATATATTAAATTTGAATAGTCATTAAAACTAATTGTTTGCATTTAAGTATAGAATTTTAATTATATATTTAAATAAAATATGTGTTTTGATAATAACACTAAGAATATCAATAATAATATCAACTTTTAAGTACCACTGTCACGTAAATTGTTATTTTTTTTAATTGAAAATTATATAAATTATATTTATCTTTACTTAAAATGAGAAATTTCATTAAACTAAACAAACAGTTATAAAAACATCATGATTCCATATTATATGAGGTAAAACTGTATGTTTATGACTAATTTGATTGTGACGTCATTTTAAGGAAAAAAGCTTGAAACTCAATAATAACTCATTTAAACATATCATAAAAGTCTCAAATGTCAAAATTAAAATATGAAAATTGAGGGATGACTAATTTGGTTGCGTAGGCATTGATCAAAAAGTCCCCTACGTCGTTTTCAAAATCATGAAAAACAAGGCTATAGGGTCTATAATTTCTGGAGAAAAAGCATTAAAAAAAGAAAGTCAATATTTATACAATGTGCTGAAAATAGCTACAATGGTCAACTTGCAGACCCATTACTTTCATGAGTGGTGACAGGTAAAATGGTGACTTGAAATATCAGATTCTCATTCAATGAACTGGGATGAAAAATTTAAAATGTCCTTCTAGCTCTCATCATTAAATATATGTATAATTCAATGCCTAGAAGCTATAACTTCATGACAGACAGACAACCAATAGCGTCACTCATCAGGAAAAACGTACATACATATAGATAAGATATTATCCGATTATATATATATATATATTTTTATAAAATATTATAATAATCAAGTAATTTTTATGTAATATTTTTTTTATAATATAGAATTTTTTATCAATATCTTAACCGTATTAAATTATAAAATATTAAATAAAAAATTATATATAAATAAATTAATTATTATATATATATTTTTAAAAAGTTACAATTATTCTATATACATGATCACTGGATTCAAGCCCTTTCATGCATACGAATGAAAGGATCCTGAAAGTCCATGTTAAATTCGAATACATTCAATGAAACGCGCATACCAAGAAGCTATCTTGGTTTTCTAGTTTCAATGAAACAGATGACAAAGTCAATTTTGGTTTTCAAAATGACTTAAAACATAAACATTTACTTGTAAAATTACTTTTCAAGAAAAAAAAAATGCAAAATAACTTTGGAATCATCCACTTTGTTAATTTAATTTTGTGAAAGGGAAAGAATGTCATTAAACTGACTAATGATAACGAAATTACTCGATTTATTGAATATATTTAAGTGATTGTAATTAATTGATTTATTCTTTCTTAATTATAGGAGATTTGTATAGCTTTTATTATTCTTTCCTTTTTCGTGTGAAAAGCATGAGAGTGTTTGTATTGTAAATCATCATTATCGATGAATATTTATGAAAAAAAAAAAAGAAAAAGAAAAAAGCCATTTACAAAAATTCTCCATCTCTCTTCCTTCGACCTTTATTCACGCGGTAAGTGAGCCTTTTGTAATAAAAAATATGTCTTAAACGGGCAAGTATGGTAAATGATTGGCATGTCAATATAATAAATAAATAAATACAAAGTTGACTTCTATATAATTAGCAATAATTTAGATTTAATTATATAATTAGCAATTTAGGTAATTTCTTGATTTTAGAAGATTTGATAATTTTGAATAACTTATCCATTTATGTAATTGTCATGCGTATTTCTATATAGGTTTTACTTATAATGTTCCTGACAATCAATTTTCTCTGTTCGGAACATTGTATCATATCGTCATTGTCACTCCAAAGCCTTTGGAACAGTTTCTTCGCTCCTCCTCTATAACAAAAGAGAGACAATATTTATCTCCTAAATTTAGCATTTTTTTTTTTCATATTTATTACTAGTATTATGAATTGATTTGTGGACCACATAATTACCCATGAGCCAAGCAAAGCAACAGAGAGATCTATAGAACGACACGACATAGGGGAGACGGCAATAAATCTTAAGAACAACATCATACTCAACCACGAAAAAAAAAAAAACGACATAATGAATCGACAATTAATTAAAAAAAAAGATTTTAAAAAGTAAAACATTGAAAAATAAACGACATTTTCCCTCAAGAAAAGAAAGAAAACGACATCAATGATTAGTGACAATAATACGACATCGTCTTGGAAAACAATGGAGATAACGGTAACTTCTAACCAACGACAAAATCTATTTAAAAAAAACAAATTTTAAAGACCACGTCGAACACCGGACGACGCTCTACCGAAAACGACATGATGTAAAAAACAATAAAAGTTAAGAAAATTTTGAAAGACGACTAAACTGTTAGTTGATGATAATACATCATCGAGTAAATGACATTAACAACAATCATATTTGATCAATTAAGTGCAAAATCTAGCTATGATTTTGTGTTTTACTTTATTATAAGATAAAAGAGTTCAAATCCGTTACTTCATATTAAAAACACAGAAATCATATTTTCAATTAAAAAAAAAAAACACTTTTGAAACGACAAATTCAGAAAACGACATAAAGTTTTAAATACAAGTAGATTGTGGGAAGAATTCAAAAGGACAGTACTGCCGATTCAGACGTCAAGAACATTGACTGTGATAAACGACATATAATCTCGATAAAGGAGATATTAAAAAAACGACAATATTGATGATGAATGACCAAGACGCTGTTTTCGAGTTTCAACCAAAAAAAAAAAAAAAGATGTCAAAGGCTAGTTTGTTTAGGGATCTTGCAAAATGACTTGAGAGAAATACTTGGTGAAATTACTTCGTAAAAACTTTTTATTTGTAAAATAGCTTAATAGAACAATCTATTTTTAGACTAAACGATGTAAAACAACCTTTGTCATTCAGTGAAAAATTAAAGAAAAAACTTGTTTTATTAATTTTACTTTTGAGGTTGTCATTTTGACCCTCCTTTTTCAAAACAAAGACATTTTTTAGGCACGTTTTTTTTTTTTAATCATTAACGTGTAGATTCGTGGAAGTATTTTGAGAAACTTTTTTCTAGACCAAACTTAGCATATGCATTGAGCAAAGATTTTCATTTTCTGCACACAAATAATAATAATAATAATCTACCATGGTTTGGCATTTTCTGCGTCAAAATGACAAAAGGGTAAGCATATATGTGTTAAGAGTAAGTGTGGTAAATAATAGACATGTCAATACTTAGAAAAGTTGACTTTTAGCACTATAATTAGCAAGAAATTGGATTCAATTAAATTTATTAAATTTAGGGAATTTCTTGATTTTAGGAGATTTAATAATTTTGATTTACGTACCTGTTTCTATAATTATAATTTGTATTTATATATGTGCTCATTCGTAGTGCTTTTAATGAGAATTCCCTCTTTTCGAGAGCATACATATGATCATCGTCACATCATATTCTTTGGAAGAGTTTCTTGCGTTCCACCTTTGACATTGCTCATTATTCCCTGTTACTTTTCTACTTCATTGCTGGCTTCTTCAAGTTCTTAGACATCTGTGGCCTCAACCTCTCTGGATCGCTTTGAGGCCAACTTCCTTTCTACAGAGGTTGAGCCCAAGAAGAAGAGGAGTGGCGAATGGTTTTCTATTTTTTTTAAATTGATTGATTGTAATATAGGATATATGAATTTATTTATATTAACTTTCATATTTTTATATTAGGTAATAAGAAATTTCTGTGTAATTTGTAAACTTGTATTTGTGTGGAGTCTATTTATTGTGTTCTTTATTAATAAATTTTCTATTTATTTTCTAATGAATTTGCTTGAATTTTCTTTTGTTTTACTAATTTTCACGATAATGGTTCTTGCTTCTTTTTTCATGAGTTTGTGTGTAGATCAACAGGAATATATGTTAGAAAAAAGTATATAAATTTATAAGTCTACGGTCTTTTGTATATTCACTTCTTTATTTGTATATTCTTTTTTTTTTCTTTGTTTTTTGGGAGGAAAAAGATGAACTTATTTTAGGAATTCATTTTTACTTCTTTATTGTTTTTTTTTTTTGGGGTTCAAATCTCTAATATGAATTTCAAGGGGGCTTGTGCCTTTCAAGAGTACTGAAAAACGAAACTGGGACGACTCATATCAGGGAGCTTTCAAATCCTACTATAACAAGAGAAAAACAATATTTATCTTCTAAATCTAATAATTTTTTTTAATCAAATTGATTACTAGCATTGAGAATTGATATAGAACGACATAATTACCCTTGCCGTCAAGCAAAGCAAGAGAGAGATATATAGAACGACACGACAGAGGCTCAACAAAGAAAATAAATAAATAAATAAATGAAACGACAATAAATAAAAAAACAAAAAATGCGAAGAAGTAAAACATTGAAAAATAAACGACATTTTCCCTAAAAAAAAAAAAGAAAGAAAGCGACTTCAATGATACCATAAGACGACATCCTCTTGAAAAATAATGGAAATGACTGTAACTTCTGACAATGACAAAATCTATTTAAAAAAAAAAAAAAAAGCTACAAATTTTAAAGACCATGTCGTACGCAAAGACGACGATCTACCAAAAACAACATTATGTATAAAACAGTAAAATTTAAGAAAATTTTGAAAGACGACCAAATTGTTGATGATAATACATCAAGTAAATGATGTTAACAAGACTTATTTGCATGAATGTCCCCTTAATTTTTTAAATTCAGCAATTTAGTTTCTAAATTTTTTTCTTGACAATCAATCCCTTCAACTTCTAATATTTGATAATCCAGTCATTTTTTACTTAAATTTATTAAAATTAAGGCAATTTTTTACACAATATTTACACATTATAGCTCAAAAGAGACAATAATGATCATTTTTTCTTTATGTCAATACAAATTTCTTTTAAAGTTTAAGTTTGAGTATAATTGAATTAAGGTTCAAATTTTCAAAGGCAATTGTATTAAAGTTAAGCAAAAATGATCAACAATGCTTTTCTTATATTATAATGTGCTAGTTAAGTATAAAAAACTGTTTAAATTTTTATGAATTTGAGCAAAAAAGAATAAATTATGAAAAATTATAAATTCAGGAGGTTGATTAGCAACAAAAAATTTAGAGATTAAATTGTCAAATTTAAAAAGTTTAAGGGATATTTGTACAAATAAGTGTAGCAATAAAGGATTTTTTGATAATTGTCTCACAAGGTTTTTTTTTTTTTTTTTTTTTGTAGGAAAAAAAAAAAAACCAAAAAAAAAAAAAAAGGATTGCAATAAATTTCTGTTGTTTCTACTCAGAGGTCTCGCGGTTTTTTTGATAATTGTCTCACAAAGTTATTCTAAAGGTTCCACTTGCTTTTGTTATACTAATGAACTTGCACTAAAATGGTTCTTGCTTCTCCTTTTATGAGTTTGTGTGTGGAGCAGGAGGAATATATGCTAGAAAAAAGTAAAAATCTGAAAAAAGTCTTTGGTCCAATTGTATATTCACTTCTTTATTTGTTTTCTTTTTTTTGGCTCAAAACTTGAATACTCAGTTTTCACTTTAAATTTAGTATTGGGGGCAACGGAACGTCTTATATCATAGTTTTCAGATCCTATTTACTCCTTTTCTAGGAAAAGACCAAAAAAAAAAAAAAAAGTTTATCCCAAAAAAAAGGAAAAAAAGAAAAAAAGGGCATGTACAAATTACGATACTAGCTTTGCAAATCAATGTGCGGCGGACTACAGAATATGCCCATGAGGGCCGTGATCATCGAGATTCGAGCAAAGCAGGAGATATAAATAATACGACAAAAAAACCTAAAAAACGATATCATACAAAAACGACAATTGAAGAAACGACAGAAATGAGGTTGATAGACAACGACACCGAAAGAAAACAGCAAACAGCAATATCGACATTGGAAAACGTCATCGCAGTAGAAAACAATGGAAACCACATTAACTTCTTAACAACGACAAATCAACATAAAACACCGCAAGAGATCTTTCAAAACCACGTTGTACTCAAAACGACGATGTATAATTAGCGACATAATCTTTAAGGGAAAAAAAGAAAAAGGAAAAGAAAGAAGAAGAATAAAAAGGGAATAACTACTAAACTGTTGTCACATAATGTCCTTAAGAACGACAACTATCTCAATAAAACGACAAAATGATTACAAAGCAATTTGGACTTTTGAACATGGCAATATCGTCATAAAACGACAACATAGTAGTAGTTGAAAATGGCATCATCTGCAAACGCAACATCATCTGAAACAACGGCATTAACTTTTGAAAACGACACGATATTGAGAAGACCATTTGACAATGCACTACATGTTTTGCTTCTTCAATCATAGCAAAATATCTCTGCTCTCTTTGATCAAATTGTATGAATTTATCATGTGGTACTTAAAATATAAAATTATCATGTGTTTTGCTAATCACAAAAAATTCGTTTTGATGTCCTATTTGATCAAATATTAGCCATGGGAAAAGACTTTTTTCTCATGCCTAAAAAAAGGGTGCGTTTGATTTTAAAGACAATAAATTTCTCGAGCATTCAACAAAACTAAAATTTAAGAAAAAATTAAAACTAAAGTTAAATGTATTCTCAAATATTAAAAAAGAAGTCAAGATCAAAGTCACTAACTTAATGTTTATCTCTCATAAAACCATTGTTTCATTTGTTAAGAGTGATGAATTTTTTTTTTTTTTTGACATGACTATTGGTGTCTAGGTTTAGTATTTGTTTGATTGTTAAAATAAATGAAATAACCCCAACAATTTTAAAAGCATAAGACAAAAAAATCATTTTAAAAACACTCAAAGATAATAAAGGATCCAAACGAGTACTATATTAACTGTATACCAACCACAATTCTAAACTCATCAATTTACCTAATAATTTTTAATATTAAATATATTTTAAAAAAAAATTTAAATTCAAATAATATGATATAAATTATTAAGAATAATTAAGAAGATAAAAAACGCGGATTACATGTCTTATGAAATTTTCATTTGTGAAAAATGAGGAAAATGAAATTTCCTTTTGCAAAAAGGTACAATGCGAAGTGCGAGTAGGTGGAGTGGAACGTGGGAACGTGGACGAAAACAAATCTTTTAAGACAAAAGTACCCTCGAGAAAACACGTGTTTTCTATCCAAAGCAGCCCGTAATTTATCAAAAAACAAAGGGTATTTCTGCAGGGGGTCAAGATCTGAATAACTTAAATATGATCGCCACTAAAGAAAAAAACAGTGGCAGAGTTTGACGCGAGAGAGAGAGAGAGAGAGAGAGGTAGAGACACGCATCAGACAAACAAAGCGTAATCTAGTTTGTAACGAAAAGGCGAGTTTTTAAACTTCTCTTTCGTCTCAATTTCGAATCCTTTGATCTTATCTAGCTTTGTTGATTTTTTAAGGTGCTTTTGTTTCGAATTTCTTCGGTTTTCTGAAAAATTGTTGATTTATTTTTATTATTTATTTCACTTGTTTGTGGGTTTTCAGTGGAAAAATGGCTACCGATTCAAAGTTCCACGAGTTTGAAGAAGTGGCGAAGCACAACAAGACCAAGGATTGTTGGCTGATTATCTCTGGAAAGGTTAGATCTTTCTCGAATTTTTTTTTCCTAATTAAGATTCAATTTCTAGGTTGATTGTTTATCCCTCTGTTTGGTTGCTAAGAAAAACTGAAATTATGTGTATATGTTTTAATTTTTTTCCCCTTTTCAATCTATAAGGGTTGGGGCAAACTCTCTTGTAAATTGGAGAAACTGTTAGAACTAAACTCGAAAAATCAAATATCTTTTTTTTTTTTTTTGGTCTTTAGATGTAATATATGTATATGTGTGTGAAAATATATATTGAAAATTTACACCTTGGTAATAAACCAAGGTGCTCGTCCTATGTTCAATCCGTGTATGAATTTTCATAGTTTGTAGTATAACAAGAAAATTGTTCAAATTAGAATTCAATAAAATTAAACTCAACCTTTATACTCAACTTTTATCCTTTATGTTTTGATGCCATTTGTTCTCTTTCTTGCTCCTATCTGAAATTGAATATTTTTGGCACTGAGTTTCCCTGGAATTGATATGGCAAATTTCTTAAATTATTTAGGTGTATGATGTAACTCCATTTATGGATGATCATCCTGGAGGCGACGAAGTGCTGCTTTCCGCAACTGGTAACTCATTCACATTGCTTTGCGTTTATAGATTTCAAGAACACGATTAGAAACCTTGGATGAAAACCCAATTTGGGATTGGTCTTGTTTGGGAACGTCTTGCAGGGAAAGATGCAACTAATGACTTTGAAGATGTGGGTCACAGTGACTCAGCCAGGGATATGATGGAGAAGTACTACATTGGGGAGATCGATTCGTCGACAGTGCCTCTAAAACGGACCTACATTCCGCCACAGCAAGCTCCATACAACCCCGATAAGACGCCCGAATTTGTGATCAAGCTTTTGCAGTTCTTAGTTCCCCTTTTAATCTTGGGTTTAGCCTTCGCTGTCCGACACTTCACCAAGAAAGATGACTAATCCGAAAATTCGACCAAAGGACTAGTCTTTTTTCCTACTCGAAAGGACAATTAATTTATTGCTGTTGCTTTCTATCTATGTTTATGTTGCCCTCTAATTGTTTGGGTCCCTCATGAATCCATTAGTTTTCGCATCTTTTTTTTTTTTTTTTTTTTCCTCCTCCAAAAACTGGTTTTATGGTGCTAAACGTGACTGCACAAGTTTTATAGTTTTGTTGGTGAGATAAGCAGTAGTACATTCTGTTTCATTGTTCCTTTTCATTAACCTTTTGTTAATTGGGCTCTATTTATTGCAGCAGTTTGAGAAATAACCATATTTATGGAGGTTGATAGAACTCCTAGTTTATGATCTTTATATTATTTTGTTTTTAATTTTGTTTTTTTAATTTTGTTTTTTTTGCTTAATAGTGCTTGAAAAAGTGGCCTAAAGTGAAAGATCTTGTGTTGTTGCTGTGATCGGTTTGTTATTATTGGAGAAGTGAAAGTTTTTAGATTTCCCAACAGCCATACATATTCTGAAATTTCAGATGACAATGAAGGTGACAATTATTTGTGGACGGCAAAACTTAGTTGAATTTTTCTTGTCCAAAAAGGAAAAGAAGCAAAAAAATAGATGTCTCCTATATTTTTCAACCCGTCAATGGCTCTTGTAACTGGAAAAGGTTATTTAATCTTAGTTTCTGTATGATATTTAAGTTTAACTCTAATTAAAGTGTATTTTTTTATTTTAATTTATTTATTTTTTTCTGAAAAGTCAATAAAATTTATAATGAAGTTTTAAAAAATTAATAATTCTAATTTAAAAATTTTATCTCCAATTAATTTATCAAACAGAGGTTTAGCTTTTACAATTACCCAACTAATTTACCAAACATAGGTTTAGCTTTTACAATTACCCAGAGCCATGAATAAAGCTCTCTCTCCTTTTTCTTTTTCAATGAACTAGAAATATATAAAGAAAACGTTCATTAGAGGACCCATGCCAACCAACAAAAGAAAAGTTTAAAAAAAAAAAAAAAGGGAAGAAGAGTAGAGCATATTTGCTATATTATATAAGAAAAAAGATTTGTACTCTTTATTATTAGTAGGTTTATTTTCATTTCACAAATGGCTCTAATATTGTACATTTTATTTGGTCTATGACTTTTAATTTTACACGTAGTAATATCTTGAACTTTTCTATTGCTGCACAATTAACTCTTGTATTGACATCCAATTAAAAACTGAATGGAAATTGAACATATTCAAATTACATGAGTTAAACCAATTCAACTAAAATCATAATTAAATGTTTTGGGAGAGATTATATCTCCAAAATATAAAATATATCCGGTGACTTGAATAGTTGATTGAAGTACACTTCCAAAATATTTAAGATGGAATTACGGTCTCACTAAAAAAATACTTAATTACGCATTTGATTGTGGTCAATTTTTTTGAATTAAAATACCGACGGAAAGACCGTTGATGTAATAGTAGAAAAATTCAGTTAAATTTAGCGTATAATGTTAGAAGGCATGAACTAGTACAAGACATGATAAATACCAGGAGATCATTTGTCAAAATAATCCTTGTTAAGAGTATTTGTACAGTTGTACCAATAGTTCTAAGTTCATAACAGGGCACCAACTTTAATGGTTAGCTTGTCTTTTCAAGCATTGAGACGTAGGTCGTGTGAATTGGGAAAAGGCTGAGAATTGTCTATAAGTAGAAATGTTTAACGTTCTAGAAGTTTCTGCTTTCATTGCAAAAAACATGGGCATCCAGTGCCCACAAACGCAGACTCTCCTCTGCTCCCCAACTGCTACTTGACCATTCAGCCATTATACCTACGACTCGGACCATTTTACAACTTGTACGAGTTTAAGTAATAAAGTTAGGGATAATTCAACATTTACCCTGCTGATAGAGCAAAGTTGTTTTAGTCGTCAGAAGAACTTAATTTAAACAGCCAGATTTAGATTCGATCATTTTTTATTTTGTGTAGTACATTTTTTAACATGAATACTTTCAGATTTTAACTGTCAAAGATTTCCAACACAACGTGCTCTACCCTAGGAGAACCCACTAATAAATAAATAAATAAAAACGAATAAATAAATAAACGAGATCTCAGCATGTAAAATGTAGGAAAAGTCAGCATGAAAACAAGGAAAAATGTCAGGAGAAACAACTTTAAGTTGAATTAATCCATTCATTTTGATTCATTCATCCAGCTGAGTCCAGAATATATTCAAATTCTTTTTTAAGGACTTTTTTCCAGTGATAAAGTAGGAAACAAGAATCTAGGGATAAATATTAAGCCAACTGATTAATGGCTTCCTCATCCCAAATGAGTACGCTAGTCGGGCAAAAAAAAGAAAAAACCGAACCTCTCTACAAGAAGAAAAGCAGTGGAACGAATAAAAATCCAAAACGCATTTGGACATTTTACTTGCTCTCAATATTTGCCACCACTGCCGACATCTGTCCCGGCGAAGCCTTTAGAGGGTGCTCATACTCGGCCCTCGAAAACAAAATGCCATGTAGAACCAGCAGAACACAGGAAAGAACAAAGCACGGTAATTAGCGAATTAAAATACGCAGGTTATGATAAAGATGTTTCTATCTTTTCATGGAGGGTCATCACCAAGTCATGAGCATCATCTAGGAGCTTCCACACGTCAAGATGCCCGGACATGCTATTGCACTCCCTCAAGATCTCATCCATACTGCTGTACTTCTCTATTATCAGTTTCCTTTTCTGCAACACAGAGGCAGCAATTGCGTAGAGTAACAAGTCATCTGTTGGCGGGGCTCGTTGTCGTATCCTGCTCCAGGCAGATTTTCCGATTCCTGCCCTTATGGCTGCCTGGTCAGCCCACATCACTTCCCAGAGGCATAATGTCTGCTCAAATGTCAATTCTCTCCTAAACAGCACCACCACCATCCTATAAACAAAAAAGCAATCCTCAGCCTGGAGTTTCTCCAAATGCCGGTAAAGGTGTGAGTCCTTGCTTTTGATAATTTTAGAAACAATGCTCAGCTGCCTTCGTATTCCGACCTCATCAAGCCTGAAATTATGCCGGGCCTTCTTCATGAAACCCACAAAACACCAGAACGCCTCATGATCCTCGGTCATCACAGTAATTATTGGAGAAAGTAGATCACTCATACCCTGGCAGTAACC
Organism: Ficus hispida; assembly: GCA_025413025.1. Taxonomy (NCBI): domain Eukaryota; kingdom Viridiplantae; phylum Streptophyta; class Magnoliopsida; order Rosales; family Moraceae; genus Ficus; species Ficus hispida. The sequence continues at coordinate 18,869,391 of CM046364.1, forward strand.
AATTTCTGGGTCAAAGAGTGCATATGCTTCAAGAATTGCAACCAGTCGAGCGGCATGGAAAATCCTGCAGGGCTCCAGGTGATCATAATCCTTCAAGCCAACAGCTTCAGCAGCGCATCGTGCACTGTCATCCGATACACCAGCTTGAGATTGAGAATAAGGGATCCATTCTGCATTAGCTCGTACTGCATCAAGGCGTATGATCCGCTGCCATGTTGTAAAATCTTCAACTGTTGGAAGTTTTGATCTGCCTTCCGTGCAAGGAGAATCATCCTTGGGGGTCATGCCAGGATCAACCTCTTCCCTACTTTCAGTCGTGGGAAAAGTCTGGGTCACTTCAGCGTCTTCAGAGGATTCCGAGTCAGATGAGTCAGTGTTTAGTGCAGAGGAATCAGCATTCGTGATTCTCCTTGAGCTATCATCACCATCCAACAAGGTACTGGAGTGGTCTCCCGAGTATTCAACGACTGGGCTCCTTTCCTCACTAGAAAGAGACTCCCTGGCACTAACCACATCCTCAGAGCTGGGAGAATCCATCTCATGGATAAAACCACCAGTGCCTCCATCGTAACTGATTCCATCAATATCATTCAACTTAAGGGTCTCATTGTTGCGTTTTATAAGCCGCCGACATTGTCTGCGGAGTTTATCATATTCCTTTCTGCACATATGGGGAAAAAAAAGGCATTTAGTAAGATCCATCGAGCATATACAGAGAATATCATGAGGAAAAACCTCACATGTTAGAATAAGTGGAAAGAAGCACAAAACCAAGATAGTAAACTTGACATAAGTACCTTTTCTGAGTTCTCAATAGATCTCTTTCGTCCTTGGAACTGTTTAAATCATAGCTGTAAAAATAAATACACCAAAAAAGTCAACTTAGAGAAGTTTTACTTCGCCATCTTTAAAAGACAACAAGAACAGTGAAGCACCCACATTTAAGCGCATGCCATCTAGAAGTTAAGCCCTAGAAATTAATAAACTTCATCTAACAGACGACTGAAAACAAGGGAAAAGAGTGACGAAACCACTGGGAAGTAAAAATCAAAAAGAAACAAAACATTTTAATATATAAAATCATCCTGAGAGTAAATCAATAACTTGAATTTACCCTAGGGCCCTGACGACATCTGTGAGTTATTTCGTAAAAAAGGGGATATATCCAACAAACTACAGAACATGAAATGCTAAAACTATCACTAGCCCCATCATACAATATCCAGACTGCAGGGTGGAAAAGCGAATCAAATCCTCCTCATCGTTTGCTATCAACTAATTAACCACTCAGTACTACAGTTAAGTAATAAAATTAAATCTCTACTTCAATTTGCAGGGAGGGGAAAAAAAACACAAACACGGTTCTCAAAGGACAAGGTTAAGTATGCTTACACTCCAAGAAGGAATGGCCAAACCTCCGCCCTAATACTCGGATCAACACCCTGCAATCAGAAATTTCAAGATCAATAACCCAACATTTATAGCGCAGAATATGGGTGAAAAAAGTATGATATTATTTTAATAGAAGGGAGTATATTTGCATTGTGCAGCAACTCACCCCACTGCGAACTTTTTTCAAGAACTTCACTCCGCCATCACGAAACTTCCCTTCTGGTGTGAACAAACCTCTCCATTGCCGAGGTAAAAGAGCATGTTTTCTTTTCCTGCGGGACCACGATGATTTAAGACGTCCCCTGTAGCAAAAGTACGCTCACAGTTATATTAAGAACAGAAGACCACAGAAAACAGCTACTAAGAAAAAGAGCTAAACAGACGAGTGTTGTTGTCTAGAATTGGAAACCAGCGTAAACAAGCTGAATTCCTTTGAGATCTCAATAATTTCAACATTTCATACAAATAAAAAAATTTTTTGAAAGGGCCAACGTTTGCATTATCCGATTTAGATCATTTCCTTTTCTTGACAAGTTCACATCAAGAAAGATATGCATCCAGGTAAAACATGCGCAATCGAGCTGTTATGACAAAAAATCATATCCTGATATAATTTTATCCAAAATAAAATTTAATCTGAACAATTATGAGTCAACTGATTGCTATTCTGAAGATCAAATTAGATGCTCCAAACAAGCAATAATCATCATACATGTTTAATTACTACTCAGCAAATTTTTTTTCCTTTTGTTATCAGTGCCCCAAATTCTCAAACATGGATTTGTTTTCGACAGCACAAACCATGAATCTATGACTACAGAAGAATCTCGGAAATTAGAAAAAGACTGAAAATTGATATAATAATTTAAAAAGCGCTAGTTAAACAGAAGTTTGCCCCAAATTTGACAAAATAACTACCAAGAACCCTTCAAATCTAACGAATCGACAACTTCTTCCCCCTAAATTTACATCTATGGTGAGTTCAAATCAGGAGCGAAAGATGTGAGTGAAGTGGAATAACCCACACGGAGATGATATTGATGAAAGAGAGAACGAAAACGAAAATGAAAAAGAAAAATCAGAGGGACAAAACCCAGAAAAACAAGTGGATTGAACTGCAATTCGTAGGGGAGGTAAGACTAAGTTCACTCTGAGATCGAGATCTGAGTCGAAACTACTGAAATACACTGGAAAACAAAAATCAGTGAAATCACAGTTAAAATTGATTCGAGGAGAGAGAAAGAGATAGAGAGAGAGAGAGAAGAGAGAGACTCACCGATCAGAGTGGGAACAATAAGCTGGGGAAGAAGAAGTGACAACGAATAGAACCGAACGCAAATGAATCCACGACGACGACGACGATGAAGACGACGACGACGACGACGACGAAGAAGGAGAGGGATTTGAAGACGAAGTGTGGCTTCGTCGAAGAGCTTTCATCTATGAGTGTGAAAAACAAAAACGGAAAAAAAAAACCAAAAAAAAAAAAACGAAAATGGTGGTTGCAAAGCTTTTGCTCCTGCTCTCTAGGGTTCCGACGAGCTCAAAGATTTTTTTTGTAGGGCCTGTGTTTTGTGCGTTACCTACTGGCCGTGTAGAACATAGCGACGACGACCGCGAAGCCCGCCAAGGCCGTGACGGCGACGGCGACGGCGACGTTGGAAGCCGGCGCCACCCTGAGCCAGAGACCTCCCCCGCCACCGCCGCCGGAGATGTTGGTGTCGTCGATGAACATGAAGGAGGAGGAGAGACGGGGGTGAAATTACCGCAATACCCCCCTGTGGTGTTTGGTCTACTTTGGGTTTCTGGTCTTCCGTTTAGTCTAGGCAAACCACGAAAACCGAAAAAAAAAAAAAAAAAAAAAAACGTCTGAGGAGCCAACTGCTTCGGTTTCTCTTGCTTTTAGAGAGAGAAAGAGATAGAGAGAGGAGAGAGAAAGTATATTTCTTTGTCTCTCTCTACAGCTTATATAAAGAAAGAGAGAGAATCCACTATTTCTCTCTCTATCTAAAGATCCTAAAATTGAAAACTAACCCCTTCCTTAAGGAGATATTTTTAACTCTTGTGTTCACTTGAGTGGACAAAATACCCCCTTGAGAACACCGTTTTCCTTTTTTTTTTTTTTTTTCATTTTTTGTTTTTTTTAATCTTTCATGGAGATAAAATTTCAGCAGAAAAAAAAAAGAAGTCGGGGGAAAAAATGCTTACCTTAAAGAGATGTTCTTTGATATTTCAAGGAAATTGGAGTTGACGGACTGAAATTTCATTTTCAATGCGAAAGAGTAAAACGATATTGAATTTTCTCATAATGATTTTTCTTGAATTTGTAGATTTTTTCTTAAAGGAGAACTTTGCCCCAATATTGAAGTTTGTACAATTGACTTTCATATTCATGACTTTATATAGAGATGTTTTCATCTTAAGTTATAATCCGAATCAAAAAATTACAAATATAATCTAATAATAAATGCATCATAAAATATAAAATTTAAATATTTTATTAAAAAGAAAAATAATAAAGCCTGAGTGAGTGTTAGATTTGTAGGGTTGAGTAAAATTATAGTTCATGTGTTTTTGTTGTCTTGGTATGTTTTTATTTAGGTCTATTTAACTTTACTATTTGCATGAAAACTCAAATCTGTGGACTTTATGCAGGGATTTGACAAAGCAAATCCGCTATTTTATTCAAAAAAAAAAAAAAAAAAAGGAAATGCGAGCCATCATAGTTCACATATATAATTCGAATTAGCAAATTCAACCATGAAAAAGGGGAATTGAGTTAGAATGCAAGTTAAGAAATGAGGGTATTCTTGTCCATTAGGGAAGGAAACGATTTCAAATCCTTATTAAAAAAAAAAAACCATCATATTTTATAAAACCTTGGTATGAAATAAGATAAGATATATATTTATATGACTATATTATTTAAAAAATAATTAAAAGAAAAAAAAAATAGAGAGAAAAATCCTTTACTCGGTCTTTTTGTTCAATGTTGAGTGTTTAACCTGTGGAAGAATCTAACAAACAGGCATTTCCCTAGTTTCACACAGTAGACCCATTTTTGCCATAGATCACGGATTTTTTCTTTTTCTTTTTTCTTTTTCCCCCCCATAAAAGAATCATTTACTTTGCAACGACACCGTGCTTTAATTTTTATTTTATTTTTCCATTTTTTCACTTTTTTTTTTTTTTTTTTTTTTTGCCCTTTTTCCCTTTGGATCACATAAGTATATCCCACACTTTGTGACAACTAACAAACTCAATTATAGGCACAGGTGGAAGAAAAGATTAGGGGCATTGAGAGTTGGTAAGTGCACCAACTACTAATCTTGGAATACTTGTCCACTTTGCTTTGCTCATTAGAAATATAAAATTTACATAGATATAATATTGCGATAGTTTCATTCTTAATTTCATTAAAAAATATATAATTCGAATTCCTTATTCTCAAATTAAAAAAGACATTTATAAATTTGCAGATTCTCAAATTTCCTCTTTTTTTTTTAATCTAAAAAAATAACTATTTTCAAATCAACAAACATTATCTCTTAGATAGCTTGTATATTGATACTTGATAGTTTATTTTTCTTTTCAAAGATGTTTTAATGATATAGTTGAAGCTAAAATTATTCTAGCAAAATTGGAACAATTTAGGGACTTTATTCGTTGGAAATGAAAGGACGCTCAAAATTAGTCAAGATGAAGCGATTTAGACAAGGTCCTAAACAAGTATTCCTAATCTAGTTTTATTTTTTAAAAAACTTTTTTTGGAAGTAACTAATCCAGTCTTAATCTGCTTAATTATTTAATGATTAAAAAAAATATCTAATACATAGTTTGGTGTGACACTTTAACCAAGTATTGCCTATTGTGTGCCGTTTTGATTACTCCGCGTCTTGGGAGTCTTTTGGTAACTTTTCCTTTCTGTTAACTAACAACTGCTTTGGCTCTGCGAAAGAAGACGACATCCACAAGTAAAGGGTCAACAAAGTCGGGCGCAGAGTTTTTGTACATGGTAAAAAAGAAAAAAAATAATAAAGAAAAAGAAAAAAAAATAAAGTAAAGTAAAGAAAAATAAAGAGAGTAAAGTGAGATGTACCCAATGGTAAAAAAGAAAGCCAAGTAGGGCAGGCTCTGGACAAGTACATGTTTTTTTTTTTTTTTTTTTTTTTTTTTTTTTTTTTTTTAGAAAACGATAAAGCAGTCAAAGGGTAACATGGCATTGATCTTAAAAATCCCCCCTTCTTCAAAATACTACAAAAATAAAGGCGAAACTTTTATTATTAAAGATAAGATGGGAAGATGTTTAGGATGCTCCTTTTTATTCTTTTTAATTTTTTTGTTTGCGGGGATTGTTTCATTTGTCTTTCTCTCTCTCTCTCTCTCTCTCTCTCTTTTGTTTTAGCGAAAGTCTAATTCCAAAAAAAAAAAAAAAAAGATAGCAAGATTTGTTTGTTACGACTTAGGAGAAGCAAATAAAGAGTGCTTTATCTTTAAAACTTACAAAGAGAGGTAGCTAAAAAATGGAAGTTGAAGGCAATACGGAACTGGAAAGCTTTGAGGATTGAATTTTATGGATATACTACAAAGAAGAAGAGAAAAAAAAAAAAAAGACTATTAGTGCCATGGAAATCTCTCTCTAGATTTCTCCATCTGTCTTTTTTTTTTTTTTTTTTTTTGGGTGTGATTTAAGGCACTTTTATTAAGTGAAAAATTGCAAAAGGGGTATAATTCCCATGTGGGGCCAATATGTAGTGCATGCCCTACATCTCCCACTCTTTTTCATCAACCGGCACAATCATGAAAGAGATTCCAAGGGGCATAAATGTGACCCCCAAAGCTATTGCTATGTCTTCCACAAGACAGTGACAACACGCCTCAGCCAAGCCAAGGCAATAGAAATATATCTATCTCGTGACTCATGCCCTCTCTTTGCTCACAAATGTGTTATATTACCATATATACATGCGTATATTTACACATATATATACACACACATATATATTACTCTTTTGCTAAATTTTTTCCGCACAATCATCCCATCTTAATCATTCTCAGGAGCACGCAATCAAGTCTAATTATTATACCCTATGATCTCTTTTAACAAATCCTAGTTTTGGCATTTCTCATCAAAGCAAAATTTCAGGCCCTTCACTTTTAATTTTTCCCTTGTGATGCAAATGTGATTCATAATTTGTTTCTTTTGCTTTCTCAAAATTGATTGGTTCAATGCAAGAGATGGTTTGCTAAATTTGGTTATTTATTTTCCACTTGTTGACTGTTCTCTTTCTACATATATGTATATACATATACACACACACATATATATACGGTTTCAATAAGCAAATCAATGTTGTCGTCATTTTGTGCATCCCTATGTGTTCAAAGAACCTTTCACTAATTTCAGAAACTATTTTCTTCTCAACCGTTCTTGAGAATGAGGTCGACTAGTTTTAAACATGTGTGATCTGCCGTATAAATTAACAAAAAACCATCTTCCTCTCGGGCCAGGAGACCATGGCTTAAAAGATGGTCCAAGTTGAGTTATTATTTTGGAAACCTGAATCGGTGGGGAGCGTTCTCGATCAGAGTATGTATTTTTGAACGTTAGATCTAAACAAATATGAGGATTCAATCCGAATGACATGTGCTTAAGTGACAGTGTGGGGCACTAGCTTTCCAACTTCTTTTCGCGGTACAAAAGAAATCAAGGTGGTATGTGGTGAAGAACCTGGTTAAGCTTTAAGCAGACAAACTTATAGCTATCATTTAAGTTGCACTTGCAGTGAGGAAATCAGATCTTATCGGGGTATGAAGAAAGACCAGTTCATTTAGCAACGAGTCCAAGTGTCCGTTTGTTTTGTAGGTCCATTTCAGTCTATTCTCAGACTCAAAAATGTGTTTGGCTGCTTATCTAGTGGATAGTGCTACCCCACAGAGATACTAATCCACCTAAAGAAATATGCACAAAACAAATCAGATGAATATACATTGATACTTGTATACATGTATATTTATTTAGTGAGAGAGAGAGAGAGAGAGAGAGGATATCCATCTGAAACTGCATACCATGTCAATTACGATTTACTCAAGACCTCAAAAGTAAACATCAGATCAGGCAGTTCTGGTGAAAATCTGACAAATTCGGGCTCTTACCATCAAGATTGCAGAAACCATCACTACATATGAGATATTCGGCAAACCACATCACAAGAGATAAGCATGAAAGCTGGTTTATTCTTCTTCGCCTTATTATGGACGTTCTCCAACTCTACAGCTTCGAAGCAGCATTCTTGTCCAAAAACCAAGTCAGCTCTCCTGCAGGTGAAACCAATTCAACAGGCAGTGTGCCAGAATCTTCACTATTTCCCAGAGCTTTTTGCACGGCACCAGCTTTACCAGCACCGGTCACAACGAGTGCAATATAAGCAGAAGAGTTTATCACTGGAAATGTGAATGTAATTCTCTCTGGGGGTGGTTTCGGCGAGTCCTTGATGAAAGTAACCCATTTCTCCTTTTCCTCACAGAGAGGGTGCCCTGGGAATAGGGAGGCTACATGTCCATCTGGGCCCATTCCTAGAAGCATGAGATCAAACTTGGGAACATCAGTAGCTTCCGAGAAGTCTACCACACCATTCTTGACCAAATGCCTCAATCCGGTTTCATAATCATCAGCTGCACCCTCAGCAGACAGTGCGTCGTTGATGGCATATACATTACCAGGGAGGATTGGTACCTACGTTAATAAAAAGGTTTAGCCGGTCTCAATAAGAAAAGATTTGGGTATGATTTTTGAGCAAATACCAAATAACTAATTCAATCATGATCGGAGAAACCATGATCACCTTTTCAGTAGATAGATTACCAGAATATCTATCAGATGACCACACATGAACTGAGGTTCACCCTCCCATTTATCTCATTAAAGCCTAAGAATCTAAGAGTGTGTTTGGTAGGAGAGAAAAATGGAAGGATGGGGAGGAGTGGAGGGATTGGTGGAAGGATTTTCACAATTATGGTTATTTGGTAGGAGAGAAAAGAGGAAGGAAGGGATTAAAGGAGGGACTCCCAATCCTTAAAAAAACCTCAATTTTAGTCCCTCCAAATTGGAGAGATTTTTGGAGGGATTCAATCTACCTCATGGGTTAGAGAAAATATAGTCATAGTACAAATAAAATCTATTCTTTCCTTTCCCTTCTGTCTCTATACCAAACAAGAGAGATGATTTTTGCTTTTTTTCCTTCTTGTCATACCAAACATCATAAAAGAAAGGACCTCTCCCTCCTTCCCATCTCCCTAGGTAATTTACCACTCCCTCCTTCCAACACTTTTCTCTCCCTCCCACCAAACATAGCCTAAGACATTAAGGTTAACCGTTGTCGAACTGTCGACAATACTTTATTGATCTTGTGGACTAGAGCCAAGTTACTTGAAGCAAATCAAAGTATATTGCACAGTGATAATTCTCAACTCAATCTATACCTACAGAACTGCTCAGGTAACACCATACGACTATATCTTTACTCACGACTCTTGGATTCCTTTGCCTATCTCCCTTCCTTTCTGTCATCGGTTTCGATGATTATCGATAATACATTACCATCGATAATTATCAGCAATACGAAATGAAAGATCTACCAACAAAAAGGCATACCTTAGAGAGAAAACCATCATAAGCGAGTTTATAGTTACTATCTTCGTGATCCTTCGGAACAACTCTCTCATCCACCCAAAAGACATGCCACTTTGACCAATCCACAGAATCAAGATACGGCGGTTCCACTAGTTTCCTGAAAAGGGATCAGAAACAAAAAAAATTTTTTCCCTCAATTTGGTCTCGAATCATTTTAATTTCACGCCGGAGCAAATATCAAAATCTTGTCCCAAAGAAAACACTTCTGCTTTGTTTGTTGATCAATCTAAGCAACCAAAAAAGTTACTTTGTTGCTTAGAACTGCCTAACACCTGAGTGATCCTAAAATCCCTAAATAATAATTTGAAAAGCAGAAAAATTTACATTTCATTTTCCTTCATCTTCGTCAAATCGTAATGAATTGAGACATACAAAGTCAGATTAGATGAAAAACGCAGAAATCAGAATCTCAAACAAATTGATTCGCCACCTGAGGTAGTCGATGAGAGAACCACCGGACAAAACGACGGTGAAAGAGCCTCTCTCTTTGGTGAACTTGTCGGACAGATCGGCGGTATACTTGGCCAACTCCGCCGCCAGATCATCCTTGGAATCGAACACCTGGACCTTCTTCTCCGAAGCCATCCCAGCCGCCGCCGACGAAGAGACCGCTCTGCAAGAGAGTTTCTCGCTCCTCGAGGAGGTGGAGAGAGAAAGAGAGAGAGAGTGGGGTCTGGAAGGAGAAAGGGGTAGTAGTGATGGGTTGGCGTGGAGAGTAGGGGAATATTGAGGGAATGATGACGAGATGATTCGGAGAGTAGTAGAAGCGCAGGAGAGTGCAGAGGAAGCCATGTGCTGTGGCGCGCGGTTCGGTTTTTATTGGAAGAGTGGACTGGGTTTTGGGTGGGAGTGGGAATGTGGACTGTCAGAAGTGACCGGTGACGGAGGCCCTCCCTTGGGTCCGTCTGGGTGGCACGGTGGTGGGGCCTTCGTGTCTACTGACTCGACGTTACCACCAAGGCTGGGCAGCCACCTTCCCGACACGTTTGGGTTTCATATTTATGATATTCTTATTATTACATTTTTTTTTAATTTGTTATAATGACGTTAATAAAATGTACAATAGAGGAGTTCTACCACAAAAATTTATGGACTAAATAGTATAAATATGATATTCAAGCGTTTACCAAAAAAAGAAGAAGAAGAAGAAGAAATTCAAGCAAAAAAAAAAAAAAAAAGAAAAAAAAAGTAAATATGAAAAAAGAATTATAGGTAAGTTGTAGTTAGCTTTCGGCTTCTTTTAAAACTATAGAAAAGTAGTAGTTAATTTTAAGTTTTTTTAAGTGATCTTTCTTATTTTAGAGATTTTTTTTTAAAGGAGCTTTACATTATAGCAATATTAAATCATCTATCATATAGCTCTTACTGTTTAAAAAATAATCATATTACTGTTTAAAAAATAATCATAACAATATTCAATAGGATTTTTTTTAATATAACCACAAAATTCTTTTTTTTTTTTTTAAATCCATCATATAAGCATAAGTCAATAATAAAGTTTAATTATGATTTATAAACATAATTTAGTGATAATATCATATATGTGTAGAGTTTGAATCCCTTTGTCTCGAGTTTAAAAAAATAAAATGGCTATTAAGATAGACATGATGTAGTTGATTATCAATTTTTTAACGACATATTTACTTACGCGTAATCGAAATGGGTATGAATCAGAGTGGACAAGATTTGGAGTGAGTAGTATTTGGAGTCGTAATACGTTGTTTACTGGGGTTCTAGGAATCAGAGTCATAATCGCTATCAATCATATTTATACATTTACTTAGACTAATAATTGGAGTCAGTTGTTGTAAATTTACTTATATACCCTTTCAGTTATTTTTGTGTTTTTAATTTAATTAAGCAATTATATTAAGATTATTTTTTAAATAAGAAAAAGTAAAAAATTGGGATAAATTATTTTGTTCCAGTAAATATCAAACATTTTTCTTGTAATATAAATTTTATTTTTAAAAAAGTAGTGTGGAGATAAGTAAATTTATATATAATTATTCTTATATTATTTAGATTATTTTTTAAAATAAAAAGTCAAAAATTGAGATAAATATTTTGTTCTAGTGGATATTGAACTCTTGATATATAAGTTTCTTTTTTTAAAAATGTTGAAATAAATTTGTAAAATTAAAACAAAACGGCACTTTAAAAAGGGAAGAATGCTCATTAAAAAAAAAGGGAAGAATACAGTAAAAGGAAAATAATAGAAGAAAATGTTGAATCTTTATTTTTTTTCCCTCCCTTTTCAATCCTTTATAAGAAAGTAAAATTAAGGGTAAAGTAATAATTTAACTTTATTATTAGGAGTGTGAGTGTTAAACCGGTGGGTGGCTTGGGAGTGTAAATCCTCTTATTCAATCTCAAATTAGTATAGACTTCACATGATTCCACCTCCATTTCAGGATAAAAATAGGTAAGTAAACATAGAGTTGATTTATAGTCCTTATTCCGATTTTCTGTTCCTGATAAGTAAACATGTCATAATTATAATAAGTAGTTATGGGGTTAGAAAGTAGAACACAAACTATTGTTTTATTTCCTTAAAAAAAAAAAAAAAAACTCTAGTTTCATTTTATGACTATCATGTTAGTTAGCTTGCATTTGAAAGATCGATTCAAAATCAAATTTTTTTATTAAAATTAATTAACTTAAAAAATAAAATAAATTATAAGATGAAAAAACTTAAATTCGGATATGATAATTAAACGGCCTTTAATTTTTCTATCATTTTATTGTGTTTGTGTCATGACTCAAATTATTAGTATTATATAAATAAAGATGTTTATGTGGCAACAGACTTAGACATGTTTTATAAATTCCAATAAAATAAAATTCACATAAAAACAAGCAATACATATCCTATGTTGTAAGAAAAATAAGAATTTTTTTTTTTTTTTGTTATGGTATATTTCTTCTATTTTTTAATAAGGGTAAGGTTATGGTAGAGACTCTCTGAGAGTCTCTACCGGTAGATATCTTTTTTTGACCGTTAAGATTTAATCGAACGGTTCAAATATTGATGGTGTACGATATTTATCATACACCTAACCTCACACAATCATTCTCACCTAAACTCTTCTCCGTCGCCGGCGACGGACGCCGGCGACTCTTCTCCGTCGCCGGCGACGGACGCCGGCGACTCTTCTCCGACGCCGGCGACCACCTCCGGCCACAGCCCCGGCCGCCGCCGTCGCCGCCGGCGACCCTATTTTCTCTCTCTTCCCCTTTCCCCTCTTCTCTCTCTCTTCCCCTCTCTCTCTTCCCCTCCCTCCCGCCGGCCCCCACCCCCGCCGGCCCCCACCCCCGGCCGCCTCCCTCCCCCGGCAGCCACCCTCCCCCGGCACCCCCCGACGACCCCCCTCTCTCTTCCCCTTTCTCTCTCTTCTCTTCTCTCTCTCTCTTCCCCTCTCTCTCTTCCCCTCCCTCCCGCCGGCCCCCACCCCGGCCCCCGGCCCCGCCCCCTCCCCCGGCCTCCCCCACCCCCGACGACCCCCCTCCCCCGGCCGCCACCCTCCCCGGCCCCCCCTCTCTAGCGCGATTTCGCGATTTCGCGATTTCGCGCGAGAGAGGGGGGGCCGGGTAGGGTGGCCGCCGGGGGAGGGGGTCGTCGGGGGTGGGGGAGGCCGGGGGAGGGGGCGGGGCCGGGGGCCGGGGGTGGGGGCCGGCGGGAGGGAGGGGAAGAGAGAGAGGGGAAGAGAGAGAGAGAAGAGAATAGAGAGAAAGGGGAAGAGAGAGGGGGGTCGTCGGGGTGCGGGGGGGTGCCGGGGGAGGGAGGCGGCCGGGGGTGGGGGGAGGCCGGGGGTGGGGGCCGGCGGGGGTGGGGGCCGGCGGGAGGGAGGGGAAGAGAGAGAGGGGAAGAGAGAGAGAGAAGAGGGGAAAGGGGAAGAGAGAGAAAATAGGGTCGCCGGCGGCGACGGCGGCGGCCGGGGCTGTGGCCGGAGGTGGCCGGAGTTGGTCGCCGACGTCGGAGAAGAGTCGCCGGCGTCCGTCGCCGGCGACGGAGAAGAGTTTAGGTGGGAATGATTGTATGAGGTTAGGTGTATGATAAATATCGTACACCATCAATAATTGAACCGTTCGATTAAATCTTAACGGTCAAAAAAAGGTATTTACCGGTAGAGACTCTACCGTAACCTTACCCTTCCTTAAAAAAAAGGAACATGTACTAATTTTTTGGGGGAAAAAAAAGGAGAAAAGATCACCAATTATGTTTGGAACTGCTTTGACCGAACAGCAGGCGGGTGCATTATACACCACCCGAACATTTACAAACCCGCATCCAAACAGCTCATATTACGTCAGCGAAAACCCTAGTCCCCAACCTTGTGTCATATATAAGCAAACCTCGAGCCCAGACGGCAAAAGAAAAACCCCAACGCTGAGAGAGAGAGAAGAGAGAGCCGGTGAAGATGCAGATCTTTGTGAAAACCCTAACCGGAAAGACCATCACCCTTGAGGTCGAGTCCAGCGATACCATCGACAATGTCAAGGCCAAGATTCAGGACAAGGAAGGTAATATATATATATATATATATGTATATCTCTCTCTATATATATATCTATATATCTGTATGTGTATGTCTATGGTTATGGTTATATAAATCTTAAAGCATCGAATTGCATGGTCAATTAAATTTCGTTTAATTTTATTGCGATTATTGACTCTGATTTTCGTTATTCATTTTGAAATTTTTAGGAATTCCTCCGGACCAGCAGAGGTTGATCTTCGCTGGAAAGCAGCTCGAGGATGGCCGTACTCTCGCGGATTACAATATCCAGAAAGGTTAGTGCTTTATGGAGTTGTTTGGTTGGCGAGAAAATTAATTTCTTGATGCCTTATTTCGTTAGGTTAATATTTATCGTCATTTATGTATTTATTTATTTTCATTTCGCAGAGTCAACCTTGCATTTGGTTCTGAGGCTCCGTGGTGGAATTATTGAGCCATCTCTTATGGCGTTGGCGAGGAAGTATAACCAGGACAAGATGATCTGCCGCAAGTAAGTTTCTAAGTTTTAGGTTTTCATTTCGAATTTTGTGTTTGATTTGTATTTCATGATGCAATTTGATGCACTGGTGTTTTCATGAGTCTGTTGTGTGCGTATGAGTTCTTATACGAACACTTGCTTGAGATTCCATGTCCTTTTTAATTGTGTATATAACAGTGCAATTTTTTTATGTTATTGGATTTGCAACACTGAATTGTTTCCAGATTGATTAGATACTACTTTTGTTTAATTGTTTACAATGCATTATCGACTCGTTTGTCAAAGCTGAAAGACTTTGCGGGCTTGTTGCAAATAGATAGTTTTTGCATTGTTTCATGGAATGCACTATTAGTCTCTCGCTTTCTTATTGTAAAGCTTCATTGATCGAACATAGTAGAAGCTGCTTGCGAGTTGAAGGTGTTAAATATGTTGTTGACCATATCTTGGAATGAAGACTGAGGATGATCTTTTGGTTCACTTACCATGACGTTTGGGTACTAGGTGTTGCTAGTAGTAGTTGGAGATAGGGAATGGTGAAAGCATCTTTAAATACTTGGAAGTTTCACATCCGAAGTGAGATTTTAAGTGAAAGATCTAAGATACATTGTTGTTATGATACCTATTTATATGAGATTCCGATTACGGCACCATGCCTGACAGCACAGCAACATGCCTTTGGAAACCCGAAGAGAACTTTTTCTTGTGTGAAATGAGAGAGAATTGTTCAACCACACTAATGTTTTGAGTTTTGCATTTCGAACAATATACATAATACATGTCGTAAGAACACTCATTTCTAGGATGGAATGACACTTTGTTCGTGTTTTACTGTAACCTTATTTCTATCTGTATTCCAATATCTTTGTAATGTGTATCAGCATACTAATAATATTGCTCTAATTGTTCAATAGGTGCTATGCCCGGCTGCACCCTCGTGCCGTCAACTGCAGAAAGAAGAAGTGTGGACACAGCAACCAGGTTTAGTGTTTTTAGCAGACTGGCTTCTGATTTTTCATTTCTGTTGGAAATTTTAGCTCGTCTTTTGTTCGTTTACACGTGTTTGATTTCTTGCATTGCAGTTGAGGCCAAAGAAGAAGATCAAGTAGATTTTCAATTACGATGAGAAGCTGCTGTTCGCTATTAGAGCATCGGTTTTGTTTTTTAATCAGAATTCTAGGAATTCAAAGTATGTTTTGAGCATATACTTTACTGGGATAACTTCCAAGTTTACTCTTATTGCCCTTTGAACCTTTGCTATGAGTGATGATTATCAGACTTTTAAGCTTTTGCGTTTTAATGTGTCAAAGATTATTAATTTGATGGAGCCGTTGCTCTTTTTAAGCGAAATTGGTCAGGATGTCTCACGATCTGCAATTAACATGTAAGTCCACTAGGTTTTGGCATACCGACAAATGTACCACGAAAACATTTTTAAATGCGTAGGTCGTTTTATTATATGACCGATGAGCTTATGGTGTATTTTTGGTCCTAATTTTTTTTCAAAGAAAATTCACTTTTGGCTGATAAAAGAAGAAATAGTACATTATTTTTATAATCAGACGACACGACATTTTAAATCGATTATGAAATTCCGACTTACAAACGGCATGATTTATTAAATTTTATTGGAAAACAAAATTTCAGGTATCTTACGATTCCAGTTACAGAAACGATATAATATGGTAGTAAAGTCTTGAACGACATACATTTTGTATTTATTTCTAAACGACTATATTATTTTGACGTTAAACAGTGTGCTGTTTCTAGAAATAAACGACAGCCAACTCCGAAGAACTAAGGACGATCATTTCTATTTACACCAAGCAATTTCTTTTCTGCTCACAAAATCTAATCAAAATTAAGATTTAGAGCACGCGGAAAATTTTCATATTGTTTAAACTGAGAACTATCCGATTTTCCCCTGTTATCTTCCGTTTGTTAGAGATGATACAATTCTCTTCTTGGCCTTTTGTTAGTACTTGCACGGCTTGAGAAGAACTCTTCCTGATTTGGCATCACTTCTAACTTGCAAGTGTCATCTGTTCGCGATAAATAATACAGAAAGTAAGCACCATGCAATATATCTTGAGGAATATTATCATCTTTTCATGAAAAATATTGTTTTTTAATTTTTTTGGCACCCTATCAAAAGATCTTCAAATAAGTAATATGAGGAAAACAAACCTTGTTTGGAAAATGTTCTGGATCATCTTTGTGGGAGATTCACTGGCTGCATGTTCTAACTGAGCCAACTCCTCCGAACTCAATCGCCAACTGAGAGCTCCCAAGTTTTCCTCCGCTTGTTTCACGCTCTTAACACCCGGTATTGGAATGGTACCTTTGCAAATGCACCAATTTATAGCCACCTGCCACCATATATAATCCCGGGAGGTAAGGCGCCTGTACAAGATATATCTTGTCCACCGTAGTGGGATCGACGACCGAAGACTTTGTCAAGGAGAACAGGCGGTCTTACTTGTTACCACCTACCGTAGGACAAGTAGCAAGTAGCAAATCTATGTTAGGTTTGAGCAAGGAATATATACCTGTGGCACGGTTTTGCGCCTTTTTTGGGCAATTTCTTTGAGGGAACTTAACAAAGGCCTCAATCCTGGAAGAATTTGTCTGAAGAGAAATGCACTATGGAGAAAAATTAAGCAGTCAAAACAAACTGGATGATAGCAGGCATTGGGTTTATAGAGCTTGTAAGTCAATTCTTTTCAATGAATAGATGAAAATATGAACCAAAAAAAAGCAATTTACCGAGGCCCACGTGGAAGTTTGTCAGGAGTATATTTCCCAGTAAGCATTCCAAGTCCCAAAGGACTGTAAGCAATTAAGCGGATGCCAAGAGAATCACATATGTTCTTGGTTTCCAACTGATCTTCTCCCATGCTTAGCAAAGAAAATTGCACCTAAAGACAGTTATATTCAGTTTTAAGCTCAGATTGGCAGCAATGTCTTACCGTAAATAGACGTTCTTAACTTTCATTTCATGTTTTCGGTGAATTGAGATAGTTACAAGAATAGTTCTCAACATCCATATAGTGATGTCAATACTTGTGTATAAGTACAAACCTGAGCTGAGACCAAGGGGACTCCACGAGCTTTGAGGTAATCGTAGATCTTCAATAGCTGCTTTGGTCCGTAGTTGCTGACCCCGACTGCTCGAACTAGGCCCTACATCATACCATCTCTATGAGTATTGGGCGTTTTGTACGAACGATCTTGAACATCTAACTTGCAGTGTGAAATCTCTGTGAGTATTATTTGTTCTTTCGAAGATAGTTCTAACATCTATAATGTGCATAAATTATCATAACCTGCTCATACATTGCTACTAAACCATCCCAAAGAGCCTTCTCCTGCAATGGAGCATAGTTTGCAGTTGACCAGTGCAGTTGCCCTATTCCAATTTTCTCGATTTCAATACGATCAAGGGAGGCCCTGAAAATTCATGGTATTTCAACATTTTATCATAAGCACTCTTTTTCAAATTCAATGCGAGAAATTTGTTTATGCACATAACACAAGAAAAACGTTGAAAAGGATACCTGCAAGCATTCACAAACTGCGATGGTGTGAGGCGCCACGGATATGCTGCAAACTTGGTAGCAATCACAATGTCGTCCTGAACGCGCTTTTGCCCTGCACATACAGTTATGTAGAGGCTTAGAGTAATCACATTGGCCCCATCCTAACCACTGTATTTTTAATTTTAGCCTTTATCTGCTACGAAATAGAAAAATTATGATCAACTTCTGGAAAGCAGGAAAACCAAACCCATTTTCTATCACACCGAACTATTAAAACATCAGGAATACTCTAAAAGAAATGCAATCATCAAAGACATGGAGAAAGCATAACTAAATTAAATGGTCCCTCTGACTTGGGAAGACAGTACACCAATCCCTTATTCTTCTTTTTGTGTTGTAGTTTGACCTCATTTTAGTTTAAGCCGAAGGAATCTTCAGTCGCATTGTTCTTGAGAAATTTAGCCACTACCATTCCCCTAACATACATTCCCATGTTGTTCTACAAGAACCATTTTCAAAGGATCTAACTATGATTTGATAATCCTTAGTGAAGGAAATATTGTGAGAATCACCAATGGAGGCCAGTGGTCCATGATACTTGACTCTCTATATGATGTAGGAATGACGCAATCATTCATCCCAAAAATTGTAACTAATGGGATAAGAGCAATCAAATCTTTTAGACACTACTCACTACTAGACTCGGGAATCCACCCCAATAACTATCCTTTTGGGCCCTTATTTCAAGAGTCCCTTACGAATCTATAGGCTCAACCAACAACGAGCTCCGGCACTTCTCCAAGGTCCAATTCACATAGGTTGCCTCTCAAGTTCAAGTATGCTCCTGCAACACTATGGTCCTATACAAACCTAACCCAAACGGGAAAAACCGACTTTAAGACCAACCAACAAAAAACAAGAGAAACCATAAATTAATTTCCAAGTCCAACATTGCTCAAATGAAACATATTATATATATATATATATTATATTTCAGATATATATATATATATATATATTATATTTCAGACCTTGGTAGTCCTTGATGAACTTGCCGAGCAGTTTTTCACTTTGCCCATTCAACTTGCCGGTCCCATAAGAATCAGCGGTGTCGAAGAGGTTGATCCCATTGTCCACAGCCAGATTGAAAGTCCTCTGAAGCTCAGTGTCCATTGACTCCTGGTAACCCCAGAGAAGCTGGTTGCCCCATGCCCATGTCCCAAACCCCATTGGAGATACGTTTAGTGGGCCCACCTTTACCTGCTCATACACTCACCACTCAATCATCATATATCTATCTATCTTCAAAGTGTATACAGCATATATATATATATGTGTGTGTGTGTGTGTGTGTGTGTGTGTACATATAGAGGGGGAAAGAGAGACCTTTTGCCATGGCCAGAAGAGAGGAAGCTTAGGAGGCTTGAAGAGGAGAGTCCCAGTCGTAGTGGAGCTTAAGGAGGCCAAATAGGCTGTGGGAGTTGAAGCTGAGAACGCCATTGAACTACTTCTGATCTTCTCTCTCTCTCAATCTCTGCAATTGTTGAGTTGAGTCTCACTGTGAAGGACAGTTGGGAAATTGTATTCGGGTTATGTGGTGAGCATCGAGCGGTTGGCAGTTTGATGTTTTTAACGGATAGATAGGAGTAGAGTTTTTTTTTTTTTTTTTTTTTTTTTTTTTTTTTTTTAATAATAAATTACTTGTTTGGTTCCTTGTAAATTTGTGATTTGATCTTTTTATTTTATTTTTCTTTATGGTTCAAAGGGTGTATAATGAGTTTTTTTTATTAAGAAATGTTAAAAATTCAACAGAAATATCCCGTATCATTCACTATTTAAAGATAATTGGAAAAAAAATTACACGATTGGATTACACGAGTTATATACGTGGTGATTTGTTTTATTTAATTTTTAACCTTTATTAATAATATATATATTACATTATTTTAAAAAATTTGGAGAGCTTTGTTAAAAAGAAATAGAGACCAAATCATAATTTTATAAAAAGATTAGATATTAAATAAATAATTTATCTAAAAATTTTTAATTGTCAAAAAATAAAATAGAGACTAAATTATAGTTCTGTAAAAGATTAGGTACCAAATAAATAATTAATCTAAAAAATTTTTTAATTGCCAAAAAATAATTAGTTACTAAATAAAAAATTTATCAAAAATTCTTTCAAAATAAAATTTATGACAGCTGTGGGATTTGAACCCACGCCCTTTCGGACCAGAGCCTAAATCTGGCGCCTTAGACCACTCGGCCAAACTGTCTTCTGTGGATTTTTTTTATCATATTTATTTATAAAGCAAAGTAAAGTGAGGGTTAATTTCTTTCAACTTATTACATAAATTATGTTCGTTTGTTCTTTTTCTTATATTTCTTAGTGCTATCTATAGGATAATGTAAATAATTATTATATTTTTTATTTTAGAAATACTTGTATTATCTAGTTAGTTTCTTAGTTTAGATGTTTTAATTTATTTGATTTAAAATCCTAATTTCAAAGAAAGTATCTAGATTAGCAATTTTGAATTTTATAATTTATGTACATAAATATTTCATCTCATCAATGCAAAGACTATGTCATATTTTTCAAAACTATTAGCCTCTACATATTTATAACCGCTTATAGTTGTTTGTCTATGCTCTATGAGCTCGTTTGGTGTACGGGTTTTTGGCATATAATAAATATATAATATATGCATTCTCACCTTGTTCATATGTTTTAGAAGTACCGTGGTTGTAACTTGTAAACGTAATTTAACGATAATTTTATATTTAATTATGTAATAAGATATAAAATTTGAATATTCAATCTCAAGTTTAGAACATAAAGATTAAAAAAATAATAAAATCAGTGCTTACCAGTATTCTTTCCTTCTTGCATATGGTGGTGTTCATGAGCATGAGCAGAATAAATTTGACAACCACCAAATGGGAATGGAGTACCAACATTAAGCTATAAAATAGACTTTTACCAAGAAATAGAACGTTGAAAAAAAAAAACGATATGAAAAATAGTTGTAGAATTAAATAGTATACAAATCTAATTGGAATATTACAAAAACTTTTAGCTCACAACATTTGTGATGGGGTTTCATTATGCATCATGAACAAAACAGAATGCGCACATGCTACAACATTATCTCACATAATACAGCACACTTGGTAATTTCTGCTTGATCTCATACATGTAAGAAGCTGATGCTTTCATTCAAGCACACAAAAAATCTCCCGCCGACATTTTCGATGCTTCTGCTGCCGATTCGCGGTGCCTTCTAAGATGAATCACTGAGGGTCTCAAAATCATGGTTAGGTTGAACTAATGCATGTTTCGCCTCAACTCCAGAAATTTAGCCATTGTGAACAACCCCGCGGTTGATCAAACATATCGAATCTGTACCAACTTTCGAGTGATGCTAAAGATTCGCCGTCGACGAGTTCTTGACTTGTGTTCTGAAGTTCACATGAACCTTCTTGTCTGAATTCACCAACATTGTTAACGTTGGCTGTGTTGTTATGAATATGATCACGTGACTGCATGGCTCCTCTGTCTTCCAATCCCTCTTGTAAATTTGTGTTTCCACTACTTGTTCCTCCTTTTTTACTACTACTATTGCTAAGTAGATCATTTAGCTTTTGCAACTGTTCAAGAGAAAAACAAAATATATTTCATGGTTAGTAACTTATTACGACCTTAAAACAAGTTTTTTTTTTTTTTTTTTTTTGCTGTCTGGTTCGCAGTTTGAATCACAATTCAGACCTTCTTGCTACAGTGTTTTCTCTTACGAAAATTTTAAAACAGGCTAGTTGTCTTGTTTAAGTAGTTTAGCGACAAGGGTTACCTGTAAAATCAAGGATTGTTTCTCTTCCTTCAAGGACTCGAACTGGGAAGATAAGCTCTCGTATTGAGCTCTGAGAGTCCTGAAGTCTTGCTCTATCTGTTTCGATTTCCACCTCGCTCTCCGGTTCTGAAACCATATGGCCACTTGTCGGGGCTGAAGACCGAGCTCTCTGGCAAGCTGAACTTTCTTCCTCGGCTCAAGCTTTGTCTCTGATTCGAACATGGACTCCAACAACCTTATCTGCTCATCACTGAACCTCCTCTGGTTCTTGTCCATGTTCTTGTTTGATCTCTTCTTCTTCGAAACCGAAGGAGGCTGAAAATCTTGCGACTTGGAATGTTCTGCTCTGTCCATATGGTTTATGGGGCTAATTTTATGGAGGGAAGAGATGGTTTTGTTTTTGTTAGGTGAATGTGGTCTTGAAAATTGGCTACAGAGGTTAGGCTATGGAATATATAGACATAGGAAGAAAGTGAAGAAAAGAAAGAAAGAAAGAAATAATTCCAAGCTGTGGTTTTCTGGTAATTGGGACTAATGAATGTTGATTGATGGAATTTCCTAACCAATGGGGTTAGATATCTTTTGTCACTCTCCAATGTTTTTTCCTTGTGGACATCTCTTATCTTCGTTCTTTCTCTTTCCTTTTTTTTTTCACCTTTTTTTTTTTGTCAAAAAAAATAAAAGTAAAAGAAAAGTTTCCTTACTTAAGCTACACTACAATCCGCGGTTACTTTTGTCCTAGTCCCATCGCTTTTCTAGAACCAATGTATAGCATAGAAGCACATAATCTGGTCTCCATCTATTAAAATAAAGGCGAAAAAAAAAAAAAAAAAAAAAAACAAAGGCTGGCTCTTGACCTACTTTGGCTTGGTTTGGTAGTACATGTTGAAAAAAATGCTCTGGAACACCACCACACGTATTAAGCATATCTTCTATGAGTTCAGAATGTGGGACTCACTTTTTATTAATATACAATACTTTTAATATAAATGTTTATAGTCCCTGACATGTTCAACAATTGTGAGTTTTAGATCTTGCTCCTTAGAACATGCAACTTTGAGGTTGTAAAATGGGCGCAGAGTTGTAAAATAATTGGATGGATTTTAGTAAATAAATACGTTACAACTTAAGTTTTGACCTGTAATTAAGAAACAAGATATCTAGATGGGGAAGGAGCTCAATCCAAGAGGACGTGAAGAGAAAAAAAAAAATTTTCTACCATCTTCTCAACCTTACTAATTTATATTCTTTTTTGGATCTTCATTATGTGATTTTGTTTTTGGTTTTTTGTTTTTTTTTTTGGTTGCTCTTATCATAGCCAATTGGCTAGCTGACAACAGTAAGGTGCCCATGGGGGTTTGAGTGGTCAAATTATAATTTGTCCAAGTGCATGGCAGGTGAAGCGATTCAAATCATACTTTGAATATGCATGCACCCTTTTGGGACACTCATATTTTATCTACTATCAACTATCAATTCATATATATATAAAAAAAAAATAATACTAATAAAATAACAAATAAAATTGATAAATTCCTTTAAGGATCTTTGTCTTTTTGGTTGTTGCAATCTGAAATGAGTGAAGATTTTTCCAACACCTTCTATGATTGATTGATTTTAGATGATTGCAATATGGACTTCTTAATCATTATATGTAGAATTCCATTAAACTTTTACTCAATTCAAGAGTTAGTCTTAGTGCCGTTTGAAAGCTCTATTACCATATTCATTCCACTTACACACACACACACACACACAGAGCACAGAACACCCATTGAACGAAGACATTAAATATGTGTGTCGTCTCACAGAGAAGCAAATGGAATTTTGCAAAATAGTAACAAAAAATAGTTGGTACCAATTTCGAGCTTTCATGAATAGTAATATATATATATATATATATATATTATAGAAACTAGATAAAGATAAAGGTTAACTAGTCTTTTAGCCAATCTAATTTTACAAAATGTTTGCATCATATATGAATGAACTCATTGGAAATTATCTAAAATAGATCCATTTCCCATGTCTCAATGACTAGTCTCGCATCTTACCTTAAAACGAAATATGGAAAATGATGGACGAAAGCTGTAACTCATGAAATTATAGTCCAAAGATTGTCACGGTCACACATGGGGTAGATACTTGGGATAAGATTTAGAAATGGCCTCTATTGAACTGCCACTATAACTCCTAACTAGTACTTATTAGGACAATATTATTTATTTATTTACTTGTGTTGATCAAAAAATAAAAAATTAGTACCGGTGTTTTCACGCCTCCAACCCTCATCATTTTAGAGATACATGTGGATGAATTTTTAAAAATTCACACACGTCATGAATCGAACATTCAATATTTTGTTTTAAAAAAAAAATAAAATGTGGATCTAAATAATCGAATCTCTAACAGATAAAAGAGAGAGCGAGCATTCCTATATAATCACTAGCGTACAAGATTAGCATCAATCATCTAAGCCAAATAGAGACAAGTCAAACTGGTTGATCATGAAGTAAGATCAAATGAGAAAGCAAGTTTAATTTTTTGCACTTAAGGCCAATTATACCAGTTGGCAAATTGACAAAAAGGTGTTTCATTCTCAAATTTGGTTTCTAGTATGTGGCCTTGAGTCCTTATCACGTTGATGTCGAAGTACAGTCTGTGTGGGTGTGTGTTTTAGTACTATTTGTGTCGTTTACTTGGCTTCCAAAATGGCGTGTCCGCGTTGTGGTAGGTACAGTGTACTTTGTTAAAAAGAAACACGTGTCTTAATATTAGCTTCCTTCAAATGTGGTTATCCAAAAAAAAAAAAAAAAGCCTTCATTCAAATGCTCTTTAGGGCTAAATTCAGGCTTGCACGTCACGGTAATATATATGGCCCCTTAATCTTTCGAAACATGAAAATCACGCACAAGGAAGAAAGGTTTTTTTGTGGTTGCCGTTTATGTGTAAACTCCATAAACACTTTTTTGGAAGACAAGTTTCATTTTGAAATGATAACTCAAAGGGGTTGCTTACATGATTGTACAATTTGTTGTTAAAACAACTTCACGTTTAGATTATTATTTCATGTATAATTTAGTGATAATTTTACATTTAATTTTATCATATGATGTAGAATTCGAATATCTTATACCTGATTCAAAAAAAAAAAAAAAGTACATGTTGAAATTCTCAATTCAATTGAATTTTTTGATCCGAACTTATTTATTAAACAGTCCCTAAATTTTGGATTTTTTTTTTTTTGGAAATGAAAAAATGGCTATATTAGAACCCACATTCGAAAGGGTCTACAAAAATTTGAGATATTTTAGACAAGTGAGATAATTGAAGAAGAATCGACCAGCTTTGTCCAACTTGCACAATTGGCTTAAGCTACCTTAATATCATACCTTCCGTACGTATAGTCAAACTTGTGGGTCATGACATTTCTGATTACTGGTCTTGCTTTCAAAATTATTACTTGTTCAATGTGTATAAGATTCCAGCTGGTCTACGTGGTAAAATCTCTTTAACTTGATGAATACTAGAAGCTAATTTATGTCTACACAACATATAAATACGTTTTTGTTTTGTGTTTTGTGTTTTGTGTTTTTCTTTTCTTTCTTTCTTTTTTTTTTTTTTAATCTTTCTTGAAAAGACACGACAAAATAACCTCAACCACTAATCATGTTCATATTTTGTTTGATGATGTAAAAAAGAGACGGTGAGTCCACCATATAACCTATAAATAAAATAAAATAAAATAAAATAAAAACTATCTAAATAGCAATTAATAGATTAATGTAAAGAAGTTAGTGAAAATGACTCCATAGTTTGTCTTTAAACGGCCATGATTATCGTTTCTTTTCGTTGTGGGTTAAGACTTAAGATATGAATGACCCTACAACTTTATTATTATTATTAATAATTAGGCAAAATGACCCTACACAAGTTTGATAATGGGTTTAGTACCAAAAAAATTCATGATCTATAACTGGAAACAAAGGTGCCATGGCCTTTTTGAGTGGAGTTGTGTCGGCAAAATATCTACCAGCGAAGCGTTCTGCCGACGACCACAACCGTCTATCAGCCAAAAATTTTGATGCTCCAATGTGACATTGTCTTCCAAATATTGACGTGGTGGCTCTCTAATCATACATTTATATCTATTTATATATATATATATATATATATGTATAAGGGACTTTTGGTGCTACCTTATAATTATTAGAGACTTTCAATGATAGATACTTTGATTTTTCATTATCGATCAATAGGAACTTTTTTAATCCTTTTGGATGAATTTTTTGATGGTCTTATATATAAGTGTTCACGTTAAAAATTTTCAACATATAAGTATACATAATTACTCTGACAATAAAATTAAACTGTTAAAAAGTTAATCATACAGTTAAAATGACATCTTTTATTGATAATGAAATATAGAAAATTTTATTATAAAAATTACTTTACCGTGATTATTTTGGCAAATTAGATAGTTTTGTAAATAAAAAGACGCTCTTCACTTTCAAGCTAAAATAGTAAGATATTTGGTTAAAATAGTCCCCAAACTCTTTACAACGTGATGATTTGATCCCTAACTTTTAAATTTTTTCGGAAATGACTCTAAACTGTCAAAATATTAATAATTTTAATCCTTTCCGTCAAACTCTGTTAAGTTTTTAACTGAATTAGGCACATACAGGTCACATGACCAAACAAACAGGGACATTTTAGTAAAATCATATACATTTTTGTTTACATATTATTTTTTTTAAAGGGGAGAACTGTGATAGAGATCTTTTGAGATTTAATCGAATGGTTGAAAATTGTTGGTGTACCATACTTATCATACACCTTACCTTATATTACCATTTTCACCCAAAGTCTTCTCCGTTATCGGTGACCTTCCCGCCGCCAACGACGACGGATGCCGGTGACTCACCCCCCATGCTAGCAACCCACCCTCGGCCCCCTACCACCGGCCCCACCCAGGCCGCCGGCGACCCCCCTCTCTCTCTCTTCTCCTCTCTCCCGCAGTCCCCCACCCCTGGTCCCCCCCCCCCAACACCACCAATGCCAGCCCCGACCCCCGACAACCCCCCTCTCTCTCTCTTCTCCTCTCTCCCACAGCCCCCCACCCCCGGTCCCCCCCCAACACCACAGACGTTAGCCGCCCCCCCCAGCCCGCCCCAGCCCCCCTGGCAAAAGGGGAAGAGAGAGAGGGGAAGAGAGAAGGAACAAAGAGAAGAGAAGAGAGAGAAAGGGGAAGGAGAGAGAGGGAGTCGTCGGTGGCCGGTGGAGGGGGCCGAGGTGGATCGCCGATATTGGGGGTGGCTAGCCGGCATCGGTCACCAGTGGCTGGAAGGTCACCGGTAATGGATAAGACTTTAGATGGAATGATAATATGAGATAAGATATACACCAATTATGTTTATCCCCTTTTTCAAAAGAGCAAATCTTCAAGGGGGGGGGGGGAGGGGGGATACTTGTCTGCTTCAAACCAAAACTCCCATGGATTCCTCGTACAAAACTCCCATGGTAGAAAAGGGAGAGAACGGCCGAATCGCGAGGCGTCCAAGAAGTCTTTGGAGCACAAGAAGGAGATTGCCAAGCACCTGGGCCCTCCTCTCATTCAGACCAATCGCGACGAAATTAGTTCCCCGTTTTCTTCGATTAATTTCACTTTCTTTTCTTTTCTTTTTTTTTTTTTAAATGGGTTTGAAAGAGTTGGTAATTAATTTCTGAAATTTCATTTTAGAGTATTGACTGTGAATGTATTGGATTTCGATAAGTAGATGTGGGAATAAAAATTAGAGTTTGGAGACATGGCTTTGTGCTTTTGATGTTTTCCCAACGTTTTTTTTTTTTTTTTTGAGTTGGTTTGTGGAATTTGGAAATGGGTTTTGGTTAAAAGGGTCTGAGGGCGCGGCGGAGCTTCGATCGTCGGGAGCGTCGTCGATGAACGGATCTCCTCAAGCTTTGACAAATGCTGTTGTGAGCGTCGTCGCCATCGTCGTCGGCTGAGGACAAGAGCTCGAGGGGGCCATCTTCGCGAGACCTGGCGTCGCCGTCGTCAAAGGCCGTCTTGAGTTCAATTGAACTCATTTACAAACTTGATTTATTTGGAGAGAAAAGAGGGGGTGGGGTGGGTGTGGAGGAGAAGATTAAGGATAAAAGAAAGAGTTCAATTATTATAGTCCAAAATTTTGACTTAATTTACATGACCATAAATTATTTTCTGACTCGACCACTAATATCAATAATATGTAGTAACACATTTTAATACATTTTAATCCATGATAACACATTTTATGTGTATAATTGTTGTTATTGGGATGAATTTATTCTTATATTATATAGTAATGTTTAAATCTATAAACCAAACGTCTAAATATACAAGTTTCCCAAATTCAACAAATAACATTATCACAGTTACAAATAGTGAGGTATCTTTTTTTTCTTTTTTCTTTTTTTTTTTTTACTCGTGGCCAGCAACTTCAATCAAGGAACGCGGCGAGGATGAGTTAGGGATCCAACATCAACAGATTCATTGGCAGACGTTCTTTAATTTGAACCTAACAAACTAGTATGTCAACAATCCATGATAACATGGACAAAAATTTAACATTAATATTATTACTATTATTATTATTATTATTATTCTTTGGCAAAGCTAATGCTATTTTGGTTGCAAAAAGTAGTTCCATAGTTATTTTGATTAGTCAAGATCTCTTATTCTGGATTTTATATCTTACTTCCTATCTCTATTATAATTGTTTGAATTAAAATATTTGGATTGTAATTATTTGTCTTATTAAAAATAGTTTAAAAACTTATACCTTTTAGAACAAAGATAAAAATGAGTTAAAATATTTTTGTTTGCAATAATGAATTATACATCATTTTAAATAAGTATTATATACAAATATAAGAATATCATAAATTTAATATTTTTTTTATATTTATGTTTATCATAACTTTAAAATTAATAATTTTTTATTTTATAATATTAAAATTATTAATTTTAATATTATAATAAGTAATATTATAAGAAGTATTCAAAAGAAAACATGGTTTCCACTCAATTTTCTGCCTCTTCTTTTTAAAAGGATTCGAATTTGGATTCTCTTCAGCCCATCCGTCCAACAAGGACAGGACCATTAGGAAACTCAAGTCGGTGGGCTCCAATTGTGGCCCATTTGTGTCAGCCCCTTGGTCAAATTTTGGGATTATTTGTAATATTGCGGTTAAAAATATATATTTCTGAATTGTTTCTCATTTATAATAATTTCAGTTTTTTTCCTCTAATTAAAAAAATATAATAGATCAAAAATCTAAATATGAGGGCAATAAGTGTAATGATTTACTTTACTGGTGAGGTCTCTGGTTCAAGTCCAAGATGGCCAGCTGCGCTAAGGAAAAGAAAAGTTTATAAAGAGCTTGAATTGTGGCCCGTTTGTGTCAGCCTCTTGCTCAAATTTTGGGATTATTTGTAGGATTGCCACTCAAAAAAGATATTTCTGAATTGTTTCTCATTTATAATAACTTCAGTTTTTTCTCCTCTAATTAGAAAAATATAAAACATCAAAAATCTAAATAAGAGGGAAAAAAACATAACATTTTTATTTGAGTAGTTGTTTTCACAATATTCTCCATCTTATCAAAAAGAATTAATGGCCTCTTGAATTTACTGACATTTACAACTTATAATAGAATTTTTTGTTCTTCTAGTTTTACCCTAAAAATTTTATAATTTTTACAATTTAGCCCCCTTTAGAAACTAAAAATTTTCATACGTTCCCTACTTTACCCCCGCAAAAAAATAAAAAAAATTTCACATAATCCTTTCTAAAATTAATCCTATAAAAAAAGTTTTGTAATGTTACTGCTTTGCCCCCCACAAAAATTAAAAATTCTCACATAAACTCACTAAAATTAAAAATTCTCACATAGTCCCACTAAAATTTATTTTATCTTGAAAAAATTTTTGTGTACATCCCCACTGAAAAATATTTTTTGGCTCCACCCCTATTTGTACCCTAAACCTACAAATATGTAGAAATCTATCCCCATTGATTAAGATCATAATTATTCTTTTTTATATAATTTGGCACGTGACTTACACATAGATTGTTAATTATATTAAGAGCTTGAAAGGTCTTTTTGAATCAATATTAACCGAAGTTTATATTGAAACAGAGTTCATGCAAAATTTTTTATCTTGATACAATTTAATTAAAAATCTTAGCATCAATAAATTCGAGTTAAATTGGATAAAAATTATCATTCAATCTTTAGTTGGCGGTTATATAGAATTTACATGTCAATTTCATTTTAAAAGGAACATTGTTATGAACAGGGAATAGATTGATAGCAAATTGATCAGTTTAGGTGTAACGAATTTTTTTTTTTAATGTAATAATGAATTTGAAAATGTGCAACATGATATTGATTTGATGTTTCTACACCTTTTCCAAAGCATTGTGACATAATAACAAATGCGTAGTGTTAAACTTATATTCTAACTTCTACTTATAGTTTAGAATTGGTTCTTCATAGAGAGCACTACCTAAATAAATCATATATCCAGCAAAATGACTTACATATTTTCTTTTACTTTTTTTTATTAAATAGATTTTCAAAAAAATTTATTAGCAAAATAATTTCAGAACGACTACAATATTAAAATAAAAAAAAAGATAGTTTGCTAATTTCAATATATGAGGTTATCATTTCGGCAAATACTTTTCTTCAATTTTTGCATTAGTTTCACACACCCCGTTGGAGTATAAATCTTATATATCCGACAAACGGGATTGTGTAAGATGAAAATAAAAACAGAAGAAGCAAAGAAAATGAAGACTAGTTGGCGGCTATTCAAAAACTAATCACCATAATTCTTAAGATGAGAAAAATCAACTACCATCACCGATACCTTGTATAATTATCTTCCCTTTTTTTTTTTTGCACCCCCTCCCCTCAATTTTTATTTTTTTTCTCAAAAATTTTTGTCTTTTTCTCAAAAAGTCAATAAAATTTACTATTTAAACTAAAAAAACTCAACTCAAATTCATTCACCAAACGGACTCTTAAGCTAGTTATGTTCCGTTCATAAAGTTGACCAAACTTAAGATATAATCTTTTATTATTATTATTCTAATCCCATCTCTAATCCCACACGCCACACCATATGGGCAACTGTGAGATGAAAAACTGTTTACCGCCTTTAATGGACAAGGAATCATGTGGGAAATTCTACTTTAAAGGTAAAATCATAAATAAATAGGATCAACATATTGAGTGGCTGCTTTTTAAGTACTTACTATGTAGTACTTTTCCACACTACAGACACAAACGTGCCTTGAATTTATAAACTGGTAAAAAAAGTAATAAGAAATTACACAGCAGTACTGTTGAGTACTTTTAAAAGTGATAAAAACCTCGGTCAGAACATAAATTAACGCGTATAATTGTCTCTCATTGAAACTTGCCATGATAAACAATCTCACTTATTGATTTAAAAAAATATATTATAAAAGAAGAGAAGAAATATATCTGTTTTTTTTTTTAAAATTAATACTTACAAATAGATCGGTTTAATGCAACTTCATTAGTTACGTAATCTTTATGAATATGTGGGTAAATTATCTTTGCAAGAACTTTTTTAATAAGCAGCCGTAGTTTTATTAAATTAAAAAATGACAATAATTAGTGATTTGATTAAATAAAAAACTCGATCATTTATTTAAGTGTATTTAAAAACCGTCTATTTTTACCTAATTTTTTCCCAATCTTTATTTGCATCTCTTAGAAAAAGTTCTTTATTTTTGTTTTTTAATTTTAAATATTGGAGAAAGAAGAATAAAACAAAGATTTTGCCGCTGAGGAAAAGGAAAAAAAAATAAATAAAACAAGATCATAGTCATAATGATACAAATCGGACGGTACACGTTGACTTGATTTTTTAAAGTAACGTTTATTTTTATGCAAAAATAAATAAATAAAATAGTAAACATTTTAGGAGACTAGAGAAAGAATTACTTCAACAAAACCCTTCGGCATGGGTTCCAGATCACAACATCCAAAACCCTTTTCCTCTCTCTCGCGCTTTCTCTCTCTTCCTCTCCGCAGCCCTTTCTTTCTTTCTTTCCTTTTTTTTTTTTTTTTTGTCTCTCTCTTTTCTCGTAAAACCTAATGATTATGTTTAATTATCGTGGCTAATTTTAAAGATAAAGCAGCTTTTATATCTTACCAAAACAATATACGAGAGAAACGATCCGAAAATCATGAAGCAGATCCAAGAAGAGATCAGGTCAGTTTTCCAAAGAGAATTCAGAAGCTTTTTTGAGGGGAATGTTGTCTGGCACGTAGGCCATCAAATCTTACCTCAATATATACATATATACAGATATATACACACACAGATATATATATATATATATGTTGGTGATTACGGTGCTACAACTGGTGTCCTTCGGACCAGGCTTCATTCCCCTCAATTACTGCTTCGATTAATCAAGTAGAAACCAATCGGTTTTCATCATAGCTTCATTTTTGACTGCATGATCCTTAATTATCAGGTGGGTTTTAATTACTAATATTTTTATTCATGATCAAGAGTTTTGAATTTTCATTTTGTGATCATCATGACAAGTCATGATGATGATCATGTTCATGAGAAGTACTTAGCGTAATTATCTTTCTAGTACTTGTGATTTTTTCATGTGATAATTTGGTCAACTTTTATTATGATGGCTGTGTGTGTGTTTCTGTGATTCCTTTTTCTGATCATCAGTTCATCATTAAGAAGATCTTTTTTTTTTCTTTTTCTTTTTTCCTAATGATGGCTCTAGCTAATATAGATTCAAGCCTTCAATGATACTTCTAATTTCTTTTATATATATATATATATATATATATTTTTTTTTTTTCTGTTCCTAATTCCCTAGGGTTCTTAGCCAAAAAAAAAAAAAAAAAAATTCTCTAGGGTTCATCTCTAGCTATGAGGGTTTCTTCAAAAAACAAATAAATAAATAAATAAAACTTAAAAAAATTGGATTAATTAATGTTAAGATATTTGATAATGGTTTTTTCATGGTATCTGCTGCCAGTGGGAATATATATGTTGATGTGCCTGTTTTGCAGAGATCTGTATAAATCTGCTTCTTTGATCAGCTTTACCAATGTTTTTAATATTTTATTAAATGTACTAATTTGATTATATAGACTTCTAGTGGAAGACATGTAGATATGAAGCTGTGTGAAGAACAAGATTTTAAGTTTCATATATACAGTGCGCTGATACATATATATAAATATATATATATATATATGTTCTGTGGAATTGATTCTATTTTAGTCATTCTTTTCTTTATGAAAAAGAGGTATCTTTCTGTCATCTTCACAAAATCTTTCTTTTCATCTCCATATCTTTTTTTTTTTTTTTTTTTTTTCCTTTCTTGTTGTAACCCTATTCATAGCTTTTTGATTCTACACATAGGCATACGATATTTGCTATGGTATGTGTAGGATATTTTGAAGACAAAATGTATAGAGGTAAAATTATTATGGGTTTTTTTTGTCTTTCCCCCTTCCTTTTTTGCCCTATTGGCTGCAAATTCATGCTTCTAATCTTTACGTCCTTTTGTATATTTGCCCTTCACAATGCTTCTTAATTAGCTTTCATCAAGTAATTCCTGAAGAAGAGAAGGAAATGAAAGGTTTCACAGTTTTACATATACATATGTATGCTTCTCATATATACATATATGTATATATGTATATGTCTATGTGTATTACGTGTAGATCGATTTATCAGTGATATTATCAGATACTGTTTACATGTCTGTGTGTAGACTTGAGATGACACTTAATTTCTTCTTATCTTCTTCTTCTGTATATTTTAGTTTCAAACTTCAGCTCAAGAAAAGGTAAGGTCTACAGTTCTTATCTATTTTCCAATTTACTAAATTATCAGAAGCAGAACTGATGACTACTAATGACAATGTTGACACAGCCATCCATCCATATTGCAATAAATAATATGTATATATATGTCAGACTTTACAACTATTTAAAATGAAATTTGTGTTTGCAACAGTACTATTGTTCATTTTATTCTTCCTCAGGCCAGCATACATATGGGGAACAGAAAAAGTTGGAGTACGTATTACTTAATTATTGGCGCACATATATTCGCTGAAAGGAAGCTATATATTGATCAATATATATAAGACGATATAGCACTTCAAAAATGTAAGAGAAATATCTAAACAATGTATTTGTTTGATCACTTACCCAAATAATCAATGCATCAGTCAATTGAGGGTAGCTATTATTGTTTTCAATGTATTAAGTCATGAATTCAAGTCTCGGAAATTGACAGAATGGCTATATATATAGTCAAGCTCCTCGGGTGTTTCGGGGATCATCTCGTTAGCAAATTAACGTTTAGAAACATAAGATTGTTTGATTATTGACCTCGAATACTGGTCATCTGAGCACTAATCAATGTCATGGACCACATGAATAAATATACAAGTAATACATATACATATAGTTATATGTGTATATGTAGATATATGCAAATTAGTTTATTTGGTGAGTCAGTCAGTAGTGGGTTGCAGGTGCAACGGGACAAAGTAAAAAAGTAGAGAGCTTTAAATTCGATGAGATGGGAAACAGAAAGTGATTACCGGAAATTTAGGTTTTATGTGTGTGTGTGTATAAATATATTGCCGGCAACGTGGATGAAATAAACCATATGACTTGATGCACTTTATTGTTTCCCATTAATTCTTTATGCCTAGGCGTGAAGAGGTTTATATAAACAATAATATTGAATATTTACAATCTATATATATATATAAATATATATAGTAGAGTTTGTCGCTTATAATTTTGGACCGGGCAACCAATTGGATTTAGATGGCTTTATGAGGAGCACACCAACCGACCAAATGCGCGGTAGTTGCATGCATGTATATATATTTGCAGTTAAGTTAATCGTTTTATGGATTACAGTTGCCCTGCCCATATTATTGGTGTTAGGTTTTGCTATATATATATATATATATATTTATTTATTTATATTTATATTACTTGTTTCAATGCCATATAGGATTACAGGCTAGAAAGCATATTAGTTGTATGGATAAGAGATTTCTATATCTCCAAAATTATATATTTATATGTGTGTGTGTCTCGGTTTGATAAAAATTTAATAAGACAGATCATATATGACCTGGCCAATTGCACCTAGCACCAAATGTTTCGTGCTAAAGCCTTGTACATGTCAAGATATATATATATATATATATATATATATGAATTTTATGAGTGAAAATGACACCTCTATATTTATCGCCGGTTATAAACAGAACATAGAATATTGGTGCGCGAAGGATTAGATTGAACTCCAACATTAATAGAAACTATGTCTATAAATTAAAAAAACTAATTTTCTCTGAAATTCAGTAATTTAAAACAACAGACCTATTATTTTTTCTTGTATTTGGATTATGCCATGCATATATACTATGCCTATTTGTATAGAATATTCAATGTAATCATACATATATTACAGCTGTATATCAGTCATGTATATATTTGTATGTTGTAACAAATACAAACACACACACACACGCCACAAATACAAAAGGCGCAGATAGCAGTCAAGCTGTGGCCGGCTTTGGCTGGCTTGGTCTTTTTTCTCGTAGAGATCGAACTAATAATTGGTTATGGCTTCCCCATGCAATTAATATTGGTCGATTTTGTCCTACTGCAAGCCCCGTCTTAGGTGTCATTCAACTCATCATTAATAATATTTCCACGGAAAAGTTGAACTGTGTACTACATTTTTGAAGTTGTAAGAGCAACCAAATTAACAGAATATTTGAAGACCATGCTAATGTATTACACATATACGTAATAAATTTAGGTGTCAAATCCTGGCAAATTAAAAGAACTGCTCTCTAGAGCAAATATATTGAATGGTTCAATTCATATATAGCCAGCCAAAAACAATAATTAGGCGCTTTATATGCTATAGGCTATAACGTCATTTCCTTTTTGTTGATTTCCCATTACTAGTCATCTTTCCACCTATACACACACACACACACATATATATATAGTATATACAAATACAACCCCCCGAAAGCAAAGGACTCCAACGTCAACATTTCACCACAACTTCTCTCTCCCTCCTTCTCAATCTCTATTTCTCTCGACACAACCCAAAAACAACAACACCCCTTTTACATACCCAAAAAAAAAAAAAAAAAAAGGGAAATTGTAAAAAAAAGTAATATCATTCTATAGTTGCCCACACCAACCGGTTTTCCCGCCGGTTGGGAAAATAGGGCAAGAAAAGAAAATATTCATGATCGTCGTCAACGTTTGTTCAAAGTTTAATCATCACAATTCTCTTCCTCTATTTACCTAATCAAATGTAAGTACTTAATTAATTCCTAATTAAACAAAAGCATTATTATTAATGTAACGTACTACTACATTAGTAGTATTGTTC
The DNA here is from genome assembly GCA_025413025.1 of Ficus hispida. NCBI lineage: Eukaryota > Viridiplantae > Streptophyta > Magnoliopsida > Rosales > Moraceae > Ficus > Ficus hispida. The sequence goes on from CM046364.1 coordinate 18,905,376, forward strand.
CATTCCATGCATGATCCCCAAAACCAGTTTCTTGATGATCGGCATTCCATGACCATCGCGGACGCCGACACCTCCGCCGCTGCTGGTCCGGTCGTGTCAGCCTTCGACGTCGCCGTTTTGTGGCTCATTGCCGCCGTCCTCGTCCTCTCCCTCTTCTCCATCTGCTTCATCCTCCACCTCTGCTTCAAGTCCCGCACCTCCCGCCACCTCCGCCACTTCAACTCCCTCTGGACCGTCCGATCCCTCCTCGTTCTCTTTATCGCCCTCTGGTCCTTCTCCGAGCTCCTCCGCCTCCCCCTCCTCCGCCGCCGCCTCTTCCTCCACCGCCACCACCAAGCCCTCCTCTGCAAGCTCCACGTCGCCCTCTCCCTCGGCTTCCTCGAGCCCGCCTTCCTCGTCACCCTCCTCTTCCTCGTCGACGTCTCCGTCAAGAAGGACTTCATCAATGGCCTCTCCTCCGTCACCGCTTCCGTATTCTCCACCTGCTCTCCGCTCCTCCTCCTTCAGATCCTCGTCCTCTTCTTTTCCTCCCCACGCCTCGAGCTGCTCGGCCTCCCGTATTACTTCTGGAGCTCCAGCTGCTCCGTCGTGTCCTCCGGCGAGGCCTCGACGGTGCTCTGCTCTTACCCGCTGCTGAGCACCGCGGTGTTCGGGTCGTTCGGGGTCGGATACTCGGTCACGTTCTTGTTCTCGGCGTGGCGGGTCGTGTCCATGGTGATCAACAAGGCGCTTAGGGTTAGGATCCACGGCCTGGTCCTCACCGTCCTCGTGTCGCTGCCGGTGCAGGTCGTCCTTCTCGTTCTCTCGGTGCTGTGGAGCCCCGGAGAGCCGGCGTTTGACGGCGTCTCACTCGCCGTCTTCCTCTCCAAGTTCGCCTGCGCCGTCGCGGGCGAGGGCATTTTGGTCATTAAACCCATCGCCGACTCGCTCATCGTGTGGAGACAATTCTGTACATGTCCTTGGGACCCGTGGAGGAGACCGCCAGCAGAGACGGTGGCGTTGGAGGATGGAAGAGTGTAGGATTAGAGAGAAAAACACAAAAGGACGATGAAGGGGTGAAATGGGGATTCTGGGGTTGTTGTGAGGGCGTATTGGTCAATTAAAATGAGGGAAAAAATGGAAAAAATTGAAGAAAATGTTCGAGTGTGACGTGTTAACAGTTTGTATGGCATTTTCTTTGCCCTCTAATAAATTTTTTTTTTTTTTTTCTAAAGACTTTGCCCGCTCTAATCTGAAACTCTTACGTCCCCTCTTCTTCTTCTTCTTCTTATTATTATTTTTTTTAATCCATTGACATGTGGTAGATGTTTATGATTTAGTGGAGATTTTTTTCTTGGGCACTTTTTTCTTGACCTAATTATTTGTTAAAAATAGAAAAGATTTTGGACAAAATGTAGTGGCAAATTTCTTACAATATTGATCAGCTGCTCTTTTACTTTGTTTGTAGTTATATAGCTTGCTAATTTACTCTTTGGAATTCAAAAACGTTTGGAAATATTGTCGGTACAAAAGTGATTGCCTAGGCTCTCACTTGTTTTAAGATACGATTGAGGACCATTTTTTTGTGCTTCGTATGATAACAGATATCTGAATTGATAATTTATTAGACAACGTGCCTCCCTTAAATTCACACTTTTGGGGATCTATGTATGTATAACTTTTCTACGGTATAAATTCTCCTTTATTACTAACATTTTTTAACGGTATCATTTAAAAGTGTTCACATTAGAAAGACATACGACACAAAGCTACTCTCATTAATGGATCATACATTGAAAAAATTAAAACAATTATAGTTCCTATCATAATAAAAACTAGAGGTTTATAGCGTAAAAATTCCCAAGTTTTGAGCCTTTCTTTTACAATTTTGTAATCTCAAGCTATTATTAAAAGGGAGAAACGATAGGAAAAATCTTATCATCTTTAAGAAATTAATGAATAAATCTATATGTTCACGATCAATGAAGTAACATTTCTCTAGGTTTCTAGAAGAAAAATAGAAGGAAGTTTTTAAGATAAAAAACTGTCTTTTTTTTTTTTAATTAACAATATGAACAGCACTTTTAGCTGTTAGATTAATTTTTCAATGGTATCAATTCATAAATATTCACGTTAATAATTTACAATAAATGTATTTTAATTCATAAATCATATTGTTTGAAAAGTCAATCTAATGATTAAGATTATAGCTCTTGTATGGATAGTGAAAAGGGGAGAAAGGCAATCCCGGCGTACAAGGCCTCTTTGGTACATGGGCCATTTTCAAGTGAGTCTCATTTGGATAAGAAGTTTAGATAAGCCTGTGGGCTGGTCCTTTCTTTTCTTTCTTAGAGAGCTGGGTTTTGGCTCTCTCCTAAGTTTTAACACTCTCTCTCGAATTATCAAATCGAAATATCTATATCCATATGTACGCATACAAAATGAAAAAAGAAATAAACTCTCTTTTTTTTTTTCTGTAATATGAGAATGTTTAAAACCTTGAATAATTAGGCGACATGCCCAAGGTTGTTTAGAAAACTAAATAAAAATTATAAATTAGCTTTTCAAATGTGAAATCCCTGCAATATTTATCAAGGCATATAATATGGCATATGCTGTACCAAAAAAATATAAAACAAAGAGATGGACAGCTACCCATGATGCGCACGCCCCGTCAATTTTGATATGTCTTTGCCTCAAAGTAAAGCAATGCAATGCTGTCCACAATATTTGGACAAGGACTCATAATTAGCTTGGTCCATATTGCTCACTTAATTGCTTCCTTTCATAATGTAATATTTTTGCTATTCATCATAGCCAATATTGTCCCCCCCCCCCCCCCCATATCTTCTTTGTGCTACTTTAAGGACACGACTCCTTGAATATATATATATATATATGTATATGTATATATATAGTTATATGTTTTGGGTTTACAACGCACAAATCATTTGAAGTGTCTTATACACTTGTTACATGCTTCACATACAATAAAGCCTTCCCAAGTAAGAGTACTTGTGATCAAAGGCCATTATAAGCTTCTTGTGTGTGCAAGCGTAAATGAAATAACAAGTAGCTAAACGTGGATCGTATAACGGTTCATGACTACGGTTAAAAATTCATTGTGGAATTTACAATTGTCATTTGTTATAATCAAATAATGACAGTTTGAAACACTTGAGTGAAATATTTTATGTCGCGTCTTTTAGATTGGTGTGGCATATTTAACGACAATTTTCTTTAGAAATTGTCATTAAATGTCAAACTTTCAATGACAATTTTCTTAGAAAACCATCAACAAATGTCGAAAAAATATATTCTTCTTGTCATAATCATTGATATAACTAACATAAAATCCGTAAATATATGGAAAACTCATATGGAAATGAAAAAGAAAAAAAAATCGAGATTAACAAAAACCATAATAAAAATCTTTAAAATACTCAAACTATGGTTGTCACGGTGCACCGGTGAACACAATGATAGGGTCATGGTGGCAGAAATAGGGAGTGGTCGTGGGAGTCTTGACGGCATGACGGCGGGGTTTTATAGTGTGAGGAGTTGAGAGGAGAGAGAGAGTTTGGAAGAAGAGGAAATAATGGAGTGTTAGTGGATGTTTGTCGACTTAAACTCACATTTTTCATCTCAGTTTTTGTTTTTTTCTGAAAAATCAATTAAAATTATAACTAGTTTTTAAAAAGTTAACTAACTCAAATTTAAAAATTTCAACTCAAACTGTTTTACCAAACGTATTATTAGAAATTTTAGAAAGATGAACGTAATGTTCAAAATTTGTGAGTAGAAGAATGACCAGAAAGAGGTCCGTCTTTTTTTTTTTCCTTTCTTTTTTTTTTTTTGGGGAAAATGTAGTTTTTTTTTTTTTTTTTTTGTAAACGTTGTCAAGAATTGGCAATCACATAAAGTAGCACATTTAAACAAGGCCATTTGGCATTCACATATATTATGACATCTATGCTAGGTTTCCACCATAATATATAATTTTTTTAATTCGATTTTTTCTTCAACTTTTTTTTTTTTTTTTTTTTTGTCGTTTAATGCCAATGCTTGATTAACAAGGAAGAGAGAGGATAAAGGCATCCCCATTAAGCACCGTTGTGGTTGAATCTTAACCAAGGCTGAACTCTAGCTAGGAAGGCTTACCACCAAAAAAGATGGAAGAACAATTAACATAGAAAAGAAAAGTAATTTCTTATAAAGAAAAGAAATAATAAATAATAGACAAAAGAAATAAACAAAAGCAAAAGGTCATATAACTTTGCTTTAGAACTTTTAGATGCTTGCTAGGGTCCGGTTTTTCCCTCCACTCAATAATGGGAAACTACTTGAGACCATTCCCATTTTGTGGTGGGTCATCTAACCACTTTACTACTAAGCGGTTCCATATGCAACAAATTGTAAGGAAATTGTTATATAATCCGATTCTTACTCAAACATACTTTAAAATTTTATTTTAAAAAAAAAAAAAAAAAGTAAGTTGACAAACTGTCCACTGTCCTTTTTTCCTCGGGAAAAAAGAGTTAGGAGTATTTAGTCTTTCAAAATTTAACACATACTTGAGAGGAATAAAATTTTAAACCGTATTATAAAAGTAAAAAAAAAAAAGCTTAACGTAAATTTTATAACACTATAAGACGGTGGTATATGTTGTATATTTATATTCAAAAAAGTAATTAATTTAAACTTGTATTTGGTTCACTAATTGAAACTAAATCTTTTGAGTTAGCGTTATTTGATTTTTTAAAAATTAATTAAATTTTTTGTTAATTTTTTTAAAAAAGACAAAAATATAATGAAAAAATTTAGTTACAACCGGTAAACCAAACGAGACTCAATGGATCGAGCAAGATCTGAGAGGCACATGCATCTCAGTTTGGAATGCCATACACAGAAGGAAGTAGTCATAATCTCTCTCTCTCTCTCTCTCTCTCTCTCTCTCATCAGAAATGTTGACAACAATTTTGCAACAATATCTGGCACAGAATCCGGTCCTAAATTGGAGCCAAACTTTGGGACCCTTTGTGGGGTACCTTACCTTAATACAAGAAGAAAAAGTCAAGGGCAATGTTGGTGTTTTTTTTTAAAAATTATTTTTTTAAATTTTTCGTATCACGTAACGGTACAATTGTTCATCCAACTAACAAAAATATAAAAAATTTTGCTTAAAGTTTAAAACTTGAAATTATTTTGGATTTACTTAATTACCAAGATTTAATCAACTGTCCAAATGGTTTTAGCATCCTTTTAAGTGCTAAAATTTGGCATGTTACTTCTTTTTTTTTTTTTTAATCTTAATAAGAAAAGTTGAATTGACGTTGGATGATGTCAAATTTGGTGTTTAGACATGTTCGGAGCTTGTTCCTTGCACGCTGACGTGGACGAGACACCTCATTGTCGGTCAGATTTTTCAGTCATGGACCCCACTCTGCTGGCGTGGTGAGGCCTCTGCCACACGCATTCACTGTCCACGTGGCTTAGCTGCTAGATCACCTTCACATTGAATTTGCCATCTCATTTTGCTACTTTTTTGTTTTCTTTTTTTAATAAATAAAAATTTCTTTTAAAACTTATAATAAAATTTCGCCTTTACATTCTGAGATTGAAAATTTTTTTTTTTTTCTCGCAGGTGAACAAGACTTTTCCACTTTTGGTCAAATTTTAAAATTTTGGCACATCTCCCTATCAATTACTCTTTTTATCAACACAAAAACAAAGCAAATATCTAATAATTTTACTATAAATAATTCAAATAAATATTAATTTTTTTTGATAAATTTGAAATTTTTAGTGAAATAAGGAAAATATGATTTACTTATAAAGACACAATTTGATAAGTTTTATCCATTACAGTTACATTTATATAAATATAGTTTAGCAGTAATTTCATATCAAATTTCATTTAAAAGTATAGAATTGAATTCCCCTAATTTCAAAAAGATAAATAAATAAATAAAAACAACCACAAGAAATTTTTTATTTTTTATTTTTTATTTTTTGGTATTCTATCACAGAATATTGAATGAAGATAATGCCAATATGCCTCGATATATTAGCCGTAGATCAAGCCGTGTATGATAGAATGAGAATCCCATTCCATATTTTAGCTACGAAGAAACTAGCTAGATTAAGAATTTATTCAAACACCGACGTGTGTAAGTATATCTATGTGTAAGACATATACCATATGAACACACACAAATATAGCGTGTAATATCTTCTAGTTAGTCTTCCTTCCAGGTGTAAATAATTATATAATCATAAAGCTTGAGGAAAGAAAACCTGTCGTAGACGGCAAAAAAATTAATATTTAATGTTAACAATAAAATCAATAAAAAAAAAATAACAATAATACACCTAGGATATGACTATTCCTTCTCTTTTTTTTCTTTCTTTCTTTCTTTCTCTCTCCTTCCTTCTCTCTCTAGAATCATCTTTGTGTGTTAACTAAGCAAACCCACCCTAGAAACATCTCAAGCACACCACCCCCTATAAAGCCCCTTATAAATACCAATCTCCAACCCCTCCAAAAATCTCTCATCATTTTTCTTCATTTATTATATTTCTTATTTACACATATATTGTTTTTCATATATGTGATAAAAAAAAAATCTCATATAATGAGCAATATTCCAAGGTCTCTCACAGAGTCTTCCCTTACCCTCTTCAAGCTCGCCATTTCTGCCTCCGATCCTTGGCCTTTTTCTCTCGTTATTTTCTTATAGCCCAAACAAGTCCCAATTCTTTTTTTCTTTTCTTTTTCTTTTTTTTTTTCCTTTTTTTTTTAAAGGTCAATGACGATCAGTGCTAGTGAGAAAGACAAACACCACAACATGATCAACTTTCACCTGCAAATCCCTCACATTCACGACCTTCATCATCATCATCATCATCATCATCATCAGAAGAAAGATCATAATCATAATCATCATCAAGAACTGAAGGGTATCCCAAAGGGGTGCTTGGCAGTTATGGTGGGGTCACAAGGAGAGGAGCAGCAGAGGTTCGTGATACCTGTGATCTACATCAATCACCCGCTCTTCATGCAGCTCCTCAAAGAGGCCGAGGAAGAGTACGGTTTCGATCAGAAGGGACCCATCACCATTCCCTGCCACGTGGATGAGTTTCGCACCGTTCAAGGCATCATTGATAAGGAGAGCAACTCTCCCCATCAGCATCACCATCATGATCATCATCATCATCACCACATCTGGTGTTTTAGGGTTTGATCTCATCATCGAGAGCAGTACTACTATATCTAAATTATATATATATATATATACACTTCTTTGTAAATTTAATTTCTTTTTTTTTTCTTTCTTTGGCCTGTCCTTATAATTCGGATGACAAAGAATTTATGATTTGTTGTTGGTACATTTGTTTGGAATGTAACACAAATTAGAGATGGCAAATCTTTTTTTTTTTTTTTTTTTTTTTGTGCGTGTGCCTCTGAAATATTATATTAAGTTTGTTTGGTTTTGACTGTTGTTGATTTAATCAAGAATACAATTCTTATACGTGGAGAGATAAATATGTAAGAGAGATAAACGTCGAGAACACAGTTGGGAATTTGCAAGGCCATAATAATATATATATATATATATATATATAAATGTGGTGACTGGTGGTGGTGGTATTTGGAGACTGGTATTGGATAAGAATGATTTTATGAAATTCTTAGTCAAACGAAATGAAATTACAGTGTCATTTCTGTTTGTTTTTGAATTATTCCACCTTATATTTTATTGTTCAAATAGGATACATATACTATACGATTTTTTTTTTTTTTTGAGCGTATATACATATGTTTGTATGTAGTGGCGTTTGCCAATATCATTATGATAGCTTTGGTGGGCAAGAAAAGAAAAAAGTAAATAAATGAAAAGAAAAAATTATTCGAGCCTAGCCTGAGGCCCCACAGTCATATTCACATCATTTTGGGGGGGGGGGGGGGGGGGGGGGGGGTTGGAAAGGGCTCAAATTTCGGGATTTATTACTTGCAACTGTATTTCGTTTAAAGTATTAATTAAATTTATTTTCTTTTTTCCTTGCCTTGCCGCTTATTGAGGGATAATTTTTTGTGAGTGCAAATTTGCATACCTATCCAAATCCAATATATTTAATAAGCACTGGGGACATAATTTGAATCTTAATTTTGAGTATAAACTCACCAATAATAATTAATTGTCATCTTTTTATTAATAGATATAATTTTTTAATTTTAATTATAATTATTGTGATAATTTTATACACAAATAATCAATAAAAGAAGACAATTCAAATATATATTATGTAAAAGTTAGTATATAAATTTGATATTAGAGTAGGTATTCTTAACTTTATTTATATCTATATATATATATATACATACCTTAAAAAACCATACACCCAAGAGAGTTGTGTTGATGTGAACTCTCAACTTTAAAATAATTGTATTTTATTTACCAGTTAACATTTTGGCCATATTAGGTAATTCATTTTTTTTATCGAAGATATAAGAAGTTTTTGCTGTTAATTTTAGCAAAATTCGCTGACTTTGCCTACTAGTACAAATTTCCTTATCAAAAACTTAGGTTTGGTAGTTGGTACAACATAATTTTAGTGCAGGTGATAGTAGGGACGGGCAATTAAATATATTTTCCATATGGACATATATATTTTCACAAATTATAGATGGTAGCTACCATCTTCTCCAAATTTCAACAATTTATTAATGATCACTCGAAGAGTTGGTTGCATTTTCCCTTCTTCACACCTTCAATATAGTATAATTAATTAAGGTACCCTACGTACTCTTTTCAAATCTATTATTTCATATTAAATTTGAGAATCTTATAATGAGATAAACAGAAATATATATATATATATAACTATAATGGTATGTGTAAGTCTAGACCATAGATGATATCAAAAAAGTTATATAAAATATATATATATATATATTAAGTCAAATAAGTACCTTGCCACCTCACAAGCATGTCATAATAGATCTGAATGCTTGTCCTCAATCGACTTTCAGATCATAGCTGCTCCAGTACTGAATAGGATGGTGGATAAAAGTACAAGATAAAAAAATCTAGTCTAGAGTTTGTTTGATTTTTCATCTCATTTTAAATTAAATTGTATTTTTTTATCATGTTTTTTGTCTTTTCTGAAAAATTTTTTATCTTTTCTGAAAAAATCAACAAAAATTACTATTTAAACTTAAAAATCTCAACTCAACTCAAACTCAACGTATTCACCAAACACCCCCTACATCTCTTATAGATTCACAAATTCCTAAATTATTGACAGGTCGCTTTATCTTTGTATGTATCGTCCATAAAGGATGACTCAATGTCAATGATTAACCATTCGTCGGAGTTAGGACTTAAAATTTTGATAGATAGGGATTACACTTGTATTAAAATAGAAAAAGGTACAATTAATGCAATTCGTTAAAAATGTTGATTTAGCCTCTTAATTTTTCTTCTTCTATTTCCCTCTAGCTATGTTTCAATTCGCTTGTCCCTTGCCTGCCCATAGATTTCATTAGCAAATATGCTATTGATTTATCACTAATTATGCTATTTATCTCAAATATCTTATAACCTGCTATTTATTTCAAATACTTAATTATTTGAAGGTTCAAATATTTTATAAAAAAAATTGCTATAACTGCTGGCATTGACATTGGACGGCTCCATAAATTTGGCTGTGTGAACTACACGTCGTGGTTGAAGCATTCTTTTTTTTTTTTTTTTTTTGCTAGTTAAAGAGTCTTGAACTACATATATAGATATATATATATATATATATATATCATTTTCTCCTTAGAGTAGAAGGAAGTTGTCAAGCTGCTTAGACGGTAGAGTTGTAATATTAATGAATTTTCGAACGGTCAATTCGAATTGTGAACAACTAGCATCCATCATTCCATCTGATTGTTTGGCAATTGACATATTTGTCTCCTGAGAAAGCGGAAGCTTCACATTTACATTTGACTTCTATTCAATTCCTTTTGTTTTGTTTTGTTCACTTATTTAAAAAAGAGATGTTCGCTTTGATTATACTCTTTCCATGCTTCGTTAGTAATGTTCCTACATATTAAATTGTCTTGTTAACTTTAATTTAGTTAAAACTATAATCAAATTATATGTCCGTATTTTCCGTTAATCCCTAATAATAAACTTATTTGAAAACTTGAATGAATCCCACACAAAAAGAAAAAAAATGAAAAATGAAAAAATAACTATGTTGAAACTTGAAAGGGAAATTGATTTTTTTTTTTTTTTCTTTTAAGTATGGTTTGAGATTTCTTGTGAAGTTTCCTGTGTGTTCATATATGATCCCTGAATAATATTTTTTTTTTTTTCCCCTCGAATGAAAACACGTCAACTTTTATTAATGAAAACTAATTGTTTCAGCCAAAAATAGAAAACAAACAAATAAAAGTAAACCAGTTTACTTTACTTTTATAACCATATTGCTTGAAGCCATGCTGTTCTTTTGGCATGTGTCCAAACAACATGATTTAAAAAAAAAAAAAAAAAAAAAACACTAACTAACTAACATCATCATCCTTGAATACATGCTTTCCACTCCTTTTGTGTAGTGTTAAAAGTCATAACCAACTAGTTAAATCTAAAATCTGTTCAAATATATACAAATTAGACACCTGCAATTTGAATTCTCAATTAAAAAAAAAAAACCATTGCAATTTTGTTTTTTTAGAGCTTTTATGATAAATTAATATAGATAAACTCCGATACTATATTAGTTTATCAATTCATTTTAAAAACTTAAGATGTTAGAAAGTGAGTTAATAATAATTTTATAATTGAACATAAACAAGTACTACTATAGTTATCGACAAAAAGGGAAAAAAAGAAAACCAAAAAACTAGTACATAGATAATTTTAATGTAAGCTTATAACGGTGGTTCAACTATGACAACTAGTAAAGTTTTATAGCCTTCAACAAAGATTCCTTTTTGAAAAAAATAAACAATTAAAGTATTTCTTCTTCTTTTTCTTTCTTTTATTTTTTTCGCCCCCTCTCCCCCTGTTTTCTGATTGGCAACGTGTAAGGCTGACCAAATTTTAGAAGGCAATCCTTGGAATTGAAATACAGAAATTTTTTTTTTGGTGCATAATTACTAAGTTGAAGCTTTAACCATAAGAACACAAACATCTTATTTCAAATGCCATCCACTACATCATTGCATTTCTCATGTAAACAATAAGAAAAATTATTTGTCAAGAAGAAAACACAACCAATATGATATCACATTACTTTAGACCGTCAAATCTTATTCCGTCATTTTGCAGACTTTTTGGTTCCCTTTGGTATAATTTCCAAAAATGTTTTGAAAATAAATCTCACGATTTCTAATAAAACTGTTTTGAAAATAATTCTAAAATAGCATTTGTTTTACATAAAGTTATAAAACAGAAATGAAAACTAAAAATCCTTTTTTGTTTTTTGTGAAAGAATTTGAAGATGAAACAAAGTTATTTTTTCAATTTCCATTTTCATTTTTTAAAGTTTAAACACTCAATAAATATTTTTAAAAACATATTCAAATATAATTTTATTTTTTCTTAGGGCGTGCCTATAATAAAGACCCTCTGAGAGTCACTACCGGTAGAGCCCTTTTTTGGACCGTTAAAATTTAATCGAACAATTCAAATGTTGATGGTGTACGATATTTATCATACACCTAATCTCAAATAATCATTCCCACCTAAACTCTTCTCTGTCGCCGGCGATCTTCCCGCCACCGGCGACGGACGCCGGCGACTCATCCCAGACGCCGGCAACCCAACTCCGGCCTTAGCCCCGGATGTCGGCCATCGCCACCGACGACCCCATTTTCTCTCTCTTCCCCTCCCTCCCGCCGCCCCAGCCAGCCCCCGGCCCCACCCCCCTCCCCCGGCCTCCCCCCACCCCCGACGACCCCCCTACCGCCGCCATCCCCGGCCCCCCCTTCTCTCTCTTTCTTGCGATTTCGCGATAGAGAGAAATCGCGAAATCGCGAGAAAGAGAGAGAAGGGGGGCCGGGGATGGTGGCGGCAGGGGGGAGGGGGGTCGTCGGGGGTGGGGGAGGTTGGGGGAGGGGGCGGGGCCGGGGGCTGTTGGGGGCCGGGGGTGAGGGCCGGCGGGAGGGAGGGAAGAGAGGAAGAGGGAAGAGAGAGAGGGGAAGAGAGAAGGGAAGAGAGAGAGGGGAAGAGAGAAGAGAAGAGAGAGAAAGGGGAAGAAAGAGGCGGGTCGTCGGGGGGGGGGGTGCCAGGGGAGGGTGGCGGCCGGGGGTGGGGGCATGCGGGAGGGAGGGGAAGAGAGAGAAAGGGGAAGAGAGAGAAAATGGGGTCGTCGGCGGCGACGGCCGGCATCCCTAGGCTGGGGGCCGGAGGTGGTTGGAGTTGGGTCCCTAACGTCGGGGATGAGTCGCCGGCGTCCATCGCCAGCGACAGGAAGATCGCCGACGACGGAAAAGAATTTAGGTGGGAATGATTATGTGAGGTTAGATGTATGACAAATATCGTACACCATCAAAATTTGAACCGTTCGATTAAATCTTAACGGTCCAAAAAAAGACTCTACCGGTAATGACCCTCAAAGGGTCTCTACCACATATTTCTCCTTTTTCTTATACTTAAACCAATTTTTCCAAAAATATAATAAAAAACAATTTCACAAAATTACACAAAATCATTTTTATACCATTATAATAGCTTTTTCAGACCCAAACAATATCATTTTCAAAAGCTCAAAAATGGACCCTTTCAATTATGTTCCAATTTGGATATGATCATAACTTCATAAAAGGACAGTACCAGTAAGATTACCCCTTGAAGGATCCTAACAAAAAATTGAGTTCAAGACATACCCAAGAGAGAATATTTAAAACTAAAAACCTTCCAATTTAGAATGATATTTGTCGTCTGAAAGATAAATAAATAAATCACACTTACACATTTCAAGAGAGAGGGAGACACGGAAGACATGTTGTCTAGGATCTTGAGCAGTTTTTTTTTTCCTTTTTTTTTTTTTTTTTTGTCTAACATAAATTAATTAATACAAGCTATTGCAATAATTCCGTTTCAGTTTCATCCTATCTAGGCACTCAAATTTTCAACCTTACCATCATACCATGGTAATAAAAAAGAAAAATGGAATCACACTCTTGAGTAAATAAATACAAAGAAAAAATTTATAAGGAAACCCCAAGAAAAAAGGAAAAAAAAAAAAAAAAAAGAATAGTCCTTTTTAAAACTATCGATGTCTTGTATTAGAATTTCGTATTGTCACACCATGCAAAAATTTAGTGTATCCAAGGAAGCTTAGTTTTCCATCAGAACTTCTGATCCAGTCATTCAACAAAGGGCAGGCTGTAGGACCCAAATTCATTTCCTGCAAAAATTTTCTAGTGTTAAGTTTTCTGGATTTTAACGAGAATACGTCTGTCGCATAATCATCTGTAGATGCTCACCTGGGCCAACTCCTCGACCGAGATAACACGGTTTCCTTCCCTTTCGAAGCACTCGAAAGCTGTACTTGCAATCTTTTCCCATCCTTCAAGAGTTTCCAGCTGATGTGTGCTCATTGCAGCAGCACAGAATTCTTCAAAGTCCATTTTTTTATAAGCAAGTGGTTCCATCTTAAAATCCAGAAACAAACCAAGTTATTTCGTTGTATGAAAAACATTGCACAAAGGTAGACAAAGATTGAAAAAGATTTCTTACCAGATTCAAAATGTCAGGAATCCTCGATTCCCTCATGGCATCAGTAGCATTTTTCATGAGCGCCTGAAATTTAGATCATAAGAATTGGAAGATAATTTTTTATGACTAGAAATGACTAGAAAAGTACAGTTTGAACGACTACATACTACAGCCGGACTAGATACGTTAAGTTCAACATCATCAAGTAAAATGTCTTAATAAGATTAAATCAACTAACCGTTCTAAAATTCTCAAGGGTTACATATCCGTGTTTCGGATCCAATAGCCTAAACTGGGCTTGGAGGTAGATGAGCTCATCCGCTGTTATAGCTTTCGATATAGCCTGTGATTACATAAAAGGTGCACGGAAAAAATGAAGGGATGTAAGCGGACCACCAAAATTATTGAATAGGTTACAATAAGGTATGGGGTTGCCCATGGACCATTTTTGTGCCCCATACCACCAATAAAACTGGTAGGTCAAGAAATTGAAATCGGGATTACCTTTAAAGCTGCACGTTTCAAAGGTGTAGCACGAACATATGACTTAACTAATTTGTACATTGAAATGTCCAATGGCACAGCACGGCTTTCATCTCGTAACCATGGGTGAGCTGCAAACACAAAGATGGTTGTCACTTTGCATCGCCACGAATTATATAATATACACCATGAGCAAGGAAAAATCAAAGAAGAATCATAAAAATGAAAGTCGCATGTGTATTTGTTGTGCGTGCACATGGTACATAGCTTGTCAGGGGGAGAGAGAGTGGGATTGAGTTTTTATCACTCACTTAGAGCTTGCACAGCTGTCATTCTCTTTCTGTGGTCCTTGTTGAGAAGCCTTTTCACAAAATCTTTGGCTTCAGGTGACACTTCTGGCCAAGGTGAATCGTCAAAGTTAGGATCAGCTCTCAACACTGAACGGAATATTCCTGATTCTGTACGAGCCCAGAAAGGTCTGCTTCCACATAGCAATATATATGTGATGACGCCGATACTCCATAGGTCTGCTTCAATACTGTAAGATCTATGTAATACTTCAGGAGCAACATAGTATGCGCTGCCAACTATATCATTGAGTCGTTGCTCTGCAAACGCACAACTAAAACTCCCATGAATAAAATGTAATAAAATAACAAGCAAACAGGAATTCCTGCTGGCGGCAGAGAATCATTTTTACTTTTTTTTTTTTTTTCAATGAATAATGTGAGTAAAGACTCCAATAAACTAAAAGTCAGTAGACAAAAAGCGATTATCATCGAAAGGTACCAATGGTAGTCAAAAGATGATTTACGTACCTGGCTTGATAAAATCGGACAGACCAAAATCGATAACTTTCATTGGAGCTTCTTCATCTCTCGTGGTAAAAAGAAAATTCTGTTAAAGCAGTATATGTAAGAAAGGGAGAGTTACTTCCAAAATTTAAATAGGTATACACTATATTAAACAAAGAACCATGA
The DNA here is from genome assembly GCA_025413025.1 of Ficus hispida. Taxonomy (NCBI): domain Eukaryota; kingdom Viridiplantae; phylum Streptophyta; class Magnoliopsida; order Rosales; family Moraceae; genus Ficus; species Ficus hispida. Next base: position 18,920,536 of record CM046364.1, read on the forward strand.
ACTATCCATAGGGCACGTAATAATTTATTTCCAACTGTCAAATAATAACCAAAAACGTCAGTCTTCTACCTCTGGCTTTAGATCACGATGCACAACACCTTGAAGATGACAGAAAGCAACTACGCTCAATATCTGCACAACAATAGTCTTTGCGTCTTCTTCTCTGTATCTTCCACCTCTGTGAAAAATACAAACTAAATAAAATACAAAAAACATCCCTCCAGCCAAATTCATGAACTAGAGCATTTCAATTTTACCTTGACAAAATTCTATCCAGGAGTTCTCCACCTTCACACAACCTGACAGGTAAACATGATTTTAAGACTTAGAATTCAGATAAAACTTCCAAACCCAGTCACAAGTCAACATTAAATCACATGTACCCTATAAATGCTTTTGCAAAAATTAGTGTAACAGAAGAAGGAAAAGAGAAGCACATACTCCATTACTATGTACACATTATTGGCATCCTCAAATGCATCATAAAATTTGACCAAATTCTGATGCCCAGATAATGCTTTCAGTATTTTCACCTCCCTACGAACATCTTCAATCGATATAGCAGTTGTCATCTGCAAAATATATCTACTTGCTCAGAGATCACAGCGCCTCAAACTATTATAAAAGCATATAGCATAGCATGACAACAGTATTAACAAATAAATATACACAATGAAGTGAAAAGTTCTAGCCTTGACTTCAAAATAAAAAAATATATAATTGTTGGAAGGTCAAAAGGGGCAACATATTTTTTTCAGCATATGATCCATGATCCAAAGAAGTACTTAGCTTAAACGAAATGGATTAAGGTTATGCCCACAACATATAACGAGTGTCAATGATTGAATAATCTCTTTTAGCAAAAAGAAATAATTTTGTCTCACCTTAATTTATTAACTGTAAGTTTTATGCACCTAAGAGGCTAAGACCACCCTTTGAACGAGATTGGGATGTATATCAGATCAACAAAAGGTAATGTCAAAAGGTCTAAGGCTTTGTTTGGTAAGAGAGAAAGAAACTAGGAAGTAAAGGTATATAACCTAGGTTAGGGAAATGGAGAGGAAAGAGAGGACCTTTCTCTTATTGTGTTTTGCATGGATTCCCTTCCCTAATATGAAGAGATTGAAATTGCGCTTCTTTGAAGTATTTGAAATCCCTCGCATAATCCATTCCCTCTTCTTTTCTCTCCTACCAAACAAACATAGGTCCTAAATCCTTCCACTAATACCAACAACCCTCTCCTTCCTTTCACATTTCCCTCGTATCAAACAATCTCTAAAGATTCCCGTCCCAAAAAGCTATTGCAAAGAATGTAGTGAAGAATACTCTCAAAATAGTTATGTAAGCTTCCTTCTCATGTTTTCAAATTTAATTCAATCAAAAGGTGCTTTCTTCTTTTTTTTGGACAGACCAGCTTTGACCATCTGTATAGCTCACCTCCCCTATATTCAATCATCTTTACACTACAAAAACGTGTACGCATCAGTATGGCAACTTTTTCAGCAGCTCACCGAAAAATGTTCTTTCCAGAAACAGCCCTTTACTACCCAAAACTCAAAATTTCATTCCCAATAAATATTACAACATACATGATCTTCAGCTAGTCCTAAGGTTGCTACATAAACGAAACTCGAACAAACAATCCCACATTCGACAAAGCTATCTCGGTTATCATGTTACTAAGCTTATTCTCCCACCTAAATTTTCCGAAACTAAATACTAAACAATCAATATGGATCATCGGGACTTAGAATTAACTTGTCACAACAAGATCAAACTTCTCAAAACCATAAAACATCTAAAATTCACAAACAGGCCAACACATTGCGTTATAAACTAACAAAATTAGAACTATAGAAAAAAAGTTCATTATATAAATACACTTAAATTGATAATTATAGTAGTAATTATTATTATTGTAATACCTTGGCTTTGGATATGATCTTCACAGCGACAGGCTGTCCCTTGAGCTCTCCTTTCTTGCCCTTGGCCCAGCAAGTATGGCCGAAATGCCCTCGACCGACCTCCTTGCCCACCTCAAACCTCGCTCCGAAGTTCTTGGAGTAGCCGAAGCTCTTGTCGAGCGCTCTCTCTCTCTCTCCTTCCTCACCGTTCTGCTCCTCCGGAATCGGCCCGTCCTTCGGCCTCGGAGCCTTCCCTTGCCTTCGGAGAAGCGCCGCCATGATCGGCTTCGCCGGAGACGGAGGCGGCAACGGCCATCGGAACTTCCTCCCTGGAGTCCTCCCCGGCGTCCTCGCGGGCGACGGCGCCACTCCGGCGGGCAGCGGACTCTGAAAGGGGCTGGTGGAGAAGGAGTAGGCCGGAGTGTTCTTCCCCGAGTGGGAGCCTCCGGCGCCGGAGCTCGCCGGCGCGGCCTGCGAGGTGCTGGACTGGTCGCCGGCGGCGAGATGGTCGGTGTTGTTGACCACGGAGACTGAGACCTGCTTGCTGCAACAATGTCCCATCGTCGTTTGATCGTCAGCGATTTCAAGGTCAAAGTCAAATCATCGGAAGGCGGAGGACTCTCAACCGGAGAAAAAAAATCAAGTTCTCAAAGGCGGACCGGAGGGAGCTAAAAAAACAAAAAGAAAAAGAAAAATCGAAAAAAGAGAACTGAGGAAAAGAAGAAGAAAACGGAAGGGGAAAATAAATATTTAAAAAAAAAAAAAGTGGAGGAGGAGAAGGTGTTGAAATGAAGCTCTATTAGCTTTTAAGTTTGAAAGTTGGAGTAAAATCTACCGTGACACCCATCTGTACGCATTTATGGTGAAAGCCGAACCTCTGAGCGTCCGATCGAGATCGAACGGCGTGATCTCGTGGTGGCCCCCATTGGAGGTATTTAATATTGTGAACCTTCTCCTTCCAGTAAAAATTCAAAGCTATCCACCATCATTATGATTGTTGATGATTTAAATGGTTTTGTCAGCATGGTTTTATTATGTTTTATTTGATTTCTCATGTTAATCGTTCCTTCTTCTTCTTCTTCTTCTTCTTAACTCTTAAGAGTGGGTTCTAGTTTGAACAAGGATAAGAGAAATTTAGCAGAGTAATTATTGGGTAAGAATTTATTTGGATCACACATTATTTTAATTTTTATTTAGTATTTAAATTTAACTCTAATTAAATTATATTTTTTATCTTAATTTTTATCTTTTTTTTTAATATCAACAAAAATTATAATTAATTTTTGAAAAATCAACCAACTCAATTAAAAATTTCATCTCCAACCGACGAACCGAACGCAAGTTTTATATTCGTGTTTGAATGTAATATATATGTTTAGATATCCCGTTTGTATATTGTATTTAATATCGTGTGTTTTGATTCTTTATATTAAAATAGTCATTTTAACGTATATTGGTTAGAAAAAAGAAGTACTTGACATGATAATAATAGTAAATAGAAAAAAAATGAATAAATATTAAAATAAGTGTGTCTACTCTACAAGTATATTTTTTTAAGAAGGTGTTTCGATCATATTTGGAAGCAATGTTTCCAAACTTTTTTTTTTTTTGTCATTTTCCTCTAATTTTATTATTTATTTTTTCAAATATTTTCAAAAAAAATTCAAACTTTAAGTGTCCATTTGATATTCAGATTGAGTTTGAGATCGAATGAAATTTTTAGATTGAAATTGGTTGACTTTTTAAAAGCTATTTATAATCTTTGTTGACTTTTTCAGAAAAAAATAAAAATAAAAAAACCAACCGTAAAGTATAATTGAATTCAAACTCAACCTACATTCCAAACATAGGCTAAAAGTCTATAATTTTATCATTTTAAATCGAAATAATATATTTTTTTTTCAAATTATATAAAATTTAAAAAAATAATAATAATAATATTCATATTGTTAATTTTTTTTCGAAACACATTTCAAGATTTTACACTTTTTTCATTTCACTAAACGTACATTTTCAAAATTTAAACATCTCCAACGTTGAAAATATTGTTTCTAGACGTGATCCGAACCAACACTAAGTTCTAGTATAAAATAAATGTGTCTTTCCAAACCTAACATTAATGGCCTTCTGATGGCCTTTCAATGAGTGCAGTAGGACAATAAAGTATACTTTATTGTTATGTTTTAATTATTTTTCATATTGAAATTTCTTCCTTTTTGAGATACTTGAAACGCCTTTAGGCATACCCAGGAGGCACACCTTCTTATTTCAAAATAAGAAAAAAAAATGGAATAATTCAAAATAAGGACAAATTCAACTAGAAGGAATAATTCAAAATAAATGGAATAATTCAATTATTCATTGACAAAAAGGAGGACAAATTCAACTAATGATTTAATTATTTTATTTTTTGAAGAATATTCAACTGACATTGTACATGTACCAAAATTGATTAAAAAAAGATTCAAAGTTGGAAACACAACTCTTATTTGAGGACATTCTGCATGCAATTTGAGGTAAGTTATTCTAATGTGAGGATGAGACAGATTTGATCTCGAACTTTGAGATGATCGCATAGTAAACCTTCCATTGATTACATCGCTCTTAATCTTTTTTGTTCTTATTTATTCGGATGATTATTGACTAATAGCTCATATTTATATGCTTAAATTAAATCATCAAGAACATTAAAAGTCATATTTATGCAATTTCAACTCAGTCATAGTCTACTTATTTAAAACAAAATTAAAAAATAAAAAAAAAAAAAAAACTGAGTCATAGTCTATAACAATATAGCTTAATCGAGACGGCATTATTACTTTGAGATAAGCCCTAAATTTGTGCATATGAACTCTAATATTACTAGGACTATTTTGGACTTTTCAACAAATATAACACGTGAGTTAGTTTGTAAATTAATATTCAAAAAAATTACAAGTAACACTCACTCACCCTTTTCCCAATTTCATGGAATAGAGCTATATTTTGTGAGCAATAAACCATTAAAATAAACAAAAAAACAAAGCAAAATAATGGACAGGACAAGTACATTTACGACTCTTCGTGCTTCTAATTCAAGTTCAGTTTTTTTGCTTGTTTGACATGTGGTAATTGTAAGAACAAACGTGAATTCTTATATTGAATCCTTGTCACATTAGTCTCAAAATGTGAAGACATCATTATTAAAACATATTTGGTGTCAGGGTTCAAACCCTATAATTACAATTTAATTTTTTTCTTTTTTTCTCAGTTTCACTATTCACACAATTTTATAACTCAAATTTTGAAAGACCATAATTTTTCAGAGACAAGTTTAAATGAGCTAATTTAAAAAAAAAAGTTACATAAAATTTCGAGATGAGCAAAATAACTCTGTGTTGATTTTTTTTTTCTGAATACATTTCAAGTTTTTACACTTTTTAACTTCAACAATTTAAATACCTCGATAAATATATAATTAATTTAAATTTAAATTTTACAATCCAAATCTTAACAACAAAGGCATGCTAATTCTTTGGTTATGAACCATATGATTTACCCGAAATGTAACAACTTTTGTAGTGAAATCTAGACATCCATATGTGACGACGGATTTTAGAGTATTCCACATCCGGTAGAGTTGGTAAATCTTTGGGAGGCTTCCACCAATCAAAGAGTAGGTGACCAACCCCAAAGTTGGAAAGAACAGAAAGTTGGCAATGATATTCCCATTCATTTTTTCTAATTTTCTTGTACACTTCAAAGCCTTTATTAATGGTTTGTTTGGACTAATAATCCAAATAATATAATTACAATTTAATTTTTATTTTTTTATCAACTTTATTATTTACATAGTTTTGTTACTCATATTTTAAAAGTCCATAATTTTACATAGATGAATCTAAATAAGATGATTTGTTTAATTATATAGAATTTTGAAATCAACTAAACAAATTTCATATTTTTAATTTTTTCTGAAAACATTTTAAGTATTTACACTTTCTAACTCAAGTAATTCAAATATCTCGATAAATATAAGATCAATCTAAATTTAAATTCTATAGTCCAAACCTTAACACTAAATGCATTCTAATTTTGCCGAGAGCTCTGATGAGCAGGAAGTCTGATTGGCAGTGGGCTTTCATTTTTTAGTTCTTCAACGACGATAGTGTAGATTTCTGCAGAACATGGCCGAAAATGCGTTGTCATCTTCAATGCCAAACGACATTACTATTGTGCCAGTGACTTTTTCCAACCCCACCCCCTTAAATATTGATTAAGGTGAAGAAAATAAATTCATTTTGTTTGGATGTTTGGAAGAATCGAAAGAAAAGAGAGAATAAATATTTAATCTAAGTGGTTGCAGGTATAATCTAACGATAATATTATATATGACTTTATTTAAAGGTACAAGGTTCAAATTTTTTAATCCTCAAGTAAAAAAAAAAATTCTATTCTAGTATGCTTTATAATTATATCCTTTTGTAATTAAGAATGTAAAGAAAGGTTAAGATCAAAAGAGTAATTTTACATACCAAATACAAACTAAAAAATAAAAACAAAAGTCGGAAACCTCTCATTCCTTGTTGTCCTCTTGTGGTTCATCAGTGTTGTTAAGTACTGTTGTTAGCGATAAGGGTTTTGCCACCAAAAATAAAGGCTGCTTTTTTTTTTTTTTTTTTTTCATAAACGTTTTTTAATGACCCTCCAACAATGAATGAGTGGGTTGCTTTCCTTTTTTTCATATATATTTTAAGATCATTTGAATATATATATATATATATATATATTCAAATGATCTTAAAACAAATAACGATTTTATTTTCACCTTCGTGTGATGATAATCCGTCCAACTTTTTAACAGATGGATCATATATGCATAACAATATAAAAACCCTAGTTGTTGTAACATGTAAAACTAAAAATTAGGGATCAACATGTAATTTGGTTTATAGATCTGGAGTCATATGTGAAAATAACAATTTTATTTTTAATATAACACATGTCAATTGAGATTACTTTTTTTTTTTTTTTTGCTAAAAAAAAAATAGGTTATAGGAATAGAGATTGGAATGCCTAGATAATTCTGAGAATATAGATACCCCATATAATATATGAATCCCTCACGAAGTGGATTACCATATATCTCGGCTAACGCGGTGGTGACGACTTGAACCCAAATATTCAGTAAGGAAAACAAAGACCCTACTAACCCACCTAAAGGACGTTGGCGTCAATTGAGATTACTTGGTTATCGTTGTAAATGATTTTAAATATTGTAGAGAAGTTGCATTTTTTTTAGGGTAGAAGTAGATTACAAACTTTCCCAAGTTAAATTGCATTTTTTCCTGCTAGAAAATAAGTAAAATTACTTTTTTTTTAAGCCTAAGTTAAATTACATTTGAAATATATCATTCCTGTCGCAAGAATTACATGCACTTGTGACAAGTTGTGGAACAAAATCAAGTGGCAAGTCATTATCCATTGCTGGTTTTAACGAGCACTCTATTTACTCACTCTTTTTGTACAATTATATTAAACAAAATAAATAAAAACGTTAGCAACTAGCAAGTAAATTTTTTTTTTCAGGCACTTATTTATATTGATAGTTTATGTTCGTCCATATTGATTTTCTGATAATTTCAATAAAATGTGACAAATGTCATGATATTTTTTTGGAACAAAATGCATTGTGTTGTTGATACCCACGTCAATATTTTACTCGAGAGAAAATATTGATGCTCGTTTGGTGTTATGAAAAATATTCACGAATAAAATTTTAATATCGTACTTTTGGATATTGGATTTCCTTTGAAATCTTTTTGACAAAATTCTATATAAAATATGTAATTATATATTTCATGTAACATTTTACTAAAACAACTCATTCATATTTCATCGTGATATTAAGACTTAAAAATACACAAATACAATTTTTTGGAACTTAATGGATTTTTTTTTTTTTGTAAAAGTAATTTAACAAAATTTAGTCCTTCAAAAAAAAAAAAAAAAACTGAATAAACTTTAGATAAATATGAGCATATCTCCACTGGTTTTTCTTTGTTATATCGAGTCATTAATTGATGGTTGTCACGGACGCAGAAAGGCAATTGAAAGTGGCGTGGCTTTGGCATATATAAGTATCATTTTTTCCCTCTTATTATTATTATTATTATTATTATTATTTTGGTTGGGCAGCCAATAAAGAAAGGTAAGCACTTTAATTTATCAAGCTAATGGCGTTTAAAGTCAATAACAATTAATTAATCTAATCATATCTTTTGTAATACTCTGTGGAACTCCCATTTTATCATATGAAACTGCGTAATTGAACATTAAATTTATTTTTCCCCTCCAACAAAAAAAAAAAAAAAGTGTGGCTACGAATATATTACAAAAGTGCATGATTAATAACTTTCCATCTATAAGCAAATCAATTTAACGTTAAGGCTCACTTTCTTTTTGACCGGAAAGAAAAAAAGGACGAAGAAGATGAAAGCCTTGAAGTTTTTGTTTTTGTGTTTTTTGTTTTTTTAAATGTTAAAGTCTTGCTATTTTGGCCAACGGATTTGTAAAGCAGAGCCCAAAGTTTGTACTCAGTCATACAAAGTAAAAAGATGTAGAGCCCTTTTATTTTGAATCCAGTAGAGACGACAGAGAAAAAATGAGGACCCCGTTTTAGAGGATATACAATCCTTATATATTAGTGAAAAAGAAAATTTTATTTATATCTAAAGATCTAAAAGATTATAGAAAGAAGTAGGGAATAGCTTGCTTGCTTCACTGAAATGCTTACTTTTTAAAAAAAATATATATTTAATTTTCTATTTTAACATTTTAATTAAAAATATTTGTTCATTTTTGTTTCTCAAAATTCTCATACGCACCTTTTTTTTTTTTTTTTTCCTATAGCACATTTTTTCTCTCTCGATCTCTGGTGCTTGGCCACATGGAGAAGATCCATCCTCCGTGCTCAGGCTGTGGCTGCGCGTGGAGGAGATCCGATTCCTCCGTGCGCGACCGTGCCTCCAGTTTTTGTCTAGAGATTGTTGCAGCAAGCCCCTGTACATAAAAAAAAAAAAAAAAAAAAAATACATCGGTGCGACAGGGTGTGGCGACGATGTGCGATGCAGAGAGAGAGAGATAGGGACGATGCAGTGGGGAGGTCGGAGCAGTGGCGGCAGAGAGATATTCCCTTCGTGCCCAGGAGATTCGCGATCTTACCTACATGACTGCGAAGGACCGACTTTGATGGGCTCCGTTGATGACCTGATTGCAACTCTGATGGGCATTATATACAAGCTTGAGTTTATTTATTTATTTATATTTTTTTGTGTATATTATGCTGACTTTTCTGGATATTATGATAATTTTTTGGATATTGTTTTAATTTATGTGGATTGTTTTGGATTAATTATTGTAATTCTGATGAAAATTTGTTTGTTTTGGTTTAGTTTTCCGGTGATAAATGTAAAAAAATCCATGGATTTGGTCCACAATCAGCAATCCAATAGAATCAGTAGTTTCTGATCGGTAATAAGTATCTACCGACTGATAACTAGTCACTGGTTGATAATTAAGTGATTGTTAGACAGTAACTAAACAATTGTTGATTGACAACCCACTAACGGAGGATATAACGGAGGACATTACTGGTCGATTACCAGCTGGTGTCAACATAGATACTAATTGATAACTTAAGGGTGTTGTTGATCTTTTTTTAATAAATTTATTTATATCATAGGATGTCATGACAGTTTTTTTTTTTTTTTTTTTTTTTTCCGGCAAAAATCAATAATCAAACACATAATTTTGTGGCAGTTTTCAAAACTTCCAAACAAAATGTAGATTGAGCTAAGCCAAGCTGGCCCATGGTCCCTAGTCATCTTTGCCCAATTGGGCCCATCAGAAATGGCCTACAATGAAGGGACAATGAGGGAAATAGGCCTTAAATAAAAAGCAGAAAATTTGTTCGAGTGATGGTAAATAGAGTTTGTGTGGTAAATAATGTATTTACTAAAATATCTTTCTGATAAAAATAATCTTAAAAATATTACAAAAATATTTATTGAAAATTTGATATTTATGGTAAATAATTTATTTATAAAGCATATTAGTGATAAAATTATCTTAAAAATTTTCAAAATTATATTATTTATCATAAATATGCTATTTATCTTGAACATTTTTAGAATATGTAACTAACATTAAATTTTTTATTTTAAAACAGCTTATTTACTGTAATTTCTCTACAATTAATCTTCTTCTTCTTCTTATTCTTTTTTCAAATTTATCCAGTAATACTCTGTGAATTTTGTAATCAAATTTAAAGACCCATAAAAATTAAAAATAATATGATAAATCCATATATAGAAACGAGAAATAATGTTAACAAACTAAAGATTGACATGTAAGCTATTCAATATCTCAAAAGCTTTATAGTTTAGGTTTTTTTTTTTTTGGGTGAAGAAAAAATTGCACTATTTTATTTAAAAATCCATCATTATAAAGAAATAACTTTGACTATCAAGGCCAATGTTTGAATCATATTTTTAGGGCTTGGACAAGCCTAACCCGACTTGAGATCTTACATGGGTCGGATGAGTCCATTTCGTTGACCCGAGAACCTGAACCCAGTCCAATCCATTAGTACAGAGCCCAAAAAATTTATCGATCGGATATTTTAATAGAAATTTATATTGTTTTATCTTAAAGAAGACTTAAATAAAGATAATATTACAAGCTTCTATGGCTAGCCTAGGGGGAAGGAAGGTGGATTAAGGGTTTAAAATACTTTAATCCCATATTTGAATTTAGATAGGCACCTAAATATTAATAATAGAATAATAGTGAGATTAAAAGATACATGGATGCATATATAAAAAAAAAGATATTATTACATTTTTTCTCTATTGAGTGTGATCACAATGCAAAATTTCTTACAAAGTGAGTGCATAATTAAATTTTTCATTAATTTTATAAGTTAGAGTTAGTTATCAAAATTTGAATACATGTACAATTGTAATATATATACATCTATATATTTTTTATAATAAAACGGAAACACAATTGCAATTTTATGTTAAAAAAAAGATTAAAAATCAATTTCTCAAATTGTTTTGAGAGAGCTAGTGGTTCCGTCACTGTATCTCATACTTATTTGAGGATGGGTGGAGCCTTTTTTTTTGCCCAGACGGGTTTGGGCATAATTAGCATCTTAACTTTTTTCTTTTCATGAACTATCAATAATAATTATAACTTATTTTTGTAAAATTAATAAATTTTAACTTAAAATTTCATATCCAACTAACGAATTAATAAAGACAAAGACTCAAGAGCTTTAATAGATTGGTTGTGTCGAGTAAAAACACAAGTAAGAGAACCAATTGATCAGGTGGAATCTAGATTTTTTTAGTTCAGGACACGTACATGAAATTTGTAACATGTTTTGGTCAAAATAAATATAATTAAGATTAATATGACATGTCTCAATTAACATCTTTAGGAGAAATAAATATTAATATGCTTATCATATTTATACAATGAACTTTATTTGTCAACTTATCCTCGACCAAGAATATCAATACTTCATATTTACTATAAATAAAAGGGCCATAAATTTTCAATACAAATTTGGTGATTGCGAATTTGGTAACATAGTAATACTATATCCATAGTATTGTTATATGGGATACCTTTATATAGAACTTTTTGATAGAAGAAATCTAGTATAGACATTTTTCATTTTAATGAAACATAGACAGATTGATATCTGAAAAATTATAAACTAGGCATATCGAATTGTTTGTATAGATATTCACTATTTTAATTTTAAGTAAAATCTCTAAAATTAGGATTTTATATCTATTCTGAATTTCTTCCTATGGGATAAAACATAATTTCAATTTTTTTCCTCTTTCTCTTCCAGATTAAATTGAACATTTTTTGGCTGCAAATCTAAAAAGAGCACTATTGAAGAGAGACAAATTCTTTTAAGAATTGAAAGATTTTAACATCAAATTCCACATTAAATTAACTGAGAATTTTGTATTTTCCTTTTCCGTACCTATATTCTAACATGCTGAGAGATTTTGGACATTTGGCATTATTCATGGTAAAATATCTCAAATAAAAAAAAAAAAAAACAAGTTCATAAAGGACAAAAAGACGGATGAGTCGTGTCCAACACGCGTCATGTGAGAGCGTGAGTGAGAAAGTGCTTTGGTTGTGAAAATTGGCCTATAAATGGCGGGAGCCTCATTTCTGTCTAGATTTCTCACTCTCTCTCTATCCTCTTTCTTTCTCTCTCGTCAACTCTTCACTAATTGCATTTCAACCCTCCCTTTATCTCAAAACCACCCCTTCATCACTCTCCCAAATCCCTCACCTGTCGCCACTTCGCAGTTCTTCGCCCATTCGATCCTCGGACCCGCAATTCCACCATTTTCGTATTCCTTCGTCGCAGACATTTCGCTATTCTAGGTTGTTTGGCTCGGTCGAAACCTAGGGTTTCTGTTCTGTAACGTAGAGGGAAAGAGAGGGGAAGGAGAGTTGGAGCAGTGACGAGCTTTTGTTTTTCGTTTGGGGAATTCAATGGAGGCCACCGCCGTCGCACGTGGTGGTCCGATGCCGATTCCGCCGCCGCAGCAGTCGCGGAAGGAGTGGCGAGCCGTTTCGGACCACCACTTGGTCCGAAACGTCGGGGACGAGGTAACTTGCGCTCTTGTAAACCCACCGGCATTGGCTTGTGTGGTTGCTGAGAAAAAAAGTACTGAGAAAGTAGTTAACCGGATTTAGTGGATGTTTTTTCTTCTATGGTTTGTAGGTTTTAATACTGAGCAATGTTTACTTGATGGAACCAATTTTTTTTAATCAGTTTTCCCGAACATTGAAATGAGGATTGGAGTTACTAATTCCTTTTATTTTTTGACTTTTTTGATATTGGTCGTGATTTATAGTAGAAACTGTTGGAAAGAACAAAATTTTATTTTTTATACTCCTTTGTTATATATGTGTGTGTGTATATATTCATATGATTTTTATGGTTTCTGGGTTTATTAGATTACCCAAGAGAGTGAGATTGAGGATTTTTGCTGTTGTTTGTTTGAGTTCATTATTTATTTATTTATTTATTTTTTTCTCCTTTCGTGTGCCTGTGCACGTTTAAGGAGCTTCGCCATGAGATGATAATGATTCAAACCGTTTCTGTTTCGACAGCTAAATTTAGGGTTGAAACTTAGAAAAAGTTTAGTGGAAAGGACGGTATGATTTTGAAAAATGTTGACTTGACTTGAGCTGACCTAGGGGTCAAGAAGAAGAGACTCATCTCTACCATGTAACTATGTTAATTTGATTAGTGAATTCTTTGGTCCTCTGAATTCAGGGGTACCGGAGGGAAAGCCTGATTGGAATTTTTTTTTTTGGGGTATCATTTTCTTGATTAATACAAGCATTGCTGCTTTGTAGTCAAGCTTTAATTAGGCATTTTAGATGCTATGCATAGATTTTCCCCTTTGTCACTCATTAACTGGGCATCTTTTAAACGTAGGAATTGGAACTGTCAAAGATAGGGCAATCGGAAGAGAGAACCATATATGAGGTAAGGATTCTGATAATCAAAAAACCCTTATATTTTCACAAAATCTGAAAAGTTAATATGGTTGACCATTATCAAGGTGCAGCAGGGAAGAGAGCCGCTCGATGTGGATTTCTGCTCAATCACAATTGATGGAAGCTTAGACAACGATCTATTGCAGCGGAGGCTTCATGATGTTGCAAGGCAAAGAGAGGAAATTCAAAACATGGAGATTGAGCTCCGAGCTCAGATAATTGCTAGATCTGAGTTAATTGAAGTGCAAAATAGCTTTGATGCTCAAATCAAGGAGCATGCGAATGCTGCCTCCAAGCTTCAGGTTTCTGTTGATTGGTTTCCCTTCAATGGAATATTGGAAATATCTGAATTAAATTGTGAAGAATTGTTGTTTCTGCAAGAGATTTAAATTTTATCAAACCTTTTAAATATCATATAATTTTTCCTCAATTACCTAAAGCTGTTATTCAGTAATTGGTATGGGATTAGGATATATGTATATCATGGCTTCCATGGACATGCTATGCCTTTCAAAGACAACGAATTATACAATTGTCAAGTCCTTCTGAAAGGTAGCTTTATCTGGTGATGCAGGAGCAACTGCATGAAAGTGATCAGACCATACATGAGCTGGAAAGGAAATTGGAAGATAAAGATAGAGAACTACATGCTATCAAATTAGATAACGAAGCAGTATGTTGAATCTTTCCTTATTTTTACATGAATGTTTTACTGAAACATCTGAACATACAATTACTTCTTGATTATCTTAATTGCTTTGACAGGCCTGGGCTAAAGAAGACCTTCTTAGAGAACAGAACAAAGAATTAGCTACCTTCAGGTATTTCTTCTTTATAATCTTTTAGTTTTTGATAGGTCTCATAAGGTTTTCGTTTTAAATGAATTACATTGGTTTTTTGACCTTGTTAATAAAGTTTACCTTTTCTTTGTTGAAAATGTCTCCTGTTGGCAGAAGAGAGCGTGATCATTCTGAAGCTGAAAGATCCCAACACATTAAAAAAATACATGACCTTCAAGAACATTTTCAAGAAAAAGAAAGGCAACTTATGGAGTTGCAGGAACAGGTACGTTTATCTTCAAGCTTGCAATATACTTTCTTTCCTTCTTCTTCTTCTTTTTGTTTTTGTTTTTTTTTTGTTTTTTGTGGCTAAGAACACACTTGTAATGTTCTTGTATAAGCTATACTGTCCTATTGATGTGGGAGCTGAGAGTGCAAGTTAACAAGTTCAAACGTACATATATACCTGTTTGTAAAATGTAACATTCCCTTTAGTTTTAAATTTGTTAAATAGTCCATGATATTGTTTAGAGTCCTGGATATCTAACCACAGTTTATGGTTAGTTTACGAGGATGCACATTGACTAATACTTAATCACATCATTCAGCACAGGGTTGCTCAAGAAACCATACTATATAAGGATGACCGATTGAGAGAGGCCCAAGCATGGATTACACGTGTTCAGGAGATGGATGCCCTGCAGTCAACCACAATGCAAGCTGAACTGAGGGAGCGTACAGAACAGTATAATCAGCTCTGGCTTGGTTGTCAAAGACAGGTTGATCTCCTTATGTTTCTCCGAGCACTTTTTTTTTTCCGGTGTCAATTGTGACCATTTCATGTCATACGTTTTGGTTTGTGTGAAACTGATATTTTATTGAAAAACATTGGAAACCTTGCATTTTGAAATTTTATTTCTAACTTGCATTTAACATTGGTGACTACTTCCTTGCTGATATAATATGATTAACGTAGTTCCTTGTGGTGTCTACGAAGTTTAGTTAGTTCCTGTGTTGATTTTTATGCATCTCTTTCTGGATTCTTGATGGTAGTTCGCAGAGATGGAGAGACTTCACATGCATACAATACAACAGCTTCAACTTGAGCTGGCTGAAGCACGGGAAAGGAATGGAACTTTCACTGATGAATCGCGTATATCCCAAGAAAATAATAAGGATGCATCCCAATACGGTCAGAATGATGGAAACCAACTAGAGATGAATGGAGGTGGAACTTCAGGGGGAAGCGCTGTGGCCCTTCCAAATGGAAATTCTGACAACGGTGCATCATTTGGCTCAACTAGAAATTCATCAGCTCAGGTAACTTATTTCTTTGTTCTTTGTAATCATTGTGATTCAAATTCTCTGCTGATAAGAAGCCAACTAGATCGTTTTCTCTGTTTTTCACTGTTCAAACTGTGATGTGTTTGAAAATTTCATCTTGATGGAATAGTAAAGTAAATAGTATTGCACAATCAAAAGATGAACCCCATGTTAATTAATGTTTTCTGTTAATTGTTAGATTGACCATGTTGCTGGCGTCCCGATTACTCCATCATCTATACTTGGGATGCCTTCTTACCTTCCACCTGGACAGTTGACGGCTCTACATCCATTTGTTATGCATCAACAAGCGGTTCCCCATTCTGTGACCGCACATGTTCCCCAATCTCATGTTGGGCATTTTCACTCAGTTCCTGCCCTCCAACAGTGGCAGAACCAAGAGGTGCTGACACAAGAAAGTTTCTTCTCTCCATATTGTTACATGTGGTGACAGATTTGACTTATATTTTTCATTACATTATTTAGGCTGTGACAGAGGGTGCACAAGTATCTACACAAACCGAAATTACATCATCCCAAGGTAATCAAAACCTAACGAGGTCTGATGAAAATTACAACTATGACATGCCTGTTAATGGACAAGTTCTACCCCCAGAGTACTTGGATGTTCATATTGGTCAAGGATCGAATCCCGATTCTGTGATCTCATCGTCTACTGGCGAACCACAGGTACAATGAACGAAGATACTGTTTAGTGTTAACTATTTCGTGTACATACACAATTGACTGAAATTTTGTTTCAGGTTATCGAGTCTATTGATAGAGGTTACCTGGTTGCTTCCCAAAATGAGGAGGAACCGAAACAAATATCATCCCACTTTCAGGAGGTATTGAGGGTGGAGTCACTTCAGCAGAACAGTGAAACTAAGGTTTGTGATTTTGATTATATTTTACTTTCAGTAAGCACGTTTTACATTTAGGGAAGCTAGGAAGTAAAAATCGATGCGTAGCATACCTAAATTTCTTTGCATAAGAAGTTGTCTAACGTTTCAAACAGGCAAAGGAGCAAACTGTTATGACCTCGATGGATGGTGGCTTAGTGGACCAAGCTTTAATCACGGACCAACCAAGTTCTGCTGCCAATACGCCACAGGCTGATACTTCAATTCATGCTGTGAATTTTGACAAAACCACGCTTGACAACACTACTGATGCAGTCTCGACTGAGGCATTTGTCTCGGCTGGGCAAACAAAGTCACCGACCCTGGGAAGGACTTCAGAGATTCTTCTTCTTGATGAGAGATCGCTGTTAGCTTGCATAGTTCGCACAATTCCAGCTGGTGGTAGAATTCGTATTAGTTCGACTGTAAGTATTATAATTAGCTTAGGTTATTACTGGGGGCCATGACATTTTTATATTCTTCTCAACAATTTTTTTGGTGGAATTTATGTTTTCCCTAGTAACTTTGTGGTTTTCTGTTCTTTGTCGAGTGCAGTTACCAAATAGGCTTGGAAAGATGCTTGCACCTTTGCACTGGCATGATTACAAGAAAAAATATGGAAAGCTTGATGACTTTGTTACTGGTCACCCTGAAGTGAGTTTCTTTAAAGTCGTATGTTTATCATTCTGTTAGTGAAGACATGTATTGTTACATGTAAGATTTGGGGGTTTTTTTTTTTTTTTTTTCCTTCAACTCCCCTTGCAGTTCTTTGTGATCGAGGGAGATTATATTCAGCTTCGGGAAGGAGCACAAAAAAAGGTAGCAGCTACTGCGGCTGTTGCCAAAGTTGCTGCAGCTGCTGCAGCATCATCTCCTTACTCATCGAGTTTGCTTTCTGTGGCTGTTACTCCAATGGCTCAGAACAGACAGATAAAGGTTCCACCCTTTGCTTCCAATAAATATGAAGTCTGACACGGCTAATTCTGAGAAATAGTTTTTTGAAATACAACTGCTAATCCCTCTCTCTTCCGTGTGAAGCAGAATCAGCAACAAAATGGTGTATATTTTGGTGCTTCTGAAGCTCTAACAAATGTGAAAATTTTGAGCAAGTCAATGGATTCTCGTGAACTAAAAGGCCCTGAAGCCAGGCCTAGCCAGACATCTGTACTCTTGACAGCTGGGAGTGGATCAAGTATGAGTAGTAATCAAAGCTCAGGATCGACTAATGGCAGATCTAGCTCGAACTTTGCCGCCAAGCTGCAGGGCAGGTGGGATTCATTATCTTTAAACAGGCTGCGACTCTCGAACGCCTGATCATTATTACCTAAGCATTGTATCCGTAACTATCTTACTGAACTAGTTGCATTCTGACAGGTTAACTGGTGCTGCATTTACTTCCAGAAGATAGTAAGTAGCTTACTGAGAATGGAATTTGATAATTGTCTGCAAAATGACCAGACTTTGCATGTTGTTTTCTACACTTCAATGCGTGCAATTTTTTACGTTGTTCTTGTTTTAACTTACCCTGTGTAGAGAAGATTGGATTTAATTATTCCGTCTCTCTGACCTGTATTTTTTTTAGGGGGTGTTGGCAGGAGAAGGGCGAGGGATTGCATAAGATGATATGTTATCACCAATTGTGCACCGCCGTGCTGACAGAGCTGGTGGTCGATAACGGAATTTTTGCAACTCGTACAATTGTGTCGTCAGAATTGTCTGCTGATTTTTGTTGTTTGGTCTTTTTATTTATTTATTTTCCTTTTTTTTAAGGGAACGTTAGTTTTCTTATATGTGTGTCAATCATTTAAAGACTGCACTCTATTTTTATTGGCGCCTGAAGTAATATTCTTCATGCTCGCAATTGCTTCTGCGCAGTAATTCTACATTTACTGAAATGAAAGTTGTTCCCATCTTGAAGTTTCCTCCCTGCTTGATTTCTGGACGTCTCTGAATTTAAGGTGGGCCACCCTAAATGGTTTAGTAGTTGCATTCGTCTAACCCCTTTTTGTCTGGGAGCCGGTGAAGATGTCAAAAGCGAAAACCACATTCAAGTATTCGTGTGGGTACAGCATGGAGAAATTTGTCAAAAATGATAACCGTAAAAAGTGAAATTAGTAAAATGGCTTTATTTTTATATCGGTTCATGTAAAAATGGGTCGTTTAGAGTCAATCAGAAGTAACTTAAATATCTCATGTGGCCTTCCTCGAAAGCTCATGTGGTAGCAACTAAAATAGACACTCTCATTCGCGACACCCTTAAGGTTTTTTGAACGTTAATGGCGGCCAAGAGTTTCAATCATTCAATGTGACCATTCTGTAATTGAGGCATGGAAAGGGGAAGTAGGGGGGAAAAAAGTGCACCATTGAAAGATATATTTGTATGTATTTTTTGGTACGGTGCAGAGAAATGCTCTAGCAATTATGCAGTTTTGAACGGTTACATTTTCATTCTATTTCATAAAGATTTTGTACCGTTTGAATATTGTGATATGATCCTATATAAAAGAAATGCAGTATTTCAATAAAGAAATCTTTAGACAAAAAGGAAAGATCCGAGGTATTGAGATTACTAGTCTATCATGTTAGCAGACCGGGCTTTAGTACTGTTTGAATATTGTGATATGATCCTATATAAAAGAAATGCAGTATTTCAATAAAGAAATCTTTAGACAAAAAGGAAAGATCCGAGGTATTGAGATTACTAGTCTATCATGTTAGCAGACTGGGTCAAGCCGGTTGGAAATCGCTATGATAAAACAAAGTTATCACTTCTTCAAAACTAGTATAAATGTGTCTGGACTATGTTGTTTTTTCTTTCTTAAGTCAACATTTGAACCTACGATCCTGTATCACCACGACTATATCCAGAGAACGATTTTCCTAGAAAATTACCAGCATTGTTTCCCCTCAGATCCAACATGTCAGTTCCACTGCCATCTCCAAGTTGCATGGGAGTGGTATGTATGTTGCTGGCTGCAATGGGGTTGATGCCCATCTGCGCTTGGATGAACTGCTGTTGGTGGAGCCACGATGGCTGCTGCTGCTGATGGTCTTTTAGCTGAATGTGCATCCTCGCAGAGGATGGAGCCGCTTGCTTTTTAGACATTGCTGCCTCGGGCTGCTGTAGGCGCTGCCCTTGTTGCATCATCGAGTGAACCGGCATCTGAAAATATTTTTCAATGGTCAGCGAAAAGTTCTGGAAACGCATTGCATTTATCAGCCAACCCACCTGCGGAGGCACTGCTGGTGGTGGTGGTTGTTGTTCAGGCAGGGCATCTGCAAGTTTAGCCAGAAATGTCAAGTTCTGCTGAAGCTGCGCTCGGTGACTGCAAAGTTCAAATTTCATACAGTAATCACTCGGTTCCTTTCAAGTTCAACCATAAAATAAATCCTGCTACACATTCAAGAACCACAATAGAAAACAAACAATATGACTAAGAATTGACCTCGAGTGATATTGTGAAAGCTTCTCAACAACAGAAGCTGGCAAGGAAATATGCAATACTTGAAAAATTTAAATGCCAAACACCTAAGGATTCTCAGTTCCAATTGTTTGATGTAGTTTTAACTAATGATCTATTTGTAACTACATATTGCCTTATCTTACACAATTCTAGCATTCTTGACTATATAGTCGGTCCTAGTAGTATCCTTGCCGAAAAATGGTTGAGAATCCAACTCTAACTTCTACAAAATGTTCAAAAGTTCATTCTTCTCATGTCCTTTCATGATTACCGATGTATACACTTTTTAACTTGTTCATGAAGATTTTCGCATATATCGCCCAATTGTTATCCTGACCACTATGGTTTCTTGATGGCTCTCTCTTCAAATTTCTCAAACCAGCAAACAACAGTTACCCTTTAAACTAAGCTATCTACCAATCTTACGCAATGTATTCCGACTAGGCCTCTCAGATCAATCATAAAGTTGACATGAACAAAATTTTGGTCAGCCCAATCATACCGTGTGATTATAAATATTTTGAGCACACGTAGGTAAACTAGTTTACTTCTAACTGGTTTTCCAACTCAAGTAAGAAAGAAAAATGGATGGCAGCGTTGGAAACACTCACGGAGCGCATTCTTCGAATCTTCCAACTCTTTGGTACTCCATTATAGTCAGAATCAAACCTTGATTCTCCTCCAGGCACTGCAACAAGTATAACACACCGATTCTTGATACAAGATTGTGAGAAAGAAAAAAAAAAGAAAGAAAAAGAAAAAAGAAGCATACTTTTTTGTTCCTCGTAAGTAATGCCAATTTACATTTCATTTCATCATACCATTACATTCTTGATCCAATCATTTTTTTTTAATCTTACGGATAAAAAAAAAAAACTTTACAATACCAATTAGTATTCATACATGTATACATATTATTTTATACACATAGATGGGAGACATAGTGCATGTTCATAATAAACGTAAAATTTGGAACCTTTTGAATCTCTTCGGTGGGGATGTTGGTAATAGGAACCGAAGGTGGGACCCCATTGAACATTTGTTATGAATCCTTTGCCAAAAGAAAAACCAAGAAGAGAACATATAAAAATTAAAAAAAAAGAAAAAGAAAAAAGAGAAATTAGTGTTAGAAAAAGAAAAATAAAGAATACCCAAAAGAAAACCTAGCGCTGAGCTTTCAAAAACCCAAAGACACAGAAGAACCAAGAAATGGATGTGGTGGTGGTGAGAGGTAACACTTACTTGTTGTGGTTTCATTTCCGTACTAGCTTCCCTCTATTTATAAGCGTGACGGTTCACAAATAAATAAAAAAGGAAAAACCCCGCAAAAACAAAAACGATTCCACCGAGTAAACGTTTGTCTTTGGGATTTTATTATTACTAAAAGTAGTCCCCGGAATGTTACAAAATTTCATTTTCGTACACAACGTTTAAAATGTCTCAAAATTTTGATCCCGTGTATTTTTACAAGGGATTTTTAACCAATTTGAAAAGGATTTGATATATTGTCTATAAATAAAAAGTTTTGAAAATGGGTCATATTCTTCTAGGTAATTACTAAAGAGATTATCCTAAATACTAACAAGAATATTCACTGAAAGCTATTACGGTTTCTACTCTTTGAACAAAAAATGCATCACCTCACCCCTATTGAATATGCTAATGGACAGGATACATGGGGCATAATCCTATGCATACTAATCAAGAACTAAGCTATCAGGAATCAATCGTCACATTTAAGACCCTCAAAAGTACTACACGCACTCGAATAAAAAAACCATAGATCCTAACACAGTAATTTTTTATTGTTAGACCACCAAACTCCATGGCATATTCTGATTTTAGGACATCTTTTAATTGTATATTAAGAGATCTGATAGAACTCTAAATGTATTATCAAACCACTTCAGCAATCCAACTTTGATTCTGACCTCAGTATGGTTGTCTGTGGTGATCTTTGGCTCTCTGCTGTGGTTGACTGCGTTTGGTAATTTTATATCATCTTATTGTTGCGGTAGAATTGTCGAGGTAGAACTTAAACTCTCATGCGGAATATGCTTTAAACCCTAATCAGGAGGGAGTCTCTAAATATTTTTCGTTTGAAACTAAAGAACAGGACTAGAGAATGAGGATGCTTAGACTCACCAAACACAATTCAAGTGCTAGTTTATGTATTTCTTTGAACACATAGTAGACTTAAAAGACTAAATTTGTCATAAGACAACATATTGGGGTCGACTTAGGACATTTTAAACGTTGGGAACTAAAGCAAAAATTATTTTAAAGTTTGGGGGTTGTTTTTGTGATTATCCCCCTTTTGTCACTACGTCCAAGGAAGGCGCAAAAGAGGTGCGTTTTAAACAACTTCAGGGCAATACGACGTCGCTTAAAAGAGGGTAGATCAGAAGCTTAAAGAAGAGAGAATCTGCAGAGAAAGTAAGGAAGAAGAAGAAGAAGAAGAAGAAGAAAATGGGTTACGTTCTGAGGGTGAGAGCTGCGTCATTCTTCGCGGGGGCTGCGACGGCGTCGTTTTTGGGTCTTTACATCCTTCACAACGACTACAAGGTCGCCCACCACTCCATTTCTCAACAGGTGCTCTTTTTCTTTTCTTTTTTCTCCTTAATTTTTGGGGTTTTTTTTTTTTTTTGAAGATTAGATTTTTGGGTGTTGGGATTTCTTGAATTTGTATGGGTTTGCGAAAAGCACAGATTTTTAAGACGATTTTTTGTGCGATCCGCGATGTTTTAGGGATAGAATTGAGCAATTGGTAATCGAAAATCATGGAGGCATGTGTAATTCATTATGTATTGAGGTCGGTTAGGTTGAAATTTAAAGAAAAGATTGAAAATTTAACTTCCTTATCATGATTTGCCCTAAGTAGTTGAATTGCTTGAGTTATTGATGAAAACATAAGTATATTGGGGATGAGTCTCTGTGCGTGATTATGAAACCGAGGAGATCTATTCGCTAACAGTTTGTTGTCATATCATTGTTGAGGTTTATATATATATAAAGAAAAATCAGAGTTTGGGGCTGGGAATGGCATGAAATGGTTTAGGGCATCTATGGATTGGTAATTGGTTGTGTGTGTATTATATGGTGTTAAGAACCAAACTCTTATTTCAAATTTTTATACCAATTCCCGTGGTGGTGAGTTGTGATCTTTTCAGTGAAAGATGCAATCTCTTATTGTTGATTGACGTGGTAATTTTTTAAACACATGCCAGTATGAGGAATGACAATTTACCATGTTTTTTGGTATCAAGAAGTTAGTATTCTATTTGAGGTCCTAATATTATTCTATGATTTTATATGTGTATATGTGTGTCTCACAAGTGGCTATTTAAATAGAAGAAATCGGAAAAATGAGAACACGATATTTGAACAATGGGAGGAGTTTAGCTGGTTCAGTGCTCTAGTTCCCATTTCATATTAGTCCTTTAGAAAAAAAAAAAATATATACATTATTCTCTGTCTCTTGTTGCTGTGAAATTCTATCTTGTGAACACAATTGTCTGATCATCGATTTTGCCAACGGCTTTTGGGTGCTTGTAGCTTCTTCTTTAACTTGTTATTAGTTGCGTACTATTTTTCCGTTGCTGTTGATAGTTGCTAGCTTCTCCCTTGCACATTTTGCGTTGTTGTAGTCAAGGTTAAGAACAAGGTACGGGTTTAAGAAACTGAAGTTGGAAGATATCGTCAGTAGATGCAGACCAATTTCTTGTATATTTTTCACATGTTTCCGTTTTCCACCTAGACCAAATCTTCATAAACCATCAAATCTTCATAAAATTTCATTATATTTGCGTGCTTTTAGAACATGTGATATTAATGTGATCGACGGTCAAGACCTAGGGATTCGCTTTTATTAGTTTGAAAAAGATGCATATGGTACTTGTCTTTGATTCCTTGTTTGTATTCTCCAGATGAAAGGCCTGCATGAGTCATTGGACAGACGGATTTCAGAACTAGAAAAGTTGAAACAAAATGAAGATTTGCAGCCTGTGCCTGCACAAGCAATCGAATAGGTGCCTTCCATAACGCGTCTGCGGCTTCATGTTGTGACGTGACCAGTCAATTTGCCTCACCTTGAAAGTGGCTTTTCCTTTTTTTTTTTTTTTTTTTGCCCTTCTTTTTTGGATCTTCTCTTATTTGAAGAATAATTACAACTTACTGCAAGATGACACTGTCAGTTGGACGAAGTACCTGAGTTACTCCAATTTTTGCATTTTGTATCAGATGAAAGTTAGAAATGTTGTGTTCTTCAGTAGTTTATCTGAGAGGAGAATCAAAATGTGCATCATATCATGTCTATCATGAGGAAAAAAAAAAAAAAAAATTTCATGAGATGGGATTTGTTGCTGATAGTTTTTTCGTTATAATCCATGAGATGTTAAATTGGAAACAGAAAGCTGCAAAAATTCTTTGAATGTTTCTCAAGTAATCCTGAAAATGTCATCTGATTACAACTTCGGATCTCCATCAAATAGATATCGAAAAAGCTGCAGTTACGAAAATTGGTTTCGGTATTTACACTTTCATTCATTCTTATCATTCAACTTGATAAGGAACCCCACAACATCTCTCATGGAGGGTCTCATAGCAGGTGTCGTTTCTGTGCATTCAAGCGCCAGATCCAGCAACCTCAGCGCCTTTTGTTGATCATTTCCATCCCAATAATTGATCTCCTCGTCGAATAAGCAAGAGCAGTCACTGTTTTCCTCCAGGCTCTTCCTTGTCCACGTGACAAGATCAATTCCTTCTTCAAAGCATGGATCAACTGCCATTTTCCTGCACAGAAGCTCTAGCAGGACAACCCCGTAGCTGTACACATCACATTTCTCCGTCACCCGGGTTGAATATGCGTTTTCTGAAAATGTGAGAAGATTAGTGAAGAACATATAATAAGGTTCCTGACGTTAGAACTTCATAGTCACTATGCAAAATTTTTGACCTACCTGGGGCGATGTAGCCCAATGTTCCGACAATTGTTGACCTAGCGGTGGTTGTATCAGAAGAACCGTTGGCCAATATCCTTGCTGTCCCAAAATCTCCAAGTTTCGGTTCCAACTCCGAATCCAACAAAACATTGTCTGATTTAACATCTCTGTGAATGATTTGTGGGACACAATCATGGTGAAGGTAACAAAGGCCTTGTGCAATACCGACAGCAATGCGGTATCTGGCACCCCAGTCTAGAAGTAAACGTTGTTCACTCCTGTGCAGTACATCAAAGAGAGTCCCTCCCGGCATGTATTCTGTCACAATACAACCATAACCATCTTTAATGCAATATCCTGCCATTCTCACCACATTTCTGTGCCTAACCAAGCTCAAAGTTCTCATCTCAATACCGAAGTTTCTGTCAGACAAGTTCACCTTCTTCACTGCCCAATGCTTTTGTGAGTTCATGGACTGTGTCTTGTAAACCGTTCCATGTTTTCCCCTACCGATGACATATTTGTCATTCCATCCTTCAGTTGCACGAATGATGTCTTCAAAGTTCAAATCTTTCGGCAAATTCTCGTTTTTTGGTTGATATTCAGGTAGGAGCGAATTGTCAAGGTTGTGTTTCTTTTCCAGGCCTCGAACCACTAATGCATAAACGAAAATGCAAAGAAGTGTCACCGAGATTACCACGCCAATAACCACACCAGGCAAGATTTGGCCTCTTTTCTGGGCGTCTCTAGCCTTCTTGATCTGACAGTATTTAGCCTCATTGCCTAGCAAGCAGAGTTCTTGGTTCCCAAGGAAAGATCCTGGAAATGAAGCAAACAATTTCATCCAAGCAGAAGGGAGTTTCCCGGAGAGGTGATTGAAGGATATGTTGACAAAGACGAGGGAGATCATGCTGTTCAGTTCATTTGGTAACTCACCGGAGAAATTGTTGCTTGAGAGGTCAAGAATTTGTAGCTTGTCTAAGTTTCCAAGGCACTCGGGGATTTTACCAGAGAGCTCATTGTAGCTCAAATTAAGAATCAAACTGAAGTGGTGAAGTTTGCTGAAGCTGCAAGGAATAGAGCCTTCAAGCATGTTGCCACTTAGCTGTAGTTCAATGAGGCTATGGAGAGAGGAGAATGTGTCGGGAATAGTACCGGTAAGTCGGTTCTCCTGAAGAAGGAGACTTTGCAACTTTGTCAATGATGTGAGCTCCGAAGGGATTTTCCCCGAAAGAGAATTCTTGCTAAGGTCCAGTCTGATCATTTTTGTGCAATAACTGAGCTCAGTGGGGATGATTCCTGTTAGCCTGTTGGAAGAAAGTCTGAGAATCTGAATGTTCTGAAGCTCTCCAAGCTCCAGTGCTACAGACCCGGATAGTTTGTTTCCAGAAAAATCAAGCATTGTGAGATTCCTCCAATAACCGAATACTGGGGGTATCATTCCCTCAAGCAAGTTATCATGAACTTCCAAGAAAGAAATTCCCGAGTTCCGATTCAAATCAGCTGGTATGGTCCCTCGAAGAAGATTGCTGCTAAGAATCACCCTCTTAAGTGATGGACATGTTCCAATTTCTCGCGGGAAACTCCCATTGAAGCGGTTACTTCCGAGGGTCAAAACCGATAGACTATTGCCCGTGCAAAGACCAGAAGGGATTGGTCCAGATAGCAAATTACCAGTCAGATCAAGTTTAGCTAATCCAGGAGAGTAGCCTCTCCCAAGTTCAGATGGCACCTCTCCGGCCAGCCTGTTGTGAGCCAAAGACAAGAAAGTGAGCTTCTTCAACTGGCTTATTTCGGGTGGGATTCCTCCACTCAAGCTGTTGTTATAGAGAGCCAACTCCACAAGGCTCCTCAAAGCCCCTATGTTCTCCGGAATATCGCCTTCCAAATGGTTGTTGAACAGAAAAAGAACCTCGAGCTTTTCTAGATTGCAAATTTCTGTTGGGATCACACCTCCAATGACGTTGTTCTGAAGCCTAAGTTCGCTAAGCGAAGTACAGTTTCCAAGCTCCGGAGGTAAAATGCCATCAATCTTGTTATCAAACAAAAACAAACTCCTCAAATCTTTGAGAGCTCCGATCGAACGAGGAATCTGACTCACCAGCTTATTAGCCGAGAGAGCCACTATAGTTAACTGAGGACATTGAGATATGCTCTCCGAAATAGTCCCATTAAGCTTGTTTCCCGATAGAACAATCTCCTCCAAATTCCTAAGACTCCACAAACTCTCCGGGATTTCGCCCTCCAAATTGTTCGAATCAAGATATAAAACTTCAAGTTTCACAAGACCCTTGAAGCTCTCTTGTGGAATAACCCCTTCGAAATTGTTATGAGATGCTACAAAAGCAGTGAGGTTTTGACAAAAACTCAAAGTATGTGGTAAAGACCCAGAGAATGAATTCTCATGAACATAAAGATCGGAAATTGCACAAGAAGGAACAAAATCCGGCAGAGACCCAGTTAAGTTATTGGTGTTGAGATACAAGAACTTCAAGTTTGGGAGTGAAAACATCTCATTTGGGACCTGCCCATTTAAGTAATTGTTGTGGAGTCCAACATATTCAAGTTTAACACACAAACTAACCTCAGCAGGTATATTATCAGAAAGAGAATTGTAACCCAAGTCAAGCCTTGACAACTTCTTGCAGTGGAAAATCTCAGGAGGGATTGGCCCTTCAAGAAAGTTGTCGTTTAGAAGAAGAGTGTTGAGGTTGGCACAGTTTCCAAGGAGCTGGGGAACTACACCACCGAAATTGTTACCACTCAGATCAAGAGAGAGCAAGCGTTTGTGTTGACAGATGTATGAGATGGAGTTGTTCAACACACCAGAGAGTCCAAAACCTGAGAGATTCAAAGCCTTGACTTGGAAACCAGTCTTGCTTGAGTAACAAGAAACTCCATCCCACTGGCAGTGAGAAGATGGTGAGAGTGAGTTTGGGAGTTTCCATGGCAAGAGGAGCTGAGAGTTCTTGGGAAGGCTGTTGTGGAATTGGATAAGGTAAAGGGCAGGTGGTGGCAAGGTAATTGAGAAAGCCAAAGCTAGGCAGAAGAAGATCAAAGAGAAGGTAATAACGCAATATGTGCTTAGCAGAAACATGATATACTATATTTTGTTATATCTATATATATAATAAGCTTAGAAATGGAAATTTAAGGCGGTTCAAGGGGGGCTTTTTTTTTTTTTTTTTTCCCCTGCCCAATTCACAGTCTCTGAAGTTTCTTTTCTCTCACTTTCTTTTGATGAAGTTTGATGGCTTTTTATGGGAGTTTGTGTAATGGCAGGACGTGGCAGATAAGTCGTTCTCTGCAACTTTTTAGTTGAGATGGAATTGGAATATAGAGAACATCAGCAGTATTTTACTTTTTTTTTTTTTTCTTTTTTGTTACTATAAATTACTCCGTTACTAACATTATAAACATTATAAGAAATGAGTCCAGGATCATTCCGTCCATCTCTTCATGGGCAACAAACAGAAATTAGACTTGGATTCAAAGAAAAGCTTGTATGATGGGGCCGGGTTGTCAAGACAGAGTCACTTATGAAATTGATTAAGTGTGAGCGTGTGATCCGACATTATAATATGTCTTTTTCCAAAGTGTGCAAGAGCCTATCATGCCAACTCACCAATCTCCGGGAGTCTTGGCCAGCATGTCTTTAAACATTTTTAATTTTCGCTAGTGGCCATCCGTGCACGTGCCACGCACGCACATTCGAAAAGAAAAGAAAATCGATAAATCAAACAGAAAATTAATTCGGAGATATAATAATAAAAAAAAAATAGCTAACAGGAGTGTAGAAAAACAAATATTTAGGTAGGAATTTAATTTTTTTAAAAATTAATAATTCATTAAAAGAAAAAATTTTATCATATAATTCGTAATTATTCATTATATAGTTATAGTTATTTACCCCTTTTTAGCTTCGTCAATTTTTATCACCTTTGTATTTGTTGTTAATGTTTAAGAGTTAAGACCTTAAAAAATATATATATATAAAAAATAAAACTAACACTTCATAACATGGGTCAAAGGCAGTTTAGTGGCATTTTGCCTTTTTTTTTTTTAATTTTGTAAAGTTGGAGTTCGAACCAAGCTTTGCTTGAAAAACAAGATCACTACACTGGTTCCACCAGGCATTGTCTGAAGACTCTGAACCACACTAGTTTTTTTTTTTTTTTTTTTTTCAATAAAAAGAGTCTGTCGTTTGGGCTGTAGTTCTTTTTGGGCTCAATCCAATTGGTGTGCTTGTCAAGAAGGCTTAGTCGAGGAAGCTTTCCTTTCAACAGAACATGGGCCCTATTTAACTAGGTTCAATGTGCGCATCCCTTATCCTACCAATCTTTCTGTCGGTTTGGATGAATTTGAATTCTTTATAAAGTATTGCATTTAAATTAAATTTACGAATTCAAATATAAAATTTGAATTCAATGTGTTTTTGGATAATTTTATGAAAGACAACATTAGAATAGTTTAAACGTAAAAAAAATGAGTGTAGTACCAACTTTTAAAAAGTGAATTTAGATTTGGATTTGAGTTGAATTTAATTATTGTGAAACATTAAAACTATCTAAATACACTTAATGTTTCATCACCAACAAACACAAATTGAATGGATGATCTAAACAAGACCTTCTTCTCTCTTTTTTTTTATATATATATATATTTTTAATTTCCTCGTTTTCTTTGGATGAAAGCAGGGAATTTTAGCTCTACCGAGGTTACTAACACATTAATTTATTATTACTAATTTAATTTTATTTTATTTGCACCAGGGAAAGAGCTGGAGAATGTATGATGTTGATCATCTGAAAATATCTCAAGCAAGACCATTTTGAGTGGAAAAATCACCTATATATGTTTTATATATTTATAAATAAATGATAATACATACATACATACACACACGTGTATGATATATATAAATTTAGGTGTATGGGGGATGGATATGATGAAACATTTGTCACTTGCGTGAGTACTGAGTAGAGAGAGAGGAGAGAGACATGTTGTGGAACTCAAAATAGTCAAAGAGGTTCGTCAACAGGACAAAAGTGGTGGGGGTTCTGTTTTTTTTTTTTTTTTTATTTTTTATTTTTTTATATTTAATGACAAAGGAGAAACACCCAGTTTTTTCCCCTCCCTCCCACCTATAATAATAATAACAGTATGGTTGTTTTGTAATATATATATATATATATATAGAGAAAGAGAGAGAGAGAGAGATAAAAGAAAGAGCAAAACTACACAAAATAAGCATTGGCAAGAGGGAAATTATATGGGGGCACTGGAAAGATAGGGCCTTCCCTTACCACAAAAGACTTCTTCAGTTGGGACCATATGTTGTTCCTTTGAATGAGCCCATCCCCAAGTAGTCAAGTAGATGCCCCTATCCCATGCCAGAGGATATATAAAAAATAATAATTAAAAAAAAAACAATATTCTATATATATGTATATGGTACACATTAAAAAAAAAAAGAAAAAAGAAAAAAAATTACGAGTGAAATCATATTTTTGTTCAATTAGCAGGTATTATTATTCTAGTCATTAGAATGACTTTTCAACGAAATTATCTATAACAGAAAATAATTCTAAGTATCTATTTGTAAGTTTTTAATATATATACTTATAGATCAGATCGTTAAAAAGTTAGTTAAATAATTAAAATGACAGTATCTATATATAAAGTAAAAAATATAGTTTCTATTTCAAGTTTTATATTAAAAAAAAATACACCGTTGGTATGAACAGCTTTTTAACTCACCATTAGACTAATTATTTAATGGTTTGTTTTATAATTATCTATAATACGTGATTAAAAAAAAAAATTTGCTACTGCCGTAATTCAAGAAATGTTAGAAAATTAGTATAACGACTAAGATAATAGTGTAAGATACAATGTTTTATTTCTAATAGATATAAAACCTGATTAATAAAATGACACATATAAAAATATGATTAGGATGATTACATAGATGGCCGACATAATTTAAAGGTAAAATTATATCTGATTTAATCTTAAGATGCAGACAAATCCAGTTATGTTCAAGAATATATATATATATATATAGAGAGAGAGAGAGAGAGAGGGTTAGGACATTTAAAAGAAAAAACAAATTAGAAAAAATAAAAAGAGAAAGAGTGGGGTGGGTGTTTCCTTGGCGGTGGTAGCTTGGAGGATCACCAGGCGCAACAAGGACTAATCGGTCCATGCCGTTGTTATTCCACATTGTTTCTTGCTCGGAGACATCGGACATATCTATGTGTGACAGTCTTTTCTTTTTTCTCTTTTTTAATTTTAGTTTTTTTTATTTTTTTGGGGTACACTCTTCAGTAATTTGCACATGGTTTTCTTTTTTGATAACAAACATAGCTCAGCTCCTCCCTCGCTCCCTCCCTCCAAAGTCCTAATGATGGGGGTACTCAGTAGTTTGTCAGCCTAAATTTAGTCGAGTTAAAAACAGTTACTTACCATGCTTCCAAATCTTATTTTTACTATTTAATTTTTTTTCTTATACAATTTCATAATTTAAATTTTTCAAAATATATAATTTTATATAAATAAATTTAAATAAGATGTTTTTTTTTATAAATTATATAAAATTTTAAGATAAACAAAATAAATTTTATATTAATATTTTTTAATATATTTTAAATTTTTATATTTTTTAACTCATAGAATTTAAATGTCTTGATAAGTATATAATCAATCTAAATTTAAATTTTACAATTCAAATCTTAACACCAAAATAATTAAAAATAAATTTTTTTCTCGAACCCCTTAGAGGGGAAAAAAAGTTGACATTTTCTTGACAACCCCTTAAAAGAATAATTAATAAAATCAACAAAAGTCTCTTTTTTTTTTTAGGTATGTGTATATTTAACTTCAAAATTTCTAAACATATATCTTATTTTTTCCTCAAATTTTTCATAAAAATTTAAATTTTAAAAATTTATAATTTTTTTTAATTTCAAATCAAAATAAGAAAATTCTTATGTCTAAAATCTTATAACGATAAAATAAATAAAATAAAATCTATACTATATATATTTTTTATAAATATATTTTAAAATTTTATATTATACTCTAGATTCTAATTTAT
This sequence comes from Ficus hispida, assembly GCA_025413025.1. Taxonomy (NCBI): domain Eukaryota; kingdom Viridiplantae; phylum Streptophyta; class Magnoliopsida; order Rosales; family Moraceae; genus Ficus; species Ficus hispida. The sequence continues at coordinate 18,952,536 of CM046364.1, forward strand.
TTTTAATTTATGTTTTAATTAAATATATATTTCAAGTTTAATTTATAAAATTTCAATTTAAATCATTGTTCAAACGGAGGCTTATTATTCCAGTAATTTAAAAAAAAAAAAATATATATATATATATATATACATTTTATGATTTGAAAAGCTGAACAATAATGAAAGTAAAAGGTGGAAGTACCAAGTTGATAAGACGAAAAGATAAGGAAGAAATAATTGAGGAGTGTTTGAACTGAGAATAGAAAGTTGGAGGGTGACGGGAGCGTGGAGGAGAGGTGAGGTGAGTGAGGAAATGGGGGTAACAAAGAGTGAAAAAAATAAAAATAAAAAAATAAAAAAGAGTGAAAAAAAAAAAAATCAAGATACACACACACACACACACAAAAGACACAACACAAGAGGAGAGAGAAAGAGAGAGTGGGTTTAGTTTGTCTGGTAGCAAGTGAAAGGGACAGCCCATTTACCATTTGACAGCTAATGCGTCGTAACCCTTTTGGCCTCTCCATCAATGCAAAAATGGCCTCGTCCTCCACTTTTCCCCAAGCTGCCACCTCCTCCTTTTCCCATCCCACCCCACCCCACCCACCCCACCCGCCACCCTCAGTTCATCACACCTTTACCCTCCCCTCCCTCCCTCCCTCCCTCCCTCCCTCCCGTCCCTCAAACTCAAATCTTCTTTCGAAACTGATTTCTATCCTCTCTTCCTCTTTTTTTTTTTTTTTTCATTTTCCATATTAGTCTCTTCTCCATTATTTAATAATATTTTCTTTTTTTTTTTCCTAAAATTTTAATGTTTGAGTGTGCACGAGTGCTTTTAGAAAAATGTCATCTACATATATATATATATATTAATATTGCTTTTCAATCAATCATGCGATTTTCTAGTTTTTTTTTTTTATAAAAAAAAAATTGTATGCATGAACTATGCAATTTTTTATAGCTAGTTTAGCTAGCAAAAGAAAATGCAATATTTTCTTTTCTTTTCTTTTTTGGGGTAATAAATATTTCATTTTAGTTGTTTGTTAAAGTTAGATTTGATTTTTTTTTTTAATAATTAAAGAAAATATAAGTACAAATATAATGGGGAACTGGGGCTACATATAGACTGTTGATAGAAACAGGGAAGGAGCGAAAATCGACCAATGAAATTCAGGAATGAAGACACGTGGCGGCGTGGGGGCACGGGGATGGCATAAGGTACAGAGAGAAAGTAGCAACGACGCGCGAGATGAGCGCGTTGAGACATCAATGGAGACGTTTGGTAAATCACTGGGGCCCACTAGGACCATTGTGACTACCGAGGGCGGGCCTGATGGTGCCAAAAACGACAACAATGACGCCGTCTTAACGGCGCTCACCGTCAAAGACATCATAACAAGAAAGATAGATATGGGTGCTCATTTCACGTCCATTGTCCAACTTGCTTGTCTTTTTCCAACGTACTCTGCCTCCTCTCTGTCTCTCTCTCCCTATCTCTCTCCTACACCGACCTAAAGATGGTATAGATTTTTTAAAAAGTGAATTTTTAATATGAATTTGAGTTTAATTATTGTAAATAGTGAAATTATTTAAATGTATTTTAATGTTTTATTATTAATTAAACACACAATTAATTTTAGTATAAAAAACCCAATTAATGGATGATACAAATAAAGGTTAATAATGTATGACACTTTTTGAGTAAGTATGAAATAAGGTCGAAGTCTTTTTTTTTTTTTTTTTTTTTTTTTTTCTGGTGAAAGTAATAAAGGTCAATATCAAGCACATTGCTAAAATCATATTTTTCGAGGCTTAAATACTTATAAATCTTATTTTTTATTTTTTTCGGTTGATTAAAATCTTTTAGAGCTAAGTTATTTCTTATTCAAAGCAAAGTCTTTATTAAGATGTCAAGATAACTCTTGGCTTCATGTTAGTCCATGTGCATTGTTTGTAATAATGCTATAAATAGTCATGGACAAGTTATACGATGAAAGTGAAAGACAAGTAATTTTTAAAACATAATTTCTACAAAGGGAAAAAAAAGAAAGAAAGAAAAAAAGGTGATCTTTAAGCGTCTATCTATTGTTAGCGAATATTGTAGAACAAGTATAGAGTAGAATGTATTTTTGTATTATTACTTGTAACATAAGAACATGACTTTGGTCAAGAACACACAACATGACATTACTTGATGGTGAAGATAGACATGTACATCACACTCGTATCCAAGCATTAGCATAAAGGAAGTTGAATTAGACCAACAAAAGCAATTTTCAAAATGTCGCCCAACTTGTCTTTGAAGGGTTCTTATCTCTTATCATTTCTCATTTATGTCTCCGACAACGGTAATTGAGAAAAACAAAACAAAAAAAAAAAAAAAAAAAAAAAAAAAAGAAGAAGAAGAAGAAGAAGTGGCTGTTGGAGAGGTGGTGGGGGTGCCCTCGTATAATTGTCTCTCTTCTTTTCTATGCAAATGACACCAATAAAATATTAAAAAGAAGGAAAAAAAAAAAAAAGGGACAAGGAGATTTTAGTACGGTGTTTTATTTAGCTTTACATGCAGAAAACGATAGATCCCACCATAATAATTATGAGAGAGAGAGAGAGGAGAGAATAAAAAAAAAATTGGGGTTGCTTTAGTGGGTTGTCTTCTAGTATGGCGTGCGAATGTTGGAAGCATGGAAGCAAAGCAAAGGCCGAGGATGGCGGCAGCCCATTCCTCTCTCATAAAAATCCCATTCTGTTGCCATATCAAACCCGCATCTCATCCTCTCTTTTCCCCCCTCCCCACCAGACTCGAATTTCTAGAGAGAGAAACTCCATATAATATATAATATAATCAGATAATAGACATTAGATTAGAGAGGATAAATAAAATAAAATGAAACAAACCCACTTTTTTTTTTTTTTTTTTCCCCTCTCAATATCATTTTGGGGCAAGAATCAAAAAAAGTTTGTGTAGAGAAAGAGAAGATAGTATTCCAAATGAGGAAAGTAGTCAATTAGTAATTAAGTAATTGTTTTTGATATTTATTATATGAAATGCCTTCGGCGTTTGAGAAAAGGAAGCCAAAATAAAAAAAAGTAGAACAACAGGAGTAACAACAACTACTGGTACTAGTAGTCACGTTCTTGCTCGGGTTTGGTAGTACTACAAGTAGTGTGGAGCTTCAAGGTAGTGAATCATTGCCTAATAAGTTCAACTCAACGACCACCCCCACCAACACCATTAGTAGACGAAGATGATGATGACTGTTGTTGATGATCAGGATAATCAGCACCGTCCACTTTCATCATCCCAAAGAGGAGACCCAGATGGGCCCACCACCACTCAACCTCTCCCTCCTCCTCCCCATCCTTCTGCAAGGACCAATGATAAATACTACGATGTTGCTGCATCTGGAATTCATGTTGTGAGTGGCGGTTCAGCCTCTTTGCTGCAGCCTTTTCTCTCCTCTACTCCTGCTTCTTCTTACACCGCCTTTAAATCCGCTGGTCTGTCTCTCCCTTTTTCTCAAATTTTTTTCTTTCCTTTTCCTTTCCTTTCCTTTGACAGAATGATTTTTGTTATTGGTAACTCTTTATTTTGAAAAAAAAAAAAAAAAACGAAAAGATTATTTTTTTTAATAAAAAAATTTGGGTATGTATGTGTATGAGCAGGAGGAGGCATGGCGGCATCAGTGGGGTTTCCATTCACAAATGCACAGTGGAAAGAGCTCGAAAGACAAGCCATGATTTACAAGTACATGGTGGCTTCTGTTCCTGTTCCTCTTGATCTCCTCCTCAACCTCTCTGCCTCATCATCTGCTAATTCTTCTCACTCTCCCTGTAATTGAAAATTTCCCTCTCCATTCTCAACTACTACTACTACTACTACTTTCCTTTCCATTTCTGGATTCTCTGTCTTTTTCTCTCTTTTTCTTCCATGATTTTCACTGTATAATTAATTTCCTTTTTTTTTTTTTTTTTTTGGGAGAGTAGTAGGGGGTGAGTTCAAGCTGAGATTCTCAAACGGGACAGATCCAGAGCCGGGAAGGTGCAAAAGAACGGACGGCAAGAAATGGAGGTGCTCAAGAGATGTGGCGCCTGACCAGAAGTACTGCGAGCGCCACATGCACAGAGGCCGTCCCCGTTCAAGAAAGCATGTGGAACTTCATGTCAACAACAACAATAACAACATCAACAACGCCAACAATAACATCAACAAAAGGGCTCGTCTCAACCATCTTCAACATCATAATCATAATAATAATAGTAACAACAATAATGTTTCTGCAACAACTTTGGCAAGTTCAAACTCCTCCCAGACTCACTTCCTTGGAGGAACCACTCTTCTTCCATACCACCCTTCCCCTGTTTTTGAACACCTGCCTTCTCATCATCTTTCTGCAGATAAGGAACCCAGGTTTGAATTCTGTAATCTCTTTCCTATATATCATTATTTTTCTTTGCTTGGACTTAAAGAAAAGAAAAAAAAAAAAACTGGTTTTTTGTTTTAGTGGTTTCTGAATTTGATAAAATGATTGAAGTGAAAAAGGCCCAAACTAAAATAATTTCAGATATCAAAGATTTTTTTCTCTGTCTCGTCGTGGGGTCCTGGTTTTTTGTATTATTAGACAAGAAGTCTGTTTTTCAGTAAAGGGTTTGTTTTATTATTATTTGCTGAGATTTTTTTTTTCTTTTGGGTGTGGTTTAATTATTGAAGGTGCTTGGACTGGATGATGAAAGGAGGAGAACATGTTCCCATGACTGGTTCTGACCCGAGATGGCTTCACCTAATGCGGCAGAACAAATTGGAAATGACCTCAAAGCCCTCCTCCCCTTTGTTCACTCAAGAAGAGCCGTTTCTGAACCTTAACTCCTTTGCAAACTTCACCACCACCGCTGCCGCGGCCGGCGGAGAAGACCAACATGTCGACAGAGAATGCGCTCTGTTTCTCAACCCTGACGACGTCGTCTCGTTACAAAATCCGACCAGCTCTGACCCACCAAGGAGCTTCATCGACGCGTGGTCTCAAACACAGGAGGAACCTGATCATCAACCCATGCCCATGGTTGGGGTGGCGCACAAGAGCTCCGGCAAGCTCTCGCCGTCTTCTTCGCTCACTCTCTCAATGGGTTGTCAGAGTCAGACCCCAAGCAGCTGTTGTTGGCTTACTACTCCTGGCTCTTGGGCTGGTTCGTCGCTCGGTGGGCCATTGGCTGAGGTCTTAAGGCCAAGCGCACCCTCTGATCCACCTTCTCCGTTTACCGGAAATGGCGACTCCGGCAGCCCTCTGGCGACTGTGGTCTCGTCCCCATCTGGGGTTCTTCAGAAGACGCTTGCTGCTTCCTTGTCTGATAGCAGTGGATGTAGCAGCCCTGCGCTTGGAAGTTCCAAGTCCAAACCAGAGATTTCTCTGCTCTAGTACAAGTGTTTGGGACTGGGCTGGTTTACAAGGAGAGGTGATTTTTTTTTTTTTTTAAATTTGATTATGGAGATGTGAAGTAGCCACCTTTAGTTTGTTTCTTTGGATCTTTTATTCGAATGTTTTTCTGAGGAAACTCTTTCAGCAAAAGAGGAATCTGGTGTTTTTTTGTCTGTTGCCAAAGCTGCTGTTTTTTTTTTTGGCTGAAAAAATCTGGTGATGGCCGTCATTTCCCTTTTTTAAGTTCACCAGGCCAGGACAAAGCTGCTTGTATATTATCAAATCATGTTTTTCACTTAAGTACTTGGCCTCTATGTCTGTATGGGCCTCTTTTTGTCGGAGAATACAATGAAATGGACTTTTAAGAAGTTATTAAAACTTGTTTTGACTAATAATTGACTCTGATCAAACTACATTTGATTCGAGATTAGATTGTTTTCAAGGTTGTGATTGTCCTTGTTTGTTTGAAAGGAAAAGTGCCCAATAGTACTATGTAACAATAGGTAGGTACTCAAAGCAATATTTGGGCTTCATAGCGCGCAAGGGCTATCTAGGGGAACATATTCGACTTCAATGCATGTATATGGTTCTTTTTTCTCTTGAAATGCGGAAGGTACTGAAAAAAGGCTTGTTTTGCTTTGAATGTAACGAAGATATGAGGTCGCTTTGGCAACACGTGCTTAGAATATCACTTTTAATCACTACTTTTTTTTTTTTTTTTTTTTTCAGAGAGAATCTCTCTTTTTCTGAATGAAGAATGTAGAAAAAGGAGCTATGTAAACATTCCGCCGAAGTGAATAAATTACATTCCGTCGAAGTAAATAAATGATGGGACTGGAATAGAAGTTTGCATCTTAATAGAAGTTTGTATCTTTTTATTAGTGTTAAACTTGACCTTGTAAGTTGAAAATTCAAATCATCTCCAAAGGGTGCTGGGCACCAGATCTAGTGGATGTGGTTTTCGGCTTTCTGCATATAAGAGGGGACATGTCTTTCAGCTCTTCACTTCTATTAGATGTGGTTCTCATATCAGTTCAGGCTCATTATAAATATTTATGCATGCTAAACTTAGTTGGAAATGAAAATGCCGATGAGCTCCGAGGGTCGCTCATAGAGCTCACCTCTATTAGACTTGTGCGTAGTGGCGGTGGAAGAGATGAAAATAAAAAATACATATATATATATATATATATATAATTTAGCTGGCCAACTATAGTTTTGGATTCAAGTATGTGGACAATAATTTGAAGAACAAAGTCGTACAAGAGATTGCTGCTCATTGAACTGGTTCGCTCCTGATTTTGGCTTGCAAGTTAGCTAAGTAGGCTGTCCACAATTGTCTCTAGTCCCTCGAGGGCTTTCGATTTTGGAGATTCTTCTGATCTCTTTTTATTCAGTTCTTAATGGTTGGTGTCAAATTCTGCTCACCATTTTCCTTGTAGTTTCTGGTATGCCTGGCTTTTGTTTTCAGTCATTCGTTTGTTCTCTGCTGCCTAACAGATTCTTCTTTAATGAATTGCTTAAATATCAAAACAAAATAGCAGAAAAGAAAAAAATATATATATACATAAACAGTACAAGAGAAATGTCAAGATCACAGCTAATAAAGAAATGCCAAGGACTCTGTGTATTTGTACTTTTGTCATGAGACTTGTTTCTCTTAAATCTCAAATTCTCAATCTTACTACTTCCACCATTTTTTAAAATGCATATAGAAAAGAGTATTTGCAAATTTCTTGGTTAATGTTAAGAGCTTTTTCCAGTGAAACAACAAAATGGAACATACGTGGATACAGAATATTTAGAGCATGTCCTATAATTACATGAACAATGTTTGTTACTTGAAGAACTGAATACATAGGACATCATAAAAAAGAGTAGAGCTTTCATAAACCATGAATATTGTCAATAAACATCCTCAGTCTCACTCAATATCTGCCCTACTCCCCAAATTTTCACCTCAACCACCTCCTTGGCTCATTGTTCCTTAGTGGAGATGTCTCGCTGTCCGAACAGCGAGAATAAGAGACACTTGCCCTTCGCGGCACAACCATAGGATGGCTGCGGCTGATGAGCTTATTAGAACATGGGCTCTCATTCGACTCTGGTGGTGCTGCTGGGAACGACAAACGTTTCCTTGCAGACTTAGTTCTCTGGTCACTTTCGGGGACCCCCAAATTAGGCCTTTGCTTAGGCGCACTTTGAGATCTCACACGGGCGTTGGCTGATGCAGTCGCCGCCATGTAGTTCGGAAGGATTGGATAGTTGTTGTTATTGTCATCATTTCTGATCTCTGCTCTGGCATTAACGAAACGGGGGCTGATGACCAATTGATGAATGTTGTTGTGAGGGTTTCTCTGTTTGGCAGGGGATGGCGTGAGAGGCGATCGGAGTGAGAAGAAGTTGTCATGGGAATTGTGGGCAGGAGAAGAGAGAGAATATAGATGAGATCTTTCTTGTTGTTGTTGGTAAGAGTAGTGATCATGGTCATAATGGTGGTGATAATACTGTGATCTGTTGTGGGTGATTGGGGTTGAGTAAGAGCTAGGTCTAAATGTGTCGATTTCAACTGTTTTTATCGGCTCTATTATCTGATCACATGAAGCTCTTCCTCTGCTCTCCCAACTGTATTGCTTTGATCTCCTTGTCCACCCTTCTGGTTCCGGTTCGCTTTCATCCGGCTCGCAGTCTGTTCTCCATATCTTTCAATACAACCATGCGTATAAGAAAATTATGGCATAATGGTACATGGTAGAAGATCTTAGACCCCAAATATCTTTCAAAACAACCATCAATATTAGAAACGATTAGATTATAACAGTACATGACACAAATATATTGGTTCTCATTTGTTAGTTTTCAAACAAAGATTTTGGAAACGGCGATTGAAACAGTGTTTATAGCTAGATCAATACCTGGTGAGAGAAGGCATGAGAAAGAGCCCTTTCACGTTTCAAGGCTGATTCTTTGGTTTTCATCAACAAGGCTTCAATGTCATCCCATTGTACCGAATCATCTGCAGTAATGCTGCTTTCTTCTCTACACTGCAATGTCTACCAATATTCATCAATAATAATTCGATCAAAAGCGAAGAACCTTACCGTATCAGTGGACATATCAGAAAGACTATAAAGTTAATCATAGTGTGACAGATTAATTTCTTACAAGTGACTTCTTGTTACATGTTGATCTCCTTAAGCTATTGGGGTCACTAGACAAAGAATCCACACTTCCTTCATACGAAAGTCTCTTCGTACGCTGGTCGAGCACTCTGGCTTGAACTCTAACCAAAGCTTGCATGCACTGAAGAGTCATCTTCGTGCGCTTTCTAACGTTGTGGCCTCTTACCAAGGCTTGTAGCTTCACTAACCCTTTTAGTGCTCTAAGAGCTCTTCTTGCCTTCAAAATCAAAAACCAAAAATTCATCTAAAAAATTACTGTTTAATCACACAAACATGTCTAGAAACACTAGTTTCTTAGATCATATCTAAATAAAATCGGCAAAAAAAAAAAAAAAAAAAAAAAAAAAAAAAAAAAAAAACTAAAACTACCTTGGTTACACATCAACTAACGAGGGACTAAATATAAATCCTCTTACCAGATATCCTCTGAAGGCAGTTTGAATGGCAATGGCTGAGAAGTGTTCTGCGATGTGTAGTGAAGGCCTTGTCAGGCGAACAACTTCCACGGCTGCTTGGGCCGTTACCGCCGCCGCTTTAGCGGCTGCAGTTGTGGCCATGGCCACTGCAAGAGCATGTGATCTCTCCTGCTGATCATGAGAAACATGAGGGTTCTTATCGGTCGGCTTGGTCACAGCCGATGTGGTTGCTGTGACATTAGCAGTGTGTTGTATAACCGTCTCCTGCTGATTCAAATGCTTCCTGAAGATCCATCTGCGCTTTCCTCTCTTCTGCCAAAACATAATTAAACAAAAAAGAAAAAAAAAAAAAAAAAGAGAGAGAGAGTTTTTTCATATACTTCCCAGACTAAAATAACAAGCAAATACACACACACACACACACACACACACAAAAAGAGGAACCTTTTCTTCTTCCTCTTGTTCAGCATGCTCTTCTCTTCGTCTGCTGCTACTTTTCTCATGAGAAGCCTCCTTAGTGGGAGACCTGAAAGCCCTTTTGACCACTCTCAACCAGGAGCTTCCTCCAATCTTCCCCATGAAAGAAAAAAAAATATGAATCAAAGTACACTCAAAACTGCAAATATCATAATTCCCTGACTTCAATGGCAAGAATAGTGGGGGAGAGTTGTTTTTGTGGGAGCTTTTTCTTCTACTTCTTATTCACTATTTTAGTAGTTGGTGGCGCTTTGAATGTAAGTAGAGGATGTGATATGAATGAGCTGAAGGGGCAAAAATACTCCATAATAACGTCTGCAAGTGGACACTGCTAGTCCATGCATTTGGGAACAGGAAGTCTAATTGTATCACCATCTTGCTCTCTGATAATATAGATGCATATATATATATATATATATGATATGATGCTCTAAAAGAAATGTTGTTTTGTAGTGGCATGGGAGCAAATTTAATGTTGGGTGTGTCAGGTCAGAGTAGGAGAGGCAACATGAAAGAGCGGGTAAACCACCGTCTTGAAAATGATGAAAGCTGAAGCCTTAAACAAAGAAGCTTAGAGAGAGAGAGAGAGAGAGAGAGAGAGAGAGTGAGTGAGAGTACTTTGCTTTTGCTTTTTTGCTTTACATATATATATATATATATATGCTTTGTCCTGAGAAAGAAACTCTTGCAAACACTTTCGCGGGTTTGGGAATGTGCCGTGGCTTGTTTTATGTGTATTACTGGTATCACACTCTACATGCTGCATAGAAGAACAAACGTTATTTACCCTGTATCGATATGCAATTATATCGTATATGTGTCAACATATCAAAATTGTTGTGAAACTCTTTTTCATTTTATTATATTACCGCATCACAGTTTTGTTTTTACTAGTATTTACGTCAACAGATGCAAATAGAAAAATATTGTTTTGAAGTGTTAATTTTGAGATATATCTTATACGTGCCTGTTTTAGTATTTATGCCTCCGTATTTATTATTGAAAGTTACTGACGTCCGTAGGGTAGACCAGTCAAAACTATACGGGATTCTCCTGCTTTTTCTTTTCTTGGCCTTTTTCTTTTTGTATTATTGCTGATTTCGCTTTTACTTTAACAGGTTCTGAACTTCAAACATCAAAAATTTTAAGGGGCAGCTTTACTTTGTAAACTTGGTTGTTTTATTATCTTAATTATCAATTGCAAACTCATCTATATATATATATATATATAAATATATATCTACGGTGTTGCTATCATGTTTTCTGTAAAGTAATCCTCAATTGATCAAAAGAACAGCAGCATGTATATCTAGGATCCTGCAAATTCGTTGTTGATGTTTCTATTGTGTTGAAAAGGATTGGAAAGTCTTTGGATGGCGAATAGTGAAATAAATATATGTATACACACACATACACATATACACTAGTTGCGAACATGTTTCTTTTTTACGGAATAGACAAGGCAAACATAGAAAAAAAAATTATATAATAGATGACTGTATTATCATATAACTGATGATTAAACTGCTACGTGATAGTTTAAGAGTAAAGATGAAGGTATTGTTTATAGTATATTCGTTAAGGATATATACAACGATATAGATATTACATGTGGGGAAGTCAGACACAACTGTTGTTAATGTTGGACGGTAATCTAGAGGAAACAGAACAAGGTGGTCCATGGAGAATGGGGGATGGGAAAAAAATCATCGGCCCATGTTTGGGATTCAATTTTGATGATAAGGGTACAAAGATATATATTTTTTGTCACAGTTCTTGGGTTTAGTGAACTAACTAAAACCTGGGATTCTGTTTCAACGCATGGTAGTTGGATACAAAATGTTCAAATCATGATAATCAATTTCATTACTCAAAAAATAATAATAATAAAATAAATTATTTGTTTAATCCTTAATCTTTTTACATTATTTATTTTCTATGATTAATAGATACTTAAATTCTTTAAAAGAGCAATGTTGTCTTTTTTACTAATAAATATTAAAATTTTGGATAAAATAAATAACATGTTTGATACATATAAGTTGAATCATGTAAAGTTTTTTTTAATTATTCTTAAATAACAAATCATGTATGATTGACATAATATTTTCTATTAAATTTTCAACATCAGGATGATCATTTTGCATCCTTTTAACTAATTTAGGAACCTTTCCGTCATTAAAAAAAATATTGGGAATCAAATCACAACTTTATGAAAAGACTAGAAACCAAACCGCCAATTTACCTAAAATTTTCTTTTTTGGTTACCAAAAATTTTATAATAATTTTTTTGGCTTTTCTTCTTCTTCTTTTTTTCCCGCTTATGATTACCCTCTAAATTTCTTGCTTTTAGTAAATTAATTTCTGAATTAAAAATCTTGATAATGGACCTTATCACATTTTAAAATCCATTATAATTAACTCCTGATTAGATAAGATTTTAATGTATATGACTTGCACATGATTTATTCTCCTTTAATAGAAACTCTTTTTTAACTAGTGAAAAAAAAAAATATTCTGACACCCAAAAAAAAAAAAAGAAGTAAAATCTAATATCGTGAGAATCCAAATCATGAGAACGAGGCCATACCAAAAGAGAAAAGGCCAAAAAAAAAAAAAAAGGCGAGAAAAATATAAAGGACAAATAATCCTCCATTGTCGATTATCACATGGGTCCCACACATCAAGACGTCAACGATGCACAAGAGATCACCCGAGACTTGTTTTGCATTAAGAATCTCCAAACAACGGTTCTAATATAATAAGGACAACATATGTGGATAATTTTCTTTTCTTTTTTTTTTTTTTAATTATTGATAATTTCCCAATTTTGCATTAGATAAAGATGAAAATATATCAAATATCAAAACAAAAATCATGGACTTCTCCGGAAAGAATGAGAAAGTGTGGTAAAAAGAAAGAAAAATAGTTGGTGGACAAGTGTTGGGTCCAAAAGTTTCTCACAACTCTCGAACTTTCAAGACGGCTCTCCAACCTTCCTGAATTACAACTTTAACTCAATAATACTCCCAACCCAAATGCCTATAAATTTTCATCCTCACCAATGCCTTGTGCATCAAGAAATAAAGTCAAGACACCAAAAAAAAAAAAAAAAAGTTCTCAATTCTCTCTTAACTTTAACCGTAGAGAGTAATTAACTACGATTATGGCTTCAACATTGATGTCCTTGCCAACTTGTTCACCTTTGCTAGTGAGCAAGGCCAGTGTCCCACAAAACGGCAATAGTAGTATTGCCCCTTGCCTGGCTACTTTCCCGAAAAGGCGGTATCGGCTTCCGGTGGTGAGAGCTCAGGGCGGCGGTGATGGCGGCAAGGACACGTCGGTGGACGTGCATGTCAATCAGGGCAGCAATAATCAAGGAAGTGGTGCAGTGGAAAAGAGGCCTCGAAGATTAGCCGTTGATATTGTACCTTTTGGTAAGTCTAATACATATTTGACACATGATATACTAGACGAATTAAGCTTATAAGTTATAACATATATATACATTTGGTAAAATTAATTACTTGTGTTTAGAATTAGTTTATTATTGTTGATTTAAAGGGAGAGAGAGAGAGAGAGAGAGAGAGAGAGAGAGAAAGAATTAGAAGAAAGAGAACCTAGCTTGGGCGTTCAAGTGGAAAGAGAAAAGGGAAAAAGCAAAAAAGCAAAAGGAACAAAGCCAACTTGTTATGATGGCAATTCCATAACCAATGTGTTTTGGAGCCAAAACTAGATCAAATGCCCAAAAATATTAAAGCTTGCATGTTAAAAAAAATAAATTATTTTGACAAATTTCAAATTTAAACCATATTAACACCTAAATTTTAGTAATTATTTCTGAATTTTGACCTAAAGTTAAAGTTGCCTTAAACCTTTATTCGTAATATTCTCTTTTATAAAATTTTGTTCCCTCGGACCAACAAAAATGTTTTACGTAATCAACTTTTTGTTGTACTCTCTAAGTGAAAAAATTACTTCCGTACGTTGATTCAATTCTTTCAACAAATTTGATCAAATGGTTAACAAATTTTTGGGCATAAAATTTTGCAGGACTATTGGACCCCATGTCCCCAATGAAAACAATGCGCCAAATGCTAGACACAATGGACCGTCTCATGGAGGACTCCTTGTCCTTCCCGGCGGTGCAACGCTCACCAACCGATCACGTCCGAGCTCCGTGGGAGATCAAAGACGACGAGCACGAAATCAAGATGCGGTTCGACATGCCGGGGCTCGACAAAGACGACGTCAAGGTCTTCGTGGAGGACGACATGCTCGTCATAAGAGGCGAGCACAAGAAAGAAGAGCAGCAACAACAAGAAGGCAAAGACCAGGACTCATGGTCCAGAAGGAGCTTTAGCTCCTACAACACCCGTCTCCGACTTCCCGACAACTGCGAGAAGGACAAGATCAAGGCCGAGCTCAAGAATGGCGTTCTCTACATCTCCATTCCCAAGACCAAAGTGGAACACAAGGTCATTGATGTTCACGTCCAGTGAAAGCTTCTAAATTTCTTGGCCCTTTATATATATGTATATATATATATATATCCCCTGTTTTGTCTATGTATGTGAAAAAAGAGCAAGTGTGTAAATGACAAATAGATATGGTTTTTCCGTTATGAAATGTAAATGAGTTGATAATAAGCTATTATTATTGAAGCTAAATTTACCCTTTTTTGAATTTTTATTTTTCCTCTGAGTAGATTACACTAGAAATATTATGAGACCATGTAAATTCCATGAACTATACAACATTTGTTCTTCTCTCAATACATAATTCAGTAATTCCTACATAACATCCTGAAATGATTCAAACTATGAACAAAGGCCTTCAACTCCTTCCGGGATCGATTCGAGATTCGGTTTCCAATACTCCGCGGAATGATGATCAGCAGTGGTGCACAAAGATGTCTTCTTCTCCGTCATCCCGGAAAGCAGTTCCTCGACCGAGATTTGCTCCGCTAAAAGGTCTTTGAGTTGTTGCTTTGTGATCACAATCTTAATTCTCTTGATACCGTCACTTGACCCGTCATTGGCAGGACTAAAACTCTGCTTATAACTCAAACATGGTAGCACATGGTACACTTTACCTATCTTTAGCTCATAATCATTCGGAAGACGCTCTGACTTCGCTTCTTTCGATACACCGATGCCATAGCCTCCGCCGCCTCCGCCGCTGCCGCCACGAGATAATCTCATCAACACATCTTTGACAAGAATTGGAGTTGTGAATGTCATAACCTTCCCATCGGTCTTCATAACTTTTACTACTTTTCCTCGCTTGGCATAAGAAGAACTACTTGATTTGGTGACACAAGAAGAGACCAAAGTTGTTTTGCAAATAGCACATGAAGCGTTTCCCATTTCTCTCACTATTGCAAGGAAAGAATTATCAGGCAAAAGTAAAACGATGGATAAAAATGTTATAATAAAGAAATAAGAGGGAATTGGGTTTTATAAAATTTTGTCAAAAAAGAAAAAAAAAACACAAAAACACAAAAACCAAAACAAAAATTGTCAAACACGCATGCAGAGAAAGGATGGTCGGTTGGTGGAAGGTGGCGAATTGGCATTGCTCATCATAGCCTTTAGAAGATAAATAAATTATTTATTTTAATACATAAATTATATACATTATTTATTGGTCTAATTTCACTAAAGAGTCACAAAAGCCCCAAACAAAGTTACTTGTCCACGTCCCTAGACTCCTATAACACTTCACTACGTATAGAGAATAGAGTTTATAGACTTGGGAAGATGACTATACAAGTGGTGCATCTATAATGTAGTAGGATAGGGCACTTCTTTTGACCACGAGATATAATGAGAATAGAGTTTATAGACTTGGGAAGATGACTTTACAAGTGGTGTATCTATAATGTGGTAGGATAGATATAGTGATCCTATAGTGCTATCTCCAATCTTCATGAACAGATTTAACGAAGAAATAAAGAATCTTTGATTTTTTTTTTTTTTTTTTTTTTTGGTAAAGCCTTTATGCTGAGTGCATACGAAATATCTTCTTCTTATAAGAAGGTTTTGGCCCTTTTTTTTTTTTTTTTTTTTTAAGTAATAGTTGCTAGTGTTACATCACTCTAGTGGGTTTGGTGATGTCAAAGAAGCATACCTAAGGGGGTCTAACTAATATTTTGTTTTTGGCCCCTCTGCTATCATGAAGGGTGAACATCAATTTAATAAGCCTAATTAAAATGGGTTTTAGGCAAATTAAAACCATAGTCCGATTAAAGTTTCATTAAGAGTTCGATCAATTATAGTCATAATTCAATAATAAATCCACACTAATCAATAAGATAACAAGATTCGTATTTCTTTTACTATTTTTTATGGCAACTAATGTTATGTTAGATTCTTTTTAACAAAACGTCACATAGGATAAAGAAAATTCAATATTTTTGACAATAAACAACTGCAGTCATAATCTAATAATGAATCCACACTAATCAGTAAGATAATAGGAATTGTATTTCTTTTGCCCTTTTGTTATGACACCTAATCCTATTACTCGTAACAATATGTCACATAAGATGAAGAAAAATCAATTGCATTTTCATTCTCATTCTTATTGCTGATATATGGTTAGAGGTTTTCATTGCTGATATTTCCAAGTCTTTCCCTGCTGTTTTTTTTTTTTTTTTTTTTTTCGAGAATGAAAAGGGGAAGTTTTTTCCGTACCTGCCAAGTTTTTAGTCTATTGACAAAAGAAAATATAATAGCTCCTCCTTTTCACTAAGTGCTCGTAGGTATAATGGGGCCTCCACTAAGTGAAAATCGTCATCAAAGAAAGTTTTTTATTTTTATTTTTAAAGGAGGGGGAAGAAACCACACGACAAAGATATCCCACTTCAACAAAAGTGCACCCCTAATAATGTATCAATTTAATTTAATCAAAAATTAGTTCTTATTGAAATAGTTGACTAACCCCAATTGTCCTTTGAACTTTTAAGTAAACACATCCAATGGAACCTAACCTCCATGCAAAACATATCATGGCCCTAGCTAGTTAGCCAGGGCCTTCCTATATATATGTGTGTGTGACAAAATCAAACCAATTTTCCATTTTTAATTAACTAATTAATATGATTTAAAACGCCATTTGTTTGCTTTGATTTCTTGGGTTAATGCCAAGGCTGTTTGTTCTTTAATCCACATTTCTTTTTTCTATATATATTGTTTAATATATGATATACTTGATCGACATGTCTAGGAAGTTTCCAACTCATTAGACATGTGTAACAAGAAAAAATTCCGTGAACTTTCACTACAAATATTTTTCTCAGTTTTTTTAAAATTTTTTTTTGGTCCAAAAAAAAAAAAAAAAAGGCGGCTCTTTGAAATGATTTTGGGATTTTTGGAAACCCTTTGGAGGCAATATTAACCTTTTGCTGCTCGTGGAAGGAAAAAAAGTTGAGCACAAAGTTACAAAATATGAATTTTGCCTGGTTGTCGGTCAAAGAGTCATATTATTGTTGGTGCGTCAAAAGTTGTAAGATGTTAGAAGTGTAGTTCGGCGTCCATCGGTTTGTAGAATAGTAGCCCGCCCTCTGTAAAAATATATACATTTTCTATCTTATATACATGTATATATATGTATTTATTATCTTTAGAAGTGTCCAAATTTGTCTGTTTTTAATGGTCATTGTTTTGTCACTCCTTACCGAGAATGCTTTATTGTTCTAGATTCAGTGAATATTTCCAAGCGTTGATTTTTATTTAACCTTCAATATTGCCTTATTCTTTTGACAACCAAATACTTTGTGCTCCCTTTGTCCTTGTTAACATTAATATTATATAGAAAAAAAAAATAGCATGAATATTCTTAATGAGGATATAAGTGTTCTTTTGTGGTGAGTTCACTTAAATAGATAACGAGAATCCAACAACTTGAAATGAAAAAATTTTAAACTGTAAAATCTATATTTGATCCTGTTATTTTCATTTTTTTTAATTATTATTTTAATATAATTTTGATCGATTTAACCTAGAAAAACATGCACTCAACCAAAAAAAAAAAAAATAAAATAAAATAAAACCATTCAATTATCGGTGTGCCATAAATGACAGGAATGTGATGAAATAGATATATAAGAGTTCTGTATATTTTCATTTTTCTGTCATTTATCATTGGAAGGTGATGAAATTATATTCGATGAACTAACGAGATATCTCGTTTTTATATACTAATATAGGAAGGTAGCCGTTAGTGACGAAAGTATTTTTTTATCTTGTACTTTTTTAAACAAAAATTTCATCTGAAATATTTTAAGTATAATGAACAATATTACAACACAAAAATTCAAAATTTTCTAATTGTTTATATTTGAGTTGAAAGATGTATAGCATTTGCACATCCAAGAATAGAGAGAATACTTATGTAAACAATTAGAAAATAACAGCATAAATTTGCAACCAACCTATAACGATTTTTCAAATTAAAAAAATAACATCATAAACTATTTTTTACAAGAATAGTGTAAACCTATTAGAAAGTTGTTTAATTTACCTTAAAAAATGAAAGTTATAATATTCAATATAAAATGATGGTTATTAACCAAAATTAAAAACTTGATACTATACATAATGTTGGTTGAAATTAAAGAAAAAAGGTCTTGAGTAATTATTGCATCTATGTATAGAGTATAGAGAAAGTTTAATTATTTATGGCAGTAAAGAAAGAAGAGAGAGAGAGAGAGAGAGAGAGAGAGAGAGAGAAGGAGCCCGAATTCAATCGTCACTTGTCATTGTAAGCATCCGATCCTAAACGACTTTTTTTAGGAACAAAAACGACTTTATCTTTTAAACGTGTCGTTAAATTATCGTGTCAAATTTCCAGGAAGAGAACGACGTCCTTTTCTAATATCTATTGTTCCAGGGAAAGCGAGATGTCGTTTTACTTATGAGAATAAAAGACGTCATTTAGATTTCTTTTCGTTTGACTAGAAAAAAATATATATAAATGCATAATAAAAACGACGTACCATTCAACGAGGGAGACATGAGGTGGTTTTTATGGTAGGAAAATAAACGACATGTTCTTTTGATATCTTCCGTCAGAAAATGTAAACATGTCGTTCAGTGGAAATCACAAACGACATGTCATTTTTCTGTGGACTACATAGGACATGTTTTATGTTTCTTCAGTGCAAAGCCCAAAGGCGCTGTAGTTTATGTTTCGGTTCAACGACATGTCGTTAGTTTTCTGAACAGAAATCAAGATGTTGTCTAAAATCTGAAGTTTTTTTTTTTCTGATTTTTTTTTTCTTTTGACGAAAGGGAAAATGACACGTCTTGCATAATAATATTCCCATTTTTCATGTTAAACGTCTGAAACTTTTTGTTTCTCGTCGGAAACCGTGAAACGCAACATAACACGTATTTATCTTTACTGTCGTTTTCCATGAGAATCCAAATAAGAGCCTTTGAATCTCTTTTCCTTAAATAATAACAGCTAATAACTACAGAGAATTCTAGAAACAAAAAGTAGCTAATTTAATTAGATCAATTCAAGAAGAAAACTACAACCATGCGTTAGGTATCTAGATCTAAATTATTATTTCTTTCGCTCTGGATTCTGAAATATTTGGTAAATATTTTAAAATTATGTATTTCAATTGAGCCAACAGCAATTGGTAACTTCTCGATAAACAAATAGGTAAATAAATAAAAACTTTCCTTTATAAGAATCTATCGAAACAAAAACAGAAAATACTCCCCTTTCTTGCAATGTTTCAAAAAAAAAAAAGTTACTTTCCTATCTTAAACAAATTGTAAATTCTTAAATCGCAACATTTAAGGAAAAAAAATCGAAATAGCATCATTTATTGACGGAGAAAATAGAATAAGATATCAAATTCGTGTTTCTCGTACTTTTTAATTAATACTAATATAAGATAGCATAAGAAATGATACTTTCTAATTAATACTAATATAAGATAGCATAAGAAATGAAAAACATCTGTTCAGTCCTCTTAAATCAATTCACTAATCAACTTACAAATATTGACGTTAACATTAATGTTGGGGATGGTCCAATATAGTATTTACTTTATACAAGAATTCCTATTATAAATAAAAGTTGTGAAAGATATTAGAAACGGACGAATAAAAGAAAAATAGAGAGTTGAATACAGCTAAGGCACCTTATCTTTTGGACCCATTAAAGAGTCTGAAACGCAAACGTTAAAAACTGAAATCAAGTCGTTTGAGTTTTTTTTTTTTTTTCTTTATTTTTTTATTTCTCATCATAGCATATCGTCTTGAGTTGTGCCAACTACAACTTCCACTTTTTCTTCTCTCTCATTTTTTTTTTTCTTTTTTTTTCTTCCTAATCTTTAGGTCGTATTTTTTGCCATGAAATTTTTTATTTCTCTTTTCTTTTCTTCCCCTTCTTAATCCCTTTAAGGGAAACAAAATTAAATTCAATAACATTTATTTTATAATAAATGCATATCATTAAACCCTTATTTAGTGTTTTACCCTTTTATTTTTTCCCCTCTTGTCGTTTCCCCTTCTTCTTCTTTTTTTTTTTCCTTTTTTCAAAGGACTTTAACAATAGCACTGATTATTAGTTTTCTCGTAGAGGGTATCTTTGTTGTGGAATCTGAGGCCAAACGTTACTACTGAAATCTAGTAGGTTTGGTAGAACCAAAATAAACAATAGGAAAAAAAAAATAAAAGAAAAAAGTTGATTTGATTGATTGATTCCTTCCTCTTCCTTGTTCACTCTCTTTTTGCCCAGCTCTAGTTTATTCTTTTATCCTTTTTGTTTTAATTTTGTGTTTAAGCCTTAATTAATCAAGTGTTCTAAAATATAAACAAATATATATATATATATATATGTGTATATATTTATGTACTTGGATGTCTAAAGAAAGGGCAGACAAGCAGATGGGTTCAAATTCAGCAGCGGAAAGTGGCTCACAATTTGGAAACGACACAACACACACGAAGATCTTCGTGGGAGGGTTGGCTTGGGCCACTCAAAGAGACTCCATCAGACGCTACTTTGAGCAGTTTGGTCAGATCCTTGAAGCTGTTGTCATCTCTGATAAACGCACCGGACGATCCAAAGGCTATGGCTTTGTATTCATAATTCCACCACCCCTTTTCTTCTCTTCATGATATATTCGTCATTCTATATAAACATCATATATCAATATTTATTTACATATATATATATATATTTGTACTTATATATGCTATATCTATAGGTGACGTTTAAGGATCCAGATTCAGCAACAAAAGCTTGCCAAAATCCTTACCCTGTGATCGATGGAAGGAGGACTAATTGCAATCTTGCTGCCTTTGGTGCACAGAGAAACCGTCCCACCACTCCTCATCAACGTGGTAAGAACTTTTGTCCGAAATACTAACACCTATTGATTTCTATCACCATCATTTAAAATTGTTACTTAGTATTATTTTAGTGTATCTTTTATTGTATGTGAAAAATAAGTGTCGATACTACTCCTTTTTATTATTATTATTTTTTTTTTTTTATAATCATGTATATCATCTTTGAGAAGTAAAGATGTAGGGTTTGGGACGTTGAGAGAATCATCAACAACTAGGGCATTGGCTTCTAGTTCTACGAACAATGGAGACTCTACTTATTTCTACCAACATATTCCGCAATACGCTTTACCTTATTCGGCTTACGGGTAAATCAAAATTTAACATCAAGTCCTAGGATTTTGTATGTTATTTGCTCTTCAGAAATTTGTCTAAACATACAATTTTGCTCAATTGGAATTTAATTAGGTACCCATGTTACCCGCAAGAAATGTTTGCAGTGGTGAGTATTTTATTCACTTATTTTCATATGGAATATATATAATTAGGTGCTTGGAATTGAGTAATAAAGTGGGGGATTTTTTTATTTATTTTTTTTTTTTTGGGTGCAGAACTATTACAATGCCTATGGTGGGCAAGACTTTCCTGGTCACTATGTTTTTGGGTCTCCAAATGAAGTCTATTTTGGTTGCCACCCTATGTTTGCATTGCCAGGAGATGAAAGCAGCCCAAGGACCAACCCCAAATCCACAGAAAACCCATTTCATCTTCATGTGTCTCAGCAATATAGGACTGAAACTGGTATGGTAAATGCCAATCAAAATATGCATTTGTCACACCAAATTTTGTGCAAAGCCCTCGGAGACACCACCGACGCTCAGCACCACATGTTAACAGAAAATGTGCTTCAAAAACACGTGATCCACAAAAAGGATCCCATTTTTATCGATAGTGAAAGTTGTGGTGCTCAGCATCGGCAGTGCTGTTTCAAGCATTTTATTTGTTTAACAATTGAATATTTTGTGACAAGCTTGTTGTTGGTGTTTTGAAATGGAAGGACCAAACACAGTGACAATGGCTGCTGCAGCATCAGAGCCTGCCGGAACAAGTGCTTATGACCAGAAATCTGTGGCTTAATTTTTGTGAGAGGACGAGGAAGTACTTCTAATTTCCTTGCGAAGAGTCCCAAAAGAGGAGTCAAACTGTCAAAAAAACTCGTATACTCGAATAGTTTATAGGGAGATCAGTATTTTGACTGTCTCACTGATTGCACAAGACATTACATTCGTTATTAATCGAAAACATCTTGTATATTTTACCCTTTTTTCAAGACATTTTTATGCAACCAATTAGGTAAAGTTTTACCTCAATTTTCTCTTATCTCTTGGAATTTTCTTCCTTTACGGTATGAAAAATATCTTACCAGAAGCCTTTATACTGTAAGTCTTTGTTTGGTTTTACATTTTTTTTATTTTTTGTTTTTCACTTTTTAATCTGTTTTTTTTTTTTTTTTAAACCTAAGTTTCAAAAGGTTGACCACCAATAGAGAGGGCCCTAATTAAGCTCCAATAGTTTATTAATATTTGGGTTGTTGTTGCTTATGGTCGGCCTTTCAATTGTTGTTGTGAATTTGTGATGTGGAGAAACGGATACTAATTACACATGGCGTTCATAATTAAAGCACAAAGCCAGCGATAGATCCCCTAACTAATCTAGAACGACAAAAGACAAACAAAGAAAACACTGCTTTTCACTAGTGCATTTGTGCATTGGCGATCCAAAATCATTATTCTTATTATTTTTGTTTTTGTCCTGTACTTCTTCTACTTATTTTATTAATTTACTTTTAAAAAAGCAAGGCCCTTTTTCCGTGATTAGAATTACGAAAGCTCTTGTTTAAGCACCTGATGATAAAACGAAAAGACATTACAATCACCAAGCTTATACAATCTGCGCGTGCTATGTATATCTATATCTATCTCTAACTACATTAAAATAATAAAGTTTTCTAAATATACTATTCACGTTAAGTTGTTTTGTCTTTACGCAAATTTTTTTTTATTGATTTGTTACTTTCTTTTATTTTTTCCCATAACTTTTTCTAATTTTTTTCTTTTTTTTATTCTCTTATTTTTTGTTTCCATAAAAATCTTTTTTAGTGGATTTACTTTCTTCATCAAATTTATCCGTGTAAAAATATATTTTTAAATATGTTTACTTTCAATTTTTTTTATAGCGTAACATATGCATCAAAAAATATAAGTATCATTAAAAACTTTAAAATTTATATTTTTATAAAAATATTCAAAAATTTTAATACGTATATGCTTAAATATATATATATCAACAAGCTTCTACAATGCATATATATATATATATATATCTTTATTTAAAAATTAAAGCTTTTTTTGACATTTGAATTTTTTATTTCAAATCTACAAACCAAACACTCTTTGCATTTTTTGCACCGTCCAAAAAGAAGAAGAAGAAGAAGAAGAAGAAGAAGAAAACAGCAAATGCGAGAAAAAAAAAATGCAAACATAATTGTTTCCCTCAAAGTTGCAAACTAATGCGAAAAAGTATCGACGGCTGTAACCTCTTTCTTTGTTTTCCTTGGTAAAAATTTAGAATTGACCACTAGGAAAACCATAAGGGAAAAACACAACCAAAGAAAAGAAGTCAAGAAACTGGTGTCTATCTTTGAGTTGAAAGTCCAAGATGAGAAATTTTCAAATTTTGACCCAGTAAATGCCCAAAACCCTGTAATTTACGATATTCCAAGTTTTTTTTTTTTTTTTTTGTTTTTGGTATTCATAATATATATGCGCTTGTGTACATATATATATACATATATATATATATATATATTTAAAACACATATACTTAACAAAAACTTGATCAAGACCATCCAAAATTGCACAGAATAGGTAGGGCATTTCCTTGTTTTGTACCTGACCAAAGAATTGTCCAAGATATATATAACAAGATCTTAAAATTGTTTTACGAACCAGATAATTATTTAGGGAAAAGAGAAAAACACAGATAGCTAACAGCACACAGCAAACAGCATCAAGGCATTAAGAATGATGACAACAAAATAAACAAGAAGACAACCATGAACATGATACACAAACTTGGCAAAGAGGTTCCTCATAAGAATTTTCGGTTGTTAGCAACATCCGAACAGCTATCGTGTTTTCGGTCACCATCCTCCGATGATTCATCCATCATATTAAAAAAAATAAAAAAAAAACTGCATCATAAATTAAACGATTCAGCACCTCAAAATTCCATCCACCTCTACAAAGCTAAACAGATAAACCCATAAAATTACCCTCCACACGTAACGGCGAAACCAGGCGAAACTTCAGAGGACAAAAGCACGGATAAACACCACAGGAACCTAAAGAGATTCTGTATCTATGTGTATATATATATATATATATATATCAGTGGTAAATTAGTCCAGGAAACATGCTAGGGTGGCGGTTGGTTCAGTGCATCATAGGGCGAGGAGAACGAGGCCGAACAGGCGTCTTCGACGGGCTTACCCTACATAGGCATTACAAATAAGTTTTGGGAAATGAGACAAAAAGGGGACAAAGACGAGATAGAACTCGAATAGAAAGAGCCTCGAGTACTAACCTTATTGGCAGAGTTCCAAGAACAACACCACTACAGTTAAGAGCTGCAATTGCACTTTCGGCCTGCAATATTTGAAGATACAGGATAAGAGATGGTGTACCATCTGCACTAATTAAGACAAATTCCAATTCTTTCCAAGCATTATTAGACACGGAACGACTATTGCTACTACACCCCCCGCAGGAGAATAGTGACATTTACAGAAGTATCATAACAAAGAAGAAGAAACCCTAGCACATCCACGAAGATGGTTAAAAGTAGTCTAGGAACTTAATAATACAACATCCTTTATCTTTAGTAACTTGTTTCTTAGGAAAGAAGAAAAAAGAAAAAACCAGACTATGTACTGGTCGTAACAATGAAAATACGAGGAGGGCACAAGAAAATATCAGCGGCGGACCTTTTCCAAATGGCTTCGCCAGTATAATGTTCGTAGATTTTAGAAAACAAGCAAAAGGTGTTGCACTTTTTAGCAGTAAAGTGAATCCAGAGGGATAGCAGAGAGGGATGTTTCTCAGAATAGAGAGGAAATAAATACACTACTTAGAAAAATAACACATAGCTGTACATGAAATCATGAGCAGATGACTGAGAAGAGACCCTTTTTGTGCGTCATTTGTCAACGAAGACAGAAAGAGAGGGAATCCAATCGAGAAAAAATTGAAACGAAGGAACGTGTTCGCACTTAAATTAAATGAGTATAAATCCCTAAACCCAGCTGATCAAGCATTGTTATCCTCTAGATACCCTATACACCACTTGGGTCGGGATTAGGTCAATAAGCTAAGCAAGGAGATAAGCTTAAATCTCTGGAAACTAATTGTTAATCTGGTTATAAGGAAAAAATAAAACTTGTTTAAATTAAATATAGATGGGATGTACAATACGAAAAGTAGCATCTTAAGTATAAGAGGACGGTTGGTAATCTGAAATGCCAAATAAAGTTCTTTAAGTTTTGCAATGAACCATACTGACAAAGCGTATCCTGCATTTAAATCCAATCTACAACAGATTGGATATAACACAACCGGTATAGTTAATTCAAACAGTTAAGACTTTTAATGCTTAGTAAAGACCGTATAACCATCATTAAATTTTCTATCTTTTTTAAATTTCTCCAGTAATTATGTATCAAGATAAAACGTATATAACCGATAAATATGGTATAATAACAAACCACCAGAGAATCATTTCATCCACCCCATATTTTGGATTTCAGAAACAAGCAAATACCATAAACTTCATTATACACCGAAAAAACAATAATAAATAGATAAATAAGCCGTGTCACATAAAATGTTGAGCTCAAATGAGTGCCAAAGAGAGCAACGTGCAGACATCAGGGTACAACATATAATTACCATCGTGAATTCAACAAAAGCGATACGAGTAGAATGATGGTAGTCTCCAAGTAGCCTCAGGCGTTGAACCTACACAGGGAAATATCATACAATGAGATATATATATAATATATATATGTCTGATCATAAGAGCAAGCAGCAAACAAACTGTCGGGAAAAACTGCATACCTCTCCACAGAGTGATTCAAAGAAAAGTTTGACATCTGCTTGAGTAACCTACACCGGATAAGCGTATAAATTAGGACTAAATGAACCAGCTAAGGCCACATTTCGTAAACCTAGCGGTGATTTAAAGCTATACCATCTTGTCAATATTTGTACAGTAAATGGTTCTCGAGCACATCTCCCGTTCGTCGTCAGACTGAATGTCATGGTAAGAAAGCCACAATGTAATATCAGCACATATCTTATACTTTGAAAGCGTTTTGACGATCCTGACAGAAACAAGAGCTCACCCTCGGCAAAAATGTTGGGTTAACAGGTGCTATTGCAGTTTTGGAAGGCAGAACTCTCACAGGGTAATACCCGAGCATGGTTCCAGACAGAGTCAAAGCAGCCCTTGCACCTTCTGTAAAAACATAACCACCAATTCCGCATCACAATAGATAAAAGAAAAACAGCAATGACTATGAAGCCGGCAGTATTCGCTAATACCTTCATCAGTGAACTCGACAAAAGCAAAACGAAGGATAGAGTTTGGATCACCGCAAACGCGACAATCAACCACCTTTTCACAGAACAAAAGACACAAGTCAGAAGCAAAATCCACCATTATCCCTACATTGAGTACAGCTTTTCAAAATTCAAAACATGTTACCTGTCCACAGCCGAGAAAGAGCGCAGCAAGGTTCTCTTCAGTGACCTAATGTGCAAAACAAAGACAAACAAGTATCCGAAAAATCAATCCAACTGCAAATAAACAACCCAAAACTGAAAAGTTACGACACCACAAGCCAAAAGATAACTCAAACCTGTTGATCAATGTCTGAAACATAGACAGTCCTCCTGATCATAGCCTCTCGTTGCGCTGGACTCAACTTGTAATAGTTCCTTCTCTTTCCTTGAATATAGCTATTCTTCTAAACGAAAACGAAAACGAAAACAAAATTATCAAACATTGTAACCACACAAGTAATCAAATAGGAAAACTTCGAAGTCACTTTCTTCTCCACCATTTTCTCAGAAACCAAACAATCCAACAAAAAAAAAAAAAGGAAACCTTTCTAGAAATAAGGCCATTAGCATTGGCAGAGTTATTAACGGGGAGCGAGAAATTGCCAGCGTAGCCGAAGCCAGCACCACCAACAGGGTAGCCATGGACTTTGCCAAGAGAAGGAGGCACAAATTCCTCGGCCATGGGGTTGAGCTTCGACAGCAAGTCCTCCAAATCCCTCATGTCCTGCTTGAAACTCTCGTCTCCATTATTACCTCGCTCGTCGTCGCGGTGATCAAGCCCATAAATCTGCTCCTGGTTCTGGTTCTGGTTGCTGTTGTTATTGACCCCATTCGCTTCAACAACAACAAACCCATTTTGCATCTGACCCACTTGACAATTCTTCCTCTGATCGTCGCCGTCGCTGCCGATGGTCTTAGGCTGAAAATCGGCCTCGGAAGTCAAAACCCCTGAAGAATCGTTTCTGGGTTTTGGATTTTCGAGATCGTTTTCCTTCGATACCACCACTACAGTGTCGTCGAACTTTGGTGCATTTTCAGCAACCGCCATGATCGACACCGCCACCACCACCACAACGCAAAGAAAGAAAAAAACACCCCCTTTGTTTTTCCTATCAAAAAGATCGTCCCTTGTTTTTTTTTTTTTTCTCCCCCAGATTCCTCTGTGAAAGTCTAGTTTACACAATAATCGATCAGAAAAAAAAGAGGGGGGGGGGGGGGGGGGGGGGGGGGGTGTGCGTGGTGGGGAATCAATAAAGAAAATTAAAAAAGAAACATTTTATATCCAGATGAAACGATACCTGAATTATTTAAAGCAAACTCATTGAGGAAAAAGGCTCCACCAAACTGAAGAAGATCGCTTAGTACTAGAAAAGAAACTGGGCAAAACAAAAAAGACAACTTCTTAATTTATTTTAAACTATTTATTTATTTTAGTGATGAAAATAGAGGAGGAGGAGGAGGAAGAAGAAGAAGAAGAAGAAGAAGAAGAAAAAGGGTAATTGGGTTTGTGTGTGAACAGCCTTTGTGGACCTTCTTCACAACGTCCCAAAATGATGATGATGATATACTGCATTAGATATGAAGTGGAATACCCCATCAAACCCCTAACTCTTTTTCCCTTTCTTTCTTTTTCTTCTTTTTTTGGGGAATTTCTTTTTTCGGTTGGTAGTTAATTTACAAAATTGCCCATGATTTTGTTTATGGCCATGCATGTGTTTTATTTTATTCTAAAAAAATTGTGCTTTTTATCTTATTATTAAAATTTATGTTATTTCGGCCTGTTAATTGACCTTTTAACAGTATGATATGTGATTGTACACATTGAAAATTTAATAATGCAAGACATAGAGTTGCTCTTAATTATAAACAATATCGTTGAAAACTTAATTCAAGTATAGTTCTTACCATTAATTTCTCAATAGTTATATTAAGGATACAAGAAAATTGATTTTTTAAGCATTTTTAAGTAATATCTTAAATTTTTTTAAATTAGAAAAATTAACGTTTAAGTGAGTGCTTAGTCATTAATCGACTGGTTTTTTTTAACCCAAGAAATAATGAGAATTCTTTATCCCTCTTAAATTTAGTCATACAGGATTTCAATTAATGTCCTCTTAATTTGAGCCCCCTTAAATTATTGATTTACTCTAAAGATTTTATTTCAATTAAAATTAATTATTAATTATATACGAAGGATCCCGACTGAAGATCTGATATTGAATGGTTAAAGCGTGAAACTCATAACTTAGTAACAATAGGGTATTTATTCTTTTTCTTAAAAAAATTATTTAATTCGTTTTTAACAAAATGGCTTTCTAAAATTTAAAAGGGGTTTATCAAAAAACAATTAGAAAAGGAAAATGTTATCTTTTTATTTCGAGAAGTTTAATTTGGTAAAGTGTCAGTAGTTTTTGGATAGATTGGACTTTTTCTTTTCCAGGGATGGATTGGTCTATTTGGGACTTGGAAGTTTCGGAATTCGTGATTTGTGGGGAATAATTCGTATTCTCTTTCATTTACTACACGTTACTATTTTCAACGTTTTACTCCCTTTTTTATTTTTGAAAAACTAATTTCTTTGTGTTAAAAAAAAAATTAATTACTCTCTTTTTCTTTCTGTGCGAGGAAAAGATAAGAAGAACTTGTTGATTTTGGAAAACTGAAAGATTACTCTCAACCAAAATTAAAAATTAACCGTTTCAAAAAAAAAAATAATAATAATTTACAAAGCCCTTTAACCCATTATAATTAGCTAAAAGGCAAAGAAAAACATCATCATCTTTTTTTAATGCTATTAACAGCTCACATCTAAAATATTAAACATTTGGCAATATATTATACGTGTGTTGTTGAAAGAATCATCTTCGCATGGTTTTAATTTTAGCACATGGATAACATGGATGATATTAGGGCCTAGGAAAAATCTAGAAAGAGGAAAAAAAAAAAAAAAAAAAAATCCTGTACAACAAGAGAAATCCCAACACCAAAAAAAAAAAAAAAGGTAAAAGTTCAATCTGAGCAGCCAAACACGGCCACAGAATATTCTCACGCAATATACCTTCAAATTTGTTCAATAAATTTTACGGTACCGCATGAAAAGAAAATCATATGTAAGAATTTAAAATCAGAAGATTTTTATCTTATCTTTTTTTTTTTTAACTTGAAGAATAAAGATTTAAATTTTATATATTTAGATAAAATCAAATATAATATTATTATTAAATTATAAATATAATCATTTTATCTTGTTTATTATTATTTTAATAATTTGATTAATTTTTTAATAACTAATTCGTAAAAATACAAATTAAAACTTAAGTGAGACATACAAGAATATCCTCATAAGTTGTTTTCACTTAAAAAGTTTGTAATTTTTTTCATTTTTAATTTTAAAAAAATTCCTTTTTTTTTGAAAGTTTTAAATTAAATTTAACTTTAAAAACTTGGATTTTCACAAGATTACCACTATAGATTAATTTTTTTTTTTTTCCAAATTTAAACCTTTTAATTTCATGGTATTCACGACGATGTGTATGTTGATGATCATTGTGATGTAAGGACAAGAATCATCAACTTTTTTTTTTTTTTCCTCTCTTTCTTTTTGCTTAAAAAAAATCAACAACATTGTAAAAATGGTATAAACAAAAAGAAGGGGTTGCGTGTGAGCGTGCACATTGATTACTCCCTGAATTGATCACATCATCACGCCACGTGTTAATCAGAGATAACGTTACGATCGCAAAGTGATAGAGTTACGACGGCGGTCATTATCCGCAGCAGTGACAGACATCAGCACTTTATTATTTATTAATTTTTCAGCTTTCATTTTTTTTCAGAACGGGATCAGTTCGCCGTATCGTTCTCCCAAGTCTCGCTGCCTACTCGCTTGCGTAAACAGAATTACATTAACTCGCGTCCAGAGAGAGCCACGTGTTCATTTCTGGGTTACACGGCGTCCTTGTTGCCGTGGCCTTCTCACGGGTTGTCTTGCGTTTATTGGACAAGAAATATTTGGATATATATATAGAATACACTTTTGGACAAAGATAATGATGGAAACGAGCACACTTTCAATTTGGATAGTAGGTGCTAGGTGGTCAGCTTTTATTAAAAGAGAAAACATATATATATATATATATATATATATTCGTGGAATGACGGCCCGGATGAATATCATTTAGCCTATGTTTAGCGGTACGGTTATAATTAAAAATTTTAAATCAAGTGGATTAATTTTTAAAAATTAATTATAATTTTTATTAATTAAAAAAAATAAAATTAATATGAAAAATTTAAGTTTAAGTTGATTTATCAAATATATTATTAAAAATAATATTTTTAAAAATTAAGTTAAAAATATATATTTGGAGGAAAATATTTTAAAAAAGTATTGTAATATAAAAAATTATACAAAAATTTATAATATGTTAAAGAAAAAAATATAAAATAGATCTTATCTTGTCTGTTTTATTATGTATTTTGACATAAAATTTATATTATTTGATTTGAAATAAGAAAGTTATAGATTTTTAAAATTTAAGTTTTTTAAAAATAAAAAAAATAAAAAATTTGATGTAAAATTAAAATTTTAAAATCAAAGCGACAAAATATCATTTTTAGATAGGACCCAAATAACCCATTTTAAATAATTTTTTAATAACTGATTGAATTTTAAAAAATAATAAATTAATTAATTATTAATTAATTATAATTATTCATATATTTAATAATATTAATATATATTTTTATTGATTGATTATAATTAAACTTACAGTCAATTTTTTAAATAAAAATTTTGATTCAAATAAATATTTAAAACTATTATTTACTGAATTTTTCCTTAAAAAAGAAAATCAACGGAAACTTTTCCAACAAAAAGATGGATAATTCTTGGGAACTAAAAATATTTTTAAAGTTATGAGGATTTTCATATCAAGAAAAATATATTAGGCTTCATAAGCAAGATAATAACAAGATATAAAAGAAATTTATAATGTTAAAAAAAAAAACCATGAAAGGAGATGTTTTAGTGGACCAGGTGATCCTTTTTGTTTGTGTGATTTTATTTTCTTTTATTTGAGGGGAAAGATATTTCTTACTCAATTGAAATTAACATAAGAACTATACATCTGGTAAAAATACCAAGTTGAGTATTTCAAAATATCCATTACGATAAATAAACACAGCTTGTTCATTATTTTGATTGAAAACCAGAGAAGATTTCATTGTGCACTTTTTTTTTTTTAGGAACATTGAGAATTTTTTTTTTAATTGATGTACACTGCATACATAATTTCATAAGAAATATAAAATTAAGCTACACAAGATATAAAATTTTGGCTCTTTTAAAATATTCTTGCCTTTTAATATATGTTCTTTTATCTGATATGGTAGATAACACTTCGATAAGGGTGGCAATTTAGATATTGACGTACAAATTAGTCTTTTTAGAAAGTACAACCTCGTAAAGAAAAAAAAAAAAAAAAAACCATGCAAGTCATACAAAAACAAAACAAAATACAAAACCACAACTATATCAAGATTTTGAATGGAGAAAACTAATAATCATTATAAATCGAGATTTAAGTCAATATGTATCTTTAATTCTTTATTCATAATGAGAAGATAAAAACTAGAAATAGATGGAAAGAAAAGAAAAGAAAAAACAGTATTGGAGAGGGGGGGAAACGGTATTAAGATTACGTGAGAAGAATATGAAAAAAAATGGAAAGAGGAAAGAGAGTTAAGATTAGCTCTCGTAAGAAAAATAAAGATTATGTTATGAGAATATACCCTATTGTTATGGTATAATTTTAAACTATTTAGTTTTATGAATTTTCCTAAATAATCATTAAAACAAATATGATCAAAATATAAACTCATTTGTTGGAGAACTGTTACACCTTATCCACCTGATTCTCGGGGGAAGAAACAATATGCAGTGGAGTTATTTATTTTAGCCGGACCACCTCCAATGAAACAGATCACCCATTGATCTTCGTGGACCAGGATTGTATGATTAGACCCTGTCAAGATTTTAATTTTTAATTTCCCCTCAAATAGACAAAATGGTTTCTCCCCTCAAAATAAATAAATATATAAATAAATAAATAGGTAAATGGTCATGGTATCGCCACCTAAACAAACAAATAAATAATTATGTTTTCATTTACAAGGCGTTACCAATGATTGTGAGAGGACAGCCAATTAGGAACAATGATTAATGCACTAAACAGATAAAAACAAAGAAAAACTACACACAATATATGATATATTTG
This sequence comes from Ficus hispida, assembly GCA_025413025.1. Taxonomy (NCBI): domain Eukaryota; kingdom Viridiplantae; phylum Streptophyta; class Magnoliopsida; order Rosales; family Moraceae; genus Ficus; species Ficus hispida. The sequence continues at coordinate 18,985,278 of CM046364.1, forward strand.
TCCGCCTTTAGCAATCGTATTAATGCACATCAAATCATACATGAATAAACTCCCTAAAACTATCATATTAATTATTTGATTCATTTTTCAACGATTTTATCTATATTTAAAACAATTATGAATGGTACCTTAGAAAATTTTTACGTGTGTATAATAACTCATGTCAATACTCAATAATATAAAATGAGACGTTTTACGGTCTATGATTCTATATCTATTCAATACATCAGCAAATTACTGTCAAAGTTTGTCCTCCAAAAGGAATTTAAAAAAAAAAAAAAAAGTCAGAGGTTCGAATAGGAATTTAATAGCGTTCAAACTTTAAACACTGAACTAATAGTCAATTTTTCTCTACACGTCCGAGCCTCAGGAAGACTAACTTGTTGCTGTAGAAAAATTATGTAATTTGGTGTAAATTCAACGATATTAAGAGACTAATATGTTGACAACTTAAATAAACTGAAAATTTGCAGCCAAAAAAGAAAAAGAAGTTGAATTTTTTTTTTTTTTCTATTGAATCAAAATAAAATAATCAAAGGGTGATATTCTCAATGTAAAATATCACAATAGCATGTACATTGTATTGAATACAAGAGTGGGAATGGCTGCTGAACTTGGCTACTACTATTTGCCATTTAGGCTTATAATAGCATAGAAGCTAAGCTTGCTGTTTTCAGGTCTCCATCATGTATAGCTTTAATAGGCGCTATTAAGCTAAGGCTTCCCATATTTATTAAGGTCTCGGTTTTTGAGCGATTGCATATATAGTCTAATAGTATCATATGTGACTATATCAAAAAAATATAACACTTGAATCCATGATTTCTAACTAAAAACAAAAAAAAAAACAAAAAACAAAACAAAAACAAAAACAAAAACGACCAATTTGGAGTAATTATGAGTAATGAGATCATGTAATGTTATTAAATTAAACAAATAGAAATCAATACAATAAAACAAAAGATTTATTAATTACATCGTACTAGCACGTTAAATTTCTTTATTGATTTTTCTAAGATTAAAATTTTTATATTATCAGTAAGATATTTTTTGGTATCTTTTCAAATTCAGAAGTCCGAAACCAAAGCAAAAAAAAAATGGAAAAAGCCTGGCTGTGCCTTAAGCCCAGATTGCTTAAAATGGATGAATGCAAGTAGTGTTGCAGTGCTTTGCATTTGCTCCATCTTATTTGGCAACAAAATAAATAAACAAAATTGTAATTTTAATTGTCCTCAAGCCCCAAAATTACCTCTAGTTTCTCATATTCTCAGACTTGAGTGGCACTGAATTCCTTTAAAGTTTAAACTCAAAAACAAAACATTAAAAAAAATTAAAAGAAAAAAAAAAAAGGCAAAAAGGACCACGCTGATATGATGGAGAATAAAGCAACATAAGAGGAACGAGGAGCACTGGATTTCTTTGGTTTTGAGCCACGGAAAAATGCCACACGGCACCTGAAAATGCACCAAATCCCTATACATCAGACTATGAATTGTCAAAACCCTCAAATTTTAGCACTGAAATTTCTGCTGATTCCTCTTTCTTTATAGAAGCTATACAAGTTGAATTTGCGTGTAAGGATACACAAGCAAAACAATCAACTAATTAAATTTGTATTTGATTCACGGTTAAAAATGAAAATTTTAAATTTGAATTAGTTAATTTTTTAAAAATTAATAATAAAATATTATTGATTAAAAAAAGATAAAAATTAATATAAAAATATAATTTAATTGAACTTAAATTGGATGTCAAACAAAGCCTAAAAATAAAAAATAACAAAAAAGTCACATAACGGATATTGGACCTATCACATAGCAAACTGAGAAGAGAGAGAAAATGATATTATAGTATAAGAACAAAGCAATGCAAAAAAAAAAAAAAAAGATTAAATTTTTTTTTAAATTACCACGCATGTCATGTGAAGTAGGACGAAAAGGTACTGTAGAAAGTATTTTTCCTATTTTTATTATATAGTAAGAGATTATAATGTAGTAACAGAAAATAGATATAAAGTTATCTCGGATAATTTTATGAAATGACAATTATAATTTTTTTGATTTATTATTACAATAATCATTTAGTTTTATTATAATATTTTTTAATAATATTTATATGTTACACTGATCAGTTTTAAATAGTAACTTTTTTTTTGAGTGAATACCATTATAATATTCTAAATTAATAATTCAATGTAAATCAATTAGTAGTTATAAAATTTTAAAGCGATCGTCTCTCAACTCATCGTGGTCACCATTTATTGATAAAACGAAATCATTAATGCACCTTTCAAGTTCCAACAACCTCTATGCAGCTAAATTATATCATGTCATTAAGATAGTGGTGAGCTAAAAGCTTCAATTTTATTTTAATTTTTTGGGTGGGACAGGGGAGGAAACGTCAAGTTACATTTGTCTATTCATTTATAGGAGAGTTCCCACTAGCATATACTATTCCTTTTATATTATGTTTAAGTTTAACTTCAATTAAATCATATTTTTTCATCTAAAATTTTATCTTTTTTTTTTTCTAAAAAATTAATAAAATTTATTTATAATTTTTAAAATATTAATAAATTATAAATTAAAATTTCATCTTAACTAATATATCAAACAAAAACTTAATAATTTATGAAGGACAAACTAGTCCAGTGGGAACTAAGAACTTTCATATGTCACACGTGATTCACGTTTTAATAATGACTTTGACAAAATGCTTGTTGTTTTATTAGAAAAATTATTTTTTGTTATGATAAATAATGCAGTCTTGTTAATGGAAACCAGAGCAGTTGTGCAGTAATTTTATATATGCCAAATCAATTTATAAAAAATTCAACCCAAAAAAGAGAAAAGTACATTTATTATGCAATGTGTGGTTTATTTGTTTTTTTTTTTTTGTTTTTTTTTTCCTAATTAAAAACGTCATTTCATTATTGAAGAAGTTCATGAGGTATTTCAAGCAAAAAATAAATAATAAAAAATCATGAGGTATATCCCGTAACATGTTAAGATTTTACCATAATAAAGAAATTACTGTACATCCATCAATCTAATCAGAAGGAACTAATCTAGTTTTGAAGGATACTTAATTAGCATCATAAACTGAAATTACACTTTTTTATTGAGATAAATATTACAAAGTACAACACTTGAGATGTTTATAATATGACAGCCTGGCTAGTGTAGCATATATACAACGTGTGAGGATTTGGTCTCTCACACCAAAGGCACCTTAAAAAATACAAAGAAAATAATTATCAATAACAAAAAACAAAAACAAAGAAGACAGTTAAATTGAGTCCATCATCCAGCTACTTTTGTTTCTTTGCTTCTTCCTTTTTTTCTTTTTCTTTTTCTTTTCTTTTCTTTTTTTTTTTTTGCAGATCCGTCATCAAACTATTGATGAATTCATTTTTTATCCCCCAAGAATACGATAACATCCTGCTTTTTCCTTTTCTTGCAAAAGGGTAATAAAAATATTTCTAATCCCCATTTAGTAATCTGGCATCAACTAATGCCATCCATTCTTTACCAAGGATACTGGGCTTAGACAAGTTTTCGAGTCGCTTCAAACAAGGATAGGAAAACCATTCAGCTTACACTGGAGATGCAGAAAGCAGAAACTCTGGTTGTAGTCTTTGTAGCAGTATCCCACAAAACGGACATAGGGGTTTCGAAGATACATTTGAGTCGGATGATTCGGTTGAAGACTTGAAGTCTAAAGGATATCCAGGCAATGCGAAAAGAGTCTCAGGTGCTAGTCTGTAAACCCGTCTGTGACAACACGTACAAAACCATACCGGAGTAGTCGGGCAGAGCTCCATAGAAACAGCACATCGAGCTAGTTTGTGGGCCTGACCAACACCTTGGCAAAAGGCAACTTCTGGAGATTCAAACGGGACTGAGGCTGAGCAGTAGCAACAGTGCTCTGTGGCTACATATTCACTTGCTCGAAGCCTGTTCATAAGAGAAAAGTATAAATTATTATGAGTTAAGGAGAGCGTAAGTGAGGATTGTTCCATGTCAAGGCCTGCGAAGTAACGAATATTCTGAAATTTGAATGCTGCTATCAATGCAACATAATTATGACGGAATTAAGTTAAAGAATATATCTGTTTACCTCTTCTCATGCTTCCGAACCTCGGATGAAAGGACTCTTAGCTGACCCTGTAAATAATCATGATTAAGGGCAACCCATCGCTCCATTTGTGCTAACCCAACTGGAAACCAGTTTCCGGACCGATCAGAAGCTGTGGTTGAATGGGGCATGAGACTAGTGCAAGCAGAGAAACTCAGACATACAAGCCTCTCACGGAGTTCCCTTTCACTGCTCAAAAGTAGCTTGATCCACATAATTAGTTTCTCTTCTGAACAATCTAATTCTTCCAAGTTCTGCAATTTGTTGTTGATTTGATTAGGTTTCATCTCTGATAGTACTACCCGTCTACAGATAACATTCAGGAGGTGTAGCTGGCGAGAGGAAACTTTTGAGAGAATCTTCGAAACATGCGTTAAAACCTTTTCAACCGAAAGGTCCACAGGAGATCCAACGTATGAAAGTGAAAGCCACTTGACCAGTATATTTTCTACATACTCTGCAGCAGAACGCTTGAAAGCCAATAAGGCTGCTACGACATCCCAGACAACCAGAGGCTTGTCCTGATATTCATACTGTTTTAAAGACCATAATACATTGACCTCCCAAGAAACCAATTCCTTTACAGGAACGCCAGGAATGGTAAAATTTGAGGACTCATTTGTCGAAATATGTACTTCTTGTGCACCAATCCAATAGTATTCAACAGCAGCCTTTTGAGTCCTGGGAATGTTTCCAACAAATAATTTTAGGTGAGTAAGATGGACACTAATTTATTTTCACTTATGGATGTTGTGATTGTTACTTTGGTTTTTATCTTTCCTCATCATGGTCATGGGGAGTAAACAAGATTCTTCCTCAAGCACTATTTATTTTCCTGCAGTCGAGATCAAGGATTTTCTGACTTGCTTTAAGTTGAACTTGCATTCTTTTGAATTTTTTTCCTCTGCCATTTATTCTTGCAATGCTCACACAACACACAAGTGAATAAGAGCTAATCAGAGTTTTATCTTCTTTTCTATTCCATTTCCTGAAACAAGATATAAAGTTCTAAACTTGGCCGATAGTGTTTCAGTTTGATTTATTACAATCTTTTGCCCTTTACTCTCCTTCCCCTTCTAGCTGATCCTTCAGGATAAGTTCCTATTTTTCTGCGATAATGTTTTAACCATTGACAAATTTTACAAATAGACTACAGCTTTGTTAAGCATTTGAAAGGAAAAATTATTTCACCTTCTCTGGTACATTGGATCCAATAAATCTTCATCATAATTGCGAACCTACAAGGTTCAAGAACAAACATTTTAGTTGTTTTTACAAATTTTAAACATAGTTAAGTAGTTCATAATACAATGGAAACTACAGATAACGATAAACTAAAATGTCCCTATAACTGACATTAGTAAGATTAGCATTTAGCCATTTTCCATGTAGTTGTCTCACGTATAGAAGATTAGATTATTAGAAATTTTGGGTAAATATGATGCCATACCATAGCAATCACAAGATTTCCGGGAGAGACTGCAAGACCATAGCATGATCCATATGCATCCGGAAGCTGCAAAGATGTTCACATTTTGCAAACTTAAAATAAAGCATCTTCAGAAGAAAAAGGAAATATATATAACAGTACTAACATACTTCAGTTGAGCTTCTCAGACGAGGAGTGTTTGAAGGAATTGGTGCTTCAGAGAGGATATTTTCACTCAAAATCCAATTCCTTATATAGTTGTCCTAATGGCATTTGAAAATTGAAACAAGTGGTTATCAATTAAGAACAAACGAAGAGATAGAATCCAAGAAACCAAGAACAAGAGAGTACGTACAAATATAAACAAAAATTTTGAATTATTTCTAGCAACTAACTACCTGGCTGCAGCTGAACAAAGAATGCCCATCGAAAGCCCATGCTAAACCTGTAATCTGGTAATTTTAAAATACGTTAATCAAATGTATCAGAAAAATTTTTGGATCAATAAAAATAAACTTACAACATGGTCATGGGCATTGTATGAGCCAAATTTATCAAATCTGCTATCAGATATGTCACAATTCCACACTTGAAAAGATCCGGATCCTTTTCCAACTGCCAAGAGCATTTTGTTTGGGGACTGAGCAGGTACAGTAAGTGAAATTACTGAAACTGGGACAATATCTTTAGTTACAACCTATTAAGAAGATCATAAATCAAAATTTTAAGAACAAAAAGATTTGCATAAAGAAGCACTTGAACGTAGTAAAAGCCACATTACCTCCTTCAACAACGAAAAATAGGCGTGGTTAGCTTCGTTTGACTTCAGCAGTTGGTCATTGTAAGCCAGCCAGATCTTGACACTAAGAAGATAAGGAAAAACAAAATGAACATGAGAATTAAGAAATACTACCGAACTAAGGACAATAACAAGTGTAATAAAGGATATATGATACAAAGGTCCGATTACATTAATCTTTACTATGGCGCAACAAATAATGTAATGCCAAGGAAAATCACATGAAAAATTAAGAATAAAAATAAAAAACATGGCACTATTCGAATGATAAAGCTTGTATAATACCAAAAGATGAAATCTTTGACCGCGTAAAATTTCACATACCAGAAAAAACTGTAACAGTGAAATGCACCCAACTCACCTCCCATCAGAACTCCCTGTCGCCAATAAAATCCGAGGATTGGAACAATCGGCATCAAGCAACGCCCAACCAATTGCTGTAACCCATGAAGCATGTGCCTGCAGGAGCCCCACAATCAATGCATTTGTTGGATCTCCAATGAGCTCAACAGAATAGCATTCTGGTACAGAAACTCTCCAGAATGAGATTTCACCAGACTTCCCACCAACAGCAAGTAAAGATATGGATGAACCATTCTGAGGAATAGAACAAGCTTGAGGCGACAACTGCAGCACTGGTGACCAGGCAACTACAAGTGACGATAGCATCACATTACGAGCTACATATCTATCTACACTGATGAGCGGGATTTTGCAATTTTCTGTTGTGTTCTTGAAAGCATTTGCATTGGATGTAGATGCAGAAACAATCTGCTTTGGCCTGTTTTTTTTCACTTGGCCAATATCAGTCTCAAGCACCCGAAAAAAGTTAAGAAACAACAAATTGGAAATGAATGTGTGTTTTGCAATTGAAGCCATATAAAAACTACCCATTCAAGGATACATCCTTTCTTCTTCGCTTACTTTCCTTTCTCGGGACAAAATCCGAGTCCTCATCGGTACATCTATTTTGTGTTTCTTGCTCCTGGTAAAATGAGAAGAGTAACGAAGACCATCAGCATAAAATCATTGGAGATACTGCTTTCCAAGTCGATAACAAAAGATAAAACTTACAGTTGCATCACAATCTTTGGAGGGACAAGCTTCCAACTCCCCGAAACTAATAGTTTCAAGATAATCAAAAAGCCTAGTTGATACATCTATTACCTAAACAAATATCAGAAAAAGTTTAGAACAACAAGCATAGTATGAATTTTACTAACTTGTTTCCGTTTCGGCACTCGAAAATCTTCGATCTTGTGCACAATGTACATTTACCTCAATCCATTCGGCACAGAAATCGCTAAATGGTTGACGATAAAGCTTCACCCGCCCTTCGGTGGTGCAAACAGCCAGTAAACACCTGTGCCAATTTTCCAAATTACAAAGGCAATAAACTACATTGAAGATGATCTAATAACGTGAATTAAATGAAAAATTACACCAAAAAAAAAAAAAAAACCAGAACTGACCCTGCGTTAGGAGCCAGTCCAAGCGGAGACCATGAAATTGATCGAACACAGGGCCGGGGGTCCCGAGATAAACAGGTCGGAAGCAAATTGGCCGAGACCAAATCTGGAACGAAATTGTTTATATGCATATAAATATATGTATATATATATGTGTGTGTGTAAGGTTAAAAAATTGGGAACTTCAAATAAAGATCGAGAAAAGCACCAGTTCTTTCGACGACGCCGATCGGAAAAGGCTCACCGGTTTGGATCGTAATAAGGCCTCGCGGACCGAGAGGCAATGCCGGATTCTGGAGAGCAAAATGGAGAACGAGAGACGTGAATATCGATAACGGAAAAGGAAAAGGAAAATGAAAATCAGAGAGAACTGAAATTGGAAGTACGAACGAGAATGGTGACGAGGTGGCCGGAGGCGACGGCGATGAGGTTGTCGTCGGACCAGGAGACGGCGGCGGGGTGCGACGCAGCGGCCACGAGCGCGGCCGCCTGGAAGCGCGAAGCCATTTGGCCGTTGGAGTTGGCCTGGAATTTGGGAATTGGAGGGAAAAAGTTTATGAAAGAACCCAAAAATAAAAAAAAAAGGGCGGTGGAGAGGTGAAGAAGATCCTGGGATCGAATCTAAGCTGGTTTCGAGTTAAGTTCGAGTCGAACCCTACTTCGAGTCTCGACGTTACCGGAACTATATTTTATTTTATTCATTTTTCTTTGGTCTATCAAATTATTATTATTATTTTTGAATTAACAAATTATTATTTTTAAGCTTTTTTCTTTTTTGGAGATTATTTTGATTTTATAAAGTTTAGTATGATGAAGGTGAAATTCTCTAAACAAGATTAATTCGTATAATCTTAAAAAAGTTTAGGGATTGATGAATTAAGAAAAAAATTCGGGGATCAATCATTATTATCAAATTATATACTTTTTTTTGTTGTATTTGTCTACTTGACACACGGTTAAGAAAATAAAAAATGTTAAGAAACATCAATAATGTTCATTGTCACACAATGTGATGTCAATACGGGTGCAAATACGACAAAAAATTTTTTTGTATAATTTGACATTCCGAATTTTTTTTCTTGATTCATCAATCCCTGAACTTTTTTAAGATTGTGTGAATTAATCCTTTTTAGTGATGGAAGTTAGGGCCGCACAAAACTCGGCCCGCACCCGCATTTTGCCCACCCCGTCCTACACTGCCCGCCCTCTGTAGGTCCACGTTAGCAACCCACCCATTGGCGGGTTCAACCCGTTTGCCCATATACTCAAGTGGGCAGGTGACGGATTATGTCTTCACTCTTCGGGTTGACCCGCCCCGTCCCGCCCCGCCCTGAGTAATCAAATAGAGAGAGGAGTTTGTTGTCTTTCAGTCTTCATATTTCCCTTCTTTTGTTATTTCTTGTGTATTGTTTCATCTACCAAAGCAACAAAGAACAATACAAAAAGTACAAATCCTAGCATAGCAGTCAAATACAGAAAAAGAGAGAGGGAGACCGAGACTGGCCGGTGCCGCCCAGCCCCAACCAACCAATCTCTCCTGCGGCGGCCGCATGACGTCGAGACCTTGCCGGTTGCATCGTACTCCTCCTTGCAGCGTTCTATTTTGGAGTTTGGATTCCAAGTTGTGTTTTATTACTTTGTCATTTTCCTCAAACGTTAAAATAACAAAAAATATATATATATATCGGATCCAATTTTCCCACAATGAGTTTTCCTCTCAAAATCCAATTGATTGATTATTTCCCAAAATTAAAAGCTCTAAATATAGATGTCGTGCTTATATTTGTATATATTCAAAGAATTTGTTTAAAATGGAAGATTCGATTTATTGTTATGTATTTATTTTTTTATCATTTCTGAAAAGTCATATAGGACATTTCTCAACACAATTCGCCTGCACCGCTCGTGAGCGCCCGCCCTTGCTTGGGCAGTTAGTAGTTTCCATACTCATCAACCTAACATTTAAAAAATATGATCCGATGCATCTTGAAACCATAAAACGTTCAGCCTTAATGGAATTTTAATTTTTTTGTAATTTTGTATCACGTGAGACTCACATGATCCATATTTCCTTTTAAAAGACTAAAACACCCCTAAATAATAGACAATCATTCTAAAAAATTAATAATTGAAAAAAGAACTTCTTCTTCCTCACCTCTCTACTTGCATATGAAAATGGTAGTCCGGAAATGTGGACAAACCAAATCCAACGAGTCTCTCCGAAGCTTCTCGTTCTCCTCTCTCTAACCAAACTACATTCAATTAAGAACAAAGAGAGAGCATTGCGTTGGATTCCCAAATCCTCCAAGTTCAACATAGATATATGTCCCAAAGCCTTTTCTTTAACGAATTAATAGAACCAAGTCCACAAAATATAGCTTGCATTTGGTTTCCGGTTAGAGATCAAAATTTTAAGTTGAAATTTACTGATTTTTAAAAAACTAATTATAATTTTTATTGATTTTATAAAAAAAAGATAAAAACTAAGATGAAATAGTATAATTTAGTTAAAGTTAAATTAAAATATCAAACGAAACAGTAGTACAAAATCACTTTTCACTTTCTCATTCTAAGTTCTTTGTCATTCACGTTAAACTCTGTCTCTCCTCAGCCATTACCTTCTCAGGCACAAAATGTATAAAGAAAGTGAACGGCTAGAGAATCAAGATGACAATTCTCAGCAAAATAAAAGCCCAGATTTTTTTGGAAATAGACACATATAGATGTTTTTTTAAATCAATTTGGTGATCGGCTATTGTATGATCAATTACTAATTTGGTTATTTAAGAAAATTGATCAATCATTTTATAAAAAAATGGTCTTTTAACGAATTTTTAAAAACTTGAACTATTTATTAAAAATTTTTTTTAGAAAAAGATTATTTAGCTATAAATTCCTTATAATTTTTTATTCTTCTCAACTTAATTCTCTTGGTTCTTTTACCAAAATACCCCTTAATTAAAGCCATGTGCAACTCACTGTGGGTCAAAACCATCTATGTTTAGATGGCAGTTAGGGTTTTCCCTTATTTTATACCACTAAGAATTCGAGGACCTTTTACTTTTAAAAATAAAAAGTTCGAGAACCAATCGGTAACTTACAAAGAATTTAGGGACTACCAATTAACAATTTATCAAAAAAGAGAGAAGAGATAAACTTATTAAATGGGCCGGATACCACTAACATTGGGCCTCCAGAATCAGCATGGATAGAAGCCCAAATTGGCAGCTCGAAATATTGACACCGACTGGACGGTAGAGACTTGGATAAATCACCTGCCTGTCACTCAATTACCGTCCTTCATATTATTCCCTTTTTCTCCCTCATTTCTTCGCGCAGCAGAAAAAGGGGTTAGGACGCAGCCGCAGCAAACCCTAGCTTCCTCTCCAGCTCCCCATCCACTCTTCGCTCGCCATTTCTCTGTTCGCCGGAGCTTCCCATTCTTCGGTGCGATTCTCGTGAAATCTTCCTCTGTTTCTATGTGCCTATATATGTGTATGCATACACACACATATATTTTTATGACTTAGGGTTTTGGATTACGTATTTTTTTTTCGCAATTTTTATTTTTTCTTGAATTTATTGAGATTTTCTCGAGTTTTTGCGTTTCTAATTTCTTCTTTTGCTGATATTTCATGAGCATTCTTCATAATCTTATGTTAATTTTCACTTTTGCGTCTTGGAATCTCGAGTACAGGAAATGTAGGCTTTATCTGTCCTTTTTTTTTTGTGTTGTTTTGTTTTTTTTTTTTTCGATTTGTCTCTTGTTTGCTTAGTCCTGCTACGATTTTTCCTATGCTCGATGTAAGCTTTGATCACTAAATTAGTCAATAAATTACCAAAAAAAAAAAAAGGAACGATCTAGAGGTAATTTTTTCGCATAATCGTTGTGTGTGTATTCATTTGTATAGAATATATACGCTGTGTGTAAGTTTTTGTGTAGTAGAACGGCTTTGTTGAGCCTGCCTTATTGTTGAGATTCATCTTTCTGCATTATTACTTGGATGAATTACCTATAACAGCCTAACCTGACTATATGGTTCAAGAATCTTAGACATTTGAAATAGGACTATGATGGTGATAATACCATTTTTTCACCCGTGTTGCCAGCCGCAACATTTGGTATCATAACTGAAAACAACTAGGAAATAACCCAAGAACATGGTTGCCTACTTCGGCTTCATAATCGGTTATGATTCTTTACATGATCAGTTTTTAGAGAAATGTCGTAAATCTATCAAATAAGAGGCTAAAGACTTTAAATACTGGTTCCTTTACCCGGGTCATAACTTTCTGCTAGGCTGGTCTGGTTAGAGTTCGTATGGGATATTTAAACATTTTCCAGGGTTGTATTTCACTGCTGTTAAAGAGAACTGAGTAAGGTAAAATGCATAAATATATGTACAAACTTTACCTGATCTCATGACACAGATGTTTCTTTATGGTAGATGACAAGCGCTTGGACAAATATGAGCATTGCAATGATACATAGGGATATAGAGAGGGATTGGGAGATTCAGTGTGGAGTTTTGGGTGTTATTTTTAATTATTGGAGATTCTTGCTCACTCTGAGAAGATCTATTCATCTGCTAAAATTCTGGAGAGGATGAGGAGATCAAAATTTATTTCAATATAATTTTTGCTTTGGAGCATCTTGGAGCAAATGAGCAATGGAGCTTGTGGAGCACGGCTCACCTCGAGGATTGCTCTCTTGGTTTGCTTCATAAGTTTGGTTTTGCTTTTATTTTGATATCATCAACGTAGTTCATGTTGATGATAACATGACAGAATAGTAGATGGTGCTACATTGTTTTAGAAGTTGTTAGATTCTTTGTTCATGAGATTCCTTTTCTTATTGCAGTGAGATACTCCCACCAGTAATCTTCTTATATCAAATATGAGCGGTCGCTTTTCTCGCACAATCTATGTTGGCAACCTGCCCTCAGATATAAGAGAGGGGGAAATTGAAGACTTATTCTACAAGGTTGGTTGGGAATTTCTTACAGCTTATTCTCAGTGTTGTTGTTTCTGTTACTTTCACTAATATTTAGTAGTATCAACTTTTATATCATTAACAACAACAGCACAAGATGAAGTCTGATATCTTTTCAAGGTGGATTAATTCTCCTCGTGCTTTATAATGATATTTTTTTTGGATTCTTTTGCAGTATGGCCGTATAGTGGATATCGAACTAAAGATTCCGCCTCGCCCTCCATGTTATTGTTTTGTGGAGGTATTCTACCGTTCATGGCTAGTACTTGGATGCACTTAGAGTAGATTCTATCATCAACATTTGGTTATCTCATGTGTTTTTGGGTTGTAGTTTGAGAGTGCTCGGGATGCAGAGGATGCTATCAGGGGCAGAGATGGATATAACTTTGATGGTTGTCGTTTAAGGGTAATATATGAGTCTTGTTCTTGAAATGTTTCTTTTGAAAACTTTCTGTTCTGTTATTTATTTTTGTTTATCGATGATGCAGGTTGAGCTTGCACATGGTGGTAGAGGTCCATCCTCTAGTGAGCGCCGCGGTGGCTATGGCGGTGGTGGTGGCGGCGGCGGTGGCGGCGGCGGCGGCGGAGGCCGGTTTGGCGTCTCACGCCATTCTGAATATCGAGGTATATTTCTAATAAAGTATAAAATATATATAGTCTGGAGGCCCTGGACAAGAGGAATATTAATGACCATGTTATGCATTCTTAATCGAATTTAGTTTCATTAAGCACCAGTGTAGTTTTGATCAGTATGCGCTTCTGGATGCAGTTATTGTGCGGGGACTTCCTTCTTCAGCTTCCTGGCAAGATCTGAAGGTAATTTGCATGCTCATATTTCATCAAATTCCTACGAGTTTATATTTGCTGTTGTCTAGGTAATATCATTGGGCTTGTGTTTTCAGGATCACATGCGTAAAGCTGGTGATGTCTGTTTTGCTGAGGTTTCCCGTGACAGTGAAGGTATATCTTTTACTCAAACTATGTGGCAATTAGCATTTATTTGACTGATTTCAGCTTAATATATTCTTATACGTATCTTTCACTTAAATTGTGGTTTCAGCTTAGTATATTGTTGTACGATTTGTTGTTGGTTAGGAAATAAGAATTTTAATTTCCTCTTTTATTGGTGAGGTGAATACTTATTTAGCGTGCTTTACATTTTAAATTGCCTTTGCAGAGTCGTTCTTATTTTACTGAGAAAAGTTATGTTGACATGTTTATACGTCATGACAATTATGGAGTAGTACATAAAAGATGTTAAGAACTGCACAATTTTCTCAGGATGATTAGCCTAAGCACGCTATGTTAGTTTTTCTGCTAAAAACTCTTCTTGTCGAATTTAATTGGCTAAATTGTACTTGTATTTATCTCTTAGTCACGTGCTTTTACACCTTAGTAACTAATAACTAATTCGTATGAAATGTGTTGTTTTTAGTATTATGAGTGCCTGGTGCTAATTATCTGGAATATCTGTATTTGTTCAGGGACTTTCGGCGTTGTTGATTACACTAATTATGACGACATGAAATATGCTGTAAGTAATTGGTAGATGGCTTTTGAAGCAATTCTGCCTCAGTTTTCTTTGTAAGCTAACATGTTATGTTTTTCAGATCCGGAAGCTTGATGATACCGAGTTCAGAAATCCTTGGGCAAGAGCTTATATCAGGGTAAAGCTTTTCCGTAATGTCTACATATGTTTCCACAAACATTGCTCGAAGTCTTTTTGAGATTTGTAAAATTATTACGTTTTTGATGTTCATAAACTGGTGTAGGTGAAGAAGTATGAAAGCAGTCCTTCAAGGAGCCGAAGCAGAAGCCGTAGCAGAAGCCGCAGTCTAAAGAGGAATAGGAGGTACCGATCTTTCTTTTCTCTTCCCCTCATTCTTGTTTATTTCTGGTGCTCTTTTAACCTTTTTTTGTTTTTTCAGTAAATCGTTGGATCGATCCGTCTCTAGATCAGTTTCAAGGTCTAGGTCTGCATCTCCTGCCAAACCTTCCAGGTAATTTTGGGCTTGTTCAAACATACTTGAGATTTTTATTTCTACAAACTTACTGTTGTTTATGATTATGATGTGAATGAAACCTTATTTAATATTGTAGGCCACGATCGCAATCCAGATCAGCCTCTCCCCGCCCGGTAAGTTAAGATTATACTTCTGAATGAGGATTGATGTTATTGTTATAAATTATCATACGAAAAAGAAATTATTTAATCCTTAACTTTTTCGCTTCAACTCGACTCGATTTTCAGGCTCGATCAGGCAGCGACTGATCCTCTAGCAAGCGGAGGAAGAAACTCATCAGGGTCTCCTTGGCGGAGTTAGGAGGGAAGAATTAAGAGAGAGATTATATGAGTGATCTATATCTTTTGAGAATTTGGTAGGAGAAACTTAGTTGATTAATGGCTTTGTATGATTTAAAGACAAATACCTAGGTTTGTATTGGATTTGACCATATTAAGTTGAGCTAGTATCATGAGAGGCTTGCGACTTTTGTTATTATTTGGCGAGATTGTGTTCATGTATGTTGAAGGATATTAAACTTTAAAAAGCCTTATTTTATTTTATTTTATTTGTTTGTTTTGTTTCTTTTTTGCATGTGCGTATTCTATTCTCTGGAAATACTTTTATTAAATCTGACAGCGGGTGGTGTTGATTTCCTGATAAAATATGAATGAGGTGCTGAAACTGTTACACCACTGAGGCTAGGTACTAGAAATGCCATTATTTATTGGCCGCGTTTGCCTTAAGCAGACTTCTTAAACGCCAGATTTACTAGCTTTAATGCCTTGATTTCCAAACCCCCCAATCCCAATGTATATACAATAATAATGGAAATGTCTGTGTAACTTTACTATTGCGAAATGAATAAATGGTATATGCACCGAAAAAGAAGGGTGGTTAATCGCTTCATACTTGGCCTCTTAACTCCTCACCAAGCAAGCAGGGGCCCGCCATATGCAGGCAAGAAAGAAAGAAGACAACCAGGAGGAGCAGATCCTCCGTCCAAGATTCTGTCGTCGCGGCCATCATTTTGTTTTGGTCAACAGCTGTAGAAGCCTTCACTCGAGAATTGGCACTCAATAGAACTTGATGTGCTCCATTTATACCGACTACATTCCTAATTGCTTTATACAAATATTCTAACCCTAATTGCTTCTTACAAATATTCTAACCCTAATTGCTTCATACTAATATTCATAGCATGTGATCCAATTAAATAAGAAGACTCTTTTATCTATTTTTAGAAAGAAAAGATTATAACTCAACTAATGTGACTGACCATCACTTAGAGTAGAGTTGTCTTTGGCGGATTCAATGTTCTGGACTTAACTAATGCGATAATTTTGTAGTTAAACGAGTCATCTCTCGTTTTGTATTGTTTTTATTTTATTTTTTATTTTGTTTTTCCAGTTGGGGTCTTTTATTTATTTGTTTCTTTATTTTATTTATTTATTTTTGTTAAGAATTCTCCTTGTACTTTTGTTGTCGTTTTAGTTTTTCTGGCGTCACTTGTGTTGTACATAGTTATACTGTCGTTTTTAAAATTTTGTTGTCTTTTTATATTCCTACTCCGACTTACTTGTGTGCTTGATTTAAGAGTTAGCCTCCATTCGGCGTTACGATTGGAGTTGAAATTTTTAAGTTAGAGTTGATTAACTTTTTAAAAATTAGTTATAATTTTTGTTGACTTTTTAGAAAAAGATAAAACTGAGATGAAAGATTTAAATTTGAGTTGAATCACCAAACGGAGTGTTAAAGTCTATTTTTCAATTTGCTCTCGTTTTTACTTTTGTTGTCGTTTTTAGTTTTTCTGTCGTATTACTCTCTTCTCTCTCTTTTTTTTTTTTTTTTTTTTTTTTTTTTTTTTTAAATTAAAGTGTAGCGCATCTTTAATTTTGTTTTACCTGTCGCCATTTTATTTTGTTGTATTTTTCTAGTTATGTCTTTTTTTGTTGTCATTCCATGGTTTCGATCATTATTATTATTATTATTTTCATTATGTGTCGTTTTTAAGCGTTTCTGCGGTTGTTACTTCTATTATTGTTCTTGTTATTCCCGTATTTTTTTAAAAAACTTTCTTGTCGCTTCAATTCCTCTCGTTTTGAAGCTTTTATTTTTATTATTTTTTTTAAAATTTTGTTATAGGTTTCAGAGTTCATGTCGTTTTTTATTTTAATGCGATTTAAGCATCCGATGTTTGTGAACCCATCGTTTTTTTAAAATCTTATTGTTGTTCGTAGTTCCTATATTAACACATTCCGTGTCTTCGTCAGTGTGCCTCTCGTTTATAATACTTTTTTTTTTTTTAATATTAATTATGTCGTTATACTAATTTTAAGTCGTTTACTATTTCACGTCGTTTTTCAAACAGCCGTGATGGGCTTCAAACATAGCTTTTTGGGCTTCCAGTATGGGCCTGAGAACCCGGCCCAAATAAACTCCCACGAAGTTGGTTTCTGTTCCATTAAAAACCCTAGCCTTGCCGACCTATATATATAATCTCTCTAAATTTAGCCCTAAAACCCCTCCGTGCCAGTTCTAGGGCTTCGTCGCTTCTCTTTCTGCTCTCCAGTTCTCGATTTTGTTCAGTTCGATTTCATTTCAATGGCTTGCGGTAACATTGCCTGCACCTACGCCGCTTTGATTCTCCACGATGATGGCATCCCAATCACAGTATGATTTTCTTCTTTTTTGTTTTTTGTTTTTTGTTTTTATTTTTTTAGTAAGAACTTGTTTAAGAAAGATCCAGATCTCATTTTCCATTAATTCTTGATCATATGGTGTATAGAACTTTGTGTTGATTGGAATCCATTTTTGTTGTCAATTTGGCTTGAAAATAGGCGGAGAAGATTTCGACTCTGGTGAAATCTGCAAATGTGACGGTGGAAGCATACTGGCCGAGCCTTTTCGCCAAGCTTGCGGAAAAGAGGAACCTTGACGACCTCATTCTGAATGCTGGATCTGGTGGATGTGCAGCTCCGGCGGCCGTCTCCGCCCCTGCCGGAGGTGCCGGCTCCGCCGCCCCTGCTGCTGCCGCGGTTGAGGAGAAGAAGGTACATAGTTTAACTCATTATACTGTAACCATCTATTTTGCTTTTGCTATGAGTGCTGTTTAGTCTTGAATTTAGTGTGCAGTGATGAGATATTTCAATGTTGTATGCGTATTATCTTTGTTAAATTTTGTTTGGAAAATGTTAGGGTTTTTATATTATTGATCAAGTTGTAATCTTTTATGTGGTAAAATTCAACTGTTTTAACGCACCAACTATGAAAATGTTATTTCACTTGTTATGTGGCATAAAAAATTTGCAAATGATGTGAGATCTGTATCTTTATATATATACATATATTTATGGTTAGAATTCTAAATATTGCGAGTTTGTGACCGATGATTTTTTCAACTGGTTAGAAGTTTCTATATCATATTTGTGGTTCTCTGAGTAGTTGTCTTTAAAGGGACAAAGAGAAATGGAAGCTATAAGAAGTAACTAAGCGTATTTATGGGACTGTTGAAGTAAATAGCATACTTACCATATAGTTTCGTAAATAACTTATTTTAGCTTCTGTAAATGCTATTTACAATGTATTCCCGTCTTCTAGATTGGCCCGCGGATTTTGGTGCGGTGAAACTATAGTAGTTGTGATTTCTTATTCTCTTGTCAAATTTGTTTCATGTTCTGTTGACATTGATGGACGTTACAATAAAATTTCTTGGAGTGTATTGATTGGTTGGGAATTCTTAATTTCTTTTCCTTTCTGATTTCAATGTGCAGGAAGAGCCTAAGGAAGAGAGTGACGATGATATGGGATTCAGTTTGTTTGATTAATCAGACCTTCAAATTAGGATTTAGAGTTGAGTTTCAGTTTAAATTTTTGTCTTAAGATTTGAGGAATTTCTTTTTGGGTTTTGTCTTTTTTGACAATTTGACAAATTGCAATGTCCAAACTTTTCTACTTGATTTCAAATTCACATTTTCCTTTACATTTACTTGTCTAATTCATGTCAAATACTTTTTAATCAATTCCAAGATGTTGGTTTTCTATGATTATGGCAATGGTCCAAGTAAATTACAACAGTTCAAGGATTATGGATTTGCTTTCATGATTTGCATGAATGTAACAATCATGACGAATGCTAACACGCAAATTCTTGATCACTGCATCAATTGAAATTATTACGAGTGAGTATTCGGTATTTCACCATACGACGTACGATAAAGGAGGAGAAAGAGAGATGAACAATAGAATTTGAAGTTATTAATATCATTTGACTTCATAAATAAGGCCAAAAAGGTAATTTGATTGATGATAAATTTTTTTTGCTCCCCAAAAATCTCCACATTTTTTAATATTATTTCACTCCTCTTTTCATTTTGCTTCTCTCTGAATTAAACTTTTTGGAAAGCTATGGTCACCTTGACATTTTATTTCAAATTTAGGGTCTGTTTTTGGATCATTTCCAACTATATCTTCAAAAAATTTATTTATTTATTTGTATTTTTGTTGAATTCAAAATTACTTTTTACTATTCATATTTATAATTGTCTACAATAAACTCAAACTTTCAAAGGTCATAACTTTCTCAATTCGATTTTTCCAAATGGTTTTTGTGTCAAACTGTTCACAATGACGAGACAAATAAAACAAATATCCACTTTGTAAAATTTTTTTTAATAGATTTTAAATTTTTACACTATTTTTTATATCATGACGTACATTTCCAACTTTACCTCCAAAACTCTGTCTCGAAGTATCCCACCAAACGACCCCTATAAAAATACCTTCTCATTCTAAATCTAGATTCATTTTTTAGTCGTTCAAAATCAGTCTCTCTCCCCCCTTTTTTTTTTTTGCCCCTCTCTCAAACATCTCATTCATATTCTTGTTTCAAACATTTAAGGTCCCTTTGGGTTGACATCTCAAGACGGTATTTTGTCATCTTAACTCCTCTCAAATCTACAACTTATTTACTCTATTCTATTTTTTAAAAACTCAAACTTTAAAAGTCCTTTACTTTCTTATTTAAAATCGAAATGAGATAATTATTATGTCAAAACGCTCACAACGACGAGATAAATGAAATAAGATCCCTTTCATATTTTTTTAATACATTTTAAATTTTTGTGATATTTTTTATATTACAATTTATTTTTAATTCATATTTCAAACAAAACACATATTTTCAAACAAATATTTAAAGTTCCATCTCCGAAATATCCCCTAAATAGGCCTTAAAAAAATATCGTATTAACAGAGTGTGTTGAAAAGGAGCTAAATGCTGCCTGATATTTTAGAATTGGAACTTGGAAGAAGATTCCCCTCGCTTACCATGTTCAAGAAAATAGCCCGAAAACTAAGAGAATAGTTGTTGAACAGACCTGTATTATTATTATTATTTTTCCCTTTTTCCACTTGAGATCCTGACATCGCTTAGAGCTAATCCACTTGGGAAATTTCTAGAAATCCTATGTGACGAGTGGCAGCTCATTCACCAACAACAAATCAAATAAAATCAATCATTTGATCACCAATCACCATAGCCGCCCAATGTGATCTCAACTCCTAAGTGATTGACACTGCCACGTGGTGCTTTCTTCTACTAACATGTGTCAAGCAACAAAACGACAAGTGTAGCTGTCAAACATTCGGGTTGGGTCCAGAAGCTCCTTTTTGGGGTGGTGGCTGGGCACATTTTCCTTCGTTTGAAAGCGACTTCCTATCTGTCCGCCCTTTAAATTTCTCCTCCTCTCTCTCTCTCATCAATTCAACTCCTCCAATTCGGCCCCAAAAAAAAAAAAAAAAAACTCATTTTTCCTTCGTTTTCGTTTTATCCAATTGGATTTGGCTCTCTCTCTCTCATCAATTCAACTCCTCCAATTCGGCCCCAAAAAAAAAAAAAAAAAAAAAACTCATTTTTCCTTCGTTTTCGTTTTATCCAATTGGATTTGGCTCTCTCTCTCTCTCTCTTTTAAATAATTAACGGCCATAGTCATCATGATGTCGATGTTCAGCTCCTCCGACGCCCTCTGCGCCGAAATGTCGGGCTTCTCCTTCTTCAAGCCCAACGACAACGGGATTTCCTCCGATTCCGTACGGCCGGTCAACAAGGACACTGAATCAGAGAACACCAAGAGCCAGATTCGCGACAAGACTCCATCCCTGCCGCCTCCTCAACAAGTGGCGAAGGTGGCGAAGGTGGCGACGGCGCAGCGGAAACCGCAGAGGACGCCGAGATTTGCGCCGGAGCTCGACGGTGTCCATTGTTTTGAGACCATTGTTCTGTACTGATCTGTTGTACGTATGTCGCTCAATATTAGTGTCGCTTTTTAATTTTTTTGGTTGGATATTTATTTTTTGGGTCATCGGATTATTTTGACTCCGAAGTGTATTTTGTAATCCTGTATTAGCGGATGATTTGTATTTTTTTTTTGAAGTACGGATAATTTGTATTATACTCTACCAAAAATGGAAAAAGGAAAAAAATAAAGAGTGAAAAAAAAAAAAAAATCCTTTTGTACATATATTGACTTTTTTTTTTTTGGGCGGTGTTCTTCTAGTGGTACTTTTTAACGTAGCCGTGAGTCCATGATCGTATAAAACGAATACTCGCTTCCATTAATAAACGACCGTCCTTAATGAAAAAACGTGTTTGTTTTCCTAAACGACATGTCATTTTGATGAAAACACCATGTAGTTATATATTGAGGATTTGTCTGTCGTTTTTTCTGCAAAACGACTCGGTTTAAACTTGAAAGATGGTCAACTGTTAATAAAGCGACACGTCACCGTCTAGCAGAATAAACTTAAAATAGAAATCATTACTGTAAAACGACTCGTCGTTCATTCTGGAATTTAAGTCATTCTTATTATTACGTAAAAATAAATTAAGGGCATACCACAATTTTCCTTTTGCAACAGAAAACATGTCGTTTCGAAATTCTCCTGTGCAATTTTTGCTAAAAACGTGTCAATTTTGAAAGTTTGTTGTCGTTAATTTGTGGAAAAAGGCATGTCGTCATTTTAACATACAAATTAAAACGATTTGTAAATTAATTAAAGATAAAACATATAAAACTCAATAGTTTTATATAATATTGTATACATGGATCTCAAAGTTGACATGTCAATCTATTATTGGCTGAAAAAAGTAAATGCGAATAACCAAAAGTAATTATGAATAATATTGGTAAATTAATTAATTATTTAGAATCCTTGACGTCCTCTAACTCCTAGTCAGACCAAAATTTTGATCCCGATCTCCGATCTCTCTCTATAACTAGACCACCAGTGATCCTAAACACCTATTCGTAACACACTTTGAAAGCTTTGAGTCTCTCTAATTTTCTCTCTCTTGATTAAGATCTCTAGATTTTTGATAACTCACTCTTTTTTTTTTTTTTTTAATACGAAATAATGTCTAACATTAGTGAGCTTGCTTGCACCTACGCCACTTTGATTCTCCATGACGAAGGCATCCCTATCACTGTAAGCCCTTCACCCTTCTTCTTCTTTTCTGAAATTTTCTTCGGATCTAACTTTTGAGCAATTATATATATGTTTCTATATATTCATGAATGAATTGTTAAAAGCCCTTAACCATATATGAATTCATTACATGATTTCTTAAATTTGTATATATATATATATATATATAGAGAGAGAGAGAGAGAGAGAGAGAGAGAGAGAGAGAGAGAATCCTTGCTTCGTTTTTTTATTTTTTTAAGCTTTTGATTTTTTGTTCTTTTAAACATATATATCTTCTATTTACTAAAGCAAACCTATCTACTTTCATTTGTAAAACTTACATTAAAAAATTAGGTTGAGAAGATTGCGACTTTGGTGAAAGTGGCCAATGTAGAGGTGGAGTCATATTGGCCACCCCTTTTTGCCAAGCTTGCCAATAAGAAGAACATTGATGACCTTATTCTCAATGTTGGATCCGGCGGAGCTGCGGATCCGGCTGCCATGGCCACTCCTGCTGGTGGTGTTCAAGGCACTGCCTCTCCTTCTGCGGCGGTTGAGGAGAAAACTAAGGTACGTACATTATGTGTATATCTATTTGATTAATTGTGTTGATAATACTAGACCTTGCAAGTTGAATTGCAACAAACATAACCATAGAGTTTATTTTATTTGGAAATCATTTTTAAATTATTAGTACTCTTATAATTAATTGGCTTAATTATTAGGATTTGTCTTAATTTCTTGATTTCTACGTGCAGGAAGAGCTAAACGAAGAGGGTGACGATGATGATGTCTTGGTATTTAGTCTGTTTGATGATTAAGACGCTTTAGATGTTGAGGAATTTTTAATGTTTAATTTTTTAATTTTTAATTTTTTATATTTTTTCTGGAGACCATCTTGATTTTTGAGAGCTTGACATAGTTCTCTTTGATGGAATGTCTAAACTTTCCTATGATATATTAAAAATAATTATCCATTTTGCGTGCCTTATTATTACTTTTTTAACTTTTTTGTTCAGCTCGTTTCATTAATATGATAGATAGACGTTAATGAAAATGCACCATCCAACTCATTTTCTCTCTATTAAAAATGATTAATTAAAGGGCATTACTGAAGTTTAACACCATAAACTAATAAAAATAGAGATTAGGTCTTACAGAAATTTTACTATCAAATCTCTTAAACTCGAGAGATTAAAAAATTTCAAATAAATACTATTAATTTCAAATTATTACTAAAAAAAATTTATATCTATAGAAGCAAATTTTACAAACATTCTCGTGCCTTTATGCGAGTATCCTACCGCCAAATATTTCAGGGAAAAAAAAAGGTTATGGGAGGACAATCAGCACAGTTTCTAATCCTGTTCATTAAATTCATTTTTTTTTTAATTTAGATTTTCAACCAAATCCACGTAGAAAAGGTCTCGTTATACGACATTGTCGTTTTTGTATAAAACGATTGCTGGCATATATTTGAACTTTGAAGAAACTACACTTCCTTTACTCAATTTACTTTTTGAATTTTGGGCAGGGATTTGTACACCTTATAATTAAATCTGGTGCCAATAATGTCGTCTGTACTGAAGAATTCTATCGTTTTTTAAATAATGGCATGTATTTTATACATACCTTGTTCCATAAGAAATATATTTGTTACACGAACTCTTAGCCCTTGTATCAAAGTTCGCATAGTAAAAATCCAATACAATTCAAATTTAAATGTATTTACTTTTTAAAAATTCATACCACACTCATTTATCTCTCTTTGAAATACCAATCTAGTTTAAAATTCTAACTAAAATTGGAAAAATCTAATTCGAACTCATGCTCCAAATAGACTCTGAACTTGTATTTGGACATCAGGTTTAAATCCAAAAATTTCAACTCAATTATTATCTTTTTCTGTAAAATCAATAAAAATTTAACTAGTTTTTGAAAAGTCATTCAACTCCAATATAAAAATTCTATTTTAAACCGGTGCACCAATCGCATCTTGAGTTTAGTCGAAGGTTGGACATTAATTGTTCCCTCTTTTCATTGGTGTAAAATATACAGATCAAATAAATAAAATCAAGAGAATTCAACTGTAGGACTTGGAGGGAAACAAAAAATAGAAATCTTCATACTCTATTAATAAGGCTTTGTATTTTAGTAGTTAAATATATAAATAATAATAGATGATGCATACTTTTTTTTTTAATGTTTACTATAATTTTTATTAGATCTAACGTTTACATTACGTATAATAATAATACGTATAGAAATACCACAAAAAGAAAAAAAAAACCGGAGAAATGCTCAACAATTTTGGTAATGTCGTAGAGATGAAAGAATTTATTGTTTTGCACATTATTTTTGTTTTGAGTAAGTTCATCAACTTGCGTTTGATTTACAGACTAAAACTAAATTTTTTAGATTGGAATTGTTTGATATTTCAAAAATTAATTAAAATTTTTACTTTTTTTTTAAAGAAAAAGACAAAAATAATTTGGAAAAGTTTAGTTTCAATTGATGAACCAAACGGGGTGATCCTTGTTTCTACTACTTTTTCCCAATTTTTAATTTTTATTCTCCCTATTATTAGTAACTGAGAATGGGAACTATTGTATTAATTAATTGAAACCAAAAATTAAGTTGCAGATCATGAAAAGAGGTGATAATAAGAGTATTAAAAAAATGCACATTAATTTTGAAGGGACAAAAAATGCAAATAAAAAAATCTAAACTAACCTTCAAAGGTACTTATTTTGAAGGGGCACATATTATCCCACTTCATCGTATTATTTGATAAAGTGGTATCTCATTCAACAAAAATAAATACTACTGTAGATATGATAAAAATCTCTCTCTCTCTCTTTTTTTTTTTTTTTTTAAAGAAGTACCAAGGTCCAAGATTGATATTAAAAAAAGTGTTCATGATTATAATAGTTAAACTGCTGGTTAAGCTACTGGTTCCATCAAATAAGATGGAAGAATGCAACTCCAATCTAAAGTATTGATCCGAATTTTATCATTTAAATCAAACCGGCCGCCACCGTTAAATGAAATAAACTTGCAAAAATGTCTTATCATTAAACTGATTTTTTGTTCTCGTTCTGGGATTTAGTTTATTTTAGTAATAAGTTCATGACATACCTCATAAAGTTTGTGTATTTAATGTTAGGTTATGCTAGCAACTATAATCTAACTCGTTTACATACACGTTTAAGGGTTGTCAATCACTACAAATTGTTATTTTTCAAGTATTTGTCATCATCCTCGTACATAATCAGACGTGATAAATTACTATCCTACACTGTTTTGAAAAGAGTTATAAAAATCTCTTTATTTTGCCTTTTGGGAGGGGGGAAAAAGCAACACAATTTTCCTTTTATGTGTTAAACGACAGACCGTTTCAAAATTTAGTATCTTCTGCCGTGAAATTTTGCTAAAAACATGTCAATTTTTTGAAAGCTTGGTGTCGTTTATTTGTGAAAAAGTCATGTCGTTTATGGCAAAAAGGAAAACTGTGGTGATTTCTTTTCTTTCTTTCTCTTCCCCACCACCCCCGCCCCCCCCCCCCCCCCCCCCAATCGAATTAAAGATTTACATATAAAAGTCTGTTTTTATCATATAACATACATGGATCCCAAAATTGACATGTCAATCTATTATTGGTCACAACCTGATAATCACCATAAATAGTAATAAATAATATTTGACCAAGTAATTATAATTATTTAGAATCACAAATATTTGAACAAGTAATTATAATTATTTAGAATGACAACCTGGTAATCACAAAAAAATAGTAATAAATAATATTTGGCCAAGTAATTATAATTATTTAGAATCTTTGCCACCTTGACGATCAAAACTCTGAACCGATTCTTTCTCCAAGCTCTCCCTATAAATAGACCAAAATTGATACGAAACAATTCGTACCACACTTTGAAAGTTTTCGAGTCTCCCTAATTTTCTCTCTCTTGATTAAGATCTCTGGATTATTGATAACTTTTTTTTTTTTTTTTTGGATACAATAATGTCTAACATTAGTGAGCTTGCTTGCACCTACGCCACTTTGATTCTTCATGACGAAGGCATCCCTATCACTGTAAGACCTCTTTCCTTTTTCTTTTTCTTTTTCTTTTTTCCTTTTTTTTTTTTTTTGAAACACTAGTATTCCCTGAATGCTCTAATCTAAGCAATTATATATTTATATGTGTATATTTATATACTTATATGAATGAAGTATTAAGACCAAAACCCTACATGAATTCAGAACAAGATATATATAAATATATATATATATATATATTTTGAGTGAATCCTTGCTTTCGCTTAAAATATATATATATATATATATATATATATATATTAACGGAACCGACTCTGATTTGTGAAATCTATTATTATTGCAAAAGGCTGAGAAGATTGCGACTTTGGTGAAAGAGGCGAATGTAGAGGTTGAGTCATACTGGCCATCCCTTTTCGCCAAGCTTGCCAATAAGAAGGACATTGATGACCTCATTCTCAATGTTGGATCCGGCGGAGCTGCGGCTCCGGCTGCCACTGCTCCCACTGGTGGTGTTGAAGGCGGCGCCGCTCCCACTGCGGCGGTTGAGGAGAAAACTAAGGTACGTACACATGAGTATTTACTTCTTTTCTATTGATTTTGTTGATAACACTAGACCTTGCAAGTTTGCAACAAACATAACTAACCATAGAGTTTATTTTATTTGGAAATTATTTTTAAATTATTAGTACTCTTATAATTAATTGGCTTAATTATTAGGATTTGTCTTAATTTCTTGATTTCTACGTGCAGGAAGAGCTAAACGAAGAGGACGATGATGATGGCTTGGTATTTAGTCTGTTCGATGACTAAGTCAATATTCCTTTAGATTTTTAATTAGGCAATTAGGTTATATTAGAGTTATTTCTAGGTTGAATTTCTTTTTTCTGAACATAAGTTGAGAGGGGGTTTTTGTTTTTATTTTATTTTTCTGAAGTCTAATTTGATTTTTGAGAGCTTGAAATAACTCTTTCTTGGAATGTCTAAACTTTGCTACGATATAAAGAAAATTATTATCCAATTTGCGTGCCTTATTATTATTATTATTTTTATTGTTGTTGTTGTTGTTTCTTTAAAGTTTTTAGAAATATATATATTTTTTTAAGTCGTAGGTGGGGGAATTCAAACTCTTCACCTTTTAGTGGAGTTAAATGTGATTTGTTGTGACATTATGGTTAGGCTATGCTTGCAACCATATTATTTCTTTGATTCTTGTACAACATTTGTTTAATTTTATATCAGAGATAGATAATAATGGGAATGCGATAAATATGTTCTTTTTTGTAAAAATTAAAAAAAGAAAATAAGTGGAAAGGAAGAGAGAAGATTCACTAGTAAAAGTCACAATCAATAGACTCGATATAAACAAAAGTGAGGAGCACCATCAACATTTGGGATAAATTCTCCTAAAATTATCAAAATTTTGAAACTAAAGAAATTAAAAAAACTGAAAATTAGGCTGGGTGGTATATTTTAATTACGTAATCTAATAGATGACCCGATTTTTTTATTTAATGACCATTTGTTATTTTTTAAATTTGGTCAATTGGTGATTGATTAATGGTCAATCAGTGATTGACTATGAAAATTGGTGTTTGACAAATGGTCAATCAATAATTAACTATGAAATTTAGTGATTTATGCTATAGTTAATCAGTGATTGACAGTCAATTACTGTCAGTCACTGATTGACTATTATGTGGTCAATTACTGATTAATCGTTTAAGAAAATTTATTAATTTTTTTTAAGAAAAAAAGGACTTTAAAAACTTCGGTCATTTATTAAAAAATTTCTTAAAAAAAGACTATTTAACTATAAATCCCTGTAAAAAAAAATTAAAATGTATAATTTAATCCAAAGTATTGGTAAAAATTACTATATATAAAGTCATCTTTCCCTAATATTTTCATGCCTTTATGTGAATATCTTAGTACCAAATACTACAGAAATAAAAGAGGAAGGAAAGAACAATCAGGACAATTACTAATACCGTTCAAAAATTCAATTTTTTCAAAAGAGTCTTGTTACAGGACATTGTCGTTTTTTGTAATATGTTTGTTGCCATATATTTGAAGAAACTACACTTCCTTTGCTTTGATTTGTTCTTTGAACTTTTTGAAGTGAGAGATTAGTACTTTGGGTCTTACGATGAAATCTGATGTAAAATCATTTCTAGACAGACCATAGCAGTAATCACTCCTTTATTTTACAGTAAACCTTGTTACATGGGAAATTTTTCATCGTATGTTCTTGGAAAGATTTTGCTGCCGTTTGCCACGAAGCCTTGAGAGTTTAGTCAAACGTTGGACGTTTTTTGTTCCCTTTCTTTCTTTTTTTTTTTTTTTTGAAAATATTTATTTCCTTCTTTTGCGGATGCGATAACTAAAATAAGAAGAATTATACAGTAAGGTTTGAAAAGAATATTTAGTATATCCTCTATTGATAAAGCTTTTCATTTAATAAATTTATTAAATTTGTATCAACTATCATATGAAAAGACCCCACGTATATGAAAATGCCGTCTCCATCATCGTCATTAAGTGTCCAATTGAATGCTTTTCTACCTTAAATTAAAAAAAAAAAAAAGAAAAAGGAAAAAAAAGGTGCAAGTCCAATACTCCTCGTTCGAGTTCTTACCATCCGCAAATTGCAAGGTGCGAAATTGTTGTAAATAGCATTTTCATAAAATTAATTAAAAAATAATAAAGTTTAAAATATTTGAAATGAATAGTAGTAAATAAAAAATTTACTAGATAAATAATCTATTTGCTAGAAGTAAATTTGCATTTACTTAGTAAATTACTTATTTATTATATATATATATATATATTTTTTAGTTATTGTAAATGTTTTAAAAATTACTATTTACTCATTTCTCTCTTATTATAAAACGTATATCTAATTGAGGGGGAAAAAAAATCTCTAACCGAAAGCATTATTCTTGTCATAAGTATGATGAGGATTTAAGGCACTACAAATGAAGTTGCTTGCAAGTTAGTAATTATAGCGTGAGACTTGAGAGAGCCCAAAAAGATAAAGCAATAACATGGTGCGTATGGTTGCCGCACTCCAAATGACGTGGCCTACTTTTGTTCTTCAAATTATATGAAGATATCTTTCAATAATTAGAACACACATTATTAGATAGCCTTATCCTTTTCTCGGATAGCAATACCAATACCCCTTATAGAATAACATTTTTCTGTCTATTCACAATATATATATATATATATATAGAGAGAGAGAGACTCTATTCCTCACTTTCCTTGACCATCAAGAAAAGGTCATATTCCTTTGCTTTATTGTCTCTTGTTTCTTTCTTTCTCCATTTAAAGCAATCTGTCCTTTGGGAGGATAAGTATTAACTATCTCTCTCTCTCTCTCTCTCTAAGAGGAATTTAGATAATTAAGCTGATCTTCTTCAGGGCTGCAATGGCTGCTGGTACAGTCTGCGTAACACTGCCTGTTGTGGCTGCAGCTGTTGGTCTCTATTTGTGTGACAAAAACCATTCCAAAACCAAGGTAAATAATGGTGTATTATAATACTCAATCTAATAACATGGTGACATCTTTTCTATATTTGCTGAAAGTGTTTTTATGGACCTTTAATGTTCAGGATATCGGAGGGGGAATTCGAGCTTCCTTCGAAGATGTAATGGCGAAGGCGATGGTGGAGATCAAGACCAGTCAGATGCCGAAGTTGGCGCCGCAGTTTGATGGTTTGGACTGCTTTGAAACCTTTGTGGTTCGTCGGTAGTTCCTTATGGTGATCTTCCTGGTTTAGCAGGATGAAACGAAACTGGAGAGTTTTGGTAGGGTATTTATGTCCGAATAAGGGGATATATATATATATATATATATAAATATATATATACTCTTTCAAGATTATTATAATGTCCTATTATTATAAAAAAGGAAGGCAGGCAAGTTTATTATGTCCTATGTGAAGAACTGCTTCATTTTTAAATCAAATTTGATTTGTTTCTTCTTATAGTAACCTTTGTACTTTCCTGCAAAATCTTTTTGCTGACAGAAGTAAATATTGTATACGGATACGACTCCTTATCTTGCTTTTGTTAACTCTATTTTCCGTTTAAAATTCATGTCGTGTTTTCCAGTAGAAAAGGACTTGAATCATATAGGTTCCTGAAGCTTTGGTCTATTTAGAAAAGCTTTTAGTTAAAGTCACAAAATATCGCTTCTCAATGAAGATCTTCAGACGGATACAGGACTAAAGAAAAAAGGGAATTTGACACCAAGCAAATAATGAATCTCTGTACATTTTTGTTTTACTAGACAGTAATCTCAAAACTTGAAGTGTTGAAATCCTGTTATGAATTCAAACCGGAAGGAAATTCAGATGTGGGACTGAGAACATCCATGAACGCATTAATGGCAAGACGAAGCTGGACTAACACAAGCATTTAACATCATTAGATTAAATGGAATATTAAAATCCTACAAATAACCGAGAATTTGGTAAGTGTAAACACTAAAAAAAATAATATCTGATTTGAATATATACAACCATACGAGGCATTCATGTCCAGAATACATCAGGTATACATGTTAAACAAACAGTACAGCTCTCATCTTTCTGACAAGAGTGGCTGATGAAAAAAAAAAAAAAAAGATAATGGATGGAGCATCCGTCCGGAAAAAGACACGTTGCTCAGAACTAAGTACCAAACAAAATCTTGTGTGTGTGTGTAGTTTACAGAACCTTCTCACAATCTCTTTCCCACATTTGCAAACCTTCTGGCCACACCAAATATAACGGACTTGGTCAAGAGCCCTTGATCAAGACTACAAGCCAGGATAATTGCGCCACCAATAATTAAGACCTTAGCTATGTTCCTTCCTTGCGGTTTGTCAGACGCTGTCGCCACTTGTGTCTCTATCAAATTGTCGGGCATGTCCCCCAACGATCTCATGTAGTCTGGATTTATTTTGGTGTTGATACTGGCCATAAAGGCCTGCCGAGAAAGTGGAGCTCCTGATGCTCTCTCTTTCTGGTATGCCCTCAAACCAGGGTCAATCTTCTTGGCAGTACCCCACATCCCTTTTTTCACTCCAATCTTCGCTATTTCCCACGGAATTCCCATGTCTTCATGATGGAAGAGTAGCACTTCGCAGGCGCTCAGCTGGCCGTCACCGCTTGCAGACTCCACTGTTTACGTTCGACATAAGCTATCTTAATCCAAAGCTAAGAACCAGCTTCAACATGGAGCTAAATGTGAAAGTGTGACAAAAGAAGTATAGTGGCATAATTTACCTGCTCGGACACACCAACTAGAGTAGTACAGATCAACTCGTCTTGGCTTGTCATGCCTTGGGATTGAAGGACAGGGAACTCCCTTAAGGGGAAAGAAGACAACATCAGATCAGAACTCATTTTTAGTACAGATAAGAAACTTTGGAATACAAAATTCCAATCCTTGTACCTTTGTTATGCAGTAATACGACCTTCCTGATTCCCATATGCGACGGCCAATTATGTATTCCCGGTCTTTGCAGAAAAATGGAAACTGTAGGGACGTAGATGATGCAAAAGAAAGCATAAGCAAACAGGATTAAAAAGTTGAACTATTGTTAAGCATAAGAGAGATAGATATACAGGACCTATAAATTGTAGATAGCAAATACTAAAGAGAACAGAACTCGAGAGAAGGAATTGGAAATCTCAATTTTCACTCGACAATCAAGTCCGAATTGAAAATACAATCATTGAGCCTCTTTATAGACAAATAAAAGATAGCATCCATGTATCAACTGATAAGCAAATATTTTAAATCTCCATCTTGTTCTTAACAAATTACCTTCCGAATCCACTGAACAACCATGGTTCCTGTGGTTGGACACTCATTTATAGTTTTTGAATATGCAAGCATGTCGTCCCACTTTGGTCGAAACTCATCATCCCAGAAGAATTCCCTAACCATTTCAGGCATGGCATTCTCAAAGATAGTGCTGCAACGATATTGAGGAGGACCGGTCTAAAAAAATAAATAAATCAAACAGAGACAAAATGAACATTAGTTTGCAAGCTTAAGCTATATCATTTGTCAGCCAGCTAGTTTGTTTCGACAGATTATTCACAGGCAAGGAACGTCAACAAGGAAAAAAAAAATGGAAATTACCTTTGGATCTCTTCGCCATGCTTTGTAGCGCATGGTCGGGGTGGAGCGGTCCATCATCTCTATCCAAGCAGGACCTCCATCTTTCATCTCCACAAGCTGGCAAAGATGGTCCAAATCCTCCTCAGTCACAACAACATCGGAATTCCCTTCATCAATCTGCAATGTGCTACACGAGTACAATCAAACAGTCAGAAACTCCATCCTAAATTCCTAAATACATCCATCTAAAGCATTCTACCAAAAATATACATCAAATTGCCTAGGTTAACAACCATCTAAGAGTAGTACTCGGGGCTCCTCGAACTCGTTCTATTCGTAAGTACAACCTCTCGATTTTAATTGACGTGATAGTTTTTTAAAAGATAACTAATAAAATAAAAATAATAATTCACATGTTACATCGGTTGTTATTAAAAAGTTGGGATCGTCAAGGCAGTAAAACATGCTAACTTAATGATCAACGAAACAATTGTATTTGAGTTCATAAATATTCGAGACTAGAAACCTCGTATCGAAACAAACCAAGTAAATACATAGTTGCATCATAACAAGGTGGAATTTTTTAGTACCTGCCACCATCGAAACCGGAAAGCGAAATCGACGGCCCCTTTTCGGCTGGTGAAGAAGACAATAAGGATAACTTCTTCTCCAAGGATTTTGAAGAAGTTGAAGAAAACCAGTCCAAATTATTGTTCTCTCCCAAGTTTGCCCATTTGGGTTTCCATGCCCAACCAACCAAAACACCCACAACAAACGCTATCCAAATAGGACCCAACAACATAACCATCTCTGTACACACTCCCACCATTGTGGGTCTCTCTAATACCCTCTGAAACGCCTCAACAACAGCCATAAATTTCGTTTTTTTGGGGTCATTTAGGAAACAAAAATACTAATTAAGAACACATTCTGAAGACAAAAAAAGAAAAATGAAATCAAGCCCAGAAATGAAAATCAAATGAGAAACGATAAAAAATCAGAAGAAGAGGAGTAAGAAGGTGTGACGGCGTCGTTTGAAGGCAACTTGGGGGAAGAGGAAGAAGTTTTGTTTTGTGGAATAAAGGAATATGAAACAGGAATAAAAAGGACTGGCAGAGGAGGAACAACGATAAATCAGATAGATTCGCGCGTGTTTCTCGTGGATTTCATTTATTAGCTTAAAAAAAAAAAAAGCAAAAAAAAAAAAAAAAAAAAAAAAAAGGAAAAGATAGAAATAACAGTTAAGTTTGACGTTGGAAGATTTTGAGAAAGTACTATGTGGACGATTTAAGAGGCCGGACGATATGTTCCTAGATTTTTGTGGTCGTCGAGGTTTCTTGATTTTCACGGTTTTTTTTTTTTTTTTGGCTGGAATTCTTGTTTTTCACGTCATCTCTTCAACCTGTGGGTTCTTTTTTTTGGCATCATTTATTTAAAGAAAGGATTTATCCTCTTATCCAGAAAAAGATCTATTTTTTTGAAAGAATTTTTATAGTAAGACTTCTAATTTTAGACAATACTTTTTAATCTTTAAATTTAATTTTTAATGTTTTTATAGTAAGACTTCTAAGATAATAGTTTCGATTATTAATGAAAAATAAGAAGAAGAAATTTCAAAACAAAAGGAAGGAAAGATGTTAGCATTTGAAGAAAGAAGAAAAAATATATTTTTTTCTCTTGAAACAAGAATAACACTCTTGTGACATTTGAGTCTTTAGTTATCCCTCTTTGTTCATGGCATAAAAAAATGGGAAAGTTTTCAAATTATGGTACTTGTCTCTTGGAGGATGTAATATTTTTGGACTAGTCCTAAAGTAGTACATGTAGTTATAATCACCCAATTCATTAAGGGACAGTTTCAGATGAATTGGCAACCCTTCAATTTCCACCAAGATTTGATTATAAAAAAGAAATCAATAAATAATAAGGTTTTTCACCTTGTGCACGTCATGGTTATCATTAATGTACTAATTACTAAGAGTTCATTTGGTAGAACTTTTTAGAAATTACTTTTAGTTTCTCAGGTCTAAAAACAGCTTCTAAAAATATTTAGATAATCTGTCAGAATATAATTACCTCCTCTCAAATTTGGACCAATGAAATGAGGTATTTAGGCTCCATTTTGATTGTCATATTCAAATGAAAAAAAAAATTTTGAAAAGAATTTGAATTATTACTTGAATCGGTGTTTAGATTGTCATAATCTAAATAAAATCATTTGAACAGAAAACATTTGCTCTCTCTCTCTGATAAAAAAAAAAAAAAAAAAAAAACTCTTCTAAGTTTCAATATCATATCTTTTTCGTTTCAAATTCAATTGAGACATTTCTTTCTTCTATACATTCAGAGTGAAGTTAGAAACAAAACATCATTCCTATACCCGATCAAAATTTATCAAGATCATTGAGGTTTATAAGATTTATTATTAACTTTTTTTTTTTTTTAACACTCTATCCAATACATATTATATTATGGTTCACTTTTTTTAAATTGTGATTTATTTGTGTATCCAAACAACAATTTGGATGACAATTGATATACTTCTACCCATATTTTTCTATTCACATTAAAATAATTGAGTATGCAATCGTTCAAATATATGAATCAAAAGGCTTAGCAATTGAGTATGCAATCGTTCAAATATATGAATCAAACGGAGACTAACCCTTTTGCATACTTGTAAGAGCAAAGTTCTTTTGTGGTACACCTACTTTTAATTGTTAAGCTCAAACTTCTAGTTTTTCCCCCCCAAAGAATGAGGAGGTCGTCTAATAATCCTTACATTAGGTGATTATAGGTATAATTTAACTGTAATTTTACACTTAATTTTAATAAAAGATACGGAATTCGAATTCCCTATCTTTGAATAAAAAAAAAAAATAAAATAAAATAAAACAACATTCCCTTATCTGGGGGAACTGGATACCAAGCATTGCAAGCCCAATGGGTGGCACTAATAAGGAATTGGAACACAAATAAAAAGAGTTGGGCCGGGCCCACAAAGAGAGCAGTTAATACTCCACTGCTTCAGGGTAACGTCTCACCTCGTGATGTTTCTCCCGAGTAGTAGTGGAAAAATGTTGACTGTCCGATGCTTATTTATTTAAATTTTTTTTATAATTAAAATAATATATATATTTTTTTATAATTT
Source organism: Ficus hispida (assembly GCA_025413025.1). Classification (NCBI taxonomy): domain Eukaryota; kingdom Viridiplantae; phylum Streptophyta; class Magnoliopsida; order Rosales; family Moraceae; genus Ficus; species Ficus hispida. The sequence continues at coordinate 19,020,900 of CM046364.1, forward strand.
TCACTTTGACCATAATTAATAACGTATTAAATTACGATTTTCTTTTTGAGGATACGATTGACTAGTATTTTAATCTCTCTTATAAGGTTAATTAAGTACAAATTAACACATAAAAATTAAAGAAAAGATCTATGATCCAAACGAAAGAGATATCAAGGCAAATACGGTAAGAGTCCTAAAAGTCGCATTCTTTGATGCAGAAAGGCAATCAAATCATATCATACAATATTTATCCTACGGCCACATTAATTCCCGCACGCGATTATTCAACCTACACCACGTGGCAGTACTATGCCTCTCGTGAACCCTCGGCTCATACCCCAACGGCTCCATCTCAATAACTCCTTTGTTCTTTTTTCTTCTTTTTTTTCTTTTTTTTTTTTTTTGAGTCCGAAACTCGATCCGACTTGATTTAAATTCTCTGCGGTGGAACCTACCTAACTCCCATTTCACCACCCAATCACGAACCTCCACCTCAGCAATGCTCTGTTCGGTGCCGGCCGGCAAGTCCGCCGGCGGCTCGAACTGGCTCAGCCGGCTCCGCTCCAACAAGGGCTTCCCCGCCGGCGACGACTGCGACCTCGACCACTTCCTCGCCCAAAACCCGAACCCGTCCACCTCCGAGTCGACTCAGCTGGACCCGCAGAGAATCGCCGTCGCGGATCGCCTGGAGCCTCCGCCGCAAATCGGCGGCCGAGTGGAGCAGGAATGGATCGGAGTTATGGACAACGTCCTGTCGGAGCTCTTCTTCATGGGTGGCGCCGACGAAATCAGCTCCTCCAGGCTTTCCGGGAAAAGGATTCCCAGGAAACAGACAAACCCTAGAATCTGCGTCACCTCCGCGAGCAACAACAACAACAGCGGCAACAGCAATTCCAGCGTCGTCGTCTCGCAGAAGAAGAAGAAGGGCTCCGATTCCGGGCCGAAAACGGCATCGTTGAGCTCGGATAGCGGCGGCAACACAACGAGAGAAACGAATGTCAATGTCGGTGTCGATGTCGATGTCGATGTCAACGATGAAGACGAGGACGATAAGGAGCTCAAAGGTTACTCGAGGAGCGAAGTGACGGTGATCGATACGAGCTGCGGGTCGTGGAAGTCGGAGAAGTTGGTGTTCAGGAGGAAGAGTGTGTGGAGAGTGAGGGAGAAGAAGGGGAAAGTCAGGAGCTTTGGGAGGAAGAAGAGGAAATCAGGCACTGATGAATATGATCATGGTATGGAGAAGAAAGCTAAATTAGTTTCATCTGATCATTCCCAGGAAGCTAATGCTCATCTCCAATCTAGTACAAATCCTTCATCACATGAAGTAAGACTCTGAATTCTACACAGTATTTGTTGGGTCTCCACAACTATGAATTTATTAACTGTTGGTTCTTTGTTATTTCATGCTTTAATCTATACAGAATGACAAAAGTTGGCTTTGATAATCATTGAGAAAGCTAAATGAAGTTTCTGGATATATATATATATATATATAAAACTTGAAATGGGAGATTTCCATATATCAAGGAGTCTGGATTTCCATAAATGCAGTTTCTTTATATTTATCATAATTCTCATGCTTTTAAAAGTATTTATTTTTTCAAGGCAGTTTACACTGGCTCCTTGTGGTTCCTTCTATGGTGTGATAGTTTAATTTGGACTGTTTGGTGAGTTATGAAAATATATTCTATAAATAATCTGTCTTTCATAATGGGCAATGCAGATTCTTTAGGAAAGATTCTGCTCTCTTTCGATAATGGCTAGTGCAGATTTCGTTAGATTATGTGGTTCCCCGGTCATGTGTTGTATTTATCTTGTAATTTTATGTAATCTGAGTTTGATATCTGTTTGGCAAATAGCAATTCATGATGAAAACATAGCTAAGATAAGTTCATTTTTCTTTCCTGTGTATTTGATATGCAATCTAAAATCTGAGGTTGGGTATTGTATCAAAATAACCTGTATGGGTTTTAAATTTTTTGCTGAAAGTTGCGGTAGCAAATGCTCCTTTCTATTCAACTCCTCTAGTTTTCGTTTTCAATTGGATTTCAAATTACTTCGTTTCTATAAACATTTTCTATCAAAGATGATGAACAAGTACACGAGCCATCTGTATGGATGAAAAATCTGTAGAGTTGGTGCAAGGGAATGAAAAAGAATGCATAGCATAAATGTTGTTGAGAGTATACTGTTTGACCACACATCACTCACATCTTTTTTAATTTTTCTTTATGTGGGCTCTAATAATTCGGATACTGGTTTGATTTTCTACCGTCAGATGGATAATTGGCTAGATTTTATGTTTTAGTTTTGAGCTCACCATGTAATTGTGGATTATCAGATTAATTTACTCTGAAGGAGAGATTAATGATGTTAAAACATAAAATTGATTTGCCATTGACTCGTATTGTGAGCATACTTTTGTATTTCTGATAGCTTCATCAAGGCATCATGTATTTTCTGGTTATTTTCTTCATTTTTGTGCATCTTTGTATAACAATACAAATTGAATTTACAGAGGTGGCTCTGCCATTATTGGACTTGAAAACCAATTTGCAATTTTATCTTTTCGTGTCTAAAAAAAAAAAAAAAAAAAAAAAAGGAAGGAAAATTGAGGAGGAAAGGTTATACCCTTTCTTGGATGTAGCATGTCAATTAATCATCATTTGAGGTTCTCTTCATATTTGCATGAACCTGAAAAATGCATCTCTTTTGCCGTGCTTTTCTGTGCAGGAACAAAACTTAAAGAATGACTCTAGAGAAGAAGTTCGCAAAGGCACAGCAGATAATCATAATACGATGAGAGAAGAAGTCAGTACAGACTCACCAGATAACATTAGCCAAGATTTTAAGAAAAGGCAAGTGTATACTGCAGGTCATATCCAGTTCTTGACATTGCAGTTTTCCAACATTATATTCTCTTGCTGCTATATCATCCAACTTGTATGCATTGCAGGTCTCGGCTGGTTTCCGGCTCACTGAAGAAAATGAAAAAGGGAGGCTCATCAGTTGTCCTTATCAAAGGCATTCCGACAGATAAGAAAAATGCAGCCAAACTTTCTAGCAACTGTCCCAAGAGCACACAAAAACAAAACAAGACTTGAACCTCAATGGCTACTCAAAATTGTTTTTGAAATAGAGGGAGCTTCGTGACCACCAACCAACGATGCAACTTCCTTGGCATTCTATAAATTATCTGGATCCGATTCTTATTGCTTTCATTTCCCCGGGAAAGTATGTGGGGGTTTGTTCATAAACGGATTTTGAGCGACTTCGTCAAGCTGAGCCGCCCTTGCCAATTGAACAAGTTGTGAATAGTGAATTTATTTTCGTGTCACAATCTGTTTATCATAGTATGTTATTCTTGTGGCGATATTTTTTGTAAACATGTTAGTCGAAACATTTCAATCTTCAATTCAGACTATTGTTTATTGCCTATTGGCAATGGCCACCGTACTTTTGTGCCTCTAGTCTTGCTAAGTAGACAAAACTTGCCCAATATTCTTATCTTGAGTATCATGAAATCAGATACCGAAATTCTATATAAATTATTTTTATTATAAGTTTAATTATCCTTGGAATGACCCTAATGGGTGGCTCAAGTGGTTGGAGAGCCTGGAATTTGGGGTTTGCTCCTTTTTAGGTGGGCGGTTTGAATCCTCCTGGATACATTCGGATCCTCTTTGACTGTCTAGGAAAACTTTTGAGGGCACGGTGTACTAGGTCCCGTGAGATTACGAACTCTCGCCTTGGAGATACCCATTGTTTAAAAAAAAAACACAAACACAAAAAACAAAAACAAAAACAAAAAACTTGACTAGTATCATCAAGGGTCTTCGTTGTAGTCACATATGTACGTATATGTATATGTATATATGGGGTGGTAAGACTGCGGTAGAGCCCATTTTATATATCATATTGGTAGAGTCCCTTTTTAAACTGCTAAGATGTAATCAAATAACTGACATATTATTTGTGTATGATAGTTACAATGTACATTATCTCATACTAGTATAAACTAAAAAATTTAAAAATAATATATAAAAAATAAATTAAAAAGAAAACATCATCCATTCCCTCCCCAACCGTAAGTGACGCTCCTCGATCGACACCCCCCGACACCGACGACCACTAGTCCCCCTGTCGTCGAGGAGCCCCCCCCCCCGTTACGAGAGCCTAGGCCTACCCCCTGAAGCTATATCTAGTCGGCATTTGGGGGGGCGTCGGCATCGGGGGAGGCGGAAGGGGGGGACCTCCTAGGCATCATCGTCGTCGTCAGGGGTAGTCGGTGGACTGTCAGAAGACCAATTTTTTAAAAAAAATTTTGAATTTCTATTTTTTATTTTTAGTATATAATATTATGAGTTAAGGTACATTATAGTTATTATGCACAAACAATATCTCAATCGTTTGCTTATATCATGATGACTTAAAAATGAGCTCTACTGATAAGGTATATAATGAGACTTTATCATAGACTTATCTGTATATATGTAGCTTGAGTATTTTTGTCTGTCCTATTATTGACTTATTGTAGGCTGTCCTAAAAAGTCAGAAGGCACATTATAGTTTTTCTAGCTTATCTAAACCAACAATACATTATTCGTATTCAACTCTTGTGTCTCCTTATTCTTGTTCTCTTCACATCCCTCTAATAATATCATGACATATCAATTAAACATATTTATTTAATTACAATATTATATTAAATCAATTAAAAGATTATATTAATTACATACGTGTTATATTATTAGTAGAGGGACATAAATGAACACAAATAAAAAAAATATAAACTAAGCTTTCGTTTAGTATTATAATTTTAACTCAAATTTTTTATCTTAATTTTTATTTTTTTTATAAAAAATAATAAAAATTATAATTAATTTTAAAAAAATTAAGGAACTCTAACTTAAAAATTTGAGTTAAAATTGTAATATGAAAGGATGCTAAGTCCACGTTACTCATGCTAAATCCACGTTACTCGTGTTCGAAGTTGAAAGGGAAACACCCGCCTTCACATACAGTGGCTAAGAACTGGAATTTCGGTTCGGAGTTTTTGAGGAGTTGAACATGGTTGGTCTACTCGCTTCATCAAAAAGCCCTTGTCCTTCTTTCCCTTCTCTTGACTCTGGTCTCCTAAACCTATACATACCTTCTCGTTTCTCTCCATCTTTGTACACAACTACCTTCCATCTCAGAGTGTGTAAGTGTTTCTCTCTCTTCAAGGTCTGTGAAGCCCCGAAATTTCCATCGAAACCGATGTTAACTCGAGTGTTTTTTCAATCCCATAAAAGGGTTTTCATCCGATGCAGTTGTATTAACTCGTCTTTGAGTTCTCACACTGAAACAGGTGAGTAATTGTTACAGTCATTTTGTCAAACAGTTGGTCGACATGTGAGTAGTTTAAGTCCGTGACATTTTAACTGGTTGTTTTGTGTTTCAGGGAAGTTATTCTCATTCTTAGGGGAACTTGGGCTTGAGGAGACAGAGACTGAGGTACTTCTGGACAAGAACTCGGCCCTTGCGCTGGCGTCTTTGGATTCGGTTCGAGCTCGGATTCTTTCCTTGCAATCGGTTGGAATTGATGACTATGCACTCTGTCTCTTGATCACTAAACGACCTAATATATTAACAGCTGATGCAGTTGATCAGTTCATACGTTTCGTGCTCGATGATTTGGAAGCAAAGATCGAGGCTTCGCAACTGGAGCGCCTTTTCGCAACCACGGAGCCAAGATTCTTGGTGGGTTTTGATCAAAAGGTTAGCCTACTTCTTGAAAGAGGAGTTCCTAAGGAACAGATTGTTCACATCCTTAACAATGTGAACTTGTCCAAGGCATTATGTGTTAAGCCAGTTGAGGAGATCGATAGGACGATCACTTTCTTGAGCCGCTTTGGAGGCATTGATCTCATCGTGAAGTGCCCGAAACTCCTGAATTATGATCTGGAAAACAAGTTGGTTCCAAGAGTTGGGTTTCTCCTGAAGCTTAGTCGGGGTGATGAGGATGCCATAGGGACCTTGTTGATTAAGCTCCCTGCGATTTTGAATTATAGCGTGGAGCATATGGAGAATCATGTCGAGCTTTTGAGGTCTTTCGCTGGCCTAAATGATGAGGAGATATTCAAGATTCTCCTTGTTTATCCCAATGTGTTCAGTGCAAGCAGGGAAAGGAAATTGAATCCTAGAATAGATTTTCTCAAACAATGTGGGCTCGATTCAGATGGAGTCTTTAGGTTCTTGACTAAAGCTCCCTTGTTTCTCGGCCTTTCGTTTGATGATAACATTGCCCACAAACTTGTTTTGTTGGTAAAGATTGGGTATAGGTATAGGACCAAGGACTTGGCAATGGCAATGGGATCTGTAACCAGAACAAGCTGCCAGAACATGCAGAAGGTAGTTGGCCTCTTCTTGAGTTACGGGTTTTCGTATGAAGACATTTTTTCTATGAGCAAGAAGCACCCTCAGATACTGCAATATAATTGTGCTTCTCTGGAGGAGAAGATGGAATACCTAATTGGAGAAATGGGCAGAGAAATCAAAGAGCTGTTGGCTTTTCCTGCATTCCTGGGTTACAAACTTGACGATAGAATCAAGGCCAGGTATGAATCAAGGAGGAATATTCGAGGTGAAGAAATGTCACTAAATAGGCTTTTAACCCTTTCCAGCAAGAGATTTTCACAAAAAAGAGAGGCGTCGGTTCGTGTGATTGAAGAGTAAAAGGACGGTTAACTCAGTATGCTTTTCTTTCAAATGTTTGATCCTATAACTTATATATAACACCAAGTTACTCCATTTCACTGTGCCAAATTTGATACACTAATAGCAGCAGAAACACCCAGATGATTCATGATCAGCTTGGACATAGAAAGAAACTAAAATAGATATTTTCACAAGAGTGAAGATGTTCATTTATAATAATGACTGAAGCTAGAAAGTTTTCCAGGAAATGTCTGATGGTTATAATTTTTCATTATATTAGGTTTGAAATGGTTCAGCGAAGTGAGCAATAATGCTGTTCTGTTGATTCCGACGCAATGTGAAACATAAGCACGCACAATGTCTCTTGCAAAGTCACATTGAGAAGGTGGGAGGGTTCTCCTGACAATGGATCTAACCCATTACGTGTAAAATTAGGGCGATTTTGGACATAAACCAGGGGGAATGCTTTGCTGACCATAAACATAATCATAATCATTACGGATAATAATGCTGTTTACTCAGATTAACACAACAAAGTGGAGGCGGGGGTGGTTAATGGTGGAGCCAAATGCTTGAATCTGGTCAGCCATAATTGGCTCTTTTTATGCCTTCCAATGGCTCTTTTGTGCAACCCCCTCTTGGTTACCAAATCATAGAAAAGTGGCCCAGAGTGCCGAAAGGTCAAAGAACAGATCTAGAAACAAATATCCGACAAAAGTCTACACTAACTTTGCATTATGTACAACAATAACAAAGCCAAAAAAACATGTCATTCACAAAAAAGCAACGGCTTCATAGCTTCAGGAATAGCTGTTTTTGGCTCTATAAATAAGTTAGCTGTCAATCTGCAAAGCCAAAAAGGTTAGCTCTGCCAATTTTGATCTTATTCGTGACCATTTTGGCTTCTCTAAAGTGCCTACGGATGGGGTTTTGGGGCTAATCCCTCCTAATTTTGGTATTTACTTATCTCTTTAGACAAGATAAGAAAGGTGTTGACAGTCAATTATGCTTCCACTATTAAAAGACAAAGCTAGAACCGTTTGGTCTAAAGCAACTGCTATAATTACATTAAAGTTAGATTAGTGCATTCAATCAAGTTACTAATTGATTGAGATAACCTAGCAGCTAACCATGGTTTCTGATGTGTCCTTTGCTCGTTAACAGAAATCGGATCTCCGTCTCCTTTAACGGTTCTGATTTCAGGATTTTTTTTTTAATGATAAAATGTGATTCATGATCCGTTTCTAGCTTAAGAAAATGAGAAAGGCTATAAGGGTGCGAGACCTTGGCTTATGAAATGAGTATACGTTTTGTCGTTTTTGATTTCAGAGTTGAAAACATCATATATGGGATACATGCATACGACTAGTGGAACATCTTTATCCAAAGAATTTCTTTAATTAACTCATTATTTCTTTCAATAGGAAGGTCAAGTCAAAGATGATTAACAAACTAATTTAAAGAATTTAAAAGGAAAAAGTAGCTTTGGAAGTTATGAAGAAATTTCACTTAATGAAAACAGGAGCATTGAAAAAGGGTAATCAAAGTGTGATAGTGGAGAGGCCTTCAAAAACATCTGCACTAGTTAAATATTTAATTGAAAAAAAAAACCCTTAGAAAGTGAGCACTGAGAAAAAAAAAAAAAACATAATATATATATATATATATATGTATAACAATTTTCCATCATAATGATTTTTGCTTTGAATGCTGGTTCCGGAGGCACAACCAACAAAATGTTCAACTATTTCACAACAGGAGCAAAGGCTTACCATTTGTGCTTTCTTACGATCCCTTGACCACTGAAAATGGGAGCATTACAAACCCTCTCGCCTTTGAAAGTGAAGAATCTGCAGTAACTTGCTGTCTATTCATCATAACTTGGAAAATATCTTTTTTTTTTTTTATAGATAAATTGTTAGTTTGGTCACTAACCCTTCTTACGAAGTTGCGATTTAATTCAAAAAAAAAATTATTAAAAGCTCCCCAACTTTTTAAAATGATCCAAAATAGTCCTATTACCAAACGTTAAAAAGTTAACAGAAAATCTCACATAAATAATACATGATTTACTATTTAAGGGTAATTTAGATTTTTTTTGATGCACCATTTAACTTATATGTGTCATGCATGTTATTTGTTCAATCCAATTTTTAGCATTTGTTTGTAAAAAAATGACTATTTTACACCCTTTAAAGAGTTTAAGGAGTTAAGTAGGGGACCAAACCGATAACATACAATTATTATTTTTTTTTAACAGAAAGATTCTTTTTATTTGATTTTATTTTATCTATATAGTGCCAAGTCTCCTAGAGTTTCAATCAGTGCAGCATTGTGAGTTTAAAAAAAATCTGATATGATATATATATTATATTATAGTAGACAAACGAGTATCAACAATTGGGACAAGAGAATAAAAAATGGAAGTGGGAAAAAAACTTTATCAAGACCCCCTTTTTCTTTCCATAAACAATATAATAAATGGTGCACTAAAAAAAGTGAAAAAACAAAAAAGGGAAAAATGGCCTCTTGGTACACCACGTTTTGGTGCTACCCATGTGGGAGAATGACGCAATCACAATCTTCTTTACACACCAAAAGGCCGTGGAACATACAATAGAAAAGCATCGGTACCAGTTATTTAATTTCCCAGTGGGTTGGTGCGGCTAAAATTGTTCCCCTTTGTTGTCTGTCTTTTTGATCCTTTTACTAAGATGGTTAGCTTTTTCTACATCAAAGAATAACTCAAAAGGACCCTTTTTCCCCCCCTCTATATAAAGAGGAGTGATTTCCAAAGATAAAACCACAAATTGACATATAAATAGAAGCTTTTCATGTCTCTAAGAAGGAGCTTTCCTCTACAAATGAAGAACAATCACACAACTCTCCTACTTGTGTTCACGTCTCTTCTTATCTCGCTCATGGATGAAAGTCACTTGCTTGTCGCCGTTGACGCCAAAAGCAATGTCAGGGCCCCTTTACACCGCTCCTTTTTCTTTCTGAAACCTTGAGCCTCGCCATGTTGGTGTTAAGTTCTTTGTGATAATTGAATAACAGGTTTACATCATTCATTTGGGGGAAAGACGGCATGAAGATGTGAAGCTCCTGAAGAAAACTCATCACGAGGTGCTCGCTAAAGTTCTCGGAAGGTATGACATGGAGAACTCTTGTTTAGTTTATTTAACATCATCGGTAATGATAATTCTTCGGTAGGGAATGAGAATATGTCCTGCCGACAAGACACAGATGTGAATCTTATCATATTAAGACAAGTATGACAATATAAGGAAACTTGATGAAAATAATCTGACGATGTCCTCTACTTTTTCATACCCAATCACATATAAAGCGAGAACTAACTCTTCATCAACCCTAATAATATGGTTTTTCGACTCATGCAGCGAAGATGAATCCGCAAGAGCCATGGTCTACAGCTACAAACATGGCTTCTCTGGTTTTGCAGCCAAGCTAACAGAAAGTCAAGCCCAACAAATTTCAGGTATCATGTAGAGTTGAAAGACATGTTCCTGCTAGTTTAGAAGTCTTCACATAGAGTTTGAGACCTATTGAGATAAAACATGACCACCCCTCCTAATTTGACCAATTGACAACCTTTTTCCCACCAACGCTAAGTTTTTTGAAAAGTGGGCACTTTGTTTATTAACTTTTACCACTCGGGCAATCATTGGATTGTTAAAAAACGAACAGAATATATCCAAGTCATTAAGAACATGAGTTATTTTTTACTTGTACATTCCACGTTAACAAAGTCAAAAACATCAAATTCAGAGCTTTGAAACTATTGAATTCATGTTCAGTTGAAAAGATTTTAAAGCCCGAAAGAAACTCCAATCAAATCGCAATCTGTACAGCAGTTTGAATCTTCCTAGAATGACTCTCGGATTTTTCAAATAATAAGGCTTATGTTTTGTCTAATTGGATGTAGAATTGCCTGCTGTGGCTCTGGTTATTCCCAACCAGCTTTACAAGGTGCAGACCACAAGAAGTTGGGACTATCTTCAACTCTCTTCACATTACCAGACCCATTTTCCGCAGAAATCCAAACTGGGTGAAGATGTCGTCATCGGTCTCTTAGATACAGGTCAATATATATGTACAGTAAATTATGTGTGTGTGTGTGCGAATTATATGAGTGTATGTTGCATGTATATACAGTGAATTATATGAGCTCACCAAATCAAGCTCGTCGGCGGACAGGAATATGGCCGGAATCGGAGGCCTTCAGCGACAAAGGCCTCGGACCAATCCCTTCCAAATGGAGTGGAACTTGCGAGTCCGGTGAGTCGTTCGAACGAGCCAAACACTGCAACAGAAAGTTGATCGGAGCTCGTTACTTCGTGAAGGCGCTGGAGGCGGAGTACGGAAAGCCGTACAACGCGACGGAGAATGGGGATTACCTCTCTCCGAGGGATTTCGGCGGCCACGGGACCCACACGTCGACGATCGCCGCCGGATCAAAGATAGCGAACCGGAGCTACAACGGATTGGGCGTCGGGACGGTGAGGGGAGGCGCGACGCAGGCGCGGATCGCTATGTACAAGGTGTGCTGGAGCCTGTTCGGCGGAGTGTGCGCCGGCGCCGACATCCTCAAGGCGTTCGACGTGGCGGCCAGCGACGGCGTCGACGTGGTGTCGGTGTCGATAGCCGCCGACGTGCCGTCGTTCCCGGAGGCCGACTGGAGGAACGCAATCGCCGTCGGCGCGTTCCACGCTGTGGCGAAGGGCGTCGCCGTCGTTTGCGCGGCGGGGAACTCCGGGCCGAGCCCGCAGACGGTGCAGAACACGTCGCCGTGGATCTTGACCGTCGGTGCGAGTAGCGTTGACCGCTCCTTCCCTACTCGCGTCAGCCTTGGGAACAACTGGACCATTGCGGTAAGAAAATCTTCATGCATGCCCATGGAAGAAGAACAACAAGAAAAAGAAAGACTTTTAGAAATCTCATATATATATATACACACCAAACACGCACACACACACACACACACACATACATATACATGTATATGTAAATTATGTACTTGGTATCTGTAAACTGTAGGGTGAATCCATGTTTACCGGAAGCGATACTGGGTTCATCAGGTTGGCGTACCCTGAGGTTTCTGATCTCAAATATCCTCGGTCAGTGTATATTGTACGTTGTATGTGAGTTACGGTGTCGGGTATTGTTGGTATCTAATAACCCGTCTCCTGCATGGTATAACAGTGATTGCAAATCTCTGAACGAAAACGATACATGGGCAGCGAAGAGCGTGGTGCTCTGCTTCACAACAGCGTTCCGAGAGGGTTCGGTAGAGGAGGCTGCGTCTTCCTTCAGAAAGGCCGGCGGTCTTGGCCTCATCGTCGCTGAAAATCCGAGCCGCTCATGGAATGGGTGCGGTGACGACTTTCCCTGTGTTCAAGTCAGCTACGACATTGGCATGAATATTCTCTACTACATTCGTTCCTCTAGGTACAGCTGTATATCGTCTCTTCTCGTTATTTTTGTACGCTAATTTTGTTCGAAATTCTGTAGTTCTTATGTGGAAATCAAATTCATGCACGTTAATTAACGTTTCAGATCTCCAAAAGTGAGGATTAGCCCTACAAAAACACATGATGGCAGACCTGTATCCACCAACCTTGCATACTTCTCTTCTCGAGGGCCTAGTTACGTTGCCCCGGCAGTGTTGAAGGTATTACTAATTTCTCCATCTAGTTACCGAGTATCTTTGAGCTGTTCAATCACATCAGAATCATATCTTGTTTCTAGTATTTTTTTTTTTTTAACCCTAGTAAAAAGTATCCTTAAAAACAGATTTATGTAAAGTAACAGCTCTAGCTCACTCTTTTTTCTCCTTTTTTGTACGAGGCAGCCAGATATAGCAGCACCAGGTGTGAACATATTATCAGCAGTTTCTCCTTCCGACCCAAAAGCAAATAGTGCATTTGCTTTCATGTCCGGAACATCCATGGCGGCTCCTCATGTGTCTGGAATCGTTGCGCTGCTTAAATCGTTGCACCCGGATTGGTCTCCTGCAGCCATCAAGTCTGCCATTGTCACAACGGGTCATCTCTCTCTCTCTCTTTTTCGTCATCTTTATATTCCATGTTTACAATTTAAAAATGAAGGCATTTATTGATGCAACTCTGGTTATGATTTGCAGCATGGAATACAGATCCATCTGGTGAGCCAATATTTGCTGAAGGGGAGCCGACGAAGCTAGCAGATCCGTTCGACTTCGGAGGCGGGATTATAAACTTCAACAAGGCAGCAGACCCTGGCCTTGTTTATGACATGGGTACAGCAGATTATATCTATTACCTCTGCGCAATGGGCTACAACAATTCTGCCATTTCCAAGCTTAGAGAACATCCCACATCATGCCCAATCAAAAGACCCTCAATTCTGGACTTAAATCTGCCTTCTATTAGCATACCGTCGCTTACAAGGTCAACCAAACTAACCAGAACCGTAAGAAATGTTGGACATGCTAACTCTAGTTATAAGGCTGTTGTTAAGCCTCCTCAAGGCATAAGAATATCGGTACGGCCTCGTCTCTTGATCTTTAACGCCACGACTGACACAATTTCCTTCACCGTGACTGTTTCGTCCACTCACCAGGTCACTACAGGGTACTATTTTGGTAGCTTGACTTGGACTGATCGAGTTCATGCTGTAAGAAGTCCGATATCAGTGAGAACTGAGATCTCAGTCCTCTCTTAACTCTTAACCCTAGTTGTTAAAGTGCGACCCTAAAAAAGTGTAAATCTACCATCCTAATATGAATAAAGTACAAATGAGAGAGAGTCTCTCTAGTTTTGACATCTGAAGTTCACCGGTTTTTCTCTTTTTCTTTCAATGATTGATAAAGCAATCAACAATAGAGAAAAAATGACCAATATAATGACAGACGTGACTTTGCTCATGCATATGGCGAGGGAAAGAAGAGAGACGATAACCGAGCAAAATAGTTATTTGTATGTCGATCTGTGCAACGGTGATTACAGCATGTTATATTCTGTGTTTAGACACCATAAGCCCGTGTAGCATCTAATTTTACAAGAGCATCAAGAAAAGAGTTGTCCATGCATTTTAGAACTCTGGCTAAAAGTACTCTCAAACTCGTAAATTCGCATCTCGGTAAAAGAGCCTCTTTCTTCAAATTGCTGATACCGTCACGTGATGAGCGGTGAATATAGCTGTACAAAAGGGATTTCCTGCCAGCTCCATTCATTCTGCCATGGAGTGTTCCCGAACTGGTTCTACCACCATAGTTTCTAATTGTGCAGCTCCATTTCCTTTCGGTATGATAAGCCCATATCCTCCTGCCTTTCTTTTGTATATGATATTAATTTCACCTGGAACAAAGTAGAAAGATCAAGCAGTGGATGACAACATTATTGACGAGTACCAAAAAAGAGGACGAGACTGTGTTTGTACCGGTCTCTTCGTTTCGGAAACCATAAAAGTCATGATCAACATTTTCCAGTTGCTGAACTGCTTCAGGCACGGTCAAAGGTGGCATGTCGAAGTACTTCGTGCGAACAATCTGAATGGTAATGACAATGAGTGAGTAATGCCAGATAAGAAGGGAATCCAAAGGCAAACAGTCAAGTCCATCAATCAAAATAGCCATAACTCATGTTTAGATCTATTTACAATTTTTAAGGAAGGATTCGAATCTGAATGTTTAAGAACAATATGACATTTCAGATTGAACACTAAACCAATTGAGCAAAGGAAACCGACAACTTCTACCCATTAAAAACCATCTTCTTCCATCCACGAACAATTTAAAACTAGATAGGTAAATTCAAGTCTTGTCTAGCAAGTCAAATGCAACTTTAGATTTTGTTACAGTTCGCAAGATTTTAAGGAGAAACATAAGTCGGCAACTTATAATATGAGGTGAAGGACAATAAAGGAAAACCAACTACGTAAACAATGCATCAATCAGCTTTTATGTTTTCCTACCCAAGAAATATGAAATAACGCAATAAGTGTTATTATGTGAGAAAGGTCCAGTGACAACCTCATCAATAAGGTTTTCTTCCTCTTGTACAGGAACTGTTTCTTCGCCTTCCGTTTGCTCAGGAACTGTTTCTTCCTCTTTTGTTAATGCTGGTGCCGTAGGCTCCCTAACTTTCAACCTGTTGAATCCCTTCATGTGCCGGCCATGGTCCGACTCCTTCTCTTTGATTTTCCTCAACTTCCTCTGTATGATGGAGGATGCCAGATCTATGCTTGCATAGAGCGTCTCAGCTTCTTCCTCAGCTCGAACTACCCCATGCCTTTTCGTGAACAAAGTCACCTAAATTTGGACCAAACCCTCAAACAATATATACAATGTGCTACAATCCCAGACAACTGAAAACATCAAAACCATAAAAAATAATTATAATAATTGTAATAATAATTATTATGGTTATACCTCACATCTCCTGATCCTTGGGCCTTTTCCAAACTCGCCACCCCGAACCGACAACCGGACATCAACTTCCCTCACTAGGTGGCTATGCTTCACAACTGCCTTCCCAACCTTTTCCTCCACATGACTTTTAACTGGCTCTGTCAACTGTAAAAAAACAGAATGTCTCATCCAAATACCAACAGCCTGACTGTGATTTAGTAGCTTAATTCCCCAAAGCGCAAAACCGATCGTCGAAACAAATATCAAAGAACAATTTAGTTGCTCTAGCAATTTATTTATTTATTTATCATTTTTAAATTCATCAGACAGTGCAAATTTGTAGACACAATGAAATGCCAAATCCCAGATATGCATTCCTCAAACAACATCAAGCTATGTAATTTCACATTAACAATTTCTAACATACCAAAAACAAAAAAATTAAAAAAAAATGTTGGAAATATCTCAATCCTTAAGCTCAACATGGAACATAAGAACCCAAAACTGAGAACTTTTCTAAGATTTGAAAGAAACCCAGATTAAGTAAAGCTGAAAATCTCAAGTACCTCTAAGTTCTTCCCCTGAATTATCAGCTTGACCGACGACATTGGACCGTCCCACGACATGCGAACAGAGAGAGAATTTCCACAACACTTTTTTCTGGGCAGAATCTCAATAGAAACGGTCTTGAGAATCTTACACGGGTTCAAGAAAGTCGAAGCCTTGGAGGTTAAATTCAGAATTTGGGTCTTCACGAACGGTCTGGTCGAGAGTGTAGCCATTGAAGAAGAACTGGAAGAAGAAGAAGAAGAAGAGGAAGAAGAAGGGTGAAGTGGGGTTGTCTGCAAAGAAGACAGTAAAGCAGCCATCGGTTATGAGTTCAAAATTCTTAGGGAGTTTGGGGGCTGATTGGATTGAGGTAAAATGGGGAAGAAAATGCGAGAAAGTGAGGAGGGAAAGGAGGGGTTTTTGTGAGAGAGTTCTAGTTAAAGATTCAGTGAGTAATAGGGAAAGGAAGAAGACAAAGGAAGAGCTCTTTGGGGATATACTGAAAGAGTCGGACGTGGCATTTTCATACGTTATCCATATTGATAATACCTCTGGAAAATCTTCGGGTGTTCTATCGTCTACGACCAACTGTACTAAATTTCATTAATCTAGACCTTTCATCTTTGAGACATGAAAATAATCATATAATTATTTATTTTTGTGGGTGGATGGGAACTATGTTTATATTAATTTTCTAGTTATTTCCTTATAAACAAATGAGCTGTTTTTTTTGTCAACGTTATTCATGTGAGTTAATAAGGTACTAGTCTTTATCGCTAAATATTTGAATTCGAATTACGTCTACTTCGTTGATCAAGATATATAGATAACTCACTTTATGAGATATCTATCTCGTTGAGTTTGTAGGCATCCACCCTAAAGGTTATTTGAGTATGCCAACCTCCCTATATCCCTCTTTTTTCAGCCCAAAAAATAAAAAATAAAACATAAATTGAGCCAATATTTATTTATATCAAGAGGCTTCGTTCACTCTGTTTTTCCCTTTAGGTTCCCTTCAAGGATTTTCCTTCCTTTTGCCGCATTTCGATCAAGGGGTTGAAGGGATCCAGATGAACTGTCTTATTTTCTCATTTAAAAACATTTATAGTGTTGAATATGTTTTAGATATGTCATCATGCATATCTATTCTATTGATCGTTCTTTATTATTATTTTTTGTATGGTCTAAATTTAAGAATTCAGATACATAAACTCAGAACATGGAGTGTGAATCAAACTCATGTTTGAATTGAAATTGAGATACTAATGCAAGTTCTTCCCTTCTAAATCAGACAGATTCATATCTGAAAGAGGTTGACAATAAGGTACACTTTCTCTTTGTGGTATTCCACCTCTTGGATGTTTTTGGTCCAAAGATGAAATTCTTATTGATAGTTGGTTGTATTCACCAATTTTTGCAATAATAGCTTTTTCCACAGCGGGATTAACTGCATTTTATATGTTTCGGATCTATTTACTTACTTTTGAGGGACATTTAAATGTTTATTTTCAAACTTACAGTTCCAGACGTAGCGCACGTAGGGCCTTGAACCCAAATACATTACCCACAAATACTAGAAGTACATACATAATTGAATGAGTCGTGGAATATAGAAGCAACAAATATCAAATGTAAGTTGTATGCATATGAGATCTACTCATCATAAGCAGGGGTTTTCTATGCAATCTATGAGGTCTTAAGACTTGACAGAGAATGGTGATGCTCAGCTACAACCAATGAGTTTGAGATCTACATATGAAGAGATTCAAGGGCATTAATCAACCCAATTGAGTGGTACTATGCTACTTGGAATCGACTTTGAATCAGTGCTTTTTAGAAAATTATGAATTTTTCAAAAACGTTTGTTAAGGGTCATTTTTCATTATTAATAAGTTTTAAATTGTCCAAGAGAATCCAAGAGAGTTAATACTAGAAACAATGTTTAAGACTCCAAGAGAGTTAATACTAGGAACGATGTTTAACACCAAACACTAAAAATGGATGATATGAAATCTACAGATGAAGTTTATTTTCTATTAATTGTGGTGTTTGATATTGAGAGTGTTCCAAACTTTTTTTTTTTTTTTTTTTTTTTTATGAGTTTCCGAACATAATCGAGCGAAACACACAGTCCAAAGCACCAAATGGATCTGCGTCACTGCGTAACAAGTAGCACAAGACACGCACTTAAAACGGATGGTGGAAGCTTGGATTTGGCTCAGACAAGAAGGACCCACTCTAACATGACATTCCTAGTCTGGTGATGGGGCTTCCCTCCCACTTTCATTTGAAATTTATGAGCATGCTCTTAATTGCCAATAGCGACTTTATGTTCTCTCCCATGTTAGTAACATGTGTCATATAAAATATCTAGCCTTAATATTACCTTCTTCTTAATCGTGTATATCTTATCTTGAGTTTAAAATATGAGTACAATAAAATTCATAGTTGGACGATAATCAAATTTTTTTTTAAGAAAAGAAACTATAAAAAGATTACAAGTCAAATTTTTCATGGGATGAATTAAGGAAAACTTTGTAAAAAGAAATCATATTGGGGGGTTAAAATATAATGGAGCCCCTTGGGTTGGGGCAGCAGCTGCTAAAAAATTAATTTAAAAATAAAAATGAGCAGCCAAAGTTTGGCTAGTGAATTTTGCTAGTAAAATTTTCTTGCATTTTCAAGAATTTTGTTTGGTGTACTAGGAGAATTTGAACATTCGGAGGAGAAGAATTAACACCGTTTTCAAATTATACTGCATAACTAGTCTAGGTCCATTAGCTCTCAAGTCAATTAAAAGAAATTGAAAATCTTATCAGTGGTACTATGCAACTTTGAGCCACCAAATAACATATATATGGAACATGCCAAAATGAAAAATGAAAAAAAAAAAAAAAAAAACCATTGCAAATTTAACGATATTTATTGAATATCTTATAATTTAGAACCGTGCACTGTCGATAAAGATTATCATAATTTTTTTTCGCTTTTGGTTTTGAAAATTTTATGGACATCCTTAAAACTGCAAACTTCCAAAGATCCTGACGATTAATGGCTATTTATTCTGGTGGAATTAGAAGATAATAAGTTCCATTAGAAGAAAATCAAAAGCACCCGTGGTAAAGAAAATTTCAAAGAAGAGCCTAAAGTTATAATTATTGAGAAAGTCATGGAAAGATTTAGCAAGTAAAGTACTAAATTAGTGAGAACTCCTAATTTTGCACCTGATTTTTCACTTATACTCATAATTGGACATCATATACATAAGAAAGAAAAATTGAAAAAAAAAAAAAAAAAAAAACCTTTACTTCATCGACACAAAGCCCCCCTTCTTAAATAAAAAGATGCCTCAAGTTTTCTCTCTTGCTTTCATTTTTCTGTTTATGATGATCAAGTTTTTTTTTTT
Source organism: Ficus hispida (assembly GCA_025413025.1). Classification (NCBI taxonomy): domain Eukaryota; kingdom Viridiplantae; phylum Streptophyta; class Magnoliopsida; order Rosales; family Moraceae; genus Ficus; species Ficus hispida. Next base: position 19,039,946 of record CM046364.1, read on the forward strand.
TTTTCCCTCCTCTTTGTATTTGCATGTATGCCTCTTGAACCTTGTACGTTTGATGAATCAGTCCCTAAATCATGTCAAAAATTGTAATGTAGGAACTAATTTTCTAAATACGAGAAGTTCAGGGACAATCATGCAGAAGAAAAAAAAAATTATTTTGTATTTTATTTTGATTTGAATGGCCATATACAGAGCTATTGCAAAGCGTAAATTGGCCATTCGAGAAGCTGGTTGGCAAAATTGGGATAAGCCTAAAGTCACTGTCAACATGTACATTGCATAAGATCTTGTATTATCTACTAGTTTTATTTTATTTTATTTTATTTTTAAGGAGCAGAAGAACAAAAAAGGGGGCGTTGGGGTCACGAATTTGAAGACAAGTTTTATCATTATAAAAAAAAAAAAAAGATCAAGTGGATATTTTATTCTCGAAAATGGAGTTTATACTGTTTACTTACATGGATATCTCCCCCCCCCCCCCCCTCTCTTTTTTTTTTTTTTTTTTTTTCGACAATTTGGCTTTATTGCATTCCTACATAAACAGCTTGTCGTTATTCTTAGTATATTTTGGGAAATTTAGCATACAAGATAACAAAAAGGTTAGGTAGACGAACCTTATTCGCATAATAATCAAATAACCTTTTATTTATTTATTTATTTATTATTCTTCATGAAGGCTAAAATGATATGATTTTAATTAGCGATTTGATATATTTAGATTAGAGATTTATAATTAAATAATCTTTTTTTAAGAAGTTTTTTAATAAATAGTCAAAATTATTAAAAATTAGTTAAAATATTTTTTTAAAATGATTAATCAATTGTCTTAAATGGTCAATTAGTAATTGATCACGTAATAGTTAATCAGTGATTGATCATATAATAATCAATTAGACGATTAATTACTGATTAACCGTAAAGTAAATTATCAAATTTTATAATTAATCACTGATTGACCATTAATCAATTATCAAATTTCATAGTTATTCACTTATTGATTATTAGTTAATCATTAATTGATCAAATCTGAAAAATGACAAATAATTATTTTCCTAAATAAAAAAAAGTTGAGTTATCTATTAGTTTAGTTGACTAAAAAAAAGACTAATTAGCCTAATTTTCCTTTAGATTGTATCTAATGTTTAAAAAAAAAAAATGCACCATCGAGAAAGCTCCTCCAAAAACAAAGAAAGAAACCTTGAAAGTTGTTCAAATGCAAAGTGTTAAACTGTAGAATATTATCTTGTTTTTCTAAAATGAGAACTTCCTTTTAACAGTCAATAGCTTTACAACATGTTTGAGCTATTTCTATTTTGGAAGACGCAACACGTGAGCTCCCCATGTCATGTCTTCCGAAGTTGGACACTCGTGGAGAATTTTAAGCGACGTATGAGTGCTCATAAAATATCTTTCAGTTAGTAATTATTTAAAAATTATAATTTAGATGAATTCATTTATAAATTCATTTAGTTCTTTTTATTAAAAGTCTTTGTAATTGACATATCTCGTGAAAAATACATGTGCTTGCTTGTGTATATTATTAAAAACAAAAAAAACAAAAAAAGGGCCAACCCATGTAGCCAATTTGGCTAATCTATGGGCAACAAAATTGCAACATCTAGAAATTCAAAGATGCACATAGTTGAATTTAGTTAGGACAACAAATATTCCGTGAGATCTTGAACTTAAGTAGATTTCTTTGCTTCAGAATCTGATCCAACAACTTATAAAGAAATATCTAAACTTATGCATTACAGATATCATAAAAAACATCCCAAGTAATTGAGCAGCTTTTCATCCTTACTATACAACCAAAATCACAAATAAACTAATCCCTCCAAAGTTGTTATCAAATTTTTTGTGAATAATCTTTTCATAAAATGTATCTTCAAATTTTTTTTTATTAGAACTGAATTGATATATGTATATATAATATCAAAGAGTAGAGACAATTAAACAGCTCAATTAACTTTTACTGTCAATAAAAAAAAATACTAGAAGCATAAACTCTAATACGAATTTTGAGTAATAATCTATCTGACATGTGAGTTGTCGTTCTATTATTAAAAAATATCTAAATGATTATTTTATTAATTAATTATATATATCAATAAAAAGGTGACAACTTATTATCATAGAATTATAGTTGTTATCCTCATTATTACTTAGAAAAAAAAATTACGAAAAATAATCCTTTTTTAAGCATATTTTTAAAATGTCTCAGATTTTGTTAAACTAGAAAAATGATTACGTTTCTTAAAAATAATCAAGATTGACGACTTGATAAATTGTTAATCAATACAAATAATTTATTAGTCAATTTTCATTAAAAAAATGACATTGCTATTTTTTCTATATAAAAGAAAAGTTTTAACCATTTTTTAAAATAAGCATAAAAAACTACCACCTAACATAATTTCTCTAAAAAAAAAAAAAAAAATCTCTCTAGCACGATAAAATAAAATCACCACATGAATTGAACAAGTTACATATTTTAGAGAAATTAGAAGAGAAATTAGGCAGGCCAAGTAAATAGGACACCTGGATCACGGGCTATTTGTCACGTAGGGACTAGACTTTTAGTGGTCTTTCATTTCTTAATAATTAAACAAAAAAAAAATCATGGTCATGGAAAGATTAGAGCCACTAATTACCTACTTTAATCCTTTTTAAAATATATATATATAACGTGTGTGAGTGTGTGTGTTCCAGCTTCCAAGCAACAAGAAACAAGTAACTTAACACGTATCACTCATCCAATTATACCCTACAACGCTGCCACGTATACCACTCTGAGGGTATTCTGGTAATTCGAGAAGGCCCCAAAAATGGAATCCAGGCAATGGGTGAATAGCAACCACAGGTTTTTCAAATTTTTTTCCCATTTTCAAAACACCAAATCAAATCCAATAGGAGAGCGAGTACAAGCATTTCAACAACCTCAGAGAGTGAAAAAAAAAAGAAAATCAAATTTGTAGAACAAACTTGAAGATAACGTTTGACCTACACGAGGGCCACAAATGATATTCTCCCCTCACAGACCGACACGTGTCAAAATCGTATCCATAAAACTAGACATTACCATAGCTTTGCCTTCCCTGAAATTATAAAAAAATATTTAAGGAAAAAAAAAAAAGATAAAGAAAAAGAGAGAGAAGAAATATCTCTCGGAGACATGCACACATGAAAATCTTCCCATGTGGGACCCACTTGCAAAAATATCTCACTCACACTATTTTCTTTTTTTCCTTTTTGTTTTTATTTTCAACAAACTTTTTATTTTATTTTATTTTATTTTTCGGAGAAAAATTTTGCACCACCCAAACCAAAGGAGTGAAAAACACAGTGCGTGATTCACAAAAAATAAAAAATAATAATAATAAAAGAAAAAAGGGGGAGTAGTCCAATGGGGGTTGGCCAATTGATCGGACCACCAAAGTCTATGGCTATGCGTTTGTGACGTGGCAATGTGGGCCCCACCGGTAAGTGGGGGAGATATTTTTGCTTCCTTTGGCAAATGGGGTTGGACAGATATTTACGACCGTTGAACTGGAGGCGGCCATCGGTTGGCTTGCTCCATCTCCGCCGTCCGATTTCCCCTTAAATAAAACAGACAGAAAGATTTATTCAGATATTTTTCACCAAAGTATCTTGAGAACAAAAAAAAAAAAAAAAAGACTTAAGCTTTCTTCTTCAGCTTTTCTCCACACCAGATGAGATTTCGAGCTTTCTCGAACTTCTTCTTCTTCATCATCATCATCATAGGAACTTAAAGACTGAATCTTTTTTTTGTTTTTTAATAATCAATGGGGGAGGTGGTTCTGAGCAGTGACGATATGGAGGAGTTGAAGGGACAGAGCGAAGCAGCGGCGGAGAAGAACAGAGGAGTGACAGAGACAGAGACTAATAATGATAAAACCGAGACTAATAATGGGACAGACAACAAGACGAGGAACGGTTGTAGTTCGAGTGGTGCGATTACGAGGTGGGACAGATTGTTTCCCAGGATGTTGATGCGGGTTTTGTTGGTCGAAGCCGATGACTCCACTCGCCAGATTATCGCCGCCCTTCTCCGCAAATGCAGCTACAGAGGTCCGTTTTTAGTTTTTTATTATTATTATTTTTATTTCTCTCTATCTTTCTCTCTCTTGTTTCTTTTTTTGTTTCTGCTGTTTTGGTTCTGAATTCGGTTTCATTGGCTTCTGTTGATTGAATGGCGAAATGGGTTTTGCTGGATTTTCAGTCTTAAGTATTGTTTCTGTCCTGAATTTTGGGAGTGAGTCGTATACTTTCAGTTGTTCAAGTGAGTTGACTCGCCACCATTCCTTTTTTTTTTTATTTTTTTGGTGAATTTTCCATGTTGTTATGCTGGTTTGAAATGTTCTGTTTCTCCGAGAGTACTTCTGGAACCTTCTTTCTTCTTCAAAACCTTACCTTGTTGGTCTGACACAACACAATAACGTTGCTTAGGAAGTTAGCATACGTCTTTTTTCACTTTCTTTCAGTCATTGGTTTATAATATATATATATATATATATATATTTTTTTTTTTTGTTTTTTATTCTTAATTTATGCAAGAATTTACTTAAGCTCAGAATTTTTTGACATGTTATCTTAGCAACTCAAAATTTTTTTTTATTTTTTATTTTTTATTTTTTTCTTGGGCTTGAGCAGTTGCTGCAGTGTCTGACGGTTTGAAGGCATGGGAGTTACTTAAGGGAAGACCCCATAACGTAGATCTCATATTGACAGAAGTGGATCTGCCTTCAATATCCGGATTTGCGCTTCTCACTCTGATCATGGAACATGAAGTTTGCAAAAACATTCCTGTTATAAGTATGTTTATATCAGGGATTACATGTTACTTGTTCTGGTTTTTATCATTTTAGTATTTATTTTTATGTTTTCTTGATTATGCAGTGATGTCATCTCAAGATTCAGTTAGCACAGTCTACAAATGCATGATGAGAGGTGCTGCGGATTATCTTGTTAAGCCTATTAGGAGGAACGAACTGAGCAATCTGTGGCAGCATGTTTGGAGAAGAAAAGCTGTATGTGTATGCTTTTATAGTTTCTGAGTCAATTTATTTAATTTTGATGCTTTTCTTAATTTTGTGACAATTGATAATTTTGGTTCCTCAGTCAGCTGCAAATGGCCCCCAGGACGAAAGTGTTGCGCAAGACAAGGTCGAAGCCACTTGTGAAAACGATGCTGCGAGCAACCATTCCAATGGAAACACCTCCTGCATACAAAGAAATGAGGAAAACATTGACAAAGGGAGTGATGCCCAGGTTAGTATCTCAAGTTTCATGTTTGAACCTGAAAAAACAGTGGTTAGTGTCTGGAGTAGCATAAAATACCGTTTTTTATATTGATCTGTTTTGTGGATGATTACCTGGTAACTTGATCAAAATGCTGTGTAAAGTGGAAAAACCTAAAGCAAAAACGTATATAACATTAGTAGATTGTCTAGATCTCGACACAAAGCAAGCCCCATAATTTTAACCGGTCGGCAATGATTTGAACCAATAATTGAGTTGTCAATAATTGAATCAGATATCTTACTAAAGAGACGGAAAGTTCTAATTTCAATCGTAGAAGCCATTGTTGAGTTTCTCCACCTATTTTGCCTGCAACCCTTATAAGAAATGTAGATTGATCATGCACTACTTATCATGAAGGATGGTGTCTGTCTTAACCAAGGAGTATGTTGTCGATAAGGCTGCTTGTCGTTAAAGGAATTTCCTTTCGGTTTAGGTTGGCTACATGAAGTTTTATATAGAGACTGCATGTTTGCTGTCTCTTGCAGAGCTCTTGTACAAGGCCAGAATTGGAAGCTGAGAGTGTCCACATGGAAAAAATGCAGGAATTTTTGCAGCCAACAGAGAGGACTTCTTTTCCAAGTGACCTGAGAATACAGAAAGATGAAGGGCCCAGCAATCTCGGGCAGAAATTGCTTATGCATGGAATTGAGGCCAGAGGTGAAAATTCTTGAAGCATAAATATTTATATAGTTTTATATATATATATATATACATTTTTTTTTTTTGTAAATCCGTAAGCAAGTAGTATCTAACAGTTTGAGATGTTTCAATTTAATTAGGGTCATCGATGGGCGCCTTTGAGGATGCTGATGCAGGAATGATGCTAGGCAAGGGTTTCGTGACAGAAGGTATTAGGAGGGATGCTAATATGTCTGGTGATGCTTGTGAGAATAACAATGTCATGTCCAACCGTTCTAGAGATCCCATTGACTTGAATGGAGTTTTAAATGATCAGCCAAGTTGCAATTACCAAAATTCCTCTTCAAGTAATGGAACTAGCAAGTTAGATTCTGGCCCAAGATTAGATCTTACCTTGAGATCAAATTGCAGCGGTTTTGATAGTCATGTTATTGAGAAAAGGCACACCCTCGGGCATTCTAATTCCTCGGCTTTTACTCGGTAAATTTTTATGTCCATTTTATTCTTTCTTAGTTTCTTCTTTTTGCTCCTATTTACCTGCTATGCTAATAAGTTTCGTGATTCTTCATGCAGATATATTAACAAGCCACTGCAGCCCCTAAATCCAACACCAGCCAGTGCTTTTGATCGAGAGAAAGAATGGGGAACGAGAGCTGAAAAGCACGTATCCAATGTAGGTACTGGTCTAAGTTATAACTACGACTCTGCCGGTGCCTCACAAAGGGCTCCGAAAAGTGTTATCACACTCGCTACTGGTCAATCTAACCACTCTGAAGCAGCCACTTATTGCTCTCAACAAAGAGTTTTTCCTCTACCAATTCCCGTTAAAGGAATAAGGATTAATAGCCCCTGCTCAGGTTATGGTTCTGTAGTGCCTACTGTCTTTTGTTCGCAATCAGGTTCATCATCCATGGTCAGTCCAAGTTCTGTTGCCCAGCAACAAGAATCCCAATTTGTAATGAACACATTTTACCAAACAAATCCTGAAAAGAACAAATCTGACCAGCCGTACGACCCAGTTTGTCGAAACACCAACATGGCCACAGACCAAGCTATCCACAATCAAGAGCATAAGTTGGATTCTTTGGATAATAGGGGCCATATATCTCCCACGACCGATCAAAGCGCGAGTAGTAGCTTCTGTAACGGAAATGTAAGCCATCTTAATAGTATTGGATATGGAAGTGCTTGCGGGAGTAACAGCAATGTGGATCAAGTTGTCTTGGTTAGGACTGTTTCCGAGAGCAAGAATGACGAAAGCTATTTTACAAACAACACGAACTCTCATCGGTCCATCCAGAGAGAAGCAGCTCTGACAAAGTTCCGCATGAAAAGGAAAGATAGATGCTTTGAAAAGAAGGTACAAAGTCATCACCCCCTTCTTAGTATAATCTTTCTGTTTTTCACTTTTGTTTCCAAATATGCTTCTTTCTCTAATGTGAAATTTGTTCCAGGTTCGTTACGAGAGCAGAAAGAAACTAGCGGAGCAGCGTCCCAGAGTTAAGGGACAGTTTGTTCGTCAAGTGCCAACCGAGCCTTCTCCTGCAGCAACTGATGGGAATTCATGAAGGGAGTTACCTATTTTACTTCTGATAGTTAGAGAGAGGAGCACATGAATGGTTAAAGTATATATAGCTTTTTCCAACCGCCTACTTACAGCATCATGTATCTATCGTAATATAACATTGGTAGATCTACTCGTTACCAGAATGCCGTCTTACTCGATTCTTTTTCCCCTTTTTTGGTAGCTGTGAATTTGTTCATTGACAGTCTTGTAGGTTATATATTGGTATATCTATAGGCACTTGGTTTAGGCACATGTTTCTTTTGTATGGCATGTAGAAGAAACTGAAGGGTAACAAAAAAACCTCTGTTGTGTATTTCATAACGACACCAGCTATACTATTCACGAGTTTGTGTAGTTTCAGTGCCTGGTTTTTCCTTCACATTAGTTCTTTTCTACATATTTCCTCAATTCAAGTGAAAATCGAATAACGGCATTTCAAAATCATGATCCTCCTAAACTTGCAGATTTGTTATTTTCTTCAATCAATGTTCAAATCCCGACTCTTATATCTTTCTGTTGGTGAACTAAAAAGTGATTGGCGGTATGGTGAGGCAGCAAAAAGTTCTAGGAGAAAATAGGCAATGTGAGATTCTTGGTTCGAGAATTCTTTCAGTAGCGGTATCCTATCGTGCCAAATTTTGCATCCGAATTGGTTAGAATTGCATATTAGCGCAACTATAAATATGATTTTAATGTGATACGAGGTTTAGAAACGCACAATATCGATTGGACAGATGCATAGACGAAAGCAATAGACGCTTATTGGTCAGCCCCAAGCACAACAACCTTTGTGGTGTCTCAAGTCAAACAGAAAGATGCTATTTTTCTCCACTAGTTGCGGTACATGTTTCTTCCATATGGAACACAACACTAGTTTGAATTTTGCTACTCAATGACTCCGATCTCAATTTTCTATTCCAATGAGATTCTCCATTCACAACTGCGAATATTCAATCCAACTGATTTGAAATCTATTGATATTTGTGAATGGGGTTGCCGTCATCGACTGCTATCCTTACTAGATTAACACTTCCGTTAATTGAATGAAAAATCCTACTCAACCATACGGGTCGGATTGAGTTGGGTTTTTCACACAAGTGGGACTATCATGATAGGTGAAGCGAGATAATCTCATCCAACTTCGTTGGAATGAATAGAAATACTTAAATGAATAATATTACTCAACTCGACAGGATTGAATCACAAGTGAGCCTCACTAGAGGGACCCACTTCTTTGTAAGGGAATTCCTGATCAGCCCCTCAAGTTGAATAGGGTTGCTAATTTCCTGTATTCTAAAAAAGCCTCTTTTCGTTCCCATATTTTCTTGTACGGATTAGCGTTTCTGAACCAAGTGATGCTTGATATATTTCCTATCAGGGTCTGCCATTGAAATAAAAACACTGATGCGTTGTAAGGCCAACAACAGGAAAAGAAGAAAACAAAAAACAGAAACTGTACCAAAAAACCATACAAATTGACTAGCATTACCATTACTACCAATAGATTTTAAGTCACATCAGAAGTTATTTAGGGGCCTTTGATATGGGATAATTTTAAGCATGGAAATGAGAATATGCAAGATTTCTATATTTGGTTCAAGAATTTTTATTTTTGCATTCTTAGAAAAGTCAATCCCATATGATTTACTGTATCTTATTTTGAGATAATATGAAACCCAACCAACAGTGTAATTTAAATTCCTGAAAATCTTAAAACAAAAAAAAAAAAAAAAAAAACAAAACAAAAAACTAAACCTATCATGATTCATCACAAGCCCACAATCACAATCACAACTATAACCACGATCACCACCATGCCGCTCCTCTCCGGAATTCTTTCGCAACCGGAATTCTTTTGCCATTTCAAAAAGAAACGAAAAAAAAAAAAAAAAAGCAAACGGAAAAAATCTATAAAAACTAAGGTGCGAAATGATAATTTTTTTTTTTCTACACAAATGATAACTTTTAAAAATATAATTATCTGATATTTTAAGATTTAATTAGTTTAAAATAACAAACATTTAAATTAACTTATTTTATGAGAAAAAATACGTAATATTATAGTGTATAACCAAATAAAACAAGGTGATATTGCTGTGAATGTGAGAAAATATTATACGAAACCAAAAGCTATAATCCCTAATGCCTGGAAATCATATCGTCCATTATTATTTTCTAGAAATATGATTCTTATTGATTGTCGCATACTAAATACCCTCTTACTTTATTTTCTTTTCAACCTTTATTTTAATACCCTTCCTTCTCTCTCCCATTCAATATTGGTTTGCAGTGGCACTACAGACTAAGCGTCCGCTTGGATTGTTGGTCAGCTGGATGTGATCAAGTTTGACATTTTAAAAATTAATTATAATTTTTATTGACTTTTAAGAAGAAGATAAAAATCTAATAAAAAAAACAGCTTAGTTGGAGTTAAAATAACGTGCCAAATAAAGTATAATAAATCAACCTTTATTTCTTGTTTTTTGTTTTTTGTTTTTTATTTTTTATTTTCGTGTATTCAATGATCTAAGATTCAATCAGCTAATGCTTCAATTATTTTGTTCTCTACTTTCATTTGATATTATATTTTTTTTACAAGGGCTTATCTTTGTTATCTTGGTTACAAACATATATATATATATGTATATATATAGATACACACTGACACACATATATTGGTGAATTTGAGTATAAATATTTTGCTGAATGTGTCGTATGTAGACGGCTTACAAAACTTTAGTATACATATGGGGTTTATAGATGTGATTGTGAGCACATCTTATTATTATACATACAATTTTGATTTAATTAAGATGAATATGTTTGTTTGAGAATAACTTTTTGTCCACAAAAGAAAAAAAAATGAAAAGGAAATAACAGAACAAAATCAGCTTAAGCAAAGAGTATGAAAATTGACTTTGTCACAAAGAGTGGTGATAATAATAACTGATAAATTGCAAATCATTTTCTCCTAAGGTAACATCTGAGATTATAGGACTTGAACCAAACCCACTTCAAGATTGTACGTGAAATACTTGTCCACGACACCATTGCCAATAATTATGTTACATTATTGATTTCATTTTTTTCATTAATAAAGGAAGTGGAAAGCACTGGAGTTGGTGCTATCATTAGCCCCCCCATCCTCCCATGCTTATCTCCAAAAAAAAAAAAAAAAAACAAAAACAAAAAACAAAAAACAAAAAACAAAAAAACAAAAAAAACAAAACAAAACAAATCAAAGCAAATTACTCATCCGGTATAATCTCTTATGAAATAAATTACGATTAGATCCCGAACCTTTTTTTAAAAAAAATTGAATAGTCCTTTTTACTGATAAAGTTAAAAATTGGATTTAAAAAAATTAGGGTGGGTGACCTATATTTATTATCTAGTCTAATAGATAGCTCAACTTCCTTCTAATTAGTTAAATTGCCTAATATTTATATTTTGTTTAATCAATTTTCATTTTTTCCGAACACCTCCCCTCTCTCCCTCCTCTCTCTCTCCCCCAACTTTCTTTTTCTCCCTATTCCCGTTTCTCTCTTGGCCGTCATTGTGTTTTTCTTCGTGTTTGTTCGATTTTAGTTCATTCCATGAGTTTCAATTGAAATCTAAAGGTTTGTTTTTGTTTTTCAATTGCATTTTTTTTTGGTGAATTTCGATTTTAACTTAGGTTTTATGCAAGATTATTGGCTTATTCTTTTTTTTTTTCTTGTTTCATTTTCTCTTCACTTTGGTTCATGTGATTTTCCGGGGCTTTGTTCATCAATTTTGGAAAAAAAATGTCTTTCAATCCATTTTTTTTCATTGTTATGTGCTTTCTCATGTTTTGATATGTTTGTGGTCAATTAGTGATTAAATGAGGATCAATTAATGATTGACCATTTGTTAATAAGTGATTTACTCTCATATCAGACTTCTCCAAATTTGGCATCCTTTTACACTCGTTTAATAACTGATTCTACTAGAGTCAATCATTGATTGACCATTAGTTAAAAAGTGATTAACTAGAATCAATCAATGATTGATCATTAGTTAATAAATGATTAACTATAAAATATAATCAATCACTAATTGATCATTTACAAAATTGATTAATCATTCTTAAAAAAAAAAAAAAAAGTCTTGATTAATTTTTAAAAACTTAGGCTTTTTTTAACTAATTTTTAAAATCTTGAACTAATTATTAAAAAAACATGTTAAAAAAAAGGTTATTTAACTATAAACTCCTAAAATAAATCATGCGAATGACATATGTAAATTGAATCATTGGTAGTTTTTTTTTTAATTACCATAAAATAGTAAATCAAGTGATATCATGTGATATTTTTTGTTAAATTTTTAACGTGTGATGATTTTACACTTTTAATTTGAGAGTTTTTGACTATTATAAATAAATAAATAAATAAATAAATAAAGAAGTAAGAGCCTGTGGTCTTTTATTTCCAGTTACAATCACATTTTTGATTGAAGGGCTCAGTGACTGTAAAAGGATTTCAAATAAGGGAACAAAATAAAATAAAATAAAATAAAAAAAAGAGACCCCTTAATTTTCAAACTTGCTTTGGATTTGCATGGTAAAGACTGTAATATTCTCTTGAAGATCCAACCAAATGCAAAATCGCTGTGACGCACTAAATTGCCAAAAACACTTTAATGGGCGCTTAAATCCAACGGCTGAGATTTGAAGCTCCTCTCAGCTACCAATCTCCAACCGTCCATGCCCTTTTCTTAACTCAAAAGTAACAGATACATAAGACACGCTAAGGATGTTTCTTGGGTGTTTCCCAACAAAAAGCTAACAACTTCTGCCCCAGATTCTCCATGTCTTCTCTCCTTTTGATTTTGATTTTGATTTTGATTTTAGTTTTGTGCAGCTCAACAAACTCAAGAAGCCCACAACAAATCTATTTCCAATATACACTTTTATATTTAAGTATTGGTTTTAATCATAGCAATTCAATAAAATAATTAAATGAAAGAGTTTTCTAAGGTTGGACCTGTCCTTGTCTATAAGTGGGAACTATAATTTTTACCGTCGAATTAATTTTCTGTGGAAAGGATAAAGGTCATTTTGTATAATATATCGGAAACTTTTAACATTGACACTAATAAATAAGATTAGTTAAAAGGTTAATCAATAGTAAAAAAAAGAGGATTTTTAATCACCATTAAAAAAAAAAAAAAAAAAGTCTTATAGTTATGAAAAAGAAACTAGAGAAAGAATCGAGAACAGGGCACCAGTTTACCACTCTATCTCCGATTAACAACAAAAGTCTAATGGCCATTTGCACAAGTCTATCAGCCACATGTACCCTTTTAAAAGTGTTGATGAACTTTGTCCTTGAATTATTCCAAAAGTGTTTTATGCCTCTGATTCTTGCTAAGATAGATGAGATCCTCCGTATCCTCTTGCTTTCATATTCATCATCATCATCATCTTCTTCATAATTCAAAAGTTATGCCTGCAAATATGAATCTTTTAAAGCCTGTTGTTGCCATGGCTTTCCTTTCACCCTCCATTGAATGCACCAAGAGAGAGGTGCAATGCATATTCATGTTGTTCTATGGCAAGGACCTTGGGGCCGGGCCCACTGAATGCTGAGTGGCCCCACATGCTCTTGCCATGTGTACAACTCCTTGGTCACAACACTGGTGCTTAAATCACCATTGGACCATTTTTACATAATACAAACCAACATATGCAATATATACATACATATAAATATATATATATATATATATATGATTGGTACCACTTCTTATTTTCATTGGCTCTATTATCTGTTGTTGTGTGTACTAGTGCAAAACGGAACTCAAGTGAAAGTGAGACAACAATCCATTACCAACAAACCCCACTATTGTCCATTAGTTTTTGGATGATTTTCATCATTAACCACATTCTTCTTGATTGTGGGCAATGAAAAGGAAATTTTTTCCTTTAAATTTAATTAAAAAAATTTTTTTTTTTCGGGAACCGACTAGAAATAGTTGGCCTCTTTTAGATGTGACCATAAACATGATCTTATATAAATTGTTCTTTGGAAGCATCAAGTATGATAAAATATTTAAAAAATTTTGCCATAACATATATATATATATATATATATATATATTTAACTTAAAAGGCTATTTGTTTGAAACTTACGCTATTGCAATTTGCAATCACAATAGGCTTTACCAAATTAGCTGAGGCTTTTTAATACTTTAAACTCCATAATTCTTTGTCATTCATGATTAATATGAATTACTTATATATATATATATGTATGTATATAAATAATTTCAAGTCATATTCAATCATAGGAACGTGTAGCATATAATTTGCTTTTAAAAAAGGCTAATCTCGTCCCACCCCTCAAGTTGGCCCTCTTAATCAAGTCACAACTCCCCTTTAATTTTGAGTCCAATGAAAGATCATGTAATATTGGATTCACAAACAGGGTGGAACATCCATGATCCATCCATGCATGCATGGAATTTCCTAATCAATGTCCATCAAGCGGTGGTCTGCTCATCCCATAGTAGGTAGTATGTATAGTCCATTTTCATCAGATATCGTTAAATTTATTTATATATAATATATATATATTTTTTTTTTATAATGATGTAATTTTGATAAGGTCTAATAGTTTAGAATTCTTTATATTAAAAAAAATCAAACCGCATTCGAAAAGTTTACCAAATAAATATCATGGCAGCTGCTTTGCAAAGTTGAGGAGCTACCAGTCAAAAGCATGAGAACAAAATAATTGCTGCTGCTTTCTGGCCCTTATATAACCCCATCAATCATTCCCTATCTTTTCTTAACCTTGTTAACCTCCTCTCTTCTGATCTCCTCTAAACTCTCTCTCTCTCTCTGTCTCTCTCTAGGTTGTTGCAAATGTCTCAATTCACCATAAAGTCTCCCAAACACTGTGGCAAACAAGGAGTGAACGTAGAGAAGCTCTACAAGAAGCTCTTCGTAGCCTTCTCAGCACTTTTCACCACAATCCTCTCCATAATCCTCCTCATCTGGCTCATCCTGCGACCCTCAAAGCCTGAGTTCTCCCTCAAAGAAGCTGATATCTACCAGCTTAACCTCTCCAACTCCAACCTCCTCAACTCCTCCATCCAGCTCACTCTCCTCGCCAAAAACCCGAATCAGAGAATCGGGATTTACTACGACGAAATTCAAGTCTACGCCGCTTATAAAGGGCAACAGATCACACTCTACACCCCTCTCCCTCCTTTCTACCAAGGCCATGAAGATAGCAATCTCTTGTCAGCATCTCTAATGGGAACTGGTTTACCTGTGGCTCCATCATTTGGTTACGAGGTGGGACGTGATCAGACGGTTGGCAGGCTAGTTCTGAATCTCAAGGTCAATGGACGTCTCCGATGGAAGGTTGGAACTTGGGTCTCCGGACGGTACCGGTTGAACGTTAATTGTGTTGCTGTTATGGCCCTTGGACCTACTATTCCAACAGGACCACTTTCTCTGAAGCAAGGTTCTCAGTGTTCTACCTCTGTTTGAAGCCAAAACGAATATATTGTTACTAACTTCATGATCATAATCATATTGCTCTCTACTCTTCACGAGTGAGTTGTTTGTTTGTTTGTTTGTTTGTTTTTTTGGGTTGTTTTTACTACGATCGATAATTTCTGTTTTATGTAAATTTATGACTACACAAGAAAATCTATTAACAATTGTAAGCGAGAATGAAAAAGTCTGTTTGGCGATTGTGAATCTTTACATATATGAATATCTTCCTAGTTTACTTTTTATTCAAGACTTTAGATATTTGCCATGCATGTGATGGGTGGTGACCATGAAAAGAGAAAGAAAAGGTGAAGATGTTTCATGTCTGATTTTTCATCCTTCTTTTTCTTTTTTTGTGGGCTTCTGAGAATATTGAAGGATAAGGATTGTTTCTACTTTGTTATAACCTGATTGAAAGAGTTTTTGATGATGGGGGTGAGATTCGAAAGAGAAAAGGTGAGAAAAGGAGAGAAGTTGGCTCCTTTTTTATTATTATTATTATTATTTTTTTTTTTTGGGGTGAAGGAATCCCTAAAATTTATGGTTCAATCCCTCTCACCTTTTGATTTATGACTTGTATAAGAGAGTATTCTTGCCCACTTATGCAAACAATTACAGGATTCCTTTGTATCTTGAAATTGCAATTTGAATCTCTTTTTTCTTGCCTGCTTTGAACCATACCCAAAGGAATGGAATTTGGTTGTGTCCTGAAATGAATATACAGGTAGATATTCCATATCTGCAAAAATCTACTGGAATATTTAAGGGGGTATTCTATATGCTAAAGCAAAAGCTGATTCCATTGGTGAAGAACAGGTTCTATATATATATATATATATATTGCTGTATTTAAGTTTCAAACAAGGATATCAGTTCTTCCTCTGTTTGTAAAAGTAGGGATGACCTATGATTTGAAAGAAATTTCTCTAAAAAAATTTTCTTCTTATTTACTTGAGTAATCATGACCCACGGTTCAAAGTTTTTAGAAAATCAAGACAGCAAAGATAAGGTTAGAAACAGAACTGCATCTCTGCTGCTACAAGTCAATTTATCATTTATCTATGGTTAATCCAATTCGCATATTCATACACTCAAATCTGCTGGAGACAGGATCAAGTGGCTGTCAGTTAATGCAGCCGTTTTTCATCAAAAGAAAATTGTATCTGATAGTTTATTGGGGGAAAAAAAAAATATAAGATACAGACAAAAAATGCTTTCTTTCTCTTTTATATCTTTAATTATAAAAAAAAAAAAAAAAAACAAAGGGAAGCAAAAGATAAACAAAGATGGGGAAAATCAACTGCCTCAAATTTCAAAAGTAAGTGAACTTTCTCAGGATCTTAAAAGCTAGCCACCTTCAAACTCCTGCCTGAAATGTCCCCCACAAAAAATGACCACTAAATTATTTGAATTGCTGTTATCAATTAAGAGAAGAAATTGTTCAAGGCTGTTATGTCATCCTCAATCAAAAACTCAGCATCAATTAAATCTTAAATTGCTAATATTATTATCATTCCACAGGAATAATATTAACCTGAAAAAAAAAAAAAAAAAAGAAGAAGAAGAAGAAGAAGAAGAAGTGGGGCCTAGTAAAACTAGTGAAGAATCTCATAACAAACGGAAAAAAGCTACTTTGTACATGACCCCGCCAGAATTTCCATTGTATTTTTTGAGCTTACTAAGAAAAGAGCTGATTATTTATTTATTAATTAATTAATTTTTGTTTTGAGTCTTTCCCAAGGTTGTTTTTAGACCCCACAGTCACAAAAGAGCCACTAAACTGGGTTGCCTCTAACAAAAGCAGAGTGCAACCCAATGCATTAAAAAATTCCAACAAACATACAACAAAGTCCAAAAGTAAAGTTATGGTTAGACAAGTAAACCAATTTAATTCCGTAAACTAAAAGAAGAATCTACTTTCTGTTAAATCATGGAAAAACAACTTTACATTATGATTTAATACCAATAAAGACAAACTAATCTGATAGAAATACATGTACAAAAGAAGGATTTGGCCTATAAAGACCGAACCGTATAGGTAAATAAAAATCTTAATCCCGCTAGGCTGTAAAATGGTGACAAATAGGCAATGAACTACAATGCTCATGTAAGTGTAGTTTAAAGTCACAGTGTAAAAGTCTTCAGTTTCTGGTTTTGAAATTTTTATATCCTTTGGCGAAGTCCACATCGCTAGCAGCCTCTACATCTAAACAGCTTTCATAAAGAAGGGTTTTTTTGAAACACACTTTTTCATTCACTAGTCAAGAACCACACCTGTTTACACTGAATAATCTTCAAGCAGAATCAAAATGGTAAAAAAGGGATTATCATAGAATTCTATTTACGGTTAGTCAACTTTATACAAGTATTCCATATATATATATATATATATAATTTTTTTTTTCTGTTTAAAAAATAGTTAAATCAAGACTTTTGCTTTTTCCTCCATCTGCGGCTTAGATGTGACCCAAAGAGTTGAAAAGAACCAAAATAGGATGACTGTTGTATCGTGGATTCAGGATGCAGATTGATCAGACCAAAATCAACTTAAATTTCATTACATGGGTAAAAATCAACGGGGTTATAAACATCAATCTGTATATTTGAGAATAAAAAATAACACAAGTATTTGAAGGTTTTCAATGAAATACTCAACCAAATATATTGTAAAAAAAAAAAAAGAAAGATTTTCGATGAGTCTGTCTATCCCTCTTTGTTTCTCAATAAAATTTAAGGTCAGACCTTGAGACTCTGCAAAGTGCTCGACTTGACTAGATGCCACAAGCCTAACCTATCTTCAAAAGAGGAGCTTTTCCAAAAAGTGAAAAAGTTCGACCACTTAATTCAAACCAAAAGAATTCTGCAGAGACTTTACTGGAATTCACACACGCACAGTGCACAATAGACATTATTTCTCATTCAGTGACAGCAACCAAAAAAATAAAAAAAGTTACTAGCTATTATGTTATTTTTAGATCAATCCATGCACGAAAGAAATTCAAGATAAACCATGCTGATAAACAAGATCAGTACGCAGGCTAGTATTTGTGGTTCAGTTTCATTTTCGTATCCCACAAATCTATGTACACACGCCTATGAACTTTTTGAAAGCCTCTAGTAAGATGTGAGTAAAAGACAGAACAAAGTGAAGGTCATGAACTGTCAAAGACCCACTCCACCAGCCACTTACTCTCCAACTTCACTATATATTTTTGGCTTTTAAAAGCTTGATGATAATAATGATGATTTGAACACCAAAAAGCAACAGCAACAAGGCCTAAAAATTTCTTTTCGGGCCATAAAGCCAAACGCTTTATTCGTGAAGCTGACATGCACAATCTTCTGCTCCCTCCTTCACCCAGAGTCCCCCATCAATGTCATATTACTATACATAGTTGAGAGAAAATTTTATCATATTCATGGAAAGTTTAACCAAATCTTCTTTCAGGTTACAGGACACAAGGATAGCGGTTACTTGTCTTTTTCGATAAAGCCCAAGTCATATTTTGGCCCGACCATACAGGCTAACAAACATTAAATTTAGTCTTATGTATCAGGTGCGTCGTATTGACGGATTTCACGGCTGATATTAGGGTAGTGAACGGCAGGCCTAACAAAGTGCACTTCAGGGGGGTCGCCTCGGATCGCCGTGTAAACCTATGCCTCGTAGAAATGGGAGTCCGTGGCTTTGATTGTCAAGTAGTGCACTCTGCCTGCGCAAGGAAGGTAATTCACCCTCACAAGTTCCTCAGGCTGCACATTCTTTCCCTGCAATATATCATTTGTCATGTCCCTTAAATATATATATGTATATATAGATTAATACACAAAACCATCCTAATTATGTAATGAATAAATAATTTCTACATAAAAACGAAATAAAAGATATAAATAAATAAATAAATAAAAGGAGGAAAAACAGATGAATATGAGTAGACGGATCGGCCCTAGTTGCTCGAGGAAGGGATATTTGAGCACAAGTTTATCGACCATAGCGTGGCGCTCAGACAGCGAAAAAAGAGCAGTGCCACTCCCTCGGTATCACATCAGAAGGAGTTGCAGGACGAGGATTCCTGTTGTTTTGTCTGCTCGGACCGGCGGAAGCAGGCTGAATCCGAATCCTATCCTCCGACATGATCCGATTGACCCTATTAATGGAATTTGGGAAATTATGACATTCTTTTTCATTCATGAAATTAATTAACTATAGCCAAATTACATGATTCAAAAATTTTCTAATCTTAGATAGTTTTCTTTAATTAAAGACTTTATAAATAACGTAACTTTAAATTTAGCATGTATTTGACATCTCTATTTGTGTTGAAAAATTCCAATTGATTTTTTTTTTATCCCCGAAAAGTCAATTCAGTTTTATTATTTATAACTCTAATTATGACTTAAAAACTCAAACTTTAAAAGTAAAGTCATAACTCAAACTTTAAAAGTCCATTACTTTTGTTATTTCAAGTCTAAATAAAATTATTTTTTTAATTTCCTAAAATTTCAAAACGAAAAAAAAAATCCATGTTAATATTTTTTTCCAAACATATTTCAAGTTTTGACAATTTTTTTTACACAATTCAAAAACTCAACTCAACTCAAATAAAATAACTCCTAGTTTTTTAAAATCCCTTTTTAGAATATCCTAAACTTTTTCAATTTTGGAAAAACAATTAGTTTTTTAACGGATCATCTTGACTACAATCCACCATTGATGGCTTTGATATAATTAATCAATAGAATAATAATATAACGGTCCATGATAATTTAGTCCACCAAGGATGAACTATTGGTATATCACCATCGAAAAATTCAAACGGTCGGATTCATAGATGATTCACTGGCTCCTAATTAACAACCTTCACATGAATTCCTTGCTTTTTTTTTTTTTTTTTTTTTTCCACAGTTAATTTGAGCTTCTCTTTAGCTACAGATATGCAATTTTTACATTGCCTCTTGGCTTATAAACCACTACATATAGTATTTATTTCCTCGTACAACAAAGAAAGTATTGGAATTCATTTTTTGCATTTGCCCCTAGTGGAACTAATTGAGAGGAAAAGATCAGAGGAGCAAAATAATGCCATTGATTAAGAGACAAAATAACAAGGTAATGACCTTTTCAGCTAGCTTGCCAGATGATGTTTGTGGTGTTTTTGCAGGAAGTACGTGTGTGGTGATGTGCACTACCGACCCGATTCTCGCATCTAGTGTTTGCGATAATCGGTAATGGAGATCATCCGAGATGCAGGTGGTGTCTGTGATTGGAATGACATGAAGAAGTTGGAGAGAGTCTCATCTTCTGTTTGGATATATGAAAAGCGAGAAGCAAGCCAGCTCTGGAATTTTTATACATATATATATATATATATATATATGTATATATATATATTATATATATATATATGTATATATATATATTATATACACATTTCGGGATTAACAGGGCTTGAATGATATATTAGCAACTCATGTATTACAAACTCAAACAAAGATTTTCATAGTCTCATAACTTGGACGAGAATACCAACACGTTTATATGAAGCAAAAGCTGCCATCTTTACAATAAGCTCAAAATTGAATCCGCTATTTCTATTGCATTCATAATCCTAAAATCAGAAAAGGGGTTAATTATGATTAACCCGAGATCTGCACTCCATTGGCAACTTAAAAACATGCATTATAAACTGAAACAATAATTCTTTATTAATCTCACCACTAGCACAAGAAAAAAGCAAAAGCTGCCGGAAGCTCAAAATTGAATCCACTACTACCTCTCTTGCATCCATAATTATACAATCCCAAAAATAATAAAAATTATGAATAATCCAATATATTAGTAACTGAAAAAGATGTAATTTTGATCCAAAACTATGAGTTAAGCTCAAATAAAAACCTTAATCAAGGTTTAATCTATAATCGAATCGGCACTAACCCATCGCCAAAAATGCTTCTTCACGGACACAGCCTCATCTGCAACTCTAGTACTCTCGCAATCGTGATACTCCTCCTCCTCCGCCGTGAAAAACTCGCCGTCGGGAAGCCCATCCACCAAAGCCTCCACCGAATGCAGCTCGTATCGGGCCGGCAAACCCGGGTACGACACCGAATTCCTCTCCTCCACCTTCTTCCGGTACGATCCGGGAACGATCCTCACCGTCCCGTCGACGATCGAACCGAGCTCTTCGCGGACGGCGCGAGCGGCTGCCGATTCGACGTCCTCGAGGGGCTTCATCTTCTCCGACAACGGCCGGTCGCGGCTCCGGACGGTTCCGTCGGAGAGCTGCTGGTGCGACTCGATAAGAATCCGGTCGCTGCCGTCGCGGATCCGGACGGTGACGACCTGAACGGTGCGGACGGGAGGGGAGGAGTCGGCGAGGGAGGTCTCGCCCTCGGAGAGCTCGAGCCAGAGGTTGTGGACGTTCTTGGTGCCGGGCTTGACGCCCCAGGAGGCGAAGGAGTCGGAGGGGAGGCGGGGCTTGAGCCAGTCGGAGAGGGATTGGGGGTTGGCGAAGTGGTGGCGGCGGCTGCTGCTGCTGCTGCTGCGGCTGCGGCGGTCGTGGTGGGGGAGGGACATGGCAGAGATATTGAGGAGGCGGCGGGGGCAAAACGGGAAACGGAGAATTCGGGGTTTGGCGGCGGAGGCGGAGGAGGAGAAGAGGAAGCAGACGGAGAGGGCGGTGAGGAAGAGATCGGGCAAGGGAGGGAGCTGGGGAAGGGTGATGTGGCGGATTGTGATTGGCGGTTGTGGGGGTGGCATGTCAACGGGAGTGAGATTGACGTTGACCAAGCTGCTGTCGATTGGATGATGAAGATGTTATAATGGGGAAGTCCATGTGATGGACGAATTCGCGAAGGAGAAGAAGTTGCATTCCAAGAAAACAAAGAAAAAGGAAGAATAATCAAGTGGTGGTGGAGAAGAAGAAGAAGAAAGGAATTGAAAGAAAATAGTCTTTTTATTTTTTTCGTTTGATTCAAAGGACGGAATATGAGAGGACTGGAATTTTTTAGGGTTATGGTTCTGGAATATTCGATTATGTTTGTGGTATTTTGGTTGTTTACTTGTTTGGGTCCCTTGGGTCCATTGGGCGTAATAATGCTCTCAAATACATTTGGGCCACAAAACTACCAAGAGCTCCACAGCTGGGATTTTTTGGGAGAGGAACGCTGTTGATAGTTTATTTATAACAATAATTTATTATAAATATTTAGATTAGATATCAGTATACAACATTTATTTTTAGTAAATATCTCTTTACTATAAATCATTTAATACTCAATTTACTATTTCTATTTATTTTAATTTTGCAAGATTAAATTTTAGTAAAGTGTTTATTAATTTATCTCAAAATCAAGTAAAATGAGAAATCGATTTTTTTTTTTTTTTTTTGCACAAAATGAGAACTTGAATTTCTATTATATTGTTTATTTTTATGAGAAATTGAGCGATTCAGAACAGAGTAAGTATAAGTATACAAATACTCTTATAATAAAGAATAATTAAATCAAAATAAGGTTGTAACTTGATTAAAAAAAAAAAAAGGTTAGTTGGTTTCTATTTTTCAAAAGAATAATTTAGCTCAGGTAAGAGGTAAGAGACACATTCCCCCTTAAAAGGAACTTAATTGCTCGTTTTTAAGTGAGATCCTCATTATTTAAATACAAGAATTTAAAATCAGAAACTTAAGTGATCACTTTTTTAAACGAATTCTTTTCTAATATTGAAATTCATAATTATTAAACGTGTAGTTGATAAGATCAAAACATGAGTTGCATTCGCATTGACACTCCTAATCGAAATTGACACGAACTGTCACGATTAACTATGTGTTTATATATAACACAATATGGAGTGCTATAAGATTGATCAGATAATAAACAAAATGACTTTTTAAAATCTTAAAGCAACATAAATTGACTAAATAATGTGGTAAAATGTGTAATACGCGACTCAGAGGATGCAACATTGGGTAGTCTTCTTCTCCAAGCGTTTGTTTTTCTTGCTCTGCTCTTCGGTTTCTTCGATCTCCTCCGGCGGAACAAGAATAGGTCCTGGGTCGGTTGGTGCCGGAGAGGTCAACAGAGGAGGAGCTGTGGGTGGACGCACCGCTCTACTTTTGGGCTTCTGAGCTGGTGAAGCAACCTGAGAGAGAAAGAAGAAGGAACGTAAGAAAACAGTGAAGGAAACAATAAAAATAAATAGTACCAAATATTAGAAAAATATTTACCTCACTCGTCATAGGAACTGCATTCTCCATAACGATATATGCAAAGAAGAAGAAGAAGAAGAAGAAGAAGAAGAAGAAGAAAGATGCAAAAAAGAAAATAAAGAAAATGTGAAACTAACTATTTAGTATTGTTTTCATATATTTTGAAAATGATTTTGTTTTTGATATGAAAATAGAAATGAAAATATCTTGAATGAAAACCATATTGAGATGGTTTTTGAAATTGTATTTGGACATGCTTTTAGTTCTAAATAATGCCAAAAATAGTCAAGGCTAGGTAATGTATTCCATAAAATTAATGTAAGAAATCATCCCATTAATGAACTTCAACTAATTACTCTTTATCTATTAAGGCTAGCTCAAGTGGTTAGGTGCGTGAGTATGTAGTCCAAGGTTTCAATCCTGTATTTTTCATTGCATATATATCGGTGCTAATTTAGTAAAACTAAATTTAGCTAGCTTTATTTAAGATTCCACCTAACTCTTTTAATTTAAGATATCATGGAAAATTTGCACCTTTAATTTTTCTTGTTAGTTGCTTTTATTTCATTAAACGAATTTCACCGGGGGGGGGGGGGGGGGGGGGGGCGGCATTTCCACGCAAGGTTTACAACAGAAAGCACATATCTTTATTACAAGCCAAAAGGAAAAAAGGGAAAACACACCTGCTTCTGTGGTTGTGGGCATGTCCTCAAAGCCCCATCCGACGCTCTGAATTGAAATTTCATTTAATTTCGGCTGTACGTGTTCGTTAATTATTAATTGCTCCTTGTTGTGATTTTGGTGGTGATCTTTGGGGTGTTTTGGGGAGGGCTCCATGTGGTGTCGATTCTTGAAGTGTGGTCTCTTCCCTAACTACAATACCATCCTCATTTCTTAAAATGAGTGGAGGAAAAATATAAGAAATATATATATATATATATATATATGCAAATGCATAAATAAAATAATAAAATTTAATAATAACATAAAATTATTACCAGATCTAATGCCATGATGAGTATTAGATGCAAAGTCACAGTCATCAATACCATTATATATAGTTGAGAAGCATCCCTACATCAACATATCTTTTTACTAAGAAGTTTTATCTCTGGCCATCCACTCTTTATTGAGCTTGTAATAACCATTTTTCATTGTTCTCCAATCTTTATCCTTCTGTTTGCTTAATTGTTGCAAACTATATATGTATATATTTTTTTTCCGAGGAACCACTCTCAATACATCCCCAGAACTCAACCCCAATTAACATAATTCTGCACGGTTTTATATGCCATGTGTTCGAAACTACAAATACACGGCACACGTGCATATTTCATCCAATTCACTGATATTTTCGGGAACTTTTTCAAATCTACCCTGCAATTTATTTACATTTATCATAAAGCCTACCTTAACCCTTTGACAATGGAGCAACTCCTTTTAAAATCGCTTCTTTTTCACGAAGGAAGCAACTCTTGGATCGACCTTCCAATAAGAGATAAAATTGTTGATGTGCAATATTGTAGATTGCAAAACTTTCTCCTGAGGTGAAACTTCTTCTTGAAGTGCCATTGTTGTCAACAGCTGCATTACAAGCAAAACAAAAATTTTATAATATTTTCCCAACGATATTCATTACAATATTTTTATGCAAGGAGGCAGATTATTCAATACTACTGAAATCACTATAAACAGATGAATACAATTATATTAACCCATGGAGAAATAGAAAGAAAATGTGTCTAAAATGTTAAGTAAGAAAAAAGTAGAATAATGAGTAAAACACGAAATTTACCGTACTTCTTCTCTAAACATTTTCAGGTAAATATTTTAACAATAACACTAGTGCAGAAGAATATACAGGGTTGCTAATTATAAAACCAGTCAAAGAATTAGTATACTTATTTTTTTTTACCATTCCAAAGAGTTTGTAAAATTAGCATTATTTTTCTTCAATCATAATATAGTTGCATGAAAGAAATCTTGATAGTGCTAAGAAATGAGAAATTCTGTCGGCAATGCACAATGAAAAAATAATGTCTTGAGGAAAATAATAATAATAATAATAATAATTATGTGTTCATTTATTAGAATATAAAACTACTATAAAATCTACATCTTAATTTTTAAATACTACAACGGAAATAATTGCCAAATGAAAAATAAGAAGAACTGGCAATTTCATTTGAGGTCGTATAAAACTGGCATACATCCTGACTTCCAAGACTCTTTCATAGAATTCTAATAATTTTAAGTTCTTTCACTTCATACTCCCTCACCTCTTTTATAGCTCTCTCTTTTCTTAAACTCTTGAAATCCTTCTCTGTGATTTTGTTACTTTTATTTCTTCTCCTTAAATATCTTTGTCCCAAGTTAAAAAGATGCACAAAAAAAAAAAAAAAAGAGAAGAATTAATATAACAATTGAGGAATCAAATATTGTTATATTATTTTTACCTAATATGGTCGAGAGTCTAATTTAAAATCACTTCCAGGTACATGTGTTCATCACCACACACACACACACACACACACACACACACATATATATATTTACATATATAAGAAACTGAAATAATAATTAGATCTGAGAACCTGTGAGAATCTTCTTCTTGTTCTTCTTCCTTAACGAATAAATAATGAAGACAACCTCTTTTTTTCTTCTAAATTAGAAACCTCTTTCCTTCTTCAATAATATTGACATGATTTCAAATTCTCTATGCGTTTAAATTCCCACTCCTTGTTAGAGTCCACACACTTCAAAAGTTAGGAATTGCACTTAAAACGACATTTAATTAATGTTTAAGAAGTAACAAAACTTTACTAATAGGTTCGAGTTTTCAATGATAAAACTACTAATTGCATTCTATTTAATAATAGAGTTTTTTTTCTGAATTTTTGAGGCAATGAATTATCATAATTGGTTCACTTTTTCTTCTATTTTGGTTTTCTAAAAAAAATATAATCGGTTCACCATTTAAGTAATTTTTTTTCTTTCCCATTCAGCAACTTTTTTTTTTTTTTTTTTTTTTTTGCCATGGCAAGGACAAAATTTTGTTTTCGATGCTTATTTCTAGAAAATGGACTGTTTTGAGAACGTGGATTTCTGTTGCTTATAGTAGCAAGTACAACAATTTTTCTTTTTTTGGAATCAAAGAACAAATATTTTTTCAAGTCATAAATTTGAAAAATATTTAATGCATGCATATTTTGTTGTTTGTAATAATAGTAGGTCTGTTTATCAGCCACATTTTTTTTTGTAAAACCCTTTTTTTTTTCCCTTGAAAAAGGACACCCAAGCCTGATTATTTATTTATTTATTTATTTATTTATTTGCTAAACTATATGAAACGTGCATAGGAACAACTCCAGGGACTTGCGCTGTTTGTGGCCGCCTCGGACTGCCAGTCGGACCATTTTCGGTTACGAAATACGACCGCACGACGCCGAGGCCTTTACTTCTTCCTAGAACTTATGAGAGTTCCCCATAAAATGGTAAGATGAGTATATTGGAAATAAATAATGGTGTTGACAGTTGATATATATTACTCAATCTCCATGTTGAACACAAACAGCGAGAAAACAAAAGCTCCGTTTGGATTACATGTCCATTTTGAAAAGAAAAAAATTCTTATTTTAAATGAGAAAATATTTTCTTTTACCAATAAAATGGTGTGTGAATATGTAAAAATTTTCTTTTTGAAAACAAAAAATTGTTTTGAATGAAAAAAAATAATGGTGTTAGAAATAGTGTATTGTGAGGTCTCAAAAAAATTTATGTTCTTTTTTCAACAGGGTACTATACAAAATAAGTTTGAAAATAAGATAATTTTTCTTTTTTCAAAATGAGAGAATGATGGAAATAGTTGAGACAAATAATTTTTTTCTAAAATTTTCTAATGTTGGAAAGTGGATGTGTCATCCAGGCTAATTCTTTTTTGAAGGACTTTGCATTTCCCAAACTAATTATTAGGACTAAGTTAATGTATTTGCTTATAATCCCAATGCCCTAACGCCACTATTGAGTGTATCCCTCTCGAGTGATTGGCTCTGATACCTATTGTCACGGTCCATGATATTTGGTTGCAAAATATGATCATGTGACACCGGGATATTATTGACGTAAATTGTAATTACCGGCTCATCAGTTTATTTCATGTTCTCATTTTTTCCAAAAGCCATCTAATCAGAAATGTTAAGTTGTGCAAAATCTCGCCGGCGAGACCTCCTCACAACGTCGTAAGGAGCTCTTATCGCATGATCTCCCGACCCTACGAAAGCCACAATCTCCTTGGCAAAATCTCCTCGCGATGCTCTGAGGGCTGTTACCTGTGACTTGTGTGGAAATTTGAGATCGCCTACAATGGAGTATGGGAAGAGATCTATTGTGGCAATATCCCCTCACAGCATTACAGCCGCCAATATCCCCGCCGTCACCGCCCTATTTTCTGTCGCCGCCGCCGTCGTCAAGAGACGGACTAGTACTCTTGGAAGGAGATTTCCGGGACGTGTCCATTTTAGGGCGTTCAACAGACGAGCCGAAATGGTCTCCGGTAAAAGCCCACGGAGGAGAAGGAGCCACCGCGATCAGACGGCGGTGAAAGGAGAAGCCATGCCGGGCTTCATGATCATCAACAAAAAGCAACGAGTCGTCGTCTTCTTCGGCGGGAAATGAATTGTTGGGCATGTTGAAGGCTACTGAGCGTGAGGTAATAACTTGTTCTTCCCATCTATGGTAACGTGGAGATTCAAAGAAATAGGTTTTGTGACGTAAATTTTTGTTTTTGTCTGCAAAATAATTTTCGCAGGCGTTGCAATTTGGGAGATTATATGACAGTGCAGTACAGGGAAGACTCCAAATGGCGTTTCCAATTATGGAATAAATCTTCCTAAAAACCAAGACGAATACTTTTCAACCAAAAAAAAAAAAAAAAACCCCTAAACGTAGAGTCGTATTAGTATACCATCTTTTGGGCAAGTATCAACTATCACGTGCGCTTTTTATTTAGTTAGTTTGATTTTTTTATTTTTTATTTTTTAGTGTGATTTAGTTAGTTTGATTTGACCAACTTGAAAGTTTCAAAAAAAAAAATTTTTTCTTTGGATGTTAGTATATATGATCATCTTTTTAAGAACTTTCAAATTCAAGCAAAAAATAATATTTGGGTTTTTTATTAAAAAAAATAAACTTCAATATTAATTGCAGTTATTTGGTTCCTTAAGGCACTTCAAGAAGAGTAATTCTATTTGCACCTTATTGTATTTATAAAAACACCACCCCAAAATCATGAGTTTTTCTTATTATTAATTACTTTAAAACCCATTTAAGTACATTTACATATAACACTATATAACCACTGAATCTTTAATATTTCCTCAATATACTTCTTGTAGAGTTGGATTGGGTGCCGAATCTTTGTTTCATTTGAGTGCACTTTTACGATGGATGAGTCCAAAAGAAAAAAAAAAAGAGTGATCATATTTATACCTACTAATTTTATGAATACCTTCACTTAATTATAACTTTTTTAAGAAAGATTTAAAAAAATCTAGCCTTATATATATATATATATATACTATTTTCGTAATACTTAATTTAACCCTCATATCCCACTCTAATTTTAAATTTGATTTGATTTATAGCTATAAAATCCGAAAAAAATAATTATTAGGAAAAAAATTCCTATTTTAAAAATGAGAGAGAAAAGAAAAAAAGCAAGTAAAACTACGTTTTGTTAACAAAGTATCTTCTTCTTGTTCTATAGCAAGTAGAACTTTTCCTACGTTAAATTTGACAATTGTCTTCTACATGTTCTTTGTAATAATCTTCTTCTTTTTTTATTAAAAAAAAAAAAAAGCCTCATAATACTTAATGCTTTCATTGTTCAAAAATAAAGCCCCAATCACACAAAAAAAAAAAAAAAAATCACCAATCTTTTCATATTCAACAATCACAAAATAATAAGAATGTCATAAAGCATCTGATAAATTGGGTATGAAAACATTAAAAATACATAAGCGATTGACTCTTTAAGAGACTTTCTTTTACAAAATTTTAAAAAAAAAATTCAAGGAATCACTACAAGAAATTGAACTTTCAGCGACCAGACCTTCCGCGACCAAAAAAAATTTGGTCCCTGAAGAGTAGTTTCCGCGATCAAATTTTGGTCCCCGAAAGACAGATCCTTCAGCGACCAAATTTTGGTCCCCGTAGGTGACATTTAGAGACCAAATTATTTTTGGTCGCTAATGGTTGAGCGCCAAAATAAAATTTCATTCCCGCGGAAGACAAACGGCGACCAAAATTAATTTGGTCGCGGTAGGTGACTTACGGGGACCAAAAATTTGGTCCCCGTAGGTCATCTTCCGGGACCAAATTAATTTTGGTCGCTGAAAATAGATCATAAACAAACCTAACGGCGACCAAAATTTTTTGGTCACCGTAGGTGACTTACGGGGACCAAAAATTTGGTCCACGAAAGTCTCCTTCGGGGACCAAAATATTTTGGTCCCTGAAAATCCCTTATTAATGAACCAAACGGCGACCAAAATTTTTTTGGTCCTGATAGATAACTTACAGGGACCAAAAATTTGGTCTCCGTAGCTTATCTTCAGGGACCAAATTTATTTGGTCTCTGAAAATCGATCGTGAACAAACCTAACGGTGACCAAAATTTTTTGGTCACCGTATGTGACTTACGGGGACCAAAAATTTGGTCCCCGAAAGTCTCCTTCGGGGACCAAAAAATTTTGGTCGCTGAAAATCCCTAATGACTAAACCAAACGGCGACCAAAACGTATTTGGTCACGGTAGGTGACTTACAGAGACCAAAAATTTGGTCCCCGTAGGTTATCTTCAGAGACCAAATTTATTTGGTCCCTGAAAATCTGTGATTAAGAATTACGGGGACCAAAAATTTGGTCCCGAAAGCCTCATTCCTGCCCGAGCCAGGCGCGCGCCCGCGCGACCTCAGCGTGCGCCCTGCCTCATTCCTGCCCGAGCCAGGCGCGCGCCCGCGCGACCCAAGCGCCCGGCCGCGCCCGCGCGACCTCAGCGTGCGCCCTGCCTCATTCCTGCCCGAGCCATGCGCGCGCCCGCACAGCCCAAGCGCGCGCCCGCGCGCTTCGTGACCAACTTTGAAGGTCAGAAAAACTCGCGCGCGCCCTCGTGTTTGGTATTCCCTCCAAACTATTTTGGGAGTCTCCCTCCAAAAATAAGGAGGGATGAAGCAAATTCAATCAGATTGAATATAATTTTGACATCCACAACACCCACACTCAGTCTCTCTCTCTATCTCTCCTCTCTCTAAAACGTTTCCACACTCTGTCTCTCTCTCTATCTCTCCTCTCTCTAAAACGTTTCTCCTCTTTCGCTCTCTTGTCTCTCTGATTCAGCAAGGTTACAAGCCCGTGTACTCACTTACTGACGGAGAAATCGAAGAGTTGGTTTTGTTTTGTTTTGTATTCTGATCAGTTTGGATTAAGAGAAAAAATCTCCTTGGTTTTTTCTTCTACTCTCTGGTGAGTCCTCCTTAGTCTTTTTTTTTTTTTTTTGTTATGTTTGTGTTCTAGTCTCGTGAATTTTTTTTTTAGGGTTCTCTCTAGAATTGTTTTATGCGTTTTTTTTTTAAATCTTATTGGTGTGTAATTTTTGCTTTAAGTTGTATTGAATTTCGTTTGAATATCTTGAAAAGATTTTGGTTGATATGAGAGAGAATCCGATTTGTTGATTGTTTAAGCCTTTTTGTGAAATTGTCATAGGAATAGGAGGAGAAGCAGATATCCAGCTTGGTAATTCTCTCATTAAAGATCAATTGTGTTTTTGTTTTTGTTGTTCTCTTATTTTTCTGATCTTGCCATTGTATTGCTAGAGCCAATTTATACTTTAAATTGGATCTTAAAGTTATAAAAAACTTTTTACATAATAGGGGGTAAAGATGGATAAGAGTTGGATTTACATTAAGAATCGTCTCTTGAAGGAGTATAAGGATGGAGTGAAAATGTTTATTGAACTAGCACGTAATCACCTAGATAGGGATGGGAAGTGTCGATGTCCTTGTAAGAAATGCATGAATTTTAATTTCCACCACATAGATTTGGTAGAGCGTCATTTACATATCTACGGTTTTCGCACGAGTTATGTGAAGTGGGCACAACAGAGAGGGAGGTGGGGCACTAGCAAAAGGCCTATTTAGAGTAGTCACTGGAATATTAACAAAGCCTCTCGAAGGCGCAAAAACTTCTGGTGTTGAGGGTTTTGTTCAAGGTGTTGGGAGAGGAATAATCGGTGCAGCTGCGCAACCAGTTAGTGGGGTTCTAGATCTTTTGTCAAAAACCACTGAAGGTGCCAATGCTATGAGAATGAAGATAGTGTCGGCTATAACTTCTGATGAACAACTACTCCGCAGGAGACTGCCTCGTGTAATTAGCGGTGATAATTTGCTTCGGCCTTACAATGAGCATAAAGCACAAGGACAGGTAATAAGTTTTACCTTATTATATTAATACATCTTTTTTTTTTCTTTGGTTGTAACAAAGGCCCCTTAGATTGAATAATTTGATTGCAATGTGACCTGGAAAATCCATCCAATGATTCCAGTTTATGTGCACTACATTGAATTGTTTGGTCAAGACATTAGTGAACGTAACAGAAAGAAAATGCCCTTTCGTTTGTTTCCTTTGAGTAAGAAAAAACGAGACGGGAACATTACTATGTTCTTCCACATTTTCTAATCATCTTTATTAATTGATACCCATTTTGTTGGATGACCTGCTTGTGTTCTGATTACTGCTTCGAAATCTATTTGTTTTGTCATGAAGATAATACTGCAGCTGGCAGAATCAGGTTCGTTTTTAGGCCAGGTGGATCTGTTTAAAGTGCGTGGAAAGTTTGCGTTAACCGATGCTTATGAAGACCACTTTTTGCTCCCTAAAGGAAAGATTCTTGTGGTCACTCATCGAAGAGTGATATTGTTGCAGGTAAGTTAGCTTGGACTCAAAAAATATTAGGGCACCATGTCCGCTTTAACCATACTCAAAAGATGCAGAGTAAAACAACATTAATGTCTGTCATTTTCAGCAACCCTCCAATATCATTGGTCAGAGGAAGTTCAGCCCGGCAAAGGATCCATGTTCGGTAATATGGGACGTCCTGTGGGATGACCTGGCATTTATGGAACTGACACATGGAAAGAAAGACCATCCAAAAGCTTCACCTTCACGCCTGATTCTTTATTTAAGGACTAGATCAATGGAGCCGAAGGAACAAGTTCGTATTATAAAATGCATCCCTGAGATCCGTCAGGCTCTTGAAGTTTATTCTTCAATTGAGCTAGCATTGCACACTTACGGATCAAACCAAGCGAAGGTTAGTCTCTGGTGCCATATCAATATGCATTCACTTGTGTTCAAAAATTAAAGGTATATTGTTTCCTTAACTATTCATGGTAACTATTGTATTATGGTTAGAAAAAATTACCAAAACTTAATAATTGTTTTTGTAAGAACATTTCGATATGGATTTAGAAGACAATTCTCATTTGAATGACATTATAAATAACACTTTTTTGAGAGGTTCAAAAATTTTCGATACAAATGTCATGTCAATTACAAAAAAATTGTTGAGAAGGGGTTGAATCCATTGGACAACAACGATTGTTGGTCGAGAACCTTAGAATCGAAGTTGCGGAACATAAACAGCGTGTGATAGATGTGGAGGGCAGGATGAAAATGCAGGATGAGAGGTTGCAAAAACAAGATGAGCTAATTCAACAACTTCTTCAACATCTTAATCCGCCTTTAGATCATCCGGGACTTTTCTCCCAGAGGCAAAATGGACCACCGCCGCCGCCGCCACCGCCACCATCAGCCACTATATCCTAAGTTACCTTTTGTTTTAATTATAGTTTACCTTCGTTTGATACCTATTATAATTAAACAATTATTATGAATTGTTTAATGTGTTTAGAGATTTGGAGTCTCTTTAGCTAATATAACATATTTTTCTTGTATTATCATTTTTTATAATTGTATATTTATACATTGAAAATATGTAACTATTCTCAACAGGTCATGAATATTACTGTTTATAAAAAATTTTGGTCGCTCAAAATTTCGGTAAACAACACATTTACTAGCTAAAAAGCTCTGCAAAATATGTTTTTTGGTATTCGAAAAATTTTGAAAAATTCGCCGATTTTGAAATTTGCAAAATTCGAATATACCTACGGAGACCAAATTTTTTTGGTCGCGGATACCTTCAGAGACCAAATTTTTTTGGTCTCCGTAGGTGTCGATACCTACGGAGACCAAAATTTTTTAGGTCGCTGATACCTTCGGAGACCAAATTTTTTTGGTCTCCGTAGGTTCTGATACATTTTGGGACCAAATTTTTTTGGTCTCCGTTGGTCCCGATACCTACGGCGACCAAAATTTTTTTGGTCTCCGTAGATCCAATACCTACGGGGACCAAAGTTTTTGGTCTCTGTAGGTGCCTTAACCTATGGAGACCAAATTTTTTTGGTCGCCGATACCTAGTGCGACCAACTTTCGGGGACCAAATGGCGATCAAAAAATTTTGGTCGCGGAAGGCAACGGCGACCAAAAAATAGACCTTCTGGGACCAATTTTTTGGTCTCCGAAAGTGAAAATTCTTGTAGTGAATTTGAAGGAGAATAATTTTGGGATTATATAAGTGAAGTTCGGGATAACAAAAAATATAGGGTATGGTTTGAAAAACATTTATTTTATTTCTTAAAAAATGTATATAATGGTATATTTTTATTTAATGTAATTTTCTTAACGGATAAAATTATAATAAAAATAATTTATAATTTGGTAGGGGTGTTCATGATTTTAGTGGGTTTAAATAGGACCACTAAAAAAAAATGCCAAATTCAAATCCTATTTCAAATTACTTTATTTTTTCTTTTTTGAATCTGGGGGGTGGGGGATTCAAACTCTGTAATTAAATGTGGAATTATCATTAGGCTATACCTCTAATCACATTTTTTTTTCTTTTATCTTAATAACTTTTTTTTTTTCTTCATTTGAATTCATAGGTGGAGAATATAAAAAAAATAAAAAATTATAGGTAGAAGAATTCAAACTCTACATGTTTAAGTGAAATTAGGTGTGAAAGCACCAATATACTATACTTATATCACTTAATAACTAACACTTTAAAGAGGCAAGCGTGGACAAAAGTTTATTAAAACTTGGAACAATAATTATTTTTGTTTAGTAGTTAGTTATGAATTCTAAACTAAAAATATAATGAACTTTCAAAATAAAATGAATATAATTATGTAAGCATACTTAAGTCATAAAAATGTGTTTTAACCATTTGAAAAAAAAAAAGTATTTAACATGCTTATTTCTTATTAATTTTTAATAGTTAACTAAGGAGCTAATTGAGTTGTCTCTGGTTCCATTCACATGCGACATACCTAAATTCACTTGTAAGTCATAATCGTGTTAGCATTCCCTTCGCTTTTTACTTTCTTCTAAACTCTAGGGACTCCTTTTCTTTTCTTTTTCTTTTTCTTTTTTTTTTAAGACTATTTAAAACATGTCTCCAAAATGACTAAATGGAAACTTTATGCTTTGCAAAAGTTATTTTAAAAATTAAAGAATGACACTGCCATCAAATCGTGATCAGCATGTATAATTAATTTTTGTGGCGTCAAAAGTAATAGTTTTGATTTACTTATCTACAAGAAGGAGGTTCCAGATAATTGTTAGGAATATTTATTTATTGCGAAAGAGGGTTGTCACTTTCACGAGATGGGATACCCCCATGAGCTCTGTTATGTGTGTGTATATGTGTGTATATATATTAATTACATGGAAATCAAGGCATAATTTTTCAACTAAAATTTTGACAATCGTTTTCTTTTTTTTTTCTTTTCTTTTCTTTTTTTTTTCTTTTTGCTTGAAAACAATAATTTTTTTACCTCAAAAACAAAAAACAAAACAAAACAAAAAAAAAACAAAAATTTTGTGAAGTTGGAGATGGAGGGAATCAAACTCTACACCTAGTCAAGTATAAAATTATTATTAAATTATATCTACAATCATAATAATTATTTTCTTTTGAAGTGCCAAAGTGAATACTTTTACTCTTTTATTAAAAAAAAAACACACACACATATATATATATATAAGAATTTCATTATCCTGAGAACTTGACTTGAGTACTTGAGATTCAACACATATTTTTATCCAATTAATAGGTATTATTGTTTTAGTTATTAAATAAATTTTTAAATTAAAATTATTTTGTGTGTCGCGCTATTGAAATGTAATAATTTAAATAATAACAATTAAGAATACGATAAAAGTATGGTTCCCTGTTACGAATTTTGTCCTTAAATATATATATATATATATATAACAAGATATTGAATCGCATAAATAGTTTGCAATTTCTTCCCTATAGAAGCACATGTGTAACATATACGTCCATAATTATTAAGAAACGACTTCACGTCAAATTGTAATTAATTAATAATAGAAAGAGAAAAAAGAATATATGAAAGTGTTTCCGAGCTGTTTCAATCTATCAATGTCTCTCTGTATGCATATATCAAAACTAAATACAGCAGTCGGAACTAGAAAATCTTCAAGATTTCAATTAGTATTAACAAGTCTTTTTTTTTTTAACTTAAGCTGATGGATTCGAACTCTGCACTTTTAAATAAAATGAATGATGATATTACCACTATACAATGTCTACAACAAAAATCCTTTTATTTTGGGGGAATTAATTTTAAAAACCTTTTTTCTTTCGTGAATTAGTATTAAAAGTTTTTTTTTTTTTTTTTGGTGAATTTGTATTAGAAGTCCTAAAATATATATATATATATATATATATATATATATATATAAAATCCCAAATCTAACTGTAAAGAACCAAATTCGAAATGAACATGATTAATAATGATAGTCCTATGAGAGGAAAAAATCCACTTAAAGGAAAGAGAATGCAGAATAGACAAAATAATGATTGGATATTGTTGATCCCTAGGATTAGAAATATTTCATTTGTCATGTTACTTTCCATATCATGTACCCTAAATAAATAAATAAATAACCACTTGACAAAATAATAAATTACTGTTCCACACGTGATGCCATTTACCAACCAAAGTGGGTCATGAACACATACGTATTAAATTCATATATAGAGAAAAGGATTAAACATGACACTTAAAACTCTGAAACCTCCTTCCCCACCTGCTGATCCTGCTAGCCGGCTCGTTTGAGAACTGATACATTAAAGCTTTACAATAATATTACAGACAACGTAAGTTCATATACATATATATCTACAAATTAAGTACAACTTAAAAAGATAAACTGGTTGGGATTTCGTCTAATACATAGCCACTTTCCCTTGGATATGTATAATTAGTACAAATCTTACTCAGTGACCCCAAAAAAAAAAAACTTTATTATTCTACCCCATTAATTGAATGTTTGGAGAATCAATAATCCATACGTACTCTATATATAATAATATTCTTTAGCAAAAAATATATATATATATAACATAATAAATTATATTTTGTTAATCACTTTTGGGAAAGAGAGGTATAATTAACAAACCTTAATCGTCGTCGTCAAAAAGGAAGTCATCTCCAAAAAGGTAAATCATCCTCTCTCTTCTCCAGGGATCACGGTCAGCTTGATCATGATTATCATGAAAATGATGATGATGATTTTGTGTAGGCAATAGCTTAGATCTGCAAAGAGGACAAGTCCCATGGCCCTGATCCACCCAAACATCTAAACACTCTCTATGGAACACGTGGCAACAATTGAACGGCACTCTCACCTCATGGCTTCCCTCTATCCTGTTCAAGCATATTATGCAAACACAGCCCTTGTCTTCATCATAAACTTCTCCATTTTTCTCCAAGATGGTTTTGTATGGCATCACCGGAAGTTGCTTCTTCACCGATTCGGCGAAAAAGTAAGCGGGGACCGGCTCCATTGAAGCGGAAGCGGGACGATTTATTTGATCATGATCTTGATCATGCTGATCATCTTCGTTGTTGTGGTCAGATTTGCTCATGATCATCAGACGTAGAAGAAGATGAGAAGATACTAAGCTGATCAAACGTAAAATGAGATGTGAGAATATTAGAATAAGAACATGTTTGAGAAAGGCTAACAAAAAGTTCCCATGAGATGATGTGAGATTGATCAAGTCCAGCTTGGGAGCTGATCTAATATTACTCAAACACGGAAACCCCATGGAATCCAAGGAAGAAGAGTCCAAAGATAGAGCAAATTTATGTACACTAAATATATATATGTGTGTACATACACATATATATGTTTCAAAAGGAGAAGAATGTGCATTTGTGGAACACCTTACATGTATAGATATATAGATATATATATATATATATATATATAATCGTGGAAACAAAAAGGGTAGTTAAAAGAAAATTATCAATGGGTAACTTGGATTAATTAATAATAAAATGATGATCATTGGAGTGGGCCAAGACGAACTTATTATATTTTTACTTTTTTTCTTTGTGGTCCTGTAAGTGCATGCCACGTGGTCCCTCTTGATGAAAAACGATCATCCCACCTCCCACAATAAAATTTCAGTTGAACTTTGGTCCATTAATTGTGGAAATACAGATAAGGTGTTGATGGACCATGCAAAGGGGATCATTATTTCATCTACCTTTTGAAAGTTAGTTGATTATATATATATATATATATATATAGATACACAAAGCTTTAAATCTAAAACATAATGATATGTGGTAATATAAACTTTAATTCCTGTGAATATGAATTTCAATTATTAATAATGTAAATTCATGCAGAAAAAAATATAATTAAAATTAATGTAAATTTTTCTTATTTTTATATATTTTTTTATATTAATTCACATTTCTAGTAATTAAAACTTACATATAATTAAAATTCAAATTATCAGATACTATCAAGTATGGAATTTAAGACCACCCTTAATATGACAAATTAATGAGAACAAGAAGCGGATGATATTTTTTATCCAAAAAAAAAAAAAAAGACCAGGATGATAACTGATTGAAAACTTTTTAAGTACTATAACTATTTTTTTTTTTTTTTTTTGCTAAGAGTTATTTTACTCTCTTATACTGAGCGATAGAAAGAAATCATATATAATATTGAACTAAATGAAAACTAGCTTGTTTGGCACTTGAGTTTAACTCAAGTTAAACGGTATTTATTTTTGTCTTTTTTCTGAAAAAGTTTTTTATCTTTTTTGAAAAAATCAACAAAATTTACTATTCAAACTTAAAAATTTCAACTCAACTCAAATTCAACTCATTCACCAAATACCTATAAAACTTTATTTAAAGTTTGAGTTTGACTTCAACTAAATTGTACTTTTTCATATTAGATTTTTTTTTTTGAAAAGTCAATAAAATATATAATTAGTATTTGAAAATTCAATCAACTCTAATTTAAAAATTTCACCTCTAACAGACGAACTAAATACAAACAAATTATTTAGTAAAAATAAAAATAAAAACTAATTTGTTCAACAAAATAAAATAAAAGTACAAATAAAACTATTTCTCTAGTTTTTTTTTTTCTTACTGACTAATTAAAAAAGATCAAAACTTAATATTAGTGTGTATTACAAGTTGCCAAAGGAAGATATATACCTTGTTCGAAAATCACGCACTGTAATTAACCCGTCAAGTTTAGATGAGATAGAGAAATATATATATCTATATATATATTTAGGGTTTATTTGGTATTTGGGTTGAGTTTGAGATGAGATGAAATTTTTAATTAAGATTGGTTGATTTTTAAAAAACTAATTATAATTTTTGTTGACTTTTTCAGAATAAGACTAGTTATAATTTTTGTTGATTTTTTCATAAGAAAACAAAAAATCAACTGTAAACTATAATTGAATTTAAACTCAGCTGTATCACCAAACGTGGGCTTAATTTTAAAGATATTTGCCATGATGGCATCGGCAATAAAATAATACTGATTTCTAAACTCAAAAATCAATTAAAAATAGAGGTCATGAGAATCTATAGAGTTGGATTTAGGCCTCATCAATATATTTGAGTTACATAGGTTTAGAATGAAAATTTTAAGTTAAAATTAGTTGATCTTTTAAAATTTAATTAAAATTTTTGTTAATTTTTCAGAAAAAAATAAAAACTGGTATGAAAACTTTAGGTTTAAAACGAAGAATGAGCTTAATCAATCTCATCTTCATCAATTTGACCACAGTCAAAGTGGGATATATTCCTCTTTTTTTTTTTTTCCTTTCCTTTTTTTCTTAGATATTTTACTAATATCCCTTTTTCCTTATTCTAACGCTAGTTAATTACATGTTTTTTAGTAAATTTGAAAAAAGAATAATTGATATCAAATATTCGAGATATTTCTAACAACATGTATAGATGTAGCAAATAAAAATAAATAAATTAATCAACTTATCATATTAACTCTATGTTAAGAGAAAACAATGTTAAGCCATTTCAATAATACAAATATTTCAAGAGTTGTGTTAAGGCCTTGTTGAAGTGTGAAGCTCCCTATTTCAAATTCTCAATACAGACATTAAAAATAATATTACTAATTAAACTCACTTAGGCTCAAATCACGAGGCATGCTTGGTATAGACATTTAAATCATAAATTATAATTAAATTTTTATCTCTTTTTGAAAAGTCAACCTCAATTTCACTATTTATACAGTTTTATAACTCAAACTTAAAAGTCTATAACTTTCCATATATAAGTCAAAATGAGATAATTTTTTTAAAATTTGTATAGAATTTCAAGATAAATAAAACAAATTTCATATTGATATTTTTTTTCCAACACATTTCAAATTTTTCAGTTTTTAACTCCAATAATTCAAACGCCTCACTAAACGCATAATTCAACTTAAACTCAAATATTATAGACCAAATCTTAGCAACAAACGTACGCTAAGATTTCAAATCAATATTTTTTTTTTTTTTTGTTTTCCCTCATGGTTCTGTTTACAGGGACTTAACTTATCAAAGTCTCACACCAAATAAAATCAAGCAATTTTGCTGCAGGTCGTTAGTTAAAATTGTCTCCTTATTACCTTTCTTTTTTTTTTTTTTTTTTTAATGAACATTAGTGACCCCAATAAGAAGAAACGCCATTGCTGTCCTCATTGGCGACCTCTTAATTACTTTATATAATTAAACTGACCAAGTTTCGGCCGGTATAAATTCGTCCATTTATTATCAAATTAGCTTGTTATTTTCTGTTACTTAGGCATGTTAATATTAGATTAATTAGCATCTTAAATTGACTGATTAAGCACAAAGGGTAGGCATAATAAAATTTGTGGCTCAAAGGAAGGGTTTTGGTGTTTGGGGGGAGGGGGAGGGAGGTGGGGAGTCAAAGGACATCAACTTCAGTTGGTTTACTTACCCTTTGTTTGAATTTCGTGATTTATTTGGTCAAACAAGTACAATAAAGCGATCACATGAATTATCGAAGGCAACAAAAGGAAAATCCACAAAAAATCTTGTAGTGGACCCTAATTATTATTTTACCACACAGATAATATGCAGATTGATCTAATTTTTGTAATTATTAAAGATAGTTTGAGGATTTCACATTTATAATTTCAAATTGTTTTATAAACAGGGCCACTCCATAATGATGGTAGATTAGAGAGAGGTTTTTAAAAAAAAAAAACAAAACAAAACAAAACAAAAGAAAGAGAGACTGTCTAATGGAAAAGGAGGGAGATTGGGGCAAGTCATAAATGGTTGTGAAATCTCTCTTTTTTGATCTCTTAATTACCAGCCGACAAAGTGCAAGTCATTGGCAAATGTACGGCTTATCCTATCCACTGAGCTAGTCCTCAATAGAAAGAACAAAAAAAAAAATTTTACTTTCTTATAATTAGCTCCTAGTATATATACCTTTTATAGGGAAACCCTAGTAGATATTCAAAATTATCACTAATATTCCTCTCCAAAAAGATAAATAATTCTCTCCCTTCTCCATGGGTCACCGTCATATCCCAACTGATCTTCATGATGATCATGATGATCATATTCATCGTGATTCTTTAATGTGGGCAATAATTTAATTATATCTGCATATAGAGGACTAGTCCCGTGGCCCTGCAGGTCGGTCGAAGCATCTAGGCACTCTCTGTGGAACACTTGGCAACAATTGAATGGCACTACTTCATGCCTTGCCGCTATTCCATTCAAGCAGACAGTACAAACACTGTCGTTTTCTCTGATCTTTCCTGTTTTTCTTCGGAGGAAGCTGTCGTACGACATCATGGGAAGTTGCTTCTTTATTATGGATTCGAAGCAAAAGTAGACGACTGGTGGGACTGGCACCAATGAAGCAGACAAACGACGATATTCCTTCTCCAGATCATTGCAAGTTTCACGTTTCAAAGGGCATATTATGATAATATTGCTGATTTTCTGAATCAAAGAAGGAGATGAGAAAATAAAAGGCAATTCGATATAATAGAGATTAATAAAGAGTTTAAGAAATAATCTAACGTACTTCCAACAAAGAAAAAACATTATTATTGAATCAAAACTAGCAATAATGAATCAGATTAATGCGAAGAAAGTTTATCAAAATGAAATTGAAATGAAAGTAGGCAAATAATATGGGTAAATTATAGGAGGTATTAAGGAATAATTATGTGTTGAATTGGTAAATTAAGGTATAAAAACTTGACACGGGACTGCACTTTTTGTCAAAATATTACAGTTCAGCACTGCAGCTAAGATGATTTCATCAATTAATGCCCGGCTTCAAATGTTTTCAACTTCCTCCGAATGAAAAACATTGCCTTTGCAATTGAAATGAGGAGAAATCATTTTGTACCATATCATCATGCATATCATCATGTTTATGTAATACAACCTGTTCAATAGAACAATTGACATTTAAGCATATTACATGATATATAAGCTATCAGGTTATGCATTTACTTTTTCTTGAATTCGATTGAGAGAAAAATACCTTCTAATAAAGAAAAAAAAAAAAAGAAAATCTATACGGTAATTAAAAATAATATGCATATGATTTAATTATAATACTAATATTTTTTTTTTAGTAAAATTGTTCATTTAGTTTCTAAACTTTTAAGTTTATATAACTTTGTTCCCTAGTCTCTTTCTTTTTTACTAGAATGCCCAAACTATCAAAACGTTGTAACAATAGTCATTTCTGTTAATTTGTGGAAGGAATCTGTTAGTAATTTAGTCAAAAAATAATGCCTTCCAATCAAAAATTAATAGAAAAAACTATCGTAGCAACGCTTTTAATATTGTAGAGTCATTACAGTTATTAAAAAAAAAAGAATATGGATCAAAATAATACAAATATCAAAATTTAGATATCAATCTAGTAATTTAACCTCCCCCACTTTTTTTTGTTTGAGGAGAAGGAGGAGGAGAAGGGGAACAAAACCATATAAGTATTTTGTTCATGAATATATATATATATATATATTTACGTTATATTAGTTTTTGATTAGTAAGCACATGTTAAGATAGAAGATGACATTCAATCATGGAATATTACGCTTCAATAATTATTGGCCTCTTCCGACTTTGATCTTCTGTGTGCTTTCACACTAGCCAAATATATATAAAAACATAAGTTTTGACTTTGGGTATATATACATACGTGGTTTGACTTTGCACATATATATGTATGTGTGTGTGTGTACACAATTGTACATACATGTTGGAGGTATTATTTTGCTAACGGAACAGGTGAAGGTAGCTCTTGATGGTCGTAGTTGTAAACCGAAGTCTGCTGCAGTTTTTAATTATTGCTGTTGTTTTTTAGACTACTTGTAACTTATGACCAAAATACTTGGGCGGTTTGTATTTTTCTTCTTTTCCTCACCTAATTAAAAAAAAAAAAAAAAAAAAAAAAAAAAAAAGAAGGTGTCGGTAATGAATTGACGGTGATAGAAATGCTTCAAGGGTCAAATTTGATGATAATAACTGAGAAATGTATACAAAAGTCACCAATCAATTTTTAAACGGTCCCAATCACATAGAACTTTTGTGATTTTGGAACTGAAGACTTTCAACCCGTATCACGGAGGGAAGCAAGGCCCCGGGGCTATAGCGGCTTAGCTCCCCCTCAACTCTTTTTCTTTCTTTCCTTCTTTTTTTCTTTTTTTTTTTTTTTCCAAAAAATGCTTAAATTTTTTAATAAAATTTCATAATAATCTCTTAAAAATACAAACTTACTTATCATATCCTCTAATTATCTATCATATAGCTATTAATTCCTGGATTAAAAATTATGGCTACGTCATTGCATAATGGCCAATTCTTTATGAAGCTTTGGTTATGTTTTGTTACTTGGATATCAAGATATAAGTGGTTTTCTTGAATTAATTGGTAAATTGCATAAAAGTCGGCAAGAAAATCAAGTGCATGACTAAAAGAAGAAATTTAAAAAAAAAAATTATCGAATTAATTGCTCGATGGTACAAAGTCTTCAATAAAATCCCGTCCCCAAGAAGAAAAAAGAAGAAAAAATCAATTATTGGTTTGATTTGGTAACAGAAAGTCCACAAGATGTTCAAGTTTAAAAAGTTGCCCATGAACATTTGTACGGCTGTTATTGCTCTTCCGGTTTTTTTATAAAGTACATTTGACTTGACAATGGCAAATATTAATTAGAAAGAAAATAAGATTACACATTATGAAAATAATATCATATAATAAATAATTAAATATTCATATGCTATCGGTTCTATAAAATTAAAATGATTCTTTTGTATTTGTTTTTTTTTTTTCCTTTAAAATATTAACATGTTACTTTTTAGTATATTATGAAAATTTTCTTCCGTGATATGAAAAAATATTATATATATACACACTCCGTAAGTCAATATAGTAATACAAATAAAATAATTAATATTCCAAATTAAGCTCCCGTTTTATTGGTTTTGAGTTGGAATTTTTAAATTGGAGTTGGTTGACTTTTTAAAAAACTAGTTAAGAAATTAATTAATTTTTCAGGAATAAAAACAAAAACAAAAACTGAATTAAAATTTTTATATTGGAGTTGGTGAACCAAATAAAGGTA
This sequence comes from Ficus hispida, assembly GCA_025413025.1. NCBI lineage: Eukaryota > Viridiplantae > Streptophyta > Magnoliopsida > Rosales > Moraceae > Ficus > Ficus hispida. The sequence continues at coordinate 19,084,327 of CM046364.1, forward strand.
AGAATTTTGTATGTATTTTGTGAACTCCTGGCAGAAATAGCCGTATTTAGATATATCCTTTAAAACACAAAATTGAGATAGTGATGATTTTCATGGAAGAACTTTTTTGGTATAGTAACAAACTTTATGTAGAGAGAGAGAGAGAGAGAGAGAGAGAGGAGAAAACATAAGCTAGTTCATGAATATTACTGAAGAAAAATATTATACTATATCGATTAAAGTTCTTTAGAACTTTATAGATGTATTATATATAAAATATCTGTAATTAAGTGGATAATCATGACTAATCGTCCCCAAAAAGGAAATCGTCCCCAAAAAGATAAATCATCCTCTCCCTTCTCCAAGGATCTCCAGCTTGATCATCAGAATCATGAGCATGATAGTCATTATTTTCATGATGATGATGATGATTATGTGTAGGCAACAGCTTAGATCTGCAGAGAGGGCAAGTCCCATGGCCCTGATCCACCCAAACATCTAAGCACTCTCTATGGAACACGTGGCAACAATTGAATGGCACTTTCACCTCATGGCTTCCCTCTATCATGTTCAAGCAGATTATGCAAACACAGCCCTTGTTGTGTTCATCATGAACTTCTCCTCCATTTTTTTCCAGGAAGCTTCCGTATGGCATCGCCGGAAGTTGCTGCTTGACCGATTCGGCGAAAAAGTAAGCCGTGATCGGCACCAATGAAGCAGAAATACTATTAGGCTGAGATTCCTCATGCTGATCATCATCATGAGAAGGTGAATCTTCGTCACCGTGATTTGTACTGACTTCATGATCATCATCATGATCGTGATCATCAAGATCACGTTTAAAGTGGATAGCTAATACTTTGCTGAGACTAAGAAGGAGGTGATTGAACATGACTACATGAGCATGAGCATGAGAAAGACGAAGAAGAAGGAGAAGAATAATGATTAAAAGGGACGAGTTATAAAAGACAAAAGACTTGATTATATGATTTGACATTGAGATGCATCTATATATGTGTATTAATTTATAAAGAAAAGTTTTAGAAAGTAGATGTCCTAAAAGACAAACTTGCCCTCAAACTAGTAACAAAACAAGTACAGAATTGTAACATTCATATAGATTCGTCTTTAATATGAATCTACCTCATGTTTCAGCAGTTTGTAATTGGTTATTACAAAGATGTTTACAATATGAACTTGTCCTCAAACTAATCTCTATGTTTTTATTCTATGATTGATGAACATATTATATTATCTTTGTGTAGGATATTATTTAGACTGAACGATTTTACACTTGCTGGATATCGTACATTTTTTTGTTCTGTGATATACATGATCTGGGATGACAGCCGCATGCAATCATGTATTGCATACTTTTCAAAAGAAAGTTTTCGAGTTGTAACCGTTTCAGTATCTTGGAAATCAAGCTAGCTGATGATTACTTGACCTACTTTTTTTTTTTTTTCCTTCCTTTATTTTTTTTTTAAGATTTCAAATTACATTATGACATCTCGCTTTCATGAACATTAATCTCTCATTAAATTGGAAACTTAACCAGCTGAAAAAAAGTCAAGAATATTAATTTTAATATCAACTTTTAAACATCAATCTATGTAACAAATAAATTAATTTTTTATCATTAAGTATTTAAATCATTGTTACATCAATTGACTATATCAATTAATGAAAAAATGACATGTGAATTAATAATAAAAAAATTAGAATTAAAATTGATGTTCTTAGCACTATTTAAATAGAAATTCTGTTTTTGTAGACATAACATAACGGTAATTTCACACTTCTCAATCATAAAATCATAAAGTGTATAGTTCGAATCTGCCTGCCATAAAGTTAAAAAATCTTTCAGAAAAATACAGCAAAATCTCTCCAGTCTTGTAACTATATAATCCAAAAATGACATTCATTTTACGCGAACGACACCCTTTTTTTTATTTGGTCAAAAGTGAACGACACCTTCGTAGTCCTAGCACCAACGAACTGTACGACTGTACGATGTTTAGCCTTTATTCAAACAACAAGTCGTTCCTGTTGTTTCTCAATTCTTAATTTAAACGACGTAACGTTTCTTATTAGTGCTGAACCACTTGTCGTTAATCATAAAATGACGTGTCGTCTGTGATAATATTATAAAGAAGTGAACAAGAAACGACATTAATTTTAATTCTTTAAAACGAAAATGCCCGAAAATCAAAACGGCATGCCGTATTTTATGATGAAACGCTGATGAACGAACAGACTAACGTAACGCAGCAAACGAGAATCTCTTCCTGCTGGAATCATGCACTGAATTTAACATGATCTTATCTTTTAAGCTTCTTTAAAAGTATCAACGGCGCAATATTCAAAAAAAAATAAGTATCAACGATGCAGGCTCACAGACAAAATGATGAGAGGCAAGGACGCCAAAGCAACATATTAGTTACAACAACAAGGACTGTGAAAAAGACAGATAAACAGTAGCGACATAGGATGATTAGATTAACATCGACGACAGGAATGTTTGCTAACTAAACAACAATCTGCTTTCGTAAGTCAAAAAAAAAAAAAAAAAAAATTTAAAATCTCTCGTGACGAGCTAAAACTGAGAGCCGAATCTCTACCTTAAGCATCGAAACATCCCTTGCCAGTCTTGAATAAATATTTCTGCTTACTTTAATTTCAATGCGCATCCATGAAACATCCTCTTCATCCTCATCTACCACAAGGAGTCCTGTATCAGTGGAAAACGCACTATTTACGCCTAGACGGGTAAAACAACCATAACGCCAATACACGAGAAATGTAATCCAGGCATAGGTATGTTCTAGAGTTGAGAACCAGATTTTTGCTTATCATAGACGACTAAAATAACAAGAAAATAGGATTAAGCGGCCTTATAAATATTGAGATTTCTGAAAACATATTAAATGGTTGCATAAAACCGATACAATGCAATCGTACTAACGAGATATTATAATCCAATTTATGTAGGTAACCCGTTCTAAACCTTGTTTCACTTTGATAAGTTTAAAATTAACTTTTACCAACGGACCTCTGTCATCCTCCTCACTTTGTCCTATAAGAACCAAATGTGTGATCCTTTTCGTGCAAAATGTTCCCAACACAATGAAGGTTCACTCAAAAGCTCATGAATGCAGTGCAAAACTACCTCCCAGGAATGTTTACGAAAACCGAAACATTGAATTAAGAATCTATGATCCCAAAGAAATCTACTTTAAACACATGGACTGAAAATCAGATCACATCAACATAGTGACCGACTAAACTAAAGAAGCTAAGCTCCCCTATTTTGTTTATTAGACCACACACTCATCGTTTCTCATCAATTCCAAACAGAGTTAAACAGTTCATAACTTCACATCTAGAATATCTACCGTAAATGGTTACACTCACTAAAGCAATTCAAACAAAAAAGTTTAAATCAAGAAAGCACAAAATGTCCAAAAGGGCTAGAAAATTGAACAGCAATTTTAAATTTCGAAATCTATATCTAGTTAAACTCATCCCCAAAGCAAGCAAAAACTTTAAAGCCTTACCCTCAAACTTTCAGAAGCTGCATTTTGTTAGAAAAGGCGATGGAGATCCAATCCGGCTGCGCAGCGGACCACTGGAGCTGGTTGATCTCAGCCCCGGCGGAGTACATTGACATTGGGTCAATGCCATTGGGTCCGGCCACCGTGGGAAGCTCCCAAATTAGGGCCTGAGTATCGTCCCCGGCGGAGCAAATGTGTCTGTAACTCTGCGGAGCCCAAGCGATGGCGTTGACGCTCGCTCGGTGCCTCTCCAGCTCCGCCACAGGCATCGTCGGAGACCGGATATCCAAGATCACAACTTTATTGCTGTCCATGAGAGTCGTCGCCATGTACCTCAAATCTTGCTTGTTCCAAGCGAGCCTAAGCAAGGGCGTATCGGGCTGAGGACTCTCGTAGATGATCGTGGAGTGTTCCTTGTCCCTCAAATCGAAGATTCTGACCGATCCGTCGGCAGAAACGGAGGCGAAAACCCTAGCCTCGCCCCAGGCGATGTCGTAGACCTCCTTGTCGTGCGCGATGAGCTGTGTCTCGACGACGCATTTCTCGATGTCCCAGACGGTGCAGGTGGTGTCGATGCTGGAGGTGCCGATCCTCCTCGGCTCGACGTCGTTCCAGTCGAACGACGTGAGAGGCGCGCAGAACTCGCTGGTCTTGCTGTTGTTGAGGACGGAGATCGGCTCGATGGAGCCGTCGCGGACCTCCCAGAGGCGGAGGTAGTCGCCGGAGGAGGCGAGGACGTCGAAGGACTTCTGGAGCGAGGAAGGGTGGAACATCAGCTTCGTCGGAGGGTACGGGTGGTCGAAGGAGAGCTCCGGCTGGGAGGTTAGGGTTAGGGTTTCGGCGTCGAAGGAGAGGATTTCGACGCGATTGGAGTATTCCTCGATGAAGCTACCGACGGCGATCCGGTGGTTGCGGGTTCGGGTTTGGGAGGTGGAGGAGAGGGCCATGGCGTAGAGAGGGTAAGGCGATTCGTAGGTCACGGAATTCTCCGATCGGAGATGGGATTCCTGCGTCGTGTTCTCCATTTTCTCGACAGAACGACGGAAAATCACACACGGATTTCCTCGGGAAAATTTTGAGAAGCAAATGGTGGTTGGTTGAAAGATACGAAGTTAGGTGCGTAGATATACGACGTAGTTTCGTAGGGCAATCGTTGAGGTTTCCATCTTGGTCAACTGGTCAAAGCAGACTGACTAGTCGTATAGTAATTCAAACGCATTATTTGACTTTCTGGTGGGAGATATAAGGCCGGGCCAAATTGCAAAAAAAATTTGGGCGCACAGAGTTGGGCTAGCCCAAATTTCTTAATGGAGGCCCATTTAATGCAAAAAAGCCTTTGGGTTTAGCAAAAGCTCTTAGTTGATTGGAAATGGGTCGTGCATTTCATCACAGACATCTCTAGTTTTTTAACTTTATTTTATTTTTTATTTTTTGGTTGGGTTTATCTGACTAATTCGATTGGTGCTTGAAGTTCGATTACAACAATAAACAAACAAATATATATAATACCAGTGGTATCGGATATCACAATTATCACGCTCGAGAAACTCACGTATTTGAGTTCCATATATCTATATATAGTGGTGTTAGACATCACTTATATGAAATAAAATTATTATTGGGTTATTAGATGAAATGCACAGGGCTTTAGAGTGACAGCTTTATTAATTATATTAATTGACGAATAGACATTAGAATTCAAATCCGAATATGCATTAAATATACTATTTTTTATATTTATCTGCTAAATATAATGTATATTGTCAATATTTTACTCTGGGATGGCCAAACCAGCTTATAAATGTAATTACTTCATATTTCCCCTTAGCTTGTTCCAGAACTCCACTACATATTTTTTGTTTATAAATTTCTACGTCAAAACCTTCTATTTGATAAAAACTGATTTTTAACCGTTAAATTAAGTTATTAACAATCTCGTCAATAAGTATCCACATTAAAAACGTACAATATGTAACACATAATTACTCTCAATCATAAATCAAATTGTCATAAAAAATAATCAAACGGTTAAAATAATTGTGCTTACTAACAGTAAAAAAACAAGAGGTCTTACCATAAAAATTTTCTTTTTATTTTATTATTATTATTATTTTTGTTTAAGGTCCCCTTGGGGCACCATCTTCGGATAGTATTTTACCATCTGAATTTTAAAATCTCAATCCTAAATCAAACTTTACTTCTTTTTCATTTTTAGAAAAAACTCAAAACTTTAAAAGTTCATAATTTTCTCATTTCAAATCGAAATGAGATAATTTTTATGTCAAGATACTCATATCGATTAGAAGAATGAGATAATATCTATTTTACATATTTTTTTTTCCGAACAAATTTCAAAAATTTATATTTTTTCTACATTACATAAGTTTTTCAAAAGTTTTTCTTTTAAATATGCATTTTCAACTAAATCTTCAAAAATATAATCTCTAGATGCCTCCCAAGCGGGCCCTTGATTTGTTAAAGTCAGTGTGGTTTGGTCAATCTTTTTAGCGTGAGATTTGGTATCACCAGCTGTATGATGAGATTCAATCACCAATAATGTATGATTCGATTGGATATGGATAATAGATTTGTGATGTTAAACATCCCGGTCCTCTTCCTCAGTTTTTCCACCTAATAGATGGGCCCTTTTTTTCATATGACAGGTCAAGCCTCAACGCTTTAAATTATAGTCACACGTTCTGGCTACTTAAAATCTTAAAGTTGGGCCTCCAATGTTTTCGTCATCACAAAGTTATTTGGATATGATTTTCGTCTTTCACATGCGTAATATAATTTTAAACCGCAAGATTTTCATAAAATTCTATTTAATTTTCGTACTTTCGATGTCATCATATAATGAATACAAAATACACGTCATTGACATGGTATTCTTTTGTATTCTATCATAAAACTTTCAAAATACATATACAAAATTATGCAAGCTTGCTTAACTCAATTTGATTGGAGAGAAAAATGGTATAAAGATACACTTTCTTTTTCTTTTTCTTTTTCTTTTTTTTTTTTTTTTTTGAAGTGAATAAAGTTACACTTTTCTCAAGTAAAAAAAGATAAACAATCTTCCATTTGTTTTTTTGTTTTTCTTTCGCTTTTGCTTTGTGAGAAGCCTTTCTCTAACCTCTATCCTATGAATTGAGAAGGAAAAAAAAAAAAAAAGAGTGCCCTTCATCTTTTCCTTATAAAAACAATTAAAAAAAAAAAAAAAAGATAAGGCATTTCCTTTCCCCTAGATCACGCTCTAAAGCGGTGACCATGGACGTTGTTAGAAAATACATAGAGTGCGGCCCCCAATAAATACGTAAAAAGTACATAAAACAAAAGCACCATATGCATTAATCTCTAAATCTTTGTCTTTTCCTTAAATTTATATATATTTTTTAAATTAGTCGACTTTTTTATTTAAATAACTTTTTAGGAAGGTGTTGGTGTAATTTGATTTCACCCTCTAATCTTAATCTCTCACGTATCAAACTTCCTTTAATCACAAGATCATGATAATATAGAGGCTATCTATACGAAGAGGAGTAAAGGACAGGTAAGTAAAGGTAACAAACTCAGAAGTGAGCTTGACATTTATACATTTATAATTTTAATATTTTTGCAGTCTTTAATTATGGAATATTTAATTACTGACTTAGCTTCTAACTTCTTAATGCAGGTTTTACCCTGAAAATTTAGATTAAAAAAAAAAAAAAAACAAGACAGAGACTATGGTGATCAACAATTACATTCTTGCTTCTTGAGTAAAAAGTATCAAGATACTCTTATTTGTTATTAAAAAAAAAAAAAAAAAAAAAAAAAACCCAACTATATTTTTGTCGATATTTTAATATATGCAGTCCTCAATTGTCAAATTTTCATCAAAATCTTATAAAGTAATGTATTTAAGAAAAAAAGTTAATACGATATAACATTTTAGAAGAAATCTTTTATTATAATTCAAACTTTGTTCTCTTCAATTTCTCATAGTTTTGTTGAATATCTTTTTATGTAGAACTGTTTTTACTTCCTAAATTTGACAATGATTTTCTTGTTTGCAGTTCGTTTGAAGGAATTACGTACATTCTTTTCCTTGAAAATGTTTGATACTAACTTGTACACAAGAGGCTTTGAAAGATTCAACTATCTCTCTCTCTCTCTCTCTCTCTCTCTCTATATATATATAGATAGATATAATATGTGTCAATAATATTATATTGCACCACTCCTCCTCAAATCAGGTTAGACTATAAGAGTAGTTACCATTAAGTGAAAGGTTACCTACCCCCAAAATCATCCTAAAATCATGGAGATCATTATGAAGATCATTAGAACTGATCAAATCCAAAATTGATTCCTTCAATTATGTATTTAAAGTTTGTCCGGTATCTCTTACATGCATGATTCAACACAGTTTAGTTAGAAATGCCAAATACAAGTCGGCTTAATTTATTATCATTCTCATAGAATTTTTGCTAGTTTTGCAACTTGTAGTAGTTATGACAAAGACTTACGATCAGAAAGAAAAAGAATTTTAAAAAAAAATTTGTAGTGACTGGCTACTAATCAAAGCGCGTGATTGATTTTGAAATATAAAAGCCCCAAGAAAATTGGGGTGGGGGGCTATTGTCCACATCTTATAAATGGGATTTCAAATTCACAGAAAAAAAAAAAAAAAAAAAAAAAAAGATCTCAAATCTCCTCATACCAGAGAGAGAGAGAGAGAGAGTTGAGAAAATTAAGGGGAAAAAAGAGAGAATAAATAAAGAGGAATTCGCCAAAGTGCATATATTTTTCATAAAATATTTTTGAAAAAAACTATCATGGTCATTGATTTTTAATGCTAACTATACAGATTTTCGACAGTTAATGGATTCATATGAATTTTGCGACAGTTTTGAGTTTAAAAAGGGTATTGTTATTAACTTGAAAACGAATTTTTTAAAAAGTTGTAATTTAATTCAATTACAACTCAAAACTTGTATTTCATGACACACTTGTTCCTTATTTCATAATAATAATAATAATATTATTGGAGGAGTCTAAAATCTAAATGAGGACATAGGCGTTGAGTTTGACAGCACAAATTAGTTAAAGTCACGAATGCGCTGTTTTACAAAAGGTTGCTTTAATTCACGGAAAATAATTCATATAATCAATCAATTAATTTAATAAATTAAGGAAAAAGGGCAAAAACGGTTGTCAGATTTTTTTTGTTTTAATTGCAAATTGGCCCATTTGAGTTGCTGATGTCAGCACGTGGAGATGCATGACGTACATATAATGACGTCATAAATAAAATACAGGCAGAGGCAGAGGCGTTGAATTAATAAAAAGAAAATAAAGATACGAAATAATTACTCTGGTAGTGGTGTTTCGGGGAGGCAAGTAGACGTGCAATTTACAACTGTCTCTCTGTCTCTTCTGTGGAAAATTGTGTAGAATGGTTTTCCCGATACAGAGAGTGACGACACCACGCCCTATTGCTCTTGTGTAGTCATTTGCCCAAACTAGTCAAATTCCCATTCTATCCATGGAACTTATAGCATCGACACTAATTTTGAGCATTATAACTCATTGAGTTGTGAATATTAATATGACATTTTCATTCCTGATTTTTTATTTTTCCCGACAAATTACTCCTCACGTTTTGATTTTTGACGGTTTTAATCTTCCAAATCAACATTGACTGACTAGTGATTTCTAAAATTTTAATACAAATAATGATGTATCCATCGCGTAGTTTGCTTGGAAATTTTCATCAGTAGTTATATTCTATTTTTATTTTTGTTTCAACTCTTGAGAACTAGAATCTTTTACCATCAATATAACTGTTTATGAAAATCTTTTCAATTACACTATAGGATGACGCAATGCTTATCATATCATTCATTGGCAAAATATATTTATATATATATATATATATATGTAGTTGAAAAAGGGGGAAATATTATAGTAATGTATTCTGAGTTTATTCAAGAAATATATAATGAAATTAAGTGTTTGCTCAGCAACTAAATTGCATAGTCTCTAGTTCTCCTTGTGCCATTCATTATGTTTAAAACAAAGACCTTAGTGTATCCACTTCTTCTTCTTCTTCTTCATTCTTTATTTTCGATTAATGGAAGCACCTTTCTAGGACTAGTACTTCTCTATTGATAAATGGACCGATCAGAATTCTCAGAACAAAACAGGAAAAATTGTTAAATTATTTAAATAAATTAAATGATGATCATTTAGAAGAAGTCGCATAGAGGAAAGCTGTCATTTAATAAATGCTCGAAGTAATTGCAAAGTTTGAATCAAGTGTGAAATGAATGAGCTAAGTTACATCAGTTGTAGGCTGCTTGTCGTTTGGCCGACTTTCATTAGTCATGTTGTCAATGGATAGGCAAACCAAATCAATTATACTTGCCCGGTAGGAAAAATAAGCATTATATATATATATATATATATATATATATAATCAATATTTAGGTCGGCACAGGCCCATAATTGTAAACCAGAAAAATAATTTAAAAAAAAAAAGGAGAAAATATTGGTCCCAAACAACGGCACGACAATCGACCAATATAATTAATTATGAAAAGATAAATCTTCTAATAAAATAAATTTAACTTTTTCCGACGTGATGGTTTTTGAGAAGAAAAACTGGATCTGTTTTTTATTATTGTCGAAACAAAGTGATGAGCAGTCACGTCATGACTCTCACTCTTATAATTCAATCTTGATTAGTTAGTAATTAGGTCTAAGACGTTTACAGAGTTATGAACTAACCCTAGAAGTAAAACAGGTTTGAAATGAAGAGATTTCGACTTTGGATTAGCAAATTATGTTAACGTTAAAACCTTATTCGTTCATTGGTAGGGAAGAAGAAAAAAGAGGTAAGGATTAATAATGTCAATGATGCGAAATGCAATCAGCCAACATAATTAGTTACGAAAATTTAAAAGGAAGTTTACTTTCTTTCGAGGTGATGATTTTGAGAAGAAAAACATGACATGTTTTATCTTCAATGTCAAAATAAACCCGATAATCACCTCACGACTCTCACTCTTAAAATTCAATATCTTTGAAGGTACAAACTAACCACCTTAGCTAGAAGTAAAATAGGTTTGAAGTAAAGAGATTCCAAGTTTGGATTCGCAAATTATGCCAATGTTAATTAAAGCCTTATTCGTTCATTTGTTAGAGAAAAAGAAAAAAGAGGTAAGGATGTTAATATATATATGGATCACGAAATACGCATTTGTTTGGTAGGATATAGGATTGGAAAACTAACAAGTGAGCCATAATTTTTCACTCTCCAATATTAAAATAGTCATGAATAGAAAAGTGAACAAATTAATTTAATACAAAATAAAGATAAGCTACAACACAAATAGAAAAAAATCAAAGTGTCTATGAGGTACATTAAAAGTGACATTCAAAGTGCTTGAGGAAGGGTTTAATTTGTCAAAAATTTAAGGGAGAAAGGGATGAAAATTGAAAAGACGGGGGACAACGACCTATAATTTTGAGAATATATATACATGATATTTCTATACACTTATTGTCGTAGCTGCGCGTTTTCTATCATTTTGGTTGTATTAATAAAACAAATGTTGATTTATACTTTCTTTCACTAATGCTTTCATCGCTTTTTATTTTCTTTACCTAGATTTTTCTTTAACTATTTGGGGGGGGGGGATTCCATTTGTGTCATTATTCCTTATTTCCTTTGTCATTTTGTAAATCCAAGAGCTAGCTCACTATAGTAGAATGACAATAAGTTAACCCAAATTTACTTAAAGGACAATGCCAATTTTCACTCTTGCCATAATAAATTTCGTAAATTACAAAATTTTTTCTGATATTTCCATTATTGTTTATAATATCTACAAAAATTTTAATAAAACTAGATTACTGATATTTTCATCGATACCGAAGGTTTTATTATTGTTTGAGAGAGAGTGAGAGAATAACTGTAGTATTATTTTATTTTATTTTATTTTTTATTGGAAAGAAATAGCTTTGATTGAAATAGTTAAAAAAATAATAATAAAAAAAAGGGCAATCGAGCAATGTATTTTGAAGAAATCTAGAAGAGTATCACTGAAAACAAAAGGACCCCACTAAAATAAAAATGAGCACATGGACTACAGCAACACCTATTAAGTAAATTCAATGCACTAAGCCCCTTGCCGCCATCTTAATAGCAACCACCCGTTTACTTCCCCACATGCCACCGTCCTTTTTAATGCTCTCTCTCTCTCTCTCTCTCTCTCTCTCCTCTCTCTCTGTTTTTGTGTATATATATATATATAGCAAATGCTCAATCTCTGTAAGTATTTCATCTCTCAAATTCTTTACCAAAGGTAAATTTAATTCCATTCCTACTCCTAGCTAGTTTGTTTTTTCTTTATTCCATTCCTACTCCTAGCTAGTTTGTTTTTTTCCTTTTCACTTGTAAGGATCCAGGGTAACATACTTCCAATAATTTTCTTACAGATATGACATATATATTCCGTCATGAAATATGACCTTATTATGTATTATGACTATGGCTGATAATTAAATTAATCATCCTCATCATCTTATTTATATCTATCTTTCATGACACGTATTCTGATCCTAATTTATTGATTAAGATGAGCATAATAATATTTTATTGACGAGATCAAATCTAATTATCTTTTTTTTTTGTTTTTATTTTCCTAAAGTTTTGATACATGATAGTGAATTATTTAAATATTTTTAGTATTTAACTTACATTCATCCAATCAGATTGTTAAATTTAGGTGATATAATAAATAAGAAGCGAATGGGCTGCTAATAAAACATAAAATTAAAAACAACATAACTGAACTCATGATTAATACTTAGAAGAGAATAACTTTTTTTAATTAATCTCTTTCTACTAATTTTAAATAATCAAACTTCTATAAGATTTCATTATAAGTTTATGGAATCATTTGGTATAATTTTTACTTTTAACTAATAAAAGAAGAGAAATAAAAGTTATAAATTATCAATAAATGTTTGGAATCAAAGAGCTTATAAGGTCAAAATGATTTTCAAAATTTTCTAGTAAGCTATAAAAATATTAAGATGAAATTTATAAAGTCTGATTTAAATGTTGTTATAAATTTTAAAGTCTATTAAATAGATTTTTTATCGGAAGTCACATTTTTTAATAAGAAAATTTTTTTTAAAGATTATAAGTTATTCTGAAGATTATTTTCATACTTTCAAATATTACTTTTGAACCCAAAAATTCAAAATCAGCTTTTAACAAACTCTGATAAACATGTTCTATATATATTATTTGATTAATTATGAAGTATCGATAAGTATGTAGACTACACATTAAAAAACAAAAAAAAAAAAAAAAAACTTTGTCAGACAGATAATGTCAGATGAAGGAAGATGATAACGTCAATAGTTTGGGATGATGACTACCAATTAAAGCAGAAGAAGATGTCAAATTAGAGAAGCACTTAAATTGCAAAAGTTAATGAGATATATATGTTGCAAACTTCAGACAAAGGCATTGGAAATTACTTATCATCGATTAATGAATGGAAGGCGACGTAACATTCGAAGCCACGTGTAAAAGCATGGCGGCTTTTTTATTTTTCAATATTTGGATAGAGATAATGTCTTTCTGGTTTTCTAGCAAATACCCATCATCCAATATCCTTAAGTATAATTAATTTTGTTACAGCAAAATTCTTATCATGAATTGGAAAATATAGCTCCATAAGATTATATGACCCCGAAACGTTTTCCACAAGTCGAATTTTATCAGCCTCAAATGTATTTTTCTCCCTTTTTCCTTCCGACCAATATTATTTTTGACATATTCTCGTGTACATTTACTATATTATATAGATATACTGTATTAATCATAATCTTTCATGAGGGACCATCATTCTAGCATAGTGTATTAAAATGAGAAAAACGATATGATATTTATTAAAAAAGAATATGTATTGAGATGGTATAACAATAATTCGGGATAGTTAAAGTTTTCGATGTTTTATCCTTGCTGTTATTATTTTTTTGAGTCCAAAATTTGTTTTCGGAGATATTTGAATAATCTGACATAAGAGTTTTAAGAGTCTCCGAAAGACCTTAAGTTAAAGATAGAAAATTTGATTTCCAGAAAAAAACTCTTTTCAGTAGACTTTTAGTTTAAGTATCGCATTATACAAACTTCATTTTAATATTTTTTATTACTTATTAGAAAATTTTAAAATCATTTTGATTTTGCAAATTCATTTAAGAACATGGTATTCACAAGTACTGATTGAAAAAACATAACTAATTTACTTTTTCATTTTACTTATTAAAATAAAAAAAAATAAAAGTAAAAACTCTGTTAAACGGAATAACAATATAGGATTTCGTGAAGGCTCTCAAAGACTGTTGTCCCATTCGCACGAGCAATCATTGACAGAGGTAGCTAACAGCGCATGTAAAGCTTAGCAAATTAAGCATATGTCTCCTAGTATAGCTGTAGCTACAATTCTGTTTTAGTTTTTATGTTTTTGTTGATTGAAAAAGCTTTTGATGAAGAGTTTGTGAACCAAATTACAATCTGTATAAAGTACCTTAAAAAGGTTGATGAACCAAATTGCGCGTTGGTGATGGAGAATATAATTCCATCTGGTAATGGCGACGTATTTGACACGGCCAATAATTGATTTTCCAATTCCAATGACAAATAAACATCAGTGCAGTAGTAGTACTGGTTTCTGCGTTTTGTACAACGGATGAGGCTTTACTAGATGAGTGGAGGAGACATCACATGCGTGGTTGAACCAGACTGAAGGAACCACTCACACTGCTCTTTATGTCCTATATGTACATAGATATATTTATTTTATGTCTATATATGTATCTATATCTATATATATTATGCTTAGATTTTTCAAGCATTTGACCAAGTAAAAGAATGTTAATCTTTGCGAGTTCAGCTATTCATCACCACCATTTGTGTGATAGTTATTGGTGTTGATAATAATAGAATTATCACATGACGAATAATACAATGACCGAGTCTTGTATATGGTTATGATTAGTCTACCATTTAATGGGGTGTAAAGATAATTAAGAGACTAGCTCTTAGACTTTCTAATGAACCCGTTTGTTTGAAGTTTTGAAAGCATAATAAATAAGTCTAAAGATGTAACTCTTACTTATTTCAATCAATATTTTTTTTCACCTAAACTAACAAATTGAACCGTGAAGTCTACGACAGTTAAACTAACGGAATCCTATATGTAGGTTTAACCCATGACGTTTAAGAACGTTAAAAAAGGCTTACCGTAAAGTTCTAAAATTGGAGGAGATCAATTTGGGACATGCCACAGAGTATAAATGCTTTAAATTTTTATCAACACCAAATATCAAATTTTAAATTAACAACTCACATGATGATAAGCTATTATATTTTTAAAAACAGACACAATCATGTCAGTAGAAAAAAAAAACAATTCATATATTATATAAATTGATACAACGGTGTTAAAATTAAGATTGAAGTTAATATATATCTCTAACGATAAGAATCACGTTGATTAAGGAGAAGATAGACAGGAGAAGATAGACAGACACACTATGTACTTGACATTATTTCAAATGAAAAAGATAAATAGATATCTGCTATATATGGCTCAGGTTCTAAATAGATCATTCTATTTGTCCCATCCAAACTGAGAAATCACCCAAAAAAAAAAAAAAAAGGGAGAGGTCTAAATCCTAACCAATTAAGATAATGTAACCGCTATTGTCAATTTCATATCAATTATTTTTAACGCCTTCGGTAATTTACTTTAGTCTTTTCCCCCTTCATGAGATTTATTGTCCATAACGAAGTAAATTCATAAGTCTTGGAAGCAAACAACAGAAAAAAAAACACACACACACACACACACACACTCACACTAAACAAAACGTCCATATCTCTTTGTCATATTATTTTGCAGAAATCCTTATAGATTTTTTTTTTGGGCTTTGCTTTGATCTTATAAAATGAGTTTAGTAAAACTAATTCTTCTTTTTTTTTTTGTGTGTACATTTTTAACTAAATTTTTTATAAAAAAAAGATAAAATAGGGCTAAATGCAAAATTTAGAAAGCAAAGTAAGAGTTTTCAAAATTTATATAATAAAATAGTAGTGATCCAAAAATTTAAAAAACATAAATGAGAATAATCTAAAAATAATAATATTTAATAAGTAACGTATGTACTACTCCCTGTAATTGGTGAAAAAAAATTTGACTTGAAGGAGATGCTTTTGAAAATTTCAAAATGCAAAGTTTGAAAAATTATGAAAACATGAGGGGTCAACGTCCAATTTAGACAAAAGACAAGCGATTTATTTATAAATATTTCCCTTTTTCTACATTAAAAACAATGGTGTAAGATTCATGACAGGTAACTTTAACATTATTTCGTACAAATTATGATCTATCAATAATTTTTTTTAGTTAAATATAAGTTTTCAATATTTAGTTATTAGGCAATGAGGCGTGAAAGAGAACCCATTATTCGTTACTGTGTGTCATTTCTTAATATGTTTAATATTCACATGATTGCCAATAATCTTATGTAACCAAACATTTTTAATATATATATATATATATATATTAGCTATTTAAATTTTGTATTACTTGTGTGGTATTAAAATATAAGAAGAATCCGGAAGTCCACTAATTAAATATTAAACAAAGACTTTCTCAAACTCAATTATGTAAAACTACTAACACAATGAAAATATGCAAAAGATAAAGCAAATCACGGCTCTGCTCTTTGTGCAAGTAAAAAGTTCCATGTTTAACATATGAAAAATAGAATCTAGGTGACCTTCCAAGTTGAAGAAATGAGTGAACCATAAAATTAACCCATCAAATCTTAATGAGAAAAATGTGCAAAATTTAAGAAGAGAATTAATTCCTTGATTAAATTAGTAAGCACTTAATGACTAATTTAATTCCCTTTTCTCTCTACTTCTTGCGTTGCTGAGTTTCGAGCTAAGAAAGAAAATTACAAAATTACTCTGTTTCTGCACTTTTTTGTGATTACTCTTCAAAATCTATGCTCTTTTCAGTACTTGAAAAAAAAAAAAAAAAAAGAAAAAAAGAAGAAGAAGAAGAAGAAATCCAGTGCCTAAGGTTCTTTCAGAAGACCCACCATATGTTCCTCATTTAATCTTTTTCCCCTTTCACTTTCCATGACTAAATCAAATAGTCACCTTTTTCCTCTGTTCCATCCTCATCGCCTTTTTTTTTTTTTTTTGGGAGGGCCATCTCAACGCTTTCGATACTTCTAAAAAAATATTTAAATTAAGTTGTCACTTGTAACAGCTGAAAATTAAATTTGTAGTTCCATACCAAAAAATAATAGAAACCATGAAAAGAGATATTCAGAATATTAATCCTCTTTTAAAAAAAAAACGAAAAAATAATTATTATCATTGTAGCTTCTAGGGATAATTAATTTATATTTGAAGGACATAGGCCGAATGTGTGTATTGCTATTATTATAAATATCTGTAAGACTGGCACTTGCTTGGTGCTCACTTTCCTGGAACCTACTCAGTAGTCTCCTCTGGCCTGGCCTTTTTCCTTTTGCGCCAAAATTTTTTTTTTTACCCCCTCTTTTAACAACGTCTCTTACTCTTATATAAATAAATAAATAAAATGGAAACCAAAGTTTTATCCTCGGGAGTTCGGTACTCAAACTTGCCGGAGAGTTATATCAGACCAGAATCCGAACGCCCTCGTCTCTCTGAAGTCTCCGATTGCGAAAATGTCCCTATTATCGACTTGGGTTCTCAAGACAGACCCCAAATTGTCAAGCAACTTGGTGATGCCTGCAAGGTTTATGGCTTCTTCCAGGTACACACACACACACATATATATTTACAGACACACATATATATGTATTTGTAAATATATATTTTGATTCTTCAATATGTATTTTTTGGTGGGGTTTTTTTAATTTTATTTTTTTGGGATATAAATATATTGGTCAGGTTATAAATCATGGGGTGTCGATAGAGGCAGTGGAGAAAATGTTAGGAGTGGCAAATGAGTTTTTCAGTCTGCCAGTGGAGGAGAAGTTGAAGCTTTACTCGGATGACCCGTCTAAGACGATGAGACTGTCCACAAGCTTCAACGTTAACAAAGAGAAGGTTCATAATTGGAGGGATTACCTAAGACTCCATTGTTATCCTCTTGACAAGTTTGTCCCTGAGTGGCCCTCCTCACCTTCTTCATTCAAGTAAGTACACACATGACCTTTTCAATTCCACCCTCCTCCTCCCCTTCTTCTTCTTCTTTTTCTTTTTTCTTTTTTCTTTTTTAATGTCAAAATGGTTGTTTTGGGGCGATGTCTTTTAAGAAATATCTTTATGAAATTATTATTAAGTGATTAGTACGTTTAATACGTGTTTGGTATCGCTATATTTAAGTATTTACGTATCGTTCATGTAAACATCTTTGTTCGTATATTTTCATTCATGACATGTGACGTCTTTATTGATATCTCAAAAGAGATATAAATGTATATGTGATCCTATGAACCTATTAAATTATGGTGTAATTATCGATACCTAGGTAGATATGATAGGTAAGATATGACTTTATGAATTTTAAACGATTATAACGGTAAAGAGAATCAATATAACGGAATGAAGGAATCTGACCTTTTTCGTATTCTATTCTTTTTAAGAAAAATTATATTGTTAAAATTACTTTAAATTTGTTATAATATTACGCTAGGAAAAAGGAATACTACTGAGGAAAATAGGCAGGCAAATTATTTTTAGGGCTTTTGATGTTTAACTAAATTATAAGTCCATGGAATCTTAATGGCAGAGTCCTCTGTAAGATAATACTCCACTAGTATACACACTCACATTTAAGGGGTTTTTGGTGTTTGAGTTTGAATTAAGATTTTTAAATTTTAATAGTAATTTTTGTTAATTTTTTCAGAAAAGACAAAAAATTTTTTCAGAAAAAGATAAAAATTGAGTTAAAAATTTGGGTTTAAGTTTATATGTCAAACTCCCCCTTTTATATATATATATATATATATATATATATATATAAATGTGTGTGTGGACGGCTGCTAGGGTTTCCAATTGTGTAAAACAACCTGGGGATTTTGTTATGTTTCACCATTTGGAAAGTGGGTTCAATAGTCAATTCTACCCCTTCTTTTGGCTTGCTTGCATTTTAGGTATCGTACAAACCTAGTAAAGCCTTTTCCAATTTTTGCTCTGTTCCTTTCCTCTCTATTCGTAGGAACATGGAACAAGAGTCTTATGGACCAATACAACAGAAATGTTCACTTTACTTTTAGTTTGTAGGGAAAAAAAAACAAAAACAAAAATTGTTAATTTTCACTAAGTAGCTAGGAATCATAATTTCAAAAAAGTTTTTAAAATTTTCTAATAAATAAAAAAAAATTTAAAATAAAATTTTAAATATCTAACTTTAACTTTGATACAAATTTTAAAGTTTATTTAAAAAAGTTTTTTTTTTTCAGAAATTATATTTTCGTCTTTGAAATTAAACTCTTATAATAGATTATCCAAATATTTCAAAAAGTAACTTATGGATTGAAAATTCCAAAAATAGCTTCTGAACAAATTTTTTTTTTTTTTTTTTTTTTGTCAAATAGGTCCAAATGTCGCACTGCCATGAAATCAATGTTATCTCCATTATCTAAAAGTTATTTATGCTCGTCTTTATATCAAGCAGAACTTTTTCTTATAAGATATATCAAGCATGAACTTGTTCGTTACAAAGTCGTAATTTTTTTTTGCTCTGAATTATACAGCTACAAATTATACACTTTTGTAGGCTTCAATGACTTGCTTTTTGAAAAACGGGGTGAAAACAAAAAAAGATTCGATTTTAGATTTGAACTTTTTCGAACAAGCGAAGAAATGAAAGCATTTCCCCTTTTAAGACAGAGAACGCTATGGCCACGCTGACTCAGCTCCCATGTGCACGCATGTTGTTCAAGCCCTATTCTTTCGTTATTAAATTCTACATATAATGATTCGAGGTTCATATCATGTGTGTGTATGATATTCATCACATGCAATACTTTTTCCATACATACTTGTACCCCAAAAAATAAACATACATATATATATATATATATTTATATATATTCATATATAGCTACTCAACTACACATACTTACATATATCTCCTACATATCATGAATAAGATTAGTTACACTATATCTACGCTAAATTTTTAAGTAACAAATTACATGATATATAAGTTAGTATTTTTTAAAAGATTATATTTTAACCAATAAAAAAATAACAAAGCACCGTCATATAAATTGGTATTTGATAATTGATATTAGAGTTTATAAACTCCAAACGCTACTCATGTATCCTTAACATATAATAATGTTCGTACTACTAAGTCAATATATGATGGTCAACATGGATCTCACAACTTTGGAGTAGTTTTTTGGTTGTATGCACTCATGTGGTCCTTTAAGTACACTATTACTCTATTATTGATATTATGCATCTGCTTAACTTAATTAATTACAATATGGAGTAATTAATTAACATATTTTTATGGTTAAATGTTTGTGCGTCTCGGTTTAAACCCAAAGGAAATGTAGGTTCATGATTAAGTAGCATTCTCTTATAAAATGTGAATTAGAAATCTATTTTGCTTGCATGGGAAGTTAATAATTAGCTCATTTTAACGCGAATTGAAAACCCTTTTTTTTTTTTTTTTTTGTTTCACATAAGTGGAGTAATTACCTCTCTTAGCTAGTTTGCTATCACTTTTTTTTTATTTTCTAGATATTAAAAAAAAAAAACAAAAAACAAAAACAAAAAACTTTGCTTTAGAACATGTCCTGAGTAGAAAAATGCTACTAAACTGCTGTCAACTTGTCTCCACCAATAAATAGTTTAACACATGCACTCTGAAATGATAAGTACTTCTGACATTCTGACAAATTTGTACGGTTTAGTGTAAAAAGCACGTGGTGAATTTAATTGATAGATTTTCCGTCACCGTTTGCATGGAATGGATCTTTTGGTAAATTAGTACTTTTGTGATTTACCAAAAAAAAAAAAAAAAGGTACTTTTTTGTGGAAGGGACACGTTGTTGTTTTGTTTTGTTTTGATTTTTTTTTCCCCCCTAGTGATAAAAGTACTTTTTTTAAGCTATCAATATGAGTTTTTAATAATTAGATTTTTGGGAATTTTTACATTAAATAAATATGCATCAAGCGACATAAAATTATTCATACTCATAAATATTCATGGATCTTATTATTCAAAATTTGGTTCATAATTAAAAAAATATCTTACTCTATCGGTGGGACAAAAAAGTGCTCACGCTAGAAGTACTCCATCGTTTAGGAATAAAATCGAATTTTGGATAAAATAATCAAGGACAATAAAAACAAATAAAAAAATAAAAAGTTAAAAAATACAAGGCCCTTCCCCATTCCAATCACATTAACCTCACCTGACCTCCCCTCCCCTCCCCTCCCCACTTTTATTTTGGCCTTTTGCTTTAGCATGTCCTTGAAAAATGGGAACAAGACACATTTGAAGAACCAATGGACAACAAGAGAATAACCATTGAACAATCCGAGGACCATGAAATAGGGACCGCTACATAAATCATGGAACACGGCTTCCTTTTTTCCTTTTTTTTTTTTTTTTTTTTTTTTATAAATTATAAAGGAAAATTTTAAAATGAAAATTCTACAAGATAATTTAGGCTTTTACTTTAAATCGTCATAGATATAATCTATGGGTTAGTTTGATAATGCTTTTGATTTCTCTAAAAGTACTTCATATAAATTATGTTTACATTTACTAATAAAGTTTAACTTTAATTAAACCGTATTTTTTCATTTTAATTTTAATTTTTTTCTAAAAAATTATTAAATTTTATAACTAATTTTTAAAAAGTCAACTAAATCAAATTTATAATTTTCATCTTATCTCAAACTCAACTCAAACACCAAACAAACCATATAATCTAAATATTATGTTTAATAAAAATATTCAAAAGTTATTTGGCACAAAGAATAAAAAACAATGCATTTTAATAATTGTTTGAAGAAATTAAAATTTTTAAATTTTGTTTTTAGTTTCTAGTTCTCATTTTGATAGAAGTACGAGTAGAAATTACGACAAAAGTAAGATAATCTGAAACTAATCTGTAAGATTGTCTTGTTATAGAAAACTCTTTAGATAAATACACAATAAGTTATTTTCGACGTACCAAACAATGTAGATGAAAGAAAATTATATAAATATGTACGTATATTTCATTCAAAACCTTATAAGAGAAGAGAATGCATCATAGCTTTCCTACGGATTTATTTGGGTGATATAAACAAATTTTCTTTCACATATACTCATGCTGCATATAGATCATGTACAAAGAATAAGGGTATAGATACTGAGGAAACTAAAGGAGGTGATAGAATTCAAAACAATAAAAAAGGATGGGGGTTAAAATGAAATCAGCTAAGCGAGGCCATTAAGTTGACTTTGTCAAAATCTCGAGGTAAAAAGTGGACAACGATGTTGTTGTCGCGTAGAAGACATTATTATTGAAATTAATTATTTACCAATTTTGTTAAATTTGATTAGCCTAGTGGGATCCACGTGGCACCTGATTAAATATCTTTCCGTGTCTGCTTTTCCTACGTCATCATACAGCGTCATTGGACTTGTCGGGGCCAAAAAATTTTCTCGATTCTTGCGGGTGCGCTGACGTCATGAGGTTTTTCCGTGTTGACGTCAGCATTCCTGAATCATGTGGTTGATGATTGATTGGCGAACGGCGACCGCGTATAAGGCCTTCTTTTTTTTTTTCCCCCTCTAAACATATCTCTAATTTATAACTATCTTAAAAAAAGAGTTTCCTTATAAAATTATTTAAAATTTAGTTAAGTTATTTTGTAATTTTATGATTTTTTTTTCCCCTTTCCCAACTTATTATGTGGTAATTTCAACCAAAAATTATTTTTTAAAAAATTTTTAAATTTTTATTTTATTTTATTTATCTATTTTGTAAACAGCAAAGCAAAGGAATAATACAATTATTTAAATATTTTATTTAGGTAAACAGCAAAGCAAAGGTATATATTTAGGTAATTTGAAAGTGGAAAAATATTTTATATACGTTTCAATTTTTTAAAGCCAGTATATTTTTACTTAGCCATCTACTGCACCTATTGGCTAGTTTATATATGGTTAACTATAAAAACCTAACCATAAAGAGTTTAAATTCTTATCCTAAATTCAAATCAAAATAATAATAATAACAATAATATTAAACTTGTTCAACAGTCTTTCCTAAAAGAACACGTAAATTAAGTTGAAAAATTAATACTTGTAGTAATTAGTTGGTGTAGACTAATAGTCTAAAAATTTATGGAATCAATACATATTATAAATTGTAAATACACGTATAATCTAATAAAAATTTTATATTTAACTCTATCGAAAGGACTAATCCAAATGCTCTTATTTTAAATTCAAAGATATAAATAAATATATATATATATATATACACATTATAGGTTGTGCATAATTGCTTCGTCTGTTTCGAAGCTGGCACTATTTTTTTCTCTTTTTTTTTCTTTTAAATTTTTAACAATATTTTACAAGATTTTTATAGCGTTTGATTTATGACATTATAACAAGATCACACACGTATATCAATACAGATGATCTGCTAAAGAAACAGTATCTGAAGATTTGTATTTCTGGTCTTAACCGAATAATATACAGGGGACATCTGTTCCTGAAGCTTTCTAGAATAACTTAATTTGTCGTCTTCTACCTTTATTTTACAATTATTAAATTAATACGTTAAAACGTTACTTGTGGTAAATGGTTTGCTGACTCTTCCATCCTCTATATATATATAATCTGCCAAAAAAAAAAAAAGCATAATAATTTAAATAGGGCATTGACGGTGTGTGTGTGTGTGTGTGTGTGTGTATTATATTAATGTGGACGTCAATTTTTATAGGTATTTTCAGATATAGTTGTTAAGCTAGCTGATTCATCTTGTATCATCCTCTGGATAGAGTCCATTTTAATTAAATGAGTGGGCATATTTATATATATTTCGTTTTTCCTAGTGAAAATGTAGGACTTATTTATTTTAAAATTTGTTTAGTAGCAACTTTTGGATTAGAACAACTGACGAGACATAGACCATATTTTTATTTATTATTGGTAGAAATATATAAACAAGTTGAAGCATAAGCTTAAAGTTAATGAACAATACTAAAAGGCACTAGTATGATTGAGTATAATTAATTAAGAAAAGTTGTATCTCATGATATAAGATCCGTCAATCAGGTTATTAATAAATGATTACGGATTTACTTATTATGTTTTGAACACACGTTTCGTTAAAAATTTATGTCCACAACATTACACTTTTTATATATTCTTGGTTAAAATTAGTTAGCTAATGCACCAAAAAAGGAAAAAAAAAAATTTAAAGTACGGCTTCTGATGTATTCTAACGCAAATTTGTGTGTAAATAATAGGGAGATTGTAAAGAACTACTGTACGGAAGTGAGAGAACTTGGGTTCAGAATACAGGAACTAATAGCAGAGAGCTTGGGGCTGGAGAAAGACCATATTACAAGAGTGTTGGGTGAACAAGGGCAGCACATGGCGGTGAACTACTACCCGCCGTGTCCGGAGCCGGAGCTGACCTACGGATTGCCGGGACACACCGACCCCAATGCCCTCACCATTCTACTCCAAGACCTCCAAGTTGCTGGCCTTCAGATCCTTAAGGATGGCAAATGGTTTGCTGTCAATCCCCATCCTAATGCTTTTGTCATTAATATTGGTGACCAATTACAGGTACTATTATCTCATAAATACACACACACACATATATATATACACACACATAATTTTATAAATTAATGTTTCCTACGTACATAAAAGAACATGACATTTAGCATTGACCAAAATGCAGTGACAATAAACACATTTTTTGTGAACTTTATCTTAATTTAAAATTTTGATTTAATTCATGTCCCTGAAGAAGGGAAGACGAGGAAAAAAAAAAAAAAAATCGAACTCCGTCAAACCGACGCCACATGATAGAACAGGTGTCATGCGCTTTATTCTAATACTAGAGCAAAATGACACCATGTATTTATGCCATTGGACTTGTGTTAGATAGCATACAAATAGCCAAGTTTAACAGAGTCAAATGGAAAATAACACAAGATGAAGAACTCAGCACTACAATAAGAATTTGGACCAGCAAGAAAATATGCCAATCCTGATATATGATATGACACAATACTAAGCAAAACGGCTAATTGTAAAACCAACTAGAAAAACAGAAAACAAATTGTTGAGATTTGTAACGATTCGAGTAAATGCAGGCACTGAGCAATGGGATTTACAAGAGTGTGTGGCACAGGGCCATAGTGAATGCTGATAAGCCGAGGCTCTCGGTGGCTTCGTTCCTTTGCCCGTTTGATGATGCGCTGATCAGCGCACCGAAAGCTCTTGCTGGCGAAGACGGATCTGGTGCCGTTTACAGGGGATATACGTATGCAGAGTACTACAAGAAGTTCTGGAGTAGGGACTTGGACCAAGAGCATTGTTTGGAACTTTTCAAGACCCAAAAATAAAATAACTAGCTACCTAGCCTAGTCCAATATCCTTGTGGAACTATTTCCATTCTTATATTATTCTTGTCTATGTTCTTTAATATTTCACAGTATTTAGGGTCAGTCCTTGGGGAAGCTAATTCCATCGATCTTCCTTGTGTACCTGGTCTACTGGCAGACTGTTTTGTGTTGGAAGATGTGTCTGTCCCATGTAGTTAAGTTACTGGGTTATTATGATGTTTATATGTGAATTGGGTGCCTTATCTTCTTAAACTAGCTTTTAGGGATAAGTTTTACCCGTTTAACATTCTGATCTATAACAATTATCTAATTTTGTAGTAAAAATAAATCTGAACCCTTTCATTTGGTATGTCTTTGGTGGTTGCTGATATCACAGTTTACCTGCATTTTCTGGTTTTTGAATAAAACTTGAGATTTTCGTTTTGGCTACTTGCTTGAGAGATTTTGCATTAACATTGAAATGGTCAAAAATTTAGGAGGGGGCCATGGTTCCGAATTTGTATTAAAATAGACGTTTTGACCAGTTTAAAATGTTCGATTCTTAATTTAAAAAAGACACTGCTCAACGCACATTGCATTTCATTGCATAAAACGAAATGTTGGGAAATGTTCTTCCCAAACGCCTCGTAAAACCGTTGCACCAATTTGCCCCCTCAATATTGAGGGCTTTGAGAGGGAATTCATCAAATTCCTAAGACTTTAATTCCTTGTCACAAGCAACATACAACTACTAGTTCTCCTTAGAGAAAGACATTGAAACACCTTGGTTATAGAGACAAAACCAAGCTACGTGCTATTCCATGACATGGAAATTGAAAGCACAACACATTACTCGGTGGCGGGGGTTTGTGAGTCACGGCAGGTGGAACTCGACGCTGGAATCGGTCTGTGCCGCCATGCTGATGGTGGTCTGGCCATAAAATGACGGGTTTGTCGGTGCTGGAGAAGTTGAGAAGCGGGTAACCTAGCTGATGACGAGTTCCGAAAGCGACGACAACTCTGTAACGAAGAGAGCATCGGAAGCGAAGGTGGAATCCACGGCTGCTCTGAGCGACGGAGTGTCGTCTCAGCTTGCATTAGACAAACTCACCGAGTCATGGAAGCAAGTCAAAATGTAGGAGGGAGAAAATTAAAGCTTGGTTGTTCATAGAGGAAATACTGATGCAAGTTATTTTCGATATTCTGTAGTAGTCTAACCAGTCGTTTATGAGTTTCTGGAACGAAATTAAATGAGACCAAAACGGGCAAAACATCATGTGGAAGATGGGACACAACATATTAAATTTGCCATTTTTATACCTTTTTGGGCCAATGTTACATTCGCATTCACATTTATATTGGAGATGATCTTGGAAGACAGCATCAAATATAGTTAACTTCCATACA
The DNA here is from genome assembly GCA_025413025.1 of Ficus hispida. Classification (NCBI taxonomy): domain Eukaryota; kingdom Viridiplantae; phylum Streptophyta; class Magnoliopsida; order Rosales; family Moraceae; genus Ficus; species Ficus hispida. The sequence goes on from CM046364.1 coordinate 19,110,928, forward strand.
AATAATCTCATAGAAAGAAGTAATTCTGATTTTCAAGCAATATATATATATATATATATATATTTCTGATCTTAACATAATTGAGATTTCTAAACTCGTACTTATCTGGTTGGAAGCAGTAAGTTATAAGGAAAAAAAAAAAAATCTTTGGATGCAATTTCAGCTAGGAAAATAGAGCAGAAATTGCAAATCCAATAAATAGATTTATTTGAATCCCACAATTTCGATTCTTTTGGGCAGGCAATGGCTTGAACATGAGACTTCACTGAAAGTGATAGTGTTTCTAGTAATTAGTGTGCCTTGGTCTCTTATAATAGACCAAGTGAGTGACAAATACACTGCCTGATACTTAATTAACAAAGATTTTCATGTACAATGAAAAATATATATAATTACTAGGAAAGTTGAAGATAGGTCCTAAGAACTTATACTGGTTCCAAATTCATAGGAGCCATATTGATACACTGACTACTTTTTTTTTTCAGCGTACTAATAAGCAGCAACTACTATTGAAGCCAAAAACTATGCAGCAACTACTATTGAAGCAAACTGTTTTAATAAGCAGCAACTACTATTGAAGCCAAAAACTATGCAGAATAAGCAGACAGGAGATACCAAGTCACGGTCTTACAAACTCCACCGATGGTATGGACAAATCCGTTGCCTCATACAAATGCGTAAAAGTTTCGGGAATGCAATGGGATCTTCGTAAAGTTGATTGTTATGAATGTTACATTGAATTTGATTGGGATATTTCCTATGTACATGTTCATCTTATTGTTCATGTTTTGATGATTGCAAGTTGTAATAGACGAGAGCCTTAATTTGAATTTTGGTTATTTATTTCAAAAAGGGTTGAGTTGCAATTGAAGACTCTGAACACAAGATGATGCAAATTGGGTTTGCTTAAGAAATGTGGGAGTATTTCCGTAGAAACCCCACCTTCTAACCTATCTGATTTCAATACCTCAGTTGTTTCTTTTTTACCTAGGCAATTCTCAAATTTGACATGCGAGTTCAATAGAATCTTATCATTTTATGCTCTATTTCTTGCTTTCGTCTCCCTTAGATTCGTTTATCTAGCTTCAATTTTCAGGGCCTTTAAAAAGGAATTCATTCACCTTTTATTAACGTCACAAGCAACTTCATTATCCAATATACATATCACGAGCAACTTTCAATTTTTTCAAACACATTAAGACGTATGTAGGTCAAAAAACCTCAACCAAGAAGCAAATTAACATCATCATGTTGTGAGGGACTCAATCAGCGCGTTTCTTGAGAAACTCCATGATATAGGTGTTGAAAGCATTGCACATTACTCGGAAGCCTTGGAACCCAGCACCCATAGCCAAGGCCTCAAACTCCTTCTCCGTCCTCACTTTGGCACCAGGGTTGTGTGCCATCATGATAAAATCCATGTTCATAACTCCTTTAGTGGCAAGGCTAGAGTCCGGAGCCACAGGAAGAATGCATTCCGCAACTATCACTTTCCCATTCTCCGGAAGCACATCATAGCAGTTCTTCAAGAACATCATGCAGTCCATGTCGTTCCAATCATAACAGATCCACTGCATAAATGTTGTCACAATTCGACGTCAATCTATTATAGTTGTTTGTATTTCGCTTTAGTAATGGGTTCATGGGCGTTACCATGTGGCATCGGCTGAAAGACAATGATCAAAAATTCAAAACTCACCTTCATGAAAACTGCATCTGCTGTTGGCACACTCACATGCATGCCTGCTGCAACATGCTCCACACCTGTGATTAAGAAATAAATTACCTAAATTTCATACAACTCCGATTTGTAATATGATGCTCAAAAACATGTACTAGCAATAGGCATTTTGAACCACAGAAGTATCCATGTATACATACTACGTAGAGTTCAAGAGCATTCTAGGATAACTGATTAAAGTACCTTGTACTTGGGGGGCATCACGAATGACGTGAGGCAAATCAAAGTTAATGCCCTTAATTGAAGGGTATTTAGAGACAATCATGCGGAGAAGAGCTCCGTCGCCGCCACCGACATGAACGACGGAGGTGACATCCTCGAACCCTTTGTAGGTTTCGAGAAGCTTCTGCATTGTAATGGTGAAGTATGCAGACATTCCCCTGTTGTAAACCTGGTTGAATATTTGATCCGTAGAAAAGTATTCAAACGATGACATTCCGTGCGCCTTGTTGAATGGAATTCCACCATTAAGAACAGCATCTTTCAAGTAGTACCTGCATATACAATTAACACCATACCATATTATATAATATCATGTCACGAAAATTCCTTCTCAAACAGGGGAAATGGACTTTCTTGAAATTCACCCTAAATAGAAACTTACCTTTTAGGTAATGAAAGTACAGATCTAATATAAAATTTCCATTTTTGTTATACTCTATCACTAATTATTATTACTAAAAACAGAACAAAAAAAGAGAGAATAATCTAAGCAAGAAAAAACAAAAAAAAGCGTTAGAATTACCAGCTCTCCATGAGGACCTTGTTCTGATTCAAGAGACAGAGAGGGGCAATAGAGGCACCATCTTCGTTCTTGATCAAGTACTTGCAGACAGGTCCCAGTCCGTACAGAGGCTGGACCGTGCCGTCGGGAAGGTTCTTCTGCGAGTAGGTCAGGATGGAGTGGCTCGCCAGGAGCCTCAACATCCGGGCAACAGCACCGGCGCGTCGGGGTTGCTGGTGGTCAGCTGGGAGGCGATGTAGGAAGGTGAGACATACGCGCCGGGGCCGGCCTTGGCAATGATCTCGAAGAGGTCGAGCTCTATGGACGCTTTCAGAACCATCGGCAGCATCGCCCCGCTCGACAGTTGCATGATGAAGAGAGGGAGTTCCTCGTCCGAAACTTCGGTCGGAGTTATCTGGGTATCGCCTGTCGAACCCATCTTCTCAATGTTTTGGTGTGCTACGACGAAGAAAACACGGGAAACAAATGGTAACAGATGAGAGAGAGGTGAGATTGCAAAGAAAGGGGATTTGTGTATATAGACTTTCTTACGATATATATTTTTTTATGTACAGGAAGAAGGCCAGAAATGCTTTTAGTCGGGCTTCAAATTGAGTTAAAATGTTTATAGACAAGTTAGGGGGTTTCTAAAAAGGATTTTAGGGGGCGGCTAAAAGTCAAAAAATGAGGAATAATTACATATATAAAAAATGTCAAAAAATTTTTAATGTTCGTAAGTTTTTCGTGCGTTTTGGTCGAAACGTGCGTTTTGGCGTTTTGTCCCCTTTTTTTTTTTCGCTTTTGGTTTGTGTAAGGAAAAGGAGGGAGGGTGAGAGAGATAGGGAATGCGTTGTTTTTATTTTTTGGGGAAAAAAAGCATGGGGAGTTAGGAAATGTGGGGCAAGTAAGAGAGAGAGAGAAAAATTGTTTAAATGCTCTTATATTATCACTAAATAATATATCATATAAATGATTTATTTATTAAAAAATTAGAAAAAATAATTATCTATCTAAAATTTAATAGCATATAATTTAATTATCTCAATGCATTTATTTTCTAAAATTTTGAATATAATTTATACATTTTCTTATTTTTAAGATTTATTCTTAGTATAAATATTTATTTTATATATATTTTTTAAAAAAGATGTGTTTCATATTTCAAGAAAAGATTTATTTTATATCTTGTAAATTTTTCTATTTTATCTTTTTTTTTAATTTTTTAATTCCTTATTTATCTATTTTTTACTAATATATTTTTTTATTTAGATAAATTTTTTCAAATATATCTAATCATGCGTATCACACATGCATTTAAACTAGTATACATATAAAGTTAATATTATGGTGTGGTGATTGAAAATCTTGAGGCCGTGAGGATGACAACCGGAAGGGTAGTAGAAAAGCATAAAATGCTAAAATAAATAGGGAAACTGGTTAAATGATTAAGGTAAATAAATTTGCGGATGATTAAATAAATAAAATAAAATACTTAGTGAAAAGGGGGAATTTATGAGAATTCGAAAACAAAGATAAAAAACATTTTGGGAGAATTACACTTACTCCTATTGTGTTTTTTAAAATTACATAGACATCCTTTGATCAAAACTAATAACATTAACACTCCTGATCTTTTAAAAAAAATTACAAATACACCATCTTTCTTAGTTAATGGTGAGTTTGATTATTAGTTTGACCATTAATTTTATTCAAAATACCAGATATGCTCTTCGTTACATTAGAAAATGTGTTCAGTCATACATGGAGTTATGAAGGGACGTTTTTACCCTTATTTAACACCAAAAAATGACCTTTATTCAACACATTATGAAAAGACATTTTTACGGTAATTTACCCTTATTGTGTTTCGGTTCAGTCTTGTTTAGTATTGAACTGGAGCCAAGGCAACAAAGGGAGTGTGGGCTTCTTCGCTAGAAGAACTTTTGTTACCTTGATTCCAATTCAACACTAAACAAGACTGAATTAATTGAATATTAATTATGGAAGTTTTCAAAATAGATTTGTCATTTCTATAAAGAATATAATTTACAATTCTAAATTTTAAATTATCTTTTTCTTACAATGAAGAAAAAAAGTTTTTCTAAATTTATGCCTCCGCTATTTCATATACGATTATGGGTTGAACCAAAACAAAATATTTTCTCTTCTCTTAGTTAGATGTTTCAATCATTCCTTGTTTTATTTTTGGGTGAAAATTTGTCCATTACAAGACAAATATTAATGAACATGATAAATAATAAAATTATTATTATTATTTTTTAATGTTTGTGTTGTGAGGGCCTCGTAGTGCTGCGGAGGAATATCTAGTACCCCGGAGTCCTATGTACTGTGCCCACAATGATTTGTGTGATTCCTCTCACAAGCAAAAAAAAAAAAAAAAAATATATATATATATATATATAAAATAAAAAAAATAAAAAAAATAGATTTTAAAGGTATGTGTTGTTGTTTCATTGTTTGATGAAGTTTGGGGCTAGGTATTCCTTATGAAATTGCTAAACAGATTACTTTTTCGGGAGCGATGATCCGCGTCCGCAACAACAACCACAATGGATAATAGAAACATCGTGAGTGAGGCTGCAAACTAGTGGCTGGGCATGGCGGAGAAGCTCCTGGCAGCATGATACCTCCTTATGAAATTGCTCAACGGCTTATTCAAGGAGAAGGTTCACTAAAGAACGCCAAGTTGAATCAAGAAGGCAACGGGCATTTGATTAACCAAGAACTTGCTTTTAACAAGATTGACGGCTGATTTTTATTTTTATGTGTATGTGCTTAGACTGCAAAGCAAAAGTAAAATATAAACAAACACCCATGGGTTGGCAAAGGTGGATGCTTTTACTAACTTCCCCGCTTCATTTATCCGGGTTCCGCTCTTACTGCCTCCATTAGGCCTCGCTCCAGTTTCGGCTGTGGAAGCATTGGTTTGGTAATGACAGGGTAAACCCTAGATAACCGATTGAGAGAAACTAATATAAAAAACTCAACTCCCTGTCATACCTAGAGAAAATGATTCCTACCTATAGGGTTAAAAATCTGAAAATGATAAAGTCATCCATGGATCCTTTATTCACCGAAAAAGAAAAACAAAAATAAAAATTGAAAAATTTTAATTTTTCTTGAAAGGCAATGGCTCGCTTCAAAAGGCTATGGCTATCTTTGAAAAACGATGGCTCCTTTCAGTTGTCTTTTTTTTTTTATTTGCAAATATATTTTTCTTGCTCTACATTTTGAGAAAATTTTTAAAATTTTGAGTGCCTTTAAAGTTTCATTTTATTCATTTACAATCATCAAATTTTCTAAGAATCTTAAATTTTTTTTACTAAATTCAAACTGACCTATGATAAGGTGAATGGTTCGAATCTCCTACTCCAAATTCAAAAAAATAAAATACATGTTTCAAATCATTTGACTTTGAATAAACTAATCCTCTTAGCCAGCATTAAAATATACTTGGACATACAATCTAATGGTTCTCGGAGTTGGTCATTGTGAGGCCGTTCTGAATTCATAGAGTTGTATACTTCAATGATCCAAGTCAGAAGGTCTTGTTTTGTTTATACCTAATGTTCCCATTCTTTCAAGTACATTGGCATTAGCACAGTAGTCATCTCAAACCATGAGAAACAGCAATGCAGACACTCACCAACTATGATCTTTAGTAAGGTCTCACACGATCCGTGATTAAATATAACAAGATCAACGGTTCAAATTTATTAGGGTATTTTTGTCATATTATATTGAAAACTAATATAATTAAAGACAAGAATTGTTGACGATATTAGTTTTGATCAGGGTGTCTTTGTAATTAAAAAAAAAAATACATAGAATTCATAATTCTCTGAAAACATTTTATCAGAAATTCTTATTGATGATAAATCCTGTGGGGAAGATTAGTATAAATATTGAAATAATATAGATCAACCTCAAACAAATATAAAGGGAGAAATTTTTTATGGAATAACACAAATGATCGTTCCATCAGAGGGTAATGAAATTAACAAACAATGAAAGAAGTTGAAATCCAGAAAAAACCAAAGTAGAAAAAAAAATAATAATAAATGTCCGGTGTAATTTTCGGAGCGAAATCGGAAAGGAAAAAAAAAAAAAAAAAAAAAAACAAACTTCAGAGTTATACAACTGAAGAAGAAGGTTTTGTTGCCAGGGAAAACAGAGGAAAAGAAAGAAGGGTTTTTTTTTTTCACCTATCTGATATCAATACCTCAGTTATTTCATTTTACGTAGGCAAGTCTCAAATTTGATATCAGTGTTCAATGGAATCTTATCATTTTTTATACTCTGCAACTTCTTGCTTTTGTCTCCCTTAGCTTCAAAGAGCTTTTTTTTTTTTTTATTACATATGATCGCATGCAACAAGCAAACAGTTACTTTTTCAATACACATTCATATAAACCCACCAAGTTAAGCGAGAGAGAAACAGAATGTCAAAAACCACCCGAAACCAACAAGCAAATTAAGCATCATGTGCACAAGGGACTGAATTAATAAACAGGTTTCTTGAGAAACTCCATGACATAGGTGCCGAAAGCATTGCACATTACTCGGAAGCCTTGGAACCCGGCACCCTTAGCCAACGCCTCAAACTCTTTCTCCGTCCTCTCTTTGCCGCCGGGGTTATGTGCCAACATGATGACATCAATGTGCACAACTAATTTTGTGGCAAGGCTCGAGTCTGGGGCCACAGGAAGAATGCACTCCGCAATTATCACTTTCCCATTCTCCGGAACCGCCTCGTAGCAGTTCTTCAAGAACTTCAAGCAGTGCTCGTCGCTCCAATCGTGACAGATCCACTGCACAAATTGCATTGTCACAATTCAATGTGGTTGTCAATCTATTATGGCTGTTCATATTTGAATTTTTTATGTTGTGCTCAAAACTCACCTTCATGAAAACTGCATCTGCTTTTGGCACACTCACAAACATGTCTCCTCCAACATGCTCCACACCTGTGATTTACATATATATTGACCTTAATTTTTTTTTTTTTTTTTTCAATTTTGATGTGATATGACGCTCAAAAATGTGCGCTACCAATATTGTATTTTGTAAGCACAAAAGTAAACATGTGGTACTTTGTAGGATAATTTGATGAAGGTAAAACCTGGTAATGGGGGAGCATCTTGAACGACATGAGGCAAATCGAAGTTAAAGCCCTTAATTGAGGGGTATTTAGAGACGATCATGCTAAGCACAGCTCCGGTGCCGCCACCAACGTCGACAATGGAAGTGAGGCCATCGAAGCCTTTGTAGGTTTCGAGAATCTTCTTCATGGTAATGGTGGAGTGGTCGGACATTCCCTTGTTGAAAACCTTGTTGAATCTAAGATCTTGTCCATGATAATCGAATGATGTCATTCCGTGCGCCTTGTTGAATGGAATTCCACCTTCAAGAACTGCTTCTTTCAAGTGGTACCTGCACATACAATTAACACCATTCCATATTTGATAATCATGTCATCATTCCTTCTCACCAGGCCATAGTAATTTCTTTGTCCTAACTATTTTTTATCATGTTCTGTTATGTTATGTTCCATTTTTTCTTTTTTGATCATTCAAGAAAATCAAATTTTCTTCTAAAGCTTCAAATTTTCTGTCCAATATGTCCTATTGCTAAAATCCTATGTATTTTTTAATCATCATGTTTGACTTTAATTTGTTTTGAGAAATCAATCTCAGCAATCGACAAGCTGCTAAAATAATTCTAATTTTAGTAATAATTATACATGATTAAATTAAAACATTGAATGTGGAAAGAAGGGATAGCGCATGTGTATATCTATATATATATATATATTCTTGCTTGAAAGAGATCATTACGCTTAGCCGGCATAAAAGGCCACCGCACATCTTTCTGATAAACGGATAAAGATTGCAGAAGCACCACTATTTTATGCACAATTTATAATAATAATAATTATTATTATTTTCATAGAAGCACTCTTAGAGAAAAGAGAGACCAGTCAATGGATATAACCAGACAGGCCTTGGTGGTACCTGTTGGGAAAAGTTAGTGGCTCTCGTTTCTTAAAGCACAAACATATTTCTGTGTGCGCATATGATCCAAATATAAAAATAATGACTCCCGTCTAAGTTAAATCATATTTTCACATTTAATTTTCTTTAAATTCAAATCCTCTTATTTTTATAGTAAAAATATATATAGAGATATATTTCCCACCAACACCAATATAATATTAAGGCATATGTGTGTGTGTATATTTACATATATGAATAGTTTAATCACAATGAAAACTGTTTTTTTTTTTAATAAAAATTTGACGTGTCTCGTCATTTTCTGTTTTTAAGATAAATAAGGACAATTCTTTAGATTGACATAGAATTTGAATCTCTAATATTTCACAATACTCTTTCTTCTTTTTTTTTCTTTTTTTTTTTTAAAGAAATGGTTGCCACAATACTTGAGCACGTTTCAGTCGGAATTTTTCTCTTTTTATTTATTTATTTATTTTATTTTCTCTCTCTCTTATAATTTTAGTTTTCAACTCCGCGTGGGCCACGTCATTGACATGTTATATTAAAAATAACTCATACCTAAAAGGAAGTTTGTTTGAGCTAACTTATTTCCTAAAAAGATAATTTTGTACTACTAGTGGGTCCAATTAGTGGTTCAATCTTCTACAATATTAGTTTGACAAACGTCTTTCAACAAATGACACTTTTTTTTTTAACCTTAATAGAATCATTAGAAGCTTAATACGCTCCTTCATCAACTCAAATGGCAAAAATTAAGCAAGTATTTTTCCAATCAAAAAGGCAGATGTTTCTTGTTTTGTTTAATGAAGAAAAGGTAGAGTTGTTGGTTTGTTTGTTTTTGTTTTTGTTTTGTTTTTTGTTTTTTGTTTTTTGTTTTTTTTTTAATTTATAAGAAAGAGTAGTTGGTTTGTTGCACCGCCTATCCATCACCATGACCTATCCAGGTACTAACACAAACACAAACCAGTAATTTAAAAAAGAAAAAAAAAATTCTTTTAGACGATACAACAAATTTTATCTGTCCAATGCATAAACTATTAAATTTGGCACATTTAGAAATTTCAGAATAGATTCTACATAATTTAGTACTCAGAAGTACACAGTAAATGTTCTTTTAGAAATGTTATTGATGATAGTAACTGACTTTTATCTTTTATGTAACAAAAATATGAACTTTAACACTAATTTCTAAACATATGATATTCAAGTTGTATTTTTTTAACTGCGAGTGATTAGAAAATGCAATATTATTTTTTATGAAACTACTAAAAAGATAATATTCAAAAATTAAGATTGAAATTGATAAATAAGATACTTCAACTGAAATGGAACATTTATAAATTAAATTGGATGATTAAAAGAACTTACTCTTCCTAATAAAAAAAAAATTTCGAGAATTTGGTTGGATGATTCAAACATCCAACTCAAATTTTTTTTTATTTTTTTCTAAAATTTTTTATCTTTTCTAAAATTCAAAAAAATTTATATTAAAACTTAAAAATCTCAACTCAAACTATTCTACAAACACCCCATATTTGCATTGCTCTACTCAATCAATATATTAAAAAAAAAAACACAGAGAAGAGAAATTAATAAAGAAAAAAAAAATTTATAATTACCAGCTCTCCATGAGGACCTTGTCCTGATTCATGAGACAGAGAGCGGCAAGAGAGACGCCATCTTCGTTCTTGGTCAGGAACTTGCAGACCGGTCCCAATCCGTACATCCTCTGTACTTTCCCGTCCGGAAGGTTCTTCAGCGAGTACGTCAGGACGGAGTAGCTGGCCAGCAGCCTCAAAATCCGGTCAAGCATCACCGGCGCGTCGGGGTTGCGGGTGGAGAGCTGGGAGGAGATGTCGGAAGGTGAGACATACGCGCCGGGACCGGCCTTGGCAATGATCTCCAAGACGTCGAGCTCAAGGGCGGCCTTGAGGACCATCGGCAGCACCGACGCGCTGGCCAGCTGCATGGCGAAGAGGTTCGCTTCCTCGTCGGAGACTTGCGTCGGAGTCATCTGGGTCTCGCCGCTTGAACCCATTTTCTTCTAATTTAAGAGTGTTTTTGGTCTGGAACGACAATGAGAACAAGGGAAATTAGATTGAGATGAGAGGTGATGATGATTTGGAAAGATGGGGTCAGCTTGTTAGTGGGGATATGTGTTATATATATCACTATATTTACATGTGTGTGTCTGTTCTTCTCACCAACCTTGACGTGATTGGTTGTATATGATGGTGGACCCCGGCGATGCTGAGGGGACAACGCACCATTACATGTCATACATTCTCTCTCTACTTAATTTTTTTTTTCTTTTCTTGTAAGAAGAGGATTATATGCTGGGGTATGTTGCATCATGTCCCTATTATTATCCCTATCATAAAATTAAAAAAAAAATTCCAGAACACATTAAAAAAAAACACATAAAAAGATGATCTAATTCTATTTAGAAAATAATTTTAGTTTTATTTATATATGATAATATATCTAACACTACACAGTTTGAACATAATTTTGAGACTACTGAATATAAAACCTGAAGACATCTTTAATAAAAAACAAAGTAAAGTAAAGACATTTTTATTGTTACACCACTCATAAGTGGTTTTTAACACTTATTTATTAACCATATTTTATCAGTTTTGTTGATGTAAAAACCATAAAATATCAAAAAGTTACATTACTGGGTTTAACTACTGCTCTGTGTAGTTTTGATATAATGAAAATTATGTGCGTGGTCAATGGCAATAAGTAATTTTTTTTTCCATTTGTTTTCTCTTCTAACTTCTAATATTGGGGTTTTAGTTATTTTGATGAATGAATGTGGGTTATTAAGATTTATTTTTTTTTTTTTTTTTTTTTTTTTTTTTTTTTTTTTTATTTTTTATTTTTTATTTTTTGTTGGGGGTAGAAGGGTGGTTATTTAAGTTACCCGGAGTAACTTCTCTTTGTCACAAATTAAACAATGTTTTCTTTAAGAACATTTTGATAGGAAATCGAAAATATGACATCAATATTAGTGAACTGTCCGTGTTTTTTTAATAAAATTTGTTAGTACTTGATGATTTAAAGCTCGCACGTTATATAGATATCCTATATATATATATATATATACTAATATGTTCTTTTATTTTTTTTTTTTTGAAATGATATATGGTAATATATTCTTGTTGCACGTTGTGTGTGTGTGTGTTTTTTTTTTTTTTGTTGTTGAAACACTCGACTTTTACTTCATGTGGCCTAATCATATTAGCACAAATATGGCATTGGCATGAAATTCAATTCGTGAAAAAGGTATTTTGAATTGGGGAAAGCAGTATATATGTGAAAGTGAAATTTACATGCATGTAAAAGTCGTCTTCTAATTATGACTTTAGGATTTTCATCATCTCTATCCTCATTTCTAATTAAGCAGCCACATCTTTAGTGGCCTTAAAATATATATATATATATATATATATGAATAGCTTCATTTAAATTATCAAACAGCCTTGATTGGAGATGCTTTACCCTTTTGAGAAGCAACAACAATTCCTCCAAAATCCAAGCAAAGAAATGACCCCAAAAAAAAAAAAATCAAAGAAATGGCAATCAATCGATCACTCATAACAAGAAAATTCCATTTACCCTTTAAAAAAGAAGAAGAAGAAGAAGAAGAAGAAGAAGAAGAAAGCAAAAGTAAAGGAAAAAGAAAGGTCTTTTAGGGATTAAGTAACAAATTAACATTTACTAAATGTTAAAGGACATCGAAGAATAGTTTACATAAACAACTATAGTTTGTTATAATACTATACGTATATATGACGAATAAAGTAGTTGTCCTATTAATTTCAATTAAGAGATATTATAATATTATGTATGTTGAAGCTCTATATATTTTATATGTCTGCCGTAAACGTTGACCTCCATTAATGTTATAACTTATAACTAAGCGCTTAATTTCCGGGTAAGTCATGTAAGTACTGCTATTGATTTATTTAGTCTTTAAACAACTCGACATTAATTAGTTAATTCACGAAGGCATATATTGCTGTATATGTAGATATACATAAAGTAATCAAAACGAACCACTGAACTAGATGCATATACGTCACTTAAACGTGTCTTAATTATAAATAATTAGTACGTAATAGCAAAAAAAGAAAAGGGGGCAAAAAAAAAAAAAAAAAAAAAAAAAAGAAGAAGAAGAAGAAAGAAGGAAAAAAAAGGGTCAATATGGTGAGGTAAACTGTCATGAGCAAACAAGCTAGTCTATCTGCATCGCAGGTTTTATAAAAGTCATTATCAGGAAAACGAAAATAATACATGGACCCGATCGATGATATATATATATATATATGTATATATATGCACAGGGGATAATAATAATGTATATAAATAGAGTTGCTTAAACCTTAAACAACAATTATATGTTGTTGCAATTACATTGTAGTTGTGTGGTACTGTTGTTTACTCACCTTCCTAACTATGTGGTTATTATGTTGTCGTTTCGTGTTAGAGTTAATTCAATGGGTGAGAGACGGGAATTTAGATAAAACTTTCCGGGTCTATGGTGGTTTATTGAATTACTGTAATAAAATTTCAAGTTCTCATTATTTTTCTTGTTTTAGCCCCCTAAAAAACTTTTTTTTTTTTTAGGGAAAGTCCTCTAAATGAAATTTAACTTAACTTGAAGGAAAAACTGTTGTCAAGTTCAATATATTGTTTTCATGTGCAGAAATGATCCATCAATATTATCCTAACGATCTTGGTAGGTTGAGATTCAAAATCCCCAGGTTGGCGTGTTTAATTGTCTTAGCATTTGAAATTAGGAACACTAATTCTCAACTAACCTTTGAATGTTTTGACGATGCATTTCATTTTTTTTTTTTTTTCAAAGAGAGGAACAGAAGCATTTCTATTTGTCTTGAAAAAGCAAACTCTAGGGAATCTATTAATAAAAGCCGTAATGAATATTGAATCATTTTCTATGAGGACAAGTGTCGTCTCGGTACACGTTCAACTGTGGGGTATTGACATTTCGAAGGATTAATACATCTCACCTAATTATTATTTGCCCAAAAAAAAAAATTCACACCTAAATAATTTATATTTAGAGAATGATGGAACCCACTACTGAATCCCACCACTCCTTTTTTTTTTTTTTTTTTTTTTTTGGTTCCTTTTCTTACTTGAATAGTGTCATTTTGTTATAACAATTTTTATACAAAAGAAAAAACAAATTAATAAATTTGTTTGGTAGGGTATACGAAATTACTCTATCAATGATATTACAATTTCAAAATTTTTTAAATCAAATTTCGATAAATTTATGTTATTATAATATAATTCTCATGTGATTTGAAAGTTTAAAATAGTATATAGCTTCAAAACAATGGTTTTTTTTTTTTTTCTGTATATAATCATAAAATTCTCAAAAAATTTTAAAAAAAAGCCAAAAAATTTCAGAGACAAACAAGAAAACGTTACCTCCTCCACCAACCCTCCCATCCCACCAACCCCGCGGTCGTTTTCTATAATTAATAAGTTCCACTCCGTCACTACTCCTATAAATCAAACAACTCACAAATCACACAAATAAAAAACAACTCACAAATCGACTTCTATCTATGATTGATTTTATGTTTGCCCTAATGAAGTCAAATTACAATAATTAATTCGGGGTATGCATGATTGATACTTTTTTACTTCTTTTCTTTGAATTATATAAAGATTTACATATACATATATATTATTATATTCCTTTATATGTATATATAGATGAGATTTTAATTAGTTAGATTTGATTACTATAATTAAGCAAGATGGCGATCACATTATATAACAAGTTGGGTATGTTAGACGTGCCACCAAAAAATGTTATCTAAAGTCAACATATTTTGAGATATATATATCAGACATATCCAGAAGGGGTGTGTGTGTGTAACTCTTGCTTTCGGTGCGAATGATAAATTTTGATCAAGTCCCCAAGTTTGGTGAGGGGAAACATCATGGCAAGTCTAATGATGCTTTTATTTGCATTTCACGCCAAATATGGACTTATTAATTCGATCGTTAAGTTCTAAATCAGCTGTCAAATTGGTTAGAAACCAGGTAATTAATAGCAACCACGACACATTTGTTATATAAACTTTGAACACTAGTACTGCCTCATGCTAATCCTTTTCATCAATTTTTGTCAATTTAGTGGGTTTACCAACAGAAAAAAAAAAAAAAAAAAAAACTCTTAATCTTGCTATAATATAAATTTTTAATTTTTAATTTTTTTAAGAGTATAAGATTTTCTATTTGAGGAACAAGTGAAGAACTGAAGTTGCAAACTTAAGAAAAGTATGTACACGGCCAAGTACTCCAAAAAACGGCAAGTAGCATATTAGCACAAATCATCTACTATTAATTTCGATCTCTTGGCCTTTTCTTTTTAATAATCCCTCCCCTTTCTTCTTTGGGTCTATGATTTTCAACTTCTTTTCGTGAGGTTCTTTCCTCTAAATCTATCATATTGTTAGTAGAAGAAAACTACTTGAGAATTTAGAGATATGTCTCTCTTAATTAGCTCCTTTTTTTGGTTTTGTGCCCATACTTTTTCTCTTTAAAAATTGTGTCTATCAAATTTCTGTTGAATTTTCTATCTTTTAGACTTCAAAATTCTAACAACTGACATATGATTATGCTGTAAAAAAGATCTAACAAAAAGGAAAAATTTTGTTATAAATTTGAAAATACGAAAAAAATTTATAGGGGTGAAAGAGTAAACCTGTAAATTGTCTAAACTGCATCAATTCGTATTATCAAAATCATTGATTTTTAAAATTACTAAAACCCGTTAATTAATATGATTGGTTTCCATCCAAGCCTCTCAATTTTCTTTGGAACTTTGAAATCACATCAAACTGTAAAATTATTTTTTAATTATTAAATTTTGTGTTTGTAATTTATATTCTTATTATTTTAGTTTTTCGTTTGTTTGTTTTTATATAGATGTGTATCATTCGGAATTACTAATGATAACTACGCAAGTGAATGTTTATAAAGGTATGATAAAGATAATGACGAAGATAAGTTGTAGTATCGATAAGACAATGACTTTTATGATAACTTTTATGAGACTAAAAGTACTTATTTTTATATTTTAATAAGGTTTAATATTTGAATACAATTCTAAAGGACAAAAACATTGTGCACATTTTTATGATTTTGTTGATACAAAAATTTAAGATTTATTCGTACTTAAATAATCTTATAAACTGTAGTCTCAAAGCGCATTAAATCATTGGATTTAATGATTTGATTTGATTTGTTTTGGAATTTCACAAACCACAAAATGAAGACGGATTAAAGAAATGCTTGAAATTTAACCAAACAACACCACTTTCATCCATGAGAAAACACACACACATTTATATATTTATATGTATATGTATGCATACACATATACTACAGCTTTTAAATACTTTAGCAAGTATGCAATCATCAATTTCCATTATTAGTTCTATGCTTTCTTATAAGGATAAAGCCTTGTTCAAGCATCTTGTTAAATTCATAGGTCAAAGTCAAATTTTGATATTTGAGAATGAAACTCACCCTTTAATATAATGCTATTTTAATGTTAAAATTTTGATATTTGATTTTTATTGGATGATATCTTGATTTTTTCATTTAGTCGTTATAACATTGATATTTTTCAAAGTAATTAAAATACTATAAGCTTATTTTTACAAGGTAAAAGAATTTAATAATGATAATGAAAGAAAGATATAGTATTATAAGTTATATTATACGTTGCAGTAGAAAATAAGATAACGTATCATACATGTTATTTTTATATTTTTATAACAAATATAACATTGTTGTTGATCATTTGTGTTGAGAGATAGTGGTCGTAACTTAATTTTAAAGGGAGAAAAGTGGATCATAATCTTGCGAGTGTTAAAGGAGTTATAGTTATAATTTATAGACAATATTACTTCAAACTCTATTATAAGATATAGAATTTGATTATCTCCACTCAAAAGAGAATTTATGGAGTTCTCACAAGAAAAATTTTGCAACTAGAGCAGCTTTAGATCCTGGTTGGACCTTTAAAATATATATATATATATATATATATATATCCTGGTCGGATTGGGCTTGGGCGAGGCCGGAAATCATGAAGCTCTTGGACTTAGTCCATCAAACTGAGTCAACACTCCTACTCGTCCCCTTAATGAAACGCACTGTCGTTTTAAAAATTATCCGCTGTCGTTTTAGCACCCCGAAACCCAAAGGCCCGAAACTCCTAGTCAGTATCACACTTGCAACGGGAGAATGCTGAAAAACGATTCAAATCCTTGAGTCCTCAGAAACTTTATTAAAAAAAAAAAAAAATCGCGCATACAAAGACAGAGAGAGTGAAGCATGGGGGAAAACGACATCGAAGTGATCGAGATATCGCCATCACCATCGTCGTTCGAGAAGACACATTCTCCGGTTAGCGAAGGCGGGACTCCGACACGGCACATTCTCTGCCTCAAGAACGCCGACGACGTTAAACAATTCGAAGAAACCGAGGATTGTTTCATCCTAGACTTCGATCCCTTCCAACCCATCGATCTCTCCAAGCTCCTCGTCTCCGCCGCCCACGACGACGACCCCCAAGACGCTCCTGACCTCGCCATCGTCGCCGAAATCGGCCAGGTTTGAGTATCACTTTCTGTTTGGCTGCCGAGAAAAAATATGCTGGGAAAAGTTCCCATCTTTAATTTAAATATGGAAAACCCAAAATTGCCCACCTGCCCTTCTCATATTTCAGTCATTAAAGTTCAATCTTTTCTTTTATATCTGTCAAAAAAAAGGGGGGAAAAATCTGAACTTTGAATGTCATATATAGATTTTTTTTTATTATATAATATTTGTGTATTTATAGGTGGCTTGTAGAGATTACCCACATCCAAGGCACCTGTGTACGAAATTCCCCTTTGAGACAACATCTCATGAAAGCCATTGTGACATGGTAACTGACTAGCTTCAAAAAATTTTTTTTTTTTTTTGTGTAAAGAAATATTTATTTTGAATTTTGTTTTGAGGTATTGAAATTAAACAAGATATGGATTTTGCAGTGCTACTGCTATGTTTGTGATTCACCAGCCCCATGCTCGTCTTGGACTGAGCCTAAACCAGCACATTGCCATGCTTCCAAAGGCGATTGGAAGTCCCAAAGATATATGATCAACAGACAGCCGCCAGTTTTTCGCTTCTGAATTTAACTTTTCTTTTGTTTTTAGGCTGTCAAATTTATGCTTAGAATCTGATTTTGTTATAGTTTATACATACATATATATATATATATATATAGGTTTCTAATGGAGTAGTTGTATCTGCTTGTAGGTTAGTCCTGCAACTATCTTTTTCGAATTATGGGAGGCTGTTGTGGCAGATGCAATCTTATAAGGTTGTGTGAAACTCTCTCATTCTAATAGAGGAGTTGATCAATCTTTTTTTGTTGTTAGATAGAAAAGAACGGTGACCGTTGGTTATTTCACTTATTTTGTTTTATCTTTTCTTTGTTAAGAAGCAAATTATTTGGATATTGAAGTCTTGCAGTGTCTAACATGTAAAAATGCTTTAGACCATTAGAGGTGGGTCCCACGACTCTTTGTTAATGATGATGTTTCGTCTTTTACTTATTTGACACACATTATACATATTTTTGTGTGAGCATAATTAACAATGAAAATTTGAATCTAACTCCCTACTTCCAAGTTATAATTAAAAAAAGAAAAAAGACGGGGGAAAAAAAAAAGATTCTCTTATGCATTGAACGCCAAAAGTTCTACAAGGCCTTCACTTATCGATTCAAAGTTACACTCATCTTCTCCTCAAAGCTTTTGATGCACAAGACATTCTCAATGGTTGAGCCAAAGAATGAAAAGCGTACAAAGGTGATGTAGGAACTAGGAAGATTAGTTTTGTTAATTTTTTTTAGTATTTTTTTAAAAATTCTTACTGTTTGGTTTAGTTGTCGTTGCTTCATTTTGTTGTTGTTTTGTTTATTATGTTAATAAGGCTGTATAAGCCTAAGCAAAAAAGTGGAGTGGAGACTTTTTGAGATATTACAATTCTGAATCGTTTTCTCTCCTATTTTGGAGTTTTCTTTTTTGGCCATGGATTTGACTTGATCTTTCCTAATCTTCTATATC
Organism: Ficus hispida; assembly: GCA_025413025.1. Classification (NCBI taxonomy): domain Eukaryota; kingdom Viridiplantae; phylum Streptophyta; class Magnoliopsida; order Rosales; family Moraceae; genus Ficus; species Ficus hispida. Next base: position 19,129,603 of record CM046364.1, read on the forward strand.
AAAAGACTCTAACAAATAAAAGGTAAACTTCTGTGGCAAGATACCAAAAATAATAACTGTCAATCTTCTTTTTCCTGTTTTTTTTTTTTTTTTTTTTTTTTTTTTTTTTTAAAGAATTCTATGATAGAGTGTGGAAAGAATAACTCTATTAAGATGATACAGTTTTAAGCCATCAAATAATGATTAAAATTTATAATTTAATAAAACTTGATAAAAACCTAATGCTCAAAATCTTATGTAAAATCCTTCTCAAAAAAAATATTGTGTAATCATAAGCATAAAATAGGATATCTTATCTCATAATCCGAAGGAATAAGAAATGAAAAATAAATAAATAAATAATTCTGTTATCAAAATGCAAGAACCAAGTATTTAATTTAAAAAAAAAAAAAAAAAAGAATAAGAATAAGAAGAAGAAGCAAGAACCAAGTTGGGACTAATGGGCCACAACTGTAGCACCTGTGGGCCATCATGGGCCGAAGAAAAAGCCCAAGCCCAAAAAGCCTGTAAACCCTCATTGGTGCTCATAAAACCTCGCCGTATAATAGCAGCGAAAAGTATAGCCAAATCTCAAAGACTTCTCTCGCTATCACTCTACCAAACCCAAAACCCAATCTCTTCCTAATATGTCACCGGCTCCAGTCGTCGAGCCCGTCGCCGCCGCGGAGCCCCAGCCCGAGGAGGTTCCTTCCGCTGAGGAATCCCAGAAGACCCCTCCTCAGGTCCTTGTTTGGTGCTTTTCTCATTTCTTATCCGTATTTTTTTCGTGTCGATTTATGTATATATTTGGAAAGTTACCGTTTTTCCACAGAGCCAAGAAGAGACCGTCGTCGTCGAGGACGTTAAGGATGACAAGGACGAGGAGGAGGACGACGACGACGATGACGAGGACGAGGACGACGATGATGACAAGGAAGATGGCGCTCAAGGTTCTGTTTTAATTGTTTGTTTGTTTGTTTTTTTTTAAAGATTTTTGTTTTTCATATTGTGTCGTGCTATTTCTTGCTTGGATTAGGGTTTGGTGTTATGTGTTCTTGTCGTTTCCACCTCTTTTACACTTCTGTAGAATTCAACTGAGTTGATGCTTTAATTTTATTTTATAATTTTGTTTCATTTTTTAGTAAAAGGTCTAATTTTTTTAATCTTGGGATTATTGATTTTGATTTTATACTAGGTTTGGTTTCTGGGTCTGGTTGACATTGGTTTTTATTTGAGGGTATTGACTTCTTGGTGTTTATTTGCCATGTTTGGTTGATTCATGGAACTGATTAACTTGGACATGAATGAATTAGTTGCTGCTTTAAATGATTGATTCACTTGCTTATCTGGTCTGGCCTGGGTTTTCTGTATTGTTGTGGATGGGAATTTAAATCGGTTTATTTTGGGTAATGTGAAATGTAATTTTGTGCCAGATTTCGACCACCCGACTTGCGTCGAAAACTAAAGTTTTGAGTGATTTTATTTGGTTCTTGTGCTTACTTGCTTAAAACTTGTATCGAATGCTGTTACCAATTAGTATTGGGAATATATGATATGTGAGTGTCTTATTTGGTTTGTTGTTAATTGGTGGCACCTCTGTTTCGATGGTTTTAAATGCTATCATGATAGTTTTGCAGCTTATTACCGATATTTTTATGGTAATGTTTTGTCTGCTTTTCTTTGAGTTAAACTGATTGGATGATGATTTACAGGAGCAAATGGGGGTTCCAAGCAGAGCAGGAGCGAGAAGAAGAGCCGCAAAGCGATGTTGAAGCTTGGAATGAAACCAGTTACAGGTGTTAGCAGGGTCACCATCAAAAGAACCAAAAACGTAAGTTAGTTTCAATGGTACATGTACATTTTGCGATTGCTTTATTGGACTTCATTCATTAACGTGATGTTCTGGTTAATCAGATCCTATTTTTCATCTCAAAACCTGATGTTTTTAAGAGCCCAAATTCTGAGACATATGTCATATTCGGGGAGGCGAAGATAGAGGATTTGAGCTCTCAGTTGCAGACACAGGCTGCTCAGCAGTTTAGGATGCCAGACATTAGTTCCGTGACGGCCAAATCTGAAGTTTCGCCATCAGCTGCTGGAGCGCCGGCAGATGAAGAAGAGGAGGAGGTTGACGAAGCTGGTGTGGAGCCTAGGGACATTGATTTGGTCATGACACAGGCAGGAGTGTCAAAGAGCAAGGCCGTCAAGGCTCTCAAGTCTAACAATGGGGACATTGTCAGTGCTATTATGGAGCTCACCACTTAAGTTTTCCTCATTTATCTTGCAGTTATATTTTCCTGATTATGATTTTTCAAACCGTTGTGTCATTGTCTAGTTATTGTACTTAAAATGGTTCCCATTTATGTGGAGGCTAGATTGTGCTTTCATTTTTGTTGGACTGAAGACTTTCTTCAGTCAGTGAGAGGGTCTGTAGTTCTATTTCCTTATTTTTACCTTTGATTTATCAAGTTATCATTATCAGTTACCATTTCTACCACAGTGGTTATCTTCTTCGGTTAAAAGTAGTTCCTTCTTGGCATGATTGATGACATAAAGAAAAACTTGCTCATCTGTTTGCTTTATGCAAGAAAGAATGCATTGTGTTTGTTTAACGCAAGTTTATGACGTTTTGGTTTTAGTTGTTAAGAGCACAGAAAAATTCTTTGAAATGCTTTTCCGGTGTCGATCTGCGTCTGCGTTTTGGCTGGAATATGTCACGATGGTTTTACATCAACAATCTGTGTTTAGGTTTGTCACTTAAAATAGAGGAAAATGATTGGATAAATGGTAAATTGTGCATTTGGTTTCCCATTATTCTGCTTGATTCGACTCTAGATGGGCTGGTCTCATCACCAGACACATTCGAACACAATTATTTTGATATTGCACCATCGCTACCCCAATGTGTTTATTTGCTTGGATACAACTCGCTTCTTATGGAACTAAATGAATACAAGCAAATAGAAGATAAAAACCGAAGAATTGGAAAGGAAGTCCTTGACAATTTAGTTAATGACCCTGCAATTTGCACGGATCTCACCTGCAGTGCCGGTGAGGACCCCAATTTGACCCATCTTAACCATTGCAGCAGCAAATTTTCTCGTCCAAAAAAAGGGATTTCTGGCGTTTTGCCTCACCTGGTTAGCTGTTGCTGTGGTTGACAGAAGAGTTTGGTCGGATGTGAACAAGCCACGGTTTGCTAGGATGTCAATGTAGTAGCCAACATCAGTGATGGCAGGGCTAGAAGGGTTCATCGGAACCACCGAGTTTGTGTTGCCTGGTGGGCACTGTTGCTTCAACTGAGATGCATATGCGGGATCCAAACTTGGGTCCTGACTTGATGTTCCATTGAAGTTGTATAATCTGTTACTGAAAGAACTGCAATGGGATCTGCCTATGGTGTGCGCTCCTGCGTAGTAGATCCGGCTCAAATGCAAAACAATTAGCATTATAAATCGAAGTGTTGAAAGACAGTATAGTTTAAAGCCTGCTGCAGTTTCATTGATTTCGGCAAGGGAAGGTTCTTACCAGAGAGCGTGACCATTTCTTCTTGTGTTAAACCTTTTTTCTCGAATAGTTGTGCTAGTTGGTTGACAGTGAAAAATGGTGGAGGCAAGTCTGTCAATGTCTCGGAAGCTAATGAAATCCTGCCGTCCCTTCTTCCTGCAGGAACATCATATCCAAGCCCTCTAGTCTGCGTATAGACATTTAGTATAGACATTTAGGAGTCACAAATGTGCATCCAAATAACACAAATAAAAAGACATCAAAGTATCTAAAATATGGGGTATTTCTTACAATTTTGATGCTATCCCTTGCTGCAAAAGCAACTATATCGGCGCATGAAACAATTCCTCTGCATGCGGCCTCTAGTCTAGTTTTTGCTTTATCTATGACTTCAAAGCCTCTCAAACTGGGGTTATTTGCAGGGGAATCCTTTTCTGCCGTGTTTGAAGGAGTGGAATCGATCAGCACCGACGCGTCACAACCCTACATTAGCGGAAATTAGAAACACATAAAGTTATGATAAAGAAGCTTGAAGCTTGTATGTATAATGGTTCTTAGTTCGATTACAATAATGGAGGAACTTAGAGGATACAATTTGATAGAAGAGCCAAGCAAAAAACATGGCTGAACTAGACACAAAAGAGAAGAACATCTTACTCTAACAAAACAATCATGAAAGTGCATTCTCACAAGACCGGCAGCAACTCCTGGATCATTGCCGCATGCTTCCTTAACCTCATCTTTAACAATGAACTCAGCAAAAGGACATGAAAATCTATAAAACCCGACTCGAAGCTGCGAATGAACACTTTGACATGACAAAATCACTACAAAAACAAGAGAGAGACTAGTTATAACATGCCTCTGTGGACTCATTTTTTTTTCAGATTATTTTTCTTTCCTTCCTTAACTAGCTAGTGCAGTGGATGAGAAAGAAAACCATGGTGAGTGTATACACACACACACACACGTATATATATATATATAGTTGAAAGTTAAACTTAGTGTGTATAACATGTCAGATTACTAAAATATTAGAGTGAGTGTCTTATGAGAAGGCTCTGAGCTGGAATGTTATTGTTACCTTGATCTGCGAAAAAAGATTAATATGTGCCCTACTTCGAGAAAGTAGCAGAAACGACGGAAGGAATTGGTTCAATGACGACGTGGGAATGATCTTGTTGCATTATTTTAAAGGCCATTACTAGCATTTTTACTCGGAATTTGATTATAAAAACAAAAAACAGTTCTCAGAAGTCAATCTTTGTTGACTATAGAGCAAGATAATCCAACTGTGTCCATGTACAAATCCACATGGTGGTTGTTGATAAGTTTATTTTTTGCATATAATCCGGAGAGATATATATATATATGTATGTATGTATGTATGTTTATATATAAACAGAGACGGTTTTGACTTTTTACCAATTGTTATGTGTCAACATTATCTTTAACTTAACTGCAACAAAGCAATCATTGGACGTATAATGCCAAAGGTCAGGACCGTTGCCCGTGATATCAACAAGCCTTGCAGTCTTGACTGCTTATTTTATAATGATAATAAGAACATCTTAGAATTCATCCATGCAAAACTGTTTTGTAAGAAGAGATTGAGGAGCTCATAAATCCATCTTATAGTATTTTTATGTGGGACATTTAGTATCTAATATTTCATTACGTTCTGCAACCGCTTATGGTGGCATGTCTTTCCAACTAGGTGACTTCGCAGATCCCATCTTCTATAGGTAGTAGCCCTCCCTAGGATACCCCATCTAGAGCGACGATCATAGAACCGTAGCCCATACTACATCCGATCTCATAATCGACATGGTGATTTGTACAATCCATCACATTTGGGCACGAATCAATGATAGTCCACCATCCGCATTATCAACACTGATCTAACGGTAATCCTTTCCTCCTTAATTGCTTCACTCGGCTATCAATATTTGATGAGTTAACAACTCCTTTAATGCATCTTAATCCAACTAATAATACCGCCACTTTGACTCGAATCCATGATGTGGTGGAGTGATACCCATAGGTAGAACTTATCCTTACAAAACCGACTCATATGAAAGGATCCAAGGACAAAAAAACTAACCACTTATCTTGTAATCCTTCCAAGTGAGACATTTGGTATCGAACATAATGCTAATTGCAAAACACCTTAAACATATAACACACACACAATCATTAGACAAACAAACCAACAAAGAAACTAGTAACCGTGAGGCTATATGCAAATATTATTTTCTCGTCGATGGAATCACACAATATGTACAATCCACGGACATGAACAACTTTCATCGTTTAAAGTCACGTCAAAAGTTCTGATAGAGAGACTTGAGTATAAAGACAGTTTCGACGATAGTTATGATTAAAACACCAAGGTTCCGAGAACCTAAACAAGTTCAAATCCTATGCACAAGAATAGTGGTAACCATTAAATATTCAAAGGTAGTTCACCGTCTGACAAATGTGACACATTCATCATATTCAATCCAGAGGCACTTCCCAAGTCCCAGAAGAAGCTTCAACGGTTCTGCAGACCAAGCTCCTCTTTCCTTACATGTTCCCATTCCGACGACACCCTGTCGAACCAACCTGCAAGCAGTGAGTTCTCACGCCTGTTGGTCCTGTGAGATTGTGCCAGTGGATCGGTATCAACAAACATGTGAAACTCACTCCCAGTTAGTTGGTCATCAGTACCGTCAGCACCGCGATGCTGCATGCTAAGTTCCGGGTTTACGAACGAACTTCCAACCTCTGATCCAGAGCCAATTGATGAGCCATCCACAGTTTCTGCCAACTGTCCTTCTGTAGACATGGGACAACAATTGTCTGCCCGGGATTTAAGGATATGAAATCTCGCCATAACAGAAGTTTCGTAACCATTCGAGGGTTTTTCTGTGCTGGCATTGCTAGAAGCCTGTGTGGGTATATCAGGCTTTGGGCTACTGTTTCCTTCTTGCGAGTCGGGAAGTATTGCGCCAACCTTGTTGGAATGAGGAGACACCTTGGGGCTTGATGGTAGGGCCACGTTGGCAACAATATCATGATTCGACTTCTCAGCCCGGCACCTCAGTATCTGAAATCTGGCCATCACATCATCTTTGTTGTTTGTGCTTAAGACAGAGGATTCCTGGCTTTTTGTGGTCGGACAACCCTCAGCCTTGGGCGACAACACGTCGACACCATTTGGATCAGGAGAAACCTCAGACTTTGATACTTTCTTTGCCTCTGTATTAATGGTTTTTTCATTTACATCTGAAATACAAGTTCCAATTGTAAAGAATCATTTATTAGTGGAAATATTTTGGTTAGAAGGCAAAAGAAGAAAATAAGTAAGATCCATGGGTTATTAGTGCTAACCGTTGGATTTAGGTGACTTGAGTTTCTCCATTTCTATTTTCATCCGGTTAAAGCGAGCTTTGTAACTAATGGAGCATAAAGCAGCTTCAGCCTCGAGCCATAGATTCCTATACAAGAGAGCTTGAGGTTGTGTTTCCTCCTCACCATGAAAGTTCTCAGTAAGAACCTTCTTTAAAGCCTACCAAAAAAATAAAAAATTGATGTAATGATTTAAACTACACACTCTCTCTCTCTCTCTGTGTCACACACACACACACCCACAATCTTCAATGGCAACAATAACAATAACAATTCAATATTTATTTTCATATCCTTGGTAGCATATTGAGTACCAGTAAGAGACAAAAAATATTCGCTTTCCTTCTTTCAAAAGGGGGAAAAATGTACCTGGGTTGCTTTATCTTCATCAACTATGTCTAGATCAGCACTCTCAGAAACAGAATCTAACATTTCATCATTTTGTTTACCAGCCATGTAGTACTTGTTTCCCTTATGAACATTCAGATCGTCAAGCAGATCTTGAATCGGGCCTGCTATCTTGGTCCCTTGGGGCTTCTCCAAAGTGAAACCATAGAAGAAGTTAGTCATGCAAAAATTTTCAGGAAAACAAAAAAAAAAAACCCTACTTCTCGTAATATGTAGAAGCAAAACATGACAAAGAAATCAAACTGAATGATGATTAAGAAAAAACATGAAAAGAAATATCAAAACAGCCTCTTACTTCTTCAAGCTTGTGTAGTTCTCCAATATAGCCAGAAGTATCTTTATCGGAAGAAGTAGACTCTGGTATGGAAATCATCTTCTCAGCATTCTTAGATGTGCACACACTAAGATGGTCTATCACGCTTTGGATAGTCGCAAGGTCTTTCCGTTTCAGTTGATATGAGCCACTTGTACAATGGAACAACAGCAATTCCGATAAGTTATGCATCGTACTGACCAGCAACGGCACATCGATTGTTGGAGTCGATGGTCCTTCATTTGTTTTGTTGAGCTCAGTAGAAGATGAAGATATAGCATGCACCACAGGAAAAGGCAAACGGGGCGAAACATGTAGCGTTGCTTCATTGATATTTTCAGATGTCAATCCATATCCTTGGATGTTTTGTTCTGTGTTTGGCGAACTTTTGCAGTTAGAACAGCCTATGGAATTGCTTCCATGTTCATGGATGTCATCAGAATGTTGAATCCCTTTAGTTTCTGAATCACAGCCGATCTTTATGATATCATCTGATTTTTGTTCACCAAATGTAGAATTGGTGACTTGAGATGTATTCAAAGGAAACTCTAGACCATTTTCCGGACTCCCAAAATCAAGATACCTTGTGTTCTCATTTGGTTTCTGAAAGGAGACTCGATCATCAATAATGATTCCAAAGATCTGTTTTTCTTGAACATTTGAATTAGTAAACCCCTCTTGCCTTTTCTTTTCTGGAACGGCCGCATCAAATGGAGAAGAACGACTAGTAGGAACTCCTTTCCAACACGGTGAGTCAACAGCAGGGTTATAGTGATCAACACTCTCAGAGGAATCTGCAACAGAATTGATGTTTTCATTAGAATTAAGGTCCAAATTGAAACCGTCGTGTGTTGCATTAGAAATTTGGGGCCCAAATTTCGACTTCAACGTATGATGCAAAGTATTGCCAGTAATGCATTCTTTGTTCGACATCTCTTCATTTTTTGTCATAAATGAACCGAAAGAGGTAGGATCATCAATTTCTAGGTGAATGCTGAGCTGGCTTGAATCAAAAACATGCTTAGCTCCATCAGAATGTATAAAGCTAGATACTTTCTTGCTACATGGATCTGTATCAGTCTTGTCACTTCCTAAATTCACCTTTGGCACTGAAAAACCACAACCAACAGGTGGTCCAATGACAAGTGTGGGGGAGGATTTCGCAATCGAAATACTATCATTAGCATGCAACTTCAATTGAGCCTCATTTGAAGCACCGTAAGGTATTTGCTGCTTCCCAGAACTGGTGCCAATCATAAAGGATGGTAACTCAAGACTGGAATCAGGAAGTCCAGAAAGGGATCCCAAGAAAGATCTTGAATAGTCAACCGGCTGAAAATTGGAAGTTTTCCCTGATAAGGATTTATCACTTAACTTTTCTGCACTCATAGGTCCACCATGCCTTTCTGACTCCAGGTTGTTGATGCCATGAAATGACTCCTTCCCTCTGTTCAAGCGCATGGCTTCCTCGCCTCTTTTCAGTCCCTTGGGAATATGAGTTTCTGCATAGTAGGATAAGAATTCGAATCAGGTCAGTGTGTAGAGATATGGATAAAAAATCTGCATCATAGAATCCTCAAGCTGATATGTAAAAATGGCAAAATCTATGTTATGAATTATGGAACAACTATATGAGGCCACTTAATAGGAAACTGCATTTTCCAAGATCGGTGTTGGAACTTTCGTGGTGATTTAGGAGTCTAGCAAAAATTCAGCACACTCCACGAATTACCAAGAATAATTTGTTTTCTATGCTTCACTGCTTCTAGTTTTTAAAACTTTTTGCTGGGGGAGAGATAATCATACAAAAGATCAACAATCGAACGGAAGATTAATGAGTTGAAATGTTAAATCAAACAACACGATTAGCAAAATACATGAAATAATTTAAAATCACAGCATAAATACCTTGGTTCAGGTAATCATCATAAATGGACGAAACAGGCACATCATTTTCCTTTGAGCGGGAGAAACTTCCATCAAACAGTCCTTGTTTACCCGGCTTCCATTCTGAAAATCCAGTCCACAAACCACCCCACTGGGCTGTGTACTCCAAATCCGATGATCTTTGGGAGTAATCCTTGTTAGTGGAACTGTCCGACGTTGCAGCAGCAACATGAGAACAAGAAGACAACCAATCATAACTAGACTGATCAGGAATCACCAAGGAACCATCTTTCCGAGCTGGGGGTGACAAATATGAAGGGTAGTACGGTTTGGCCACATTGTCCCCAGACTGAGCATAAGTAAATGCGTCAGCAGAAGCAGAGACAGTTGTGCTCAAATGAGGCAACTGGGCATTCAAGGAGGCATAATTATACGGATTATTTGGAGAGGAGACCACGGAATTGAGCTCCAAGTTGGGATCGGAAAAGAAGTTGGCCTCTGAAGTGGGAGAACGAGGAGGTAGCCAATTGTGCAGAGAAGAAGAATTATTCAAAGGGCCAGTTTTAGATGTCTGTTCAAGCAAGTCCACGAGCGGCATATAACCAGTGGTTGGAGACCGATCGATGGTAAAAGGAGGTGCCGAAGCAGATAGGTTGGAAGACGATGGTGAAGAATAAGGTCCTCCATTATTACCATAAGATCCAAACCCCATCATTTTTCCTCAACTTTGGTTTCTAACAAAAAATCAAGTCAATTTATTAGAACCCACAAAATTTTTTCATCAGAATTATGATCAGGTGTCAAAAACAAGTTAGAAAATAAACATCAATCATTAAACCCCCATCATTTTATCTCAACTTTCATCTCCAACAACAAATTAAACAACATGATCAAAACCCACAAAATTTTTCATCACAATTTTTGCTTTAAAATTATAATCAGGCGTAAAAACAAGTTAGATAATTGATCAATAAACATCGATCAAAGAACACATTCATTAAGCCCCAAAACAGCATCATGTTTCCTCAAGTTTGGTATCTAACAACAAATTAAGTAAATTAATCAAAACCCACCAAAATTTTCACCGGAATTAGTGGGTTAATCTGATAATCGTAAAAAAAGTTGTAGCAGAATTAATACTAATTAAATGACACATCCAGCAAACAGCGCAACACAAATGCCAAAAAAAAATATATGTATATATATAATTTATAGCAGAAAACGATGATCTTGTCCGAATTAATGTAGAAAGAAATAGAAATGGAGAGAAAATCATACCAGGTTGTTGAAATTTGGAAGAAGAAGAAGACCCAGAGGCTGGCAGTGTCTCACCGTGTCTTTTTGCGTATTTGGTACAAGGAAAAAATAAAAATAAAAATAATCAGAGTATTGAAGAAGTCAAGTCATTATCCGTTTGGCACTTTAGCTTTGGATGATTTACGAAGAGGCACCTATACGTATACACATATATTTTCAATAAATGAAATAACTAGTGAAGGGAAAAAAAAAAGGATGAAACAAGGGCAATAATGTCACATAGGACCTACAACTGGAAAAACAACAGCAGCTCAAGAAACGGCACGATATAAGAAAACGACAAAAGCCAAGAGGCTGATGTGAATCTGAAATATCGGACAATGATAAAACTATTCTAATGCATTTAGAAATTGAGATAGACAATAAAACAAAAATTATGTTTATGTTTGTAGACATAGAAATTAAAATTATGAAAAGAATATGTTTATGTTTTTTTTTTTTTTAATCTTTTGGCTTGTAAAAACTGATACTATGAAATAATCTATAGACGTGTGTTTGTGTGTTTTTTTTAAGGCAATCCTAAAAATCTAAGAAACACTATAAATATTTTGTAATTATTTCAAATAAACAACAACTATATTAAAAACGACATAAGAATTACAAACGACTTGATGCATAACGACAATAAACTATGAAAATGGAAACCAGAAACGACAACAGAGTGAAAATGGCAGCAACATCAATTTAAAATGATAAAAAGTCACGTGACTGCAAAACGACATTTAAATGACGAGAAATAAACGACAATTGTAGGACAATGGATTTCACATACGAAACGAGATTAAAAAGACGAGAAATAAACTCGCATACTGAGAGCGACCTGATGTTTGAGATTTGTTTAGTGTATTCAAAGGTTTTGATTATGGAATTGAATGATGGATTTGGACGAGTGTTTTGCTACTTATTGTTCGGAGTGTTGCTATTTGATGTTTGGGTTTTGCTCTTTTGCTATTCTTTTTGTTTTGTTTTTGCTGTTTTGCTATTTGTGATGAATGAAAAGAATTAAATGGCTCTCATATTGAAGAATTATAATAAGAAAATCTTATTACACAATCTCTAAAACTATAAAAAAAAAAAAAAAAAAGGATGATTACAAGAATAATCAAACACTCAATCAATTATATAAAATCTCAAACAAAGGCAACACAAAAATTTTAAAAAATTAAAAAAAAAGGACAACGACAAATGAAACGACACAACTCAGGGAAAAAAAAAAAAAAAGTAATGACGGAAGTAGAAACAAACGACATTAATCTCATAATAAGAAAATGAACTGTGTCAATCTGAATGAGAAGAAAGCGACAAACGACATCATACCAGAAAACACCAGAATTTAATAGGACATAATAGTTATATCTGCCAATGAATTGCATCAATTTAAATGAGAAAAAAGCGACAAACGACATCATACCGGAAAAGACCAGAATTTAATAGGACATAAGAATTATATCTGCCAATAAACAACATCAATCTAAATGAGAAGAAAGCGATAAACGACATCATACTGGAAAGGACGAGAATTTAATACTACAGAATAGTTATATCTTCCATGAACTCGAAAAACAGACTGAAAGACACAAAACAAAAAACGACATTAATTTTGAATAAACGACAATATGGTAACAAAACCGAAATATTAACAAAAACAACATCCAAAAACGGCAAAACAACGTGATCTTTTGAAAAAGACATTAGCCAAAAAATTTTCAGATGACAGAAACGTTTTCGTAAGTCAACAACGTTAAAACACAGCGACTAAAAGGCGCCAACGAAAAAAATAGCCATCATATGAGCTGAAAGAGAAATTGGAAAACATTATCTTGTTTTGTTATTCTTATTATTATTATTATTTGGTTTTTAAATTAAAAAGCAGCTGTAAATCGCCACCGACGGAAGACAACAAAAACCCAGAAAACGACGTAAAGGAAAAAGCAAAGTCACCACGTCCCGATAACCTTTAACAAAATCGACGACACTAGTTAAAAAACGACAAATAAAATGAAACGGCATAACTCGGATAACAACAGGAGCTCTCAATACGACACCAAAGAAAAAAAACGACATGACTCTGGAAACGACGTCAATTTTAATATGGACAAATGTCAAACGACAGTAACCTAAGAAACGACATCAATTTCATAAAACGAGAATAACTCAGAAAAACAGCAGTCGAAAAAACGACATCAATTTTCTTCGTGAGTTTTTTCTTTTTATTTTTTTTAATCATAAGAAAGCTAAAGTACTTTAGCCGATAAGTTATTTGGAGATGAAATTTTAAATTAAAGTTAATTAATTTTTAAATAATTAGTTATAAATTTTGTTGATTTTTCAGAAAAAAAAAATTTAAAATGAAAAAATACAGTTTAGTTAGAGTTAAACTTGAGTACCAAATGGGAGCTTAATAACTAAATGAAGTTTTCATTTTGAGGATGAACTATAATAAATCTTGCATATATTTATTAGCTTAGTTTTCTTTTGCAATTTTAATGTACTCGCTAATTCTTAACAGCAGTAAAAACAAAATTAACGGACGTAAGTACTGAAAGCAAAAAAAAAAAAAAAAAAAAAAGGAGGGGGGGAATTATAGACGAAAATTCAAACACGGCAAAAGAATAGCATATATAATAAAAAAGATTGCCGCGGCTCACAATTAACAGCGGAATATGAACGTGGGTGTGAATAAAGGAATTTGATCTAACCTTTCGCTTTATAACATTCTTTTAAACTTTATCCAATTTAGACTTGGAACTGAAATATATATAGTGGGTAAAAAGAATTAGGCAAAGCATACTAAATTTTTTTCAAAGCGAAATATTGGAAGTTAAACAATTCTAAAGCAACTCATTATTACTTGTCTGAAGTTGAAGAAAAGAAAGAAATTAAGAAGCAAAATAAAAAATTACTCTTTTTTGCCGACATTCCTTTATGCCTCCACCAGTGACTTTTCTATAGAAAAAAGAAAAAACTTTTTTCCCCATTTTTTCACACTATAATTAATGTGGCCAACGCGTAAAAGAGTTGAAAATATATAGAAAGAAAATTAATCTACGCGAGCATGTCTGATTATTATATAATACGGCTTTGTTTCCCCCCTCATTTGCTCATCTCCTCATACATACATACATACATACATACATATATATATATATATTAAATTTACAAAACTTGGAGGAAATTAAATATGGCAAACAAATTAGAGAGAAAGAGGTGAGTAGGACCCGGGTAAAGCTTTTGTCATGTGGTTGATGTGGTGATGATAAGAGAGAAAATCTCTCTCTCACTAATAATTTATCATCATTTTGGCTAGAAAATCATTGACATTTTGTACACTGCATTTTCCTCACTTTTCTCTTTTCTGATCTCATCTTTATTGGTTTCTTTGGATTTTAGGTTCTGGTACGTCTGAATATTGTTGCGTCTGTGAGAGAGAGAGAGAGAGAGAGAGAGAGAAACTGTTTTGATCAGCTCAAGTATGAGGAATGCACCTGAAAAAAAATTTTTGATTTCTCTTGAAATTACCAAAATTACAAATAGCAATATATAATAGATTTTTATTAAAAACAATAATTCTAGCAATGAATGGAATATCGTATATAAATTAACCGAAGGAACTATACCATAGAAGAAAGGGGATTGAAGTATGCGTGTTTATATACACACACACACATTTCTTGATGATCGGTAGTTTTAACTTTTCTAAAAGTAAAGAATAAAAGAAGAGGAGTCTAGAGCAGAATTAGCCCGAGAAGCACTATTGGAACGAAAAGAAAAGCGGAGGCTGCGCCGTGGAGGTAAGAGGCGCTCCGTCGCCCTAGCGAGCACCGCCGTGTACTCCCTGAGTAGCTCCGCAACAACGGCCACCATTATCATCTTCCTTGTGTTTTTTTTTTTTCTGAGGACGTTGTGAAATGAAAACTATATATATGAAGTCTTTGCGTTTTAATATTTGTTGTAATGTGCAAAGTACTAGTTGAGCACAAGTATGCTTTTAGAATTTTTAGGGGCTATATATATAAGGTGGTTGGCTTGGAATTTGGAAATGAGTCCAAATTTATAAGCTAGTGCGGATTTATTTACCAACCAATATCCTTTATCTTTTTCTATATTTCAAATTTTTTCTTTTTTGGGTTGTAAGGGTTGGATTAATATTTAATTAGCGTGTAAAATGGTAATCATTAGAGGGTGGATTAGCGACGTTTTGCTTTTAAACTGACCTTTAATTTGTTGGTCGACGTTTAACTTGTGTTATCACGTTTTGACGGCCTTATCCTTTGCACGGCGAAAAAGGGGGCTTGATGCTGACGTGGCATGAGTCTATTGGAGGATATAAGGTACCATTTGTTGAAAGGCTTAGTTTTATTTTTTGTTTTAGTTTTTTTGTTGGTATGGATGTTTTGGCTGCATCAGACCAAGTAATTGCAGGACGCTCAACTACTGTTTGGTGGCTTTGAAAGATGCCATGTGATCTGTCTTCTGGTTGACGTTAGCTTTGTTTATTAATATTTTCGTGTTATTCTCCCAAAAAAAAAAAATAAAAATAAAAATAAAAAGTAAATTAAAAACAAAAACAGTTTGGAATATTGGTTCTGATTGAAATTTTCCAACTAAATTCAAAAACTCTCAAATCTATATCTCACTCCATCTCTTCCATCTTCAAAATAAAAAACTCAGATTTTAAAAATTCATAACCTTCTTATTTGAACTTGAAATGAGATTATTTTTTTTAAAACGCACAAACGAGATAAACGAAATAAAATATATATATTACATTTTTTTTCCAAACACATTTTATATTTTTTACACTATTTTCTATATCATATATTATTTTCAATTCACACAACATATATTTCAATTCCAACCTACAAAATTCCAACTTCAATTTACAAAACTCAAATTTCAATCATTGCTCCAAACTACCTTTAAAATTCTCTCTCTCACATGCACGACACACACATACACACATAAATGTGATTTTTGTTGCCTGAAATTCGTGGAAGCTCAAGATGTCAAATTCTTGCAAGAAAAGTTTATTCAAATCATTTTATTACGGGTGAACAAAACAAATTTACCTACAGGGAAAACTGAGGGAAGCTGCACCCTTGGTACGTAATCTCTCTTCTTTTTCCTTGTCTTCAAGCCACCAAAAAAAAAAAAAAAAAAAAAGAAAGAAAGAAAAGAAAAAGAAAAGAAAAGGCAATTTCCTTGGTTATCCTTGTCTTACAAGAGTTGATTTATATAGTATTCTTTGCTTATGGAAATAAAAGACCATGACCTCCAAAAGAATCCAATGACGTCCAAAACTTATATTTTTCCAAAAACATGTGCACGGATTTTCAGAGAGCTTACGTATCTGTAACTTCTTCATGACACTCGTAATCAATGTCTAAAGTTGTTAAGAAGAAATTAACCTAAATTTTTCTATATATTAATCCTTGGAACAATTTGAAGTGACATTCACAGAATGAGGAGGATAGTAACTTTGATTATATCTTTATAATTAACCAAACAATGTTACAGAAAATAATAATAATAATAATAATAATAATAAGAGAAAGAAAGAAAGACGCTTCACCAAATATTATTGCCTTTTTGAAAACAAGGTTCTAATGAGCCGACTTACTTGATTTGAACAAAAAAAAAATATATATGTACAAACTAAGAAAGAGATCATATCAAATATCAATGCATTATTATTATTATTATTTTTTATTTAAATTTACACTCATTCTTAGTCATAGTTTTTTTTTTTTGGGGGAAAAATTTGGAATAGCACCAAATTTTTTTGATCTCTTTTTCTTCATCTTTGAAATTGATTGGTCAAAATGAATAGGATCTAGTGAAGATTTTCTTCATGGCTTTCCAGCTAAACGAGCGAACCCTAGTGAGCGCCAACGAAGGCCGCTTGGAGATGGAGATGGAATCGAAGTTTTTCAGAGGAGGCCGAGGACTAGATATAGGTGATGGTGATTCAACAGGTTCAGCTTCAAGAGCAATGTTATCGTCAGGGTTCCAAAATCTTGCGTCTTTTCTCTTGCTTCTCACGGTTGCTAGTACATCATATTTGTTACATATTCCCCACACTGTTATCTTCTGTTGATTATAATCCACATTTACCGAGTATATGCCTGTTGTTCAACATATATTGAGACAGCAAACATAAAATTTTACTCCTTTGTTTTCCTGCTAAAGAGCTACAATTATTGATGATCTATTTGTTACATTTTATGCCTCTTCTATTTATGTTCTCTTTTTGTGCATGTACTGAATACACAAACACACACACAATTTTTTTTTTTATAGATATGATTTTGTAACTATTGCAAATCAAAGCCATTGTTCTTTAAGGGCTCATCTACTGGCTCACCATTCCCATAGTTTGGGCCTAGGCCTTATCTATATCACTATCATATAGCAAAAATTTTTTTTTTATTTTTTATTTTTTATTTTTTGTTAGTAAACAAGTTAAAATTAGAGAAACTGTAATATATGGGTCATTTTAAAAGAATTACAATAAATAACATGTTTCAAAATATTTGAGATAATCATATTTGCTATAAATAATTTATTTAGAAAAAATTTATAAGTTAAACAATTGTAAATATATTTTGTAAATAAACTAATTATCGTAAGAACGTTATTTTTCTAAAATATTATTTAAAATATGATATTCACCTTTTTAAGTTTTGGAAAAAAAAAAAATGCTCTATATCTCTTTCTCCCTTTAAATTACACAAATTATCTTAACAAGGGGAAAAGACAATGAAGCAGTAATAGTAGGGAAGAACCTACTATGAGGTTGACGAAAATCAACAACAGAAACATGAAAAACGACCGTTCTCATAAATTTGCACGGATATATGTTAACTAGGTTTTCAACTATATATGAATTATAATAGGTAATTAAACATGCTTTTTACATTATATATATATATGTATGTATATAATATATGAATATAGTACCTTTGAGATGAGATAGGCTCTTCTTTACTTTCTTCTCACATCCATAAGAATAGAGAGGCACCATCATCTCAACGTATTGTGCCTCCACATTGTTTCTGCAAGCTGGAACTATTTGCAGATTGGCCATAATATTTAAATATTATTTATCTTCTAAAGTCTTTGAAATTTCTCTCCCTTGCTCTGTGCTTTTCTATTTCTTCTTGTCTTTGCCCTGGATTTAGAGGCTTTATATAGAGTTTAGTTAAGACATCCAAATGTGGCCTAATTTGTCAATATTGATATCCCAGAATTCCTGAGAAAAAGAAGGCTGACCCTTTTTCTTTTTCTCTCTAATTTAATCCGCACATTTAACTCTTGATGATGTTGTTTGGCCTTTATCATTCATTACACAACGGCTAGACGTAAATCGAATCGCGAAAAGGATTATGCTCTTAATTAGACAAAAGATACTTTGATTAAGAAAAATGGGGTTCTTTGTGACGTGGCTAGGTGCAAAGCTGTGTCAGCAGCTCTAGTCGGATAAGTAAAAGGGCTGATTGATGAGAGTACTTGAATATGTAGATCACGATTTTGGCTCCCATGTGGGTTGTTTCCTCTCCTTTCTTTTCTTTTTTTTTTTTTTTTTTTTCCTCCTCTCTTTTCTTAACAAAGAAGTTCGCTTTATAAAGACGTTGGAACTTGGGGAAACTTATATTAAGGTAGGTATTATTAATTTAGGATTAAAGCGTATGTTCTGATGATGTTTTCTGCATTGATGTACGGTAAAGTTCTGTTATATATATATATATATATATATATATAAATGCTATTATGGTCTATAGTAGTACTCAAGAGCATCATCATTTTTGCGCTTTCATTGGTGAAATCAACATGCACATGCATGCAATTCTTTTTCCTTGCATCTGTATGCAAATGAAGATACCATGTTCCTTTATCTTTTAGATTTGATATGCGTGTGTTTGTGTGTGTGTGTGTGTGTGTGTAGTTGCAAAGAAAATATGTATCATATGGTTTGGTTCTCTTGTCTCTAGATTCATCTTTTGCCAATAGATAACTAGCCTTCATTCTCTATTATATGCAAATTACGAAAATCCGGTATATTGCATTTATAAGGTATAACTAGGTAAACATTATGATGAAAGAGAGAATATCTAACAGCAGAGATAGTATCTCACTCTATTAACATATGAATCAAAAACATGACGTACTCAGATAATAGTTATCTGAGGAAATTTTTTTCTGTCTTACCACCCTATCCATTAACTAGTATTAAACTCAACTAAACCACATTAATTAGTTTAAACCAATTATAACTTGGATATATAAATTACACGGTGAGTTTCTATTGAGCCTACTGAGTATTTAATGCTGAAGCCACAACTACAAGCACTTTAATAAAGAGCCATGTACTTTAAATCGGAAGCAGGGAATTCTCTTTTCCTATTTCTTCAATACAAAGGAGTTTGTACTTACCTCTTTTCATTATTATTATTATTTTTAAAGCTGTGCATTGAGATGGTCAAAATTAAAAATTGTTTGTGTTGCTTTCTTTACTCGTGGTAAAGAAAAAAGTTAATACGAACATCCATCTCCTTTCTCTGCAATTTTCAAATTTCACACCATGAATTTCAACTTTCTTGACGTGTTATGTATAGATATATAATCCTTACAAATTAGGTATGATTAGTCATCTTTAATCATGTAAGTTCCATCACTTTCTTTCTATTCTTTGTCAATTAATAAGTTGCCTGTAGTTACCTCATTTATTGTCTTCCACTAAGACTTTTAATTTTTGCTAATTTGCTTATGTTTGGAGCGTGAGACAAAAAGACATGTGAACATGGCAAATCGCCGGACTCTGCCAAATTAACATATGAAAGAAACTAACTTTGATGTCGTGTTCTAGGCCTATGATAAGATGACTCAGATCTCAACTACAGATCAGTGGGTCCCAATTTGCATGTGAATCCCACACCTCCGATCTTCTCTTCCCTCTTCACCAAGAATCTATATGATCAGCTGGGCCCCACCTACGTCAGATCTTGATATAATTAATAATCTTGTGCTTCTCATGACATGTGACATGCACATAACATATATATAGAGAACAAATTAAATAAAGCTTTTGATTATTGAGCTCATTTTTCTTATATGCATGGCTGTTTTACATTTAAATTCTCAGATACTCTGTGGAAAAACGTACAAATTATGTTATAATGATGTAAGGAAAAAAAGGTACAAATCATGTTATGCTGGCATGAATGATTTCATAAATAGATTGCCAGGGAAAAAAAAAAAAAAAAAAAAGAAGAAGAAGACGAAGAAGAAGCTACTGGCAGGTGGGTGGGCGACGGCTGGAGATGAAGGAGATGGAGGCTGTGGGGGAGGGAAGGAGAGAGAGGGAGGGGAGATAGAGATACTTTTTAGGATATTGAAAGGTATTTTAGTCTTTTTACTACAAAAAGATAATTTTAGCAAGATTTCGTTAAAAATTTAACGAGTTTGATGAAAAGAACTAAAATAGCAAAAAAAAAAAAAAAAGAGTTTAGGATTATCTCGACTAAAATAAAAAAAAAAAAACATGGATTAAACCATCACTTTTCAAAAAATTAGGAACTATTTAGTTCATTTATTCTTTTTTTTTTTGAACAGTACGAAGCAATATTATGATTTTCACTTAAATGAAGAACACTTGTCAAGTTGTGAATTTGAAACTATTACTATTAAGTCTCTCTATTCTGAGCTAAGCCGCCTACGTTTTTTTTTTTTAAATAAATAAATTCCTATTTTCCAAAAGATAAAGAGATAAAAAGTTTAAAAAAAAAAAAAAGTAAACTTGCAAGAACTTTCAGACATGACTGCAAAAGGTTTGGATAAAATTTTTGAAGAAAGAAACCCGTTTTTTTTTTTTCTTGTCTTTTGTTGGCCTTTTGATCTCCAATTTTTGTACATGGACAGGTCAGGTGGGAAAAAGAAACATTGAACACTGAGGCCCCTTTAGCTATTCATGAAGCGGATATATTAGCTTTATGATTGTATTTATCTGATGAGCCATCACTCTCTCTCCACTGCAACTGCTTCATCAGACCACCACCACCGCCTATATGTATAGATTATGGATTGGATTCATTGTAACGTCGTATTCAATATTCATCATCACCGCCATATATGACTGATATACATATATACATATACATATATATGTATATATCATGAGGAATGTTTGATCCAAAACTGTGTACAACAGAAAGTAAACAAAAAAGTTGGTACTTCGATTGCTTGAGTAGAAAAAAAATTGAAGATAATTTTTTTATTCAATGGAAACATTAATAATGTATTTCATTAACAAGGGGGAATGCAATTATTTATTTTTCTTAAATAAAAAATAAAAATAAAATAGAGACACGATCAAAGGATAAAAATCAAATTTCTAAAGTACGAGAGAGATACATGTCTTTACTTATGTTAACGTGGATAATAAAGCATATTTATTAATATTAACATGACTTTGTCATTAATTATAAACTGAAATTTGAAAGGCGTCTCTACACTCACATTAATGAACATGATTCCGGGCAATGTATCGAGCAATGTTAGTGATAAGGACGTTGAGCATGTTAGTTGATCCCTGCTTTTTCTTATCCAGTAATTGTGATTTTCTTTATTTCAGACCCAAAAAAAAAAAAAAACAAAACAAAAAAGAAAAGAAAAGAAAAGAAAAAAGAATGCAGTAACTGTATTATTGTGTAGTAATTATCCCAGTGCTGCAGACTGAGCCGTGGTAGTAATTTCTCACCAGCGTCAAATTCGAATTTTCTTGCCTCCTAATTAATTAAAAAAAGAAACCACAATATATGTATTTTTTTACATGAAATGAGAGATTTTAACTAATTTATATCCTTTACAATGAAATATAAAATTACTAGTAAATTATACTTGTAATCATAATAGGGTATATGCATTTTCAACGCGTATAATTCTATCTTCACCGTGATACAGATATTCTCCAATGGAATAAAATACAGCATGGCTCTTTGACAAAGAAACAGAAACTTTGACACCAAATGATGATCAACTTAGCTTTATTAATTCTTCTAAAGTATCAAATAAATAGTCTGTATACATAAATAATAAATAAAATCAAGTAAATTATACGCCTGTAACAAAGACATGATTTCACCAACTTTTTCATAACATTCCAAGAACACAATATACTTAATGACATTAAATTCTCCAATAATCGTAGTATGACACAAAATAATTAATTAAGAAACAAGAGGAATATTAGGAACCTTAATATATATTAAAATACAGAGATAATCATACTCATCTATATGTTCTTTTTAATATACAAGACACCATATATAATAGTACAAACGATACAGAATGATTTATATTATTAATCAAATTGGAAGAGAATTTGAATCTAAAGTAGATTATTCACTACCCACCAAACTTGTCGAACGGAAAAAAAAAAAATCTTCATGACTGGGGGTAGTATCAATTTAAAACATGATTTTACACTATATATAACAACATCTTTAATTTGTTATATCAAACTTTCACAACATTTTTTCAATCATATATTATACATGATAATGTATAATTATGATTGTAATCATGAAATGCAACATGCGTTTGGATTCTCATCACTGAAGAGCTGAGGAGGTGGGATTCTCTCAATCACATAGAGAGGGTGGTAATGGTACATCATTCTCTTCATATTCTCCTCATGAATATCAACAGGGATTATTCCATTTTCTTCTAATTCCTTATTATTTCCCTCTTCTTTGTTCTTCTTTTCCTCAGTACTCTTCTCTTCCTTTTTTTGGTCCCCACCATTTTCTTCTTCTTTCTTTGCTTCTTCTGCTGGCTTTTCCGCCTCTGCAGGCTTCTGGTCTTCAGCTTCCTTGGCCTCTCCTTTCTTTTCGGGCTCTGGCTCGGGTTGCGGCACGATTCTCGCTTGCTTTTTCGTTCGTCTGTACACATAATCTACTAGCTTGTTTGCGTCCATTGTTCCTGTCACAATGACCTTCCCACTACTAAGCTCAGTTGCAGCTGTTTGAACTCCTGAAATTAACAATATTACAAACATTATGTGGCATATATATAATTTCATCAACATGATTCTTATGGTTAAAACTCAAAAGGGTACATGTATTTCATGGACTACCTTTTTTTTTTTTTTTTTTTTTTTTTTTTTTTCTGAATCAGAAAATGCCAAATTGGGGAGAATTTGAGCAAGGCTTATCTTTTAAGGTCCAGCTTTTTTTTGACAGGACAATTATTTTTGTTATTTTTGGCTACATTTTCTAAAGCATGATAATGTGGATTTGAGGGCCATTAATATTGACTAGTGGTGAAATATGAGCCTCCAAGTCTATAACATTTTGTCTGAATTCCACGTCAGATTTGGGTCCCTCCATCCGATGGTTACTAGAAAAAGCAAGGCAGCCAAGATCTGTTTCTAGGATTCCTTTGTCACCAACTATTTGGATCCCAAAAATTATTTCTACAAAAATTGAGGTTATAATTCCTAACCCCCTTATGTTTCGTGCAATAAAGAGTCCTAACTGTTACTCTCCTCATTTGGCATAAAGTGTTAAGAAGTTACAGATCACCACATCAACTAACCATTACATATATATAAACATACATATATATGGAAGGACTCTTATACGTCACTTATAATATGATTGTATTATATTACATCAATAAGTATAAATCAACTAGTTGTTATAAGTACCGTATGACATGCGGTACTCTATACGAGACATTTTTAATATATAGATAGGTCTATATACCAGCTTTAGAATTGTTTCAGTCTTATTGAAGTTTGTTTATTGGGTACCTCTCATTTTGAGTATCTTGCTCTTAAGTTGCTCAGCACAGGCCTCACAATGCATGTTCACATTCAGTTCAACAGTAACTGGTCCACTAACCTGCAGCATCAAAATAAAACCACACACATTTTTACATACTTAAAGAAAATGATTTTTTTTTTTTTTAAATCAAATTGTGCATAGGATTTAGTTATATACCTGAGAAGTGACAACTTCAGGAATAGGTTCACCCTCAGCTGCTGGTAATGGGGACAAGACTTTAGCTCTTCTTTTTGTTTTCTTCATGATTTTGTTGCAAATTGCTTGAGGCTCAACTATTCCCTTTATGGTCACCTCATTCTTAGCCATGTCTATAGTAACCCCCTCAACTCCTGCCAAAATGTTCATTAACAACCAAAACCAATATAATGAAGTACATTTCAAACAAATGTGCTATAAATATATGAAGTGATATTTATATATATATATATATATGTATATTTATATACCTCTAATTTTCATGATGGACCTCTCAATCTTCTTTGCACAACCAACACAATGCAAGTCCACAAACAAGACAAAAGGAGAAGGTGGTTTTGGCTCTTCTTTCTTCTCCTCTTCTGCTGGTTTCTCTTCGGCTTTCTTCTCCTCGGCCGCCTCTTTGACTTTCTGATCTTTCGTCTTCTCCTCTGGTTTAGCCTCTGCCTTAGCTTTTTCCTGTCCATTTTCAAGTTGAACATTCACATCAATATTTATCAATATTTCTAATTTAGTGAAATCATATGCCAAAAAGATTAATATTTAACCAATTATATCAAGAATAATCACTCACTTGCTTAGCTTCTTCACCCATTTTGCCCCAAATTTGACTTAACAATGTAAAAGAAAGAAATTCTAGAAAGAGAGAGAGAGAGAGGGACTAACAAGTAGCAAGAGAAGAGGGAATGGTTTATATATATATGTGTATAGGAAGTGATAAAAACTTAGAAGAACTGAATGGACGGTGTGATTCCTGAGCACATGCAGTGCCACTAAAACCATACAAAAGAACGTCTTCAAATAATTTAATGTTTCTTTTTTGGTTCTTTTTTTCTTTTTTTCTTTTTTCAATTTGCACAGTCTGAAAACACGAAGAAAGTGAGGGAGAGAGGAGAAATCAGTGGAGCAAGGGTGGCAGATTTATAGACGGGGGAAAGGGAGGTGAATTGCTAAGGCCAAGAGAGCTTTATATTTATAGAAAATAACACAACAACTAAAAAGGATACTTTATATATATATTGTTTTCTTTAGTGGATTTTTCATGACAAGGTGGTGACGTGTCACACATGTGTTAGATCCTCAGTAGACAGCCTGGAAATCTTCCTTTGTTAAAAAAAAAAATTAATAGTATCTTCACGTCTCCAATTTTTATTTTAAAGAAGTTTTTAATATATTAGAGTGATGATGCTATATAAAAAGAGAGAATCCTTGTGTAATTATGTATAGTCACTTATTTGATATAAAAATGAGTAGTTAGTTAAAAGCCAACCGTAATTGCAATTATCATTAAATATGAATAAATGTTGCAGTTGAGTTACATATATATGTACATTTAGTTAAGCAATCAAGCAGAATTAAGTTTGTGATTTGTGTTTGATAATCTAGACACTTTTATGTACACTTGTGATGATTAATTAATTAATTAATTTATTTATTTATTTATTTTAAATAGTGGGCCTAAATTATCCATTGGAATTTGGAAACTTTTATGCTGTTGATGACAGGGGTAACAATTTGGAAGCTGAGAGTCTTGGAGACGTTATAGTGGAGTTATTCCTTGTTAGCAAAGGAACAACAATAAAAATTATAAGGAATTCAGAATTGTACAAGAACTAGAGCACAGATCTATCACTTCATTCTTTAACCATTAGAAAAAAAGTTGAGATTTAACTCATCGTCAATTTCATGAACATCTATAACGATCTCAACCAAACAGACTATATGTAGAATGTTGGGAAATCTATCCGTTGTCATTGTCAAATGTCAACAAACGCTCGTGCACTGTGTTCGTTACAACAGATATGCCAAGGGTATATTGCAGAAGATTTTGCAACTATGTGTCCTAACACGTTGCACCTGGTATGTATTTTGTATATATACACTAAACGTGAAGCGATAGAATTCGAACTCTACGATGAAGTCATGTGTAAAAAAATATCGCTAGACTATATTTATATATAATCATATATCAAAAATAGAATTTTTATATAATTTGATCTAAATTTCTTTGGCGTAATTGGTGATAAAGCTACTTGAGTTATAGACCCTTTGTAGTTGTAGATCCAAGAGTACCAAAACCTTAAATGAATACAATGACATGGTGTGAATAATACATGGACGTAATAAATTTGAATTGATAGGTATGCTGCAGCCTCCCTTCTCGGTGTATACAAATTGCAAAACAATTATTTAATTTCAAATGTTATCATCAAAATAATATATATGTGTGTGTGTGTGTGTGTTGTCTTGTTAAATTATGTTACATATTTGCGTTCCTAGCTAAACAAACCACTCAGAGAAGTACTTTCCGCACAAACAAAATTGTTAAGCAAAAAGAAAAAAACTTTTTTCTTTTTCTAATTTCGGTTGAAGTTTTAATAAAAATAATAAAAAGCACTTCAAATTTCCACAACAGAGTTTTGGGATGGACGAAACGTGGGGATGGAGAAAATGTAGTAAGTTTTTGCGTGTAAAGATCCACACATTAGAAAAGATACTCACATGGCCGGTTGCTGCCTCACATCACAAAGCTTAATTTCCTTTCCTTTTTTTTTTTTTTGACCCTTCTTTTCATTACTTTTTTTTTTTTTTTTTTGGAGTATTGCAAAAGCTCTCATTGGGGTGGTTTGCCAATGATCTTTCTTCCTTTTGTCTCTTTTCCTTATTATTTTTCCCTTTGCTTTAAGAGCATCAACAATGTCAAACTAATATGCTAATACCAAATTTTGAGTATAGATACATATAAATATATATACATATATATTTACATATATATCTGCATGTTTATCTTGGTCTCTTGGTTGTACGTGTATTGGCGTACAAAAAAGAATAATATATCAAATGTATCATTTTTTGCACTTTTCTATGTTAAATATGCCATTCGCATTGATATTTACATAGGAGATATCTAGAGAGTGAAAGGGATGATTTTTCCTTAACGTGGTACTTCATGACAACTTTGCCAAATTGCGGGTCCATTTGGTATACATCTCCTTCCATCAAATTCAAACCCAACCACCTCCATCTTTTGATGAAAGAAGAAAAAAAACTAAAAAAGGATTCCCCTTTGTTAGGTTTTCTTCCTTTCTCAAGTTTTGACGCAAAAAAAGCTTTTAAGAGAAAAGATTGAACCTTTTGTGCACATATGGAATTAAGAGGAGGCAAATGGCCCAAGTTTCTAAGTTGTAACACGTGAGAATGAGTCAGCGGGGAGACACTTGACAGAAGTCCCTGATTGAAAGAAATGTTTTTGGTGGATGATCTCAATTTCCCCACCCACTAAATTTTCATTTTTTTCTTATGCAAATTAACAAATTTCACCTACCATACATAATTTTCCCCACCTGATTAATTAAGTCCAGCCAAAAAGAAGGCACACAGAGAGAATTTAGGTTGACTTCTTGATCATCCATTACTCTCTCTCGCTCTCCATTTTCCCACTAACCAAAAGGAGATTTAGGATGATTTAGGTGAAGATTACTTGTAATTCGAAAGGATATACTTAATTACGGCCACTGAGGCAATCTATTTCGTTGAGAAAGTATGTTAAATAATTAAGTTTTTAGGAAGATTCATACGGGAATGGTCAATTCTTAGAGGGAAAAATCAGCAAAATATGTAACATTTATGAAAATAAAATAAAATAAAAATAAAAATTCACTGGGGGCGGAAGCTCCACTCGTGTTGAGAGATTCTAATCAAGGAGGGTGCTATTGTTAGAATGGGCGGCTAGAAGAATCTAGATGTTTGTGTTAGCTTGGTTAATAAAGTAATCATACTCAACCACCCATTACTTTTAGCCTTTTTTTTCTCCTTAGTTAGAACTAAACATGAATGTTGGAAAACCCACGTATTATCATCTCATAAAGAATAAGATTTTTGAGACACTTTGCTTGCTCTAATTGGTTTTTGGAGTTTCATTGTCTGAATGGTCTTACTAAAAAATTGGGTTAAGGACACACGTGGCTTGTTCTTATTGATTGTGGTGTTTCATTGTCTACAGGATCTTGCTTTCAGATAATCAGCAAATGAAAAAATGGCAGCTAATATACAATCATTCTATGGAGCATAGAGAAATATTTCACATCTTTTTGTGTATATACAGTTCACCTAAAAAAGTAAATGGCATGATAATGCTAAAACTATCATCCCAAGATTCAGAATTTCAATGCGTGAACCAAAAAATAATATACATAAGATATGTATATATTGGATATCGATTCTCTGCTGTGATGAATTCCTTCTAAATTTAAAGCTAATATTTCTCTAGGACATTTTTGTTTATGTGGGGAAGGACCTCCATTATTGGGGTTGTACGAGATATTCTGAAATCTAAACTTTCCTTTAGTGAAAGTCAAAATGATTGTTATATCACAGAAAGGTTTAGTAGAAAGGGCCACAACCAATTTGTTCATGATCTTTCTATTAAGGAAGGAAAGATATTGTCATTAAAAATCAACTCCCCCCCCCCCCCCCCCACACACACACACACACACAAAAAATCCCTTGAAACTAAAAAGAGAGAGTGCTAAATCTTGCATTGCAAGGAAAGGAAAAGAAAAGAAAAGAAAGTTCAGCTCTATGATAGCTGTTAATTGAAGTCCATTTAGTAGATAAGTGGGGTCCTTTTGCGTTAGATATTAGATTTTAATGATTTCAACCAAGTGAAACCACTTTTTTTTTCCTCCCTAATATGCAAAACTTGAAAAAGAAGAAGCATCTTTTCCACCAAGATTGTGGAGTATGGCCTTTAGGATCTATCAAATCCACTTTAAAGAATACATGGTACACAGCAGAAAACAGTACTATAGAAGTGAAAGATGTAGTTGTGTTGTGTATATACATATATACAAATATGACAAAGAGAAAGGGAATAATGGAGAGTGGAACATGGGTTGTTGATCTAGGCTAACCTCATCAGAGAAATAGCATGGCTGGTGCTTGTGTTGGAAGAGACCTTTGGGGAATTGTTGGGTGGGCCATTGGAAATGCCTTTATCCTCCTCGGTTCAGCATGATATTTTTATGGTTTTTAGCTACAATATATGTTCTTGATATTCTTCTTTCTGGTCAATTCAAGTTATTTGCTTGGTCCACATTAGTCTCTTTGAGATTATATATATATATATATATATATATATATATATATATCATCATTAGGGCCTAGAGGGTGGCAAAAGTGTGGGAATGTACAAAAAGAAAGGAATGCTTGGATTTGGTGACTTGGTGCAATGCATGTATGTAAGGGCATGCATCTAGTGACATGGGTATCTTTTGTTCTTATATATATATATGTGTGTGTATTAACTTTACTAGAATCTGATCCATAGTTCACTGTATTTTGAAACAAGTAGACAGAGAACTATCTATAGCAGTAAAAGGAAATAAAGGTTATGTTGATTGTCTTTTTGTTTACTATTACTAAAGAAAGCTAAATGTTTCAGAGAATTTACTACAAATTTTAATTCTAGTAACATGTTGCTCGTCCCAGAATCACATCATTTTGCTTTGAAAGTTTGCAACCATTTTCAGTTGCAGTAAGAGAATAAGCTGTTTGTCGTTTTATGTCCTTAGACAACATGTCGTTTGAAAGTTCTGTCATTCAATCTAAAAAACAACCGTTATGAAATTTGAATTGAACTTCCGAATTGAGTTTAAAAGGACCTGTTCATTGCTGTTGAACATTTTGTTATCGTTTTAAGTTGGAAAAAATGAGATCTTTTTAATTGCAAAAAAGTCTGTCGCCCTTCAACACTAAAACACTGTCGTTTCATTTGAAAAACGCCAAATGGTCAGTTTCGAAGAAGTCTACCTCTTGTGTTACTAAAGTGCGTATTGTTGGTATGATGACATGTCATGTCGTTTCTGAAAGGTGGCAACATGCTGTTGCTGTGTTTTGACTTAAAAAACGACATTCAATTTTTTCTCATCCCATATGATGTCGCTTACGTGAAATCGACATGGGGTATAACTTAAGTTCTCTGTCCTATTTCATTTATACATCATAACATGTCGTATCTTGTCTTGAAGCGCGCCAAGCAACGAATGGATAGGCGGTGTGTTGTTCAAAATTTTGTCGTCTAGGTATTTGAACGGCATGTCATAAAGTTTGTTGTCGTTTTTTTTTCTAAAGTTTGCCGTCGTCTCTTTGTAGAGAGAGGTCCTAATTCATAATTTCATATGACGTTTACAAATCAAAGACAGCCAGATATGTTGTCCTAATTCATATGACCTTTTGCTTGACACATGAAAACGACATTGTATTTAAATTTCAGAATCTGTCCTCGTTAGCATCATAAACGACATGCCATTCACGTGAGCATGGATTGTAAAATTTAGAAGTCTTGTGGTGGATGTGGCACATTATTTTGAATCCAAAAAATTTAATTTAACTGAAATCTAAATCTAAATCTACATTTTTTACTTTTAAAAAATTCGCACCACATTTATTTTTCTTTCCCCTAAACACCCAATTCATTTTATATGACTGCGAAGAGAGCTAAGCTTGCAAAAGAATATATTTCCATCCGTAAATACTGTATTAATATGTTATAAATCAAACTTTACTCAGGAAGCTAAAAAGGGCATGAAAGAGATAAGGAAAACGAAAAAGAAATTGAATAGCGAATATTGTTTGACTACCAGACATGAAAAAAGTAAATAAATAAAGTAAATAAAAAAATCAAAGTTATTAAGAACTGGAAATAACAGATTGATAAAAACAACCAACTAAAATAAGGCATAAAACCAAGATGAGTAAAACAATTATTTCTTATTTTTTTGTGTTTTCCTGTTATAGTTTCTTAATACATCTACAGTCCCCTTTATTGTACACATAACAATACAGAGCCGTATAACAGCATTGGAATGTATTCATAACTCTCAAAATAATCACTGAAATAATTTTTACTGTACACTTGAGTGCTGGTGTTCATCCAAATACAGCTCTGCAAGGGCGGTAAATAATGCAGCTCCAATTGGAAGGACATCTTCATCAAGAAAGAAGTAAGGCGAGTGCGGCGAGTGAACTGAAAAAACTTCCTCGTTTCGGATTCCGATGTTAAGCATGGTTCCGGGAATTGATTCCTGATAAAAGGCAAAGTCCTCACCTGCCATTACCTTCTTGCCATCCTTGACATTCTCAGGGCCAAGCATGAGTTCTCCAACCCTCTTCACATGCTTATGCAAGCTCTCATCATTCATAACAGCGGGTAGTGGCGGATATTCCTCTTCTTTCATATCAACATATGCACTACATCGGTGCACAGCTGCTTGTCCTTCAACAACCTACACCACGGAACTTACTAGATGAAGTTGTGAACCATGTACAAGGACAACTCTTTCTTTTTTTTTTTTTTCTTTTTTCTTGGAATAAATGAGTCGGTAGGCTACCAGAGTAGTAGAATACTTACTTCATCTACCATCTCTGACCTCTTATGTTTAGAATACTATTCCAGCATGATTTTACTTGTCAAATTGAGTTTTGATACCAAAAGCAAAATAGTTGAAGAATGACGTGCATACCTCTTTCAATCGACGCCTGAGTTGGAGCAAGCCATCGGTTGTAAGACTCCTTAAAGTACCCCCAAATTCGACTTCTGATGGGATTACATTCATTGCAGTCCCGCCTCTTACATACGTGATGGATAGAACCTTAATAGAGATTAAAAAAAAAAAAAGGACCAAAGCTAAGCTTTAGCAATATGGCAAGTACACCCTCCTCACCAAAAGATATGGAGCAAAGAAAATACACACTTGGAGAGAAAAGAGAAAGGGAAATAGGCGCCAGGATAAGCTCAAATACACGGAGGCTAAGGAGTGAGTTTGCAGCTTTTTCCATTAAAAAAAAAAAAAAAAAAGTCTCCCCAATAATTTTATGTTCAGATACAAAGAACACAGTCTAGGCAAAAATCTTCAAAGAAATACATTGAAACAGAGATCTACCCGACTGTTGAGGGGATCACTTTCCCTCGAGACTAGCTGCTGCAATGCCAAAATTGAAAATGATGTAGCGAGTATTGGATCCATGGTATGATGTGGATCCGCCGCATGACCGCCATTTCCAACTATTTTCACTTGAAACATACATACAGCAGCCAAAACAGGCCCTGCAAGGGAAGCTATGCTTCCGGTAGGTGTTTCAAAGTCGACATGCATCGCAAAGATTGCTTCAGCATCACCAAGGGCACCTTCCTTTATCATGTGTGACGCACCAGCGGCACCCTCCTCACCAGGTTGAAAAAGAAGTCTCACAGTTCCCTTCATAATGAAATATCAAGGAAATATTTTTTTACCATAAGCAGGTTCGGAAGAACAATTCCTTTTCTTTTTCTACAATCACAGCTAAACAACTTTGGGTGTCTTAAAGACACTTATAAGCAGCCCACTTTACAACGTGATCCAAACAGGTCTTTAATATATTGAAATTACTATTCTCAAAAGCTATTAATTAAACATGTCTAACAGTTCGCTTCACAATCAGATTAAAGGAGAGTTATTTTGAATTAAGCTGATTTGGACAAACAATTCAAAGCCTAGCTTAAATTCAAGACATACAAATTCAGTTCCCTCCCCACACCTCCACACCACCCGCCCCACCCCCCCTTTCATTTTTCTTATTTCAGAAACAGATATCACACCATAAGGTCGACTTGAAAAATCAAAACTTTTCGCAAGACTAGTTATCCAAATTTCCAATTCTAGGTAGCATTTCAAACTGGTAAACTCCTACTCCAAATAAACACTATGTGGCCTTAGAGACTGCTTTTGGATAAAATTTATATGTCCAATAACACTGTAGTGGCAGCAATATTACTCGGAAATATATATATATATAGATATATATAATTGTACATATACTAACCTTGAGCTTATCCTTGCGTTGACTAAGCAACTTAGCAGCACCAAGAAGCATTGTCGTATGAGCATCATGACCACACCCATGCATTTTCCCATCAATCTTGCTCTTATGTTCCCACTCAACAAGCTCCTGTAAAAATCAATAAACAAAAGATTATCCACCGAATCAAATCAATCAGAAATTCAGAATCAAAGCAAAGCAAGCAAAACAAGAAAGAAATGAAATCGGATTGGATTACTTGCAGAGGGAGGGCGTCCATGTCGGCGCGAAGAGCGACGACCGGAGGAGAGCCGGTGCCGATAACGGCGACAATGCCGGTTTGGGCAAGTGGGTATGAGTAAGAGACGCCGAGTCGGTCGAGTTCTGCTCGGAGAAGAGCGCTGGTGTTGTGTTCTTGGAATTTGAGTTCTGGGTATTCATGGATTCTTCTTCTGATTGAGACGAGCCAAGGCTTCTGTTCTCGGGCTTTAAGGAGAATGTCTGTCGCGTAGTGGGTTTGATTTTGATGCTCCTGGGAGCAGAGAGCGGGGTAGAACAGGGAGAGACAGACGAGGAAAAGAACGCGCAGAGAATTAGCAATCAGAGACAAGCCCATGTTTTGTTTTGTTCTGTTTTTTGTTCTTTTTAAGCAAAAATTTCAAGAATTTGCGAGAGGTGAACAGAAGAAGCTGTAGATGGTGATTTCTACGCCCAGAGGGTTGAGTAGAGTTGGTTGACCATAGAGCTGTTCGAGTGGAATGTACCAATGGAGCTTTGGTTATTCTTCTTCAGAGAATGTCCCCGGCCTAACCAAAATAATAAAATAAAAGGATTTATAAGGAGCAAATAAAATATTATTAATAATAATAATTCTATACTGATTTTTTACACCAATATCTAGCATGGATAAGGTTAAATTATATCTTATCAAAAAAAAAAAAAAAAAAAAGTTGTGGAAATTACAAGGCTAATTTAAAAATGAAATTATCAAAGTAAAAACTTTTTTAAATGGAGATTTTTTTTTTGGGGGGGGAGAAAATAGTGGTATTAAAGTGTTAAATTAAGAGAAGTTTAGAGTGTACATGTTAAAAAATTATACGGATTTATAACTAAATAGTCTTATGTTAAAATTTTTTTTAGTAAATAGTTAAAATTTTTAAAAATTAGTTAAAATATCATTTTTTTTCTAAAATGGTTAATCAATTTTTTTAAATTCAACCAGTGATTGACCACATTATAAGTCAATTACTTATTAACCATAACGTCAATTATTAAATTTTATAGGTAATCATTGATTGATCATTAATTAATCATTGATTGACCAAATCTGAAAATTGATAAATAATAATTTTCTCAAATAAATAAAGGTTTAATCATCTATTAAATTAAGTGATTAAAAAGAACCACCCAGTTATTGTGTACAATTTAACTCTTGCTAATAACTAAAATAAATTGCTACTGTTGTCAAAAAATTTAAGGACTATTTATAAAAATAAAAAAAAAATCATTGACTAAAATGTATAAAATAAATAAATAAACAAAAGACAAAAGTTTTGAATCACAAAAAATTAAGGGACTGTCCATGCTCCTATTAACCTTAAAATAAAAAATAAAATAAAAAGAAAAAAAGACAAAAAAAAAAATTAATTCCAAAAGACGAAAAAAACAATAAATAAGATTTAATTACATAGAAGTTGCTGAAGAACTAACTTGGACTTAGGATCCACAACAGAGTAAATCAGCGAAAATCTATCAAGGGAGTAAATGAGGAACTAGATTTTCTTCTACTAATTAATACCTTTTTTGTTTTTTGTTTTTTTGTTTTTTAAATCACAGGTCATGAAATTTTGATAGTGAATAAACAGACGTAAATTCTTCTCTCTTGAATCCCTCGCTTACAATTGTACGAATGTGTGACGGTTAAAATACACCGACCAAACGATATTTAACATGTTTTTTGGGACTGCTGATTCGCTTCAAGATCGTCGCTTTAGCTTTCAACTTATGCGGGATACCAATCTTCAGGTCACGTCCCTTTCCTTCACCAATATGTAATATAATATTTTCCATAAAAAAATAAATTAAGCAGAAAAAGATTGGGTGGGGGGGGGGGGGGGGGGGGGGGGGGGGGGTGGAGGCATAAATGTTTTAAGCTGTAAAATCTTATGGTAAAAGTAGGTAAACTCCAGATAATAGTTTATCTCCACATACTAATAAGCAGCTACGTACTTAAATCCTGAATTATACATGGAAGCCGCAAGAAAAATGCTGCTACATAAACAAAAAGCTGCAGTTAGTCCAAGCCTTTTATGATGCTATACACATAAATATAACAACAAAAACCTAACAAATCTGTTTTCTACAAGCGAAATTTTAGCCCCTGAACCGTAAGAGGTACCGGGGCCTGTTATAAGTGCGGAAAGACCTCGAAAGCACTAAAACTTAAGACCTCTCCACATGCTGGTGAAGCTTATGAACAAGACTGCAAACACGACTACCCTAAGCATAAAGGAAAATAGCCAGGTTGAACCAGTCTTCGAGAACATAGAAACGACCTTCTTCTTGCCTGGCTTTGAGGTTGAGTATGATCTCATTGCCGTGCCCTGATCTTGAGATGTTTTACTGTCGTCAACAGGACCTGATAAGACAATCTTCTGTGGTTCATCTACACAGCCAGTGACATGCTGTTCAACAGCTTTTTCCTCCTGCAAATAGGCGGTAGAATAGCCTTTCAAGAATCTGTGTAAAGAAATCAGCAGACTCTAAAGAATGTTGCAGCTTCAAAGGTAATTACCTCTTTAACTGCTGGTTTTGATTCCTCTTCTGGCTTATTATTCTGATATTTCACAGACTTAAAGCTGCAGCTAATTTGTAGTTTCCTCTGCAAGCGTATTCTTCTCGGTGCAGCACCTTGAAACATCATTTCATGCGGTAACTCGGTTTCAGCGAATGGCGGATTTTCCAATTGGCGGGCCCTCCTCCTGATTCCTAAAGGTCCAGAATCACCATTCACAACTGGGTTTGGGTTCAAATCATTGCTAGATAGTGCAGAACCAAATGGAGCAACATTTCTGTTGTAGGACTCAGGCTGTGCTAAATAAACAGTGCCATGAACTTCAGGAGTTTCCACATGCATGGAAGTCTCCCCGGGAAGATTCTCCGTAAAGGACATCACACCTTGAAATCCTGCCTCAAACTGCATGCAATGAGAAGAATTTTAGATCGCTTTCAGGGGAAAAATATCTCAAACAGCTTTGAACAACTCATCTATTTAGGATAGATAGTAAGTGCACAACCTAGTTATTGCAGAAAAAAGAAAACAACTTGGGATAAAACTTGCTAGACCAACTGATAAAAAGCGCCTTGAGAGCTTCATCTCACCTTCACCTTCTCCACTTGAGCTTGTGCATCACCATATGGCTCACCATCAAAATCAGAAGTTACATTCATCATAATCGTGCCACCACTAGAGGCCAGATTACTTTCAGTGCCAAAATCTTCTGTGGCATCCTCCCCTGAATTATTAAGAACGGTCTTCAGGAACTGAGTGACATCATCTGACTCATTGGTCCCATACTGAAATTGCGAATCGCTCTGACCATTCCTACAATCAGTGTAATATATGTAAGAAGATCTTAGCTCAGCTTGCATCTGTGAATGAATTGGGGAGAAGATTTTGCCATCCAGCTCAGGTGTGGGGGCAAAAAACATTTTCAAGTCCTCCTCCAGCTGCCGGTCACTCTGCAGAACAAAGCACAGACAAAATAACGACTTAATGATATTGTTTTATCCAACTGAACATAATGCTAAACAAAGACTCAGATCCTCTTCACTCACCTCACTAGCGATTTCTTCTATCCCTTTATCTTCTACATCATGAACACTATAGCTATTGGGGGGACAAGCAATGGCTTTTCCGGCATCTGATGTCATATCAGCAGAAGTCTCAACCATGGAATATTCTATTTTTGTGGAAAGCATCTCAGCGTCCTTTCCAGATGATAGAGGTCCAGGAGTCACTTCTAGCTCGGACTGCGTATCTCCCGGAGAAGATTGGACAACAGGAGATGAAACCGTTGGTTCAGCTTCATCACCGTTCAAACCTTCGATACTCTCATCTTGTTTCTTGAACAAACGACAGAGGACAAAGGGCCTCTGGATAAGATTAGACAACAACATACATATTAGAAACAAATCTAAAATGGGTCCAAGCCACATGTACATGTTCGTTGAGAAGATGCAAATATAAATTTCTCCACCTTCAAATTGCTCAAATTCTCAAATTAAGCAAAGTGCTCTAACGAATAAACAAGTCTAAATTATCAATTTGGAAGGAAAAGAAAAACATATAAACGAAGCAAATTATACCAAATTGGGCAAAACAACAGCAAGCAATTAGTGAGTGAAAAACAACCTGGCCGGGGTTAGTTCCATCGAGCTCCTTCAGCGTGGTACGGTACTCATGCATTACCCAGTTGGTCCTCTTCCCCTTTGGAGCACGGCCAGTGTGGAAGACCAGAGTTTTCTTCATTCCAATCTGGATGGTTCCAGACTTTATCTTGCGATCTTTACCCGTTGCCTTCCAATATCCTGCATTCGTAGCCCTGTTCAACCGATGCCCATTCGGGTACTTGCGGTCTTGCGGACAGAAGAAGAACCACTCCGGATCCCTTGTCGGAATCACCGATAAATCTGCAGCCAAGACAGAGATTGAGATTGAATTTAGACAAAAATCAAAGACCCAAAATGTATATCTAAGTGCGACGATCAATTCATTCAATCCATCCTCCCAAACGAACAGAAATCGAATTAACCTACTCAAAACTTCAGGAACAGTGGAATCTCACAACTCCCAAAAGAACCAAAGCAATTCAAGTATAATCATATCACCACCCCATATGAAAAACTTCAGACCCAAAATGACAGATTTAGTTGGAAAATGAATAATTCAATCAAAACACCCCCAAATGAATTCTCACAATTTCAACAAGAACAGAAAATAATTATAAAAAAAAAAAAAAAAGAAGAAGAAGAAGAAAAAAAGCAAAACAATTGAAGTCCAAAAAGAAAATCAATAATAGAGATTGAGAAAGAGGAAAAAGTACCAGGTAAATCCCAGGGCTCCGATTTACAAACATCGATTTCACGAATAACGGAGACTTGTCTATTCTTGCCATTGATCTTAAACCGCAGGTAGTAGTCGACGAGCTCCTCGTCCGTCGGCCGGAACCTGAACCCGAGAGGAAGGGAATTCAGGCACAAATCCGCCATTTCACCCACTGCCATTTCAACGCCAACACCTCGACCCTAACACCAACACTTTTTAGAGAGAGAAAACGAAAAAGAGAGAGAATGGATCAAAGAACCAAAATTTGAAGAGCGAGAAAGAGAAGCCTTCTTTTCATGAATTTTTAAAGGAAAGAACTTTTTCCCCCAGACAGGGAACCCTAGGAATCGCTAGGATCCTCGGAGAGTTCAGTCCGAGGTTGGTCCCATGTCCAACATTGATTTTAAAATTTTTTCCTTTTTTTTTTTTTTTTTTTTTTTAATTTCGCAGGTAAAAGGAAAGCAAAATAAAAAGCAGAGCAAAACCAGAGACAGTGAACTGAATTTTAGAGGGAGAGAGAGGTTGAATCGGTGAGTTAAGCCGACGAGTCACTCTGTCGTTTTCTGAACTCGAAGACCATTTTGCCCGCGTTTAAGTCCCCTGTATATTCCGCGTTTACTTCCCACCTTCCTTTAGCTCTTAATTACGCAAATGCCATTGTGTCCGGAAGACTACTGGGGGAAATTCGGTAACAGTGGTGGAAAATCAGGGGTAAAATCGAGATGCGAGGCGAGATAAAAATTTGACGTTATGAAGTAAACCAATGGGTATACACCACGTGTACAATAACGTCATCTGAATCTATGGGCCCGCGTTTTGCATTATCGTGGTGAGATGAGAAGTTGCCATGAATCTTGCTCTGAACTTCCACGCTGCTTCTAATATTCACATTATTAAAAGTATTTTTTTCAACGTCTGCCTTTTTGCAGCAAAAAAATATAGAAAAAAGAAAAGTTTTTTTCTTTTTTTTTTTTTTTGGATTTCCTTTAGGATAGTGATACGAACGTGAATTGTGTTAGGGTGTAAATTGATTCTTCCAATATTATACTATTTTGCATTGTTAAATTCTTATTCAGACTTTAATTAAAATTCTATACAAAATCTCATATCGGTATGTAACTTCAATTATTTTGAATATAAATTTAATTAATATAAATATAATTCATATAAAAAAAATGTACTTAAATTAAATGTGAATTCTCTCCATTTTACATTTTATTTTGCACGAAGTCATATTTTTAGTAACTGAAATTTACATTCTCAATAACTGAAATTCACATTTGTCGGATATTATCCGATACCAGATAGAGACCAATCCTAAAATTTTATAATAATTTTTAAACTAATTATGATTAGGCACCATGTAGGTCTTCTTATGATATTTTGTTCAAACTACATTAAAACTAAAAAATAATTGTAGATAATTTGTGATACTGAGATAACTGAGAACATAACTTTATTGATAATGCATTTATTTAAATTTTATCATATAAATCTTCCTAAAAAATAATTATCTATCAATAGGATTTTTTTTCAAAATCAAAATTCTTAATTGGTAATATATGTTTTTGAATATTAAACTAATATTTAAAGAAACAAAAAAGTATGTTAAAGTGATAAAGTTCGACATAAGTCCAATAATTCAAAACATGATCCAATTTTCTCATATCATGAGATAAAACCTTCTTTTTTATATCTTTCAAGTTTCCCCTTTTTTAATGAAATATCTTATGAGTTTCCTAATTTAAAGGGGCCAAAACAAAAATGTGGATTGAAGATGAGAGCTTTCAACAGTGCCCCATGGCAGGGACTAGGAAGGGTCGTCTTGTCAATAGACGTTTGATTAGATCCTAGCCTTGCAATTCTAAATCTTCTATATACATACTATATACATATATCTATATATGTACGTATATATATAAACATTGATGGTGAAATAGCAGACAGTGAAGTGAAATCTAGCTGGAAATTTAATATTTGGAAGAAAAATCATATATTTGGAAGAAAGTGACATTTTTAGAATGTGTTTTCTCCGATCTCTAATGTGGAGTTTTGTAACTTTGTTATATGTTTGATTATAGATTATAATTTTGCTTCCTCAAATTTGGTAACGAATTTACAATGACAATGCTAAAAAGTTGTCACAAGAGAATGTAAGTGACAAATTGATAATGTTAAGCCTTACTATTTGATTACAAAAAACTAATTATAATACCAACAAATTATTTTCATTGTTTTCTTAAGCAAAACCATTTAAGTTGTCTTATTAGACAATTTAATAGATCCCGTCAAGTTAGTTCAAGGAATCAAGATGAAATTTTAATTTAGATAAGAGTTTTCAGATTTAAAAATTATGTCGTAGAAAAGCTCCATTTAGATTGTTCCCTTTTTTTTTTTTTCTGGCTTCGGCGAAGATTGTTCCATTTTTTTTTCCCTGTCAAAAATGACTCTTCATTCCATAATTCCACGTGGCTCAACTTTCAATCCTGGGTTACAGTGTGAACACAAGCAAAAAAAAAAAAGGAAGCATATTCTCATTTATCCAAAAAAAAAAAAAAGGAAAGCACATAATGCATCAACCAAGGATCCATTCTATTGGCTAGGAGCCTAAGACCTAATGAGCGTGGAAAGTGATTTGTGACCAAGAAAAATGGCTAGAAATGGGCTTTTATAATAAAGAACAACGTAAAAGGAGAAAAATAAAATAAAAAATTCTCACTTTGTCCCTACCACATATAAATCATTTTTTTTTCGTGACTCAGAAAAACGACAAGAAAGATCAGATAATCTTCCACCATCCATTATAAATTATTAAATTGTGATTTCTTTTTTTTGGTAACTTTGGGCTTTTCAATTTTTATTTTGAGGAAAGCAAAAAGGAAAATTTAGTTTAAAGTTGATTTTGATGTAATTTGTGGAGGTGTGTTTTTAAACTAAGGAAATATTCCACCATGATTAGAGCATTAAAGAATGAAAAAAGTTTAGTGTTCATCCTAAAGAAGAATTAATTAATATTATGAGTGTCGAAATCCATAAGGCCAACTTAAATTGTCTTTGAGCATAGAGTCCTTTTTTCTTAAAGTTGACATAAATTAATGATACTAATCATTATTATTACTAATAATAATAATAATAATATTATTATTATTATCATTATTTCCTTTCAAAAGAAATGGTTTTGTTTGCACTTCTTTAAACTTTTAAGCAGGAAAAAGAATGAGAGATTGTCATCATTCCCTACACATCTTTTTATTACAACTCCGACTTATTAGTTATAACATTTTCCTAAAGAGATTTTTAACTTTCCGTTGTACCCTTTCTAAAAGAAAATGTTTCAATTTTTAATTAAAGTGACATAAAAGTTAAAGGTCTAAAGCCTCCAACTTTCAGCAGCTGGAACATAGCCATCACGTTCTCCCTCTCCACAACAACATAAATTTAAAAAAATAAAATAAAATACTAGGACAGGAAGTCTATTATTTTATGCTTTCTTTTTTGTTCTCTTGTTTGACATTCTTTTCTTGTGTCTTGCTGGAATCAGATATTCTTTTGTTCAGTCTATCAAATGACTCAAAAATCACTTTTAATGTAACGTTTGGTCATTCTTCACCACTTCTTGCCAATTTCTAATTTCAAGCCAATTTTCAAAAAAAAAAAACCAATTATAATCAACAAAAAAAAACAATTATATAAAGGGGCAAAAAAAAAAAAAAAAAAACTGTCAAGTTTTGGTATATCAAAAGGGTTGAAGCATAGCACAAATCTCTTACTGGACAAGTCTGTGAAATTCAACCAGGATTGAAAAAGTTCCTTGGACAGCTCAACTCACCATTGCTACAAAAAAAAAAAAAAAAAAAAAAAAAAAAAAAAAAGGTGATTTCTCTGTGGGCTTATATTTATTTACAAATGTACAAACCTTAAATCTTTCTTCTTCTTTTGCTTTCTTTTGTATCCTTGGTATTTCAAAACAAAACATAACTTCTACATCTTATTAGTTCAATAGCAGAAGCCTCGTGAAATGCTCGAAAGGAATAGGATGTGCGGCAGAGTTCTCGCCCTGCGCTTGTCGAACATGGTTTGTAAACCAAGAGCTTTGATGGCCCCTTTTCCATTGGTGTCTTTTGTTATTACTTCTGAGGCTGGTCAAGATATTAACTGAGAGCATGGCATCCTAATTGGCGAAAACACCACCGTGAGGCGCGCGTGATCTGAGAGAGAGTAGTCATCAGGCCATCTTCCTTTCTCCACTTCAGGAGGGAAGAGGACCGCGTTTTTTATGCTGAAACCGATTGTTTGATGCTTGCTGTCCTTGGAGCCATTATCTTGGACCTCGTTTCCATGTTCGTCTCCTTGCTCTGTCCCCGTTGGATTCCAAATCCGCTGCTGCAATGCCATAGTTGAAAACATAAAGATCACTGTTTTAGAATATGGCAGTGTCATAATGCCGGACAAAATTAGACAATAACTACTAGACAACATCAGAACATGTTTTTTGAGCCAAAGAATACAAACAAGTTTACAACTTAAAGAACAAAATTCGAGTCTTGTTAAGTGTTCTAATACTTCGGAGAGAAGATTAATAAGTGAAAGAAATTTTGGCTGAGAGCAATCTACCTGAAATTCTTCGAAGTCGAGGACGCCATTGCCATCTATGTCTGCTTGAACCCACAAGTCCTTTGTTTCTTCAGCACTGAGTCCGTAGCAATGACCAACCAAATTAAGCTG
The DNA here is from genome assembly GCA_025413025.1 of Ficus hispida. Taxonomy (NCBI): domain Eukaryota; kingdom Viridiplantae; phylum Streptophyta; class Magnoliopsida; order Rosales; family Moraceae; genus Ficus; species Ficus hispida. The sequence continues at coordinate 19,172,117 of CM046364.1, forward strand.
AAAAAAAGGGTGTTTGATTCAGTATATTTCATAAATAGACAAATTTAAGGAATTTGATTTTAAAAAAAAAAAAAAAAAAAAGGCCATACCTGTCGAAGTGCCTCGCAGAAACCTGAGTAGGTTATGCAATCATCACGGTTATCAGCCTTGAGAAAGGCAAATGCATCGTGTTCTGTCCGCAAAGCTCTCTGAAGTAGATACTGAAAACAGAAAAGTTCAAAAAATATTACAGACTGAATAAGGTAACCACAAAGGTTAAACTTGTTCAATTTAGTTGTTGCATGACATTAGCACAAGTTGTGGCTACTTGTAATTGACCTTGAACATGCCAAACACCGCTTCATTCCAACTCGTCTTTAGGAGTTTCCTGTAACTATTAGGATTGAGAAGCCATATGAAATCGACACCACAGACGTTCCCCCGATGGTTCCGATGGCTGACCCACTGCAATAGGCAGGATGAGAGAACATCAGTAGTTGGCATAAGAAGATGCAACTCTTATCGCCCGTATATGTCATCAATAGAAAAACAACAGGAGGCGCGTTTTTTTTATTTCCTCACATTCATGTGTTTGCTTACTAACTAGGAACGCAATTCTAATTACTAATGTAGATTAGTATACATTAGAATCAAGTTTTTGAAGATGCTGACCTTGTGTGCATCCGCATCGGTGTACTGATGAGCAGTGTCATAAGAAGAGACAAATCCTTGGGACCGAAGGAACTTGTAAACATGTCCGCGTTTACTTCCATTCCAGTCACTGCAGGAAACAGACATTGGAAGTCTATTTTAGTAAATCAGTACAATTCTACACCAGCCAAAAAAAATAAATAAATAAAAATAAAAATAAAAACAAACAAAATGCAAAACGTGAAGAAACACAAAAGGGTTACTGAAAGAAGGCGATAAAATTGTTACCCGCAAAGTATTATAGACATGGGGTTTAGATTGTTTTCCTTCTGATAAGATTCTACACATTGCAGGATTTTGTAGACCTATAATTAGGCATAACAAAGTAAAATACATTATGAACGGTCTGTAGACAACAAAGATTGGCATAAAAAAAAAAAAAAAAAAAAAAAAGAAAGATAATTGAATGGAAAATGAAGATACCTGATTCAGCCTTACTAGGCACAAACTCGAATCATGAGGGAATAACAAGTGCGTGTTCACGATGAGAATTTCCTGCCGAAGATCATTGCTATTTCGACATTGTGTAAACGGGGTGGTGGCTAATTCGACGTGTAACAACTGAGCAACACGATCCCCGCAATCGTTGAAAAGCAATTCCCGACAGTTAAGTACTCTTAAGAAGTCCTTATGAACCGCAGTCAGTAAGCCTGTAGGATCCGACAAAAACATCTTAATCCGGGGAAAAAAAGAGGACAATGCCACAATGCTCAAAATCAGAACATACTAATAATGTACTAAATAGATTTATGTGAGGATTCCAATGATTAGAAGCAATCAAATCCTACTTCAAGCATACTTTTCAAAAAAGCAAGTCAATTCAAAATCGGAACGAATCTAACTATCATGAGGCGTAAAATTTAGATGAAGACGGAATGAAAAATTTACCATCGCCACGGTTGTTCGTACGCCCAAGCTTGAAACTCGTATACCCGGCAGCCCCAAGCCTCTTCTCATATATATTCACAAGCTCTTCATTCCCCACCCAGAATTCCTGTTTCACCATTTTAGCCTTAACGCATTAAAGAAAATTAAAAATTAAAAATTAATTTAACATAATTTGATGGAAATCTGACTGTCCAACCTGAAGGCAAATAATGGAAGATCTCTCATACAAGAGCCAATCCAATATGCTTTGATTTCTCGTCATCCAGAACGCCCTGTAATCGCTTTCGCGGCAACTCGGATCCTGTTTCCGACCCCGCCAAGAAAGAAAAAAAAAAAGAGATTATTACAAAAATTAAAAAAAAAAAAAACAGAAAAAACAGAAAAACCAGATTTGGTTTGTTGTTTTTTTCTGGAGAAATTTAGAACCTCATGGTTGAGACGCTTGTAGATAGGAGCGAGAATGTTGAAGGTGGTGCAGGTAATACAAGGCTGTTGTTGATGGTGGTCTCTAATGGAGGACGAAATCGCGTAACTTCCTATTCTTGATATCCTTCCTTTCATTTTCATCTTCCTCTCCTTTCTCATTCCCTTCTCCACTATCTCCTTTATATATATATGTGTGTTTGTATTTATATAAACCAAACCAAAACAGAACAGAACAAGAAATTCTTGGACTATCCAAAATATAGTGGGAATAAGGAAATGTTTTGATTTGATTTCTATGGAGAAAGGAAGAAATACAGAGGAAGAGAGAATGGAAAACAAAAGGAAAGGAAAGGAAAAAACTTTTTACTTTTTTTTTTTTTGGAGATTTTTTTTTTAAATAAATTTTTTTCTGGGTAGGGGAGTTGAGTTGGTTTGGGTGGGGGAGGGAAGGAGGGAAAAGATTTTAACGGAAATACCGGTAAATGTGGGGGACACTTGACCCTGTTTGGGGATTTTGGTTTTTTTAACTCCCCACCAAAAAAAAAAAAAAAAAACAACAACAACAACAACAAGGGACGTGAGTGAAATGAAATAAACCAAACAAAACAACCAGAACACACTTAAATGTTTCTTTTCGGAACAAACGCCAACCTCAATTAATCTGTTGTTGGTGGCACACAAAGTTGCACGAACTCACAAGCGCGCGCGCGCGCACAGACACACGCATATATATAGCTGTATGTATATGTACACACACGCACACACACACATATATATATATATATATGTATGGTGGCGAAGGAGGAGAGGAAAATCTAGGTCGGCATATTTTTTAATTCCTTGGCATCCTTTTTGAAAAAAAAAAAAAAGAAAAATTGAGAAGAAGAAAGGTTTATTCCTAAAAATATAAGGATAAGATACATTTCTTACCAGGAAAAATAAATAAATATACTTTACCCTAAAAGAAATAAGGTACTATTACTATAGACAGATTATCTTATTTTATCGATAGAGATTTTTTAATTGCATTAAGATTTTAACTCATCCGATGATGAGTATACGCATTTAAAAAGAATATATAATATATAACATGAAATAAAGTGCTTTCTTCCATATTTTGAAGGTCCAAAAGGTAAGATTTGATTCAATGACTAAAAAATACTGTATTGGTGGGAAAAAAAAAAAAAAAAAAAAAAAAAAAAAAGCTCTATCATAAAGGATCAACGAAAAAACAGACGCATGCAAGAGGAATCTAAGAATCTGTACCTCAAAAAGATATCCGCATATTTAGGGAAGATTTTATTTGTAGAAATGTTCCCTCTAATCTATAAACATGTCTAAAAGTGTCAAACACCACTTCACCGTTTCGTCCAAAACGGTTTTTTTTTTTTTTTTTAGGAAAAAGTTCTGTATTTATTTTTAGCCTTCTATTTTTTTCCGACAAATTTTTTTTTTATTTTAGTCTTTTTTTATTTTATTTTTGTATTTATGGTACGTTTGGTGAATGAATTGAGTTTGAAAATTTTAAGTTTGAATTAAAAATTTTTGTTGAATTTTCAGAGAAAAGACAAAAAATTTTCAGAAAAAACAAGAATTTTTTCAGAAAAAGATAAAAATTAAGATGAAAAATACATTTTAGTTTAAAATGAACTTAGTCACCAAACAAGATCTTATATTCTGATTTTTTTTTTCAGATCATTTTTTTATTTTAATCCTTCTTTCATGTTGATAAATTTATTTCATTTTAGTCTTTCTTTTTTTTTAAATCTTTTTTCGTGCTTTTTTTTGTTTAGAACATATTTTTAATTATTTTTTAATTTTTTCTTTATTAGATAATTTTTTTTCGAATTTGTCTAATGCACATGCAAGTGAAAAAAGAATGAAAGTGAAAGTGAAGGTGGAGATTGACTTGAGGAGAATGAGGCAATTAACGGGCCCCCATACTTTCACTTTTTAATTTTTTCATCCGCCGAAGTTGTTAAAAAGGCTGCTCAAAACACAGACATACATCATCATCTAGATGATCGACGGCTGATAATTAATTAAATATTTATACTTTTAGTTTTATTTTAAGAGAAAGAATGAAATAATATTTTTAAATTGAATAATAATAAATTATAATATAAAATTTTAAATATAATAATAAATATTATAATTAAATTTATGATTATATAATATTTGAAAAAAAAAACATTATTCCTTCTTTTTTTTTATCTACATGAAACTATACACATAAATATAAAATTTTATAAATTAACCACAAATAAAATTTTTATAAAATTTTTATAAATATTTTAATTTATGTTGACATAAATATTTATAAAATTTTTATAAGTACAAACATAAATATTTGTAAAATTTTATAAATATAAAATTTTGTATTTATAAAATTTTGTTGTTATAAATTAACCACAAATATAAAATTTTTTTAGAAAATTCAAGAAAATCTAAAGATTTATCTGATATAAATACAATAATTTATCATCTTTTAAAATATGTCAATTTTAAAGGTACTTATAAAATATATTACTTGCACAATATTCCTTTATTTTTTGGAATTTTATTCCTATGATTGATTAATAATCATAGGAGAATTCTATAAAATACAAATATGTATACTAGACCTTAGCCATGTATACTGCCGCTTTACTCTGTATAGTTTTTGTTGTCACAATATATTAAAACAATAGAAAAAAAAAATCTAAAAATTAAATAAAAATTATAAAACTTGATAAAGATAGTCAAACACCTCATTACTAATGAGGTTTTTTTTTTTTTTTCAAGTTTAAAAAAGAAATTTTATTTTTCTATATCTTTATAAGAATTATAATAATTGTTTGATTGAGTAGAATTGAGAAAATATACATATAGTTATTATTCAATTCAATTTTGGAAGCATGGTTTTTATTGGATTTCATTATAATATATATATATATATATATATTATTCTAATATGATTCTAAGAAAAATTCTTTGATAACTTTTTATATGAAAAAAATTATCAATAATATACAATTCTTAACGGACAGTATTTAATTATATTATGATTACAGATATAATATAATCTAACGGTAATTTACTAATCTGATTTCATTAAGTTTGAATTTTTTCATCTCCAAATTTAAAAAAGGCATATTTTTTTAAGCTAATATGATTTTTCACTTTAAAGATGATTGTGATATAACTGCATGTCTTCTGCAATCACCCTCTCGCATGCATGCTCTATTTGTCGGTGCACATACTCATGATCATGACCTGTGGACCAACTCTTTCTTTTATCATTATCTATTTATTTATTTATTTTTTTAAATCTTATTATTTTATCCTTCTTTATTATGCTATGCTATGAGAACTCTTACAATAATCTTCACCTCCTTTATATATATATATATATATATATATATATTAATTTCTTTTTCTTTCTTGTATTGAAAACTCAGGTAACCTAAGTCAACTATGGAGTTATGAGGTTCTTAGAAAACAAGGGGGGGGAAAAACTCTTTCGGTATAGTAAAGACCATAGGCAAAAATCACGTTCATTGTATAATAATTTGGCTGTGTGTATATTATAATTAATAAGAGTAAGTATGAGGGAAAAAGACAATGCAACCAAAGACTTGCAAGTTGACATCTTAGGCGACCTCTATTCGTTAACTTACCTTTCAAAATGGAAGAAATACATATATATGTATATGTACACACATATATGTAATGGGAAGAGGTAAGTGAAGTATCCTTTTCTTTAAAGTTTGACTTCCCTCTCTAGGAAAGTTTGTTATAATCAACTCACTCATGAAGTGTAATTCGCTCTTCGCACGCTACGTTTGATCAATGTCGCTCAAATAATCAAAGAGAAAAAAGGGGGGGAAAAAAAAAAGTCAATCCTGTAATTAACGAAAATAAAAGAAAATAAAGGGAAATCTAAATTTTATCCATTTGATATCCAAGCTAGTTTTATAAGAGATTATTTATGTTATTTTGCCTCTATCATTCTCCACGCGACCATATACATATTTAATTGGGTAAGATCTTTAAGCAGATCCCGAAGGAAAAAGAAAAAAAGGCACATTAATGAAAAAGTAGTAGTAGTACACTGTGGTACCTATAATTCACTTATGGTGAGACCTGAAGTCTAAAGGTTGTTCTTATCTTTATTTGTAGTTAATGACAAGGTTGGCGTATATATGAAGCAGGTGCATGAACAATGACAAATTAGTCAAGGTGTAATAAAGAATTGAAATGATTCACCGAAAAAACAAATTAAGAATTGAAATGAAAAAATAAAATCAACTTGAAGTTAATATATAGAACATTCTCCATCGTCCTCTCGGTTTCAACTTGTAGCTTATGATGATGTGAAAGGCCCCATGAATTTCACTCTCCACAAGTTTCAAAAAAAAAAAAAAAAAAAGGAAAAAAGGAAAAAAGGGGAAAAAAAAAAACTTGGGGTTGGTGGTGATGTATAGAATATTCACTAGTAATTATGTGGTTACAATTATATATGGTTTCTTAACTTTTTATGATGGCAATCAATATAGGCACCTAACAACCAAAAGATATATAATGCGACAAAAAAATATTAAAAAGGAGAAAGAGAAGAAATAATGCAAATAAATTGAAGATGCCAAGATCTTTGCACTTATAGGGAGATTTATTGAGGTAAAGCACCCAAAAAAAAAAAAAGATTTATGATGATTGTTCGATGTGGGACATATATATTCTCTTCCTTTTTTATTTATTATTTGTTTGTTTATATTTGATAGAGAATATTGCAGGACATGCTCGGATTGTTTATTTAACATCTTAGAGACACCACTACGTCACTTATTTAATTATATTATTGTTATATTGGCATGTCACGAATTGAAAATAAGTAATTTTTTTAGGAACGAAACAAATATTTAGTACCCCTAAGATTTGTATTCCTTAAAAGTCTCCAAATAATAATAATAATAATAATAATAATAATAATAGATTACACAAATTAAATAAGAAATTACTAATGAGAGAGGATCCTAACTCGTGCCAAACAACAGCAAGACAGCGACCCAAATGGTTTTGGACGGTGCACTTTTTGCAAATGGCTCTAGTCGGCAAATGAGCTAATTAAAGCAAAGATGTTGAAGAAAGTATTTTATTGAAAAGAGTTTTTATTTGTCAAATTATGTTAGAATTATATTTAAAATATTCTTTTATTTAAAACTGTACTCTATCAATGAGATATATGCTTCTAATATTCTGCTACAAAATTCTCCATCTTTAACATCCATAGGGCCTCAAAATTCCAAAGCATATCTATATCAATCTCAAACCAATGGGATTTTTGGACCTTATATATAGGATGGATAATGGGAAATCTTGGACAACAATTTGTACTCATTCATTTTATGACAGGAAAAAAGGTCATGTGGCAACTTTACACGATACATCGACATTATATTAAATGAACTAAAAACATAGTTAAGCAGAGTTTGGCTTATTAGAAGACAGAAGGAGATAAACAGTAGTCACATTATCCTCTTTCTTTTTTTTTTTTTAGGTAATATATTCGTCAAATTTGAGTTATTAAAATTAAAAATTAGCCACTAAATACTAAATATTTGATAAGGTGAATTGAATAGAGTGACTAAAATTACAAATAATTGGTAGACATATTAGCTTAGTTTAAAGGCCCTTTAAATTAAGGTAAGGGCCTCAGGTACTGATCTATTTTAATTATATAGGTACTTTAGTAGTTGAAGCCACGTTCTAATTTTTACAATTCTAAACTAAAAACTAATAAGGTATTTCTGTATCTTTTTAAGTGACATGCCGACTTTTTAGGCTCCTAGTTAAACCATCTTCAAATTTGGGCTATAAAGATTGTAAGATACATTGTCTCGTGACTATTGAACCACTATATATATATATATATATATATATATATATTTATATGGCATGTATAAATATAAATGAGTTTGTCTACAGCCCTTAAGGTCCTAACTTGTTATAGTAATTGTATTTAAAATAACATTGATGTTAATTAGCAGTTGTAACGATAGTTTAGACATATAAAGAGACATTGCCTCGTGCATATTAAACCGTTAGATATACATGTGTACATGAGCTTGTTTACAGTCATTCCAGTCGTTACTAGTAAAAAATAAGTATATTCAAATAACATTGGAAAGCTGTAACAATAGCTTAGAATAATTAACTTTTTAGTACTATGTGTATAATCGAATAGATTTCTTGCTTCATTTTCATTTTTGATGTTAAGCAGGATGGGCTGGTCCTTCCGGCACAAAACGCTATACATATGTATGTATGTATATGTGCGGACATATATATAACAGGGTGATGGGTGAATTATCAAAGGGTTGACTTTGGATTAGTTGACTTCGATCAAGATCAGTTTTGAGTTTGAGTGAGCAAAGAAGTGATGTTAGAGAGAGAACTCGAGAAAAATACCAACTTTTCGAGCTATAACTAAATTAACCTGTTTCAAATATATGTATATAGATGAAGTTTTACAACTGATTGATGCTTCCAAATTAGATATAAGTCAACATCATTAAAAAAGATGTAACATCAAATTAAATTCATGAAGTTTCAAAAAAAAAAAAAAAAAAAAAAAAGAAATTCGTTGGGGGTGGGTATATCTAATACCACAACTAATCTAGAGCGAATTGTGGTGAATATATGTCGGATTGTGATCCTTTAACAATATCATGTGTTAATTAATCGGTTCCAAATATCCCTACAAAGTTGTGAATATATATAATCACAACTTTATCAAACATGTGATCAGACTCAGAGTGTACAGCAAATATTATAAAAATCCAAGCCTTGTAGTAGACCCAACCAATTACGTTAATTAAGTACGTACGTTTCATTGTATATATCATGCATGCATGCATGAGGTGAACAATACACAATTATAATGGATGACACTTTTGATATCAACTAAATTAATGATCATTTAAGTAGTGATTATCCAATTATAAGCAATTCATCAACACTTAATTCAATTTCTTTATAAGAAATTTTACTTTTAAAAAGTTTGGACAAATAAGAAATCCGCTCATCGTTGATCTCTAGTTTTAAGAATTTTCAATTAAAAAAAAAAATCCATCCAACATTGTATTAAACTACAATATTAATAGAGCCTGCTACAATTTTTGTCCATCTGTTTTCCCTACTTTCTTCCCCCCCCCCCCCCCCCCCCCCCTTTTTTTTTTTAATGAAACTAGATACACATGCAACTATTATCTATCCTTTTTTTTTTCCCTTAATAAGAAAGCACATTTCATAACACAGGTCACTAATACATATTATGTTAAACGGTGTCGAACTGCAAAATTAGTTCAGAACTGGAATCCAAAAATAGTTCTATTTATGCACTCATGATGAATACTCTTCTTTTGTTTTTGTGTTATCCGTTGGGTCGTCTCACTTGGTTTGATAATGAGGTGTTTCGTTTGTTCTGGTGCTTTTTTGTATTTGGTTTGGGTGTTTTGCTTGTGTTTGTTCCTCATTAAAAAAAAAAAAAAATTTTGGGTAGAATTCCTCGTTAAAGAGTTAATTTCACGATCATTAAAAAATTCATGTAATAAATTTATGCTTTTCAAATAGCTTTTATACAATAATTTTCTTTTTCTTATGTGTTTTTGTTTTAAATTAATTTTAATATTATTATCTATGATTTTTCTTTTTTATAAGTCCTCTAACTTGTGAATAGGTGCTTACAGTTTGTTTACAATTTAACTCATTACTATTCTATATGTTCCTCTATGAATTTTACGGTTAAATTTTATTTGCTTTGTTTTCTTGTGTAATTTATACTTTTTGACGTGTGGTTTCTAGTTAGATATCTATTGGCATATATAAGTGTGAGATACCATCATTTCTAATGAGCTGTAGCCGTGTTAATATTTATTACAAATAATAATAATAATAATAATAATAATAATAAAGGCCTAGGAAAGGAAAAAAGATGCTTTGTAATGTGATATGATGACCATCAGCTATGCTTTCTGTCCAATCCAATAGTTGGTATTTGATATAGGTTTCGTATGATAAAATGATTTAAGTTAATAAAATTTTTAAATTTAAATTAATTATCTTTTTAAAAAATTAATTATAATTTTTATTAATTTTTTTAAAAAAGATAAAACTGAAATGAAAAAATATAATTTAGTTTGAGTGGAATTATTCATCAAATAAGCTCATAGAATTTGTCCACTGTCCAATGCCTATACAACTCTTTTGCTCTTCCTCACACCAAATTCTCAAATATCAAAAATGACAATAAAAGGCAAAAATTATTCTATCATCACAACTTGAAAAATTTTCAAATATTCCTGTCGCCCATCTTAAATTGTTTGAAATATCTCTAAAAATTTTTCAGTTCCTTTATCCTCTTGGGAAAGATTATGATAGAGTATTTTTGATATATTATATGGATAGAATTTCATATAAAATTATTGAAATTTAATTAAATTGACAGGAAATCAAGAATGTACAATAATAAAAATAAACATTATATATATGATTACAGGAAAAAAAAATAAAAAACTGAAATCCTATGATTGTTCTTCGTCAGTCGTTCGCGGGGGGGGGGGGGGATTCTGGTTTCTCAGGTTGGGGTCCACTGGGAGGCCCATCAACGGAGTTGGGGTGGGGTTTTTGCAGGTTGGTTAGGGCGTCAGGGGCAATTCGTTGTTGACATATGAGGAATTTCGATGCCGAACAACATAAGGTTGCCGGAATGGGGGCAATTTTTCAGGTGGGGGCCGGTAAAGGGGGAGGGCACCGGTCGTTGGTGGTGGTATTCCAGCTGAAGTGGGTTGGGTTTTTTTTTTTTTGCTTAAATTTTTTTTTCTTAGATTAGAATACTATAGGCTAAAGTACATGATAAGTGTAATGTACAAATAACATCTCAATCATTAAAACACATCAAACGATCTGTAAAATGAACTCTATCGATAGGATATATAAAATGAGCTTTATCTCAATATTTTACTTTTTAAAATCTATAAACGCTCATGTTTGAAATATTTCTAAAAATTCCTCTCTCTCTCTCTTCATTTTCTTCAGCGTCTTCTTATTCTTCTCGATCTTCTCCCTCTCTTTTTCTTCTTCAGCTTCATTGCTCATGTAAGCTCTGCTGCAAGTGGTGGTGCGGCGGGGGTGCTGGGTCTTCGCACGCTTCAACGGTCGTGTCAAAGATAACCCTATATTTCTCTCTCTATTATCTGCTTTATTTTTTTTTTTTTTGTTTGTTTGTTTGTTTGAGTGAATGCGAAAGCGCTAATGATAAAATTCGCCTAGAAATCTCTGTGTTTTTTGTTTTTGTGTAATTTTATCTGTTATTTTGCATTAAATTTCCATGCCATTAGACCAAAGGTCTTATATATGTCATTCTCCATCCAATTGTCACTTTCTATTTTCATTTCGAATGTAAATACAACAATTCGTCTGAAATAATGTTTTTATATTAGGATTTGAGAGACATTTGTTAAAGGAAAAAGATACATCTAATTGCCAAGTCCAACCCACTCAAAAGGGGATTAATAGAGAGCAAATGACTAAAAAAAAACAAAACAAAACAAAAAAAAGGGCTTTTAGTCCCATTTTCTTACTACACTTTTAGACATAACAATTTTGCGTGAGACTTATAGTCACAAATTTTTGTTTTGACCAAAATTTTAAGCCATAAGTTTTTTAGTCTCGTAAAAGTTTTAGCCATGGAATCTTGCTATTCAAATTAAAAGTTTTAATCATAATGAAAATTTGTAATTAATATATTGCATATTAGATGTTACTGATGTAGCAAAAACGTGTGTTAAAAAAACAAAACAGTAAAAATAAAGGAGATAGAATAATTAATCTGTTAATTCACACAGAATGTAAATAAAATCCTTTAAATTCTATTGATTCACACAAAATACTGGAAACTGGTATCAAAAATTATTGATTCAAAAGAATATCAAGAATTAGAAAAAGAAGAGTAGAACTCAAAATTTCATTTAAAAATTGATTGTATCTCCTTTTTATATATGAATGGACTAATATATTTATAGGCTAAATGCCCTAAACGTAAACAGGAAACTACAAGTAAAATTAGGAAAATAAATAAAATAAACTTAACTTTCCTAATTGTGAAATTGCTAATGAACTTTTCTTTTATAATAATTGTCTTTGAATCAAAAATCTGCTTTCCAATTTTGACACGATTTATTTCCCAATATGACTTCATAATTCTCTCTAGGTTGAAGAGAATTCGTCCTCGAATTCGGTGTAGCTTGAATTGATAAGCGTGAAGAACAATCATGATAAATTTGTAATGACCCATCTTTGGACTGAATAGCTTGTCGAATTCATAAAAATCAACCGATGAAAAGTTTTCTTCGATATTGGATCCTCTAGAATCTAACTCAATCATCCATGGAAAATTTTCTTCGATGAATATCATAATAAATTCGAATACTCTATCCTTTTCTTCATTATCTTCATCAAATGTTGGATATTCATCTTATTGTTCAATTTCCTAAAAAATTAGATTAAAAGAAAATTTGTCTTCTTCGTCTTCTCCATCACTTTCGTCAAAAGTTGGAGAAAAATTGACAATTTGATCTTCCTTTTCTCCAACATATTCGTCATATATTGGATCAAAGATTGAATCAAAATTAATCTTTTTACCTTTTCTTTCATCACCACTTTCGTAAAAAATTGGATCGAATATTCCTTCAATGTCATCATCAAACTCAGAATCGGAAATGGAATGAGATGTGACAGCCAATGTAGCAACTTGTTGTATTAGAGCAGCAACTTTTTGTTGTAGGTTTGCAACCTTTTTGCCGAGTTCGGCTGGTAGAGTTGCGGCATCGGCGTGGGTTGCGGCGAGGCAGCATCACAAACAATAAATCGGTTCAAGAATCTGGCTTGATACCAACTGATATAGCGGAAGCGTATGTTAGAAAAACAAAACAGTTAAAAATAATTTGATTCACACAGAATGTCAGGAAAACCTTTCAAATTCCATTGATTCACACAAAATACCGGAAATTGACATCAAAATTTGTTGTTCAAAAGAATACCGAAAATTAGAAAGAAAAGAGTAAACCCCAAAATCTCATTCAAAACTGATTGTAACTCCTTTTTACATATGAATGAACTAATATATTTATAAACTAAATGCCCCAAACGTAAATAGGAAACTACAAGTAAAATTAGGAAAATAAATAAAATAAACCTAAGTTTCCTAATTGTGAAATTGCTATTACCTTTTCTTTTATAATAATTGTCTTCGAAATAAAAATATACTTTCTAATTTTAATACGATTTGTTTCCCAATATAGCTTTATCAGTCACTCACACATTATGACTAAGAGTGAAATTTAGACACGTAATAATATTGAACTAATGGTGTCATTAATGAGACAACACTACCACTATATATATGTGTGTATTATCATGTGCCTAGTGACACCATTAGTTACAATATTATTATGTGTCTAAATTTCGCTCTTAATCATAAGATTGTGACTGACATCTAATATGCAATACATTAGTTACAAATTTTTGTCATGATTAAAACTTTTAATTTGAAGAACAAGATTTCGTGGCTAAAACTTTTGCGTGACTATAAAACTCGTGACTTAAAGTTTTGGTGAAAACAAAAATTTGTGGCTATGAATGTCACACAAAATTGTCATGACTAAAAGTGTAATAAGAAAATGGGATTAAAAGCCTTTTTTTTTTTTTTTTTTTTGGGTATTGATTTGCCCTCTATTAATCCCCTTTTGAGTGGATTGTGTGGATTGGACTTGGCAACTAGATGTATCCTTTTCGTTTAACAAATGTCTCTCAAATCCTAATATAAAAACATTATTTCAGATGAGTTGCTGTATTTACGTTTTAAATGAAAATAAAATAGAAAGTGACAATTGGATGGAGAATGACATGTATAAGAGCTTTGGTCTAATGGCATGGAAATTTAATGCAAAATAACAGATAAAATTACACAAAAACAAAAACACAGAGATTTCTAGGCGAATTTTATCGTTAGCTTTCTCATTCTCTAAAACAAACAAACAAAAAAATAAAGCAAATAATAGAGAGAGAATTATAAGCTTATTTTTGACACAACCGTTGAAGCTCGCAATCCCTATTATTCCACTGGCGCCGATAATCGAAGTGGCCGTCCAACTGCGAGTCACCCCAAATTTTGTTGGATTTCCAGATCTTGTGGTCGCAAGTGGCCATCCCCTTGGCCGGATCTGAAAAATTATCAGGTCACCGACGACTTCCCTGAGAAGTAGAAAGTCTTTGTTTTGTTTTGTTTTTTGTTTTTTTTTCCCTCGATTTCAAGTGTGATCATATGTTTGAATTCTAGAATAATTATGATGTATATTTTAATCTAATCTAATCCATCTAAAAATAATCTTACAGTTAAAAATTTTTATCTCATTGATGGGGTAAAGTTCGAGGGCCTCATTATAGAATTCTTTGACAAAATTAAAATTTTTTTTCAACATCTTTGCATTAGCTCATTTGCCAACTAGAGCCATTTGCAAAAAGTGCACCGTCCAAAACCATTTGGGGTCGCTGTCTTGCTATTGTTTGGCACAAGTTGCAGATCACTTCTTGGCTTCAAATAGGATCCTCTCTCATTAGCAATTTTTTATTCAATTTGCCTAACCTATGATTGTTATTATTATTATTACTACTATTATTTAGAGACTTTTAAAAAACAAATGTTGGGGGGGTACTAAATACATGTTTTGTTCCCTAAAAAAATTACTTATTTTCAATTCGTTACATGCCAATATAAGAATATCATAATTATATAAGTGATGTAGTGGTGTCTCCTAGATGCTAAACAAACAATCCGAGCATGTCCTGCAATATTCTCTGCCAAATGTAAACAAACAAACAATTAAAAAATAAAGAAGGAAGAGAATATATGTCCCACATCGAATAATCCTCATACTTCGTTTTTGTTTTTGTTTTTGGTTTTTTTGTTTTTTTTTTTTTTTTGTTTTGTTTGTTTTGTTTGTTTTTGTTTTGTTTTTTGTTTTTTGTTTTTTGTTTTTCTCTCTCTCTATTTTTTTTTTGGTCACATTATATATTATTTTGTTGGTTGGTGCATATACAAATCTGTCATCATAAAAGGTTAAGGAACCATTTATTTATAATTATAACCACATATACATCACCCACAACCCCAAGTTTTCTTTTTTCTTTTTTCTTTTTTCTTTTTGAAACTTGTGGAAAGTGAAATTTATGGGGCCTTTCACATCACCATAAGCTACAAGTTGAAACCGAGAGGACGATGAAGAATGTCCTATTAACTTCAAGTTGATTTTATTTTTTCATTTTAATTCTTTGTTACACACTTGACTAATTTGTCATTGTTCACGCACTTGCTTCACATACATGCCAACCTTGTGATTAACGACAAATAAAGATAAGAACAATCTTTGAACTTCAGGTCTCACCATAAGTGACTATTAGGTACCACAGTACTAGTACTACTTTTTCATCAATTGTCTTTTTTTCTCTTTCTTTCAAGATGTGCTCAAAAATCTTACCCGACTTAATGTGTATATGGTGGCGTCAAGAATGAGAGTGACAAAATAACATCAATAATCTCTTATAAAACTAACTTGGATATTAAATAAATTAAATTTAGATTTCCCTTATTTTCTTTTATTTTCCTTAGGTACAGGGTGGACTTTTTTCCCTCTTCGATTATTTGAGTGACATTAATCTGTAGCGTGTAAAAGCGAATTACACTTCAATGAGTTGATTATAACAAACTTTCGGAGAGAGGGAAGTCAAACTTTAAAGAAAAGGATATTTCACTTACCTCTTCCCATTACATATATGTGTATGTGTTTGTGTGTGTGTATATATATATACACACACACATATAATATATATGTATTTGGTTGCATTGTCTTTTTTCCTCATATTTAGTCATATTATAATATACGCACAGCCAAATTATTATACAATGAACGTGATTTTTGCCTATGGTCTTTCCTACCGAAAGAGTTTCCCCCCAACCCCCCCCCCCCCCCCCCCCCCCCCCCCTCGAAGAACCACATAACTCCGTAGTTGACTTAGGTTACTTGAGTTTTCAGTACAAGAAAGAAAAAGGAAAAAAAAAATACATATATAATAGGAGTTGAAGATTATTGAAAGAGTTCTCATAGCATAATAAAGAAATAAAAAGAAAGAGTTGGTCCACAGGTCATGAGTTTGTACATAGACAAACAGAGCATGCCTAAGGGTGATTGCAGAAGACATGCAATTATATCAAAATCATATTTCAAGAGAAAAATCATAGTAATGGAACATGGGAGAATAATCATTTTTTTTTTTTTTTTTTTTTGAATTTGGAGATAGAAAAATTTGAACTTCTTCACTTCATAATGAAGTGAGATGTGGAATTACCCGTTATATTATATCTGTAATTATAAAATAATCAAATGTTGATGGTTCAACTTATATATTATCGATATATATATATATATATTTTAATAAAACCCATGCTTCAAAACAGCTGTATAGAGTCATAACTATGTGTAAATTTTCTTAATTTTACTCGGATCGTAATTCTAATAAAGATACAGAAAAATACCTTCTTAATAATGCGGTGTTTTGACCATCTTTATTAAGTTTTATCATTTTGGTTTAATTTTTTAGGTCATTTTTTTTATTTTGCTATTTTTTTAATATATTGTGACAATCAAAAACTATACTATGGCGGTAGTGTATGCATTTTTATATAATAGAATTCTACTATGATTATTAATTAACAATAGGGATAAAATTCTAAAAATTAAAAATAAAAGTAGAAAATATATAATTAGTTATCAGCCGTCGGTTATCTAGACGATGATGTATGTCCATGTTTTGAGCAGCTTTTGTTTTTTTACAATTTTCACTTTTTTTTTTTTTTTTTTTTTTTGCTGCTGAAAAAAAAAATAGAACATGTAAACAATCCAAAATGAGAAAGATTAAATTATAATAGAGAATAAACCTACAAAAGAAAAAGAAAAATAAAAAGAGAATAATTAAAGAGTCACAGTGAAACTCTTAGCTAACAACAAATCCAACTAAAATAGGCTGTGAAAAGATAGAGTTATATCCAAAAATTATAAAATAAAGGTAAGCAAACAGAGAATATTTGAGTGAAAAGAAGAATAATAAAAACAAAAATAAAAAGAAGCTCTTTCTACTTGATAGAGGAGCAGATTTCATGTGTTAGGACTTTTTTTTTTTTTTTTTTCATATGTCTACAAGTTGCCAGTCGAGATGCAAAAAGTTTTGATGCAATCGTTTGAAGAAACAAAAGCTTCAAAATTGTGGTATGATTTCCATTTGTAAATTCTATCACCAAATTTCTTCTTATAAGTAAATTAATGAGTGCATAAAATATTGTGAGTGCCTAAATAGTTTAAAAACGCACAATTTATCATCTACACAAGTGATTGCAGACTAAAAATATTCACTAATTTTGAGATAATTTATTTATTTGCAATAAATCTCTTGTTTTTGTAAATTTTATTTTCTTGCTTGAACTCTCTTTCCTGTCTTCACAACTACAGAATATGGTTGTTGTTTTAGATTTTATGCAGGAAATAACTTTGACCCTTAATGGATTATCCTTACCTCAACTAATAATTTTTATACCGAGGTGAGATGAGTTTAGTAAGGACTACTATAATGAAAGCTGATTAATCATTTTCAAAAAAAAAAAAAAAAAAGAATGCTGATTAATCGACTTGAAAGATATGGTGCAAAATGTGGGATTCATAAATGACTCGTAGGCTCCTTTATTAACAACCTTCACATGAATTCTCAGCTCTCCTCAACGGTATGAGCCTCCTCTTTTGCCATATATTCGATTTTTACATTGTTCTTGGCTACATAAATCAGTATATATTTCCTTACAGTCCATAAATAGGTACTCGTTTTTTGCATTTGCCCATTTTGGAACTAATTGAGAAGAAAAGATCATGCCATTGATCAAGAGGCGTAATAAAAAGGTAATGAGCCTTTCAGCTAGCTTGCCAGATGATGTTTGTGGTGTTTTTGCAGGAAGTACATGTGTGGTGATGTGCACTACTGACCCGATCTCGTGTTTGCGAGAATCGATCACAGAGATGATCGGAGATGTGGGCGGTGTCTGTGATTGGAATGACATTGAGGAGTTGGCTTACTGTTACATTTCTCTTAACTCATCTGCTCTTCATCAGGTTATTGAAGAAGCTTTTCTCAGTTTGGGCTCTTTTCCCAGTTGACTATACTTATGTCTTACATTAGTCAAACTATATTCAGAGGATCTGTTTTATTTCTTTGTAATTGAACTCATGAAGAAGAGAGAGACGGACAGAGAGTGAAGAGAGAAATATCTTCTGTTCGATTATGAAAAAGAGAGGGAAATACAAAAGAAAAGCTAGCTAGCTCGGGTTTTTATTTTATTTTTTTGTGGGCTATATATTTTACCAATTATTTATTAAGGGAATTTCATTAAATTTTTTAGTTATTTCCTCAGTTCATTGTAATCATGATCCATGACCAACGGCAAAGTTAGCAAAAAATTTTCAATTTGGAGCATTATAAAACGTAAAACATGTTTTAGATTATTTTTTATTGAGTAGAAATCTAATATATATTCTAATATATTGAATGAGAGTGCCGTTATAATTTTTCTTAAAATTACAAGATGAGGTACAATTAAAATTAGGATTAAATCAAAAATTTTAAGATATGAGAACTGGGCTTCAAGACTGTTGTGCATAAAAAAAAAAAAAAAAAAAAAAAAAAAAATGGCTTCAAGACTGTTGTGCATAAAAATTAGGTAAATTTCAGCGAATAATCAATTGGTCAAATAACATGGGATAGGGGATCATGAATTTGAAAGGGTGGATTCTATCCCGTATTGTATTTTATAAATAAATAAATAAAAAAGGGGCAAATTTCCCGGAACATTTATTTTCATTGTGTGCTCAACAAGGGGAAAAACTATACTTTTGCTTTTGGATTAAAAAAAAAAAAGAAGAAGAAAAAAAAGCTAGCTCTGGATTTATATTTTGAATCAACAGAGCTACAATATGCTGATATGGATGGGAGTGAACGTTTAAGGGCTAGGAAGCCAATCCCCAGGTATTAATAAGGGATTCAATATATCATACAGTCAAAGCTTGAGTGTGCTTTTATGAAGATTTGATCTTCAACATTAATACTACTATTACTGGTACAAAATATTGTCCCGAGTTGGGGAACTACTTGGCATGTTTGTCTTTCCTTGTTCCTCATCAGCTAATTCTACGTTTTGCTCATCATGAACGAAGCTTCTTATCTCCTTTCTTTGTCCCCACAAAAAGGAGTACAACCCAAGTATGATAAACACCATGCCAATCAAACTGCCCCCAAAAGAGAAAATTAAAGGAAAAAAAAAAAAAAAGGTTTCCGAATCAGAAATGTCAGGTTTTCATAGGGGATGCAATCAGTATATAAGTGACGGATTATTAAAACAATCATATAATATAGTGATAAGCTAGTTTATTAAGGAGATGTATCGTATTAGGACGGATGATGAATTGGAGTGATCGAAAATTATAAGAATACAAAAGGAAAGTAAAGAATCATACATTCCAACTCTGATGGCTTCACCAAGGATGAGAGCTTCTGATAATGCCACAAAGATCAAAGTGAGTGGGTTGAACATGGAAGGGAAAGTGGGGCCTCTCTTTGAGATTGCCCATAACAGTAGACAGAATGTTGCGGCCGTGGCAAGTGCCCCCTATAAAAGTAAAATTCCATATGTTATTTATCTATATGTTGTATGAACTTTTTTTTTCCCTCCGTTATACAGATATGACTCTCATTTATTGTAAATAAAAATATATAAATTTCGAACAAAAAAACATATGATAGTTGTTAGAATTGATCAAAGATTGCTTAAATAATTGAAATAGATTAATACTAAACGACTTCAGTACGTTGTAGTTTAATTACCAGTTAATACTGTAAGATGATAATTAATATAAATTTTGTAGCTAGTAAGCTCACCGAGTATATTATAGTAACTAGCTGAAGATTCCAGCCCAATTTCCAGGCAGCTTTCTGTCTATCCAAACATATTCCTATAATCAATGACTGTAGGGATGCTATAATGCATGTCAACATAGTAGCCCAATATTTGAATGGAAAAACTTTTTGAAGCTTAACCTGCAATAAAATTCAAAAAAAGAAGAGAGAGAGAGAGAGATCAAAACAAAAAATGAAAATTTTAATCTTTGCCATCATGGTCCAGTATGTTTTTACCTTTCATAAGTCACTATGGAAGATGAAAGGTTAAAAAAAAAAATAGTGGTAAAAAAGTGGGTGAATAATGCAGGTATATATGAAGTTACTTGCACTATGAACCATGATGAATAGGAGAGGCAGCTCCCGACCAACAAGAACGTGCCACGTGCCCAATGCGAGTCGGATGTCTCGACCTTGACAGCGACATGAGAGTTGACGTGGTGATGACCGATATGGAATTCCTTTCCCTTGTAAAGACTACTTGTTAAAGCTCCAGCGACACATAACAATGCCCCAAGAGTCTTCACTTTACCTGCCCTAGTTTTCAGTTTCAGCTTCTCTATTCTATAAAACACATTCGATGAAAAGAAAAAAATCAAAATCAAATTTGTTGTTACATTGGTATACAAAAACATGTTTTACAGTTTGGCCCACTGTAAAATACAAATTTGATGAAAATTTAATGGGACAGAATTAGGTAATAGTGGTAAAAGTACCCAATGATGATGGAAAAGACGAAAGTGACTATGGGTATTAAGTTGAGGAAGTTCGTGGCATATGTAGCTGTGCTGTCTCGGAGACCATAATAGAACATTCCCATGGCAAATGTTATCCTGTAAGATTTCAAAAACTTAAAAGAAGAATAAAAAAAATGACAAAATGGATAATTGAGTAGGTAAATTTTGTGTAGTAGTACAAAGAAAGGAAGCTGAAGCTGTAGACCCCAAGCTAGTGGACCATATAATAAGGAATATATTATTCTAACTGTGTCAGATATATAGCTTAAGTTTAAGATTTATATTTATTTTTTTATTTAATTTATTTGAAGTACTGGGAATCCTTAATATAATCTAGAAAGCACTTTTGGCCTAACAGGTTCAAAATGCCAAGTGTAAATTGGTGGCTCTCTGTAGTCACTATTGCTGGTAATAATAAGTTGATTCCCTGCCCTTTGATCATTTTTTTTTTTTTTGAAGATAATAAATTTTTGAGAAAGAAAAAGTAAATTAATGCAATGAGTTATATATAACCCTTTTGACAACCATACATGCAGGCCCTATATCTTTGTATACCATCAAAGAGAAAAACACTTCCAAAAGGAATAAAATCACAAAGCACTTTTCAGTATCATAAATTTGGTCACAATTCTGTATAACCTATTTATGTGGTTTGATCTCACATGCTATCTTTTCAGAATAAAGGCTAAGACAGAATCAGAGAGAGGAAAACAGTGCCAAAAAACTAAAAAACAAACAAAAAACAGCACATAGGATAGAAATTGAAAACACCCCCCCACCCCCATTTTGCTCTCTGCATAATCTGCTTTTATCGTCAGAATCCTTCCATCAATACATATACATACATATATATATATATATATATATGAAAACATTGGCTACCATCACTATTGGTTAAATGCAATCAATATATTTTCCCATCTTATCACAATAATTTAAGGCCTTTGGTATGATCGGTACTGCTTTCCTTTTTGTCTCAAATTTGTTATTATTGCTTTCTGATTTCCCTTCAAAAGAGCTTTAGCCATGTTTTTTTTTTTTTTACTTTTCCCACCCTAGCCAAGCAACAGGAGGTGGAATATGCTCTCTATTCATTTGTATTATCAGCTTTTACCCATTTACAGTTATGTGCCAACTAACATATATGGGAACAGTAACGTTTTTTCATATAGGATCCGAAACTTTTTTTAAAAAATAAAGAAGAGCAAGTAGAGAAGATTTTGCATTTTGGTAACTGCAAAATCATGTGGATAAGAGAAATGATATCAAACAGCACAAACAATGTAAAAGATTAAACCAAACACGTCTTACCCGGTTAAGGCATTGACGAAGAGCCAGAACCAAACCTGCCAACCAAACTTCTTTTCATGTCCTCTGCCAAAAAAAAAAAAAAAAAAAAAAAACGTATTCATCTTTGCCAACACAACATCTTAGAAAACATTACACGTGCATATTTACAAACAAGGTATAAGCATAAATGCATATATTATGTGTGTATAGAATCGTCACAATGTGTCGAAAACAGAAGACAGAAAAGGCGTAAAAAGAGATCACAAGAAAAGCAAGAAGAAGAAGAAGAAGACGAAGAAGAATCGGGACCTTTCGAAGTAAAAAGCAAGAGGAGCGACACAGAGGGAAGCGACGATATGCCGGTAAGCCATAAGAGAGAAAATGAAGGTCCCTTCCACCAGTATTACTCTCGTTAGAATTTGCATTCCTGTCGCGAACACTTGCACCGCCATCATCGCCATCACTAGTTGCGACCATTTGAACCATTTCTTCGCCAAATCCATATATTAAATTTATCAAACACAACTTTGTTCTGTTCTGTTCTGTTTTCTTATATTGTTTTTATCGATATATGCATATATATATATATATATAGAGAGAGAGAGAGAGACAGGGGGCGATTCAAAGAGAGAAAGTGTTTGTACGTAGAATGTAAAGAGAGAGAAGTGATCAAAGAAGAGAGAGAGAGAGAGAGAGAAAGGGAATTAAATGCAGGTTGGGCTTTGGAAAATCAAAGATGGTAACGGATGCTAATACATACATGGGATTGTTAGGAAAATCTCAGTATTAACTCACTCTTAAAAAAGGGGAAAAAAAAAATTCTAATGAGTATTTGTATTAATTCTTTCTATTAAACTCACTACCACTTTCTCTCTCTATTGAGTATTTCTTTTTTTCTTTTTGCTCTCTTCTTCTTCTCATGCATATACAAAATCTCTCTGATTCTGATCAGTTAACACAAACCAAGATCTTTATGTTTCTGTGGGCTTTTGAATTTGACCCTCTTTCTCTTCTGCTTTTTTTTTTTTTTTTTTTTGTTTTTTTTGAAAAGTACAATCCCGAGTTGTGAGCGATCGAGTGCTGACAGTACAGCTTTGTGTGTTGTTATACTTCGACGAATTTCTGAGAAGTGGGGGTTCCACAAGTCCCAAAAAAAAATAACAATAATATTTTAAAAAAAAGTTTTTATTTATTTATTTTTTCAAAATAATCAATCTGGACCGTTGGCCGTTGCGAGCTTTGGAATATTTTATTGGTGATTTGGTGCTGTTTTGAAGTTCTCTAATTTCTTGAATCAAGCGGAGAGGTCTTATTGGGCCACGTGTTGAGAAAAGAATGAGTATGATGACCATATATTATTCTTTGCCTATATAATTAGCCAACGACATACTCATGGAAGAGTTTTACATGCAACTTATTGCGTTAATTTTGCCCATGTTCCTCGTACGTGATCGATTTTTAGCATCTTCATTTTCTTTTATTCCCACTGTTTTCTTCTTTTTTTCGTATCCTTTTATCTGGTATTATTTCTAATTCTTTCTCTGAAAATTATATATTAATTTTGGGAGGTGTTTATCTGATTGTTAGATATCCACCCTCTAACAAGAATTTGAATTCACTTGAATTTGTTGTAAAATATAAGAACTTCAAAATAGAGAGAGAGAGAGAGAGGAAAAACCAATCCCAAGATTTTGTTTGGGAGTTAAATGTCAAGAATTTTGGAATGTGTTTATAGTGTATATTAGAGTGCTACTGTCATGCACAATATTTGTGAAGCTAATTTGTTAGAGAAAAACTCGCCTCATTATGAGTAGAACGCAATAATGCTTCATTAGCCAAAATAACAATAATAATAACAACAACAAACTTAAAAAAATAATTAAAAAAAAAAAGAAGATAAAATAATAACAACAATAACAATAAGAAGCAAATAATGTATGCTTTTCCAATTTCCAGTCATGCAAAATGACCGAATTTCTTGGCTTTGGAAAGATACGTAATTAGAACCTTAACAAGTAAAAAAAAAAAAAAAAAAAAAACCAAGAGTACTCAATACAGAAACCTACCAAGCTTGCGCCGTTCTTTTTTCATTTACTACATTGGTAGAGCGGCTCGTCGGAGTTCACTCTCCCACCGCCGTATAGACCTGCCGCTCGAACCTCTACCGGCGTGAATTCCTCTTCCCCCTTGGGCCTTCCCAACGAATTTGGAACGCTTTTTGATGTTTTGTTTTTGTTTTTGTTTTTTTTTTTTTTTTTTGTTTTTGTTTTTTTTTTTTTAATTTTTCCTGATAGAGTGAGTTTCAATTATACGTAGAAGGTTCTATTTTAACTAGGTAGTCTTTAGCTTTTTTCAACCCTTTGATTTAAATTCAAGGGTGTAAAATATTTTACTTCATCCCTGGGGTAAAGTAGGCTTACCCATGGTAGAAGTCCCCATTATAAATTTATAAATTTACCCATTCACTTTATTTTGTGGGAAATGATTGGTTTTTTTTTTTTTTTTTTTTTTAAATGAGTTTACGAGGATTAACAAAAAAACAACGTATGAAAAGAGTGTTTAAGATCTGATGAAAAAAAAAAATTTAAGGGATACTTTATTTCATAAGAAACAAAATACATAAGACATAAATAATCCTAAATACAAAGAATTCGATTCCGAATCAAATACTGGATCAACCAGTAAAGATCAAAATAGTATAGGAGTGAATATAAATACCAACACTCAAGCAGGGCAGACCCACTCAACACATAAACTTCGAGTTTGACCATTGCTCATTAAAAACAACAACAAAATAGTTAATGGACTAGTCTAGTTAATCGAGACCAATCCCCACATAACAGGGATACTCACACATCGACATCTAATAACAAACGAATGGGAGACATAAGCGTATGACATCACCTCCATTATTACCAAAGCAAAAATACCAGAGCAAATTAAAAAAAAAAACACCCAAAGGAGTGGAAATATCAACTCCTGTATTATAATAAAACAAAAGAAAGATCCACCGGTAGAAAGCCATTAGTCATCGAATGGAAATTAGATCTGAGCAGAGCTACTCCAAAAGGATAACCCACCTCTAAGCCAAGTTAGATTTATCCTAATAGATGTGCCGCTCCACACACAGTTACCATTATAAGAAAGTCAAAGTTGATACAAGTCTGAATATTGAACTTTAAGATTGGAAGCCCAACGGCATGCCCGGAGGCGGTGCTAAAACTCCAGCCAAACACTGTAATTTTTTTTTCCATATTCAGAGAGAGAGAAGGAGAGAGCCTCTAATTTTTATTATTTAGAGCTAATGAAATTTTCAGGAACATAAATGGCCAATTGAAGTTAAAAAAAATTGCATTACATTTTGCTTAATTACTTCCAATTAAAAGTTATCTAGGAGATCAAATCCTCTAAACTGCACTTTGAGTTCCTAAAAAAATTAAAATTAAAATTTAAAATGTTAAAACTACACTTTGAGAAATCCTTCATTATTCGGTTTCAAAAAATAAAACAAAATAAATAAATAAATAAATAAAATAAATCGTTCAATAAATATTGTCATGTAACACTTGTACACGATAAACATCGGATTTTGTTCCCCTCAAAAGAAGAAAAACTATGTAATGAGTTGTCAAAAGCTAGGTAGGCCATTCACTTTGTTTGGTTTTAACTTTTTTCCACTAATTTTCATCATAATTGGAATGTTTTTAATTAGTCAATCCGAAGTCAATAAAGATGCAACAGTTTCATTAGAAAAAAGGTGATAAAAAATAGAATGAGAAATCAGCGGCGATTTCATCATCAACAACACCACTGACATAATCTGTTATTATACATATATATACATATATATATACACACATATATATGTATATGTAACAATTCAAACGTGATGTGCAAGCCATGGGTTTTGGCTTTCATGGACGTGTGCTAATTTATCACCTCAAATTAAAAAGTCCGAACTTTTTTATGTCATCTAAGGCTGGTACAACAGCATAAAGCATTTTTGGGCATATTATATATATATATATATATATATATATATGTTTATATATGATCTGTTAGGACTTTTAGAAAAATTTTCATAAAATGAAGATGCAACGGGAAAAATGGAACAGCCCATTTACGTTGACACGCATGTTAGAAGCACGTTTTTAATTTGTTACCTTTTGTTTTTTCTTTTTAATTTCATTTTTAAACTTGTGTTTGATAAGGAAGTTTCTCAGTTCTCATAACCCACGTGAAAAATATTCACTCTTGAAATTTATATATAACGCTAGTGTTTGATAATGCTTCTTTATTGTTGAGGTTTAAATGTTTAATCCTTCTAATTCAAATTTGTATACAATTCACATATTCCCATTTTTGTCTTTATTAGATCTTTTTAATGACATAATAACATATCAATTAAGTATTTTATTAGACATAGTATTTTAAATTATCTGACATTGATATTTAAACTGATATAGTATTTTGATTGATCGAAAATACTTAAAAGAACATTAAAGTCGGATCTTACAAATTATAGGGGGAAAAAAAGGTGATGGTTTGAATTGAAGTTGAGCATACCAAGTAGAAAATATATATATTTGTAAGGGGGGAAATGTAGTGCATAATATTAAAAAGGCGATATCAATATTTATTTTCAATTATAGCCTCAGATTATAGGAGCCACAATACCAGCAAACACTTAGTTTTACTTGTAAACCCGTTTGAAAAGCTTAAAGAAAAATAATGCATACGAAAAAATACGCATTGTTTTTCAAAAGATTCTCAAAACAAAAATCCAACTTCCTAACTGTCCAATGAATGAAAATAGAATTGTATATAATTGCCAATTTGAGAATTGAGAGACATATAATATCTAATTTATGCTAAATTTAGCATACTGCTAAATGTTACAGGATAACATTTTGATCATTTGAATGTTTTATTGTTTATAGTGCTAAATATTTTCATTCAAATGACGGAACTTAGATTTTAATAACGGAGGATCTCATATGTAGGGGTGTCTGATTGAAATGATATCGAGGAGTTTGGTTTACAGTTACATAGTTCTTAACACATCATGATGTTCATAATAAGTGTCGTTGGGAAAAGCTTTTCTATTAACTTCGTTGACTTTGATCATGTCTTTTCTACTAGAACTAGAAAAAGGACACAGAATATGCGTTTTAATGAAGTTCTTTTGTAAGCTCATAAAGAGGGGAGAGAGTGAGAAAGAGAGCATCACCATTTGTTTGGATATTGGTGGTGGTATTGGCATATCGGATTTGATGGGCTCTATTTCGTGTAACCCAAACCAACCACCCAGTAAATGTACAATCAAAGCTTTACTGTGCTTTCTTTATGGACAGCTAGATCTTCACCATTACTGTTACTACTTCAACTCCCAATATTATTTTCTCGAGTAGGGAAGCCATTTGACACTACCAAGGCTCATTTGGATTACGAATTCAACTCTACGAGGGTGTTTGATGAATGAGCTGAGTTTGAGTTGAGTTGAAATTTTTAAATTTGAATAGTTATAAACTTTGTTGATTTTTTAGAAATAAATAAAAATTGAGATGAAAAAGTACAGTTTAGTTTGAGTGAAACTTGAATACCAAACAAATCCTATATTTCGAGCAATAAATTTAAATTTATGTAAAAGAAAATACTGTTAAAAAACATTTTGAAAGTGATTTTAGAACTAGTTATGAAAATATTTCCTTATTCCTCTTCTGCCATTACCTTTCGCTCATGAACCACAACCAAGCTTTTTATCTCCTTTGTTTTTTCCCCAAAAAAAGTACAGCCCAAGTGTGATAAACACCATGCCAAGCAAATTTCAAAAACATATCAATTTTCCATTTAGAAAAGGTCAATATTTTTAATAATTGTTAATGATGATGCAATCACGGTATATGTGGCAAAACATCAAATTAGTATGTAATAAAATAGGTCTCAATTTTATAATAGGTTAAAAAAGCTACATTACCAAATAGGTTTCAATTTTTGTCACAAGTGTGTGATTTATTAACTATGATGTTGAATAAGACTATAGGAGTGGCGGAGAAGCAGTATATATAGAAGAAAAATTAAAATCAATATTTTAACCAATATCAAAGTCAAATTCCGACATAAACAAATTGAAAATAGTGGGGAAAAACCAAGGTTCGAAACCAAAAAAAAAAAAAAAAAAGATTCGAAAAAACTCAACGAGTTTAAATCTTATTGTATATTAAACAATCTCATATTTGAATATCCATTTAAAATTCCCATAAAATAATATATATTTTTTATTATTTCTTCTTTTTTTCCCCATAAACCTTTTTTTTTAATAATATTTCAACATCACTATAATAAATTTATTTTTGCTATATTTCAAAATTCCATTAGCAAAAAAAAAAAAAATATATATATATATATATATACATAAATAGCAAAAATGAGTATAATTGTATTTTAATTTCACTTATGCAAACACATTTTCTAAAAAAAAAAAAAAAAAAAAATCCTTCGTGGACTCTGATCTACGAATCAAGACACATGGGCTCCGATGAGGAGCTCAAAGAGAAGTAAGAAAAGGCCCATTCTTTTACTAACTTTGGGCCGTAATAGATCAGCAAAGTCCAGAGTCTGAGACGCGAATTAGGGTTCCTTAACTTGATATAAAAGGCGGAGGCTGGGGTTTTAGAGCGTCTCCAATTTCACAGCCGGGAGAGTTGCAGAGCAGCAAAGGAGAGAGAGAGAGCAGAGCAGAGCAGAGATGAAGACCATTCTGTCGTCGGAGACCATGGACATCCCTGACGGGGTTAAGATCAAGGTGAACGCCAAGATCATCGAAGTTGAAGGCCCCAGAGGCAAGCTCACCCGGGACTTCAAGCATCTGAACCTCGACTTCGATCTCATCACCGACAACGAGACCGGAAAGCGCAAGCTGAAGATCGACGCCTGGTTTGGCTCTCGCAAGACCAGCGCCGCCATCCGAACCGCCCTCAGCCACGTCGAGAATCTCATCACCGGCGTCACCAAGGGCTACCGCTACAAGATGCGCTTCGTCTACGCCCACTTTCCCATCAACGCCTCTATCACCAGTGGAAGCAAGGCCATTGAGATCCGCAACTTTTTGGGCGAAAAAAAGGTATCTTTTTTTTTTTTTTTTTGGTTTATCGTTTGATCTCTTGAATCGAATATTTTGCATTTCGATTGGATTGTTTCGGCTTTTACAATTAGCAATGAGTCGTCTGAAAGGAGACTATTTTGTAGGTTGTTAATGGTTTGCATTTTTCTAGTCGTTTTTTGATAAGTAGAATTTTGAGCCAACAAATTCCTGAATCTCAGACTAAGGCAAGACTGATTAGATTATCTAAGTTTGTTTGGATTTTGTTTTTGTTTTTGTTTTTTGTTTTTTTGTTTCCTGATTGGATTGTTTCGGTTTATTTTTCCGAGGCCTTCTTTGACAAGAAGCTACTTGGCGAATTTAGTGTTTGAGCAAACAAATTCGTTCTATTCTCAGACTAAGGCAAGACTGATTAGATCATATAAGTTTGTTGGATTTTGTATGACTTTGTGATTGGTGATCATTGTATAACAGTTAGTAATTAAGTGAAGCAGAAATTCTCTATTTAGGGTAGTTCATCGACTGTATAATGTTTCAAATTTCAACTTGTTTACTGTTGATTCTTATGTAAAAGGCTCTGTTTCTGTAAATGGTGTTCTATAAGTATCTGCTTTTTTTGCTGCATCAGGTTAGGAAGGTGGATATGCTTGATGGGGTCACCATTACCCGGTCCGAAAAGGTTAAGGATGAGCTCGTCTTGGATGGTAACGACATCGAGCTTGTGTCTCGGTCTGCTGCCCTGATCAATCAGGTCTCTTTCTCTTTTTCTGGATATATACTTGCGCACTTATCCATGTATGTGTGTGTGTACGTCTTCCATCTACGAACTAGATGTAGAAATACATATTCAGAGCAAAAAAAATGTGGATTGTCATCTTTTTGTTTATTATAATATTGGAAGACTCATGGTCCTTGAATCAAATTGTTTCCATATCTGAGATTTTGTCTGGTTTTTGTTTTGGACAGAAATGCCATGTCAAGAAGAAGGATATCAGGAAGTTCCTTGATGGCATCTACGTCAGCGAGAAGGGAACTATCCTTGGGGAGGAATAGGAAATACATTTTGTAGTTTTTTTTGGAAAAAGTTGCTTTTGATGCGATTGGTTGAGTTTTGTTTAATTTGCGAATTAATTTGGACTTGCTTCTTTTGCTTGTTTGAGACTAAGTGGAGAATTTTATGTTACTATAGTTGCCATAATTTCCTGTTGGTTACATTTCTTCCTTCCCATCTTCGCATATATCAGTGTTTCTAGTTGCTTGTCTCAATTCCCGACTGTTGAACTCTTGCTGAACGTTGTGAACTTTAAGCCGTGGGATTTCACATTTTAGCATCATCTTAACCCAACTTTTGCTTAATATTTGAAAAAATTTTAGTAGTAACTTTAACATACGTATGTTTTACATTTTCTTTCTTTTTTTCTGTAATTTGTATAATACACCTGAACATAGTATTTTGAGTAAATTATTGTCCAACCCCCCTAGTCAGCAAAAAATTATTGTCCTCTAATAATTCATGAGGGGGTGAATGAGACACCACAATGACAAGAAGGGGCCTATCGTTTTCATTTTCTGGTGGTCCAAACCAAAATCGACTCGTTGCTTTTTCACGTTGTAGCCATTCAACACGAAACAAATGATATACGCAAAGGACCCATTTCCACCGTTTTGTCCATTCTTGAAAAGCTTTAGTGTCAAGCTTGTTGGGTTTGCATGCGTTCAATATCTTACCCAATTTTGTCCCCTTTGTATGTCTCATGTAGAGACAAAATCACTGGCAATTTATCATATAATCATCATTTAAACGAAGTGGTTTTATTTTGTTTATTGTCCACAGAATTACAAAAAGATTCCTTCTTACCTTCTCCTCATCTGCTCCCTCTCACCAGCCATTAATAATCAGCTCAAGAAGTTCTCTCCTCTCTCAAATTCTAGAAATGAATCTCTTTTCCTCTCATTCCCTGTTATTCCTAACACATCTATTGATCTTATTACAACACTTCTCTGCGGTACATTCTTCTAAACCGAAAACTGGACCTGCAATCAACGTGACCAAACACCTCTCTTTCCCCAACTTCAGCTCCGCCAACAACTCTAGAATTGTTCAAGACATCAAACTCTTGGGCAGTGCAAAGCTCTCAAACACGAAGCCTTTTCCCCTCCAAATTCCGGACGAATCTCAAGCCTCAGACCTCAAACACCAAGCCGGCAGAGCCCTCTACTCCTCTCCCATCAGACTCTTCGACCCACCAACCCGAACCCCTGCCTCGTTCCAAACCACCTTTTCTTTCCAATTACACAACTCCTCAACAACCTCGAATCCCAACAACAATACCACTGCTTCTACTCATGGCGGCAGTGGCTTCACCTTCATAATCGTCCCCGACGAGTTCACCATCGGAAGACCAGGCCCGTGGCTGGCGATGATCAATGACGCCTGCGCTGAAGACTATGAGGCCGTCGCTGTTGAATTCGACACGCGGTGGAACCCCGAGTTTGGAGACCCAAGTGACAATCATGTGGGGATCAATTTAGGCACAATGGTCTCCACCAAAGCAATCAACGCTTCTGATGTGGGAGTATTCCTCAACGACGGTTCTGTCCACCGAGCTTGGATCACCTACGACGGTCCACGCCGTTGGATCGACATTCGTCTAGGATCCGACGCTCATGATTCTTACCCGCCAAAACCGGTTTTCTCCGGTCCTCTTGACATCTCACCATTCTTGAAGGAATACATGTTTGTAGGCTTCTCAGCTTCGACGGGAAACCATACGCAAATCCACAGCGTTCTCTCTTGGAACTTCTCCTCAACGAGCCAAGCTTTCCTACGAGTTCCTACTTCGGAAACATGCGAGAGCAAGATCGTTGTTGGCCACGCCGGAAGGATGACTCACACCGAGCTTCCGACCAGCTTCTTGATCTTCATAGCCGCGGTGGTTTTAGCCTTAGCCGTTCTGCTCAGCTTGTACTACAGCAGACGGCGCAAGAGCGACAGAAACTCGTCATCTAACGACGTCGTTTTGCCGGAGAAGAAGCAGAGGCCGACACCGCCGAATAAGCCGCGGAAGTTCACAACCGCCGAGCTCTCCGTCGCCACGGCGAGCTTCAACGAGATTGAGATTCTGGGCAGTGACTCAAAAGGGGTTTACTACAGAGGAAAGTTGTCATCAAATGGCTGCCACTTTCAAGTCGCCATAAAGAGGTTTTCATCTCAGTTTTTGAGCTCTATGGGGCTGGAATACAAGAAAAGACTGATGAAGGAGATAATCGCGATTTCGAAAATTCGACATCCGAATTTAGTCCCCGTAAGAGGATGGTGTCAAGACAACAGAGAGACCATGGTTGTGTACGAGTTTATCCCCAATGGAAGCGTGGACAAATGGCTATTCGGGGTCGGTGTTCTTCCATGGACAAGGCGGTTCAAGGTGGTCAAAGACGCAGCCGAAGGGCTCAATTTCTTGCACTCAAAGCAACTGGCGCACAAGAACTTGAAGCCCAGCAGTGTGTTCCTTGACGTGAGCTTCAGGGCTGTGCTTGGTGATTTTGGATTTGTGTTATGCGGCGCCGAGTCAAGGCGGTTTGAGTCGGCCGTGAGCCAAAGCGCGGACGTGTTCGAGTTCGGGCTCCTTGTGTTGGAAGTGGTGGCGGGGAAAAGGCGGTCGGAGAGATTCTCCGAGGAGTTTGGGGAGATGGGGTTGTTGGAATGGGCATGGAGATTGCATGAGAGTGATGAGAAGGTGAAGTTGGTGGACAAGAGAATGGGGAGTGTGATGAGTTTGGAGCAAGCGGTGAGAGTTATGGAAATTGGGTTACTTTGCACGCTTAATGAGAACAAAGGGAGGCCAAGTATGGACCAGGTTGTCGAGTTTTTGTGCATGGAAAGACCTCTTCCCGAGTTGCCACTGAGTCGACCCGTTTCTTTGTTTCCGTATAGCAGCATGAATGCTGGTCTCTGCACTGGCTACTCTTGTGGCTCTTTTAAGTGAAGTTCTACTTGGTAAGATCAAATGACGTAAATTGTTGTTTGTTGTTGTGTTGGTGTAGAAAAGTGACCTTTTTTATCCAGATGGTTTTTTCTTTTAGATATTGGTTTGAGTAAAGAAAGTCGGCTTGAAGAATGAGCTCAGCAGCGGTCCATTGAAGAGTTCAGATCTACTGTTTTATATTTTGTCCACCTAGTCATTTGGGATAGGAAAATGGAACAGTCTGTCTAAATTCATAGAAGGTGAGTGCGTAGAAGATGTATGTTGCTTGGATTATTTATGGGCAGCGGTTCTACAATTACATCAAGTTGTGGAAAAAGAGAAGAAAAAGAGAAAAGGAACAAAAATCAATTGTGTAGAAATATTTTGGTGAACACTCTATGTAGAAAACAGGGAGGGGGGACCTATATGGTCGGAGGAGGAAGAAAAATAAAGAAGAAAGAAATCGGAGTGAGTGACTAATATGGCCACCCACTTTAATAAAGATCAATAAATATAGATTCAGACCAAAAAAATAAAACAAAATACTAATTAATAATAATTATTTTTTATTCAGCTTTTTGGAGATAACTAAAAAATTTCATTCATTTCCCCTTTCCAGAAGGGTTCTATGTTGAGGGGTGGGGCCGGGGGGATTAAAAGGGAAAACGACATTTAAACACAATTCAACAAAAGCGACGTCAACTCTAAACCACAGACATAGAAAAAACAACAAAATAGGAAAGACAGCCAGGGAAAAAGAAAATAAAGTGAAGAAACGACATGAAAACAGAAAACGACATTCAAAAAAAGACATTGGCAGACAAACACAGCCAAGAAATGTGACAACATGATAAAAACAACAACAAAAAGGGAAAAAACGAATTTAAAACAAAAAAAAAACGACATCTAAGAAACCACGATATCAATGAAAAAGGTAACAATCTTAAAAAAAAAAAAAAAAGATAAATAAATACCCAAAAAAATGACTTAAAACGAGAAAGAACAATAAATGCAAAACGGTAACAACTGGAAAATCGATAACCATCTAGAAGCAAAGGTAAAAATTGAAAAACAACAACAAAATAATAAATGAAAAAAACGACAATTAAAAAAAAAAAAAAACACAAAACGGACATCAACCGAAAAACGACAATTACGTGACATATACTATGGTGCTTACTTTGTTTTATTAGTAGAGCTATATTTGTTGCCCATCGTGGGCAAGCGAGGAATTTGGATGTTTATAAGCTTTACAATTTTCAGTAATAATTATTTAAAATTATAATTAATTAAGTTTATATTTGTTTCTTTTTCTAAAAGTTTTGTGATCGATTTATCTCATTATCAGTGTATTTACAAAAAAAAAAAAAAAAACTTTTGAATATTTAATTTCTAGCAAAAAAGCTTTTAAATACTTACATAATTTAAAAAAAAAAAAGGTAAAACTGAATTATATAGATGGTCATAATTATTTAAAGAATTGGGAGATGCAGTGTTCTTTAGGTAAATTGGTATGACGTTGGTCTGCTCGTTAAATATTTGATTTAAATTATCCTCATCATCATCATGTTGTGCATTGATTAAGGTATATGGACATCCACTTCATGAAGGATATTCATCGTGGGTTTATCTAAGTTTGTCAACCTCCACCCATATAGTCCTCTTATTATAAAATTTTCTTTTATTTTCTTTCGCTTTCCTCAACACCAAACAAACAGCATTAGACAATCATCATGTTTTCCATGACAAGAATGCCATCAGCAGGATCAGTTTTCTCATCCTACACCACTGTCGCGGCGGCGGCGGCGATGGTGGGCCGGACGGTTGTACAAGAGCTCCAGAACTTAACCCGCCAGATAATCCCCTCCCAAATCCGACAACAAATCATCAACTTCATAAGCCAGTACCTCATTGATTTCTCTGCACACAGCAAGATCCGAATCATCCTCACCATCGAAAAGTTCGCCGCGTCTCCCTCAACGAGGATTTCGCCGCCTCGGAAACCTACCTGGAGACCATAATCTCACCCACAACGCCCTCCTCAAGGCCTCCTAGACCCCCCGGGAGGCTCAAATCTCTCTTTCCCTAAACCGCTGCGCCAAGACTATCATCGATCACTTCAACGGAATCACGGTAACCTGGTGGTTACCATCAATACCGCAGCCTCCGGGACCGGAAGACCCTCGTTGCCGTGCTACTTCTCAGATGAAGACAAGGACGACGGAGCCCCACGGGCAAGGAGAAGCCTCCGCCGGAGAAGAAGAGGACGCTTCACCTCAGCTTCGAGAAGAGGTTTAAGGAAAAGGTGGTACGGTTTTCCTGCCGCACTGTTATGGAGCGCGCCAAGGCGATAAAAGCGGACAAAAAGAAGGTAAGGCTGTTCTCTCTTGGCTCGTTTGGGACAGGGATGGGGCGGTGCGGGCGTGGAGCTCAGTCGATTTCGACCATCCATCGACGTTCGACACGATGGCGATGGACGAGGCGGTGAAGAAGATGGTGGTGGAGGATCTTGATAAGTTTGTGGAGAGGAAGGATTTTTACCGGAGGGTTGGGAAGGCGTGGGCTACTTGCTTTACGGGCCACCCGGACGGGGAAATCGAGCCTTATTGCAGCCATGGCCAACCACCTCCGGTTCGACGTCTACGACTTGCAGCTTTCGTCCCTGCAATCCGTCGTCTGGGACCTCCGGCGGGTGCTGGTTTCCGTCGAAAACAAATCGATAATCGTCATTGAGGACATTGATTGCACCATTGATCCGGAAAACCGAACAGCAAATGTTGTTGGTACAAAGCCGTTGATAAAAAAAAAGTAACCAGGTGAATTTTGCTCCGGCATATATTTGCCTTTTTGAGATAGAAATTTAACAACTTGAATTTTTGAGAGAGGAAAAAAATCTTGATCGCATAAATAAAAAGAAAACACTAAAAATGCTTAAACAAGTTGTCAAGATTTAATTAAAGGAACAAACAATGAGAGGATAATAAATTTGAACTCATATACATAAAAAAAGAGTAATTAAGGAAATATCTCCATAGCTTAAAAGTTTAATTACCATAATAGGATCACTTCGGCACGCCTACATCTGTTTTATAATCAGTATTTTTTTTTTCCTTAAACTTTTAGGTGAGAAGATTTGAATTCTGATTTAAATTATACCGATAAACAATACATACAACTAAATGTTTTATAATTAATTTGTTGTGGTGATCATCATTAATTGTTAGTGTGATCTTCACGTCAAGCTAATCAAGAGAAATATATATATTTACATATATGGGTACTAATGCAAGGATAGAAATATTTTGCCTCCTTTGTTTCAACCATTAATTTAAGAACTTTTTATGCCATTTCATCTGACTTGGCAATTCAAATATGTGTTAACATTTAAGAAAAAAGAAATTGAGCTCTTCTCCAAAATTTGACTCCACTTGGGTGTATGTGCAACTGTAACATTTTGATTTTCTTTAATCGAAAACTCTCTCTTCTATCTAATTTTCAAATACCATAATGTTTTATTTTCAAATTTGTTTGAAACGATTCTTTTTCTATGCGTTTAGAGCGAAAAGATGACATAACTCTTTTCATATACTATATTCAAAATTTTCATGCACATTAAGATTTTCTAAGATTTATTAGAGTTACGTTAAATATCTACTCAAATATATTCAAATACTCTGGTTAAATGTTCTTATTTAGGTTGTGAATACCTAAACACCATTTAAAATGACAATTCAATTATTATAGATCAATTTGTCTTTTTGTTGGGACTAACTGAGCGGGTAGTCTCAAATTCAAATCCTGAATTTCTCTTAAAAATTTAATAAATGGGTGTTTATAGTCCCATACCACTGAAAGAGAGAGAGAGAAACTTTTCATGATGTCTGAATTTAAAAAGATTAATGACCTAGCTATATTTGTACATATATAAATGAGTAAATAATCATCTTTCCTATTATTTTACTTCATTTTTCAATCTCGTTGAATTCTTTTATAGTTTAATAAACGCGCTGTTAATATATTCAACTTCTTTTGGCAGCTGACACTATCATCATTGCTCAACTTTGCGGACGGGTTATGGTCGAGTTGTGGAGACGAGAGGATAATAGTGTTCACGACCAACTAGAAGAACAAGCTTGACCCCGCATTATTGAGGCCCGGCCGAATGGACGGACATGCACATTCACATCTCCTACCTCACGCCCTGCGGCTTCAAGACCCTTGTTTTCAACTATCATAGGATCGAGGATCATCGTCTATTCCGGGAAATCAAGGAGACGTTTAGCGGAGGTGGAGGTGACTCGCGCCGAGGTGGCAGAGACACTCTTGAGGAGCGATAATGCCGCCGTAGCCCTCAAAGGGCTTGTTGAGTTCCTAAAAAAACTCAACCAAAAAGAAAAAGAAAAGAAAGAATTGACATGATCAAGACGGAAAGTGCCGACAGCTCAACCAAAAAGAGACGCAAAAGGAAGCAATTACCAACCATCTTGCATGATATATATATATATATATATATAGAATTATACATATACATATATATGCAATCGCTGGGTCTATATTACTGAGGACTAGTCAAGTTTTTATTAGTTGATTATTTTAGAGTTGATTATATCGTGATAGTCTGCTTAGTACTTGATTATTGGATCATGTATATACCATTATTTTAGTGTGATTTATTTCGTTTTAAAGGAATTAAACCTAAGTTTTAGATCCTTATTCCAATACGAAAGCTACAACAATACAACATTCTGTGACAGCAAATATACGAAAGCTATATCAATATATAATTTTAGTTTCATGCACAATTCATAGAATTGATTAACAACTGTCTAAGTTTATATTGTGGATTACTAGGTAATAGATTACATATTTATCTACTAAGACGTGAATATCAAGATCATTAATTAAGTGATTAGAGTATAATTTAACAGTAATTTTATACATAAATTTATAATGAAATATAGGGTCTACATCCTAAATTTAAGTTCAAAGAAAAAAATAAGAACCTGTAAATGATTTATTTACCTGATGAATATTAATAATCCTCTTCAGTTCCTTGCACGTATTACCTTCCAGCATTTTGTAGCCGTACGTAGTTAATAAATAGAGCAATAAGTTATTTTGGGAAAACATCCTAATGATAGAAAATGAGACTAAAACAAGATTATAAAAATAATTAATTTGAAAATTTTGGATTAATGTAATATTTTTCATGAACAGAAATTACTATAATTGTGTTGATGTAGCTATTTTTAAGTACCTTTTTTTGTTAAAATAGAAGCTTCTGTAAAAGTTTCCTCAAAAAGAAGGAAAAAAGAAAAAGAAAAGCTTCAATAAAATATTTCTGTAATGGGCAATGGCCGTTGGCATTTGTTATAGTAACAAATATTGGATTATAATTACAAACATAGTGTACGGATAATTTTTATTTGACCATCTTAAATTAAAAAATAATAGACAGAAATGTAGAGGTATGTCCGCTCATAGAGGATCAATATTTTTTTTGTCCATATTTTCTTACATTATACATAAGGAGAAATACCATGTACATCAAATTCTATCGTTTTAATTTGATGTAAATTAATCAATTAAATATCAAAACAGACATTATTAGTAAGATATTCTTATTATAGAAAACTCGTTCTAAAAAAAACATAAGAACATACTAAGAGGGCGTTTGGAACATACACTCCAGTTGAAGTTTTGGAAATTATTTGATCGGAAATAAGTGAGGTTTGGAATTGTATGTTTAGTTAGAAAATGAAATGTGACAGTTAAGAATATTAAAACTTAAAACATTAAAAAAAAAATAAATGAATCGTGTTTTGTTTCTCTTGTCATTTTATGTAATTTTTTTAAAAAAATATATCTTATTCTAATTTAAAATAAAAAAATTATAAACTTTTAAATTTGAGTTCTTTCAAAAATGAAAAAGAGATATTTGAATGTGTAATAGTAAAATTGATTTATTTAGAGAAAAAGATTAAAAAAAAACAACTTGAAAATTCTAATTGGGTATTTCAATATTCCAAAAAGAAATGAAAGAAAGTTTTTAAAAAAATGTATGTTAAGTGGCTAGTAGAATTGAAAAAAAAAAAAAAAAAAAAGAAAAAGAAAAGGTGATGAAAATACAAAAAGCCCAGGCCCATAAACTGTCCGACTCTCGGACAGCACAACGGGGTTCTCAACAACCGCCTTGTACACAACGCAGAAAGTGGGGAGAGATGAAAAGAAACGAAAAAGAGAAAAGATATTGTAAAACCCAAAACCCCCCATACACAAATACAAGAAAGAAGAAACCCAGAAGACGAAAAGAAATAAGAAAGAGAAACAGACCAAAACCTCTCCACTAAAACCTCCCCCTCAAAAGATGAGTAAATTGTGGAAGACGAATTCTCTCAAAACCCTCAGATCTCTCACTTTCACTCTCAGACAATCCGCCGATCTCTCTACTTCTTCTTCTTCTTCTTCTTCTCCGATTCTCTTCAACCGATCTTCCCCGCCGCCGTCCTCCCAATTCTCTCTCACCGCCGTCCGCTACCTCCGCACCGCCCGCGACTCCGGCTCCAGGTGATTCTTCTTCTTCCTCCCTTTTCCATTTTGACTTCTTTTTCTTTTTTTCAAAATGGGTTTTTGATTTTGGGGAGCAATTTTCATTTGCAGAGCGTATGAGATTACGCCGCCGGTGAACTGGGGAATCCGGATTGTTCCCGAGAAGA
The DNA here is from genome assembly GCA_025413025.1 of Ficus hispida. Taxonomy (NCBI): domain Eukaryota; kingdom Viridiplantae; phylum Streptophyta; class Magnoliopsida; order Rosales; family Moraceae; genus Ficus; species Ficus hispida. The sequence continues at coordinate 19,212,021 of CM046364.1, forward strand.
AGGCTTTCGTGGTTGAGCGATTCGGCAAGTATGTCAAGACTCTCCCCTCCGGAATCCATTTCTTGATTCCCTTCGTCGACCGCATTGCCTATGTTCATTCCCTGAAAGAGGAGGCCATTCCGATTCCTGACCAGTCCGCCATTACCAAGGACAACGTCAGCATTCTCATTGATGGAGTTCTTTACGTTAAGGTAGTGATAAATTAATTAAAGATTTGGGTTCTATCAATTCTGAAAATAAACATCTGAAAATAGCGAATTTTACCAACATTTTTGTTTGATATTCGCATTACTTAGAAGAAGAAGAAGAAGAAAGGGGATAGGAATCAAATCAGAAATGATTGAGTTTTAGTAAAGATATAATTTAAAATGAATTATGACAATCGGATAATTTTCTTCTTTCTTGGGTGTATTTGGTTTGCAGATTGTGGATCCTAAGCTGGCCTCTTATGGGGTTGAGAATCCTATATATGCGGTTATTCAGCTTGCGCAGACCACGATGCGTAGTGAGCTTGGGAAAATCACTCTCGACAAGACATTCGAGGAAAGGGATACCCTTAATGAAAAGATAGTTGTGAGTTTTGTTTTGTGTCCCTCTTTTCTTCAACTGAGCTTGCATCTTGATCTTTTAAGTTAGAACCACTTTTCTTGGAGGGGAAAATGTGAACGAAAAATACTGGTTGGTTGTGAAGATTGATACTTTGGCACACTTGGATGATCTCTTCTCGTTGGGGGGCATAATTCTCACTTTGTTTTTGTGTAATAATGGTTGACACGTTGTGTTGACAAATTGGTAAAGGCAGTGAGAGAATGCAATTTGAGTGTTTTGTTGTGACCATTGCAGGATTTTGACCCGTCATTGACAGTTTATTTGCAGCTACTATAAAGTAAGAGAGAGAATAAAAAACAAAAGGTTGGGTTGTTTCGTGTGCCTATGTTTCACCACTTAGGCGACAAACTATATGAATGTTAATGAGAAGTGTAGGCTGTTTAGCATAACTTGGATGAGAAAGTCATTTTCCCTTAAGTTCAATTTTTGTGCACCTTATTATGCTTTCCATTTTCTCAATTGTATGATTGATTGTAAAATAGATGAAACTAAATTTCTACTTTTTGGAATCTCTATAGCCTTGATAAAACAAGGACCAATAAAAGAATGTTGCAATGGCATCATGTTGCAGGAGGCCATCAACAAGGCTGCAAAAGAGTGGGGCCTGGAGTGCCTTCGCTATGAGATAAGTATGTGGCTTTTGGCCAATGTTCAATGGTATGTTATCTTGTTTATGTATGCTGATTTATTGAAATTTCTTCTCTTTATCCTTCTTCAGGGGATATATCGCCTCCTCGGGGGGTGAGGGCAGCTATGGAGATGCAAGCAGAAGCGGAACGCAAGAAGAGAGCTCAAGTTCTTGAGTCAGAAGGTATTGAAGTTAGTTTTTACATTTCAAATTTTATTTCTATGTGCTGATCTTTAGAGGTAGCAATGGAAGATTGCTGTGATTCTTCATCTGCATTTTTCTAAAGTGGCATTACATTGTCCTTTTTGGATTCCAGAGCCATATCCATTTTTGTGAAATTGTTATATTTAATCTTTCACAGGAGAAAGGCAGTCGAATATCAATATTGCAGACGGGAGAAAAAGTTCTGTGATCTTAGCTTCAGAAGCTGCAAGGATGGATCAGGTCAACAGAGCCCACGGCAAGTTATCACCTATATCTAGGATCTTATCCTTGATATGAAAGTAATATGAATACATAACTTCTTTGGGTGCTGAGGGCAATGCTTAGAATTTACCTCTCTTGGAGCAGTTATACTAGTCTGTTGTGTATAAATCAAATGCTGTCCTTTGCTTTACTGTGTCAAAAGATAAATTACAAATAAAATAATGGTTGAAATAGACAATCTGTATGATGCTGTGTTGAAACGGTATCGCACATTGCTCCTGGAAAAATTGCTTTAAATTGCCAAATTCTTAGTGGAGGGGTTGGGCTCTTCTATTCTCATTTTTATTATTTTTAAACCTGTTATAATCAATGGTTACTAATGTGGGTTATGTTGATGTTGATTCTCCTATTCTGTGTTCTCTTCTCCTATTCAACTTTGGTTTCTTATTTCTTCCTCAGGAGAAGCGGAAGCCATCCTCGCCAGAGCAAAAGCAACTGCTGAAGGTCTTGCTCTTGTTTCAAAGGCCCTTAAGGACAGTGGAGGAGTAGAGGTAGGTTCTTCAATCCCTTCTATTCAAAGTAGGAAGTTTCTAAACTTTTGTTTATATTCAAATCTCTGCAAGCTGCCCATACTAACGCATGGGGTTGGTCTTTCTTGGCTCAAAACCAATTTCGATACTCTAGAATAGATGATGACTCTATAGACATTCCTCTAATTCTGATTCTTTCTCCATGATGGATATGATTTGTATTGTACCTTTACTTTCGATTATGAAAGCCATGCCCGTAGGTTCTGTTAGTTCTCTCATTGCAAGCTGCAATTTTTCTCCTTCCGATCATATGTGCATACATTTTTATGCTTGTTCTTGGTTGCATGCTTTGGGCTCACAAGTTTTTTAGTTTTGCTTTTTTGCACCATCTATCGATCAAGTTTCCATTGAGTTTAGCAGCTTTTCCCCAAACACCTCCCCCCGCCCCACCACACACCACCCCCCCAAAAGAAAAAAAATAAAAAATAAAAATAAAATCAAATATAGCAGATAGTAGTTTATTATCGGAATTGATTACCTTGTATCGAGGAGCTAATCATTGTGGTTTCATTTGCAGGCGGCAAGTTTGAGAATTGCTGAACAATACATTCAAGCCTTTAGTAATATTGCCAAGGAGGTGAAAATTGTTCAATTGAATGCGTTTGGTGATTATTCGTCTGCTTAATTCATTTATTTGCGTATTTCTCTCGTTTTGATCCAATATGATATTGCTACAATAGAGCACAACAATGTTGCTGCCAAGCTCAGCTTCCAATCCTGCCAACATGATGGCTCAAGCTCTCACCATGTACAAAAGCCTAATCGGAAATGTTCCCAAGAATGTACTCCATGAAACACCTGCTGGGATAGTGGGAGACGTAAAGGGTGATGATCACTCTGAGGAAATTGGAGATGAGAGCACCAGAAGTACTGCTAGAACAGCGAAAACAGTTCACCGTGAAGAAGGACCGACCTTTTCGCTTCAGAGTCCCAAGAACTTTGAATAGATCTTCCGATTTCTTTGAAGGAAAAGCTGAAGATGTTAGTAGTGACTTTTAGAATGCATATTTTACTTATTTGATTTTTTGGCAAAAGGCAAAGTGTAGAACTTGTCCATGTTTTTCGAGCAATAGTGTTCTTTTTCATTTTTCAATAACAGATGAACAGAAACGGATGAAGAAACCGAGAAAATTTTCAGAAAAACCTTTCACGTTTAGATCCGTCATATCCTTGTTCTCGTAATTTTTTTATTAAAAAAAATCTATGTATGATTGGAACCGTTGTCATATATCCTTTAGAAAACATGATTTTTAACTACTACTGTATGAATTGGAAGTTGGAACAATCACCTTTCACAAGTCGGGAAAATCATTTTTTTTGCTAAGGTCCGAACTCGATCTCTTATGACCCCCAAACCAAAATTTAATTAAAGAAAAACCAGTGGTCTAAAACCGGAATAAGGGAAAACTGAACGACATCAAAGCTCAAAAGTTTGTCATCATGATGTTCAACAAAAAAAAAAAAAAACCCTATTTTTCATCAACAAAGTAATAAGCTTTATCTTTATCCTGCAAAAATGACAAGACCCAATATTTTATTTATTTATTGACATCGTCACACGGGAGGGACATGAGGGCGGAAAAAAGGAAGTCTAAGGGTTTCTTTATATTTTTAGTTATTATGTCTATTCATTGAATAAGTGATGAGCCAACGGTTCTTACTCAAGGAATTTTTTCCACAAAACGGTGACGAAAGGTATAACTTTTAATTGATTCTGAGTAGCTTTATCGAGATCAGAGACAAATTGTGCAAAGGCTTCTAATTCTGCGAATTGTGCCAATTCCAATTTTAATTTGCCGGCTCGACTGAGCAGTTTTTGGGTATCAAACGGACCCGGTTATTATATTCCACCTCTTATAAAGAAAAGAACTTAAATCAATTTTTTCAATTTGGCTATAGAAATTCTGGAAAACCCAATTCAGTGCAGCACTGAAAAAGTTATAGCTTGATCGCAATTCGACAAATAAAATACTTGTTATTTGGTTCATTTTTCTGGGTACTTGAGCATTGAATATAAAACCAAAAAGAATTGAACTTTCATATATAAACCGGTAATGATCTGAATCAATCTCAATATTCATTAGAATGTTTACATCAAAAGAATTTGGAATCTACAAAAGACTACATATACGGCCGTGAAAACTCGGTAAATACACACAGCGATACACGAATCTCAGGTCCTCTCGTTACAATGATCCAACGACAAACGATTTCAAAAAAAAAAAAAAAAAGGCATGGCTGACCTCATGATGAATGTATTTCCAAGAAACAAAGAGATGAGGCCGAGAAAAAAATTCAATCAGAAAAGTCCGAACAAGACGGAGAATCCGAGGACGATGAGCCAGACAATGTGCACCAGAAGCAGAGCCTGAGCGGAGAGAGGCGCAGAACCGCCATTTCCGACCTCACAAAACCCTAACTTGGCGACCTTGGTGCCGGCACAGCGAGCGTCGGCGCAGCCGCACCAATAGGTGACGCCGTCGACGCCGCAGACCGGGTCGGGGCGGAAGCAATTCACGGGGCAAGAGGGCGGGCGCTCCAACGACTCGCCGCAGGGATCATCGGTGGAGGAGGCGGCGGCATCGGACGGCAATCGGATGGCGGAGAATTGATCGTCGCATCGGACGGCGGGGAAGGAGGAGAGGAGGAGGAGGAGGGTGGTGAAGAGGATGAGGGTTTGGAGGAGGGAGATCGGAGGGGTGGAATTGAATTGGGGGTTTTTCATGGTTCTAATTTTGGAGAAAAAAAAAGACGCGAGCTTTCTTTCGATCAGAAAATGAAAGAAAGCTCGCGAAAATTGGATTGGGTGGGAGAAAATCTAGGGTTTCTGAAATTTGGGGGAAAAGAGGGGCAAAGAATTTGAGCAGAGACTGTCTTTGATATTCGAGAATGCGGTGGAAGGCATTGAAATTCAAGGAAACGTTGTTGGCTTTAGTTGTTCATTGGGGCCCACTCGGTACCTTCCTTGGTCACCAACTTTGCCCAATTATTCTTTTTTATTTTTTATTTTTGTTCTTTTCTTTTCTTTGGGGAAAATTCAAGAATTATTACAGTTAGTTACGAAAACTTCCCAGAATTAGAGGCTTCGTAATACTTTATCACAAATTTCAAACATAACATTTCTTTTATCTTTATTTTGTTAATAAATTCAGTCTCTCTGTTGCTTTAATAGATGAAAATTATACCTATCAAGCCTCATTATTTACCCTTTATTCTAATGCACATTTTAAGTTCTTTGATTAAAACTATAGTTTTAAGAAATATATTTAGAAAAAAATACATAAATCAACTCATATAGAATAACTTTATTTGTTAACGGATTATAGAAATGGGAGAACATATATTATGTTTTTTAAATTTAGGGGTAAAATGTTACGAAGCCTATAATTAAGGATAAATTTTTGTAGTTAACTTCCTAATCATGTGAACGTTAAGTGAGTTTTTTTTTTTTTTTTTTTTTTTTTTGCAAAAAAACTAGCAATAGGGAACAAAAATATTACGATTTTAAAGTTCAGAATCAGGTGTTATGTTTTCAAATAAAAGAGTCAAAATGTTTTTTTTTTTTTTTGAATGTGAGAAAATGTTATAATTTAGGAGAAATGTTTGTGATTAATTCTAATTAGTATTATTTGGATCTACCTCACTTATGTCACTGAATTCTAAAATTGTTACCCACTGAAATTTGAAAACCGTAATTTATCATCTAATTTTTGAGTTAGTCCTGTTTACCTTTTTATATTAGAATTCCGTTAAACAAAGACAAGAAAAGAAAGAAATTTCTCTTACATAACTTATTTTTTGAGAAATTTTGATAAAAGTAAATAAAAAGAGATCATATGATTATACCTAATCTCTAGTTTTTCAAATTTTTTTACATCATTTTTTTTTTATCTAAGTGAAAGGATCAACAGTTAAGTTCTACTCTGATCTCATCACACACCCAATAAGATTAAGTTAAAATTCATGAGGTAAAATAAGAATCTATAACCAATTACAATAAAATGGAAATGATCTAACATTTAAGGATATAATGAAAATAATATTAGGAGATAGAAAATTGAAACGACATATTACATTGCCGTGGCTATTTTATGTTGAAAGGAGGGTTTTTTTTTTTTTTTTTTTTTTTTTTTGGAAAAGTCAAACAAGGAATTAATATAAAAACTTTATGAATATTTTCTTGTTACTATCGTGAAGATAGGATGTCAAGACAAACGATAAGTGAAAATGATATGTAAGCGTGAAATATGCATTTTATTTTATTTCTTAAAAAACGAACTTTACTATAAATTGTTATTAACTCCAAAAAATATAATTATATTCATCTTTATTATAAGTTTAAGAATCTGGATTTTTCTTCAATACAATTTGTGCTTTAGTTAAACTCATATCTTAATTGTTTTTTCTTTTTATTTTATTTTATGGAATTCTGCATATAGTTACTATTAAATTATACCTTACAACCATGAAAACATATCTTAAATTAGTTAATGCCAAATCATGTCTTGATCGATATTCGATGTCATGGTTGAATTTTGTTGGTGTAACAAGGACTTGCAAATTGCAAATCTTCAATATAGTTTTGGTGCTTCTAGACAGAGGGTAGAAAATAGCCCCTGCCCAAAAAAAAAAAAAAAAAAAAAAAAAAACTCCCCTAAGAAACAAACTGTCATAACTGACTCCTGAAATTCGCCACACAAAACTCTTCCATGTCCATATTAAGGTAAGAAGCTGGCCATGCAAATTCATATGACCACAAAAACCAAAAAAGCCAGCCTTATGACCTCTTTTAGACCAACAACTTTCTCCTAAATATCAGAGTCACCTTGGGCTATAATACCACCCCTTTCCTTCACTCTTTCCTTCTTGTCTCAAAATCTGCCCTTTTCCTACATTTCCTAGCACAAGAGAGCGCCCCAAATTCACCCTTTTCCTTAGCCTCCAAGACTCGCTCAATCGTCCCACCGAATTGCTCATCGATAATGGGAGGCTGTGCGAGCAAGCCCAAGGAGTCCGGCCCCGGCGAGGCCCCTGCTAGCCCCAAGCAGGTTGAGACGCAAGACTCCGTTGCTCAAGTATCCATCTCCAAAACTACTCTTTTGTTCTGTTTCTGTTTTTCTCTCTTTTATCTTTTAAATGTTTTAGGCACTGACATAGTCACATACCACTCAATAAAACCACGTGCCTCTATTCATATTTTTAAAGTTTTTGACTGTTCTCTCGTGTCCAAAAATTTATAATTATGCTCTCGTTTAATTGAAAAAAATCAACTCTTATAATTTCACATTCTGTCTATAATAGGAAGAAAATATGGCTCCACTAGTCTCAAGGTCTTTGTTTCTACGGCATAACTCTTTTTATTCGTGACTTGTGACTGCAGAAGAGCCAGAATGAGGCGCCTTTGGTGGACGTCTCCGAGCCAAAAGAGGATGCTGATGTTGAAGCCGTGCCTGCGGAAGCCACTGAAGACGTGAGTGCCAAGCCTGAAGAGGAGGAGAAAGTTGAAGCCACCCCGGAGACAAAAGAAGAGGAGGACGCCGACAAGGTTAAGGTTGAGGCTGATGGGGAGGCCGAGGAGACACCTGAAGAAGGGCAAGTTGAGGTTAATAAGACCGACGGTTCGGACGCCGCCCCGGCATCTGAGGAGTGATGATATTTCTTATCAATTTGTATTCGACAAAAATGAGGACGAAGGAATAAAAATATCATAGGGCCATATTTTGCATCAGGGATGCATTTGCAAATGGTGATTTGTGTTGTTCTGTTTGTTTCCGGATTTTTGGGATTATGCAAGTTTGTGAGATTCATTTTCTTTTTCCATTTGAATAAGTACGTAATTTAGACAAGATGTTGCTTTTGTTACTTTTGGTCCTCCATCAAATTTCATAATTCAAAGTGTTTTTTTCTTTTTTGCACAAAAAAAAAAAAAAGAGGATAAATCTGTCTATTGCAAAGTATTATGCTTACATAATTTTAGATTGGTCGATAGTGTGTTCGTTATTCTTGCTAAATACTAAGGTTCGAGTCACCCCCACAATATTGGTCGGGTTTTATAAGCAATCCACTTTGTAAGAGATTCATATATCACACGGGAGGTATCTTAATCCATTTTGTAAGAAATTCATATATCACAGGGGGAAATATCTATCCGTATTATCTGTGTACTCCAACCTCTATCTCTATAATCTTTTTTTCTTTATTTAAAAAAAAAAAAAAAAAAACTTCTGCCGTTCACGGAACACATCCATGCATGTCGTTTTATAATGGCTGTGTCTATAGCAAAATGACAAACTACCCTACTCTATCGTCCCATTCTGAAAAAACAAAATAACTAGTGCAACGAGACTACAATAACGATATTTACAACAAAACAACGCCCACCCCCCTGGCACCAAAAAAAAAAAAAAAAAAAACCCTAAGTAACTAACTAACTAACTACAATAACGACGAGCCAAAAACGTGTATATACCCATAACATCCGTACTTTTTTTTTTTCCCCTTCATGAAATATTGAGATTGTGTTTGAATCGCATCAACACGTAATTATTGTCAATGATTAGATTTTAAAGATGGGACAATCTATATTTTCAAATATTGCATTGTCAATAAAAGTAATATTTTTAGCTATTTGATGATGTCATAAATTTTTCATTCTGTATTCGAACGTGCATGGTTAATGTGAGCCCAGCTGTAAAAACAATAACAGAAATTTTATATAATATTTTTATGAAACTTAAAAAAAAAAAAGAAAAGAAAATAAGATCTAAAATAAATTTAGGATAAATTATTTAGTTAGTTCATAAACTTTTAACATTACGTAGTTTTGGTCTTCGAACTCTTTTTTGTAGCTAAAATACCTCTAAACTTTTAAAATATTAATATAATAATTCTTTCTGTTGATTTTTAAACGAAATCTATTAGTAATTTGATCAAAAAATTAATAAAAAAGACTATTATAGTAATGTTTTTGATAGTTTATGAACATTCCAGCTACAAAAGAAAATTTTCCTAAACCATTAAAATGCTGCTATAATAGTCATTTTTTGGTTAATTTTTAAACAAAATATGTTAGTAATTTGATAAAAAAGTAATGTTATCTAACGAATTCTGTCTAAAAATTAACAGAAAGAACTATTATAGTAATATTTGAAAAATTTAGGGATATTTCAACTATAAAAAAATATTCAGGAATCAAAGTTACATAAAATTAAAAATTTAGGACTAACCTAATAATTTATCCATAAATTTATCATACAAATAAGATCATGCTACCTAATAAATTTATGGATACTATTATTTACTTTAAGAATTTGTATGTAAATGACCCTTTATAAGAAAATTTTAATAAATGATCGATATTTTAGGAAAAATAATAATAAAATAGTGATTGATGGACATTATTAATAAATATTAATATATATTTTTATTAATTGATAATAATTAATTATTGATTAATAATTATTTTTTTAAATTAAAAAAATTTCGACCTTTTAAATAATTGCGTGAGAGGTGTTTATTTACCCAATTTTGCGCTACTTTAAATACACATGAATAGTATATAACATGGAACCCATATGACAACTTTATCCAATCATCATCCCAGCCAAAGAAGAATGCTTTCACTTCCACATCGCCTCTGTTAAAAGAAAGCCACCGAGTTTTTGGTCCCTGTTTCACCTCGGGCAGATGAATCCCCGCCATTTTTGAACCTTGAAAGAAGAAGAACATGCTCTCATCACTGCCCTTTGGCAGCCCCATCTCCATCTCCTTGGCTCCCACCGTTCTCCGCCGTGTGACCATCGGATTAAGCTTCAAGCGCAGAGCTTTCCTTAGAAACTCCTCGTCCTCGCCGTCATCGGTTGCGGACCAGAACAAGCCCTCCGTTCACTACGACAGTCTCAGAGTCTTGGAATGGGACAAGCTCTGCAACTCCGTCGCCTCCTTCGCTCGCACTTCCCTCGGCCGCGAAGCCACCAAGGCAACGAAGCTCATCTTCATTTCTCTGTCTCGACAGATTTTTTTTTTTATCCTTTTCTTTTTTGCGTTTGGAATTTGGGTTTTTGAATTTGTTGTTGTTGGTGGTGAAAATAGGCGCAACTCTGGTCTTTGGATCAGAGTTACGAGGAAAGTCTGAGGCTTTTGGACGAGACAAATGCTGCAGTCGAGATAATCAAGCACGGTGGTTGTTCTTTGGATTTCACTGGCATTGATGTTCTTCTGGTTGGCTCAAAAACCTTAATTTGATAGGGAATTTGTTGCCTTCCAAGTGTTTGATGTTTTGTCGCTGGATATGCAATCTGCTACAATGTTTATGTATGTCTGATGGGCCAATTCATTTTCCCTTTTTAAGTGTTTGATCTTTTGTTTCTGAAGGTGCAATCTGGTATCCGACATGCTCGGAGGAGTTTACCGGTCGATGGGAGTGAAGCAATGGCTGTTCTGTCTCTCCTACAGTATGCTGATGCCCTGCAAGTTAGATTAAAAGCCGCACTCAAGGAAGATGCGGATTGGTATAGACGTTTCATGCCTCTGACAGAAGTGGTGAGGGTGATAGTAGGCTGTTTAGATTGAGCTACGCATAGAGGATTATCATATGATTGAATGTTTTCAAGTCCTGAAATTCTTTATGTTTGTCTGCAGATAATGGGATTTGTCATCAATCGGTCGTTAGTTAAGTTGATACAGCAAGTTATCGATGAAGATGGCTCTGTTAGAGACTCTGCGGTTTGTAACTGACTGGCTTTCAAAGTGTAATGCTTTTTGCTATATGTAACATTCGTTCCCATGAGCTGTACTAGGCATTTTTGTTACTTTAGACCGTTGTTTCTAATTTTCATGATTCTGTGCTGAGCAACGACTAAAGTTCTCTGCTGCTTCCAGTTCAGAGCCATTTGTTTGATTTTATGCTGAAATAGTTGTCCCGCTTTGCCTCCATTCATGTAACATTCCAAAATTTCTCCCTGTTTTAGAGTCCTAACCTCAAGCGATCCCGTGAAGAAGTTCGGACACTGGAGAGAAGGGTAATGTCTCTATCCTCGTTTCATTGATCAGAACCAGAAATCCATAACTCATCTTGTTTTATTTATTTATTTTTGAAATCTTATCTGTCCTGTTGCCTCATCTTCTTCTCGGTTTAGTTGTTATTTATTCCTTTGTCCTATTTCTTTCTCTGTTCAGGTATATCAGCTGATAGACAGCATAATTAGAAACACAAAGAATGAAACATCCTTAATGGTAAGAAACATAAGATCACGTATCTTTCACCTTGGCACCTTGAAGGTTAATTGGCTAATACTTTATCATTATTTGTTCAGGAAGTGTGTAACATTGATGGCAGGTGGTGCATAAAATCAAGTGCTGATCAACAGACAAGCCTTAATGGTCTTTTATTGTCCAGGTCCGTAAAATTTGTTGCATGACTACAAACCATAACTTTTCTCTTAATTGAAGTTTTTAATCAATATGTGTAACTCTGTCTCTCTGGTAAAGATATATGTTATTAAAAAGGTTGTAAAAAAAATACCCAAGTTATTTTGTTTTGGCATTTCTCTTTTAGATTGTTGAGACTTTTATGACAATTTAGAACCATTTAACAGATAAATCTACATCAAGCATGAGTGGGTTTTTATTTATTTTTATTTTGGTAAAAGAAATAAATAATAACGAGAAACTCATCTCGTTTTTTGCTACTTTCTACTTGAGATATCTTTATTTGATAGGAGCTCAATTCTTGAATATTTCTTCCTGAGCTAGGGTTCAATTATGATGTATATAGTTCCTTTCTGTCTACTCCCTTGTAATAATGGAATGTAATTATAAGACAAGGAAACGTGTTAATTGGAATAATTGGATTAAACAATACGTACATTTATAATTTTTCTTTTTCTTTTTCTTTTTCTTTTTTTTTTTCCTTCCGATAAATGATGAGAATTAACAACTGTCGATGATGAGAAAAAGCAGGCGGGCTGTTTGAATCTTGAAAAAAAAAAAAAAAGGTTAGCAACTAACAACAAGGGTAATTGGAATGACAGGGTTAGAATTGCCATAGATGTTGCAAGAGGCATCTTGTATATGAAGGGTCTACCAATTACAGTACTTAATTTACAGTCCATTATTCCTTGCCGTATCAGAAGGACTATTTTTTTTAGTCTTATTGTCATAGTAGTTCAGGCGTTGGAAGCATTGTAGAGCCACTCTCTGCTGTTTCTCGAAATGATGAGTTGCAACGAGCAAGGGCATTGGTGGCAAAAGCCGAGGCAGATGCATTGTCAATGTTAGCATCAAAGGTCTATAGCTTACATGATGATGTTACTTTGAGTCAGAAAATAGAGTCGTTTCATTCATGTTCATTTATTTGTTTCCTCCGCAGATGCAAAACGATCTTGATGATATTGAGATGCTATTGAATAGCATCATCCAACTGGACGTGGTAGGTGACCATTAAATTGTAGTCCATTTATTCTCTTAGTCTCTTTCTTTCCCTGTTAGAACGTGCAAGGGCCATGATCCTTAGCATATTTCCTTATTTTTTGAATTTGCTTTCTTACACCCACCGAAGTAAAGAGAAACAGAAAAAAGTTTTTTCTTGACCTCAATAAGTTGAGTTGTGATTCGTTCATGTTGCGGTGGTCTACTACTTGGTGAAGTTATTACATGAACTCTATATCATTATTCTTGTTGATCACTTGTCCTTTGCTTAGTTTACTATTCTTCAAATGTAGGTCAATGCCCGGGCAACCTATGGTCTTTCCTATGGGGGCTCGTGTCCCAAAATATTTCTACTGAGAGAAAACAACGTCACTGCTTCCATCTACTTATCAGAGAACAAAGTGTCAAACACATCATTGTCCAATAAGAAGGAATGGGTGCTGTTTATGCCAAAAGCTTACCATCCTTTATTACTCCAGCAGCACAGGCAAAATTTACGGAAGGCCAAGAAGGATTCGAAGAATGCTTCTGTGGTATGACATACAATGCCCATACTAAATTATCTGTCTCCCATTTCTTTCTCCTCTTAAATCCCCGTTTATTTGATCATAAGATATGAAACATCATAACTTAGCATCTAACGGATGTTTTGTTCTCATGGTAAGGTTGCTGCGATCGAACAAGCCCGTCCAGTTCCTGTTGATTTTTTTATAGCACAAAAAACTCGAGTTTTGGTTATAACTGGCCCTAATACTGGGGGTAAAACTATTTGCTTAAAGACTATAGGATTGGCTGCTCTGATGGCAAAATCAGGTTCTTATATTTCCTTTTCTTTTTACATTTCTTACTTTTTGTTTCCCATGTAATTTACACTAGATTTGAGGATGAAACATTCATGAAGTTGTACAATGCGACTCTTAATAAAAATGGGTTCTCTTTATCGATTTGGGGCTTTCATCTTGATGTTTACAGTCAGAGAGGCGTGATTCAACAAAACTGTAAATCTCTTGGTTTATGCTCTTACACACTAATTATCGTTTATTTAACTTTGCAGGCCTTTACGTGTTATCTTCTGAATCAGTACAGATTCCTTGGTTTGATTACGTTTTTGCTGACATTGGTGATGAACAATCATTGTCCCAATCTTTGTCAACCTTCTCTGGCCACTTAAAACAAATAAGTGTAAGGGAAACCTTATTTCTTTACCTGTTTTGAACTTATTTAGGGATTTATGTTTTATTACAATAAACACGATCCACTTCTTTTTACCATAGATGTTCTTTTGAAGAGATGACCACTCCTTGTAATGTTTCCGTAACATCTCGCAGGACATTCAATCACACTCATCTGGTCAGTCACTGGTGTTACTAGACGAGGTATTGTTAAACTGGACCATTTGAGAAGAAAGAAAAGTATAATCTCATTTCTAGTAGGAATGTTTCATGTTTACCGCGTAATTCCAAATTCTTAATAATGCATTAGGTTGGTGCTGGAACAAATCCCCTAGAAGGAGCGGCATTAGGCATGTCGTTGCTTGAATCTTTTGCTGAAACTGGTTCTCTGCTGACTGTAGCTACGACACATCATGGGGAACTTAAAACCCTGAAATACAGGTTAGATGAAAGTTCAAAGCTGGAATCTTTTACGTGGATTGTTCAAAGAGAAATTGTCGTTTGTTTCCGTTCTCTTAGTAGGTCAAATTTGAAATTCAAGTGGAACGCAAATTCTCTCTCAACATCTGAAAATTCAATATATAATCTTCAAGAACGCTTGTTTTCTGCTAAAGAAATTTGGGTTATGTTTTTGTGATCGTTTTTTGACAGCAACGACACCTTTGAAAATGCGTGTATGGAGTTTGATGAAGTGAACCTTAAGCCAACCTACAAGATTCTCTGGGGAGTACCAGGTTTTCATTTGGTCTAGACTATTTTTTGTGTCCTAGCAACCATCGAAATAAATATGCAACTTTTGTTTATACTAGAATCATGTTAATTCTCACATCTCAACGAGTAAAATTCATATTGTAGGGCGTTCAAATGCAATCAACATAGCTGAAAGGTTAGGACTTCCAAGTATAGTGGTGGATGAGGCTCGTGAACTATATGGTGCAGCAAGCGCGGAGATAGATGAGGTATCTCACTGTTCATCTGATGCTTATGCCTAATTTAGTTTTGGAAAATGATCGCTGCCAGCTTAGTATTTGTGTTTTATTTTAGCGGCTCCAATCTGTCGATGGATCTACTCAGTACCAGATTAATTCTAGGACTTCTTTCAATCTCATATGAAAGCTCATGAATATATGCCTTGATGCACGTGCTATATTTGGAACGCAGATCATACTCGATATGGAAAGATTAAAGCAGGAATATCAAGAGCTCTTAGATGAATCGCAGCATCATCTGACGTGAGTCTCTTTCTGGTTTCTTTTGGAATCACAGGGCAACGTGGAAGCAACCCACTATGAACACTACTTCATTCTCTTAACTTTAATATTTGTCTTTCAATGCTTAAAATGCTCGCTTTTCTGATAGTTTGTGTTCATAGGCTCTCAAGGGATCTCCATAAAAAGCTTTTGGTCGCAAGAAGTAAAATCATGAAACATACCGCTGAACAAAGATCAAGGAAGATGCATGTCATATCCGAGGCTGCTTCAATGTCACGTTCTATCCTTCACAGTAAAATGCGAGAACGTCGTGCATCAGCAATCCGACCCTTGAACTTGCAGACAACTACAGCCAATGAAAGCAACCGCAAGGCGGCGACCAACTCCCAAAACACCCCCCCTTCAGATGAATCTCCAAAGGCACATAGGAATTCGCCCTCCGTGACTCAATATGTCAAGCAATCACCGTCAGGTAATTAGGAAGATTCAATTACAGCAAAATTGCTAACAGATATTTCCATCATCCGATGTTTATTCTGTCTGAATCTTGACATATTTTGCTGAACCGTTTTACGTTTCAGGAAAATCCAAGTCCCCCGAGGTTGGCGATACGGTATTTGTTCTTTCCCTAGGAAAGAAAGGGACAGTTCTTAAAGTGGATCCAATTAAAGAAGAACTTTTAGTCCAAGCTGGTAATATGAAGTTGAAATTGAAACTGAGTGACATTGAGACGTGACCGGCACTGATTTTGTACGACATAATAAAAGCTTACGTCACATCAACAGGAGTTTTTATCCCATTTCACATATCACTTAGATGGCATGTTATCTCTTATTCCATATCTTAATTAGCATATTTTTAGTGCATTTAGACGTTGTTAATTGTCTTGTGAAGCATGTGTAAATCATGAACAAACAAACAAGACATGAAGAAACCTGGCTTTTGAACAGAAATTTGCTAAACCAAAAGAGAGAGTACCCATACGGATCTCGATTCGGGTTAGAGTCAGGATAAAATAGGAATTATACCTACTATCCCTTATCTCGGATTGCTAACTCACATAAGTTGAGATGTTTAGCATTTTTCAAAAAGAATATGCATATCCCAATATATATATATATATATATATTTTTTTTTTTTTTTTTGTTGGTTGTCATTTATGTTGACCTGCTTCTTCCCAATACATGAATCAATGGAATTTTTTTCCACATTTCCCACGAGACATATCTAAGAGTTTTTTACTGTTTAACATCTCTAAAGTTTTCTTCCACTTTCTCGTGCACTACAAATCAAAACTAAACACATCTCTTGAGCAAGAATTTAATATATTTAGAAAATTATATTAATCACCTGACAAATAGCTCAGGACGTCTGCAGTGCTTTATACTGTTTAACATTTCCCACGAGAAGACAACACATATCTAAGAGTTCTATACTGTTTAACATCTCTAAAGTTTTCTTCCACTTTCTCATGCACTACTACTCAAAACTAAACACATCTCTTGAGCAAGAATTTAATATAGCTTTTAGTACTTTTCAGCCGCTAAAAAACATATTTATATACACACTATATATATATATATATATATCTCAAAGATGACTTGGACATGATTATGATTTAGGAACATGACTCAGATGGAATGTGTATGACTTTTGATCTCTGTTGCCATTGAAAAAAGAAAACATTATTATTCTGAATCAGGTGAATTATTCCCACCATAGGTATAGGAAACTAAGAAGAAAGCTGCCAAAAGTGCTTTTTGTCCATCTCAGTGGAAGTCCCTTCTAGTGGTGCAAGAACTTCTATACATATACATATACATACACACACACACTAGAGGCATGCAAAATTAAAAAAAATACTATAAAGGAGCATTAAAACACACCCACTATGGTCAAAGACAATTCTTTTTATTTTATTAATTGAACAAGGGGCTAATATAACACAAGTGAAAAGCCAATTCCATTCAACTTGGATTGAATGTGAATTGCTAGTATTCCTTAACTCCTATGATACTCAGAGCCCCAAGAAATTGACTGACCGAAAAAAAAAAAAAAAAAACATCAGTTTTTCCTAGTTCCCAAGCTCCACGTCTTTTAGGGTGCGATCATCAGAAACATCAACAACCCAGCCGCACTCAAACGTGACATCCAAGAAATAGAGCAAGAAAACCAAGACAAGGCAAGAGACAAACATGGGAATAGGGCCAAAGATCCAGAGAAACAGAGGGAAAGAGAAGTAGAAAGCTCTCAGTCCAAGAGACCAGAAGTAGCTCCCTTTGTTGACACTCATGGCGACATATTCGACCGTTAGTTGTTGGTGGTGGAGGTCG
This sequence comes from Ficus hispida, assembly GCA_025413025.1. Taxonomy (NCBI): domain Eukaryota; kingdom Viridiplantae; phylum Streptophyta; class Magnoliopsida; order Rosales; family Moraceae; genus Ficus; species Ficus hispida. The sequence continues at coordinate 19,229,418 of CM046364.1, forward strand.
TGGGACATCTTCTTGAACGGCACGTTGATCAGAATACTTGCGTGGCTGTAGTACCTTATGGATTGCACGTTCAGAAGAAAGGCCACCAAGAAACATGCCAGTATGCAGAAGGACTTGATGGAGAAGCCGGTGTCGCTTCGGTTTCCGACGACGAAAAGGGCTGATTTGTCTTTACTTCCGTTTGTCATCAGCACGGCGATGAGCGAGCTGAGCATGATCGCCGTCGACGCCAAAAGGGTCGACGCCATTATGTTGTTTCTCAACGTCTGCACCGAAAGCACGCCGTTTTTCGATGTGTCCTATGTTAACAGATGGACAAAAGTTCGTGATTTTGCATGCACGTGAAAAAGAATAACATCAAATCATATTAGAATCATATTAAAAAAAAAATAGGCTTAAAAGAATCTGATGAAGTTCTGACGGTTAAATTTTTTTTTATTATTTTATTTTACCTCCATCATCGCACGAACCCAGAATCGACGATTGATGGCGTTAACGCCAATGACTGTCTTTGTGGGGTGCTTCACGATTCGGTAGAAGAGCCAGATATGGTAAGCCACCATAGCCACGAGCCCTAATGGGACTAACATGAAATCAATAAGCTCTGCCTCCATTTTTTTTTTTTTTTCCCTTGTATCTTTGATACCCCTCTTCTTCTTTCTTTCTTTCTTGATTTTCTCTCGTTCTTGAAGAGGAGAGAGAGTAAGAAAGAGAGAGAGAAAGAGCGAGAAAGAGGGAGAAACCAAGTTTGATACGTGTGTGTTGTGAATGACAGAAAGAAAATGGAGGATGGTGGTCCAAATGCAAAGCAAGAACACTTGGCTTCTGAGTACACATATTTAAGGAAAGATTTTTTATTTTTTTATTTTTTTATTTTTTTATTTTTAACTTTTTGAGAATATGTCATGAGAGACACAAAATCGGGTTCATACGTGTGGAAATGCACCAAACTCACCCACCCAACACCCATGACATTTTTTTCCTTTTTGCCGAATGCTCCGACTATTTTTTAATTAATATTATAGAGAATAATTTTTTTTCTTTTTTGTTATGTATGATATTTAACATGTTTCCTCTTATTTTATTGATTTTTGACAACTTACCCCCATATTTTAAATTTTGGTATTTTGTCTCCCAAAATTTTTAAATTATTGAAATATGTCTTATTTTATTTAACTTCTCATTAAATTGATGACAGAAAGCCTACATGTACTTCATTTAAGAAATGAAAAATATCATGTCTGACCAAAATTATTAAAATCCAATTCGAAGCAAAGCTTTCAGATTCAAATCCTTAAATTAATAGAAAATTAGTAAAATAGGACGTATTGAAATAAATTAGAAAGTTTAGGAGATTGATTATCAAGATTAAAAATTTAGGAGATAAGATACTAAATGTTGCTAAGTTTAGGGCCTAAATAAATGTTAAAAAAAAAACCCTTGTAATTAAAGTATTTTATCAAATTAGATCATTGCATTACATATAGGTGAGGATTCTGCCTTGGTGGCTTATGCCCTCCCACTATGGTTTAATGAGATAAAAAAAAATAGAAATAAATCCTTATTGGCAATAAAGGAGAATGGATTGGATTCTAAAGTCAGGATTGAATCAAATAAGATTATGCTGAATCCTGTCACAAACACGAGTTAGAAAATCTGTCTAGAGGGCTTGAGTTAATTTAATTAAAAAAAAAAAAACTAAGGCTGTAAAAGAAAATCTTGAATACATTTTGAAGAAATTTTGAAATTAAAAAAATTTAGAGGGGCTAAACAAGAAAAAAGATGAACAAAATAATAAAGTTCCAAAAGACTCTAAAAGGAACTACTTGGGGAACTTCTTGGGCCTAAGGGCTCAAACTCCCTTGGGCTTAAGCTATCACCGTCCTAGTTTCATCATGTGTTTGGTAAGCTTACGAAAATAAATGGCCATAAAAACGTGGTGTTGTACTTGTATGATTTGCCAATCAAATGAGGAAGAATTAGATTATGATAAAACTCATGTGGCAGCAATTTTTTCCACATCGTTTATGCATTTTACATTGGTGGACTTTCACAAAATAGCAACCTATGTAAGGCACATGCTTATTTTTGATAGGTACTTCCACACAAAGTCTTTGTCTACTCAAGATAGCACATATGCCATTATCCTAAAAAGTCCTCTTCTTTCCTTTTTGTTCCCCCACCATTTCAAATTTGGCTAAAGGACGAATAAAGAGGCAAAGATTTACGAATTCTTTCTTATTCCTTGATTTCAGTTTTCTAGTTCAAAAGTACACAAGGTGAAAATGATTTTGGCTATTTGCTACCTCCTCTTTAGAGGCAAAAACTGCAATAACAATGCCCCAAAAGATGAAGTAGAAGGCTACACTAAACGACAGAGAAAATTGTCACTTTATTTAAACCTTCTTGCAAGACATAGAATCCTTGGACATTTCTACGTTGGTTTAAATACTTGTTATGGATTAAAAAATAGGGATAATTAATAAAGTCATTTCAATTTTACAGAACCTACAAACACTTAAAACATTCATAAATTTACAATAAAACTTTTATAATATGTATAAGTGCTCTTCCACAAATCATCACTGTAGTGATTAGTGATATGCCAACCGTTCAAGGTACTAGCATGCATTAGAAAAATGTTAAAGTTGTTGTTGTTGGCAAGATCCTATAATCAATAGATCGTAGGACAAAATCGGATGTGAATTTGAGATTGATTAAAAATTATTGCCATATATGATTATAGGTGATAATATATAACATTTTCTTGCATGCATTTTGTATAGATCACATACATCCCCATCCCCATGTCCTAACATTGCCACAATGCACTCTTGGCGGAGGGAAGGAATGTCTCAGAATGGTAAAACCACATTTAAACCAACTACTACCGGGTTGCTTAATTTTGTACAAGGTTGCCCCTGCTCTCTCTTACTCAGCTTTAAACTCTGTACAAGTTAACCGCTTGCTCTGTTGCCTAACCTTTTACATAGTCGCTTAATACAATCCCTAATGGTGTAGAGTTCTATGGTAAAGTGAGAAAACCAAAAGAATGAAATCACACGTAAAGTTGTTGGCACTTGTAATTAACTAGACGGTTTTGAAGACTTCAAAATTGTTGTTAGTTTGAGATTTATTCCAAGTTTTAAAGATAATGTCCTAAACGAAAACTTTAAAAGTCCCGAATTTATGTCCAGAAGTTTAGAAGTCCAAAAATAGTGTTCATTTGTGAGTTTTTAGTAATTTCAAAATAAAAATTTTTTTGGGGGATCTAAGATTAAAGTTTGAATATATTTTTGCAATTATTTTTTGGGTTTTGGAATTTAAGAAGTTTTTTAGAAATGTTAGTCACTTTTTTTGCCACTCTCTTTATCACTCTCTAATTTCTCCTTTTATCTTCTGTATTTTCGTTTTCTTAAGAGAAATAAACAAAACTCCAAACAATGTTTTTGCTATTGATTATAAACATACCATTACATTTTCATTTCCTGATATTATTTATAAATTTTTCATTATAAGTTAAAGAAAACAAATTTTTGAAGTCGTGCAGAATTTGCCTAGTTTGAGGAAAAAAATATGAGTTGGAAAAGGTGGCATCAAGGCACGTTTTAAAAAAAAAATGATGATACCAAATTTTATGTTTCATAATTTTGTTTTTGTTTTCTTATATGACTGAATTTTCATCAGAAAAAATCATCGTAGTTCTATGTTATATAAAGAGAAAACTGAAAGTAAAACAAGTTATACGCTGCCACCAATTAAAAAGTCACAAAACACTGCAACACAACATTACATGTGATTCATGTATTTACTTTTAATCAGATGTGGTAAGCAATATAGTTACGTCCTTGACGGAATACATTAAAAGAAAAAAGTGAAGGGAAAAAAAATTATGATAAAAGAGTATTTGGTGGACGGAGAAAGATGCGAAACAACTTTTTTTTTTTTTTTTTCTAAATTAACAAACAGTTTATTTTTAAGGATTTTTTTTTAAATATTAAAGGATACAAAAAGTAATTACTCACAATTTGTAATTAAATTAGTAAGTTGTTTAAGAAAGGAAGTGAGAGTAGTTACATCCATAATCTAGCAGTAATTATACACATTACTTCACTAAAAAAAGTGAAGAATTCGAATCCACACTCTAAATTCGAAGGGAAAAAGAGAGAGAGAGGAAGAAGTCATAAGAGCATACTTAGCCTGTGTTTGGTAGAGTGGAAATGAAGAGGAAGAAAATTAGAAGAGGGATTTTGGAAAGGAAATAGAATTTTATTTGTTTGGTAGAGACGAAATTAGGAAGGAAATGAAATGAAAATCCATGGGTCACACCACTTTTTAATCCTCCCAACTTTGGGAAGGAAAGTAGATGAAAAATTTTTACCAAAATAAATGCATGTAATTTACTTATTTTGACATTTAACCTATCATCATCTCTTAACTTGTATGAGATTATTTTTATAAAAATATATTTGATTAGACATTTTTCACTCATGTTTTCTTTCTCTCCTACCGAACAACATGATGGAAAACCTCCCTCCGGATGACCTTGAAATTTTACTCTTGCTTCCTTTCTATTTTCCATCCCTCTTACCAAATATAGCATTAGGGTGGGAATTGGGAAAGAATGACATCCTTTGTAATAAATAACAAAGAAAATGGTAGTTTTTGGATTTATTTACAATAGGAAAATGAGAAGACAAATGACAAAAAGAGAAGCTAAAGAGTGATAAAAGAGAGTGATCTTTAATGTAATGTCATGAAAACGGATGGGTTTGAAGGCATAAGAATAATCTTTATAATCTTTCATTAGAAAAATTATGCTTATTTTTTCTAAAATAGTGGGTTTTCATTGTCATCGACATAATTGGGAGATTATGCTTATTTTTTTAAATATTCACAAGTGAATCAACATGTTTACAACGTCTCGCATTGCATTATTGTCAATGCCCAACTTCATACAAAGTTGCCTGCCTAATCTTGCACTTTGTATGCCGAACCCTGTACTTTTGCATCAGGTTGCCCGATGAATCTTACGTTTTTGTACCGGGTGTGGCATATACATGACCCTCCTGCCAAAGAGAATTTCAACACATGCAACAATTGGCAAACATAGCACAAGTCCACAAATACAGAGCATTTCCATTATAATAACATAACAACGTCCATTATAGAAGATTCAATCGCCCTCTCTATTCTTAGCGGTCATACTTGGCTACTCACATCAGAGGTTGGATTTTTTTTTCTCCGTCTTTGTTCAAGTAATCTCTCACTTTGTTATTCTAATTGCTTCATTTTTGCAATTATACATCAGAAATAACTTTCTTTTCTTTTTTTTCATCCAACTATTCGGTCCGACCATTCCAAGATGATGATCAGTAGTTGATCATTATTTGTCTTTCGTATTTATACCATTCCAAACTTAAATATTCTCCTCAAACATGGAACAAACTGAAGATGCCTTCTTTTTTCTTCTTTTTCTTTTTTCTTTTTTCTTTTTTCTTTTTTCTTTTTCTTAATTTATAACAGAGACTTATATAGTTTTTGTCCCAATCCAAAAACATAACATCATTAACTGAGCTGCTCAAACATAAGCAAAAAGATCATAGCTCAAACTAAGCCAAACAAATAAAGATTACAAGCAGAAGCATTTCTTAAGCTGTGTATATGCTTGAAACAAAATATATATTAATATATCGAAACAGAAGTTGCTTCAGCTGCGCTCATACTTGAATTCTCCATAATTGGAAATTGCATAACTATTTAGCCCTGTTCGACTATTAAAAAATTTTCTACAATATTTTCTCGCATAAACCAAAAAAAAATTGAACTTACTTTTTAAATCTATGATTAAAACGGAACCATTGGTATTTTATTTTAATTCCAGTAAGCTAATTACGACACCAGAATTCATAAGTATCCTCTGTACAGTCGTAATAGCAGAACAATCCTTTCGATGCTCCTTCTTTGAGATAATACAAAGAAAGATAGCACCCAAAAAAAAAAAGCAAAAAAAAAAAAAAAAGAAGAAGAAGAAGATGAAGAAGAAAAAAAGAAAAAAAGCGAAAGAAAACAAAACGAAAAAGAGAAAGAAGACATCGATCATCTTCGAAGCTCAAACACCAAACGAGAAAATCAAAGATGAAAAAAAAAGTCAACAAAAACACAAATCTGTTGATAAAAAAGTTACCTTTGAAGAGTTGAAGATCGCGATTCACCAAAATTCCAGAATCCTCAATCAAATCACGATACTCCGACGACGATCATTGTTCTCCTTCCAGAGATCGACCGGAATTCCATTCCAACCGCCCCAATTCGCACACAGAGACAGACAGACGACGACGACGATCTTCTCTCTCTGATTAAGCAAGCCCTAAGTCCAAACAGCTCAAAGGGTGATTGGGCTGATTGGGCTGAAGGTGGCCCAAAACGTGGGAATTGGGCCATTTTAGGCCGGTAAAGGAGAAGAAGAGCGATGACGACGGAGACAGTGACACGTGGCGGAGCAGAGCGGACGAAAGGCGTGAAAAAGTCGTAGATTGGGAAGAGAGAGAAAATGGATAGATAGAGAGAGAAGAGGAGCGAGAGAGTTTGAATGGAAAGCGAAAGAACCGTTGCGATGGGACACGTGATAACGAATAAAAACACCGTCTCACTCGCTTTATTTTTAAAAATGAAAGTGTTAAAAAAAGCGTGTTCGGACAATTAACTAATATTTAAATAATTCGGTCTGGATAAATTAATTTCAAAAAAGAAAAAAAGAAATTTGTGATAATGTACCATGTACATTAAAAAAGGATCTCAATTATTGGCTCCAAGTTTGAATCAATGTTCTCCCTTATTAAAATTATTTTCCTCAAAAGTGTTTTCTGTTATAAAAATTATTTTTTCAATTTTAGAAATTTTCAACAAAAATTTTTTTTCTTTCAATTTTTTTATCATTATTTCATTTGTAAAAATAAATATTATTTCATTTTAAAACTAATTTATATAATACCCTTCTTGAAAAAAGATAAAGAATTTTTTTAAAATTTTTTCATAATATACTATTCTCAACACCATTTTTTCTCATTCCAAATAATTTTTGTTTTAAAAAAAAAATTTTAACACATCTAAAGACTTTATCATTTAAAATAAGAAAACTTTCTTTTTTGAAAATGAAAACGCAATCCAAAAGGAGCCAAAATATAGCTATGACCTGATGTAAAAAAACAAATAAATTTTTCTCTTTTTATTTTTCTATTCAAAACCGACTTATTCAAAGAGATTTTTTTAAGGGAGCTAATCCAATAAGCCTCCTATTATGTTCGATTTATAAAAACTATTTTTAATGCTCATAAAAAAAAAAACACAGTTTTTTAACAATTGAATCCATTTTTAACAGTATAATTTATGTGTTAAAAATTTTCAGCATACGTATTGATAAATTATTCCAATTATTAAACAACAATTTGTATATGCAATGCAAAATAAAAAAATCATAGCTTGAAAACTCCTTTTTTTTGGTACGTTATTATAATATGTTTTATAAGTTTATAAATTTTTTTCTTCGTATATAATGTTGATGTAATCTAATTACAATGAACAATATTAAATTAAGTGTTTTTATATTAATTTAAAAAAAAAAAAGGAAATATCCTAACAATACAGAAGAAATTATAGTGATATTAAAATCCAAATCCAATATCGTAGGTGGAGTTGCTAAACAGTTTACAAAAGTCAAGTCACTGTTGAATATGAAAGAAAGAGACGGACAGAATTTTAACTGACGATATTACCCTTAACTTTCGTGGGAAAACATCATTAAATTAGAAGGTAGTTAGGTGGGAATTTGGAGTGTAGCGAGTGTCTAAAATGGTAAAACAGTTTCACAGGCCTCGTCGTCCACCCTCTCACAAGACCCACATGAACCAAATCTTCTTCTATAAATACCTGACCTCCCCACCCCTCTTCTTTCCACGTTCTTCTTTGTTAGTTGATCTTAGGCATTGTTGATAGAGAGAGAGAGTCTTCTAGAGAGAGAGAGAGAGAGAGAGGTTGGTGGTGGCCGGTAGGCTTTCGTCGGGAGGTTCGCGAGCTCAATTTCGTCGGTTTTTCCTTTTTCGGCTGTGAAAGCTCAGGTGCGTCATTGCGTCCTTTCTCTCTCCTCTCTCTCTCTCTCTCTTCCTTTTTTTTGTTTAATTTTTCTTTAATTTCCGGAGATATTTATTTCTATGTGTTTGATAGTGATATGAATTAATTAAAGTCAGTTGCTTCTTCACTTTTTTTTTCCCTTCTCGTAATTAATTGTTATTAAAAAAAAAAAAGAAGAAATTTCATTTCAATTCCTTTTTTTTTTTTTTGTCGGGATATGATGTTTATTGATATCTACAGTTCAGATCTGTTGCAGAAACGGTTATTTGGAAGTTTTCTCCTTCTCATAATAGTTTTTATTTTTTTAATATTATTATTATTGTATAGTCGTACTTTATTTGTAATTCTCAGATTTTTTTTTTCCCGTTTATGAAATAATGAAGGAAATGGAAAGTATCTTTTGTTTTGGGCAAGCACCATTATATTCTTTGGCTAAAGTTGATCCTCAAGGGAAGAAAATGGAGGAAAAATAAAAATTGGGATCATGGTGTACAGAAAAGGCTTTAGAGCAGCTTCCTTGTTCCTGTAGAGAGAATTAAATTGGTTAGAAGCGTAAGAAAAATTGTTCATATTGATGGATCGGAACAGTTTATACCTGTTGGTTTGATATTTTTTGAGTTTTTGTCATAAATTTGTACTGGGAACGATTGGTACAGCAACATACAGGTTAATAATCTGCAAATTACCGCGTTTATATATGTTGTATTGGGATCTGCGGAACGTTAAGGGCAAGAGCCCTGCCAGCATATTATCTCATAAATTGACGTTTAGCACTTGTCGATTCGCAGTAACAATGGAGGTGTGTGGCAAATCCGTGGCGACTGGCCCTGCTAATGTTATTTTCCTGTCGACGATTCTGGGCCGAGATGGGCCAGTTCCAGTGCACAAATGCGACTGGAAGTGCGAAAACGAACATGTCTGTGGGAACATGTACCGCTGCAAACTAACTGGACTTACTCACATCTGTGACAAAAACTGTAACCAAAGGATTTTGTATGATAACCATAGCTCACTTTGCCGAGCGAGCGGACAAGTCTTCCCACTTACTCCGGCAGAGGAGCAGGCTGTGAGAGGCATTCGGAGGAAGCTCGATGTGGATGGCCCCCCAGCTGATAGTTGTTCGTTTAAGCGCAGACGTAGTGCACAGTTCCATCCTTCTCCATTCGAGAGATCCTTCACTGCTGTCAGTCCAATCTGCAGCCAAGTTGGAGACGGCATGGACATGAGCTAGAGTTATACATAAATGCAAGACATGATCTTGCTTATCTTAATCCTATCCTTTGAAATTTTCCTTCTTTTCTTTTCATGGAGCAAATTCTGATGATAGAACTTATGTGAGAACTTAAGTGGTGGGACCTGATGTGTCCTACCCGTTTGTAGGGACAATCTATAATTCTGGTCTTCTCTAATGCAATTTAGCTCTTACAATAGATCGACTTGCCTAAATGAGATTTTAATTGGTGCATGTTTAATTGCTTGTGATACGTGACTTGTTTTCTCGTTGCATCATATTGGTCCGAAATTGGGCTTTGTTCATTATTGGGCGCGTTTGTGTTATTTTTACTAGTTGCCTTGAGTTTGTTTTCATTCTAGTGCTGTACATTTGGTGATAATTTTAATTGACTTGTGCTATCAATTTGTTCTCATTCTGCATGTTTTTGGGACAGTGTATTAATTACAGGTTTATTTGCGTGGTTTACTCTTGTGTCGACTCCTTTAGAAGTTGATGTATCCGTTCGTAATTTGGGCGATTACTATAAGTTGATGGATGAGTTCTTTTTTTCTTTTTTCGGTTATATTATTACTAATTCTTTTTTTCAAGAGTGAAAAATTATGCATTCTTATTTTACTTAGTTTAATACAGGTTGAAGATGAATAATCCAGCCTCCACGCCACTGCTGTTTGCATATTCTATTATTTATTTCTTGGTTTTACTGATAGAGATTTCTAAAGTGAATGCTAATTTTGCAGGGCTTTGCTATTGTGGAGTGTTAAATTTTTTTTTTTTTTTTTTTGTTGTACGAGCAGATATATCACATGTCTACTTTTTCCTAAGATGAGATTTGAGTTTCTGATGAATGTCTTGTCATTTTCTCATGCAGGTGGCATTGTCGTTTCCGGAAATCAAGAAGAAAGCTAGACTTCCCATGCTGATGAGCTGAACAATATGGTACGTAGTGGCTGTTACTAAAATTCTTTTTCATGGTATGAATTGGAACAATATAGTGTAAGTGAGTTATGCCTACTGAAGGATACCTAGCTTGAAGTGTTTGTAACGTGTAGAACATGATATAATATTGTTGAACAATAATCTCTCAATATCTTTTAGGATATGAAATTCATGCAGGCCCACCTCCTAGTAGCTTAAGCTCTAGGGAGAATGGTAAACTAACAATGTATCGTCAATTTGACGACGAATGAAAAGAGAAATCTTAGGCTCTTCTATGCGATTCTTTCTTGTTATAGCTTGTTTGGGAATCTCTAGACTCTAGTGACTTATGAAATTTGTTCAAATTAGCTCGAGCTTATTCTTAAAATTTATCATTATTTCTTTTCTTTTTATACTGCAGCCAGTGCCCTTAATGGCATACAAAAAAGAACTTGCGCCTGGAGTTCTACTACAATGCACCACGTCGGCCAAGTCCTCCCGGATTGGCTAGTCCCAAAGTAATTTTGGCTAGCTGGCAAAGATGATCTTTTTGGCTGATGAACAAAGGAATAGCAGTTGCGAAGTTTTGACCGCATCATTGTGAAACAGAACAAACTTGAAATCCACTTTAACCAATTCTGCATGATGAGGTCAGAATCAAGACCTCTTATGATCTTCTTCTGGAGGATATGTAACAGCAGAAAGCTGAAAAATGTTGGGCAAAGGCCTTGCAATTAGGCCGATTGCTAATCGAGATGTAACCTGAATTATCTGGTGAATGGAGCTGACATTCCCTGCATTTCTCCGCAGCATTGTCAATGTGATTTAAGACTTTTTTTCTTTCCTTTTTTTTGTTTTTTGTTTTTTGTTTTTTTTTTTTTTGTTTTGTTTTTTGGTCAGACAAATAATTGTACAGTGGGTCTACATCCACGTGGTGGATAATTTGATCTGTTTTCGTTCAGTTATCTGTTAAAGTTGAATTGTTCTCGTCACACAAGGACATAAAATTAATGTTGCTGTGCCAAAAAGAAATGAAGTAAAAAAGCAGAAATAACAAGCAAACAAATCAAAAGACTACTATTAACAAGCAAGAACGGAATGAAAGTTTGGCCAAACAAGGCAAGGTTAACATGAGCTTAAAAGGGTAACATAGTAAACATCATAATTTTCATCCCTGCCTGTCGAAACATAGGCAGGTACTTTTTTTATCTAGGGACCTTAACGTGATTAAGAATTACCAATTCTTCGAAAGCAAATTCTCCTAGTAGGTATACAAATGGATATTGTTTACGTTTGATTAGCCTTTTTGTAGGAAATTGTTCGCGAACGGATATTGTTCTGTTTCTTGAGGAAGGAATCCATCAGCCGAATTCAAATTTGATTAATCTACGTTTCTATTGTTAGGAATCGACTTTTCGAAGGAAATTCTCTGCTTTTAAGTATTGCAATGTTTAAGGCTAATAAGGCTGCTAATTGATTCGCTGATGGGAAAACCAATGATGATTCCACCTTTTTGAGAATAGATTTTAGCTTTCATTATGCATATTGTGTCCCCTGCAACTGCAAAAGAAAGGAATTTCTTCTCATAGAGGCCATCCGATGTAAAAGACATACTAAACCCAAAAAGGTTATCTTGCAGCTGAGAAATAACTTAACGGCTAGGATTTGCATTGCATATTCCTCAAACTAATATGTTATATATATAGGCCATTGGCTATTCTCATTATCCTCCCTCCATCCCTCTCCCATCTTACTTAGAATAGCCAAAAAAAGAAAACAACCGAAACCCGGGCAATGCATCGGGCAAAAATTCAAGCTTTCCCTTGTGTCTTTTTCGCTCTCATTTCCTTCTTCTCAGTATCTTACTCTAGCATCTTCACTGTGACAAACAACTGCCCCTACACAATATGGCCAGGGACACTGGCTGGTTCAGGAACACCCCAGCTTCCGACCACAGGGTTTCGCCTTGACTCGGGCCAAAGCGTGAGGATTCCTTCTGTTCCGGGATGGTCAGGAAGAATATGGGCCAGAACAGGCTGCACATTTGATGCGATGGGTGCAGGGAAATGTCTTACAGGAGACTGTGGGGGAAGGCTGGAATGCGACGGAAATGGTGCAACTCCGCCTGCTTCGCTCTTTGAGATAACACTCGGGGCAGGCGATGATAAGGATTTCTATGATGTCAGCGTTGTCGATGGCTACAATCTGCCCATTGTCGCTGCACCAATAGGTGCTTTTGGTTCCTGTAATGCCACTGGCTGTGCTTCAGACATCAACTCAGGTAAAAGGGTTTGTGTGTTCTACTCCTCTTCGAACAGAAAAAATCTCTGCACATGTATACTATACAACTAACCGTTCATAATGCAACCCCAATATGTCTGCATATTTAAGCTCAACGTACAAAGTAGGATCCAACTATTCTACTATTTGTCTGTGATAGTCTTCTTTTCTCCGACACGTGTGGTGACATATTACCGGTGATGATGAGTAGCAATGCTTGATCGTTTATGTTCATGATTCAAAAACTGATGCGTAAAACAGGTTGTCCAAAAGAGCTTCAAGTGGTGGGGGGAGAGGGGGAGAATGGAGGAGGGAGTGGTGTGGTTGCATGCAAGAGTGCGTGCGAGGCATTCGGTTTGGACCAGTACTGCTGCAGCGGGCAGTTTGCTAACCCAACCACATGCAGACCGTCTTTCTATTCAACCATATTCAAGCGAGCCTGTCCAAGAGCCTATAGCTATGCTTTTGATGATGGCACAAGCACTTTTACTTGCAAGGCTTATGAGTATTCTGTTCTTTTCTGCCCTCAAAATGATGGGTTAAGCTTCTATTCTCCAATCTCCTCTTTTTTTTAATTATTTTTTTTCCCCATATGAACTCAAAAGTGATAATTTCTTTGCCACACCATGACACCTGATCGTCACTATCATTACTTCATGAGACAGGCAAAGAAAACCAGATAGTCCATTGACGCCTCCAACAACACCAATAGGAGATCCAAGCCGTGAGGAATCTGTGCGATTAGTTTCCTCTTCCAACGTGGTCTTACCTCTTCCGACGCTAGTGATGCTTCTGATCATCGGTCTGATCTCTTGAACACATCTTACAACTTTCGAGTCTTGAGCCATATCAAGTGATTCTGTAAAAGAGAACAATCTACATCCAAGCTTGGTAGCGGAAAAGACAACAATATTATGGGAATCAAAGAGAGCAAAAATGCACAGCAGAGTCAAAGCCGATCGATCAGCTTGTGTCCTGTCATCAGAATGTACTTGTTTATAAATTCCAAGCAGCTAGACACTTAGAGAAAATTTATAACTTCTTGAAGGAACCAAAACTTCTAGTATTCAAGATTAAATTATTTTATGTTATTCTCATTAACTACTCAGAAGTTGAGACTTACAGAATTGTACGAAGAGATATTAGCAAAACAAATAACATAATGCGATAATATCACTTGGAAGAGATCAGTTGTATTCATTTAGAAAACAACCTATAATCCCAAATGCAGAAGAAACTAGAACTGCATCATGCTTTGGAGTTTGGACAAATGAACTTTATGTCTTTAAATTCAAAATTTTGGGCGGCAAAGTCGCTATACAGACAACATTAGCTCTGTGACTAAACCGACGTGTTACAAAACTAGTCAACTACACTATCAAATTCCGTAATTTGTGATTTGTGGACTAGAATGATAATAAAAGACACATTCGATTCTCATTTCTTGGTCTTGGCTTTCTTAGAAACTGGAGCTTTCTTTTTAACTTTCTTTTGCGGCTGTGGCTTCCCTCCAGCAGTTTTACCTTTTTTCCGAGCAACTCCCTGCCATTGAGATAGATGTACCATAACAAACAAGTGAGCTGGTCAATTCATAAACAACACTCTAAATTACGAAAAGACAAGAGACACACTGATGTTTTCTCAGCTTTTGCTTTTGCTTTCCCATTAGCTTTTTCTTCAGCATCTTCATTTTGACCAGTTTGATTAGATGCCCCTTTCGGTAATTTTTCAGCTTCTTCATCCGAGTCGAACAAGAAACAGTCCAAAGTTCCTACTCATTAAAAAACTTAAGAGACTTAAAGAAAGATTTAACGTTTTTAAAAGGCACATGCTGCATATACAATCGTGAATCGTCCCAATGAAAGCTGTTCAGAAAATGAGCCCCTTACCTTCAACCATAGTTTCAGCTTCGAAAACGTTTGATTGTGGTTTTAGCTGAATAAAATCATTCATAATGGCTTCTATCTGATGAAGGAACAAACAAATGAGATTCGATTGTTGATGATATTGCTAATTTTTTTCACTGTAGTCCTCAATTGTAAATCATTATCAAGGAAAAAAAACTAACAAGCACAGACCCAGAAATGGAAGCAAATACTAAAAGATAAGTAAAAATTGGCCATCGGCCGATATTGAAACAGAACAAGCACTTAACCTAGTAATTACCATAAACTGCCAGCAAAGAAAAGAATCCAAGAGAGTAAATAAGGATCTAAGCAAGAACTAACCTTTGCCTCTGATGGACCAAAACTAACCTGGAAAGAGAGGATTTGATACATATCATCAGCATAAGGAGAGAGGTCACGTATGTACTAAAAAGCTTCTAAAATTTACAAACACTATCTACATAGTGATGAATTTTTAAGGAGACTGATGACATACAACGCAAAATGTCCTTGACGGAACTATTGTTGTTTTGTATATTGTTCCTGAAACAATAGCCAATCAGAACTGTTAGATGTAAGCTGCTGGATAAGTGAAAATACAAACCACTGGCTGCAAATTGCAGTGAGCCCTCAAACATCATTTGGTCACTCAAGAAACTGGGATTGAGAAGCAGAAACAACACGAAAAGATGGAAACTCAAAGAAAACAATAAAAGAAAAAAAGGCAATGCTTTCGATCAGATGTGCAATTAAAAAAAAATCTCGGTTTTAACAATCACATCAGCAATTTTTCAACTTAGTTTTTTTTTTTTTTTAAAGCAAATTTTCAGGTTATTTCTTTTGTTGTCTAAAAATTTGTAAGCCATGGAGATCTTGCCTATGCTCAGATATGACCATTTCCGTCTCTGAAATGCAGACCAATCAATCATCATTAATAAAGAAATATGTCCATATGAAGAAAACATGCCTTTCATGTCTAAGTACATTTCCTGATCTCCTGATGGGGTATCTGAAACCATAATTCGTCCTACAGCACCCACATCACCACCCAAATCTATAGAATCTCCTTCACATTCAACAAGTGCCTGCACACGCCACAAACTCTAGTTAACCAACCGTCTTTCTTTTCTTTTCTTTTTTCTTTACTTTATCTCTTTCCCTTCTGGTTTGAGGTGTCGGGGTTTGTACAGTTAAACCTCTATAACCTTTTTCATAATTTTTTATGAACTAAACACGTTTTATAATTTTTCATATCATCATATTGATAGATTTGACTCTCCGGGATCACCAGTATTATCTGAAAGAAGACAAATAAAAGGCTACAACCAAGATACAATTTTACCTCACCTTTGATCGTTGAACTTTCTCTGAAAGCATCAAAGGCAACCTTGCAGAGGAGACCTGCTAATCATCTATAGTTTAGACGAATTGTAGTAAAAGACTAAAGCAATATTAATCTCCTACTAAGTATCCTTACATGAGAATCAACTTTCTTTTCAAGTGCTTCTTCTTCTTTTACTTCCATATCACCTGCTTCTTCTTCTTTTACTTCCACATCACCTTGATTTCCTTTTAGCGTATGGTTTACCACATGCATAAAATTTAGAAAGCTAGTCATTTTCCGAGATAAAATCGCCCTTCCAAATAAATATATGAAGGAGACATTACGAACCAATAGAACTGAAGCTAAAGTCCCTTCAACTTGAGTGTGGTTTAGTACTTCTTTTAACCAAAATAACTGCATATAGTGCCAATTAATCTAGCTTCAATTAGTACCTTTTATTTTCATATTCCTCTTTTTCTTTTCTTTTATTGGTGCATCATCATCCTCTAGGAGCTCCTTCCTAGGAAGTTTATCTTTAGAAGCCTTCTTGGATGGAACGTCTTCATTTCTGCCAATAAGGACTGCATCCTCATCCTCGCCTATTTCTTCTGGAATTTTCTGATCCTCTTTTATAGGACTATTTTCAGGAGATAACTCAGAATCTGAAGACAAAGATAACTCAGAATCTGAAGACAACGACCAGACTGAGCGGGCCTGCTTGAATGCCATTTCTTTTGTCAACATGGTTGAAAAATATATAGTAAGAATGCCCATTTGGGGTCACATTTGAAGACGGTGTTTTCAAGGTTGGAGATGGTTTGAGTTTTGGAACTCTATGTTTGGTGAAAATAAACTATTTGTAGTGAAAAATTGTAAAAACTTGAAACATGTTTGGAAAAAAATTATCTACAATGATTTTGTTTCATTCCTCTCGAAATTCTATGCAATTTGAAAAAAATAATAATAATAATCTCATTTCGACTTAAAATGATAAAGTTATGGATTTTTAAAGTTTGAGTTTTTTGAAAATGTTTGGAAAAGTGAATGGTAAAATTGGAGGAAAAGGTCAAAAAAAATGTTTGGAAACACTTTTCCAAACATTGACCCCAAAGAGCACCAAAAGATCAGGAGAAACGTATTAAAACACAATTTTACATGGGATTGTGAGGGACTCTCAACTGTCATTTTCTTGGCAACTTTCCCGCCCCTGTCATCACCTACAACATTTTGATGAAAAAAATAAAATTAGAATTTAAAGATTACCATACTTATGTTCAAAAAATACTAAACATTGAACTTGTAAACATTGAAACAGAGGCTAATCATGAAATTTTTTTCATTTACAACTTAAAATTCATCAGACAATCTCAAGACCTCAAATTTCAGTCAAAGGAACAAATTCCATCCCATACTCTCCTCTTTAACCTTTTCTTTTCTTGGGTTTGTCTGATTCATTCTCTTCTGAAGGCATTTCATCTTCGAACTTTGACCATTTCTTCAGAAACTTTTTCTTCGGGGACTTCAACCTTGATTTCTTATTTGACGGAGACCTAGCACCACTTTCACCTAGAGTTTTACCCAGATTCTCATCGTCTTCTACAACCTTGGAAGATTTACTCAAAGACACTTCTTCACTTCCAGTTCTATCTTCCTTTGTGGGGCTACCATCATGTGAATGCTCAGAATCCGAGGATAATACAAGTGTCGAACGAGTTGGTGCCTGATCAACAGTGTAAAATCCCAACGGTTAGCATCTAGAGAAAAACGAACACAAGGTAAACGAGTGATCTAACTGCTACACAGTCAAGGGTTTCTCAAAACCACAGATAGAGAGAAAAATGAAATAATTCTTCCAGATACCTGAAAACAGCGAAGCCAATCAGGGGAATTCTCCCTGGAGCTGTTCATATCAGCCTTTATCGCAAACCACCCACTGGACTTCCTTCCTCCTCTGTCTCAAAAAGCAATTAGTTTGACTGAGCAACGATTTCTTGATCCTATTCTAAATATTTGGGGTCTTGATAGAAACTAGGAATCCTAGAATTATTAGGAAGAACTATTCCACTACTCAAGCAATTGACAGCGAACCACAAGCCATAAAGTAATGTCTTCAGTTATTCGACAGCGATTATCACCAACCGCTAATAGAGAAAAATTAAGCACGGGGTTGCTGAAATGAAACAATTGGTACGTATATATAACAGATGAACTACAATGCACACCAGATGTTCGATCAAAAGAAACAGAACCTTAACACAGAAACCGACAGGCCAATGACTCGACTCGACGGCACCAACTATTTCACCAGTGACCCTGCTCTCGATAGAAATTGTAAAACCCTAGAAATACAATATCAAATCCTACTCAAAATTTGCAAACTACACGTACACCACAACTCAAGCAACACCGAAAAATAGACAAATCAGAAGCCATTTCTTGTTAATTTCCAGATATATCCTTAAACTGGAATGCGAAAAGAACCAGAAAGCGAAATCGAATCCAATACTTGCATGCAATTTTCTCTCAAATGAAGCAGAATTAAGCCCTACGTTGCTGAAATGAGAACAATTTGTGCGCGTGTCTTAAAATGCAGACCAGGTGTTCGATGAAATGGATGAGAAAGAGAATGGCTTACCAGAAACGCAGAAATGGTGTGGGCAAATGGGCGCTCGAGAGCTGCGATTGGGTTTCGACTTCGATCGGATCAGATGATTTTGCGCCAAAAAAAGAAGGTAAAATTAAATGGCAACAAACGCGGGCTTGAGAAAATATGGAGCTCTGTCGATGTGGTGGTGTTTGTTTGCGAATGTTGTTCTATTCCACACCGGGACAAGGATTGCGCTAATCCTCCCTTCAACTTTGGAGATTAGTAGTTGTTGAACAAGAAAATTCACCACTACAATCATATTTTATGCGCGGCGTTGGAAATGAGGGAGGTGCTTATTTTTCACTTTTGCCATGTCTTTCTGTTTTTGGGATAATTAATTCGTTACTTTTATGACATTTTAACCTAAATACAAATAAAAATTAAAGCAAACTCGAATATTTTGAGTGATCAATCTAAAATAGAGATACATATGAACATACCATTTTAAATGAATTTAATCGATCTTAGTTAAAAGATACAATTTTCTCAAAACCTGATTAAATTAATCTAATTTCAATCAAAATTGAGTATTTTTCAATTTTAAAATATTCATTTGAACTTTTATTTTATTTTGATGCATTCAAGAGAAAACTTTAAACCAGCAACCACAAGTATTTAGGAGGTGTTTAAAACACTCGTTACAATCTAAATTTTTTTATTTATCTAAAAAAGTGTTTGTTTTACCGCCTCATTTTGAATCTACAACTTTTTTTTTTTTAATCTCTACTTTAGTTTTAAAAAAACTCAACCTTTAAGCTTGTGTTTGGATCACAAGCTAGAATTAAAATTTTTGAGTTGAAGTTTAATGACTTTTCAAAAATTTGTTATAATTATTATTGACTTTTCAGAAAAAGATAAAAATCCAGCAAAAAAAGTACATTTTAATTGGAGTTAAAATGGTAAATCAAACAAACCCTAAAAATGCTTATGACAATGATAGATATAAAATAATATCTATATTATAATTTTTTTGAACACATTTAAGGTTTGACATCATAATTATTATGTATTTTCAATCTATATTTTAACTAAATACATATTTTTAAATAATTAGCATCCGTTTAGATACACGATACATTCTATATTACAGTCAAATGTAATGTAATGTGTTTTGGTACTTTATATATTGTATTTAAATACAAATTTATTTGAATAATAAATATAATATAATTAATATTTTTCTAAATATTTTTACCAATCCTATCATTTTTTTTCTTGTTTATTAATAATTCAAACACACAATACAATGTTAGAAGAAAATATTTAAACACATATTTTATTCTTATTTTATTATATTTGAATACACTATAACTGTTATAGATTTAAATTTTATATATTATCATAAAATTAAGTGTAAAATTATTGTTACCATAAACTCATTGACTGAAGGCTCCATGTGAAGCCGTGCCAAAGAGGTCGTTAGGGTTAAGTCAGCGGTCCTAATAGGCTGCTAATACCTGAAATACATATATATAGATATAATATTTTTCTATGTATAAATATCTGCCATCTTCGTTATCCTCAAAAGAAAGTTTCAAAACTATCAAATACTCCTCTCTTTGAAAGGTCAAAGAACCGACCAGAAGATTAATTCGGAGATTTGGCTTTGTAAGAAAAAATGGAACAAGGAAAGCAGGGGATTTTGGTGGCGAAATTGATGCCGAACCAGAACCCAATAGAGCAGTTACAGACTCGCTACAAGGAGCTGGAAAATGGGTTCAAGGCGTGGCTGGCGAAGCAGTCTCTGCCCGTCGAAGCCGCCGTCGTCACCACCACCAGCGCCGCACAGGGCGCCGCAATCGGCGGATTCATGGGCACGCTCACCAACGACGTTTCTTCTTCTCTTACCGTTCCTCCTCAGGCCAACCTCACCCCTCAAGCCATGGCCTCCTTCAAGCAAGCCCAGGTCTTTTTTCTTCTTTTTCTTTTCTTTTCTTTTCTTTTTTGACTTTTTTTTTTATTTTGATTTACTCTCTGCTTTGACTTGATTTGGGAGAAAGCGTGAAACTTTGAAATTCCCATTTGTAGATTTTTCATTTTCTAGAAAATTTTCAGTAACCAAACAAACCTGTGCTAAGAAAAAAGGGGGAATTAGAAGGAACTTGCTTGTTGGACATAAGATTTTGTTTTCCAGATAAAGGGTTTCTTTTTTTATATAAAAAAATTGTTATTGTTATTGTTATTATTGTTGGGTTTTTAGTTCTCTAGTTGATTGCTTAGAAACTTAAGGAAAAGAGGAATATGTGAAATATGAACTAGTATTGGAATTCCAGTAAGTTAGCTCATTCAACTTTGGGAAATTGGTTGGTTATTTAAGTTTGAACTTTGAACTTCTAATAATTTGGAAATGTGGCTACATAGACCTCATCTTCGAGTTTTTCCCACAGCCATGGAGAAGTTTCTTAGTTGTTGGTTGTAATTTTTCTAGTACATTAACCGGATAATAGTAATATGTTTGTTGTATTCGGATTTTAATCTACTGAAAGCTTGAGCATTGCACGTCATTGTAAACAATATTATGACCTCTACAATCTTTGGAGGCCTTTAAGATTGTTATGAATTTTTTTCATTTTTTGGTATTTAACATTAGGAGAAAAGTCTTAATACTTATTAAGAGTGTGCCAATTTGAAATTTGGATTGATAAAAGACGTGATACTTTTGCATAGGTTATTGGTTCTGCCTAGCCTGTAACAACAAGGTTTTACTTTTGATGCAGGCCCTTTCTGGAGGTCCATTGGTACAAGCTCGCAACTTCGCTGTGATGACAGGTGTGAATGCTGGCATATCCTGTGTCATGAAGAGACTGAGAGGCAAGGAAGATGTTCAGTCTAGGTCAGATTTTCTTGGCACGCTCTGCTTTGTCTATTTATTTGACCATACTTCTTTTATGTGGCAACTAAAGTTGTCATGAATTATGGTTGAGCAAATGTTTTATAGTGCATATCTAGAATCAACTTGGTTTTTTGTTGAAGGAAGTTTCTTCCTTTCCGAAATCACCGATATTTGTTTGGACTGATGACACCTCTTACCAGGATTGAACCTATGTTATCGGCGTTGTTGGGCTAATTTTGTCCATAAATAGTCTGTATCATCACAGAATGCACTAATTTTCCTCTTGTTATTCAAAAAATTTTGTTATTAGAAGAATTTGCTCTCTATGTGGTCAATCCATACCAAATCACTGCATTGATTTCGTAATTTCTAGCTTTTTTTCTGTACTCACGGATCCTTGGAGCCTATTTTTCTGTTTCACTTTCTTTTGATCCTTTCTATAACTAGCCCCTGCCATAGGTAGCGGAGTAGACTTGTTGCCTTGATATCTTTGAAGCTATTGTTGGCCAATCAGAAGGGCATAAAATGGACTGTAAACTGGGTTTTAGCGATCTGCTTGTGAAAGAGTAAAACTCAGTGCATGTTTCTGGGTTTCTCTCATTTCACATTCAAACACTTCCTCGATGACATATCTGAGACTATAAAGATGCAATTTTTTTATGGCAAGTGAATTCCTCAGTTATGCTATTAGCGCTAGATGGGAATTATGGTCAAGTAGGTTTTGGGAAGATTTCCTAGAGATCAGGCTTTGACTATTGTCATGGGCTGATTGCGTTTGGATTTATGGTGATAACTAAAAACAACCAATCTAATTTGAAAAATAACAGATGATAGTTTTTCTTCAAGTGTTTGAAGGTGACCATACCGAAGTTGCATGGGAGAATTTTGGTATTCATATCGTCTGAAAGCTTTGCAATATTCTTCTTTGCATTTCTTTATACGTGTTTAAAATTATCGGCTTCCTTTGCAGTATGGTAGCAGCGTTTGGTTCAGGAGCTGCGTTTTCATTGGTGAGTGGCATGGGCGGCCCAAATCAGGCAGCAAATGCAGTCACTTCTGGACTTTTCTTCGCACTTGTTCAAGGTGGACTTTTCCAGGTAAGCTTCCCAATTGAAGAGGTTAATCATTTTAGGAGTAGCTTCCTAACAACACATATATAATTATAACAATTTAGGAGTAAGTAATTGGCAGAACTCGTTTCCTTTTCAAGTCCTCGCCTAAATCTGATTAAGACCCAGTTTGTGGCGATGTAATGTTGTACATGATTCCCATGTGCTGAAAAATATCATCTATCACAAAAATATCTTATTTCTTGAGTGGGTTTTGCTAATCTGTCTGTAATAGTGGCCGAAATTAACACCTGAACCACTTGCTATGTTGCTATGCAGTTGGGGCAAAAATTTTCCCAACCTCCAGCAGAAGATATCTACTATGCTAAAACAAGAAGCATGTTGGGTAACCTTGGCCTGCAGAACTACGAGAAGAATTTCAAGAAAGGGCTATTAACCGACAGTACTTTGCCTTTGCTCACTGATAGGCAAGTACTTGTATCTTCAAACTGTGTCCTGACACTTCCTTTCCTATCATTTCCAAGTTCATATAATGAATTGTAATAAACTAACTATTACGTTTGTTTATTTCAGTGCGCTTAGAGACGTAAGGATTCCACCTGGACCGCGACTTCTCATTCTCGATCACATCCAACGGTAGGAAACAATGTCTTGTGCACGTTGTTACAATGTCCCGACCTTGTGGAGTTCTCCTGACTTTGTGATAACTTTTTCAATTCAGGGACCCAGAGCTGAAGGGCAGACGAGGAAAGTGAGCTGGGCTTTCAATCTTGTTTGGCTGCCATAAGACGATTTGTTTCCCCGGTTTAGAATACTAGAGGCAGTGAGGGGATATTGGATATGTTTTTGGAATGAGATAATGGTCATTTTGTTGTGTTCTTGTCCTGTTAGTGTTGATCAAATTGCCACAAATTTCGTAAGAGTAAAATGAAGATTTGAGTGATATGTGTTTCTCACTCTCTCTCTATCTATTCTCCTTATAACAAGTTGTTAAATGGCCCGTAGCACTCTCTCAATAGTCAATATCTATTTTCCTCATAACAGGTTGTGGTTGCATATGGCCCCGTAGCTGCACTTTCCTAATGCCCCCCACACATGGCCAGTGAATGGCTTTTTCTTCTTTTTCCCTCAAATGGTACAAAGAAGGGGACTTGGCTCATTCCAAAAAAAAAAAAAAAAAAAGGGGACTTGGCTCATGGGTTGCGTATAGATGAAGTAGAAAAAAGGACCTTTGGATATGGCTATATAATTAGGAGATTTCTTTAGTAGTAGGGTAACAAAAATAAAAGTTATCCCACTTGCGGGTCATAAAAAATTTGTCCTCCTAAAATTTCGTAGTTTCAAATTTTAATTTAGGCCGTCAGTTTTTACTTTTTGATTATAATCCACTATTCAAATGTATATACAAAAAAATCAAAATTGTGCTACACTAATACTTGGTTTTCATATAAAGGATAGATATAGATTTAAGAAAATAAAAAGTCAAATCAAGAGACAAAGGCATTAGTATTATAGAGTTCAATTCATGTCCCAAAAAAAAAAAAGTTTATAACTTTGTGTATGTCGTTCATTTTTTTTTTTTTAATGAATATGTCATTCGATATTGTGTAGTATTGAGCTGTTAAATTTTTCATCAAATTTTATTAAAATCTAAATTTAATTCGACGTGGCTAATGATCAATAATTGCGTATAATGATGATAGAGGATCATTTTATTTATTTATTTATTTTCATTTTCTTGGAATTAGTTTATAGAAAATGAAGGTCCTATAATTGGTGGGGTGGGGCCATAGTCTGGCGTGACGCCTAGAATGGATCTTCTCCTTGTATGTGATACTGATGGTGGAGCTGGAGTCCTGGACCACTAACTATAGTGCACGCCTTTTCCTTCCTTTTCAGGGCCAATCTCTGCTTCTGCTTTTTACCCCATTGCCTAACCACTAACCCCTAACCCTAACCCCTAACCCCTAACCCCTAAACCCATTTGCTTGGCCTTGGAGAGGACACATAGCAGCTACATGATTATTTGACTTTAATTATTTACTTTTAATTATTTATCATTAAGCCTCTCAAGTATCAACACTCTTTTCTTCAAAGGTTTGGCAAATTAGGCCACCGCGGCAAAACCAGATGGCGAGGAAAGGGGGGTTAAGAATTTTAGGTTCGATAAATTCAAGGTTCATTTCTGTGGTTTTTTTTTTTTTTTTTTGGAACACTTTCAAGGTTCAATTCTTGATAAAGGTAAAGAAAAATGTCTAAATTAAGTTTCATGATGTGATGGGTGCTTACCAATAAAATAAAATGTTTGACAAATTTATTGGTTGGTTTTTAATTTATGACCCCTTGATTGCCAGTGGTGGGTCAAACCAAATGCATACATTAGCATCATTTCCATTTCATTATAATTTATTAATTTAAGAAACAGTTATAATTTCAACTGTGATTTTCTTTATCTTTATGGGCAAGTATTATTATCTAATTAACTTTTAGGTGGTTTGATTTATGGTTAAAAATAGTTTTACATGCCGTGTTTTAAATTTTCGATATAAACTGTCAAGTTATAATTTAGTTGAATGAAGAAATTATCGATTACATAAAATTTGTTCATTTTATAACAATGTAAAACCAAATCTAAGTGTAGGACGATTTTCAGCCGACGAATCCTGAGGCCTTTCACCTTCATATCCAAATAGAGAAAAGCCACGAGACTCTCTTACCAAGAAGGCCCGAAATCGTTACCATTGGTCAATTGACTAACGAACCATCCTTTGTAAGGATTTGAAAGAAAATTTCAAACAAATTTCCTCCTCCCTTGTCGTGCACGTTATTGACAGCTTGTTTAAATCAATTTAAAGTAACTGTAATTTAACAGGCATTAGACGCATTTTTTTAGGTTTGTGAACAAATCTGTTTGGCAGAAGGCGACAGGATGGGAACGAAAGAATCGAAATTTCATCGAGAAATCCGACAAATAAAAGCCATTCAAATGACTGATCTTCCTCACCTATCTATGAGTGGACGTGCTTCTTCTGCCTCATTTTCCAGATTTCAGATTCAAGGAAATTATGGAACCAAAAATTAACAAAATTAAAAATAAAAAGATGATATTAACCAAAAATTTCGAAAATTTCTTTCGATAAAAGATGTTTTACAGACAATTTACAAAACAAAAAAAACAAAAAAACAAAAACAAAAAACAAAAAAAAAAAAGTAAAATATATATATATATATATTGCTTTCTTTCACCTCTGAGATCGAACACAGATTACAAAAGAAATCACAGACGGTGATACAGTGGAGATGCAAAACTACTACGATTCCAAGAACATACTAGTACTAGGCACAAAACGGGCGGCTAAGATTTTATCCTACAGAGATCCTCGTGATCAAAACCTGATTGATCGGGAGGAATCGGCTATCAGGAGCGGGGAGTCGGAGCGGAGGCCTGGTGAAGGAGCTGCTGGGCCCGGGCGAGCTGGTCCATGAGGGAGGCGATGCGAGCGTGGTAGGAGCGCGCCTGATCGACGGCCTCGGCCTCGAGCTCGCCGAGCTGAGAGCAGAGGCGTTCCTCGGCGTCCTCGGCTATTCGGAGCCTCTCCCAGGCTCTAAGGAGCTCCGTCCTCATCTGCTCCTCCCTCTCCTGGCTCTCCCTCAGCTCTCTCTCCAGCTCCTCATTCCTCTTCTTCAGAGCTTCTCCTCCTCCGGCGGCGGCGACGACGACCTGTTGCTTCGTGACCGCCATTGTTGATATGAGATATTTGTTGGATTTTACTCGGAAAGATTAGGAAGAAAGAGTATTGGAATAATGTTTTCCGATGCAGTGGTGTATTTTGGGGTAAATCGAAACGGTTTATATAGCGGCAAAAAAAGCAATGTGTCCAGGTTCAATGTATCTGGAGCAGGCTTGCGATTTCGCTTCGCTGACGTATTTGCTGCGCTTATTAGAATGGAATATTCTCTTCTCTCTCTAGATCTCTCTCACGTGCCGACTTTTTTTTTTAATAATTAAAATCTGTTGTATTACTTGTATTTATAATTATTTCTTCACCCAGGAATAAAAAAGAAATAAAAAAAGAAAAGAAAATCGAGTGTCGTATCCACTTGTGTAGAGAATTTATATGTCGTATTATAGTCATCTTTTTGCTTTTTTTTGTTCTGTTTTGTTTTTGCTTTTTTTGTTTTTTCCCCCTCATTTTGGCCTTTTGTTTCAGACAGGAGAAGAAAATGTAATAGGTTATCACACATATTATTGGAATTTATTAAAGGGCCTTAGGGATTGTTTGTTTTTAATATTTAATAGTGAAAACAAATGAAACGATGAAATTTATTTGTTTTAACGATTTTTTTTAACGTCAACTATGTATTAGCAGTGTGGAAGAGTATTTTGTGTATTTATGTGGAGATTGTTCCAATTACGAATGGTGTGATTCATGTCGTTCTTTCTTTTCGACGTTGTTTTATTTTATTTCAACAATTTTCTCAAAAAAGTCTCAGAAAGAGCCCATTAAACCTTCCAAACTGGGCTGTTAGAGGTTTGGAGGCCCAATTCATCTAACAAACTAGCGCAGCCAGATACTGGTGGGATCTTCACAGACGGATTAATGGCTTGAATTGAAGTTGTAGTTTATTTATTTCTTTATTATCATTACTATTAGTATTCCATTATTGTCATATATGTGAACTATAAGATTTCTTCTTGTATCAAAAGTGCATATTATTATTTTCAGGAGAAAAAACACTATGCATATTCTTTTATATTTTATTATCATAATATAGTTATTTAATGCCATAAAAACATACAATCTTTTGCTTCCAAAAGCAAAAAAAAAAAAAACTATTTTAAATAAAATACTATTTCTTTTTTATTTTCTAGAGATGCAAATATGGCATGGAAGAGAAGTTGAACTTGTTGTACCCAATTGAGTATGGGCTGGGTTTTGAACTTGGTGACCATTTTTGAGTAATGGTTGCTGGAGGGGGAGGTGTGGGGCCGTCAATGTAGCCAATGAGATTGTTGCCTTGCAAAAGAGAATCAAATTGGGCTCTCCATGATAGGTAATTATTTGAAGTGAGTCTTGCTCTGAATGTTCACTTTCCTTATTAACGTATTCCACTATTCCCAAAATTCATTTGTTTTCCATTTCATTTTTTGGGATAC
Organism: Ficus hispida; assembly: GCA_025413025.1. Taxonomy (NCBI): domain Eukaryota; kingdom Viridiplantae; phylum Streptophyta; class Magnoliopsida; order Rosales; family Moraceae; genus Ficus; species Ficus hispida. The sequence continues at coordinate 19,256,895 of CM046364.1, forward strand.
CAATTTTTTATTAAATAAATTATTTTTCTATTTTATTTTGTCAAATTCCTTCGTTAGTTTTTTTTTTAAAGAAAATTTCCGATTGCATTATTAGGCTAAATCAGTCATTATCGAGAAGATAAACAAAGGAAAATGGTCTATAAAACTTCAAATAGAGAGAGATAGATTAAGACCTGAGGGCAAGGGTGTGAGCCACTCCATTTCTCCTCTAGGAACATAAACACAAGAATTAAAAACATCACTTCTAGACAACTCAATAATGTCAATAATTAACACACTTTCTTCACCAGTCGAGAGTCGATTTTGTATCTCAGATTGCAAACGCACCACATCCGTTTCAGCTATTTCAATCTACAAACTCAACTCTCGAGCAAAAGAGAGGCCCTCCCGAAGAGTTAGGTATTCAACAATATGAGGCGAAAAGAATCCAATTACACGTATCGCAAAACCAACAACTGCCATACCCTCAAAGTCTCTGACTATAGCTCCAATACTAATCTCATCATTTCCAATGCGCTCTAAGGCATCTATGTTCAATTTTAACGAGTCACCTTATAGTTTTTCCTACCTGATTTAATTATCATTAATAGGCGAGCTGACTCCTAGAATTTCGGATCTGACATTCTTTGTTTTTAAAATCAAACTCCTATAACAATCTTTGTTTTTAACGTAATAATGCTTATCGATAAAGTGTATATATGTGAGATTTGTGGGTAAATAACTTTTTAAATAAAATTTTTTATAATGGTCAAAGTTCTATAAATCTAACAAAACAAAATGCTTATTTTTTAAAAATATTAATCAATCAATTACTGATTAATTATTAATTATGATTAATTACCGATTACTCAATGAAATAAGGTTATTTAAAAAAATTGATCATTTATTTAAATATTTATTTAAAAACTATTTATTTATCTAATTTTTTCTAGACATACAATTTCTACTTCCGTATTATGATTATTTTAATAAAGTAACGATTATTATTATTTCTTACTAGTGCACAAACCATTGATTGATACACAACAAAAAAATTTTTTTTTGCTTGTCACACACATCAATTATTTGTCATATATCGACAAAAATTGCCAAAAATGACACAAACGCACCTCCATTTTGGACCTTAACGTGTTACCTCTTTATATATTTTTATAATAAAAAATATCACGTTTAATTTTATTTAAATATGTAGAGTTTGAATCTTCTATCTAAATTTAAAAAAAAAAAAAAAACGTCATGCCTATCTATTATTAATTATTATAGATTCATCAAATCCCAAATCCACTATAAATTGCTTCCCAAAAAAAAAAAAAAAACCACTATAAATTTTAAAAATAAATAATAATAATAATAATAACAAAAAGAAAGTGTGACTTTGTGCTCTACGCAATTCGCTTAATCATTTTCAGTTGCTGATTTCGAGTATTTTGCTCCTTTCACGTCTCTATTTCACGTCTCTTTTGGCGTTGCACAACGACACCATTATCTTCCTTCTTGAGTCTCGACTCTCTCGTAAGTTTTTCATACATTCATCTTCATAATTCTGTTTCCGATTGTGTTGAATTTCGATCTTACATTGGGTTGATGATCGATTTCTCTTTTTTAGTTTCTATACACACACACACACACACACACACACATATATATTCTTGCATTCAGAAACTGTTATACCCATTTGCTTGATCTGCTGTTACTTTCTGACCTTCTCCTTGGATCATAATCTCTGTGACCCAGAAGCCCGATTTTTGTTTCCGTTGTGTCTCTTCCATTTTTCTTCTTCTGGGTACTTGAAAATTTCTGTTTTTTTATTTTTATTTTTATTTTTATTTTTTATTATGTGTTTGTTCATTTGGATATGGGTTTCTATTTGGGTCGTTAATTTTGCTCCACATCTTTGTATGCAGAGAAGTAATTTGCTTCGTCAAGGTCAATTCTGGGATTTATAGATCACAAAGCTTCTTCTTTTGATGGTTTCCATTGTTCACGTTTGTTCGTTTAGTCTCCAATTTATTGAGAGCATATCAGAAGTTGATGTAAATTTGATTTGAGTAATAAGGAATGGTATTTCTGGGAATGGATTTGATGTAACTTTGGTATGCTTTGGAAGAGGAAATGTGATTGGTGATTTAGTTCTAGAGAGTATGGATTTTCAGAGTAATTCTCCATCGGAATCGGGGAAATTGGAACAGATTATTTCCCAATTCCTTTTGAAGAGCTTGCATGTTATTTTGGACTCTAGGATTCCCTCTCTTCGCCCTCATGATCATAGCGGTGACCTTTCGACAGGGGGTTCTCGAGTGAAAAAGAGTGACAAATGGTTCAATCTAGTCCTAGGAGACCGCCCAGCCGCTCTGGAGAATCTGAACTTTTGGCACAGAAATGTAATGGATCCAATGATAATCGACATAATACTCATTCATGAAGGGCCTAGCTCTTCATCTGTGGACAATCTCTATACTGCTTCAACGGTGGGGACGACGTCTGTTGAGACAGTTATAGAGAGGTGGGTAGTTCAGTATGAATCTCCCCGGGCCGCGACTCCTCCAGTTGGTGAAATGTCTGCCTCTTACAAAAGGACGTACAAGAAATCAATTGTACTTTTGCGTTCACTTTATTCACAAATGAGACTTTTGCCGGCATACAGGATTTTTCGGCAGCTGAGTAGCTCTAGTCAAGCTTATAATTTTGATATCATTTACAAGGTTTCTTCATTTGGTGATCCATTCACAAGTGCAGAGGAGAAATTGAGGGAAGAATATAGTTTCCCTCCTCTGGAGGCCTTTCCCGGTCGCCTTTCCGTGTTTGTGAGTTACCGTTCAACCCTTTCTGATTTTAACCTTGAACCTTCAACAACAATGCCACCAAAGATAATAACGGATTATGTTGGTAGCCCTGCCACTGACCCGCTGAGATCTTTCCCCACTTCAGAGAAGGGCATCCGTGCAACTTCCTTTCCTTTGAAAGGAGCACGACCACCTTCTGTACCACTTGAGCGCCCACACAGCTGGACAAGTGGTTTTCACCGAGCTGCACCTTTTATGCAGAACCAACCCCTTGTCAGATCTCCGCCGGTGTATCGTTCTTCTCCCACATCGTCTGATTCTCCGTCGTCACCTTCTGATATGTATAGTAACAGAGCCCAAAACTACCGACTGCTAAGCAATCAAAAGACTACCAGTTATGACGAGTATCAGCTTTCACCTCCATTTTCACCGTCTCCATCCCCGTCTCCTCCAACGTACTTCTACAGTGGCAATCCTAATCAAGTTCAAACACGTAAATATCCTGAAACTGCCCCGGTATCTATTCCGGCTACAATGACAGGCAGAAGTTCTAGATACCGTTCTCCCAATTTTTCGGATCCAGTTAGAAACCCGCTTCCTCCTTTATCCCCCAGAAGCATAAGGAATGATCATTCATCACAGGAGTCTCCATCCGGAATCAGGTCCTTTCGGAGAATAGACTCTTCAAGGGCTGGAGATATGACATCTGGAATAACGAATCATTACACTAGTCAGAAGGTAGTTCTGGATTTAGCTGTTTTTTTCTATTTTAGCTACGGCATTATATTCCTGAAGTCAGTTTGGTATTCTATCCTTGTTGATAACTTTTATATTCTCTCGCAGGTCATAAAAGACAGTAAAGATGATTCAGGCCGGTTTTCAGGACCATTATCTTCCAGTGGCTCACCACGTATTGGGTTCTCTCGAAGCTCCAGTAGATTATCTTTCCAGGATGACCTGGATGATTTTGGCTTCTCGTGTCCTTTTGATGTTGATGATGTTGACCCGCCCGATTTTCAAGTCAGGTACTTAAATTTAGCTAATTTTATGGTTATTAATGGAGTTACTAACCATTGTCACTTAAATTCTTCTATTTGATTCGGTACACAAGTTATTCATTTGTTTACCGTGAATTATTTTTCTCTACCCTGCCCCTTTATCTTCCCTTTTTTGGTATAGTTTCTGAACTATTTCCAAGGCTTCTGGATCTTTCACTTGGTAGGTAATGTGGGTGGGAGGATGGAGAATGCTTTGCCTATTTGTTTAGATTCAAAGCATGGTTTTCTCTTCTTTCTCTTGTCATGTTCATGTTCATGTTTATGTTCTTCTTGTTGTCGTTTCTATTTATCTATTTGTTATTTTTTTTAATAGAACAAGCAGATGACACTGTTTGTTAGGTTATTACAACGTCGTGACAGTTTTGTGCAAGCAGTTTTAAGATCCATTGTAGACCAAATGACAAGGAAATGCATCTTTATAATATAGTCAGTTCATAATAAACCTTTTGGATGCTAATTATTTTGTGACGGTCAGAAATATTCTGACGGAGTCTCAGTGTATAATCTTGCATAAAGGAATAAAGAGAGAGAATAAGATTAAAAAATTCTGAGCATGATGCTGAAGCTATAACATATACTGGTTGCAGTGGCAGTTGAGCTAGACAGTTATATTTTCCCACCGAAACGGAGAAAAGTAATGCCAGTAAACAGATTGACTTCATTTTATCAACCTTTTGTTTCATGCTGTTGTAATACCCGCTTCAGGGGAGATATGACATTGGTAACACCTTAACAGTGTTGAATCTATTTATGACCCACACCAACTCCAAGGAAAGCTTTAAGATGCGCTGAAACTCATTTTGTTTGGAGCTGATTGTTGTTTTCCTTGATAGTATTGTATCTATTGATTGTCGTGCTTGTATTTTTCGTTTAGTTAAAAATCATTTGGGCTTTAGTTTGGTCTCTAAACTGCATTTGGACTTGGCATACTGCTCTTGACATTAAGCAAAGCTTTCCGCTTTTAGTATCTCATCTCTTTTTCTCCGTTTTGGAACTTTGGGCTAGCAGTCAAAATCTTCCTGGGAAAAGAGCTCCAGACACCACTTCGCAGTCGCTGCCAATGGGTCGAAAATCACAAGATGCTGCCGTAGGCGTACTTGTTCACATGCTGAGGACGGCGCCTCCGCTGCGCCAAGATTCGAGCTGTTTCTCATCCAACTCGTTGAAGGCTGAACACGAGGGGGGACTGGCTACAGCTTCCAGCTTCTTCATGCCTCGAAAGGCATCTGATGCGCTCGAGGAGCTCCGGAGTTACAGAGAAATGAAAGACCTTCTACTCTCTAAGAGTGGAACTCGGGTGGTTGCCAAAGAAGAAGCATAGACTTGGTGCTTTAGTGGGACAAGCATGGAGATATTGGTCAGTGATATACAAAAAACCAATGCTTACATTTTAACAGAACCTATATTTCGCTTTCAGAGAGAGGATTAACAGATTTGTAAATATCCTTATTCAAAATTGGTTGTAATCATTGCAGCATATACTTTTTTTTTTTTTTTCCCATACTCTTAACTATTGAAGGAATTTTTTTTTTAATTCATTTGAAATTAGGGCATGGGACTTGAACTCTACATCTTATGGTACGGTCAATGTGAAATTACTATTAGAATATGTCTAGAATCACACCATTTAAGGAAGTTTTACCCTGATAGTTGTCTATGTAATTGTGTTATTTAAACATGGAAGCATGGAAACGTGAGATTCATCTTGTATGTCCTCTTATTTTTGTCCTATTCATGTCCTTCCATTAATGGAATATGAACTAAATCTGGAAAGCTGGCAATTTTTAACCATGTAGATTGTCTTTTACACTTTTTTTTTTTTTGGGTAAATTTGTATAGAGCGTTGTTTTCCATGTTGTTCTCCATTTTATGATGTTTTTTCTATCGTCGTTCTCTGGTCATCTGATTTTAAAATCAATGTCGCTTTCCAACTGTTGTCGTTTTAACTATTGACGTGTCCAAGGCTTTTGTCGTTTCTAATAATATTGGTGTTGTTTTCATTAGTCAATGTCGTTTTTCTGTATGACAGTGTGCCGTCTAATAGTTCATGCCATTTTTCTTGTTGTTGTCGTTACTTATTTTTTGTGGTGTGCAAATTCATTATGTCCTTTAATTTTAATGTCTTCCAGGAAGAATTTTGGCAATCATCTAGTCAGTCGTTTTTTGGCATTTTTTGTGGTTTTTTAAGGTTAATGTCGTTTCTAATTGCTGCTTTTGAGGTTGTTGTCGTTTTCCACTTTCTGGGGTTTCCGATGTTGTTATTTACCATGTTGACGACATTTCTATGTTGCAGCCATTCGTTATTCTTGTTTTCCTTGGTTGTCGTCGTTTCTATGTTGACATCGGTTGTAACCGTTGATTTCCGATGTCATTTACATAGTTTTATTGTCGTGTCCAAATTATGTTGTTTTAGTTTTGTCCTTTTTGTTGTTTGCTTTCTTGTGGGAAAGAAGTAAATAGCACTTTTATAATAAAATAATTTAAAGAAATAATAGGTTGTAAAAATATTAGAAGTAAATCGCAAGTTGATTACGTAAACAGTTTGTTTGTTTATCTAGTAAACACGCAATATCATTTTTAATGTTATTTTCATTCCTTTATCATTATTATTAAGTTTTGAAACTTTTAGTATTTAAAAATTAAAAAATGACAATACTTTATTGATAAGATGAAAAAAAAAAAATAAAGACACTAATTAATAATAACCAAATGTTAAATTTTGTCATCAAATTTAACATACAACAAATTCAACCTAAAAAATAACACTTTATGGAAACAATTTTTTAAAAAATATATATATAAATACCAAAATTTAAGAACACATCAATTAACATTTTTTTTTAGATGCTATATACGAAAAAATACCCTTTTTCTTTCCTTCTTCGAAAAATGAAAACTTATTTTCTAACATTTCTATTTCAAATCACTTCCACAATTGCCTTTCATCCTATTTCACTCCTCCCTACAAAACATAAAGCTAATTTGTTTTCCTTGCTTATTATTGATTTTAATTTCGAAGCCGATTGTTTTCGTCTCTGGAATTTTCGATGTCGTTTGTATAGTTCAAGGCCGTGTTAACAGTTCTTGTCGTTCGTTGATGCTATTGTTGTTTTTACTATCGATGTCGTTTCCTGAACATTAGCTTCTTCTTCCAGTTATTGTCGTTTGCAATGATTCACCGTCTCTTGCCTGAAAAATAAATAAATGAAGTAAAAGATGAAATTTGGCCGCCATTGAAGTAATTCTCCAAAAGTCTTCCCGCTTTCTCATATTCATTGTTTTTCTGAGAAACTCTCCAGTAAAAATTTTTTAAAAAAAATCAGCTTTTGATTGAATTTGTATGGCTGCAATAGCTATGGATTTCACGGCATGCCCTTTCTGCAATCTTCATGTTCCCTCCTCAGAGCTCCAATGGTATACTCTACTCCTTTTCTCTATTACAAATGTACATACATATATGTTTGTATATATGTAATGATGGCTGTTAATGTATGGAGAATGGATTTGCAGGCATGCCAACAATCACTTCGAAGACGAGCAAGAGCAGCAACAACTCGCCATTGACTCAGAACTCGCCCGCCAACTCGCTCTCGCCCCTCCTTCACCTCCTTCCAATTTCCGGGGAATTTCTAGCTCCAATGGAGGTCAGAAAATCCACGAAAACATCCCTTGCTCGATTGATTTGCAGAAAAGAGGCGTCTTTCACAGGATCGAAGGCGGTTTGATGGCGCTGTTGAGGAACTGTCTGGAATCGGATCCTGACAACACTACCAGCATTTTGTCCGGCTATGTCGACCATTTCCAGAGCACCAAATCCGAGGATGTCGGGTGGGGCTGTGGATGGCGCAACATCCAGATGCTGAGCTCCCACTTGCTTTCCCAGAGACCAGAGGCCAGGGAGGTTTTGTTTGGTGGGTTAGGGTTCGTCCCGGATATCCCATCGCTTCAGAGATGGCTTGAGGTTCGTGATGTAACACAAGTTTCGATCTTTTGATGAAGAACAAATTTTTAAGAATTAGGATTATTTTTGTTTATTCAGTTTTTTACTTGGATTAGGCCGACAGGAATTAGGCTTTTTCGGGTTTCATTGTTATTGCTATCGAAATTTTGGAGATGTTTGAGAGCGTTTTTCTATCTCAGCTTCTTAAGAAGAATTTTAAACTTCATTTTTGATTTGTTAGGTTGCTTGGGAAAAGGGCTTTGATGAACCTGGTGCTGAACATTTTGACCACAAGATTTATGGCTTGAAAAAGTGGATTGGAACCACTGAATGTGCTGCCCTTTTACGCTCGTTTGGGGTCCGGGCAATGGTGGTGGATTTTGGTCCTAAAGAGTTGGAGATGCTTTATCTTAGTGTTCCAGGTTCAAGTGTTGGGAAAGAGGGGAAGAGTGTTATGTGTAAGGGAGGAAAGAGAAGAGGGGTTCAGGGTTATGGTCCAATGGATAGATATGTTTTCAGAAAGAATCAGAGTTTTCATCAAGGAGATTCGAGTGTGTCGGAAAGGGCGAGTGGTTCTAGTGTGGAGCTTGGTGGCTCTTCGGGTAATGGAAAGAATGTGAATGGAAAAGGTGCAGGTCAGCAGGTTCTGGTTGATTGGGTCTGGAATTACTTTTCTGATAAAAACACTACCAAATCTGGCAGCCATCGTGTAATTGTCAGCGGGAAAGCGTAAGACTTTATCTTTGTAGCCCGACTTTGGAAATTGGCACACTGATTATCATGTTTGGAAATGCATTTTCTTAAATTGGTGGTATGGATTTTGATTGTGTTTTAATGTTTGGTGAGATGCTGTGAACAGGCCCTTGTACTTCCAACATGACGGCCATTCAAGAACCATTGTCGGAATTCAAACCAAATTTCAGCGTAATGGGACACAGCAATACAATCTGTTGATCTTGGACCCTGGTCATGTAAGTTTCATCCTACCGTTTCCATCTAGAGCAATTATAAGCTATCGTCTCTCCATTCGTTGTAGATTATGTGATTCATTTTGTACTCTAAAAGCAACTTTCAGGTTTGGTTGGTGAATAAAATTGATTAGTTTAGAATGCATAGTTATATGAAGAATGCCAATTTTTTTATGGATTTAAGGTGTTTTTCTCTACCTGTTTTGACAACCTTTAGGCTTTAACTGAAACCAAATTTTTTTATGACTTCTTGACGAAATGTGACTGAACTAGAGTTTTCTCTGGTTTCCTTTTCCCTTTTTGAAACGCTACATTTTATCATCAGTGCACATTCCACACACCTTTGTCAATAGCACCACCCCATTTTTCACTGTTCTGCCACATGATTACAGAGAAGTGCAGCCCTTGAAAATTCACTTAGAGAAAGGGTAGGATGGCAGAAGCTTATAAAGAGAGGAATTCATACACTGAAAAAGCCACAATACCAGGTTATGATTACTTGAATGGTACTTATCACTCTTTACTTGTGTCTTTTTGGAGGACTGGGCTTGATGTGATTATTCTTTTTTCAGTTGTGTTATGTTGATCCTGGAATTGCTACCGGGGAGGATTTGAAATCGCTCAAGACAATAAACAGCACTTTTCTTGAAATCTAGGGATCATTTGTTCATGTATGTGCTTAAATGAAGCTTTTCTGCTCCCGATCAATATGGCTGAGAAATTGAAGAGTTTCGGATGCATAGATAGCAATCTACCACAGTTAATGTGTGAATTTTTGTTGGAAACAAGATCCAGACAAGCTTTTCTATAACCAGGAAATTTGATAAGTTGCTAAACGTTTTCTCCTCTTATATAGGAGAATGTTGTCAAGTAGTACAAGAAGTTCAATAGCAATATGTTACTATGAAGTTGGCTCAAGTACGGGGATGTGAATGGTGTGAGAACGAATGATTTGTGACTTGCGGGCAGCTAATGTCAGCAACTATCCAGAACCACCACCAAATTTCAAGTCAACTAGCAAGTATCAACGTAACGGGATGTGACTACACAATCTGATGACTTTTGGAATTCAGGTTCTAGACACTATTGAGGTTTCTCACCAAGTTTTGCGGCTGGAATAGTCTAGAATACAGTCCCTCAGATGCTATCAAGTTCGCATGGGAGCCCATCTCCAAAATCTCACCTTTGTCCATAACAACAATGGTATCTGAGTTTATTATTGTTGAAAACCTATGCGCAACTGTGATCTGTGTGATTCTGGACCGTAGGCCACCATTGTTTTTCAGATTTATAGTTTCCAAAGCACTCACGATGATTTTCTCAGATTCGATGTCAAGAGCACTTGTTGCTTCATCTAGCAGCAAAATTTCAGGCTTCTTTAGCAGGGCTCTCGCAATGGCTATCCTTTGCTTTTGTCCTCCTGAAAGTTGGCAACCCTTCTCCCCGACAACTGTATTATAGCCGTCAGGAAAATTACTTATAAATTCATGTATGTTCGCTTGCCTTGATACCTCCACAATCTCGGTTTCTGAAGCTTGATTATTGCCATAGCAGATATTGTCTCTAATTGAGGAACTAAAGAGGAGAGGCTCTTGTTGCACCAGTCCTATTTGTGTCCTCAACCATCTCAAATTGTATTCTTTTATCTCCTTCCCGTCAATGGTTATGCTTCCCTCTTGAGGATCATAGAACCGCAGCAATAGGGCAAAGATTGAAGATTTTCCTGCTCCACTTGGGCCAACAAGGGCCACCTTGGACCCAGCTTCAATCTGTAAACTGAATTCATTGAGAACAGTCACATCGGGTCTTAATGGGTAGTTGAATATGACATTTCGAAATTCAATCCTCCCTTTGACCCGAATGAAATTGGGAACATCTGGTGTATCTGGTTCAATTTCTGTTTTTCGGTCGAGGGTTTCAAATGCGGGAGTTAGTACACTGATGGCGGAGATGACAGTCGGAATTAGTGTCCATAGTTCTGTGATTGAAGGTACTGTGAGAGAGAAGATATGATACGATCTGATTCCATTTTTAAAAGTTGCTTGCCTTTTGTCGACCAAAACAGTAGTGTACCAGAGGGCAACAGCATGTGCGATGTTCCATAAACAGAGGGAAACCCCGTGAGTTATGCCATACTTGATGCTCTGTCTCCTGCTTTTCTTCATGGGACTTTCTAGAGAGTTCTTGGCTCTCCCAAGCATATGCTCTTCATGGCAAAAAGATGCAACGGTTCTAATGTTGGTCGTTGACTCAGTAACGATGGTAACAAGTTCAGAATGCGCAGCAGCCGAATCATCTGCAAACCCTTTCGCAGCCTTTGCTTGGACTAGACCACCAATGAAGTGGCAAGGCATCACAGCCCAAGCTACCAAACCCATTCTCCAGTTAACGACCATACTGACGGTTGTTGCAATCAAAATGGAAGAGATGCACTGCAAAATTACAGACATACGATGCGAAATTATGGTTTTGACCATGGTGGTGTCATTTGTGATCCTTGAAGTAAGCGAACCAATACTGTTCTCAGGTTTCTCAAACCATGCTATTTCATTACGTAGTGCACCTGTAATAAAGAGTTTTCTTGTCATTGTTCAGAGATGAGAGAATGCATAAAACTTAATGATCTTGAGGGAGATGGTACAATACCTGAATACAATGTTTGTCTGAAGTTGTTCATGGCCTTTTCTCCGATCACTCCGAAGAAGTAATGTTGCAAGGTGTGTGAGAATAAGGACAGCAGCCCTATTAAAGAAAACATGAGCGAATACCATCCGACCTTCTGCTTTGCATCTTTGTTATAATATGCTACTCCAATTGTTATAATGTAGTACCCGAAAACAGGCTTTGAAATGCCCGAGAAAGCTGCCGCAATGGAACCAATTGCACTCTTTATTAGGTCTTTCTTTGTCAAGCCAAACCATGTTTTGAAGAATAGGGTGCCTCTTCTTTTCCCTTTCTGCTCCTTTTGCTTGGAAGTTTCCGTGGGAAACTTTTCAGTGTCTCTGAAGTTATTGTGCTGTTCAATGTCGTTTTTAGATGAAATTTGCTGCTGAGTACTTTCAGGTTCTCCATAATAATCCGTTGAACTGTAATTAACATTCTAATGTGGTCAGATATGGTTTTCTAATTTGAGCTTTGTTTATTCAAATGAGGTGAAGAAGGGGTTACTGAGGAATAACCTTGAATCTAAAACTCGATTAACGTTCTGCATGTTGCATAAGCTATTGTAGAATTTGCTGGTTTTTAAAAGGCTGTGGTGAGTTCCAGTCTCTGTAACCCGTCCATTTTGCACAACCGCGATTATATCTCCATTTATAATTGTTGACAGCCTGTGTGCGATCAAGATGACGGTCCTTCCCTGCATAGCCCTCTCAAGGGCGTCTTGAACAAGCTTTTCGGATTCCGTATCAAGTGCACTTGTGGCCTCGTCGAGCAATAGGATTGGAGGGTTTTTCAAAATGGCTCTTGCTATGGCGATTCTCTGCTTTTGCCCTCCTGATAACTGGACTCCCCTTTGTCCTACCTGGACTCAATTTCATCCCCAAAAACACAAGAAAAAACTTTCCTAAGTGTTAAAGATTGGGAAAGGCTTTCGTCTTAATATATATATATATATATATATATATATGTTTATATACATATACACAAGCACGCACACACAAAAGACGGTGTGTCAATTGAGTTCAGATCTACAGCAAAAAGTTTTACCTCTGTTAGGTAGCGATCGGGTAGTTTTGATATAAACGAGTATGCATTTGCCATCTCTGCTGCATTCTGAATCTGTTGTTCATCGGCATCCATGTTACCAACTTTCATGTTATCTTCAATTGTGCCTGTAAACAGAGACGGTTCTTGGGAAACTGCTCCTATGTTTTTCCTGAGGAACTTCAAATCCAGACCGTTGATGTTATGGTTGTCTATGAGAATTTCGCCTACATAAGTTGCACTCAAATTATTAGTCAAGATAGGAAAAGCACTCTAGCATTATACTACACCAGGTCACCGAAGATTAACTACGGCTTCCATTGTTGAAAGATACCGCAGACCTTTTGAAGGATCATAGAATCTCGACACCAGGGAGATGATAGTACTCTTTCCACACCCGCTACTTCCGACTAAAGCCACTGTCTTTCCCGCTGGAATGGATAATGAAAACCCTTTAAGGATCTCTTCCTCTGGTCGGGACGGATAGGAAAAGTACACATCACGTATTTCGATGTTTCCGTCGACTCTCTCAAGTGTCTTCCCTTCAGAATCAAAACTTATAACGGGTCTCCTTTCAATCACTTGGAAAACTTCATTTCCTGCAGCCTTGGCTTGATTGAATATTTGCATATCCGGTGCAGCGTAGGTAAGTGATCTGAAATTTTGTCGAGGTGAGATTTTAATATGCTTAAGAGATTCTGCTCTATACAGGTTTGTTATTGAATATAATTTTGCTTACATGGCTCCAAAGAGAATGCACATCACTACAGCTATGATATCTCCTCCTTTTGCCTTCTTTTCGGAGACTAAAACAGCTCCGACCCATATGATGAGAGCCCACGAACAGAACGATACAGTTTGGAGCATTCCCGTCCCAACTCCCTTTAATAGAGCTTCTCGTTTACTAAGAGAGAACTGCTCCTCCATGCACTTTGAGAAAGATTTGATTGCGGAACTTTCCCCGACAAACGAGTATACAGTTTTGATTTGAGATATTGTCTGCGGTATAAAAAACAAACAAGATACTAAATTAATGTGGAGTAGAACACCTTTTTTTAGCCGCCAATCATATTAGATCATACGGTAGGCTTGAAATATTTCAAGAAAAGTTGTTTACCTGTTCGACCATAGACGTTGCTTGTGACTGGTAGAGCATTTTGGCAGCGGAAATGTTGTTCATGTTCTTGGTGTAAGTGGCTCCGATTGCAAGAGTCAGAGGGACAACCAAGAAGTTAAGGAGCGCCAGTTGCCAAGAGCATACGGCGGCAATCAGAATTCCAGACAAGAAAGTTGCCAAGCATGACAGAAAATGGCCCAACTGTGAGTGTGAAATTACAAAGAATTATGTTATAACCTCGGTGATGAAAAGCTGGTGAGTAACAAAAATAAATAAATAACTTCAGAATATCCATTCACCTTCTCTCCAATAGCATCTTGTATGAGACTCATGTGGTTACTGATGCCACTCATGATTTTTCCACTTGTTAATTCGGTGTCGAAGGCCCCAATTTCCTGACTAAGTACCGCTTTTAGATACGCTATTCTTAGGCGTGCCGTTTGTCTTTCACTTGCATACATCCAACAAGCAATCTCTGATGTTCGAAATAAAAACAAGATAAAGAAGTTTAAAAGAAAACTGATCAACTTCACTACCATAATTACCCCCATTACTCTTTTCATTAATTTTTCTTTGATTTCAAAGACAGCTTATAAAGCATCATTTCATTTTTTATTATTTGATCTTCTATTCTTTTAAGACACACACACACACACACACACACATGTATATATTCATGTATGATGAACAAGCATACTTGAAGAGGTAAGAAAACTTACCAAGGACGCCAGCTGGGAACGTGGCAAAGGCCATGTACCATACATATGGAATAATCTAATCAACAAACAAAAGAAACAATATACCATCATCATGAAATCAATGTATGTGTTTGTGTACAAGTATGAATGTATAGATATGTACATACACGTGTATGAGTTTACAGGTACGTATGTATGTATATATAGACACACACGCAGGAAGCAAGGAGTGAGAAATATGTACCTTGTGGAGGGCAGCAACCATGGCGGAAGTATCACCAATATTGTCCCCGAACGCGTTGAGTACTTTGCCGAGCAACAAGTATCCGATTGGCTGAGCCATGCCATGGACAACCGAACCCAATGTCCCGAGTGCCATCAGGCTCCAATCCCATGCATCTGCATAGCTCAGCAGCTTATGAAAGGGCAAAGCTTTTGTTGCAATTTCTTTCATGACTTCTTGTATATATGTCTCAGTGTATTTGCAAGCAAGTACGTGAAGTTCGCTATGGCAGCACAATATATATCTACATATATGCCTTAAAGCCTTCTCATCCTAACTATCCTAAACAAGAGATTTAGCATGGGGATATCCGTTGGCATTTGATATTATCAAAGTTTTGTCTGATGACAAAAAGGAAAATCACATAATATGTGACATGGGATTTAATATAAGTACTATCTAAGATTTTAGAGATTCTCGTATGACAGCTTAATTTGTACATAGAGCATCTTAAGTGAAATGTTTAATTGTTGGTCGATAATAAGTCTTAATATTTTGTTAAAAAAAAGTACTCTCTAATGTATTGCTATCTTTAATGTCAAATTTACTGTATGCTAAATTTTGTGACAACTTTTTTATAATGTATAGTCAATGTCAAATTTAACACTTACTCTTGTTGGTTGTTTTTTTGACTTTTTAATATAATTAAGATACATACATTTTTAAATTTATTTAATTACTAAAGTTTCATATTTTTTATTCCAAGTTTCAACGCATAATAATGGTAACAAAAATATTTAAAAAAAAAATTAGAAAGACATGATGCTTAAATGATACAATTTTTCATATGTTTTTGTGACAAATATAAATAGGCATAGACAAATGCATTAAAGATGTCGAACGGTAACCGGCCAATAAAATTTCGACTTCTGAACCTATGATAAGAACATTACACGTCTCCTGATTAACAAGGGATATTCCTAGTTTAATGATAGTAAATCACATTTAATTAGTGAGGATTTAATGACTTACGTGACTTACAAGTCATGCGCATGAGGCCAGATCAGATGTAGAAATCCGGGCAAGCAATGATCCAAAACGATTTACCGTGCCGCGTATTATCTCAAACGACTTGCATATTCTCTTTTATTCTTTTGTTTTTTGTTTTGTTTTTTTTTTTGGGGCTCATAGTACAATAATTTGCATATGCTAACATGGAATATTGAGATGCGATTATTAAAGAAAGATGGTATATTCTACTGATTTAACATATAGAGAGGAGCCTCTTATTGATTTCATCGCTGACACATACTTTTTTTTTTAATTTTTTTTTTATGTTAAGGTTGTACTTGTATATACTTGGCGTTTCTGCAGTATACTAAGATTGTGACCCTGTTTAATGTGAATCGAATTGCATCAGAATCTTTCGTTTGTCTAGCTTTGAATTTAGTGCCTCGAGTGGAGAGGAAATATTTCTACCATTTTTATTATAGTCGCGCAGTCTATTCGTGCAATAAACATTAAGGTGATTTATTCATGTCAAACTCGAAGTACTGTAAGAGATATAGGTAGATTATTTATGGTGATGGTTAATATTCAGAGTTAAGAATTTAAGATAAAATACATTCGGAGAGAGGGTTGATGATTAAATAGAGTCGATATGACCCAATTGTCAGTTATTCGTTTAACGAGTATCAACGATGTAGGACACCAGGTGTATTGAACGTTTTCTTCTTAAATAAGTTTGGTTAAGAAAGAGAAACTGAGCAAGTATGCCAAAAAAAGACATCAGATTGTTGAAAACAAACATAATACAGCAGGTTCTCATGCCTATATTCTTACATTTTACATGTAATGGTGGAATTTTCGCCGAAATTTTGCCTTTGCTTAAAGCCTCTTTCTTTGACAAAAGTAACTTGAAATTCTAACTTCAAGCACCTAGTTGTTCTACGGCTATATATTCTTATTATCTCTCCCTTGTACATACATAATTTCCCGCCAAACTTTGAAGCTGGAATAGTCTTGAATAAACTCCCTCTGACGTTATTAAACTCGAGTGAGAACCCGTTTCTACGATCTCGCCTTTATCCATGACAAAAATGGTGTCCGAGTTCATTACCGTGGAAAGCCTGTGAGCCACTGTGATCTGTGTGGTCTTGGACATTATCCCACCGCTGTTGTCTACATTTATTGCTTCCAAAGCATTCACGATGCTTTTCTCAGACTCGGCGTCTAGTGCACTCGTTGCTTCGTCAAGAAGCAAAATCGCCGGCCTCTTTAGCAGTGCTCTAGCAATGGCTAATCTTTGCTTCTGCCCGCCCGATAGTTGGCAGCCCTTTTCCCCGACCACCGTGTCATACCCATCGGGCAAAGCACTTATGAATTCATGTATGTTTGCTTGCCTTGAAACCTCCACAATCTCGGCATCTGAAGCTGCAATGTTGCCAAAACAGATATTGGCTCGAATCGAGGTACTAAAGAGAAGAGGCTCTTGTTGCACCAATCCTATTTGTGTCCTCAGCCATCTCAAATTGTACTCTCTGATTTCCTTATCGTCAATGAGTATCCTTCCTTTAATGGGGTCATAGAAACGGAACAAAAGAGCTAAAATGGAAGATTTCCCAGCTCCACTTGGGCCGACAAGAGCCACCTTGGACCCGGCTTCAATTTCTAAACTGAAGTTGTTGAGAACTGTTGCTTCTGGCCTTAATGAGTAGTTGAACTCGACATTTTGGAATTCAATCCTCCCTTTGATTCTATCACGATGCGAAGCTTCTGGCAATTCTGGTTCGATTTCAGTTTTTCGGTCAAGGGTTCGATATGCAGGAGTCAGTACACTAATGGCAGAGATGACAGTAGGGATTAGTGTCCATAGTTCTGTGATTGAAGGCACTGTGAGAGAGAATATCTGATAAGATCGTATGCCGTTTTCAAAGCTTGCTTGATTCCGATCCACTAAAATCGTCGTGTACCACAGTGCAACGGCATGTGCAATGTTCCACAAGCAAAGGGAAAGTCCTTGAATTATACCGTATTTTATACTTTGTATCCTGCTCTTCCTCTTGGGAGTTTCCAAAGATAATTCGGCTTTCCTTAGTATATGCTCTTCGTGGCAAAAAGAGGCTACAGTTCTTATGTTGGTTGAAGACTCGGAAGCAAGGGAAACGAGTTCAGAACGCGAAGATGCTAAGTCGCCTGCAAAGCCTTTAGCAGACTTGGCTTGGATTAGGCCGCCGATGAAATGGCAAGGCATCACGGCCCAAGCTACTAGACCCATTCTCCAGTTAACAAACATACTAACAGTTGTTGCAATCAATATAGAGGAGATGCATTGCACAATTACCGACATACGATCTGCAATTATGGTCTTGACCATGGCTGTGTCACCGACAATCCGCAAAGTGAGTGAACCACTGTTGTTCTCGGGTTTCTCAAACCATGCTACTTCATTGCGAAGTACACCTGCAAGATTTGGATGAAATTAATGTTAGGGGAATTAAATAATATCCCATACGTGTGTGACAACAAATTAGAGATTACACTCACAAAAGTTCAAAATATTTTTCATCACCACATAAATGGCGGTACATTAAAATTGTCGCATAACAGAGTGGGACCTAGTAATTTACTTTTTGTCACGTGACAGTATTCTATTAGTGATATATGTGTGGTGACGCATCATCTCTGGTGATGAATTGCAATGCTCAAAAAGAAAACATGGGATGCTTGTGGCTCAAGTTGAGAGTACCTGAATATATAGCTCGCCTTAGGTTAGACATGGCCTTTTCACCAACCAATCCAAAGAAGTAATGTTGCAAGGTGTGTGAGAATAATGAAAGCAACCCGATTATAGAAAAGATCAATGAATACCATCCAACCTGCCTCTTTGCATCTTTTTGGTAATATGCTACTCCTATAGTGATAATGTAGAATCCAAAGACGGGTTTTGAGATGCCTGAGAAAGCGGCTGCAAGGGAACCAACACCGAGCTTTGCTAGCTCTCTCTTTCTCAAGTCAAACCAGATTCTGAAGAATATAGTCGTTTTCATCCTCCTTTCCTGCTCCTCTTGCTCAGAAGTCTCTTTGGGATGAGTGTCAGGTTCCGCAAGTTTCTTGTCTTGTTCGATGTCGTTTTCTGATGAAAGCTGGTGGTGGGCCCTTTCAGGTTCTTCAGAAGAACTTGTCGTTCTGTTATTCAGTTAACATTGCCAAGGGTCAAATTCCATTTTTCTTCTTATGATGTACTACTCATCAGTGGCGGAGCTGCATATTTTTCAGCGGGGGCACGTATCGTATTGAGATTTTAAAATTCTGATTTTTGTATGTCATATTTTTATAAAATTTCAATTGCACACCTAATTTATAAGAAGAATTATATTGTGCTTGTGTTAAAAATTCTCTAAAAAATCTTATAGTGTGCCCCAAAAATTTTCTGACTCCGCTTCTGCTACTAAAGCTAAATATAAGCAAACCTCGATTCGTGAACCGGATTAAGGTCCTGCATATGGCACAAGTTGTTGTAGAATTTGCTCGTATCGAGGAGGCTGCGGTGAGTTCCGGTCTCTATAACCTGTCCATTTTGTATGACTGCAATCATATCTGCATTAATAATAGTAGACAATCTGTGTGCAATCAAGATAGCAGTCCTTCCCTGCATGGCTCTCTCAAGAGCATCTTGGACAAGTTTTTCGGAGTCGGTATCAAGAGCACTTGTGGCCTCATCAAGCAAAAGAATTGGGGGGTTTTTAAGGATGGCTCTTGCTATTGCTACTCTTTGCTTTTGGCCTCCTGATAACTGGACTCCCCTCTCTCCTACCTGTGTCATGAGAAAATGCAGTGTTTCTAATGGTTCAAATATGCAACAGACATGCGGCACTTGCCTTTGTAATGTAAATGTACATGGATTATTACATTTGATTTCTTGCCTTTTATTATTTCTTTTGATTTTCGTTTTCTGTCGTTTAATGTTTCATGAGCATCTTATTGGTTCCTGTCTTTAAGAATGGCTCTTGCTATTAAAATTTCTGTCGTTTTTGGAAAGTTTTTTGTCTACATTATTTTTATGTCGTTTTTTACATTTATTGTCGTTCATTTTTGTCAGTTTTAATGGATCTCGTCGTTTTCATATTGTCTGTTCCTCTCAATTCCGTAAATATTATTTTTTTTTTTTTCCTTTGTTCAAAATTTAAACCATTTTGTGCCTTTTGTCACTTTTTCATGTTGTTGTTTATCCATTTTATGTCGTTTTAAAATTGCATGTCGTTTCTTAACTACGTGGTAACTTTTTTGTTTGCGTGAAATTTTAAGGTAATTTTAATGGATTGTTTTCTAATATATGTTGCTATAAATATGGTCTTTTTTTGAAAATGTTCAGGTCTTTTTCAGGAGTTCTCATTATTTTGTTTGAATGTCGTTTTCAATAATCCTTGTCGTTTATGAAGGGTTTGCTGTTTTTAATTTTGTCGTTGTTTCATGTTGTTAACGGTAGTTTCATAGTCGTTTGAGATTGTTATCCTTTTTATGGTTCTTCCTGTTTTGAAGTCTGTATTGATTAAATTTTGTTTCCTACAATATTGCCCACAGTTTACTGTATCCTCTTTAGGTTTTATGACGTTTAATTAACTGGAACGTCGTTTTCAACTTTCAACCTCTCTGTCGTTTAAAATTCTCTATGCCATTAATCATTGTCGTTTCTCATGTTATTGTCGTTTTCTTCTGTTTTGAAGTCGCTTGTCTTTATTAAAATTTGTTTCCTATAACCTTGTATGTCTGCTGTTTTCAATGTCCTCTTTAGGTTTTATGACGTTTTCAACCTGTCTGTCGTTTAAATTTCTCTGTGCCATTAATCATCGTCGTTTCTCATGTTTTTGTCGTTTTCTACTTTTGATGTCGTTGTCTGTACTTTGTTGATGCTATTTTATTTTCTCATTAATATTCTCTCATGTTAGAGTGGTCATTTTTCATGGCTGTATTGTCTTCAGTAAATAAATGACTTTGAAAACTACTAATTGAAGCTGACCTCTGTGAAGTACTGATTTGGAAGCTGAGATATAAAAGAATGAGCATTAGCCATCTCGGCTGCATTCTGGATCTTCTGGTCATCAGCATCCATGTCACCTACTTTAAGGTTGTCTTTAATTGTGCCAGAAAACAGTGATGGTTCCTGGGAAACTGCTCCTATGTTTCTCCTCAAAGACTTCAAATCCAAATCCTTAATGTTGCTGTCATCGATAAGAATTTCCCCTGCAGGATTTGCTTTTCCCACATTAGAAAAACCACTAACTTTATGCAACCACCTAGTCACGTAAAAATTCTCATTCACATCTGAATTAACTTGTTAATGTCGATAAGAGAAAATTTTATGACAATAATCTATCAGATAAAGAATGAAAGGTGCGTTATATTGGTATTAAGGAGGTTAACAAAGATGGCGCCAACCGGAGCTAGCTCCATGAATGGGAGGGGAAGGGTTTGGGGAGGAACTCTCAGGTTTGAAACCTAAGAGTGTTTTTATTAGTCTTTAAAAAAAAATTGGTGCTAACCTTTAGATGGGTCATAGAATCTTGACACCAGGGAGATGATAGTACTCTTTCCACAGCCACTGCTACCCACTAAAGCTACTGTCTTTCCTGCTGGAATTGTCAGTGAGAACCCCTTAAGGATCTCTTTCTCCGGTCGGGACGGATAGGAAAAATACACATCACGTATTTCGATGCTCCCATTGACTTTCTCTAGTGTCTTCCCTTCAGAATCATAACTTATAACGGGTTTCCTTTGAATCATATGGAAGACTTCATTTCCTGCAGCCTTGGCTTGATTAAATATTTGCATGTCTGGTGCAGCATAGGTAAGTGATCTGAAATTTGGACAAAGTGAGATTTCGAGTATGGTTTAGGATTATTGTGCATTAATAAAAGCAAAGTAACATATTTTTGTACTTTTTTCGAAACACACTATTTGAATCGTGTTATGCGAAAAGGACTTTTTAGAACCTTCAAAAACAATACCAAACTGGCCATCAAATAATATTTTGCTTACATGGCTCCAAAGAGAATGCTCATGACTGCAGCTATGATATTTCCTCCTTTTGCCTTCTTGTCAGCGACTAAAACAGCTCCAACCCATATGATTAGAGCCCAAGAACAGAACGACACGGTTTGGAACATTCCTGTCCCAATTCCCTTTATTAATGCCTCTCCTTTGCTTACAAGAAACTGTTGGTCCATGCACTGCGAGAACGTTTTAATTGCCGAATTTTCTCCCACAAATGCATACACTGTTTTGATTTGAGATATTGTCTGTCACAAGGTTAAACAGATTATGAGTTATGGTAAAAGAATGACCGAAAATATTCTTCTTGCTTATATATTTGGAAAAATTTCGAGTATTTCTTGGAACTCTTGCGCTATGGTCTTATACTCCTCAGAACTCATATGATCTTAAACTGTTGAAAATGTATAATTACCTGTTCTACCATAGAAGTTGCTTGGGAATGGTAAACAATTTTGGCAGCTGAGACGGTGCTCATTTTCTTGGTGTAAGTTGCCCCGATGACAAGAATCAGAGGGACAACCAAGAAGGTAAGAAGTGCTATTTGCCAAGAGCATATAGCAGCAATCAAAATCCCGGAAAAGAAAGTCGCGAAGCTTGACAGAAAATGACCCAACTACGGTACAAGTGTGGAATTGGCATTAATAAATGCTACTTAACAATTTATACGATTAAAGAGCTTATGAGAAAGATGAAATTATAAGTTGAAGTATCTTTTATACCTTCTCTCCAATAGCATCTTGTATGAGACTCATGTGGTTACTGATTCCACTAATGATTTTCCCACTTGTTAATTCGGTGTCGAAGGCCCCGATATCCTGACTAAGCACCGCTTTTAGATACGCTAATCTTAGACGAGCGATTTGTCTTTCACTTGCATACATCCAACATCCAATCTCTAATATTCCAAATAAAAACATGATAACAAGTTTAAAAGAAAACTACTAAACTTCATTACTGTTTTAGCTCCATAAACGTATCATTAATTTTTCTTTGATTTCAAAGAAAGTTTATTAAAGCATCACTTCATTTTTCTTTTATTTGATCACTGTTTATACTAGTTATGATCAGGAATACTCGAAGAAAGTATGAAAATTTACCAAGAACTCCCGCTGGAAACGTGGCAATGGCCATGTACCATACGTATGGAACAACCTAATGATCAAACAAAAGAAACAAATCATCATCATGCATGTATATATAGACAAAGACACATGCAGAGAAGCAAGAAGTACGAGAAATATATACCTTGTAAAGGGCATTAACCATGGCTCGAGTATCACCAATATTGTCCCCAAATGCATTGAGCGCTTTGCCGAGCAACAAGTATCCGATCGGTTGAGCCATGCCATGGACAACCGAGCCCAACATCCCAAGTGCCATCAGACTCCAATCCCATGCATCCGCATAGCTCAGCAACTTGTGAAATGGCAAAGACTTGGTTACATTTATCTCATCTTTCTTCTCCTCTTCGACCTTGTTTACTTCCTGCTCATCCTCTTCCGGTTGAGTGAGTTCTTCTTGGGGCTGACGGATTTTTTGCGACATTTGTTTGCATACACGTGTTGTTGACTACTAGTAACTACAGTTCAGTATGTAGCATCTTAATGTTTCCATATCCATTTATATATATACATATTAAACGTTTCCATATCCATATATCTACATATATATATATATATATATAAAACTTATGAGAATAATCCAAAGGAAAAGAATATTATGTGGATATACTTTAGATTATGATAAAATAAAACGTGGGAAAATTTTATGTTTTTCCTTTTGGTTGGTCTTGGTGTATTATAGCATGCATGTCAAAAGCATGCAGAAAAGAACATGAAATATAAATATAGACTAAATAGAGTAGAGCCTCCTATTGACCTGGTCTCTGGAATTTTTATTTGTTGTGTTATTATTGTCTGAAATTGAGATTCAAAATTCGAAATTCTCCGGCTTAGAGGCCTCTTCTCAATCATCGTTTTTCTACTACAGTAATGATTTTAACGTGTTGTTTCAGTGTTACATTTAGCGTGAAAGTACAAATGTGTCTCTGAAATCTGAAGCAGTAAACTTTGATACTGTTTAATGTTGAGTTCTATGGTAGGCTAAAGTACTTTATCGTATCAATGGGGAAAAAGAATATGCACCATTAGATTAATTTGAAGGCTGATTTGTGAGATTGTTCCTCAAAAAATAACACCGTCGGATTATTACCCAATTATTTTAGCATTAACATGTGTTTGGTTTGTCCTTTTGAGTTGAAAATTTTGAGTTTGACTTATTAGAGTTGAGTTGACTTTTAAAATTATGCATTTGGTTAATTGGAGTTAAAAAGTGAAAAAACTTAGAATGTGTTTGAAAAAAAAATTAATCAATATGAATTTTATTTCATTCGTATTGAAATTTTATGTAACTTGAAGAAAAAAATAGTCTTATTTGAATTTATATATGTAAAGTTATGAACTTTTTAAGCTTTGAGTTTTTAAATTATAATTAGAGCTGTCGATAGTGAAACTGAGTTGATTTTTCAAAAAAGATAAAAAACCAATCAGAAAATTTGACTCCAATGGTTTTAGCTAATGTATGCTTCAATTTTTTTTACTTTGATTAGATTAGTATAGAGGGTTAGAAATTTAAGTGAGCAAAAACATTAACAGGTCTATTTAATTTGAGGGTTGTTCCGAAATTTTCTCTAATTTTTTTTTTTTATGGTGTAAATTAAAAGGATGTACCAAATCTTTTATACAATCAATTAAAAATGATTCTTACACTAAATTGAACAAAAAAAATAAAATAACGTTTTTTAATTTCCCACATCACATGTCGTGCCTATTGTCCTACGAAAAATTGAATATGTATTCAATCGCATTCGCATGGTAGGATATGTAGTGAATATTCTGAACTTGTAAAATAAATAAATAAATAAATAGGAGTTTCTTGCAGCGTCTTCTATTGCTTGTCTGTTGCATGGAACATTATGTGCCGGCTCTTGAATTCGAGAACTGACGTTTCGAAACGCGGAAATAGCAAATATGTTTTACACCATTCTATAAGATAATTACCTACCAACAAACCTCTAACCAAATTTATCAAAAGATTAATTAGCAACTTCAACGTCTTCAAAAAAAAAAAAAAAAAGTGTTAAAAATACAAATAAAACAGAAAAACATTTATACACATTTTAAATTTAAAAAAAAAAGGGGAAAATTTTTTCGTTCCAAATCAGAAGATGATGGAAAAACTCAAAGTGTCCCCTAAGAAAGGTTGGTGTACAAGTCTAATAAATTAAAGCAACAAGGCATATATATTACCCAAAGAAAAACAAAATTAATGCTCTGCTGTTACATTATACAAATGCCAAATTGCTCAACACGCAACTGCAAGTTAGCGAGAAACCGCTAGCACAAGATACTGCTACTTCCCTAAAACTCTGGCACAATATCAATGAATACAAATCCCATTCTGCTCTTTGTACAATGAATGCAAGAAATCCCCAAAACCAATTGAATTTGGTTGCACCGTTGGCCCGTTCCAAAACCAGAAGACAAAAACGAGTTACGATGGTAATAATAAGACAGCTCAAGGAAATACTTCTACAGGGGTTCAAGAGTCCCGCTTTTGAGTCTCTCCATCCGAGCTTGAAGCCCGGATAATGCCTTCTCGTCCATAGGAAGGACGCCACTACGGACAGGATTTTCCGAACTAGCCTGTTCCGGAGCATGATGAGCCTGATCGGAAAATCCTTGGCTCACATTGTCATTCATATAAATATTTGGCCTGCTTTCTGAATCCGGGTTCCCAGCAGCAGCAGCTAATTGCATGCTCTTCATCCTCTCTCTGATCGCATCTAATGTCCCACTGGTAACTGCAATTTCCATGGAGAGTTCTATTGTTAGTCTCTTTACCAACAAAAATGAAGCAAAAAGGAAAAAATTGAAAAAATTAAAGAAAAAATAAACGGTTACCTCCACTTATATATCTCTCATTCCTTTGGTCACCAAAAGAGTTTTCTGTGGTCAGACCTCTAGGAATGGTATTATTTGCTCTACCGTCTTCCAGGTACGACGGTGGTAGATTGAAGCTGGTCGGTTCAGATTTCACATTTAATGACTTCGCATCATTCAAGGAATTTGTATGTACAGGGGATAGGGGTGTAAGTTCCGGCGAAGAAAGACTTAAGGATGACGGGGGAGGTGTAGATAGTGGCAAGCTTGATGGTGTCCTTCCAGCTGCTGCATTCTTCTCCATCTGAAACAGAAACCAAAAATAAATTGTTAATACACGTCATCAATTGCACGTCCGAGTGCATATAGTGACAGCAAGGCAAGGTGGAAAGTTTCACTGTAGTAGCAATCATGATACAATACCTGGGCTAAACCATCTCTTATATATGTGCGAAAAGCCTCGCTAGCATTTTGGAGCTGAGAAAATATATCTACCTGAAATAGACATCGTACCAAAATTTTACACAACTAAACCATAAGAAAAAGTGGTGCTAGCTTGTGTGTGATGTTAAACTTTTGAATGCCCTCCAGGAAACACGAAACAATTATAAACGGAAACAGTCGAATCAACAACTTACTTTTGGGTACAACTGCGTTATGCGATATAGTTCGTACAGACCAATGGTGCAGGTCTGCTTATCACCAATTTTCTTGAATATAGCAGCAAGCTCTTGCTACAAGTCAGAGAAGCGAAAAGAATCAGAGGAATTCACATACAAACATAAACTTACTAGGGTAATAACAAATGAGTAGAAAACTGATGCCTAACTAATGATGTACTAAATCATTTTGAACCTTTAGCTGTGCGTCAGCAGAATGTGTGGCAGATGACGAATTGTTGGCTGCTGAATCGCCCCAATGAGTCTGGCCCACAGGTCCAGTAGCTGTTAACATCCTTGCTGCCGCTAAAGTCTGCCAAATTATAGCAGAGCAATTATACAGAGGTTGAAGCAAAGATATTATCAATCCAATAATTATCAAAATTCATAGAGAACAAGCTTAGCTAATTTTCTACCTCTAGATTAAGATCAATGTAGGCAAGGATAATTGGCTGCGGTTTCATGTCGATAGGAACCATGGAAAGGTGACCTTTAATCGCAGCTCCACGAAGCTTCACCAGTTCATGTAGAACAGTTTTCACCATTCGCAATGGCTTGTCGTCAGCACCAGCACTGGATTTACGTCACACGAGGCAAAAGAAAAAAGAAGAGTGCATGTAAGGATATAAGAACTGAATATTATGGTTAGATGCATCACCCAGGACGTAATAGATTGCATGTTAGCCCACATGTAAATAAAAAGAGACATACCGTCTCCTGATTTCTTCCATCCCCAAGTCCTGCAGATACAAATGGATGCTTTGCAGGATGCGATCAAGATCAACATCATAAATAGTGCTTTGAAGAACCTAATTCACAAGAAAGCCAAGTCGTAAAACATCAACCATTACTTTGTTTAACCTATGAACTAGAAATAAATGTTAAAAGGACAAACATCTTAGCTGAACATAACGGAAATAAGATTTTCTATTGTCAAATTTGATCGTGGTTTTGTTTACGATGACCAGGGAAAAAAAAAAAAAAAAAAGGCAAACTTATTCAACTAGCATTGTCGGAACCAAAACAAGACAACTACTAAGAAGCTCTAACATCTAAAGCAATTGCCTTATAAGCCACATCCAGCATCCGGGTAAGGACCAAGACTTCCACAAAATAGAGGGTCCCCCCAACTATACGTGCATCAATAAATTCTTCTCCACTGCCATGGTCTCGAGATACTATAGAAAATAATGAACATTCCTGGAAAAACAAGGGGGAACATAGGTTACCTTTGTAAGTTTAATGAGACATTTGACAACCAGATCAGAGAACTTCTGATTTCTGGCAGCAAATGTCTCATTTGATGCAGGTGAAGGCCACCTTGAGGGATCTAATGGACGCAAGAGATTGATGAGAACAACAAAGGACGAAGTTCGATCTGCATTATCCTGTATGTAGAATAATTAACCAAAATTAACGTGATGGATGACTAGAATTACTGCGGAGAGGAATAACGAGAGAAGAAGAAAAGAAGAAAACAAAATGAAAGTGCAAGTAAATCTTAACCAGAATCTTTAACATCAAAACGTTCAAAGCTTTTAGAAGCTGGCTGCCATCATCCATATGGGGAACTCTCTCATCCAGAAGCCACAAAAGGAGTTCGGTAATTAAACTGTCAAGAGTACTCTCGTTGACAGCATAAGCAAGTCTCTTGTTCTGAAATGTCTGGGATGTATCAAATAAGAAAATTAGCAGCTTATACCAATTTCAATTCTTGTTCGAAGCTTGGGTAATCGAAAAGACAAGAAAGAGAGAATTTTACTAGCTTTACAGGTTTGGATAACGGGAACATATTATGCAGCAAACTTAGCACAGGAAGGGCAGTTTTACCTGCATGAGGGTGTTCAGAACATATTTACAGGATCTAGATGATGCTCCAGTCAAACTGAAGTCAAATGTCTTGGCTACCTGTTTAGGAAAAAAAAACTCGTAAATTTCCAAGCACTAGTTTCTTAACCGTATTCAATATATTCGTTACGAAAAAGAAACAGCAGAGGGCAGTTGCCTTATTCGCCAAGCATGAAACGAGCCTATCTGCATCCTTAACAAGTTCATCCATTGCACTGCCTTCTGGATCGCTAGTGGCTTGTGCCAGCTCATGACACACAACTTTCATTCCTTCAACAGACTGCAAAAGAGGGCATAAATTTAAGCTTATCAATTACACATCATTGAAATTGAGAACCTAAATTAGAAGACAAAACCACACCCTCTATTGCCCAAAGAGGTAAATGAAGCTTTTACAACAATTAAAGATAGCAGATGGCCCAGCAAAACAATTATGGGGAGGGGGGGGGGGGGGGGGGGGGGTTGGTGGCGTGTGGTTCTAGGACTAGACCAACTGACTCGAAAGGGAACTTTGGCTGATTTTCCCAGCAGCCAAAGTTTATGACATGCACTACCTAAATATCATTGTCCCCTGGGTGGTGGTAAAAATGAGAAAAGAGAGGAATCGAAAACAGAATAAAGACAACACCTGCTCAGGAGAACCAAACGATATTATATCCAAAGCTTCATTCCAGTCAGTGGGCCCATTAGCACCAGGAAGGGCACGGGGCATAAGTTGTCTCTCCACAGGTAGCTCAACATTCCCATAGTTCTTCCTGAAGTTTAGTTATACAATCATCATTTTGATAGAAATATTTGGAGTTATAGTGGTTACACTGACAGAAATGCCAGGTATAACGCAAAGTACATAAAAGATTCAAAGGATCAAATATGCCTGTAATACCTTCCAATTATTGGACCAGAGATAGATCGTGCAACCTCCCCACTTTGTTCAGCTACATCAGACCTACGATAAAAAAGAAATAGTTTTCAGGTTTATGGCTAACCAGTTTGTGTCGTTGATAGTTTAAGCAATTCTTCACATATTGAAGATGGTTATTTCTAACTAAACAAACACCAAAAGTAAATGACCTTAAACAATTTTAACAGCTAAAAATACAACACCAACTTTAAAATCACAGCAGTCTTGGGGCATGAATTGAGAGAGACAGGTTTTTCACTCATTTGCTTTTGTTAATCACAGAGAGAAGTATCATATTAAAAAGAAGTAGAATGCATAAGTTAAGCTGTCAATAGAATGTTAGAACATACCCAATCTCCCTAACAGAACGTCTCAAAGCGGCTCTAGCTTCACCAGGCTTCCCTTCCTTCCTTTTTTCCATTTCTCGAACCTGACAAAGGCAATATACATATGCATGGAAAACAGAAACATATTACAAGCCAAAGATAGAAAATATACCTGCACTAAAACTTCTGAGCACTATTATACTAACCTTCCATTTAAACCTATCGTCTAACATACTTTTCTGAGCATCCGTCAGCTTGCCAACATATCTCCATATGTCCTCGCCTAACAAAAATGTAATCATTGATAATCATAAGATAGTGAAAAATTTTCCATAAATTAAAGCCAGTTGCGTCAACTGCAAAAAGAATCCAACTAAAAGGAGTATACGTAGAAAATGAAGTTCAAATCATTGATATGTTACCAACTCAAAAGGTTGACAGTTGACACCAAAAGGTAAAGAAAAATAATACATTCGTCTTTGGGACAACTTATAAAGCTTAAATGAAAGCATGACGTACCAAGAATTTTATAGCCAGTAGCTAGAGTATTTAAAGCAGCTTTCCTAAGCTCGCCATCTCTTTCTGCCGTCAGGCTTGCAACAATTTGCAATGATTTCAATTGTCCACTAATCTGCCAGGTGACTAGATGTAAGTATCAAATGGTGTCCTGTTTACCTATATAACAACTGAAAGCATAAGTAACATAAACGTCTCCATGTTTACCTCTGCACCATGATGTTCCATTAAGTATCCAACAAGATCCACATTTTCTACTCGTGTACGGTTGTTTTTAGAACGCAAACCCTCCAAAATATAAGGAAAGCTTTTTGCAACAGAATATGTCTGAACGATATGCTTTGTCAGCTCCCGCATTTTTTCTCGCACTTTCTCAATGTTATGCCCCAGCTGCAGGAAAAAAGAAAATTCAAAACTTCCTTTCACAAATGCAAAAGTGCACACACAAAGGAAAGACAAATCATAATTTTTTAACTCACAAATGGAATATTAATATATGCCTAGGTTAATATTAATTAAAATAATAAAAAGGAACCTTCTCTATCAAGCATGGCAAAAATATGGCTGCTTCTGACTCGGTCAAAGAGTGCCCCTCATCCTTTAAAGTATCAAAAAGTTCAGGAAGAAAATCCAGCACCTGTGATTCATGCCAATAATGCACGTATCCGTTAAAGGATTGAACCCGAAGGGGAAAACCTGTTCAAAGAAGCAGTAGAAATTTGAAGAAAGATTAACAAAAAATTACCTTCAGCAAGCATGTTGTGTTTGATTTACAGAATTGTAAGACAAACCACCTCAGCAGTATATCCAGAACCTCAATGATTTCCTTGCCAATGGATGGAAGTGCCTAGAATAGAATCCCAATCCTAGTGTAAAACTCTGCACTCAAATACTTAAAAATAAAAAAACAGAAACAGAAATGCAGCAAAATACCTTCTGCAGCATCTCAAGCCCATCAACTTGCCTCTTAAAATCTGTGCTTAGAAGACGTCTATGCAAATCCTCTCTGAAGTACTTCATCATATCATTCTGCATAGCATGCATAAGGAATAGCTTTTACATAAGACTACATATGGAATATTAACTGACCCTAGAGACTATTCCCCGTATCTCCATATGCAAACCTCAAGGTCTTGAATCTGTTCTATTCGTGGCTCTTCAAACTTAAACCGCCGGACTACCATTCTTTCCCTATCCTCCTGCAGATTAGTCAGATCAAATGACAGCTTATCAAACTGTTCAAAGTAAGAGACAAGTTTGAAAGTTGCCTGCTTAAGTGAACTATACCTTATTTGAGTCTTTAACATTTAATAAAGCCTGTGTTTGGACAGCTATATCTTGGAGAGATGTCACTGATTCTGGCCTTGATGCCTTCGTACCAGCAATTCTCTTCACGAAGATTGAGCCACAAAAAAGGAGAAAAAATAGTCAATATCCTCGTTAATTTACAAAAACAAGGTAAAGTAGGCCAGAAAATCATACCGAAGATACAGCTTTGCTTCCATGCTTCAAAACACCATTGGAGGAAGATTTTCCCACCTTTGAGAGGCCTCTGGATGTTGGGCCTGTTGAAATTGCTTTGGCAGATTCAAAAGATTCTAAAAATAAATAAAAAAAAATTCAAATTAGGCAAATCATTTAGAACAGAAACCAAAGAGCCAAATGCCCAACA
Source organism: Ficus hispida (assembly GCA_025413025.1). NCBI lineage: Eukaryota > Viridiplantae > Streptophyta > Magnoliopsida > Rosales > Moraceae > Ficus > Ficus hispida. Next base: position 19,288,303 of record CM046364.1, read on the forward strand.
AGATACCTTGAAGAGCACCATTAGGCCTCAATCGTTCAAGAACAAGAGCTAAAGCCGGCCCATGAATATCTTTTACAATCTTCTCAACCTGAATGATGCAAACAACAAAATGTTCATGCACAAAGTAAATGGCCAAAGAATCAGCAGAAGTACCAAAATTTGCTAGCGTACTTACAGTTTCCTGCCCACTAACTCTCAAGATTTCAGCAATGCATGCCTCTGCTGCTTTACGAACATCTGACGATTTATCCTGAAGGAGAATCCATACATTCATGTAAGTAAATAAATAAACAAACGTCGTGTACTATGTCTGTGTACCTTCATTTATGCATTTGTCTGTGTTTTGGTATTCATGCAGAATTCTGGTACTTAAAAAATGATCAAAAAAATAACTACCGAGAGTATCTCAATTGACTTTTGTCAATTGAAAATTACCGTCATAGCAGAGGAAGCTGGTTTTAGGAGTTGTACAGCATCAGGAAAATCATTTAACCCAGAGAGTTGCTTGGACAACCAGTCAAAAAGATCCTTGCGCCCTTCAGCACCAAGCTTGGTGTCTGTCAAAGCTGCCGCAAGATAAGGAACCTACAAGAAGAATACTGTCATGGAATCCGAGATCAAACTTTAAACATTCCCAAACACGAAGTCTAGAAGTTACCATTTTGTCCAGATGAACAGCAGAGAGCCAAGAATCTAAAGTGGTCAACGTACATTCTCTCATATGCTTCTTATTGTCACCAAGGCATTTCAACACATCCGTTAAAAAGCCCTGAAAGAATGTAATTCGTACTAACATTAAACTTGCTAATGAAAAATACACTTTTAAGTCCAGTAATTTTCAAATAGGAATGTATCAACAACCTTGCTTGACTTCTCAACAGCTGGACCCATTGCAGATGCAACGTTACCAACACATGTCAACGTTGCCATGACTAAGTTTTTGTTGCTGTCAGATAGACGCCCCCTCAAGGCACCGAATAATTCAGCTGAAAACAAACATAAAACATCGATCAACACATTGGAGATACAAATAACGAGGAATTATATAACATAAGCAATTAGAAAATCAAAATAACACCTCCCATTCCACCCAACAAAAAGATTCTTATAGGGGGAAAAATAGCCAAAACTGGTTTGAAAACACAAAACCTCAACTTAGACATACACATACCAGTTCCATTTGGTTGGATGCGCCTGTTAGCCTCTTCCAAAATCTTATTCACAGCTTCAATTGACTCTAATCGAACCTAGGAATCATAAAACTAACAATGTTACAAAGCGTGTATCCGCTGACAATTTCCAGGATCAGTTTTCAAATGTCAGAGCAGAAAATAATATGAAAAAAAGAAAAAAAGACAATTCTATATATTTGCAAGCATTACCTTCCAATCTGTACTTTCCAGGCCTTTCAGCAGAGTAGGTGTTATCTTCCCACTGATATCTTCCCGTGGCAGACCATCTAGCCCACCTGAAGAAACAGATGAAGTAGGTTCTGATGATTTAACCACTCTCTTTGTAGCTGCTGAAGCACCCTGAAGAGGAAATAGGAGAAACATAGGTAACTTGCAAACAAAAAAGAATGGTAAATGCATCATCTTTGATCATCAACTTGGCGTACCTCAAATGGATTTTTCTCATACTCCGTGTCCAGTGCACTAAGTAGTGCAGGTTTAACATCAGAAAGAAATCCTTTGATATCTGCAAAAGGAGAGAACTTATAAAGCTTTTAACAAGAAGTTAAGGTTTATGGATGGTTGAACTTCATACTAAAATAACAAATCACCTGGACCAACAAATTTGTGTACGACACCCAATAGCTTGACAGTAGCATTCCTTGTAGCAGCTGCACTAGACTGCAGTCCAGTTTCTTTTGAAAAATCAATTAAATCCTGTAAAATAACAAATAGCAATTCCTTAGATGACCAATTATAGCAACTGATAATTGAAAAGGTAAAACATGAAAAAAACAAAAAACAAAAAACAAAACAAAACAAAAAAAAAAAAAAAAACCAAACAAAACAAAACAAACAAACAAACACCGATGCATCAGCCAAAGTAGAACTCTAGGAGTCTGGTTACCTTCAGTTTTAAATGTGAGATGCCAAAATCTTCAACTGCGGAAACCATCCACAGAAGCCCCTCGCTGAGAACCTTAGGATTCTTATGCTCTTTCATAATTTTGTAAAGCTGCACAAAATTAGAACACCATGTTGCTTTTAGAAACAAAAATAAGTTAAAAGGAGAAAACAGAAAAGTTCTAACAATATCAAAAGGTGAGATTTCTTTTCCCAGTTTCAAGGGACTCTGAAAGACAGGTACAATTATGGAAGAGCTTACCCTTTCAAAAATAAATCCAGGACCTACGGCTTCAGAGAAAGTAGTGAGGCACTTCATGGCATGAGCACGAGTCTTGATGTCTGCAACCCGCTCACTTATACCTGTCAAACAAGACATAATAAAAGCAAGAGAAAAAAATAAACCATCTACTCAGCCGCCAAGAAAAACAGCCAAACAAGCATGCAAGATCAGAGAACTTGGCTTAAACAAACAAACCCAGCTCAAAAATGCCTGCTGTCAATTTACTCACCAAGAAGGCAAAGCACTATGCACTTCTTAGGAAATTTTGTCGAGGTAGACGCTACGAAAGTAATAACTTCAATAACCTGTTGCTGAACCTGCACTATTCAAACTAAATGCTTAACATCAACAATTCCTTTTACAAAGAAACTGTTCATCAAAGAAAGACAGGTGAAGCCTTAATTGCCTGAACATTTTTTTCACTCCATCCAGGGACAGCGCATAGCAAACGAATCAACAGCTCAATCCACTGCTGAAGGTCCGACAAGGCTTCCACTTGTCGCTTAAATGAAGAGATTGCTGCCAGAAAAGTCAAATTGCAGAATGACGATTCAATTGCAACATCCATTGACAACAAAGGAAACACAAAGAACATCCATAAACAAATCACAACCTACCATACGCAATCTGCTTTCTCATAACAATTTATCTGCAAATGTGTTCTAATTAATTTTATTTGCAAATTTCTTTTTTTTTTTTTTCCCTTTTTCCTGCAGATGTATTTTGCTAAACCACAAATAATGAATGGAAGTAGAAAGATCACCACTTTCTGTTTCAATCAATATCAACTTTCTCATGCCTAATATTCACATATAAGTATATATCAACATTCAGAAAACGAATGTCCAGTCACAAACATATGAATAAGTTAATACAATTATCACAAACCTTCAAGCCGTTCCTTCCATGCAGCACTCTTCAATTGAGAAATGGTATCTGCTTGTATTAGAGAACCTAATCTACTTTCAATCTCTTCAAGACTCATTTCTGATGGCTGCAAATATTAAAAACAGTAGCAAGTCTACAGATTTAGCGCTTTGAGAAAAGACAAGCAAAATGGAAATTTTGTAGATGAACTATGGTCTACCTCAACATCTTCAGGTGATTCAACAGATTTAGAAGTCTTTTGCAGTGCAGGTGCGTCGCTCTTTTTGTTTACACCTGATTTTGTTGAAGCCCCTTTTTTGTTGACAGGCTGGTACAAAATAAGTTTGCCAATCAGGAGACACCCCAAGTGAAGTAACTTTAGCTGCCTAAGCGGCAAAAGATATAAGAGTATGAAGAACTTACAGCTGCCTGAACAGGCCTCTTCCCACTCAGCATGCTTGCTGCTGATTTTCGAACAAATGAAGCTTCCGCCGTCTGCACATGGTAATTAATTTAGCACCAAATGACAAAGCGTCAAAAGGATATCTAAAAATTTATTGAACAGGGGATTTTTTTTCCCTCCTCTCACAGTCTGACGTGCAAGGTTCAACCTAATACATTTTTCCCACACTGGCAATGACACTTCACTCCATGTTTATTGACCTTGTTTCTATATCTTTTCCCTGCTAGAAGACCATGTTTCTATTTGGCCCATGGGAAAAAAACCAGTTTAAAACTAAAAACAGAGGCAGACTTCTCTACGTGCTGAATCCCCAAGGAGACATATTTCGTATATAAAAAAAACGTGGACAACTCCACTAGGGCAGTAATGCATAAACTTGAAATGTAACAGAATTCTTTGCACATAAGACTACAAGTTTGAACTCACCTCAAGAGAAGGTACAGTTGCACCGGAACTTTGTACGGTACCTGGCACAACAAGTGATAAGAATTGTAAATACTCCCATGAATTGGGCTCTTTTTTTTTTTTTTTTGGGCCCGGGGGGGGGGGGGGGGGGGTAGCGGCAGTGGTGGGCAGTGATAATCACGAGAAGGATTAGACCTAAAAAACCATTGTACAAACCTGAGCTTGCCCCGGTGGATGTACCTCCTTCAGAACCAGAAATCATTTCCGAGAGCTTCTTTCTTCGGACATCATCAAGTTTCTCAAGTGACCTCTCCAAAGGTCTCATACCAACCAACTGAATGAAGTGGACAAGTTAGAAATCAAGAAATAATGTCAGTAATAAAACTTAAAGACATAAGTTTCAGCATTCACTACAATTAGATAAATTGAAAAATACCACCTTAGCTATTGCTGCCAGAGCTGAAAAGGCTGCATCCCTCACGTCTGGGGTCCCATCATTGAGGCACTAGAGGTCCAAAATTGAAACTCCATAAGCAAAATATTTAGTGAAGAGATCTCAAAGCTGTGAATTCGTGTAACTAGACATTTGATTCTGAATCAAAGTCATCAGCCTAAGATAAAATATAAGAATAAACAGGACAATCCATAAGGCGAAAGAGGTGGATTTCACGGTTCAACTCTTCGATTTAATGTACTTTTTTCATGTCAAAGTTAAGGGCAACATGAAACATAAGCAGTGCTCCGAAACTGATTGAAACCAAGCACAAATTGCTATTTCAAGCATTAAGGAAGCAGGCAATATCGATTCCCTCAAAGTTCAAACTACGGTAACTACCATAACAATATAACAAAAGAAGTTACAACTACAGATAACGATGCACTGACCTCCATACAGATGGGGACATAATCCTTGTGCACCTTTAGAATAACAGCCTTGCTACTTGTTTCAATACAAAACGTTACCCAGTTCAGAGTTAATGACCGAACAAGAGGAACTTTATTTTTCGTAGCTGTCTTAACATCTGCAGTGAACAGCATCCATTACAGTTTGAATAAAATCAAAACCGCCAGCTATCAGCAGAAGGGAAAGAAATTTACACCTCATGACTGAATAACTTATAACAGTATATTCATACAAAAAACAATAATGAGCCCTACAAGGATGCTACAATGAATCTTCGCCTTATAAGTACAGGGTAGAATAGAAAATATACTTGCCTTCTACAATGTCTGCAAGATTTAAGCACCCAGCTTTATGCATTGCTTGAAGAGTATGAGTAAGTGCATCAGTCAAAGTAGGTTTTTTCTCTTTCAATTTTTCCTTCACAATAAAAGAGAAAGAAGACAAATGTAGGATAAGAAAAAAATACCAATATCCCTTCTTAAAACTTGAAAAAAGGGGCTATTGCTGTAAAGCAAAATATGGCAACAAACAGCCTCACTTAAACTTCTAAAGGACTTCTGCCTGAATGACGATGATAGTATAAATAAGTAACAAGAACCGGAAAGGTAGATTCATGCTTAATCTGTACCCAAGTTAAGCACTTTAAATGCATATTGAAATCTTTTATTTCCAAATTAGTTTTCTGATACAAATTACAAGGTTTGTCTTTCCCTTTATGTTGTAACAAGGAAAAATGAACTTACAAGCAAAACTGGCAATAAGAAGCGTGAACTCCCCGAAAAATGAGTTCTTAATCCCCGAGCAAGATTTCCAAGAGCTTGGATAGCCTCAACTGCTACAGCAATGTTGACATCCGTTATAAGCTGTAGAGACAAACAGTTAGAGAAAATTTTTTTATCTACTCAGCAGACACTCATAAAAGATGATAAGGATACAGAAATCAGAAAATAGAATAGAGTTGACCATTCCAACAGACTAAATTGAACAATTAAGCGCCATACTTACTGCCCTCCGCAATATAATGAGCTAAGTAGAACTAAACAATAAAAGATACAAAAGACAACTTACCTTTTTCAGCGTCCGACATATTTCTGTGAAATCACCAGGTGCTATTTTTTTTGTTGAAGCAAGCTTGGTTAGCTCCGCAACAGCCTCTTTTCTTTCTGACCACTTTGTTGCTTTCTAAGACAAAGACAATGCAACGATTTTATAAAAAAAAAAAAAAAACTCTTCCTAATATAAAGCACCAAGTTCTTCTTTCATTTGTTGCTATGGAAGGTAGGTAAAGTCACTTCCACAACCAAAAGCAAAAGACTAAAGGATTTCCTTGAGCTAGTTAGATAGATAGAGAACACTAACCACTCCGTCCCAAAATCCAGTCTTCTCCAAAGGAGCCAATATATCAACAGGATCAACAAGCTCGTACTCGTCTATTTCCTGAGGAGCTGATCATCAAGATAAATTAAAATAAGTTTACGGTAGTAGAGCAGCTAAAAGAGTTACAGCACCAGCATGTCCAGTTAAAAAGCTAAGGAACTAAATACTAGCATGTCTAAATTCCTATAACAGGAACTAGCTCTTCCCTGATATTAGAGCACCTACTCAATCTCTTATTCAAAAAAATGTTCAGAAAAAGAAAAGAATATCTACAAGGTCTCCAAGTGTTGATAATTTACCCTCGGATGTAGATTCTTCAGATGGACCAGGACCCACAGCTTCAGACACAGCTTCCCTTTCTGGCTCCTTGTCTTGCTCAGACCTGGACCATGCATAGAAATTAAGCCCTCCTTAGATATGAAAATTAAACCAGCAAGAGTTTGCAATTAAGCTAATTAAGAACTAAATTTGCACCTTATTTTGCGAGATGGCTAGCTGTCCCTGTAACATTGACCAGCTCAGCCTCCAACTCTTTTTTCTACCAAAAAAAATCAAATAAGAAAAATTCAGGTTCTACTTTCCAAATGACATAAAACAAAAAGCTCGCCAGGGTTCCACATAAAACAAGGTATTGTACCATTGTATCTCGCATCTTCTCAAATAATATTGATTTTACGGGGTCTTTTCCAATCCAACGACAAAGCTCAAGAGTCAGTCCTTTCGAAGATGCACGGACATTTTGATCTTGATGGTCAAATAGTTCGGGCAACATCTTCAAAATCCTCTTTGGAGGTACTACTTTCGGCCCAAATTCACTAATAAAATAGAACAAAAGACACCAATAATATCAAAAACCAATCTTATATACTGTACACAAAGTACAAGAAGCAGACGCATATTTCTCATCAAGAAATCTCAAGTGCAGACCTTAAGGCTTGAAACATGACATCAATTGCGGGTACAACAGCTTTCGCCACTTTATTCTTTATTGCTTTCTCCATTGCATCCTGCAACAAGGACAACCAGAGTACAGGTCGTCGCATAGCGAGAAATGACAATGTCGGACCACGCCACTTCACTAACAAAAGCAAGAAACTTACAAAATAACAAAGAAGACAAGCAATTCAATCTTACAGTACATATAGAACAAACTTCCATTACTATTCCTAGGTAAAAACAAACAGAAGAAGAGAAGAAACGGAGTACCAGAAAAGCCTCCACTGCCTCCAATTCAACCCAAAGCATGAAGATAGCTTGAGCCTTCTCCACAGTCTTAGGCCTACCGGTGAGGCATTTCGCCACAACCGCATCACATACTTCCTTGCCATATCTATTCATTACAACACACTTCACATTCACATTTCCAAACCAAGAAAACAAAAAAAAAAAAAAAAAAAAAAGCAGTAGAGACAAATTCACCTTCCGGCATCAGCATCAGCGGCTCGTAAGAAGGCAATCAAGGCATCGAGCGCCTTCTCTTGAACCGGCGCATTGGAATCAACCACCGTCTTCCTGAAAAACGGACCTGTAAAAACGACACCGAATTAGGGCCAGCCGAAACCAGAAGCGGTAGGGCACCGCCACCGGCATTCCGAGCCAGACGGCTCCGACGCCGGAGAAACAGACGGAAAACCCTAAGTGGCGGAGCAAGAAGTGGGAAGAAGAGATAGCGAAACTCACCGAATTCGCGGAGGCGAGGGTCCTTGGGGTCAGTGATGGAGTCGCAGACGGCGGCCAAGTCGATGTTGGCCTCATTTCGAACCTTCCAGTTCTTGTGAAACAGACGATCCTCCCATGGCAGCTTCTTCGCCTCCCTCAACAACTTCTCTTCCTCCGACGACATTTCTTCCCCTTCGCCTCACACAACCTATATCTCTTTCTCTCTCTATATCTATATCCGTATCTATATAGGTATCTATATGTATATAACAAAAAATCTTCACCTTGCCGATCAGATCTCCGCAAATGCAAATGCAGAGAGAGAAAATGGAGAAGTCGGATTGGATCCAGAGGCTAGATCCAGCCTCACCACCACCACCAACTCTTTTGGCAGAGCAAAATTCAAACAAACTCCTCTCTTTTTTTCTCTGTAACAAAAGAGGGTTTTTTTTCTTTTTTTTCGTTCTTTCTTTTGTTTTGTTTCGTTTTTGTTTTTGTTTTTTAATTTATATTTATTTTAACCCCCCCCCCCCCCCCCCCAAAAAAAAAAAAAAGTGAGAGAGAGAAGAGCCCAAATCCAATCAAGAGGGAAGGGTGAAAAAAGGACGCAGTGCTGTTGTTGGGGTTTAACTTTATTTAGACGGCAGATTTTGTGATTGCTTGAGGGGACCAAACGACGACGTTTGGTTCCCCTAAACCTCCCTTTTCCATTTTTTAATTTATTCTTTTTTGAAATATTCTTAAACGACGGCGTTTTGGTTGTTTGGCGGTTTTTATGTTGCCTTGTTGAGGTGTCATGATCTGAGCCATTAATTTCAAATTAAAGGACGGTCGTTGCGGAGATTTCACGTCATGGTGGGGTCCACCGTGAAATTCACCGGATACCGATCCGGCGCGTACCCTGTCCTTGTCTCGCTCGCCACTACAACCTATGATTGTAAAGATTCATGGAAGTATTTTAATACTCGAATTTCTTTTTCTTTTTCTTTTTCTTTCTTAAGAAGTAGTCGAAATAAATAAATATTTGATCAAAATTAATTGTTATCTTTTTTATTTTTCTTTGGAGGAACTAGCATTGGACAGAATTAGAGTTACAGTGGGACCATTTTATTTGAATGTGTATTTGTTTTATTCAACGAAGAGAAGTTTTCGTCAATGTCTCATAATTTCATTATTTAAAATTTCCTTTTTTATCCTAATGAATATACTTACTGCCTAAAAGTGAAAAAAAAAAAAAAAAAGACTATAGCATTAAGGTTCAAATCGTCAAAATCCGAAATTCAAATCTCTTTCTTTTTCTAGTTTTCCTATATACTATTTTAAATTGTAGACATGAAAATTAAAAATTGAAGATATTTCATCTAATGTACAAATTTTGGATGTTTAATTGAAGCAAAAAATAAAAGGAAGCCAAAAGTTATTCATACCCTTCAATATCATTACTTCATAAAATACATATAATCACGAGCCACCTTCATGCCCTTTTATTATAATTTTAGTTCTTTTGATGCATCAAACGGGTAGGTCTTGGCCGTTCACTCATCAATAGCCATGAAAGGGCAGCAATGTGTATAGTAATAGAGAAAAAAAGTCATTATTTTGTAATTTGGACGATCGTATTCAAGAACTCATGATTTGTATTTATATATTGATAAGATTGATAAATGGCAAAATGTATATTAAAATTTATGTCAAAATAATTAATAAACTCTCCTATGACTAAAAAAAAATTACTATGCATAAGCGTTTTTGTTTCTCTCACCCTATCTCTTATTTCTTCCGCCTTTTATTTCTTCCCATCTCCTTTACTTTCATCAACCACTATCCGTTTCACTTTTATATGATTATCCAATTAGATATTAATCTGTCTAATTTTTACAAATATAAAATACACGATAATCGAGGAGTCTTTCCAGTTTTAACTTTTTTAATCGATCAATGAACTCGTAGATCCAATAGAACAGCCTCTGGTTCTTGTTGAGCATCTTCCAAGGCTTTCTTTCACGAACACTTACTTGAAATTGGCAATCTACTGTGGAGCTTTAGACTGATAACTCCTAAGTTAACTAATATGGTTTTGTTTAAATGAAATTTCATTTTTTAAATAAATCGGGGTTTTTTTTTTCCTACTTGAATCTATACTTTTTGATTGCCACGAGTATATGATTAATGAAAACTATCATCCAAGAATTTACAGTTATTTTGTAGTGCTTCCATTATTTTATTACTCTTTTTGGTCCATTGAACTATTTAGTCTATGATTTTGTATAATAGATCGAAAATCGTTGGACTGAACCAACACGAAGCTCTTCAAAAAAAATAAAAAACCAACACGAAGTTTTTTATTGAACATCTTTAAAATTACAAGACTTAATAAAACAAGATATCGTTAGTGTGGAAATTAATATTTGTGTCTAAACGGCATGCCATCTGTATGAGAGTAATATTTTCGTGGGAGTGACAATAATTTCAACAAGTTGTTACGTTGCTTCAAAGAAATAATTGAAGTAAAAAAAATATAAACATGCATTGGGTGCATAGTTGAAACTGACATTTTGTTTGACATAACTTTAATTAAACTGTATTTTTTTATCTTAGTTTTTCTAAAAAATTAACAAAATTTATAATTAGTTTTTAAAAGTCAACAAACTCTAATTTAAAATTTTCATCTCCAACCGACCAACCAACGCAAGCTAAATTTTTTATATTGGAATTGAATTAAATTGAACATTCGTTTGATAAGACGTGTCAGAACTAAAAAGTATAAAAACTTGAAATATGTTTGAAAAAAATCACTATGATATATGAAGCTTGTTTCATTTGTCTCAAAATTCTATGTAATTTTAAAAAAATTATCGTATTTAGACTTGCATATGTAAAGTTATGAACTTTTAAAGTGTGAGTTACAAAAATGGTGAATAGTAAACTGAAAGTTGTCTTTTCTTAAAACAGAAAATAAATTCAATTTCTTGAATTTGGAATAAGGCACCGTTTGGGAACATGTTTTCAAAAGGGTTTTTCAAACTTTTTTTTATCTTTTTCCTCTAATTTAACTATTCAATTTTCCTAATATTTTTAAAAAACTCAAATTTAAAAGTCATAATTTTATCATTTTAAGTCGAAATAATTTTTTTTTTCAAATTATATAGAATTTCGAGATAAACAAACAATAATCATATTGCTAATTTTTTTCTGAATACCTTTTAAATTTTTACACTTTTTTACTCAAAATAGTTCATTTTTACTAAACGAACTCAAATTATTTCAACCTCTAAAACATCATTTTCAAAAGGAACCCCAAACGGTCCCTAAATTGAACCTAGACATCAAACAAAGGCCAATGCATTTGGTTCAAAGGTTCAAATCCAAAATTCCATTTCAGTTTTTATCTTTTACATAAAAATATAACAAATTTTTAGCATAAATTTTTTTGTTTCAAATCGATGACTAGTTGTTTGAATAATTTGAGTAGAAAACAAAAAAATATTCGTCTTCAGGGCAACTATAAGGAAACGACTTGTCGTCTGCATGAAAGTGCAATATTTGCATGAAAGCGAGCGACTAAGTCGGGAAATAATTTTTCATACGAAATGATAACAAGGGACAACTGAAAACAAAACTTGACGAAACGACATGTCATTTGAGTGAAATACTCTTTTGTTTTTTTTGCTTTTTTTGGTCAAAGCCCAATCTTTCGGTCTTTGCTGTAAAAATGAGTAATGTCATTTTATTATTGATGCTTTGGTAAAACAGTTTGAGTTAAAATTTTTAAGTTCGAGTTAGTTAATTTTTTAAATACTAATTATAATTTTTGTTGATTTTTCAAAAAAAGATAAAAATTAAGATGAAAAATATGAATTGAAGATTGTTTGCCAAACATTTACTATGTTAATAATAGTTGAACATACATTTTACACGAACGAATAATATTATTAAAAGATATAAGAATAAAAAAAAAGTATGAAACGACAAAATAAAAAAAAAACGAATCAAAGAATCGAGATAGAAACCATTTTCAAACATATTAATAAAAGATATAAATACATGATTATATATACGTGCATGTATTTATGAAATTAGAAACAAAAAAGATTAAAAAAATTAAAAAAGCATAAAAACATAAAAGAAAATAAATGAGAGAAGAAAAATAAAAAGAAAAAAGATAGAAAAAACGATGAAAGCAAAAAAGAAAAGTAAAAAAATCAATGGGTTAACACATAATAATAAAAAAAAATATTTTTAACTTTTTTATATATGTTAAGATAATATTTCAAATATTAGTTCGCCGCCCTTCCCCAAAATTTTGGTCATTGGATGTACTGAAGTTGTGCGCGTAAAATTATATATATTGTCTAACTAATATAATAATTTAAGGATAAAATTAAAAAAAAAAAAAAAAAAAGAAGAAGAAGAAGAAGAAAAAACATAAAAGGACAAAAAAAAAAAAAGGACCGAAACTCTATAATGAAACTTAAAAAAAAAAACCACAGACTCAACTCTTTTAAGAAATTATAAAAAAAAAAAATAATTAGACGATATCCTTTTTAATCATGTTAAAAAACCAAGATGAAACTCGTTTATGAAACTCCCAAAAAATATTTAAAAAAAACTTAACTTGTGACTAGTTTGCCGATTGGAGAGATAAAATTTTTAAGTTAAAATTGATTAATTTTTCAAAATTATTATAATTTTTATTGACTTTTTAGAAAAAAGATAAAAATTGAGATGAAAAATATAATTTAATTAGAATTAAATTTAAATGTCGCGAAAGTTTTTTCTTATTTTTAATTACGTAATAGAAGAGTCGTGACAATACCATAATATTGAAAGAATATTATCTATCCTTTTCACTCTTGAATTAAAAAAATTTATATATTATGTCCAATTTAAAAATGTTGTATTTTTTTTTGTTTCAAATACAATTAAAACGATATATATTTTTTAAATGCTTTCAGAGTGAAAGATGATTAAAATTCCATCCATATATATCCGATTAAAATCAACCATAAATATTGAGGCTTTATGATGTTTATTAGAATTGCTTTCGATATTTTTCTAAACATGCATTTAAATGCTTTCTATCAAAATTATTATGTTTAGATTGCCAATAATCAAATGTGAATTTATATGAATATTTAAATATTTTTATTTAAATATTTTCATCTGAAAAATAGTAAAATAACTAACTACGCGTTACAAAATAAACAACATGTACTTTTTTTAAGTAATGTACCAGTGCAACATCATTTATGTGACTAAAAGCTTTCCATAAAAAAAAAAAAAAGAAAGAAAGAAAGAAATAAAAATAAAGAAAAGAAAATAAATTAATTCCACATGTGTTTAGAATTTTAATTTCATTCTCATTTTATCTCATAAAACTCTAAAAACTAGTACTTTATTTCTTGAATTTTGAGCAAGTCTCACATAATCTCTTTTATTATAATTTTTTAAAAGTCCTTTAATTAGAGTTTTAATGTAAAAAAAGAAAACAAATGAAAAAAATAGAGAAATGACCCCTTTTTATGTTAAAAATAAATAGAAAAACATATAGCACTTAACTTTTTTTGTTTTTTCATATGTTTTTAACAAAATTTTAAACAAATAAGATTAAATGAGACTACTTCAATATTTAAGGAGAAAAATGAGAGTTTTAAAAGTTCAAAAAAATACTGTGGGAATTACTTTAAAATTCAGGAGTATAAGCCCATGTTTGGTATTCAAGTTTTATTTAACTAAATTATATTTTTCATCTTAATTTTTGTTTTTTTGAAAATCAATAAAATTTATAACTAATTTTTAAAAGGTCAACCAACTCAAATTTAAAAATTTCATCTCATTCAAACTCAACCCAAATATTAATGAACCCTAAATGATAATAATTTTAAAAATATTTTGTCTATGTGATGTCAGAAGCATAATCGCATTTGATAATTTGGCTTTGTAATTTATTTAAACGACATAGTGTAAAGTGATGTCTGGTCGTTGAAATGGAGAAACTTGATATGTCGTTTGTTCAGCAAGTAAAAGGACAATCCACCCACGCCAGATTCACCACAATAGATGATGAGTCGTTTCATCGATTGAGAGGTTAAAAAACATAATATTGTATATAAATTGTGTGTTTAATCGGGATGTTAGAATCTTTTTTTTTTATTTGCTTGTTAATATCAATATTTGTTTTTAGAATTGTAGAGATTACTTATTGCGTATTTTTTAATCAGGCAAAATATAAATCTACTCACGATATTAAATTTGGGCAAAGGGAAAATATCTAAAATTTTTGAATCTAATATTACATTTCTCTCTTCTCTCTCTTTATAAAAATATTTTAGTGTCCCATGTGTTACTTCCAAATACCACGTCCACTTCTCGTGTCTTGAAAATAGACAACCTTATCATATGAAAATAAATAGAATGATATTTTATTATTTATTTGTATAAAAACAAGACCAAAAAAAAAAAAGAAAATTTATTATGCAAATAAAGACTTTAACAATAAATCATTTTTATAAGTACTCCTAAAAACAACCTTTGTCCTACATTTGATTAGTCTATATATTCTCAAAAGAGGAAAAAAAATAGTATGATCGGCGTACTTAAACCTTATTATATAATCTTTATAAGGTAAAATAGATTAGCATTGTTAACCCTACTTTTGTTAGGATGGTTATGTGATTACTTTCCTAGTCTCCATCTTCACTTCTTTTTCTAATGGGCGAGAGTTATGATTTTTCAATCATTTTATTCTCTTAGGTCGAACTCCAGTGGTAGTCTTTAGACTATATTTGATTTTCCGGTTTTAGAAATGGATGTAAAAATCATATGATAAGAGTCTTGAAAGAGATAAGCTCGTTAGAGGAGGATCGGCATTGCCGAAAGGAGCAAACGGGAAGCCCTGTAGCCGCTCAGTTTCAACAACCAAATTTCTCTCAACGATGTCGATCTTATTTTCAGCAAGGGCTCTTTTCTATGTGGTTGGTGTTTTTTTTTTTTTTTTTGTGGTTATGTGTTAATAATGGTGACGTCTTCACTGCTTTTATCTGGGTGTTATATTTCAGTTTGTTAATTCTAATAAAAGAAGTGGTATCCCCACCTTCTGCGTTGATTGTTTGTCCACCATATTTAAGTCTTAGTGTTGTTTTGATCCCGCTAGAATTATTTCTATGCAGAGGAGTGGTAGCCCTAGTGCTACTGAGTGTTGGCCTTCGATCGATCAGGATATTCCATCGCTTGTCGGGATTTTATCAAAACGAGCCTTACATGTGCTCGATTTCAGTGTGTCGAAATATATATTCGTTATCGATTCTTAAGCATACGCATTTCTCTTTGAGCATCATCAGACTTTATTGATATATCTGTCTTTTTTTAAGGTTTTGTTTTATGTAATACGAGATCATTTGTTATGTTTCGTGTCTCTGTACCTCCTTATTAAATTTAATAAAATTCCCGTTTCAAAAAAAAAAAAGATTTGCAATAATTACAGATATTCAAAATAGGAAAATTAGGGTGGGTAACCTTTTTTAGTCACCTAATCTAATAAATGACCTAACTTTTTTTTAATTTAACAAAATGACCGTTTGTTATTTTTTCAGATTTAGTCAATAAAATTTTAGTGATTTCAGTGATTGACTAATGATCAATTAGTGATTAATTATGAAATTTGATGATTTACGTTATAGTCAATCTAATTGATCGTAAGTTAATAACTGATCAACCAAATTAACTATATTATATGGTCAATTATTAATTGATCATTTAAGAAAATTGAGTAATTATTTTAGAAAAAAGAACCTTTTAATATTTAGTATAGTTAATCACTGATTAATCGAAAAATTGTTGATTTTGATTATAGTCAATCACTACTATGATTAATCAGTGATTGACTATAAAAATTGATGATATATATTATGATCAATAAATGATTACTGATAGTCAATAAAATAACTAAGCGTGCGTTTGGTTCGCCGATTAAAGATGAAATTTTAAGTTGGAGTTTGTTGATTTTTAAAAAATTAGTTATAAATTTTGTTAATTTTTAAAAAAGATAAAAATTAAGATGAAAATGTATAGTTTTGATCCAAGTTAAACTTAAATGCTAAACAAAATACAAATAAACCACCAAATAACCACCAAAGCCATCCGCCCGCCTGGTTGTTTCTTCATAAATAACAAAACAAACAATAATATTTGAAAAACACAAATCCAGTCCTGGTATTTGAGTTTAAAAACTCATCTAGGCTTGTGCCTGATTTCGTTGGTTCGTGCATAAGTAAGGTGTGGGAGAAAGATAGCTGAAAAACGACTTCCTTATTTTTAAGCAAATAAAACTTTCTCTTTCATACAGATATATATATATATATATATATATTTTCAATTTTATTACTCTTTATTCCGTATGTCGTTTATTTTTTTTTCATTTTTTTAGCATTCTCATATATAGTAGATTCACTATAATATATTAAAAATGTATTCAAAACAACCAGTAAAACTGTGTATGATCTTGCCAAACATGCATAAGGTATCACAGAAGATATAATTTGACTTCGAGAACATTCCACCTGCACCAATAGTTTCTATCTTAATTTCTGATTCTTTTACTACTCAATGACAAATCAAGGAGTTATCTCATTCACATTATCAATAGTCTTCTTTCAAGTTAGTAGTTATTTATCTTTAGTCTGTTTTATAAGAGTTTCAAAGGGTTTTATTGTCTTTAGTTTCTACTATTAAGAGTTTCAAAAACAATTGATTGGAGATGTACATGGAAGAGTACATTGTGTTTTTTATTTTACTATCACTTCAATTATCTAACCATCCCAAAGGAATTAATGTCAACCACGGAGATACAACCAAGAAGTTTTACTTAAAGATAAGTTATAAATCTGGAATCTAGAGTTACTTTTGTTAATCGTTTTTCATATAAACTTTTACTAATCAAAATTTTTTTTTTCTGTAGGTAAATCGGAGGATGATATATCTTTTTGATGTTGAAGATGGTTTTTTTCGTTTCATTTATTGTTCTAAACTGGTAGGTTAGCCATGTATTTAGTTGTGTTTTTCACGACTCATAGTTTAACTTAACTTGTTATTCGAATAAAAAACAGACATATTGTGGTTGAGTTTTTTTTCACCATTGATTGTATATTTCATATAATTTCATATCCTTCTCAAAAAAGAAAGAAAAAAAAAAAATCTCATTCCACCATTTTTACAGAACACTCATTTTAAGCTAAACATTAAAAAAAATCCAAACTTTCTCAATAATTGTATTATGCAATCTTTAAACATTAATTACTAAAAAAAAAAAAACATCTCTCTCCTCCTCCTTATATATATATTATTCTTGAAAAATACTGGATATCACTAATATTAAAATATGTTACATCTACAATTCTGATATCGTGAAACTCACATTAAGTGACTGGTGCTCCCAGTTTCTTTTAACATATTATTTATTAAACTAGATACAAACTTACAGCTCTAGAATGAATGCATCGTAATTTATTTGTTTATTTTTATTTCTCAAATTAGAACGACCAATATATTTAAACCTTCTTCCGTATTGCTTATAAGGTAAAATGGATTTGCAGTAATTAAGAATCTCCAAATTACCGTTGATTTTACTGGTTAAAAAACCTACCGAAACCTACCTAAAAATTGGGCAATACAAGTTGACTGTTTCACGAACGACCAAGAAAAATAACCGATCAAACCACCAAATAACCGCGCAAACTACCGGCCATGTCCGATCATATCTACCCAGATAACAAAAAAGATGGCTCTCGTCCTATTCAATACAAATTCATCCATGGTGTTTGGGTTTAAAAACTAACCGAGTCCGTAACTAAGTGTGTTGAAGGGAGAAATGAAAAACGGACTTTCTTTTTTTAAAATTAGAAATGAGATTATTTACAAATTATATTTTATAATAAATTAAATGTAAATTTATCGTTAAACTGCTTTTTAAGTAAAAAAAGAGAAAATGAAAAATAAAAATAAAAAAGAGAAACGACACATGAATGGACCACCCTGGGAAATAGCAAATCTTGTCGTGGCCATATAAAAAAGGGCTAAACAAAACCAGGGCAGGCCCTTCATTTCTCTCAACTCTCTCTCTGCCCTACTAGTGCACTCTTTTGAGTCTGATTCACCTCCACCAACCCCCACCCACACACATTGTGGAGACACACAGAGGAGTGAGAAAAAGAGAGAATTTTCTACTGAGAGCTCGCGAACTGCTTTTCTGGTCAGCTTTCTTCTTCTCTCGCTCTCCTCTTCTTCTTCGCTTCCTCGATTTTTCTCTCTCTAAAACTCTCACTTTCTTCCTCATTTTCCAGACCACAGATCAAGATTTTCACTCTATTTTTTTTTTTACTTTACTTTCTTAATTTTTTCTCCATTGATTTCTGGAGTAATTTTTGGTTTCTGTTTCACAGTGCATTGTGTTTTTCCCCCAAACTTTCTGTTCGAATCGTATTAGGATTTTATTTTATTTCTTTCGAAAGGTTTTCTTCTATCTAATTTTCAGAAATAGGATAATTCTGATACTCAGAATTTTGTTTTTTGATTTTTCACCAGCTTTTAACAGCAAATACGTAAGGCTTGTTTTTATAATCGGTTCGGTTTTCTTCAATTTTTATTTAAAAAAAAAATTCAGGGCTTTTTCATCGTAATTTCAGCGGTTTGTACGAGTCTCGGTTTATGATTATTATTATAATCACAGTGTTGTTGTAATGTTGCAGTTTAAATTTCAGATTCAAGGCATATATATGTTTTTATATCGATATTGATTTACACTTTTTTTTGTTTTTTTGTTTCTCCGCTTCTTATAGGTGTGCAGTTATGGCAAATTTAGCTTTGACCAGTATACTGGAAAAGGTATGATCTGTAATGGGCAGACTTGTTTTACTGTGCCCATATATGTGTGTGTGTGTGTGTGTTTATATATATATATATATATATATATATATGTATGTATGTATGTATGTATGTATATTTTAATCTGGATGACTTGACTTGTTTGGGGTTGTGTGCAGATGACGGGCAAGGATAAAGATTACAGATACATGGCAACATCTGATCTCTTAAATGAATTAAATAGAGACAATTTTAGGGCGGATTCCGATTTAGAGATCAAGTTAGTGAATATCATCATTCAGCAGCTTGATGATGTTGCCGGAGATGTTTCTGGTTTAGCTGTCAAATGGTATATATATATATATATATGATATTTGTCTCTACATATATCTATATCTATATCTATATCCATACATACATATATATATATATATATTGATGAGAAACTGTAGAATTAACTTGAAGGCGGTTCAAAAGGATAGTTGAAAACAAAGAAATATACACAGAAAAGAATAAAACACTAGCAGAAAACCTCTAGACTTTTAAAGGTCTATTGTTTCATTCCTTTTATATGAGCCATGATTGTTGTCTTTTAGTTTGGGATTAAGTTGAAAATTTTTGATAAATTCGTTTTTTGTTTTGTTTTGTTTTTGTTTTTGTTTTTTAATTTTTATTTTTTTTGGGGGTGATTGTGCAGTCTTGCCCCATTAGTGAAGAAGGTGACTGAGGAGCGAGTGGTGGACATGATCAATAAGCTGTGTGAGAAACTGCTGAACGGAAAGGATCAGCATCGCGACATTGCGAGCATTGCTTTGAAGACGCTTGTTGCTGAAGTTGCTACTCAGTCTCTCGCACTGTCTATTCTAGGTTCTATTTTGCCGAAATTGACTTATGGAATTACTGCCCCTGTAAGTAAAATTTTTTATTCAGATCTATATGACTTTTATCCGATCACATGTTTCCGACTTTATGACTTTTTTCTTTTAATTCATTTATTGTATATTTCCTCTTCTTAGCAATCTAGTTAAGGGCTTCTTGTAATGGTTTAGTGCATTTCTTTTTCTGCAGGTCACAAGCACTGAGATAAAGTGTGAATGTCTTGATATACTATGTGATGTCCTTCATAAATTTGGAAATCTCATGGCAGTCGACCATGAGCGGCTTTTAGGTGCACTCCTGTCACAGTTGTGTTCTAACCAAGCTAGTGTGAGAAAGAAAACCGTTTCATGTATTGGTAAGATTAATGTAGACTCTCTACGGAATTGTTCCTTTCTTTTTTTCCCTAAACTATTGCTTTTGGATGGTGCTTGCTAAATGTTGTTGATTTTGCTCAATTTGTTCTTTCTGTCAAATATTATGCATGTCATGAATCAGAGGTCGATTAGTTTTGTAGTTGTTCTGTCTTGTGCTCAATGATATCAATTAGGTGCATTCTTTTTTTTTTTCCCCTCCCATTTTGAGCGTTTACAAATGCCGGACTTAAACTTTTGTTCATTTACCGTTTTGAGGGGATATTAATTGACGACTTTGGTTTCAGCATCTCTTGCTTCGAGCTTGTCCGATGATCTGTTAGCAAAGGCAACAGTTGAAGTTGTTCAGAACTTGAGAAATAAAGGTGCAAAATCAGAAATGACTCGTACAAACATTCAGATGATTGGTGCTTTAAGGTCGGTACCAGACTGTTTAGCTTTATGCTTAATACTTCTACACACACACACACCACACGTGTATAATGCCTTTCCACCTTTCTTATAATTATGTGGTGAAAATTTCTTTCTTTCTTTTTTTATTTTTATTTTTTTTAATGAGTTTTAGTCCTTATGGTGTGTCAGCCGTGCTGTGGGTTATCGTTTTGGACCCCATCTTTCTGACACAGTCCCTGTGTTGATCAATTACTGCACAAGTGCATCAGAGAATGATGAGGAGCTGCGTGAGTACAGCTTGCAGGTACCTTTTTCATAAAACATTGTCTTATATCCAAATTGAAGGTTTTTTTTTTTTTTTTTTTTTTTTTTCAAATATTGTTAAATTTTGATTGCAGGCACTAGAAAGTTTTCTGCTTAGGTGTCCCAGGGATATCTCTTCCTACTGTGATAAAATTCTTCATCTTACTCTCGAGTATCTAAGTTATGACCCAAACTTCACTGATAACATGGAGGAGGATACCGATGACGAGAGTCTTGAAGAGGAGGAAGAGGAGTATGCTTTTAATCTTTTAATCTATGTGTGTGAGGCAATTCTTGTCTCTTAATTCTTAAAAACTTGTTGATTGATTTGTGGCGTGATGCTTTGTTCATGGGTAGGGAAAGTGCAAATGAATATACGGACGATGAAGATGTCAGCTGGAAAGTTAGAAGAGCAGCTGCTAAATGCTTAGCAGCATTAATTGTATCTCGTCCTGAGATGCTTGCAAAATTGTATGAGGAGGTATATTGTGATTGCTTTCGATAAGTGTTCTTTTGTAATCTTGTGATGTGGATTATATCACACATTTAATATATATTGTCTCTTCTTGGTCAGGCTTGCCCAAAATTGATTGAGAGATTTAAGGAGAGGGAAGAGAATGTCAAGGCAAGTACAATTGATCCACGTGTGGATCTTTTTAATATTTCATGGGGTTGGTTATCTGATGTTTATTTTTCTGCAGATGGATGTATTTAATACATTTATTGAACTGTTGCGTCAAACTGGGAATGTTACAAAAGGGCAGATCGACATCAATGAATTAAGGCAAGTTTTTATTTTATGTTATTTTCGACCTAAAATGACTTAATCTAGGTCATTCCTCCTTATGATATGGATGTATTGGTATTAACTTCCTTAAGAGTATTTATTTGCCTTTTGTCCTTCTTCTGTTTTCCCTGCAGAACATTAATCTCTCTCAAACCGACTAATTCTTTTCATGTTTCTTATCGGTTTATCTCATATCCTTGTGTACTCAGTGACAGTTACGAGGCTTGAAAGTCCAGTCATTCTTTCGAGTGACTTACATATTCTCTTTTTCTCTCTCCTTCTTTCCTCTCTCTAAGTGTGATTGATATAGTGGTATTGCATGAAAATTTGTAACAGTCTGGAGTTTGTTGGCACATTTCTTATGGTTGTTTTTGTTACATGGCTTATAGACTGGTATCAATTCTTATATTCATATGTGTTGCAGTCCTAGATGGTTGCTGAAGCAAGAAGTGCCAAAGATTATCAAGTCTATCAACAGGCAATTGCGTGAGAAGTCTATTAAGACTAAGGTATGAATTGCTCATGTTCGATTTGGTGCTTTTGTTCTAGACTTGTTTTGAAGTATTACGTTTGTCTACTTGCAGGTTGGTGCATTTTCTGTTTTGAAAGAACTTGTTGTTGTCTTGCCAGATTGCCTGGCAGACCACATTGGATCCCTCATCCCGGGAATTGAGAAAGCATTAAATGTGAGTATAACCATTGTTGGAACTTGAAATTGTATTTTGAACTTGCGATATTCTAGGTAATGTTGATATTTTCCCCTCACCGCTTGATTATATTCTTGTGACGCTGCGCAGGACAAATCTTCCACCTCAAATTTGAAGATAGAAGCTCTTATCTTTACAAGATTGGTATTGGCTTCACATTCACCATCTGTTTTCCATCCTTATGTGAAGGTAAACATGAGTGCCCCGCATTTGTCAGTACACAATGGGTAACATAAGTTGCAGAAGTAGAAATCTAGAATGTAGTTACTCTTCAAACAAAGAAGCGAATGTCAGACTTTTGAAACATGTAGAAATGGTGTAACATTTTATACATTAATGTAAAGATAGAAGATTTGGAATGCCATGATATGATTATATTACGTAAACATTAAGCTTCAGTCAATGCTGAGGGATAGACTAAGTTTGGACTTTCAAATGGGTCAAGGGCTTGAAGTTATAGGTTTCTTGTAACTTTTTTTTGCTCTATGTTATCATATTCCATGTTTAGCCTCTTGTGTAATTGGATGTTATTAGGCTTTAAAAATTTCGTATAACATTGCATTTTGTGATTGTTGAATGAAATTTTAATTTGATAATTTTGCAGGCTCTTTCTAGTCCTGTTTTATCTGCTGTAGGCGAGCGCTATTACAAAGTCACTGCTGAGGCATTGAGAGTTTGTGGGGAACTTGTTCGTGTTGTTCGCCCTAATATTGAAGTGAGTTTATTAGGCATTCTTAGACTTTCTAACCATGTAAGACCATCACTCCATTGTATAACTGTTTGAGTGTTGCTGTGAAGTAGGCGACTGGTTTTGATTTTAAACCTTATGTGCATCCAATTTATAATGCCATAATGTCACGCTTGACAAATCAAGATCAAGATCAGGTCAGTAGTTGAGCTGTTGTTGTTTTTATTTTTTTTAATTTTATTTTTAATAATCGTAACGTGAGAGGTCCAGGTATTCTGTTAAGCCTTATGCAAGGTTTACTGTGGCTCACGTTTTTCTTGTGCAGGAGGTCAAGGAGTGTGCTATCACTTGCATGGGACTTGTTGTCTCTACGTTTGGTGATAATCTCAAAGTGGAATTACCTGCATGTCTTCCTGTACTCGTTGATCGCATGGGAAATGAGATAACCAGACTAACTGCAGTAAAGGTTGGTTGCATTTGTTGATTATGAAATCGGTTTGTGTGCATACCTGCGCATTGGCTTGAATTTATGTGTTGTTGCATCATAAACTGTTCTGTGGATTTTTGTGTGTACGAGAGTCAAGACTGAGACTTTATAGCCTTTTCACATTTAATTATCATTTAAGTCATTGATGGTTTATGTCCAGGCATTTGCTGTCATTGCTGCGTCTCCACTGCAAATTGATCTCTCTTGTGTTTTGGAGCAAGTAATAACAGAATTGACAGCATTCTTAAGAAAGGTATGAAAATTTTGTACAAATTGTCTTCAATTCTTATTCCAAGTTGATACATGGACTCAACTTCGTTTCTCTATGAATAGGCAAACCGGGCTTTAAGGCAGGCAACACTGGGGACGCTTAATTCCCTAATTGTTGCTTGTGGTGATAAAATCGTTTCATCTGCCTATGAAGTTATTATTATTGAACTTTCTACTCTGATAAGGTTTCTACTTCACCTTTTTTTTCCTTTGCTTTTGCATTTTCTTTGTTCCTATTTTGGTTATTTATTTATTTTTTTTGGCAGTGCGTGACTATTTCCAATGTTTTTAAGCACAACTTATTTCTTATTCTTTATTATTATGCCAGTGATTCAGACTTGCACATGACGGCTCTTGCCTTGGAACTCTGCTGCACTTTGATGTCCGATAAGAGATCTAGCTCAGTTATTGGTTTGGCCGTTAGGAACAAAGTTCTTCCTCAAGCACTAACATTAATCAAAAGCTCATTGCTCCAGGGGCAAGCTCTCTTGGTAGTTAAACTTTTCTTCATACTGTTGAATTTTGATCCTGATATTTTACACGTTTGAGAACCTTTACTGTTGGAAACTGCAGGCTTTGCAAAACTTCTTTGCTGCTTTGGTCTATTCTGCAAACACAAGTTTTGATGCCTTATTAGACTCTCTTCTTTCAAGTGCTAAGCCATCACCCCAGGCGGGTGGTGTTGCAAAACAGGCTTTGTACTCGATAGCTCAATGTGTTGCTGTTCTTTGCCTGGCTGCGGGTGATCAAAAGTATTCATCTACCGTGAAAATGCTTACCGAAATCCTTAAAGACGACAGCGGTATCAATTCAGTAAGTCATAGCCACCTCTCCAAATAAATAAATAACTAAATAAATGCTCCGTATTATTAATGTTATTTTTTGCCTCGTAAGAAAACCTCAATAGATAGTAACATAATCAAGAAAGAGAAATTGACTTAAAGTAAATCTGTGTGTGCGTGTGTGCAAAAAAATGTTTTCAAGATCTAGATAAGTCTGCTAGTTTATTATTTAGTTTTCAATTCCGCTGAATGTGGGATTTCATTTCCTTATTTTAGGCGAAGCAGCACCTTGCATTGCTATGTCTCGGGGAGATTGGAAGGAGGAAAGATCTAAGCTCTCATGCACATATTGAGAATATTGTTATCGAGTCATTTCAATCACCTTTTGAAGAGATAAAGTCTGCAGCGTCCTATGCTCTTGGTAATATTGCTGTTGGTAATCTCTCCAAGTATCTACCTTTTATCTTGGATCAGATTGACAATCAGCAGAAGAAGCAGTATCTATTGCTTCATTCTCTGAAGGAGGTGGGTTATCGAACAATCTGTCAATTATGGAGCCTCTTGTCATTTTCTATCATTTATGTTTCTGAATTAGCTTTGGACCATTATTGTAGGTCATAGTAAGGCAATCCGTAGATAAAGCAGAATTTCAGGATTCTAGTGTTGAAAAGATCCTTAAATTACTTTTCAATCACTGTGAAAGTGAGGAAGAGGGTGTTCGCAATGTAGTAGCGGAGTGTCTGGGTAAAATTGCGCTTATTGAACCTGCAAAACTTGTTCCTGCACTGAAGGTATTAGAAAGGACCTTTTACCTTTATGCTATAATTTATGATAAAATCGTTTGATGGACTGCTAATGTTCAGTTTATCTTCTTTATTTTGATAGGTACGAACTGCCAGTCCAACCGCATTCACTAGGGCTACGGTGGTCATCGCTGTGAAATATTCAGTAGTGGAGCGGCCAGAGAAGATAGATGAAATTATATACCCTGAGGTCTCATCATTCCTGATGCTTATTAAGGATGATGACCGGGTAAGCCTCGTATTTCTAATGTGTAGGCGACTGCTAAAACTATTTATGGTGATAATTTTCTTTCAAAACTTGTAGTTCTTTTCTTCTTCTTCTTTTTTTTTTTTTTGACTTTTTGTTTATAGTTTTTTTTCCCCTTCCTTATCCATGGCTATGTTGGTTTTGGACTTGTAATGACTGATTTGATGTGACTTCCGCAGCATGTAAGGCGTGCAGCTGTACTGGCCTTGAGTACATTTGCTCACAATAAGCCAAACCTCATTAAGGGGCTTCTTCCTGAGTTGTTACCGCTGCTTTATGATCAAACAATTGTCAAGGTAAGATTTTGACCTTTATGCCATGTGTAATAACCTGAAATGTGAATAGGTGGATGGGAATCATTTCCGTTCATGTTCAGACATGACACTTTAGCTTTTCTTTTTCGCCATTTAGTCATTTTTTTTATTATCAGATCTCTTCAAGTCTGATCTTTTTTCATTCTTAAAAAACTTGTACAGCAAGAATTGATCAGGACTGTTGATCTTGGTCCATTTAAGCACATTGTGGATGATGGACTTGAGTTGAGGAAGGCTGCTTTTGAATGCGTGGACACATTGCTGGACAGTTGTCTTGATCAAGTGAACCCCTCATCATTCATTGTTCCGTACCTTAGATCTGGTCTTGATGGTGAGTGTTTAGATTAAATTCAGAGTCTGCTGAATTCTTTTTTCCCCTATTTTCCATTCTATCCATAAGGTTTTGTCGCATTGGTGGTTTTGATGAGTTCTAACTTCTTTATTATGTTCATGCCTACATTGAAGAAGAC
Source organism: Ficus hispida (assembly GCA_025413025.1). Lineage (NCBI taxonomy): Eukaryota > Viridiplantae > Streptophyta > Magnoliopsida > Rosales > Moraceae > Ficus > Ficus hispida. The sequence goes on from CM046364.1 coordinate 19,314,694, forward strand.
AAATGAATTTAGTACATTAGTAGACCAATGTATGAATGAACTTTTTGTCGTCATTATTTTCCCTTCACAGTTTTGTATACACAATATCTTTAACAAGTAATAGTTTGCTGTTGCGTACCCCAAATTGTGTTAACCTCTAACTAATGGTGAAACCTAAAGGTCATTTCGGTGCTTTTATTACCTTCAAAACTGATTTGTATTTCGGGTTTTATGGCAGATCACTATGATGTTAAAATGCCTTGCCATCTTATCCTCTCGAAACTTTCAGAAAAATGTCCGTCTGCAGTATTGGCTGGTGGGTAAATCAGAGGATTCTTGTTTTCTTAGATTCAGCATGCTCCAAGCATATAACTCGTGCATTACTTTGACTTTGCATTCTTCAGTTCTTGACTCCTTAGTGGACCCTCTCCAAAAAACGATCAACTTCAAGCCGAAGCCAGATGCTGTCAAGCAAGAAGTAGATCGCAACGAGGATATGATTCGCAGTGCCCTTAGAGCTATTGCATCCTTAAATCGCATAAGGTTTGCCCCTAAACTGTATCTGAATCCAGTCATTCGATGTAAAAGTCATGTGGTCGCACTGGCTTCCTATTAGGCCTTTGAAGAAAGAAACACGGCTACTTCATTTATTCAAGAGCATGTCTAAATATAAAAAAATGCCTGTAAAAACCACATAGCTACTCCCCTTTCCTGGTTCTTAATCCCCAAATCTTCTTATGCTTTCTTATAAATATCATGAAGCGACGGTAGTGTAGAGAGAGAGAGAGAGAGGGAGAGAGAGAGAAGGCGTCCGTGAGCCTTGGCCTCATTGGCAATTGATTGAGGTTGAAGGTTCTTAGTTTTGATATAGAAAACAATTAGGTGAATGCTATTTTACTTTTCCTTGTCTCTTTCTCTACTGGTGATTCTTCTAATGCTTTGTCGTTTTCAATGTTCTGCAGTGGCGGAGATTGCAGCCTTAAGTTCAAGAATCTTATGAATGAAATATCCAAGTCTCCAGCACTTTGGGAGAAGTACTACTCCATCCGAAACGAGTGAAGGACTGGCCTTGGTGTTGCATCCAAGTTCACTTGCAAAAAAAAAAAAGAGAGCATTCATCAAAATCATCCAAAACTCCCCTTTTTCGGGGATTAGAGAACCAGAAGGCGGGAAGTTTGTGGCCTCATTGATGCATGTGTAAAGCGGCATAAGAGTTAAACTTGATGCTTAAAGAATATGCGAGACGCATCACCAATTTCTTATATCTTAGGAATACAAAGTTTATGATTTTTCTTGTATAGTTTTCGAAACATCAAATCCACCGTCAAGTGTCCATTGCTAGCCCCAACCCAAAATCTCTTTACTTGGTCTTGGGTTGAAGTACAAAGCATGGGTTTGCATTTGTGGCAGAGTTAGACTTGCACAAAAAGTTGTTTTTTGGGGATGATTTTAGTGCGGATCATATTAGTTTTTTTCTTAAAAAAAAAAAAAAGAAGATAATTATTGTTGTGAACAATGGCTATCATTTTCACATGATCAAAGCTAATTTTGAATCTTCTAAAGTTTTTCATCTCAACTTCTTGCTGGCTGGTGCCCTAGCCCTAGCAACTCAAAGAGGATTATACTAGAAAAAATCTGGCTGGGGAGAAGGGGGGGCGTTGCCGTGGCTGATGCTTAGATTTGGGTGGCTCGACCAATTGGGTCATGGCGAAGGCCGTGATTGCTCGTGGAAGGTGACAATGGTTGCCATCCGATGAAGGCACACCAGCTGCTCGTGAGGGTGGCTTGGGGTGGTGGTGGTGGTGGGTTGCCACTCGTTTGGGTGGCGTTGTAGGTGCGGTGATATTGCGATTTGAGGCACAGGTCCTATAGAGATTGGAACACAGCCCAAGCCTGTCTCGGAGGGAGTGATTAGCGTCTGCGGGGGCTGGGTCACTGCCTCCAATGGCCGAGTCATTTAGGAATTGAGGGGTTGGCTTCTGTCAGTGTTTTGAGATTTTCCTTTATTTTTGCTTTTCATTATAATTTTTGAGACACAGGAAGGATTTGATCTTGTCTTTAGTTTAGTTTTTATAGGCAACACGATCTCGAGCCTCCAATGGTTCATATTTCATACCATATTATGATATTCCCAAAAGAAAAAAAGAAAAGAAAAAGAAATAAAAGTTTTCCTTCACATCCACAAAATTGCATCCACAAATTTAAAATAAGGAAAAAATAAAAATAAAAAACTATAAGGACTTTAAGACAAATAATACATAAACTAATATACAAACACAGCTACGAATGTGATTTCATATGAAGCGAAAACGAGGAACTATTCTCCATTCTTATTGCCCTCCGTTTGTGATGGGAATCAAAGAGTACACTATTGTTCATTTCTCTTCAAACTCGACATCGATAATCTCAGGCGACGACTTTGAAAAGCCAGTGCCTCTGCTATCTCTCGTGGAGGAGTCCCCTTTGGGCTGCCAGACTGTGTTTCCACAGTTGGCACATCGTATCATTTGGTTCTTGTAACCAACAAATTGCCTTTTGCAAGCTGGGCAAGACCCCTGCACAAGTTACAAGCAAAACAATGACAACCCGTTTTCCAAAAAACTATTTGACGCAATACACAGTATCTACATTCACAAAATAACAGAATTAAGATCCGGTCATCTGGTCTACCAAAGCAACATCCTTGGGAATCATTTTCGTGTGTTCCGGATTCTATATGTTTAGAATGTGTTATAGAGTGATTCATAACATAGTAGTAAGTGAAAAGCTACCAAGGAATAAAGGGAGACGTGTTTCAGAAATCGAATGAAAAAAGAAATTCAGAAGACGTAAACAACAATACTTAGTTGACGTAGATACCTTTATAACAAGGTTGTTGGCAAACGTTCCGACAAGAAGAGGACCGGCGAATGGTAGTACCCATATTCCAAATATCAGAAACCGGAAGAGCCATCCGGAGAGCGCGAACCAGAGGAAGAAAATTGTCTAGGGGGAAGAAAAAGTAAGGTCAGCCTAAATTAAAAGTTTTTGGTATAATCAAGAACCAAACACACATTTTAGACCAAAATGTTCAATGATAAAATATTAAACCTAGATGCTCACTACTACACATTACTTGACAATAAATTTCCATCAGTCTATTCGATGCTCTGATTAGGAGGAAACTTTAGTATAAGAGAAAAGAAAAACAAGATACAGCATGAAAATGACAATAGGAATTTGTTGAGAACAGCATTCGAATCGTCTATGAAATTCTGTTCGGTTGTTTGTCTAGATAGATTATCCCAAGTACCCAAAAAGAGATTATCCCGAGTACCCCAAAAAGCGGAATTTTTATTAGATTATGTTTTATTAAATATATTTCAATTTTCCTAAATCCAATGTTCTGTTAGCTATATATATATATATATATATATAACACAATTCCCCCATAGTCAGCAACTAACATGAAGCAAATGGATTGAAAGAAATATCCCAGACCAAAAAAAGCAAGTTTTGAACTTTGTGTAATCTAACAAATAGCTTATAAGTAATTGTGATAATTCTAACAAAATGCAATTAAATGACGGCTTAAGATATATGTAAGAAATACTCACAGCGAAACTCCTTCCCAATGGAGTCTCCAAGAAATCAACGAGCTGCTTCCTGTACTGCACGGACAACAAACGAACGAATTGGTTGAGAAAAGCTTGAAAATTAAATGGAAAAAAATAAAAAAAATACACGAAGTAGGAGAGAGAGAGCACAAACCCTGGGCCAATTTCTGCTGAAATCCATAGTTAGGGAGCGCCATCGCGATCCAATCTCGAGGTCCCTATCGATCTCGCGGGCGCGGGCGAGGGCGGATCGGGCGGCGGAGCTGAGGCGGTGGGAGACGGAGTACTGGCGGTCGAGGCGCTCGGCGGTCTTCCTGGCCTCGAAGAGGAAGCGCTCGAAGCCGTCGTTGGCGCTCCGCCAGGCGTCTCTCCAGGCCTCGCCGGAGGCCATGCGCTTCGCGAAGCCGTTGAAGTCGCTGCGGCGGCGGAAGGCCAGAACTACCACGGCTGAGCTCCGGCGATTGTTACGCAGCCTCGCCGTCGCCGGGAGGCCCACCGCCTGGGGGTTCCATCGGAGAGTTGTAGCCATGCGAGAGGGGATGAAGCTTCTGGAATTCGAGAGTTGAAGAGAAGAAGACGACGATGACAAGATGCTGCTACAACAAAATCTCCACTTTTTTGTCTCAATAATAATTTTAATAACTAAAAATTAAAAAATATTAAAATAATCAAAAACAATTTCGTTTTGATATCAACCAAAGGGTATTCCTGCTTCTGGTTGAACGACGTCTAATTTTTTGTTCAAAGGTTCATGTCGTTTATTGATCGTTACACCAAAAAACATGTCGTCCACAATTAAAACGACATGTAGACTTACTTGGAACAAATATGTCGTTTGACATAACAATTCTATCAACTTTTATGCCCACGAAACGACATACTTTTTCACACAAATTTCCTGTCGTTTACGTGGAAGACAATATTCGAATCAAAATTCTGATTTTTTTTTTTTAAAGAACGTGCCCTTTACAGTTACTTGTCTTTGTCGTTGTTAACAACTCGTCGTTTGACATTTACATATCTACTGTCGTTGTGAGAATGAAACGACAAGTCAATGTTGCATAAACGGATAAATAGGTGATTTAGCTTTAGTGTCGTTCGACAGTTACGAGTCTCCTGTTGTTTATGAGATTAAAACGACATCTCCTTTTTTTTTTTTTTTTTTTTTTTAAATCTTTTTCTTTTCAAGAAATCTATATAATTTGGTTTCAATTCGGTTCCCTCTTCCTTCCTTGGTGTTATATCTCAGCCAGTGAATTTAGGGCATATTCCGATCTCCGACTGATCAGAGTCTTCTTTTACAACTCTCTTCTTTCTTTCCCTTTTCGTCAGCCATGGACGCCTCCGGCGACGGCCCTCCCGTTTTTCTCGATCGCACCTCTCGACTCACCAGAGGCAAGAGGTTAGACATCAATTCCTCCCCTAGCTCCATCTTTCATCGCCATTAAAGCTTTACTCCGAGCTTGTCTCCTTATTATTTTTTTTCCTCGCAATTCTCAGGATGACCAAGTTGCTCGACGAGGAAATCGAAGAGGACGAGTTGTTCTGGAACCAGGACGCTCTTAAAGAGGTTCTTCTTCTTCTTCTTCTTCTTCCTCTCTCTCTCTCTCCTCTTTTGTGTGTCAATTTTAGATTTAATAAATCCCGTTTGGGTTACCTGTTTGATATAGGAAGAGAATGATGTTAACTATGAAGCAGAACCGGAGGTTGCTGATGAATTCGACAGCGATTTTGAAGAAGATGTGAGTTACCTTATACTTCAATTTTGCATTAGAAAAAAACTTAACTTAGTCCTTAAATTTATAAAATATTTGCAATTATCGACTGTAATCAAGAACAGAGGTTTAATTTGGGCTGAATTAAAACTTTTTAGTCCTTCTTTATGATGAAGTTCTTGTTGTTTGGCACTTTTTCATTGCTGAAAAACTAATTCTAATTTCATGTTAATTAATAAATATAGAAAAAGAAAAAAAGAGAAGAACCCAGAATTCTATTGTTAATTTGATTTTTTTTTAATTGTTGGTAGGAGCCGGACCCTGATGAAGAAGCAGAAAACAATGAAGCAGACGATAGGTTGAGCTTCAAAATGAGCTTGGTACTTTATCTGAAAAATTTTAGAGGGGTTGGAATGTCTAAAGGTTGAGTTTTCTTTGATAGGGCACGGCCGAAGAAGCGGTTGATATATCCAGGAAAGACATTGGCAAAGAAGAAAAAGAAGAAGAAGAAAGTGCTGTCGAAACTAGAAGAGGATTCTAAAGATGAGGCAGAGAAAATGAAAAATCAACTCTCCGTGGAACAGCAGCATGATGCCCCCGAGGATGGAGGAGAAGGAGAAAGAATTGTGAGGAAGTCGACGCGAACTGCAGTCATCAATAGGCAAGCAGAGAGAGATGCCATACGCGCAGCATTGCAAGCCACAATGAGGGTCAGTTTTCGGTATTGGTTTAGTTGACCATTGTGGCATTTTCTCAGTCGATCATAATCTGAATTGGAGTTGAGAATGCCAGTTGAATTTTGCATGGGATAATACTTGTTAATGAAAGATGATCCGTCATTTAGTTGGTTGTGATTTTAGTTCTTCAGTTGATTGCTTATAGTTTTTAGTTTATAGGTTTTTTTTTTTTTTTTTTTTTGGTTGATTATAGTTTTTCTCTACGAATGGTATGCATATGCTTGCAAACACTGAAACCACGGAAATGTGCAGAGATAGAGACGCATTTTGTATTAAAATAAGTTAAATTTTCTTTTGGAAAATCAGCCAATAAAGAGGAAAAAGGAAGGCGAGGAGAAGCGTATGACACAAGAGGAGATGCTTTTGGAAGCTGCCCAAACAGGTAGTGTACTACTCTAAATAGTAGACATTATATGTGGCATGGGTTGCTCGGAACTTTGTTCCTTGAAGTTTTGAGGCTGTTTTTGACTTTTTCTGTGATGTGGATGTGAATTTTTTCAGAAATCATGAACTTGAGGAATTTGGAGCGCGTTTTAGCAAGGGAGGAAGAAGTTAAGAAAAGAGCAATTGTGCATAAAGCTGTGTACAGTGGCCCCCAGATAAGATACTATTCAAAAGATGGTAAATATTTGTTTTATTTATTTATTTATTTTATTAATCAATGAAGCATATGCACAAGTTTTATTCTTATCTGACTAACAGTTGGTCTAAAGCCATTTGTTGTCTACCTATACGTTTCCTGTAGGTCGTTCTTATCTGGAATTTAGTAAAGGAATATCATTTCAGTCAGCAATAACTACGGCTTCTGTTCCATGTAAGTAAAATAAGATGTCTTCACTTGAGCACTTCATTATCAGGGGAAAACACGTACAAGCATCTTTATGATCAGAATGTGCTTAATCATCTGCCACTCGTCTAGATTGTTGATCTTGAATGGAGCCGCTTTCATTTTTATTTTCTTTTATTTTCTTTTTAATTTAAAATTTTCTCTAGTATTATTGTATTATTGTCCAATATCAAACTTTTAATTTTCATACTTATGTTTCTATTTCTTTCTAGATCCCAAGAAAGCCGTCTGTGCAGTTACTGGTTTACCTGCTAAGTAAGAGCTCTTTCGTCTTTGTAATACCATTTCCATGGTTGTAGTTATGTGTCTGTGCAGTTACTGGTTTACCTGCTAAGTAAGAGCTCTTTCGTCTTTGTAATACCATTTCCATGGTTGTAGTTATGTATTTGAGCATGATAGCTATAATTGTTAGTTTACCAATTCTCCCAAATGCTTAAGCTATTAGGAGGTGGGCTAACATTAGTTTTATATATCAACAATAATGTCAACTAAAAGCATAAAATAGTATAACTAAGAAGGAAGTAAAGAGGATATGGAGAAAGTTTATTGCTAGTTTTAAATTTTCTAATCGACTGCTGTGACCTTTTCTTTGAGATTGCTAACAAGCATACTATTTGGCATAATGGATTCTTGGCTCCATCTCCCTTTCTTTCCCTCTTTATACTAGGTAATGGTAAAACAGTAGACAAATGGCTTTTACTGCCAATGGGGAAATTGGTCATCATGAAGGACGTCTTCTAACCTTGGTTTATTGATGTCGTAGGTACCGTGATCCTAAGACAGGGTTGCCTTATGCAACAAAAGAAGCTTTTCAAATTTTACGTAAACGGTATGGCTTTCCTTGCTTCCAAGTCCAGCTAGCCTTGTTTTTTTTAACTGATGGGGAATTTGCATTATATGATTCCTTGCGCATCCAAATAAGCATTTACAAGTGTCCGTTTATGTTAGAAATTCCCTTGCCTCTCAATTTGTATTAGTGTTGGAAAATCAGCATGCCGTATTTATAGCTTGTTATTCGCTTACAGTTTTCGTTTTATGTTCCCTATTATACTTTTAGTACATTTCAATGTGCTGAACCTAAATGCCAAGTTGATTTTGTGTTTTCACCTGTTATTGTGCTTTTCAGTTTTCAGGATGAAAATCATGGTGTCCGGAAGGATATGGACATGGGGAATCTATTTGATTCACTTTCTGATAAAGGGTTTTCAGAAAGGCAGAGGAGATCAGTGATGCCGGATAGGAATGAAGTATCGTATTCCCGACAATTTGCACGTTTCCGCAGAATTCCATCATTTGAGGACATGGATTCCGATTAGCCGACCCAGGTAATTCTTTTAAGGATTTTTCTAATCGCTTCTATGTGTTGCGGTATTCCGTTTCTGTTCAGTGGCTCTTTGTTTGGTCCACTTAGCCGCAAGAGTGAAGTTATTTAAAAATGATATGAGATAATTTGACTAACATTTACTTCCACAAGCAGAAGCCTTTACATGAGGAAAGAGGACGGAGGAAATGTGCCAACAGAATAAAACAGACCTCCATAAAAGAAGGCAAGTCCACTGAAATCTCGAGTTTATGATAGTCCAGGTGGAAGTATTTCGATTTATTTATGGAGTAGGAGAATGGTTAGTTTTTAGAACATTGCTGCTGATGAAGTTCTTTTTCCCCCAAAATTCTGATATACAAGTACTTCTCAACAGCGGCATTAGGTTGCGACACCGTCGGGTCTGTCGTCGAGGCAATGATGATGATATTGGATGAAAGCAGTGTATATAGTGTATGTTCTTTGGACTACTGATAAGTGCAAGCTGAACCAAATATTATTATTGTCACCCTTGATTGGTAGAAGCTTCACTATATTTTGTTCTTAATTTATTGATAATCCCATTCTCTCAGCAGAATAAAAAAAAAAAAAAGGATATACTACTATTGTTTGGGCAGTAGCTTTTTGAATTTGTTGTGGCGGACAAGTTACTATGTCATTTTTTTTGGAAGCTGGGGAATGAGAATTTGAACCTTACGTCTTATGATAGAATTAGATGTAAAATTACCATTAGGTTATACTTACAATCTTGTTATTATGTTATATTCAACCCAAATTTATGATGTACCTATTTTGTGAGTTTATCTGAACTACGTGAAATTTAATATCCTTTAGCCTATGTTTGGTAAGAAGGAAAAAAAACAAGTCAATCTAATATTTTTCATCTACTAATCCCTGCCTCCACTTCCTTTGTTTCATTTTTCCATCACCAAACACAACATTAGGCTTAAAGGGACCGACTTACCGACCACGTCGTTGGCATGTGTTTGAAGTGTCAACCTTGAAGGCCCCGTTTTGGAGTGGAGTTTGGAAAAGTAATATCCAAACATTTTTTTTTTTTTGTCATTTTTCTCAAATTTTATTTATTATTTTTTCAAATATTTTTAAAAAAATTCAAACTTTTAAAGTCTATTATTTTATGTTTTAAGTTAAAATGAGATGATTTTTTTTTTCAAATTATATAAAATTTTGAGATGAGTCAAACATGATCCATATTGTTAATTTTTTTTAAATATATTTTAAATTTTTTCTATTTTTCATTATAAATAGTCATTTTCATATATATTTTTAAAATTCAAATTATCTCTTATTTTTAAAATATCGTTTCCGAACCTTATCTTAAACAGGCTCTCATTAGTATACTCGAGGGCCATACTTGGAGGACCAAGTACGATAGTGCTGCTTTCAGCCCAAAAAAAAAAGGGGCGTACCATAGTGCTTCTGCCTTTTGAGCCAACTCCTTTGTTAGTATTATTATTATCATGTTTTTTTTGGGTGGACGAAAGATAAAGGAATTGAACAGAAAAAAAATAAAATCCTAAAAAAAATATCCTTGATCTTTGTTCTATCGAAAATAATAATAATAATAATAATAATAATAATAATTAAATCATGATATATTTACATTGCCATTTAATTTAGGTGGGTAGAAAAAGGGAAAGGGTTATCTGCAACTATCCCTTTCTAAAGCATATATTTTTATTTAAATGTCTCTAGTTTTATTAAATTAAAAAAATTGTCATTTTTTGAAAAATTTAAGAAACTATTTCTTGAAGTTTTTTTTTTTTTTTTTTAGATATTCATATTCTCGAATGTTGTTTTGTTGATCGAAAACTTTATAATTAGACATACGTTGGGGTAAATCGATGATTTTATCCACATCAACTTACAATTTATTAAAAATCAATTAAAAAAAATGACAAAAAGTCAATTAAAAAAAATGTTTTTTAAACGAAGTAAAAACGGAGACATTTACATAAATAGACTCTAAAAGGGCCATCCACTGCAATTTTCAAAGATAAAATTGCTGATTTAAAACTTACGTTAGGAACATATTTTAAGAAGAATTTTTTTCCCCAAAAAAAAAATCCATTTTGAGGACTTTTTGGGGCAAATTTTACGTCACAGTTCCAACTGAAAGATATTTTTGTGTGAGTGTGAAATGCAACTGCTCTTGCACTTGGTTGCTGAAATTCATAGGATTAGGAATCGGTTGTTTAGGGCAACTCCAATGCATACTCTAAAATAGAGTTTTACATCAATTTGGAGTTTAAAACTTCTCCAACGCATACTTATGGAACTTCAAATATAGAGTATGAACAGTATATTTTATATTTGAAGTATCATTGTTCATACTCTAAACTACTTTTTCTTAAAAAAAAAAGAATATAAATAGAATATTTCTTTGAGAGTATGATATAGAGTATATGGGTTGGAGATGAAATAGTTATTTGAAGTGACAGATACTCTATTTTAGAATTTCTGTACTTTAAAATAGAGTATTTGGGTTGGAGATGATGTCTGCTTTACTTATATCGTCGTTGGAAAAATGCTTTGTAACATACCTGACATTTTTCCCAACTAAGTTTTAACAAAATTTCAACAATATACTCACGTGAATGTTCATTTTATTATTATTTTTCAGGATCATTTGTTAAGTTCAAGTTAGTTTCATCTCTCTTTCTAGCCAAATAATAATAATAATAATAATAATATTAGTGATAAAAAAGTTAGTTTCATCTCTCTATACACACAAATAAAAATATTGAAATTTTTAGAAAAAGTAAGTAGAATTCTATTTTTTACTCTATCACAATTCACAAAATTTTCGTAAATAGAAACACATTTTTTTTAAACCATAAAAAACCTCATCATCGAATTCTATCATAAAAAACATTTGGATTTTGCCTCATAATTTTAAACCTCATGATACACATTTTTTTTAAACACATTTTTAAAGCTTATCTCATGATATAATTCTATCATAAAAAAACCTTTGGATTCTACCTCATAATTTTATTTAGAAAAAATCTTTAAAATATTATGTTGAGAAAAACATTTTAAAAAATACTTTACATTATTATATTAACAACACCAAGTGTCTGTCCTTCAATATATATATATGTATATATGCTGTGCGGACATTTTTGTCCCTGTGACACGCCGCACAACTATAAAAGCGCGGCGAGAGCGCTGACGAACTGGCTATTTGTTTCGTTTTTGCCCAAAACCCTAATTAAACCACCTCCAACGAGAGCCGCCACCGCCATCACCATCACCGACTCAGTCACCGAGCACCGCCGGTCGCGGCGGGGTTCCGGTTCTTGTTGCTCAGAATGGGAGTTCCGTCGTTCTACAGATGGCTGCTCTGCAGCTTCCCTCGCGCGGTGGTCGACGCCTACAAGGGAAACAACCCTGAGGAAACCGTGGAGTTCGACAATCTCTACCTCGACATGAACGGCATCATCCACCCCTGTTTCCACCCCGAGGGATTGGTACGCCGATTTTTTTTTTTTTTTATTTTCTTTCGTTTGTTGTCGGGAAATTCTGAGAAATTTCACTTTTTTTTTTTTATGAATTTTGCGTGGATTCAGCCTGCTCCGAGAACGTACGACGAGGTTTTTGAAGCTGTGTTCAAGTACATCGATGCGGTTTTTTCCATCGTCAAACCTCGGAAGCTGTTATTCCTGGCAATCGGTGCGTTTGTTGAATTTTCAGCTCGAATTGAACAAAGTCAATGACTTTATTTACATGTTCTTCTTAATTGGAATCTGTTTTGATTTTGCGGGATTTGATTGTGTAGATGGTGTTGCACCTCGAGCTAAGATGAATCAGCAACGGTCCCGGCGATTCAGGGCTGCTAGGGACGCTGCTGAGGAGGTGAGCTTAATAGTATTTGACAATAATGGAACGTTTGGTAAATGGTAATGGGGAAGATAAATCTTTTTTGTAAAGGAAAGTAAAGAAACAAAAAAAAAAAAAAATCATTAGTTTATCCCAATTCAAGGGAAAACAAAATTAGAGGGTGACCAAGGATTGGACTTCCTTTTAATTAGCATTCCTGGTTTTGGGAGTAAACACTTGAATTGGTGGAATAGGGAAAAATCCCTCTCCTTTCCTTGTGCAAAGATTTCGCCCTTTCCTTTACCCGTTTGTAGTAAATAAATGTGCCTTTCGTTAATCGGTTGTTGTTGGTTTGGCAGTGTTCTTACTAGTGTGATATCCTTTTGGGAGTTATTGAGTTTCTGATTATTGTTTCAGGCTGCTGAGAGAGAGGAGCTTGGTGTGAATGTCTCTGAAACACAAGAAGAGCAGTCTGGTAAACTTGATTCAAATGTCATCACACCTGGAACTGAATTCATGGCATTGTTGTCTTCAGCTCTTCAACATTACATACGTTTGAGAATGAACGAGGTGCCAAAGTGGAAGCGAGTCAAGGTAACTTTGACCGTCCTTTGCCTGCATTTTCAAGTCTCTCTCTCTCTCTCTCTCTCTTTGTCCCTATTTCTCGGTGATATATCTTGTGATCATGAGGATTTTACAGGTAATCCTTTCGGATGCCAGTGTACCTGGTGAGGGGGAACATAAGATAATGTCTTATATCCGCTTGCAGCGGAACCTGCCTGGATATGATCCCAATACGAGACATTGTCTGTATGGCCTGGTAATTTCAATGCTTGCTTTGAATTTAGAGGGTTTCCATTGTAGAAGATGCTGGTTCGATATGTTGTTAATGTTTTAATTTGCTCTAGGATGCAGATCTTATCATGCTTGCACTGACGACACATGAAATCCATTTTTCGATTCTGAGAGAGGTTTGTACGTTGTGATCAGGGTTCTCTCATATTGTTCACAAGGAAAAGTTATTTTCCTTTTTTTTTTTTTATAATAAATTTAATTATATTGCATAGGAAAAAAATGATTTTTTCTCTTATCCTCTTTTCTCTTTTGTAGGATATTCGGAGACCTGATTTTTTTCCAAAAAATAGAAGGGATTCTTCGCGGATGACTCATCAACACGCAAGGGAAGTGTTCATTAAGAAAATGGAAAATTACATCTCAAAGCTGAAATTTCAGGTATCATTCCGGCACCCAATATTTCACAATCATATGATTCTTCCCAAAGTCATGCATTTGTTAAGCTTATTATGTGTTGCTCAAGCAATAGTCAACTTATTGTTTAGATGCCAAGGTTTAGGTGTATCAGAACATGTTTTGTAATTCAAATTTGTCCTTACTCAAATTGTTCAGGTGATTTGTCAACATTTTTTTTTGTTTATATACATATCTACACAGAAATAAAATACTCAGATCACGTAATAACGGATTTAGTTACACTAGTGTGAGCGTGTCCATTGAAATACTTTAAGAGTATTCTCCTTAATGTATAAGTTAATACATTTGCATCTTTGGTTCATCATAATGGACCAGTGATTCTCTTTTGAAGTTTTAAATTGGTCTTGAAGGTGGTTCAAGTCTCAGCTTCTGGCTTTTAATGATCTTAAGTACCTTGTATATTTTGTTGCATGCCTTGGTCACTTTATCCTCCTTCACCCCTTCCCCCACCCCCCCCCCCCCACCCCCCCCCCCCCCCCCCAAAAAAAAATCATTTTTTGCGGTCAGAATTATTTTTTGCAGTCACATTATTACTCATAGTTTATTTTACTAGTGCAATTAGTCAACAGATGCATGCCTTATACCGAGTAAACAGTTGAATTGACATGTTAATGAAGGTTAATGTGCTATGAGAGTTTGCTCTTTTTATTGCATGTTGAGCCTAAAGCATTAGTTAATGCATTTTTAATATTTCTTATTTGGTTTTATATGGTTTTTTTATTTTTCTGATCTGATTATAACTTCAGAATATCCCTATTCTAAACATGTTTTCTCTTGTCATCTTCTCTCACAGTTTCTCCATGTTTGGATCCTTAGAGAGTATTTAGCACATGCTATGAAAATTCCAGACCAGACAGTAAAAGTAGATTTGGAGCGGCTCATTGATGATTTTGTCCTCATGTGTTTGTTCGTGGGGAATGACTTTCTACCTCACGTGCCCTCATTGGAAATATCTGAGGTTGTTCACCCAAGTTGCTTCTTTGATATATATCCTGTGTTGGAAGTATAAGTCCAGTTCTTTTTTTTTTTTTTAATCTTGTTAATTGTAACAAATTTCTCTGCTCCTCCTTGGTTCTTTTTCTTGGAGGTGCAACTTTGTTTTATTTTATAAGTTATTAATGAGGGAAAATTTCATAAAACTGAATCATTGTCTTCCGTTCTGAATCCAGTGAAACTCTTATTTTTTTATCTTTTCCCTTCTATCTTCTTCTTCTTCTTCTTCTTTTTTTTTTTTTTTTTTTTTAATTTTATAATTATTTGAATCACGTGCCTTGCACCAGGGAATTCATCATTCTTGCATTTTGTAGTTATATATGTATTTATCCGAGACGATCTCATAGTTATTGTTGGAGGTAACTGATATTTTTTCTGTATGGTGCTCAAATTTTGTCAGGGTGCTATTGATTTGCTCATGGAAATTTACAAAAAAGAATTTGTAAGAATGGGCGGTTACTTGACCAATTCTTTTGAGGTGAATAGTATGATTTTTCAGAACAATCATGGTTTTTGTAGTTAGATGTGAAACGTCATACCTTATCAGTTTCTGATTAAAAATTTCAACTGTATTGGTAGCTTCTGATGTTTCAAATTGTTTTCTAATTCATAGGTGAATTTGGCAAGGATGAAACACATTTTAGAAGCTGTGGGATCCCATGAAGGTGGCATCTTGAGAAAACGTATGCAGGTGGTGATCATTTACTGGATCCTTAAAATTATTTCTTGCTCATTTGCACCTTTTTAAATTTTCAGCAAGGATTGCTAACTTTATCTATCTTTATACTGGCTGTCAACTTGTGTCGGGAATTTTGCCCCCGAACCCCACACACACACACCAGCGCGTGCGCACGCATACGCACACACACGCTCTGTATTTGGAGTCCAGTGCCTGGGAGATTTCTCTAATTTCCATGACCTAGCTAGCGATGCTTTTTTTTTTTTTTTTTTCTAGATAATTATTGGTCCTTTTATTCTTATTTTGGACTTGAGGAAGTTTGGTGTTTGACAAGAGGCTTGCTTGTCATTCAGTCAGTTGGGGTGCCACTAAAACTTGGAATGTGGATGGAGAGCTGACTGTTGATTTTTAAACTTCTGGTATTAAGTAGGTCTCTCTGGTAAACTCCTGGTACAAGTGGCACTTCCTAGGGGTGCATAATTTGATAATTTCCTACTATGGATGTTTTCTTTTTTTCCTAATATGAGTCTTTTGTCGGTATGTACCTGGTATGTCCTACTTGTGCCTTCGCTGCTGACAGGTCCTAATGTATTTTTAGCTGTTGCTTTTGGTTTAGTAAAAAGCATTGGTATATCCACCTTTTGAGTTTTTGATTTGCCATGAATATCTCTCTCTCCCTCTCTTCTCTGTAAGGTTTGTTATAAAAATCTTATCAGACCTTTTCAAAAGCTGCTGTAGAACTTGAGCATGCAAATTTTAAAATATTCTATGGCTGTAGACTTTGTGTTGTTTGATTTGGTTGTGTACGATATGTTTCTTAAGAATGCTCATGTTTCAGATAAAAAGGGAGACTGATGTTATAGATCAACGTTTTTCAAGGAAAAGGAATAGGAATAGGAATAAACGTTCGGTTGGTGGAGAACTGAAAAGATCTGCCTTACTTGACACAAATACAGGAGTTGACAAGGTTTGTACATTATGTGCTTCCTTGGTACTTTTATGTTTCAATTTGTATCATTTTTTGCTCTTTTTTTGAAGTTTGGTTCTTTGACAGATTAAATACGGAGAGGTGGGCTGGAAAGAGAGATATTATGCTGAAAAGTTTGAGGTTGGAACTGAGGATGACCGTGAGAGAATTCGGCGAGATGTGGTAAGATTACATTTAAACTGTTCTCATAGTTTAAAACCTCTTGATATTACGATTCTCACTCTTGATTTAATGGTTCTCAATTACTGTGCATTACATCCATTAGCCCTTAGAACAGACAAATTACTTGATTGTCTTTACCTTCTCTTTGAAGGTTACGAACTTATACCTCTGTTGCGTTTGTATAGGTGTTGAAATATACGGAAGGGATTTGCTGGGTTATGCATTATTATTATCAAGGAGTATGCTCCTGGCAATGGTATGTAGACTCTCCTTCTTTTAGTGTTGTAATAACTTTTTCGTAAATAAGTTCACATATTACATATATACTGTCTTTTTGTTCGTGTGATGAAATGAAATTGGATCAATTCTCTATTGCCATTTCAATGCTTGAACTGCTCAAGCCACAATTTTCTGTTGTGATCTTGAAAGGTCAATAGTTTGCTTCTTTCCTTTGTAGTAGGACCAAGTAGTGAGCAAAATAAGCCGACCTTATCCGTTTTTTTGGTTTTTTGTTTTTTAAGTAGTAAGCTCTCCTGTATCCATTTCTTTCTTGACGGGATGCCATGACTGTTATGCTTTTCTACCTTGGCCTGCATGCATGCAGGATTGTTAGGTTCATACCCATATTTAGTCTTGTGACCTCCTCTGTCACTTCCCATAATTTTGTCATCATAACCATGCCAGCCATGCTGTTCTAAAAGCTTTCATCTTTAAATGTCAAAGGTCGTCCTTCATATTAGCATTGTAATTTCATTACTTCACTAACCCAGTGTCTAACCTGCAGGTTTTATCCTTATCATTATGCTCCACTTGCTTCGGATTTTCATGGTATTGAAAACTTGAAGATTGAATTCACTCTTGGACAACCATTTAAACCCCTTGATCAGTTGATGGCTGTATTACCTTCTGCAAGGTTTTTACCAAGCTCGCTATTTGTTTCTCTTTCCTTACCACATTAGACATATGACCTGACACGTTAGAGCACATGCAGTTCACATGCTCTTCCGCTGTTTTATAGGAAGCTTATGACTGAAGCATCTTCACCCTTATTGGCTTTATATCCTACAGGTAACAAAAGTTTCATTATGTTTTATGCTTCGTGTATATCTTGAATTTTAATCTTTTACGACATCTAATGAGAAATATTTTGGCAGATTTTGAGCTTGATATGAATGGAAAACGGTTTACTTGGCAAGTATGTACATTCTTGGATTCTTAATCTCTTTTTTTTTCCCTCCACGTATCAGCATAGACACCAACCCCAACACACACACACACACACACCCCCCACCCCCCCCCCCCCCCCCCCCCCCCCCCGCGCAACAAAATACACATATTGTCATACTCGACTTGGTTTTAATTATCTTACATCAAGTAGTGGCTGTTCTCACACTAGACTGATCTCCTTGTTAAAATGTTGCGATACACGAATTCACATTTTTCTTTTTCCTTAATAAAAGCCTCAACGTGATCCAGTTCCTTTTTAATACTCTACAGGCACTTTTTTCAACCACCTTAGAGTATTTGATTTTGTATTCTCGTATTTTTTAGATTGTAGATTGGTTTCATATTAAGATTTGCATGTCTTTGTATTGTCTCAAATCAGGCCATTTGTAAACTTCCATTTATTGATGAGTCCCTACTTCTCTCAGAGATCGCAAGGGTAGAACACACATTGACGGTAATATTTGAACACCGTAATCTTTTGTTATCTTACCAGACACTCCTCTGGGTGTTTTAAGTGGTCCGAAAAAAAAAAAAAAAATTTTTTCGTTCTTGTCCCCCCCTGGGCTAAATATCAGCCATTTAATTGTCTTATCTTGTAATTCTTGCTTACAATGTGTTGATGCAGGATGAGGAGAGACAAAGGAACGGGCTGGGCTTTGATGTACTTTTCGCTCACATTTCTGAACCTTTAGCAGAAAAGATAGTTGCTTTCTACAAAAGAAATATTGGTCATCCAAAACTGGCTATGGCTAAAGTCAAACGGAAAATTGACCCAAGATTCAGGTATATTTTCTGTCACTATCGCTAGATTACTTCTACTTTTATGAGTTGGTTAAACTACAAAGGCTTCCCTTCCATTTTAGGATATTGACATTTCACTTTGTGACATTTTTGTGGACATGTTCTTAGACCATCTCGAATGCATTGATCTATGGCAATGCTATATTTGTTACAAAGAAGTGTGAAAATAGCATTATTTTGCTTTATGCTCCAATGCATAATGCTATTTCTAATATTATTTCTGCTTTTTGTTATTATTATTATTGTGTTTTGGAACTTGTAAAAATGAGCATCTAGTATTTAAATAATTTAAAAATGAAACTAGTGCAATAAGTACATGACAAAAGTCAAGCCAACAACCAATAGGAATCAAATGCTAAATTTGACATTGGCTTTACCTTGTGGCAATTTTGCTACAAAATTTTGCATTTGGCAAATTTGGCATCAAATATAGCATTACATTGGAGAGCACCTTTTTCATCCAAATGCCAAAATTTACTATTGGCACAACCTTTTAGCATTGCATTGGAAATGCTATTACGAAAGCCAGTAGTCATTTTCGTTCTCTGGGACTTTACCAATTTTAAGGCTAATATTGTTGTATGATTTCTATCATGCAGTGGTGGAATGAATGGATACATGTTCATATCTGATAAACCTGTGCTGCCGAAGCAAATAGATTCACCAATTGATGGAATGCAGATGATTGCAAATAATGAAGTCTTGTATGTTAATTTCATGTCAATTATAGACAGATTTCAATTACTATCTGTCTCTCATAAGTATTGAACCTTAGTCTCTGTTTCTCCAGGTCCGTGTTCTATGGTTGTCCTCCCTACCATGAACACATTCCAAGGCCACCAGAGGAAGTTGCTTGGCCTAAAAAGGTACAATATATTATTTTCAGTGTGTGTGTGTATATGTATGTGTGTATAAGCAGTGGATGTTCTGTAACTTCAGCGTGATATATGGTTCTGCACTGGACTTGACAACATTGTCTAAAATCTGACAAAGGGATTCCTGATATTTGCCTATATCCCTGAATGTAAAATATAAATGGTTTTTATTCCGAACCTAGGAAAAGAAAACTGTACAAGGAAATATTAAAAATACATTTTCTTTCTTAACCAGTTAACCTGGTGGAGGTAACTTTCATGTGTAAGTTCAAAAATAACTTCCATTTGCAAGATTCCATCCACAATCGTATGAAATTGGACAATATTTACCCTATGTGGTATGTTTTTCCCCCCCTTAATCATTTGTTTTTGTCTTGTGCTGGACATCTTGCTTTCTCTATGACATCATACCGGGTTAATGTTGAGTATAACAAGTGTTCTTTAGCATCTTTTTATATTTTTGCACGTGTTTTGCTTTGGGAATAAGTTTCAATTGAACTTCTGGTTGATGTTATCTTTGAAAGATTCATAATATGTGTTTATTGCTGTTTTTACTTATTCAACTTGGTTGTTTGCGGTTGCTCCCTATATAAGTTTGTGTCTGTTTTTCTATTTTATGTTTGGCTTATGTTTCTTGCCATATCTTTCTCTTGCAGTGTATCCGCAAGAAAGACATTAAACCTAAACTGTTTTTGTGGCATGAGCATACAGCTGTTGTCGGACGGTTACATTCTCTAATGTGAGTTTCATACCATTCTCTTTCTATGTAGCATATTATTTAGGCATAGGACAAGATATAAGCTGTTGTCAGTTTATGCAAAATCGCGAATATACAGAGCATAGTCCGTTATTTATTTTTATTTACATCATCCATTAAAAAAAAAAAATCTGCTTATGTCATTAAATGCTCGTGATTAATAAAATTATTGAGATTTGGGAATGTGTTGGTTTTTCTGACTTTGTTGGATATTTTAGTAGGCAAAAGAAAGAGCTTGGTCCATCATTATCACCTCTTGGTGTCCTTAACAAATTGATGAGGCCTCTCACATGTGTCTGTTTTTCATACTCTGCTAAACTCAATACAACTTTTCCAGGCCCGTCCACAAGTCTATTTTTGGCAGTCGTCTTGCAAAATCAGCACGTCAACTCGTGTTGACATGGTGCCTTGATATGCAGCAAAAGAGCGGGGGATCTGTGGAACGTGGTGAAGGTGCAAGATCACACAGAGTGTTTTGCTATGACTATTACAAAATGATTGATGCATCTGTAGGTGATACTTCTGGTGATAAGAGTTGCACCAAAGGTGGTTTTGATAAACATCTTAAAGGTAAGCAGCGAAAACGGAAATGTGAACAGAATGATATTGAACTCTCTGATCGCTCTGGCCAGTCTGATAAACATGCTCTTAAAGGTAAGAAGCGAAAACAGAACACTGGTAGGGAACTCTCTGATTGCTCTGTTGGTGCAAATGGAACGGCTTTGATTTCAAATTTGCAAGGAAAAGCTTCTGCACATGACGCTGGTGATGATAAAGGTTATAGTAATGGCCAGTCTGATAAACATGCTCTTAAAGGTGCGAAGCGAAAATGGAACACTGGTAGGGAACTCTCTGATCGTTCTGTGGGTGCAAATGGAACGGCTTTGATTTTGAATTTACAAGGAAAAGCATCTGCACGTGACGGTGGTGATGACAGGGGTTATAGTAATGGCCAGTCTGATAAACAAGCTCTTAAAGGTAAGAAGCGAAAGCGGAATACTGGTAGGGAACTCTCCGATCGCTCTGTGGGTGCAAATGGAATGGCTTTGATTTCAAATTTACAAGGAAAAGCATCTGCACGTGACACTGGCGTTGATAAGGGTTATAGGAATGGCCAGTCTGATAAACAAGCTGTTGTTGTTATAGATAACATCCAAGGTGGAGATGAACCAACTCGCCAATCGAAGTTAGACCAGACATTCAGTGATAAAATCAGCATTGATGGTGGATCTGAGAAGCATGAAAGGGAACGAAAATGGAAAAAAGGTAATATGTTCCCCAACGGCCAAGCTGATGGATTATCTTGCCATGCGAATTTGGAAAAAGGAATTTGTGCTGATGGGACTCGAGGTGAGGAAACCATAGCAGCAGATGAATCGAGGAAAGAAGCTGTTGGTGTTCTGGATAACAATCAAGTGGGAGACGAATTGACTCTTCAATTGCAGATGGATCGAACAGTTGGTGATAAAAGCAGCATTGATGGTGAATCTGGGACACATAAAAAGAAACAAAGACAGAACGAAGGGAATCCTATAGCAGCAGGCATTTGTGGATCTGATATAGTCTCCAATGAGCATGAACGTACAGATGGAATACGTTCCCGTTTGATTTTGGAAAAAGGAATTTGTCCTGATAAGGTTCAAGGCGAGAAAACTGTAGTGGTTGAATCAAGTAAACAAGCTATTGGTGTTCCAGATAACAATCAAGGTAGAGAGGAATCGACATTTCAATTGCAGGCGGATCAAACTGCTGAGGGTAAAAGCAGCATTCATGAAGGTACAGATGGATCATTCTCCCATTTGAATTTGGAAGAAGGAATTCGTGCTGATGAGGCTCGAGGTGAGAAGACTATGGCAGTTGAATCAAGTAAACAACCTATTGGGGTTCCAGATAACATCGTCGGAGGCGTTGAATCGACAATTTCAAATTCGAGGGAGGCAGTCAATACCACTCCAACGGAAGCTAATGGTAACTCCATGGATGACCATGTTGGTGAAGATGGGTTGGCATGCCATTTTAACCGCAAGGAGATGGTTCTTGTTGATGAGTCTATAGCCGATGAAAATGGCATATTTGAGAAACAGCAGCGAGGGAAGAGAAAAAAGGGTGAACTAGACCGGAATGTTATGAAACCCAATGACCCTGACTACTGCTCCTTTTCCATCCTAGATAATAATATAGTTGTCAAGGATTCTACCGCAATTCAAATAACCTAGACTCCGGTTTGTGCCGGTGTAACTGGAGGTGATAGAAGTTCCCTTTGTAGTTGACCGTGTTGTGGTGAAAGGCGGTGAAGGGAATAAGATAGTAAAGAATCGGTTACAATAGGAAAGTCTTGAAGTGGAAGAGAGATGTTTACAGCCAAAATGTTGAATCACTAAAGAAATTTTGTTTTCTTATTTTTAGTTTGCTGAGGTCTTTTTTTCTCCCTCGACTCCTTGAGAAAATCAGATACCCCAACAAAGGGTGTACCTGATATGGTTGCTTTGACGTTGACATTTTTCCCCCCCTTATTTATAGCGAGAATTAAGAGTCTCTTTTTGATGCTCGAGTTCTATTTGTTTCCCTTGTAATTCATGATTATCGTCAACAATTGTGTTTGAAGTTCCAAGTTGAATCATTTCATGATGTTTTAGTCTACTCTTCCATGAACAGATATATATATATATATATATATATATATATAGAGTTAAAAACTTGCATAATCTAAAAACACCCAACTTGGTTTAATCTCTATCTAATAAAACACAGTTGTTCAAACACAAGGTCTATGCATTTCCTGTACAATTTCATGTCCCCAATCTTGATAGAATAAGCAAGCCAACGGCTGCAAGACATGATGCAGCTACTACAAAGACGACGAGAGCAAACGCATAGACTAGGTTTGGAAAGTTGAAGCATCTCTGTATCTTCTTTAGTCCCTTGTCAATCACGGGTGCCAATGCAGCTGCACCGGCTACCCGGAACGGCCTCGTGATGTTGTTTCCCGTCCACATCAAGATCACAATCTGCTATCTCACTAACAAGAGCGTTAGATGACACAACTTATATATATTCTAGAGGAAAAATGCTCATCACCACGTATGTAGTACATTAGAATTGTCACATAATAGATGATATCCATTTCTATTATTTTTTGGCGGTTCGAACAGGACAAGTATGCCATGCTAACGTGCCTTGGATGATTCACATCTCAAGGTCAGGCACTAATGAGCACGTTGAACTAAGTGATGTGGCTGAAAGCCCTCACAGCCCGGGCACAATGATGTTATCAGGTGGGTGCTCTACCATTGAGCTAATAGCCCGTCATGCGGGCCTCTAGCTAGGGGCTCACTATGACAAAAGCGAGAGAAACCTCGTCTCCCTCTTTCCCTTTTTATGCCCCCATGTCCCTCCCGTGTGGCGATGTGGGGGCATAAAAATGGGGTTATTCAAAAACAGGACAAACCATCCACGAAGAAGAAATTATCATAGGACCACCACGAGCTTCCCAATTAGCAGACTTGGTTGTTGATATCACGCTTATTGTCACTAGAGTTAAAACGCTTTTTTCATTTCATTTAGTTTCTTCTATAGATTATGATAATTGTAAAAAATTAGATACTCTAAAAAAAAATCGATTTCATTAGAAAGCATTTAACGCATGAGAGAAGAACAATTAAAATCAAAGCATGTTTCTTACCCCTAAAAGCGCCTGTAGATTGGCAGCAGGATTTTTGCCAGTACTTTTCTCGTAACCAAGGAATGCCATGACAAAAAAACTGGTATAAGTAACTCCATCGAACAAACCATAAGCAAGGACAGCCGCTAGCCCAAGTTTCGCAAGCTTTGATCTCATTTCAGCTGAATTCACCTGATTAATATGCAAGACAAATCATGTATTTATTTTATTTTTAGGAAGGGTTATCAAATTATGTTGTTCTTCCCAAGAAAGCAACCAAATAGAAGAGCTGGTTTAATGTAATTGAACTCTTTTTGGCAGCTGAGAGAAACAAAAAGCAACAATGAACAAAATTCTATATTTTTACTTCTTACACGTTATGTTTGCATCTGGTTTATAAGTTTCTAACTACAAAGTTACCCACTAATAAGCAAGCCAAGTGGGTATCTGGGAAAGTTAATTCTAACTCTCTTCCACAATATTCTCTCACTAAACAAACACAAAAAAGCCAAAATTGGACTTAAAGCAGGGAACAAAATACCTCACCTTCCATTCGTTCCAGAATCCCTTGCTCTGCTACACCCACCGACCCAAAAAAAATAAACAAAAAAATAAATAAAATTAATCAGCCAAAAAAAAAAAAAAAATGAAACCCAAGAAACAAGAAGTAAGGATTGAAGCAAACCTCCAAGTCTTGTCCATTGTTTTGGGGAGAGTCATCTGCTGGAGCTCCTTCATAGAGGGAACACTTGACAGAAAGGTTGGGTTTTGGACAGAAAACGGGACTGTGGTGTTGTTGGAATCTGATTCTGATTCTTCCATTGCAAAACGACAAAAAGCTTGAGAGGTTTGAACAAAACTTGAGCTGAAGATCCTTGTTTTGGCTATGGAAGTGGCCATTTTTGGAGAGGACATGGTTTGGAAAGAATGGTGGTGAGGCAGTCAATGTCCACATCTCTCACTTGGGTCATTCCTGTTGGGGCCTTCTTCTCACTCCAAACGCCTGTGGCTCCGCGCAGAAATTATCCCTTCTGAAAGTTTGGTGTCGTCTCCATGAAAAAAGCAATGTCTTTGTCGTTTGAGGATGTTGTCGTTTAATCATGTGGTGACATGTCGTTTAATCTGTTTAAATATTCTGCTGTCGTTCAACTAAAAACGACGTCCGATTTGTAATTTTGTACTAAAAAACTTTTGAACCGTACCGAAAAAATGAACGAGTTCGTTTCTTAGTGTTTGCAAATACTTTTTATCATTCGAATGTCCTCTGTTATTTCAAATTTGTAGTTATGTAAGAAAAGGATATTCATGTATTGTTTGACAAAAACATTTGAATGTCCTCTGTTTTTCAAGGAGAAGTTTTTTTAGAGTTATGTAAGAAAAGGATATATATGTATTGTTTGACTCATTCAACTTATCCAATGAAAATTTTCGGTGCCTTGGTTAAATTTTGTTTCTAACTTTCTAATTATTAAAAACTGCAGGTCGTCGTATCCAAGATTTTGTTGTTGTTTACGTCTAAAATCTACTGTCGTTTTTCGAGTAAGCGTCGTTTGCTTGAATGAACAACTTTTCGCAACTATTTCAACTCTAACCAACTTTTCTTTATTGTTCGAGATAAAAATTTTTCTTTGCTGGCATTTAAGCCAATAAAAAGAAAATTAATTGGCAGTAAAAAACTAAACGATATGTCGCTTAGAATTAAAAAAATTTTCTGTCGTTTCATAATTTAACTAGGAAACGACATTTTGTTCTTCTTCTAGAAGTCCTCATAACACACACGCAATCAAACGTTACAGTCGGTGGTGATTCTTGTGACAAGTACCCGGAGTAAAATAGAGAAGAGAGGGGGGGAAAAAAAAAGGTCTAGAGTTTTATATTATTACAGTTGCAAACAACACATGATTTCCTTATTTAATCAGCTTCCTTATATAGATTTGTTTATAGAGATCTAAATTAATAATAAGATAATACTTAATTTACTTTTAAATATATTACTTAATTCTAAAACTAAACATAAATCTATATATAAATTCAAATATGAAAGGTTAACTTGAAATGAGCATCAAGAAATTAACAATACTTCCTTACTTTTCGTGTTATTATAATGGCTTGTTCGCTCAAATATTTGGTCTCTATTCCAACTTGACGAAAACAACTCGATTATTTCTTAGAAACTAGTTGAGAATGATTCTGACACAGTTTATAATAATCTATTACAAATGAAGGTCTCCAAGATTAAAAAGAATTTAAAAAAAAGTGTCAAATAAAAGATAACGATTTAAATCAAGATTTATCCGGTAGTTTATATCATAAATTATCAAATTAGAAAAGTAAAATGAAAAACAACAAATCAATCTTGCATCAACTACTTTATCTTCATGTAGTTAGATCTCCAAGTTATTGAAAAAATGCTCCAAATTTCACTTGAGGATTCAAATCCAGGCAATACCAGGAAAAAAAAAATGTGAAAAATGTTCTAGTACCATACTAAATGTATCACTCTATATATATCTTCGTAAACAGAACAAGATTATAGTCAGTTTGATAATTATATTTCTATATCTATTACAACAAAGTTATTTTGAATAATTTGAATAGGACATGAATTCACTTTTTATAACACTTATTACCCAATAATTTATATATATATTAGACTTGTCGTCTTGAGGAGAAAACGTTCCATATCTTAAACCTTCCTTTGCGTCTGCTTTTAGATTTATCCTAATAATTAAACTTAATCCTAATTTAAATAAAATACAATTAATTCTTAACAATTCTCTCTCTCTCTCTCTCTTTCTTGTCTATTGAGTTTCCCGATCTCTCTCTCCCATTTCAAGACTCTCTGTGATTTTATAAGTTCATCTTCAACAAAAACCCTAGAAATTGATCAGTTTTCACCTTCCACAAAACCCAGCCATGGCAGACGCGTCCTTTGACGTCGGAGCCAAGGTCGAGGTCAGCACCCGTGGGGCACTTTTTCCGGCGACGATCGTCGGAAAGGGCTCCGGCGCTACCATCTTCACGGTGGTGTACAAAACGGTTAAGGCAAAGGGTAAGATTGGGAAGAAAAAGCGCAAGGCTTTGAAGGAGGAAGTGGACACGGCGGCTCTGAGGCCGGCGCCGCCGCGAGAGAGATCGGTCGACGGCTTCGAGCTCGGGGACGAGGTCGACGCATTCTACAGTGGCGGGTGGAGAGAGGGAGTGATTGCTCAAAACATGGGAGGTTCTTCGAAATTCTCGGTTTACTTGCGATTTTTGAAGAGGCAATTGGATTTTGAGAATTCGGAGCTCAGACTTCATAGAGAGTGGGTTAATGGCAAGTGGGTTCCACCTCTGGAAGACATGGTAAGAACTTTACACTATACTTCAAAAAAAAAAAAATAAATAAATAAAAGAAAAAAATTTAGGACCCAGAGTTGAAGTTCTTGTTTTGTGGACCCAAGTCCAAGAGTTCAAAAGTTTGAGGACCCAAGTTGTTTAAAAAAAAAAAAAAAAACCGTTGCTTTAATGAGTTCCCGTTTTTCAATTTGTTCAAGCCTGAAGGGAAGGTCAAGGCTGCAATCATGTCATCTGAATATTGTCTTTTTTGTCGTTGAATTTGTTTTTTTGATTTAAATTTTTGCTTCTTGTTGTGACTTATTCTATAGTTTCAAGCTTCATAATTCAGTAAAGCAGATTGAACCTAGGAGTTATAGAACGGGCAAGGAACTGCTTTTTTTGTATTTTGTTCTTCAAATTTTTCAGAGGTTATTCAAGTACATTTTGTTAAATATTGGTGCCTTTTATGCAAGTCATGAGCACGTTTCTAGCTAAATTTTGACGTCCTTTATCAGTTTTGGTGTCGTTGCAAAGCATTATAACACCTCAGTGGTATGATTGCTAAAATTATGAAATTGTGAACCAAATTTTAACTTTCTCAACTTGCCGAATACTAGCTATAAGCACAAAATACGTAGTTGCTGATTCGAGACCATTCATGTCAAAATCCAAAACAGAAAAACTGTCTGGATTTGTAGCCTGCGTCTCAAGAAATACGACGGTCCACATATGTGGTGAATATCTTTGGCGAGGTCAAAAAAATCACTTGCGAAAAAATAGTAGATATGATAAATAATGAATAGCTGTTTGTTTTGCTTGTTTTAGGATCTTATTATTTCTCTATTTTGTCAGTTCCTTTGTCTGTCTTGTTTGTCTGACAAGCATTCAAAATTTGGGGTTGTAGAATGTTTCAGTTTCCAAGAGAGCAAGAGCTACAAAGAAATTGGAACTAAGTGAAGGAACACTAGTTGAGGTTTGCATCGACGAAGAAGGATTTCGAGGTTCGTGGTATGCTGCAACGGTTGTCAAAGGAACGAGTAAAGGTAAGTACTTGGTACGGTTTAAGAACTTGAGGACAGACGGCGATAAAGAGTATCTTAAAGAGGCGGTTGATGCACAAAACATAAGACCTTATCCTCCAGAAGCTATCATGGTTGATGGTTACAACTTGAATGATCAAGTTGACGCTTTGCATAATGACGGGTGGTGGGAAGGTGTGATTTGCAAGATCCTTAAAGGCGGAAGGTACAAAGTTTACTTCAAGGAAAGCGAAGAAGACATGGTGTTTGAACATTGTGATTTAAGACCGCATCAAGATTGGATCAATGAAACTTGGGTTATGGCTTCTCAGGTATTTGTGACCTCAGAACACCTTTTATTTTCATGTCTTTTCCTCTTTACGTTTCATTTTTTCAATGCTATGTTTGAGAAGCTTTACATATTGACCAAGCTTTTGCCCTTCTATCCTGCTTCAAAGTAAGGAAGCGGACAACCACCTTTTTTGCTGGAAGAAAGGATAGCGAATCTCGCACTTCCGGAAAGATGATACGGAAATTCATTTTGAGATATGAAAAGAGCTTTTGCAAGCACTGGACTGGGTAGACATCACACTTTCTTTTGTAACTACTAACTAGGAAGTCTTTATCCGGTAGCCGTTAACTTGTTCGTATATTTCTTGGTCCTTGCACGTCTTAATAGGCCAATATTTGTTGTAAATCAGTCGTTTCCCTGTGGGTTTAACGACCCTTGTGAAATACTCCAAATCATTGGTTTTACTGTCTTGGACCCTTGACAAATGTTTTTTGAAAGATTTTCATGTCCGGTATTTTATGTCATCATTTAATGGGAAAAGAGCAATATCATTGGCACATGTCAAAATTTTTTATGGTATGTCGTCATTTAATGCATAATTTCTCAAAGTTCTCATTATTTGTGTACTCTTTGAGATCATCAAAAACCAGAGTGAAAATTTTCATGGAATTCCACGATGGAAGATGATACTTGTAAATCACCCGGAACTCGACTTCCCTTGTTCCCTCTTGTACCTAGCAGACAATTGGTCACATAAAGAGGGCCGAAAACCGTAAATAAAAAGTAAAGATACTCGAGGCAATGAAGTTCCAATTTAACAATATGCAAGAAACCAGGAAAAACCATAAAAGATTCCTCAACTGACATAACAAGCAATAAGATTTAATGAAATTTAAACAGGTCCAGTAAACAGGGTCCAACAGAAACTCAAAATTTGGTAAACAAAATAGTTTTAAAAGCTGCCTAAAATAGGTCCAAAACTCTCTACTTCTTGTCTTCCTTCTCAGCCTCTGCTGCCTTCTTAAGCCTTGCACCCAAATGGCGTTTGTTCATGCGCTCTAGTCTGAGCTTGTCATACGCCTTGAATGACTTCATCTCATTCGTAACCTTGACAAGCTCCACAGTTGGCTTCTCGCGCACGATAGGCAAGAAGTCTCCCTGGACCTGGGTGGCATTGGCCAGTTCCTCCGGAGCAGAATCACCAGCCTAAAGAACATGATCCAAAGATGAGACAACATGCACATAAAAAGTTCTTGAACCAAATCAACCTCAGAACAATACAGTCTATTGAACTTCACCTTGAACTTGCGTGCACGTCTTGGGAAGACAACCAATTTGGCCTTGTATGTCTTCAACCTCTGAACGTTGCACTGAAGGCTCTCCAAGGATCGGTTCTTGCGGCGATGGTCAACAGATATACCAATGGTTGGTGCAAGCTTCTTTGGGATTCCAGCTGCCTGAAAGGCAAACAACACACTTCAACATAAGAGGCAAATGGCATGTTGCGCAAGTCAACAAATCAGAAAAATCTTTTTGTTGGACCATATGAATACTGGAAATATTGTTTCTAGTATTTCATTACCGTATTACATAAAAGAAAATGACCAAATATTCATAACTTCCACAAGCACACAGACAATAAAATCCATAAAATTCAAAATTCACAATAAGATCAAACGTAGTGCGATAACACACCTTCAGCTCTTCCAAGGAAAAGCCCCTGCCAGCCCTAACTTTCATGTTGTACTTCAATGTCTGTCCATGAACCACTGGACGAAGAGGTCCAGCAGTGGGTCTGGGGAAGATCTTGACAGCTTTTTTCTGGCGAGCTGGTAGCAATTTCAACAAATAATGCGTTATAACAAGAGACCCAATTTACAAACTTTCAATTCACACAAGCAGATTTCTATTAATGGATGATTCAATACATCGAGTTCATTAAGGCCTTAAGGGCAGAACATTTCCAGAAGATTTTGAGAAGGCCACTCACCAATCCTTCTTCGGGCCTTCCTTGCTGGTTGATTGAACCATGTCTTCACATAATTCTGCCAGTGCTTCCGGAAGTGTCCATTAGGGATAACGTTGTTGTGCTTAACCATGGCTTACCTGCAATTACTGTAAAACACCAAAAATGGGATCCGACATCAGCGACAAAATTCACTGTGCATTAAGAGGTTTCAATTTAACTAGTTCTAACATAAGAAGACTTGTTTATATGCAAAAGATGCCTCATTCTATCCCAGTTCATAGATAAATCTAGATACTTTGGTTCTGCAAACAAAGTTAAAGCACAAATCCAAAGCAATTTACTTAAGCAGATTCTACGAATTCCAAATATTTCAAGTAGTAATAAATCATCTCATACAGAAATTTAACAATAAAAAAGAATCATATGTAATATCACCAAATCCCACTCAACTAAGAAATATAATTCAGATCGTCATCCATATTAAAAGCGAACAGAAATATCGTTAAAAATCTAAAATTTTCCTTCTAACTTTCACATCATCCAAACAGACAATAAGCAGCAACACTAAAACATCAAAAGCCGACAGCATTCGCCATTAACACTATTATTAACAACTCCGGAAAAACGAGAAAAGAAAAATAACAAAAGGCACAAGAGATTCTCAAAGAGTTTGAATAGAAAGAAGTTGTTTGGAATCAGAGAGAAAACGCGAGAAATGGAAATAAACAGGTACCGAAATCTGGAAAACGCAGGTTCAAATTATTCGTGTAGTTCAGTTTAGAGTAAGTTGATTAGGGTTTGAGAAGCTTTGAGAAAAATGGAATGGAGGTAAAGAAAGAGAGACTTACAGGTCGCGGCGCAGAGATGAGGGTAGAAAGAAAAACCCTAAAACGAACCCCTTCGTCTGACTGAAAATACATATATATATATATATATATAGATATATAGTAGAAACCCTAGTTCAAAAACTAATGGGCTGGTAATTTTTAATTGGGCCCAACCCAATGCGGTTCTATCGTTTTTGTACAGTATGGGCCGTCCTTACTCTTTGGACTGACTCTCTCTCCCTCTCTCTATTTTGGCCTTATCAAGTGCTATTGCTGCGAAATGCAAATTACAAAGGGTGTAATTTGTAGCCTTTTTTAATTATTTATTTATTTATTTTTTTACTTCAAAAAACATATCTCTCCTATTATAATAGTTTCAGTTTTTCAAATTTACAATTAGATAAATATAAAAGGTTAAAAATTCAAATAAACATTAAAGATATGACAAAAAAACATAAATAATTGAGATTTTCTCTACCAAAAAAACCATCAATTTTTCGAACCTCTTTCCAATGGTATGGTGAGCAAAAAATTGAGCGCATTTATCTCATCTGATGATTATTGCTCCCCCCCCCCCCCCCCCCCCCCTCCCTCCCTCTAAATCTCCGGTGGCACGAACTTTAATACATAAATAAAAATTTTCTTACGGTGAAAAGCTTGTTTCCATTGGCTTAACTCAATCAATTGTTTTGTTTTGTTTTTTTTAACTATTAATTAATTGATGAACACGCTGGAGTGGACAAATAAAGCAAAACAAAAGAAAAAAAATAATAAACAAAATAAATTAATGTGGGTGACTAGACCATCAAATGATAGCTCAGAAAAAAAGATGAATATGCGGTAAAAAGTGTATTCATCTTTTAAGTATTATGTAATGGATAATTCCAAAATGACCTTTTTATACATGACATACTCCAATGGCAGGGGGAAGAAAATATAATTTATATGGTTAATTAATAATTAGGCTCTTCAAATTGCAAAAAACAATAAGGCTCTACAAACATTGTCTCTTACCAATATATCATCTCGAAGGATTCAGCATAGACCTCACGAAAAAGAATGTGAGGTTAAAATGTGAATGTCATGATTAAAAAAAAAAAAAAAAAAAAAAAAAACCCACACAATTCTAAGTCTCTTCACAAAGTCAAACAACCTATCAATCAACGAAGTCTTTTTCGTTTTCATTTTTCCTGCCCTGTACTCTTGGGGAAAAACTCATAATAAACCACAAAGTTTGGTTGTAGTGAAAAAGGCTTTGCTTCCATTGACCGAGTTCAATTTTTTTTTTCTTTTTATTTTTATATTGACCGAGTTTTATTTTTTAATTTTTTGAGTAAAGATTTAAGAATTCAAGTCCTTGTTCTTTATTATTAATAATTACAAATGTCACTCATCAATTATTGTCAAGGTACATTTAGTCATTACGAACTGGTCAACTCGGTACAGTCATATATGCAACTTGACCTTGGACACAAGGAACTATTGTTATCATTTTAGAGAGAGAGAGATTGAAACAATCACAGAAAACTAGTTGTTAAGATTTGAGAGAGAGAGAGAGAGAGAGAGAGAGAGAGAGAGAGAGAGAGAGAGATGGGGCTGCTTTCCAACAGGGTTGACAGGAGGATGCTCAAACCAGGAGACCACCTTTACTGCCATCGAAGTTGCACTCTTATTCCCACCACGGTAAATTAAGCCTCTGTATATCTTATCTTTTATATATATATATATTCTCGAGTTTTTAGTCCTTAAATTAGAGAGTAAATTAACGAACGATTTGGTCTCGTTCTGTGTATATGGCAGGAATATACGTGGAAGAGAACAGGGTGATCCATTTCACCAGAACAGAAGAGAAAAGCTCTGGCCAATCGAGTCGACGCTGCGAAATCTGCTGCTATCAGCGGAGCGAGCAGCGAGGGATGGTGAAATCGTGTATCGACTGCTTCGCGGAAGGCCACCAGCTCAAACGTTTCGAGTACAATGTCTCCGCAGCCCACTTCTCCGCGAAACGTTCAGGAACATGCAGTACCAGATCCTCCGGTGCCCCGGATGTCATCGTCGAACGAGCCACTCCGATGTTGGCCGAAGGCAGAGGAGGGGTCGGCGACTACGACTTGTTCGAGAACAACCGCGAGTCTTTCGCGGTTTATTGTGCCACGGGCGAGGCTGCAAGCGGCCAAGCTCTGTCTCTCAAGTCCAAGGTTAAAATTTTCAAGGAAAATCTCACTGGGAAACCTTTGTCCTTAGAGAATATAGCAAGCACTTTTGTCGAAGCAGCGTTTGCTTATAAGATTGACGCCATCCAACAAAATAACAACCTGATCAGCTCATCGTCGGAGAAGGATCAAGACGACAAAAAGAATGATCAAGTTAATTAGCTAATTAAGATCTGGAGTTTGTACAATTAAAAAAAGAAAAAAAGTAGCTACAATTTCCTTTCATTAGCTTATTGTATGTGTACAAAATTTGAACTTTTGATAGATTGTAATTGACAAATCTAGCGGGACTCGTCATTTTGTAAGCATACGAGATTTAAGTTCATCAACCTCATTATAGTTAAATCTAAGTTATCTAAAAAAGTTATCTAAACCAGTTTCGTTAGAGATGTAATCTTCCATTGTATGATCTGGTTTAATCCAAATTCGTCTTCGGCTTGACTTAGCTACTCTTGGAATGAAGGCTGGTTCAAGTATGAGACAGGGATCACAAATCTCTTCACGTTGTTGTTATCCGCAACATATATAAACAGCTAAGAAGCCTTTTGGAACATCTTTTGTAGTACTAGAAAACGGCTTTTGATAGAGTTGCTTAGCCTGAACCACGCTTAGGAAATGGAACCCCATTATAGTTGATGTTTGTAGAGGAAACAAGAAAGAAAAATATTGGGCAATGAAAAAGATGTCAAAAGAATAGCTCTGTTGCTTGAGTTGCGAGGAGTAGTTGGAATGCCAATCTTGGGTGTATTTGTAGTAAATACCCTTAGTTGGATAAATAATATATATAAACTATATATGTATATATTTATATGTTGCATAGAAATGAATGGTGGAGATCAAAGAGGCAATTAATTTGACGGGGTCGTTTGAGAGGCATGATTCTTGAGCAATCACATGGCCTTGTCTTCCTTCTCATCATCACTATGTATTCAAAGCTAACTGACCATTTTTCTACAAAATAAATAATAATAAAAAAAAGAAATAGACATCGTCACTTGAAGAACCAATTAGTACATCAAATATGTTCCAAAATGTTTTTTTATCTGGGTAGTGCAAATATGAGCGTAAATTGTTATATATAATATACCATTAATTCATATGTTCTTATATTAAGAGCCAATGATTTAATTATGTGAAAATGATTAATTATAACATTAATATGATTGCTGTTCCTAAAGTACCAGAAAGGTAATTGTATGAATTCTCATTATACTACTTAATAGTCAAAGTAAACAATCAAAAAAAGAAAGAATTCATGATCCACATTATTATTTATAGTTTTTTCTTTTTATCCCATTTTATTCCTTTACACGATTTGATAAAATGAGTCTTCTTAATCCTTAAATCTTCCAATAATTTTGTTTTTCTCCTTGATTTGATCTATATCATGCAGCTTGTCCGAATCTTCTTCCTTGAATATACACTTTTGTAGTACTAATGTGCATATTTAAATACAAATATAGTTTAATGATAAATCTGCTCTTATTTTTACTGTTGAAGTCTTGAGTTCGTCCGGTCTCCGCTAAATAATAATTAACATCATGACTAAAGTATGCACGCTACGTCGCGATTTCTATATAACATGTGCAAATTTTTAAACGTTTCGTTGTCTTTTACTTGGCAAAACTTCCCCACTTGGCAAAATTATAACGCGCTTGGCAAAAACACGTTTTAGAAACTAAATTCTAAATTATTAATTATATGCTTGAGAAGGCATACCTTTCCGAACAAAGAAAGTTTAATCAACTTGGTGGATATATAAACATAAACATAAACATATTATTATTATTATTTTGCTCAAGTATATATATATATACGTATTCATTGATATACATATCATTTATAAAACGACATTTGTAATTTTTTGTATAGCATTATAGCAACTAGTTAATTGCAATATAATATTTTTTGATATTAATTGTCCTTGCACTTGTAATTTTAAATAATATCATATTATAAATTTTTTTTAAAATTACATATAAATTAACTAAATATTATTACAAATTTCTAACTAAAATTTACAATTGTTAGATGGATCCGGTCACCGGACTTAAGACATTTTCTATACTATTATCACTGTTGTTGTTATTATTATATTATAGTTATTATTATTGGGTCTTTGTCTTAGACTTGCGACAGTTCGTAATAATATAGTACGGTTGGTTCAGTAAAATTGAAAAGTTAATCATGACTTGAACAAAAATTGAAAACCGAGTCAAATTGGGTACTCGACCAATAAGATTTGCCAAATGCAGTACCTAGTATTAATTTTAGAGCGAGTTGCGTAATCTAAAACGATATTTCTCTTGGTTATAAATAAGAGGTATCAATTTTGCCTAGAGCACCATATCCACATTCTTTGTCGATGCTAACTATAAAAGAAAAAAAGAAGAAGATATTTTCTGAAAAGAAAAACCTTGAGAGAGAGAGAGAAATGGGTGTGCTTTCCAACAAGGTTGATAAGAGTATGCTCAACAAAGGAGATCGCATTTACAGCTATAGAAAAGCCCACTTATACTCCAACCATGGTCAATATGATCCCTTACTTATTCTTTCTTTAATTTAAAATGCTGTAATTTAAACTCAAGATCTCCATTTTAAGATCGGATTTGGATTTATCACTAGGTTGATTAAGATTTACAAATTTCATGTTCTTGTTCATTTTACTTATGTGTCTTCATTAACCTTGACTTAACTTACATTTTGTATAAGTACAGGAATATATGTTGGGAAGGATAGAGTGATCCACTACATGAGCTCATCGAAATCAGAAGGAGGCTGCTCAAACTGCAATACGACCCGAATAAGCAACTAGGAGTGGTGAAGATTGTCTTGACTGTTTCCCTAAAGGCCACAGCCTTACCGGTTCGAATACAACGTCTCCTCAGCTCACTACATAGCTAAAAGATCGCGACGTGTTACAACGGTCGTGCAACAAACCGGATATTGTCGTTCGACGAGCCACTAAGATGCTCAACACAATGGCGGTAATAACTTGAACCTTTTCGAGAAGAACTCGGTGTGCTTTGCGGTTTTGTGCATGACGGGCCAATCCCAACAGCGCTCAAGAGTTGCTGCCAAGTCTAAGGTTAAAATGACTCATAGAGTTTTTGGATGTTTTATCGACCTTAGCTGCATTTATTGGCTTGATTGATGCACATATGGACGGTGATCAGAACAATGAGGCGGCGGAGAGTGATGATGTTGACGAGAGTGGCGGCGACTTTGGTGGCGAGGATGATGAGGATGAGGATGGTGGAGATGACGATGTTGATGAGGATGCCGGCCAATAATTCATGTTATATCGAGAGGCTTTGCCATCATAGATGAAATTTGAATTAGGAGCTTTACAAAATAATTAAAAAGTAGATTAAATAAGAGATAGTTAGATGATGTCGATGTTACTTATCTCTTCTAATTATTTGTGTGAAAAATGATTAGATAAAACTTTGGATTTTGTTTGAGCCAGCACGTCTTGATCAGAATTTTTTTTTTTTGGCTCGTTAGAGTTACTTGAATGGTACTTACTGGTTATTATTATATATGCTTATCTCAGCTTATTTATACGTTACATACTTTAAGCAAAAAATTTTAGGCTTAATTACTTGATTAACATTTTAATCCCCATTCTTTTTTCTTTTTAGTTGAAATAACCACGAACCTTTAAAAAGAACACAAAAAATCCTTTTAATATCTGTGAATTTCTGTTAATAAATTGATTAATTGTTCTGTTGATCATTAAATTATTACGAATTTGTGATCATTACTATTTTCTTTTTTTAAATTTCCTGTGGCATAACCATTTACTAAATTTAGAGAAAAAAAAAAAAGAGAGAAAATTTTACTGTGAAAAAGCTAGTTTCCATTCGCAGAACTCAAGTAGTTGTTTGTTTAGTTAATAATTCCAAAATGACCTTTTTATGCATGACATGTGCCAATGGCAGGGAAAACTAAAAATAGTGTGTGTGTGTGTGTGTGTGTGAATAACTATCTCGTCGTTTTTATAATAAGGCTCTACGACATTGTCTCTTACCAATATCATCTTACGAAAAGGAATGCGACGGTTAAAATGTCAATATCGTGAATAGTAAAATTACAAAAAAAAAAAAAAAAAAAATCTTTTTCTTCACAAAACTCAAATAACCCACTGATGTCTTTTGGTTTTTATTTCATACTGAATTCTTCACTGCTCTAATTTGATCATATATTAGTTGCCTTTTAAAAAAATATATATATTCTGGAACTACTCATAATAAAAAACATAAAATTTTGTTGCATGCATTGAAAAGATTTGCTTTCCTTGACCGAATTCTTGTTTTATTTATTTATTTTTTTGACTAAAGACCACTTAAGAGTTCAAGTGCCATTGTTCATTTAGTATTAATAATTACAAATGACACTTATTAATTGCATAGTCCACATGTACATATATTTAGTCTTACGAACTGGTCAACGTCTTCGTTGTGCATGCAACTTGACCTCAGACACACCCGTGTACTATATCTTATATTCAATATTCTTTTTCAGAGTTTTTTTTATTTATTTATATTCACATGAGCAAATGACACACACAATTTCACGAGATAGATAGACCGTAAAAGCTTTTAAAGGAGGAAAATAGTGAACTTATAAATGGACTTCACTATGACTTGTTTTATAACAACTTGAGTCTTTCATGGTTTATTGTGCCACGGATGCGGCTACAATTGATCAAGCTCTTTTCTATCGAATCCAAGGCTAAATTGCTATGGAAAAATAGAACAAAACAACAACAATGATCAGCTCGTCGTAGGAGAAGGATCAAGACGATCGAAGAATGATCAAGTTAATTAATTAAGATCGGAGTATGTGCCCAAAAAAAAAAAAAAGCAAACTTAATTATTCTGTAAAAATTAATAGCTAATAAATTAAAGCAAAATTAGAGGAAATGTCTAAAGTTTCAGAGTTAGTTGTAAGCTATCCCTTGTAAAGTAGCTATAATTTCTTTTCATTAGCTTATTGTGTGTACAAAATGTACACTTTCACTCGATTGTAATTGAAAATACGGGTTGAATTTCTATCACTCACATCTAGCGAGACCCATCATTTTATAAGTAAACAAGATTTAAGTTCAATCTTATCACTCATCAATGGTTGAATCCCATTGTTCATTGTAATACTATGTTGCTTGCGTTTGAAATTATATCAAGTTATCTAAATATGTTACTTATTTTCCTTCCATCGTATTTTTATCCTTGAAATTTCTGTCATAATTAGTATTTCATTTTTCTTAGCAAGTATGAGATAGTATGTAGTACAAGGTTGATACAGTGAATATTGAAAAAAAAAAAAAAGAAAAAACAATTGAAGGAAAAAAAATAGTGCTCCCGAAGTCCTAACTTCATAGATATAATTAAGAAATTAGTTGACGAAGACGAATCTTATATTTTTTATTGGGCCACAAAAGTTGGGCTGACCTTCAGCTTGAATATCGCTTTGTCAATTTGGGTCAACCAAATGGGCTACCCTTCCAATGTTGTTACGATGTCCAGTCTCTTTGTTCAGTTTGGGCGGCCCGTTGCTCTCTTTTAGTAGTAGTATCTAATCTCTATTTTGATGTTTTCATTGATCGAGTTCAAGAGTTCCTTTTCTTTTCTTTTTATTTATTTATTTATTAAAATCCATTGAGTTTAAAGTTTTCTTTTTGCTGTGAAAATTTATGGCTTGCATTTTTTTTTTCCTCTCTTTTAATATTTGTTTGTGCCACAACTTTTAATAAACAGTAGGAAATTTCCTGCGCGAAAAAGCTTTGATTCCTTTGACCAAGTACAAGCGGTTGTTCGTTTACTATTAATTGTATTACGAAATTACCGCTTTAAATATATTATCAGCTCCTCATATATATTATATACCGCCAACATGGGCAACTTGGTTATTTATACGTAACTTGACCTCGACACATCCGTTTACTTCTATTATAGTTAATTGCAAAGAGTACTCATCCCAATAACTACTTAAAAATAATAAAAATAAAAAAATAAAAACTCAATTTATACATAAATTACATAACAATCTAACATGAGACAAATTTAACTTACACCAGAAATTCTTGCTAATGGTGACTAATAACTAAAACCAAAATTTAGTAATTTTTTTTAACTTTAGTTTTTAGTGGGAACTTTTTTTATTTTTTTTATTTCTTTTTGAAACTGGAACTTTTTTAATTTTAAATTTAATTTTTAGTGGTAGCTCTGTGTATATTAATATTAAAAAAGACATAGAATTTTATCCCCAAAAAAAAAAAAAAAAAATTTGAGTGTAGGTTTAAGCCCCTACTGAGCTTATCTAACACTGCTACTACGTACTACCAAGTTGCAATATATATATATGCGTATGTCTTTGTATATTATATATACACTCTTGCCAAGTTATTTTACTTTTATTTGGCTTGAAATTGTGTCCCAATTGAAGTTGTTTACTGATTCAAAATCATCTGCATTTAGTTGTCAATAAGACCCTCTGCTACGTAGAAAAACAGAGAGAGAAAAACTATCTTCGAGAGAGAGTAGAGATCAGAGATGGGGCTGATTTCCAACAAGGTTGATAGGAACATGCTCAAACCAGGAGACCACGTTTATAGTTATAGAGAGTTGCATTCTTATTCCCACCACGGTAACATAATTTTCGTTCGATTCGATTTTCATATCTTGTTAGTCATGATTTTTAACTTATATATTCGTAATATTAATGATTTGATTTCATCTATGGTAGGAATATATGTGGAGGAGAACAGGGTGATCCATTTCACCAGAGGAAAAGGGAATGATGCTGCCAAACCAAGAGACGATCAACGTCAACGCTGCGAAATCTGTGGTTACCAACGGAACCCCCAAGGCGGGGTAGTGAAATCGTGCGTCGACTGTTTCCTGAGAGGCCACAAGCTCTATGGGTTTGAGTACGGTGTCTCTGCAGGCCACTTCTTCATCAAAGTCAGGAAACAAGCCTAAACTGTCTCATTGGAACATCAAACAATAAACGTCCATGGAAACGACATAATAGAAAAAAAGGAATAGCGAAAGAAAGAGAAAAAAAAAGAAAAAGGTCCAAAATAGCAATGGAAAACGCTGGCGGGGAAAACGACAAGAACATAAAAAGCATGTAACCTTAAAACGGAAATACACATCCCCGCACTCAAAAAACGACATGAAAGTAGAAACAAAGAACCTAGAAAACGACAAAAATGTTGTACAGGACACCAGACTAAAAACCAACTTGAGGTTAGAAGACCATAATCTTGAAATTTAAAAAAAAAAAAAAAAAAAACCCTTTACAAACGACATGAAATGAAAAGGCAATTACCTTTTAGACGACAACATTGCAAAAATGACCATAATCTCAGATGATAACATCAAATGAAACGACCACTATTTCTGAGAACGTTAAATCTTAATGGAATCAGGAGTATAATTATCATTAAACTGTACCTACAACCACAAATCAAAAAATATATATATTTTTTATAGAAAAAAATTTGAATTAAACACCATACTACTCACAAGTCACAATTAAACACCGTTTGGCTTATAGGTTAAAAAAGTAAAGTCGAATAATAAATACATATTTAATAAAAAGAAATTTTTGCAAAAAACTTTTTCAATAGTGGAATCCAAACGAGCTTGAAAGTAATCTCAAGATCATAATCTTTACCGCAACCGAAAAAGACTTATCAGGAAATCTGGTTTGCTTAATGACCATCTTGCAATCTTATCTAGCTCAGTACTCTTTGTTTCATCAGAAACAGAGAAAACCGAAGCCAAAAGTTATATAGTAAGCAACATCACGCTATAAATATGCCGTGCAGACACATTTTCAGCTGCATCTTTTATATATATGTTCGAGTTGTCTACCAAATAAAATGACTTTTATATAGAAAACAACAGTGTCATAAATTCAGACAAGTACTTGATAGGGATTGATACAATCTTCAAGCACAAAATTAACCATACAGAAATCGCAATGTCATAAAAAAGAAATCTCTGAATGCACTCTGAAGAGAAGAGAATAAAGTGAAATAAAAAAGCAGTAGTCTCTGCCTTCTGTAAACCAATTTATTTCCATAGACTGAATTCACGTTGTCCCTGATCAAGCATTAATCAAGCATTCCAGAGTGAGCTTTGGCATCTTCAACAAACTTGCAATTTGGAGGCGCTCATGAGAGAAGATTACCACAACTGGCTGTGGAACGATTTTAAATCCACCTCTGCATTTAAGAAGTTCAAGGATCAGAGGGGGGAAAAAAAAGAAGAAAACAGAAAGCTTAGAAGAGAGAATTACTTGAAAACATAGAAATAAAAATAAACATGTACACGAACTCGGTTGAGTTCGAGACCTGGGAGTTAAATGAAAAATTAAAATTAAGATGAATGAGTGCAAGGTAAAAAAACTAACTCAACTAGAGAGAGTTTTTCTACAGAGTCATATCATTCACTGTGCACGTGAATTTCTATTTTCTTGTATTTTCAAACCATTTTAAATCTTAACATTCAACTTATATAGAAGAGATTACACTACCAATGGTGTACAAAAAACAATGCCTTTGCAAGTGAATGATTGAAGTCGAGGGCTTTACCATATGCTTTGCCCAAGTGAACCAAACATAAGGTTGAAGGACATCCTTTGTTTTGGGATGTTTCCACTCCACCGTATCCCACCAGTCGTTCTCTACATAGATATTTCGAAGAGAATGGTCAGGATGTGGTTCTTCCCAAAGCAGGGTGATCCTCATCAGTCTCGGACAACTTAGTATTTGAATGCCTATCAGAGAATCAGAAATTTTATGCTAGAGTTGCAAAAGCTCTTCAATTCTGGAAGATCAATTAAAAAAATATATTGTAATCCAGGGGGCATGGTCATGACTGCAGTTGTTAATTCCCTGTTTTCGTCTTCATCATATGTTTCTCCTATTATTTCCACCAATTGCCTACAATCTTCAACTTCACACCTTTCGAGGCTTTGGAGGTTAGACAACAGTGTGGGTGTGAACACCCTCTTCAACCCATGACAGCCTCTTATTTCCAATATCCTAAGAGAGGAAAAGGTGTTACGACTTAAACTTGTAATACCATGGCATTCGTGAAGATTCAGGTACTCGGTTTTTCTACGCAAGACCAACGTATCTTCTGAATCTGCGGCTAATTTATTCAGTTTTACATGTCTACGTATACTTTTGTCTTCAGTCCAGTCAAAATCATCATACACATTTCCCACAGCAATGCCGTACTCCTCTGGTTCCCACTCTTCCCATAATCTGATACATGAGTTAAATTCACTGATGTCTTCAAATCTTCCGTAGAAAGTTTCCAACTTTTCCAAGCTCCCTATTTCCTTTCCTCTCAACGTTACTTTCTCAGATGACTTAAAGTATTCTACTTGAGAGAGTTTTGACAAGATCCCATCAGGCATCGTCAACAGAACAGTACAGCCTTCAAAAGTCAGATATCTCAAGTTAATTAGTTTCTCCAAGCCTTTGGGGACCTCTTTGATTGCTGACCACTGCAAGTTCAACCTCCTTAAAGCCGTGAGATTTTCCAAAGATGGCACAGATTCCAGTTGATCACAATTTTGAAGCAACAAGGCAGTGAGACTTTCCAAGTTAGATATCGAACTCGGAAGACTTTTTATGCTGGTATTTGATAGATCAAGAACGGTAAGTGACTTCATATGCACGAAAAACAATCTGGGAATGACTTTCAAGAAAATATTCCCACATAGCAGCAGTGTTAAGAGTTTGGGACATTTGGGGGATGAATAAAAAGGGATACTTTGGATATCGTTACTCATTAAAGAGACCCTCACAAGATCCTCAGACCACTTTTCTTCATTTGGTATATCTTCCAGTTTCATTCCAGCTTGTATTAAAAATCGGGGAGGACCAACACGTGTAACACTGATGGCCATATCCCTTACCAAGTCATGCATTTTCACCGTCTCATGCTGCCGGTTACGTTCCAACAAGCAAATATTTTCAAGTCTATTTAATATCACGTGGCCCTCGTCAAACTGTGATTCTCTGCTCTTCATTCCATCAATTAGTTTCTCATCGATAAAGTGCTCTATCAACTTATCTCTGCCAATCCATTCATCTTCAGGATACAACGAGCAATACAAAAAACATTCTTGCACCTTGGGAAACCCATTCAACTTACGATAACTATATTCCAAAACATGAAATACCCGATGCATATCGTCATGTTTTACATCTCTTATCTCTTCCAATGCATGTCTCCACTCGCGTATGTCTTCTACTCCTTTCATGCTTCCCGCCATCACAATAATCCCTAGCGGCAAACCATCACATTCTTCAACTAAAGACTTTGCAATTCCTTCGATCTGATCAGAGAATAAAGTCTGATTGCCAAGTGTCTTCTCGAATAACGCCCAGGCTTCTACATTAGAAAGAGGCTGAACTTTTATTTTCTTCTCGCAATTGATCATTCGACACACTTCTAACGATCGTGTCGTCAAAATCAACTTGCGTCCATTCTCTCCAATACAGATTCCCACCTTTTCTAGAGAAATATTCTCCCACACATCATCTAAAATCAGTATGAAGTTTTCCTTTCCTTGAAAAGCCTGTGCCAGTTGTGCCGCTCGTATCCTTTCATCATCCTCTTTTGAGATATCCAAGCCTACTG
The DNA here is from genome assembly GCA_025413025.1 of Ficus hispida. Classification (NCBI taxonomy): domain Eukaryota; kingdom Viridiplantae; phylum Streptophyta; class Magnoliopsida; order Rosales; family Moraceae; genus Ficus; species Ficus hispida. Next base: position 19,358,458 of record CM046364.1, read on the forward strand.
CTTTGGCAATGTCATGCTGCAATTTCTGAATGCTGAAATTCTGTGACACAGTAACCCAAGAAACTTCAATGCTACGTTTCAGAAGTTCATTGTGAATATGGGTAAGCAGAGTTGTTTTACCAACTCCGCCCATCCCATATATGCCAATGACTGAGTCCTTATCACCCATCAAGCAATCCAGAATCTCACTCTTGTTTTTCTGAAACGTTTCACCTATTAAACTGCTGGTTGGAAATGGAACACTTTTCCTTTCATGTGATTCAAGTGTGAGCCCCCTGGGAAATTTACTCTGTTCAGCAAGTTCTTCCACTTCTGTTGTAAGTTTATCCACACTTCTATGCAATTCCCCACAAAGTATTTTATTTCCCCACCATGATCTTCTTTCGTGAACTTCTTTCTCCTTTTGTTGAACTGCAGTATTTAATCTCTCAACCTCTGCCAACCAGTGCTGAACTTCCTTCCTCAGTTTCTTTGTCGAAAAGCTTTCTAGTAGCTTCAATTCTTCTTTAACATCATCTTGTTTGCTTTCCAAACCTTGAAGCTTTCTTTTCAGCGTAACCATCTTCTCATCAAGCGGATCACTCGATCCAGCAAGGGCACTCCGTATGCATTCCATACCTGCAACAAAACAAAAATTGAAGCTTGGTACCTAAGATTTATTAATATTCAGAAGTTAAGGCTTCAAAATGACAGGATCTTAATCATTTCTAACACCCGAAGTACTTCGGTTAGGAGTTCTTTTAATTAATACATTAAGGAAAATAGTGGAAAGAAATCCGATCACTTCATTGAAGATGAGAACTTTGCTGCCAATTGTACGTTAACCTAAAGTTTGTATTGATCTTGTGAGGCAGTCCGAGAAAATTACCTTAATTACCTTAGGATTTGAGCCTTATCTAGAAAGATCGATGGTAAGTTAAGAACCACAAACGAATTAAAGCCTCTTCTGTAAGAAAAAAATGGAAAGAAGATGAGGTAAACGATGAATTAAACTGAAATGATAGAACATGATTCTAAAAGTTAAAATTAAAACCAATCAAATTTTAGTGGAGAAAAAGGGCAGTAATAACTAGTTTTCTGAGCTAAAAATCAGAAAGAAAATATTGTGTATTCCTTCTCTGAATACAGAAATTACATAAGATAATTTACCTCATTTATTTGTTAAAAAAAAATCAACTTGCCTGCTCTAAAATGTTAATGTTTTTTGTGAAGATGTTAAGGAAATTCTGCAACTATCAAACAATATTTGCTTTTAGGCTCATCTAGTAACTTTTCTGAAAGTCAAAATACTTCTTCAGTAAAATATGACTAGATTCATGCCTTAGTGTTATATATATATATGAATCAACTATGCAAGGTACATAATAACTCTGCAACCAAAATTGAAAAGATAATAGGTGTGAGAAGCTAAACATATGTCATATACCTGCCTTGAGAAAAGCCAACAAAACCGAAACCAGTAAAGCAGAAGATGGCTGGCCGAAAGAAAATCTGAGTAAATATGTCAGGCAAGTAAGACCCTAATGAGGACACAAGAAATCGAGAAACAGACATTGACTGAAGCTGCAATGATTTAAAAAGGAAAAAACTAATCCGAATAAAGAAAAGGAAAAAACTAATCCGAATAAAGAAATTATGAATTCGTACCTCTCGTGATTTGCTGAATGAGGAAGGATCTTAATCGTACTGTTATCACGAGGAAAGTAGTGGAATCAAATGATTACCAACAAGAAAGAGTAAACAAAAGGCATAACAACAAAAAGGTGCAAAGGTTAATCTCTTATTGCAGAAAATGAGTGTGTGATTGAGAAAGGGAAAAGAAAAAGGTAAGGAAGCAGCTCGGATATGGCACTAAGCTTAGCTTTTTCTGACCTTCTTCCTAGTTACCTTAAAGACTAAAAAGTCTTGGTCGTCTTTTTTTTGTTTGGAAATTTCTGGTCTTTATTGTTTAACTAGTTATAGATATACGTCACGCATGTGTTTAATCAATTTATTAAATAAAAAAAATTAAGTAGGAGGTAACGTGAAAAAATAGAAATTTGTTTGGTGGAGTAGTTTGAGTTGGGATTTTTAAGTTTGAATAGTAAATTTTTTTGAATTTTCAGAAAAGACAAAAAACTTTTTGGGAAAAAGACAAAAACTTTTTGGGAAAAAGACAAAAAAAAGTTTGAGTTGGATGGTTTGAGTTGTTTAACCAAACAAAACCTAAGAGAGCGGAGAAAAATATGATTATATTTTAAGAATAGTTTTATGTTGGAAGATAATATATATATATATATTATATAAAAAATTAACTATGTGATTCTATAAAAAAAATAGTTGAGAATATAAAAAAAAATTTTGAATAAGGATATATTTAATATAAATTATTTCAGTCAGGTAAAGAAGAATAAAAAATAAAATTAGAAATAATAAATAATAAATAATAAATAATAAAATTAGAAATAACAAACAAAAATAAAAAAAACCCAAAGAAAATAAATTAGAGTTATTTCTATACGGAGTTAATAATAACCCTACTATTATTAAGTCTTGGCCCTCGATTGATTAGGAAATTTCATTGAATGTCAGGATTTTGTCAAAAAGAACATTACATGTGTTCGATTTCAGTATACCAAGATATACACCCACTATCGGGTCTCAGACATACATTTTTCTCTTTGAATATTGTAAGATTTTACTGATGGATCCATTTTTATTGAAGAGTTTTGTCTTATATAATAAGAGATTTGTTATAGATGATTTTTTTAATCTCCTTAATGAGTATAATTAAATTTCCACATTAAAAAATTAAAAAAATAATGAAAAAAGTAAACAAAAAAGATACGGTCATGTCAAATGTAAATAAAGAATAATATGATCTTAAAGGGGTAAAAATAAATTTTTAAAAAAATATATCAAAGAGAGCCAAATTTAAAAAGAAAAAGAGTGAGTGACACATAAAAAAAGATGGAGTCACGTTGCTGCTATTATTATTTTTTTTAACACAAAAACCATGGAAAAAAAAAAGTATTTGAGAGAGTCATAAAACAAAAATTAAGTATGCATATATTTGAGAGAAGAATTTTTTAGATAGGGAATTTCTTGAATAAGATAAAGAAAAAGAAAAAAAAATTGGCAAAAAAAAAAAACAAAGGAAAAGGGAAAATAAAAGAAATTTTTTCTTTTATATATGTTAAGATAAGATTAGATAAGATTAATAATATTTTAAGTGCGCTTTTCAATTTATATTCAGATTTTTTTTTTTTACAAGACCAGTTTCCTCAGACTTTGAAATTGTTGCAAAATTTCAAAGAAAATTGTGGGATAATGTAAAAGAGATCTACAGTACCTTTGGGAAGATTAACGGTTGAGAAAAGAAAATTGATTACTTAAAAAAAATTTTTTTGATTACCTTTATAATTTTTTTTTTATTAGAACAAAGTAAGATATAGGAGTCTTAGTTCTGTGAAGGTTAAAGAATAAAAAGACTTAAAAAGTATAACAATTTAAATTTTTTTTATAAAAAAATATTAATATAGATTTTATTTTATTTATCTCGGAATTTAATGCAATTAAAATAAAAATAACTCACTTGGACTTATAGATATTCAAAGTTATGGACTTTTAAAATTTAAAATTTTAAGTTATAATTAGAATTGTGAATAATGACACTAAGTTGATTTTTCAAAAGATGACAAAAACTGAGTTGAGTTTTTTTTTTTTTTTTGGTAAATTAGTTCGTAGCTTTCTTTGCATGTACATGAAAGATCGAAGAAAAGAGTTCTACATTTCTCAAACATACAAAACCTGTGTCCTAAGTTATTCCATGTACCTCAATTTTTTTTTTTTTTTTTTTTTTTTTTTGTGATTTATAGGCAATTTTACTGATTTGTACGTTTTTTAACTGTCGTCTTAAAAAAAAAAAAAAAAAAAAAAAAAGAAAACTAGTGAATTAGAGTGTCAACAGTGATGAATCAATGGCTGCGTGCTTGGGTTAGGTGCTTGAGGATTACAATTTCTGCGTTCCACAAACATGCATTCTAAAACCTAACATTGCACTCCAGAATATACAAATAAGCTTTTAGGCAATTGTAACTTACTAGGATTCAATTATGAGTTTATTATGATCTTCTTTGTAAAGACCTTGTGGTTGATCTTCGTGTGTACTGCTTTGTGTAAATACTAAAAAAAAAAAAAAAAAAAAATACAAATCTGCTTTAAACAAGTTGGTAGTACTATAAGAGTTTAACGTTATGAAAAATCGGCTTTTCTTCAGTGACCAGGTTGCAGTTTTATCTTACTCAGTGCATTCTCATTCTCTTTAATTTGTTTCATCAAAAACATAGAAACTAAAGCCATGCGGAAATGGAGCCAAAGTTATAAGAAGCGACATTATCCTTTAAAAATGCCGCGTAATAACACATTTTGATATGTGTCTGTTATACATGTTCTAGTTGTCTAACTAAAAAAAAATGAGTTCTACTTCTACATAGGAAAACCAATACGTCATAAAATTATACAACTACTAGATAGAGAACATTACGATCTTCAAGCACAAAATTTACTTGAATTGAATACACTCTAAAGAGAAGCTCAAGTAGAATGAGAAAAGCAGTAGTGGACTCTGCCTTTAATTTGTAAACCAAATCCTTTCAACAGATTGAATGTCTTTTCGCACCTGATCAAGCATAAAACAACTATTCCAGATCGTGAGCTTTGGATTGCATGGGAAGAAAGCTGTAATAAAGAGGCAGTCATGGGTGCAGTTAATCATTTTATTTTTTTTCCCTTTTCATCTTTTAGGTGAAACGACATAAAACTAAGTGGGTATTTGGGATAATATCTCCGAATGATATTTTGTCATTTATATTTCAAATTTTTAACTCTACGTCAAATTTTCTCTCTTTCATTTTCAAAAAACTTAAACTTTAAAAATCCATAACTTTCTTATTTTAAATCAAAATAAGATGATTTTTATATCAAATTGTTCGAAACGATAAGACAAACATGACAAAATCTATTTTGTATATTTTTTCCTAACAATTTTAAATTTTTATACTACTTTTTATATCACAAAACTTTTTCAAAGCTCCTCCCCTAAACATATATTTTCAATTTAACCTACAAAACACCATCCAGATGTTACCTCAAACGGTTATAAGTACGATAAGAATAGTATAATTATTTAGTGTCACTTACTAGATGATGACTACTTTGAATAATTGATGGGATCATATAGAAATTTCATTAGGATCGTATTTGTAATTTAAAAAATAAATAAAGTCAACACATAAAAATTGAAGGGTAAAGTTTGAGGGGAATTTATATAAAATTTTTGGGTAGAATTAGATAAAGAAAAATTTAAATCCAGCCCTTTGTCGAATGAATAATCCAGTCACTTTAAGAAGTTATAGGATTAGAGGGAAAAAATCGAAAAAGGAAAATTATAAGGGAGAATGATCAAACAAACTTTTTTTTTTTTTAAGTAATTGATGATTGAAGTTGATGGCTATAGCTGAACTCAACTTAAGGTTGAAGGATATCATTTTGTTGCAGGATGTTTCCACTCCACGGGATCCCACCAGTCTCTCTGAAATGTTAAGGAAAAATTTAATTAGATTTTATGTTTAAATGTCCTTTAAAACATATATAAGGTAAAAAAAAAATATTCCGTTAATTTTTTTGTTTTATAAGGTAAATATGTAATTATTTAAGTAGTTAAGCAGAGCAACAGTCAAGCGGATCGTTACATAATCCCACCAATCTTTCTCTCGTCTCTCGAATGATTCGAGAACAAAAAAGTGAGGAGGCGGTTCTTCCGAAAGAAGACTGATCCTCATCAATCTCTGACAACCGAGTATATATAAATAAGACTCAGAAACTTTTATGCTGGAGTTGCATAAGCTCTTCAATTCTGGAAGATCATTTAAATTCAGAAATTGGAATCTGGGAGGCATGTGTAATATGCATATGGATAAAAAAAAGTTAAAATACTAAAAAAAATTGTGAAACAATAATAAAAAGTTCTTCTAGCCACATTCTCTGTCTCCAAACCCTGACCCTTTCTCTGTCCCACCAGTAAGAGATTGACACCTCAGTCAGTTAAAGTCCCACCAACAGAGTTAACGGGAATTCCTCCGTTACTTGACTGGCTTGTCATCCACAAACACACTAGCTATTTTGAGTATAAATAGTAGCTATTGTGTACCACATAGCCCATATAATTATCACCCCACACTATAACACAACATAGTCGCAATATATATATATATCGCTTAGTCCCCAAAAGAGAGGCAATATTTATATAAAATATTTTTAAAGGATACGAGAAATGGGCAATTCCAACACTGTTGATAGGAGCATGCTCAGGACAGGTGACCACATTTATAGCTACAGAAACGCCCACCTGGACTCCCACCATGGTCAGTTATATATATATATATCAATCTTTCTTGAATATACACACACATATATATATATATATTTATATAAATGATGGTGACAGAAAGATTCAGATACGTAGGTATGTTAATGCGAAGTTGAGCTAATATATTATATTATACATTCAGACCAATATATTGATATATATGTACAGGATAATATATGTGGGAGATAATAGTGTGATTCACTGCATATGCGAATCATAATCAAAGAAAGGGTGCGAAACCTGTGGATACAGCCCAAGAAGGCAGCGAGGAGTGGTGATTTTTTTCTTCCTTTTGATTTTTCTTGTGGTTATGGTTACTCGGATTATCTGTTACCTCCTTTCCTTTTTCTGTTTCCAACTAATGATACAGCGACACACCAACATTTAACAAGGCCTACTAACACAGCAAGAAACGGATTCCTCCGTACATATCCCCTCTCTCTTTCTGACAAGCCATTAAAACTATTTCTAAACCCAATTTCGTTACAGAGTAGAAAAGGCAAAAAGGAGTTTTTTTTTTTCCCTAAAGAAAACCCAAAAGTACAAATTGATACTTAAACGGAAATGAAGATTGAAGGGGATTCAACCAATTTGCTGGGAAATCAGTGGAAGCCCATCAAGAGATTTGGGGCATTATTATTATTATTATTTTGATTTTTTTGGTAGAAAAGTTTGTATGTTACTCAGATTTTGAATCAAACACGAGACGACAACAAAAATAACCCAAAAAAAAAAAAAACCCAGACGAACCCTCAGTGAAGGGAACAACAGTAAATGAACTACAACCATGAGAGAGATTGCCCATATTTACAACAATCATAAATTAGAATATTGAACTTTCTTGGCTCCCATATACGAAAAAAAAGAAAAAGTACAAAAAGATTAGAAGCTGCAATGTAACCATCCGCCTCCCAAGGCACCGTCGACACGTTCAAATGGCACGAGTGTTTTTCTATTGTAAGTTACGTTTGGGACAGAGATTTCATTTTATATATATATATATATATATATATTATAAATGGAGAAATATTTCAAAGATGTGAGAGAAAAAGAGGAGAGTACACAGAGGCTAGAAACTTCTACGGAGGAATTCCGTTTCTTACTCTGATAGTGGCCCTCGTAAATGACATCTTCAATCTCATATATATATATGACATACCCATATTCACTCTATGACTCTCGAAAATAGTACAATTGAATGATGATAGATTCTCAAATTTCATACTACCAATTATTATGGAATTTCGGAGCCCAGCTCCAGCAGTGCTGGAAATCGCCCCCCATCATGCCAGAAGTGGCCCTATTCGCGCTAGAATCGCGCGTTGTTGTCGGCCATTCGCCATTGATGAGCGATTCTCACTTTGTGATGAGATGCGGACCGATTCTTAGCAATTCCTCCTCATCAATCCGTCTCCCACAAACCTCGATTCGCACCTCCAATGAACCTCAAGGCAAACGGACTGACTGATTTACTTTTCATGCCCATCGACATTTTGACTAAAAAAATAACTCCGGCCATATCTACTCAAGTAGATGGCCAGCCTAATCATCCTTTTCCCATTAATTTAATTTTGATGAGAAAGTTTTTAACAACCATATTGTTTAATTTCCTTCAAGATGTGAGTTGTGACTCTTTTCGATAGATTTACCTCCAGGTTTTATAATTTCCTTGCTTTGCTTTCCTTTTTGGTTATCATTAGAGATGTCAAACATACCGGTCAGGCCCATTTATTTTGTGCTCATTAGTGCTTCATGTCATATTTGTGCTAGCTCATTTAATAAACGTGCCGTGCCGTGGTTATTTTTTCAATTTATAGCATCAAACTCGGCTCACGGCTCATTTGTAAAGCGTGCAACACTCTTAATATGCCCGTGTCTTAATTGTGCCTAACATTAAAAATTTTAAATAAAAAAGAAAACAAATTTTGAATACAACAAAAAAAATATTGACTTTTAACGAAAACAAAATATATTATTAAAAATCAACGGCAATATTGAAAACTTTATCTAGTAAACTCAAAATGAGATGGAATCTTCATTAAAAAATAAAAAATAAGTAAACACTATGTCTTATGAATACTATGTCTTGTATGAAAATTTATTAAAAAATATCATATAAAAAAAGTATCGTTATTGTGTCATTTTCGTGCCCCTTGTCGTGACCCTTATAGTGTTCGTACCCTTAACATGCTTCGTTCCGAGCAAGGCCTATCTAACAATCGTGTCGTGCTATGCATATCGTGCCTACTCTTTAGCGTGCCGTGTTCATATTCCGGTCTATTTTGACATCTCTAATTATCATTATTACTATTATTATTAGTATATCATATGTCCCTTAAAACTCTCTTTCCCTTTCTCTCTCTTTTCCGGCACATTCTTGGAAGGTACTGACAGGAATGGAGATAAAGGGTGATGGGAGTTTGACTGGTATAGAGAACATAATAGAAATATACAAAAGTATCGGGGGTTCAAGCCATGATACACGGGAGTTTAGCCTTCGACAAGAAAGATCATGTTGCTGTCTGTTTTTGAAGCCTGGAGTCTGCTAGTTGTGAAGACTTAAGATTAGATTTCCTTGTCATCCCATCGATGCAGCTAATGAGCTCACCCAAATGATTACTAGAATGAGAGACGTGAGGATATCACCGAACTTATTTTTTATTCACAAAAAAGAAAGAAAGAAAGAAAATCTGTTTCTTTAGCCGAAAAAAAGAAAAGTAAAGAAAATATAGTCGTCTGTAGCTGTTTTGTGGTCATCTTTTTTCAGCTTATTTATCTTTGTCAAATAATTACAATTAAGACTAGTCAGTTGAGGCGGCTTAATTGGGAATTTTCTGATCTACAAAAATTCAAAAACGTACTGCAGTGTGGAATGGAAGAAAAAAGATTCAAGTTTGGATAGGAGTTTACCGACCAGTATTTAGTGCTCTATCGGCATTCCGTTATTTATGTCTAGAAAATTTTTTTTTTCCCGATATACTAGTTAATCATTATATATATATGTTTTTTCTGGTCTAGTTTCATTATGAATAGCTATTTTTTTAATAAAGAAAATAACTGGATTTATTTTTTAAATACGAGATTTATCGATTAATTATTTTAACTAATAAGTTTAAGAGATTTATCAAATTTAATAGGCAAAATATTTTCCTTTTTCACTTCGTTCTAGATCAATCTAGATTATGCAAGCACATCCAAAAGGCCTGAAAATTTTACGTGCCTATATTTCCCCCTTTAGTAAAATTACTTCACTACTAAAAAAGATATATAATAATATAAAAAATTGGAAAGAACCTACAACAATCACCACAAGCCCACACTCCCGTTAATAATAAAATATTACATACATATATATATATATGTGTGTGTGTGTGTGTGTTATATAAATATTTATGCAAGCATATCATATATAATAATCACATACGAAGGAAAGTCGCACATGGCAGCTTCTCTACTGGACTGCACATACTGGAAATTTATTAAGAATATTCCTCTGTTATTCTACTTCTATCCCTTCACTTATGAGATATTAGGGTTTCAGATCTCACAATTTTCACAAATATACTTATTGAGACCTTAAATATTGGGGATTTGTAACCATTTCTAGGGGTTTCACAAGAAAAAAGAAATTTGGTGAGGGGTGAAAAGAAAAAATTAGGGGTTGAGCTGAGAGTTAGCATGTCCGGTTTCTTGCGTTGCAAGTGTTACTCTCGGCCGGCGCAGCATGCTTTTGGTTGCACAAAAGTCAATTCTTATCCACATGCCAGGCCATCTCAGGGACCTGGCTGCATATCATAAACATACAGAAAAATATACATATGTGTGTATATGTAGATATATACGTGTGTGCATATATATATATATATATATCGCTATATTATGAGATAGATCTGAAAATCAGAAGAACTCAGAACTATGAGAGAGATGGGGTTGTTTTCGAACAGGATCGATCGGAGTTTGCTTGAGCCAGGAGATCACATTTACAGCTACAGAAACAAACACATCTACTCCCACCATGGTCAGTTTTCTTTTCTTATTATTATTATTTTTCTCTCTCTTCATGATTAGGTCAATAAATATTACAACATGATTCACTTCATATATGTATACCTTCAAATCGATTGATCCGATTTTTTTTCTTGGATTTCACCCCTTAATTTGTCGCAAAAATTCATATATTTGATGGATTTTCTTACATCATTATGAGTTAATTGTAGATTTAATTAGGGTTATTTCTGGATATTTTTGGGTGTATATATATATATATGTATGTATCTGCACAGCAGTAGATCAAAATTGTTCGGTCGTTTTATTTATGAATATTGATGCTAGTTTCTTTTTCTCTCATGTTTCGTATACAAAAAAAAATTACAAAAAACAAATTGGTATGTTTATGGTCAGTACCGGATAAAATAATGAGATTGAGTCACTAGGAGTTATTGTTGGATGCAAATTGGAAAATTGCTTCTTGAGATCTATGCCAAAACTTGAGAGTTTTTTTGTTTTGTTTTGTTTTTTTTTTTTTTAGGAGAAACTTGAGAGGTTTCAGGCAAAATTGGAAGAATAAAATCAATACGGACGAGCCTACATAATGTACTTACATTTGTTTTCCTTTATCAATCATCTGTTTTCTTCTCTTTTTTCTAATAAGATTAAATATTTGTTAAACTGGAATTGACAATCTCCTTAGATAGTTTCACAGAACCCAAAAAGAAAAAGAGAGAGAGAGAGAGAGAGAAATGGATGCTAACCAACATTATCAACAATGAAAAATGATCACTAGGTCATTTAGACAATAAAAACTGTGATAATGTATATACTTGATTAATACATGAACATTGAATATATTTGATTCTACCAAAAATATGTACAGGAATATATGTGGGAGATAATCAGGTGATCCACTTCACAAGAACACAAGGTGATCAGAGCAATCATGATATCGTGATAATCTGCAAGGAGTGCTGGTTAGACGGAGCAAATGATAAGCAAGGAGGAGTGGTGAAATGCTGCCTTGATTGCTTCCTTAAAGGACATAGACTCTTCCGCTTCAAGTACGGCGTCTCCTCATCTCAATTCGTCACAAACAGGTCAGGAACATGCAGTACCGGCACTTGCTGCTACTCACCCGATGAGGTTGTCCGGCGTGCCACAGAAATGCTGCATTCCGCTGAGGGGTTCGACGAGTACAACCTTCTCCGCAACAACTGCGAGTCCTTTGCGGTTTACTGCAAGACGGGCAAGCGTCTGAGCTTGCAAGCCTTCTCTCTGAGAAACAAAGTTAAAACCACTTTCGAAGAGTTGACTCGCCAGCCTTTTTCCGTGAAAAAGGTTGCTAAAACCGTGTCCAAACTAGTGGTGAGGCATAAAATGGACATGCTTCGACATGACATAGCCATGCATCAACAAGATCAAGATCATCATGAGGATATTGATGATGAGAAGGATGATTATTACAAATATGGGAGAAGATAATAGCATACTTTTTACTACTAAATATAGATTTGTTCCACTGTGATCTGCATATATAGTGTGTGTGTTTGTGTGTATACAAGGGTTTTATTACTAATTACTACTTATTAACTGGACCATTATGTAAGGTTCATATTTATTATTTGTGTATGGATAAGCTAGTGAAGGGGTATATTTCTGTTGTAAAGTGGGAAGACAAAGGAATATATATTTATCTATATATATTGTATACTGTTGTATATGATCCAATATTGGATGGCTGATAGGCATGGTCTATTAATCCACAAACACAAGATGAAAAATAAAAAAAAATAAAAAAAGGTCGCAGAAGGAAATCAGCTTGAAACAACAGTCTAAAACGACACAGACAAGAAAAACGACATCATGTTTAGCACAAACCTAAAAAACGACATCAAAATTGAGGCAGACTGCTTATATCGTTGTAAACCATACTAATAACAGCCTTAAAAAAATTATATGAATTGAGGTATAAGGACATTACCCTTGGAAAGAGACATCCAGATTAAAACCCAGTCCTGTTGTAGCAATGGATACTTGGAGACTTAGAGCTTGAGTTCTGAGTGTGAATCTGATTTTGTTTAGCCATTTGATTGAAGATTTTGTACAAGAGAGTATGGTATATCAACAGGGCACTGGCTATGGCACAACTGGAAGCAACGGGCTTTGCGTCTTACGTTCGATTTGAAACTCTTAGAAATGTCGTTTGTGGGACTTTTGGAACTAAACATTTGGTTCTAACCTTGGAGTAAAGTTGAAGATCACGTTTTACTCACAAGATTTTCAACGAAAAGCCTTTAGATTTTGGTAACAAAGTGACAGCAAAGCAACAATAATTGCTAATTCTATGCTTCCATTTTGTGAGCTCATCAATGCATGTCTATTAATAGATATCCATGCTGAGGCAGATTGTCTTTATTTGCCTTTTTGTTCCTCATGAAACGACGGAATCCTTGCTGCAAGGAAGCGGCCGCAAAAGGCTTCAAGCCCTCTGACATGGAGAACTTGGACCAGCATTTGGAGAGCACATGCTCCAAGTCACTGGCCATAAGTGCAAGGCCTTCAACTTTCATGTGGCACTTGAGGTTGGCTGTGGAGATGGGGAAGTCAGAGTAGGATGTCGAGTTCAATTGCCATTCCAAAAGTTCTTTTCCATGGTAATCGCCTTTCTGAAGGCGCTTCGTGGCATTTGTGTCGCTTCCGAAGTTCCACACAATGCCTTGCGTGATGAAGAGTATGAAATCAAGTGGTTCCCCTTTCCGAATAATGTAGCTCATCTCTGTGTAAATAACCGGCTTCAGATAGTTGCATATCGTTTCGTATATGTCTTCATCCATGTTTTGTAGCATTGGAACCTATAGACAAGTAAAACAAATTCAATTCAAAGAGGAAAATCAACAAATGCAACAACAAGGATGAAAATTTGGTGCTTTTAGTTCCTAAATTATCAAATCCAATACATTCATTCAATTGACTTACTGTTTTCAATATAGGAAAGCAGAGGTGTTTCTTGACTGCCATGCCAAGTGCAAAGGGAAGAATAGGCAGAAGATTGCCGACATCTACATCTTTGCCTTCTTGCAATCTCAGCCGCACATAACGCATAATCTTCTGCTTTATATTGTGAGGAATTCTGTTTCTCGATATCCACAACTCCGCCTTTAGCTCTGATGTATTCCTCTCATATTTTTTCACATCCAATATTTTGGTCACCCAAGCTGCAAATGTCTGTTGACTCTGTTCCACCGTCTTTAGTAAGCAAACTTTAATCAAAATTCTCTGTTCAAGGTCTTATGTCTAGCGAGTACACATATTTACTGACCTCATTGGTGTGCTGGCCATGATCTGTATGCTCTTCGAGAAGAGATAAGAGGCGCTTGACATCGAAGTCTTTGTCTTCTTTAATTGTGCGTCGCAAGTATCGCATGATCACTTTCTTTTTATGTGCGGGGAGGTTGGATAGGTATGAATCTATTTCCGGTTGTTTGATGCTAATTTTCCTTCTTGCCTCCTCCGATTTTGTGGTTGCCAACTGCATGTATGTCTGTAATTTGCAATATACAATCAATTAGAATATTTGTTCATCCTATTTCGTTGTACAATTTATTTTCACCAAATTTATAATATGATTTTTGTGTTTAATATTGAATATTGTACCTGCAGGTTTCCTATAAGGTATAAAAATAAAAGTAAGCCCAAGATAGAAATAAGAACTGCAAATAAATTTTCCTCTACATTGCCACTGGTGTCGAGGTTTTGACCGAAAGAACTGCAGAAATGAATGGACAAAACGGAACATGAGATTTGCAGAAGCAAATATCAGAAAGTTGAAAACAAAATTAAGGGCAAAATAACAATAAGAATGAATGACCAGACGAATCAATAGGAGAGGGGAAGAAAAAGAGTAGACTTGGTCTGTAGTATGTACAAACCTCAAGTTTCGCATACCCCACCAAAAACTACGAGAGAATTTTCTTAGAAATTCTGTCTTCCGAAGTATACGAGACTCGATTGCATCAACAAACATTCCAAAATCAAAGACCGCCGCATTCGGAGGATCTACAGGGCAATACTCATTCAAGTATGTCAAGTTCTTCATTGGATGATCTCCACGACAATCAAAAGGACTAGGAACGCATCCAGGGTAACTTTTACAAGCAAGATGCCAACATGCTGTCTCGCGGAAAATGGCATAGAAGTACCAAAAAGCTCCAAACACCTAGGGATGTTCAAAGACAAGTAAAATACTTATAACTAAAACCAACATTAATAGTTATAGTGGTAAGCCTCTCAATCAGATACTTACGTGACCAAAGATGATGTAGAGAAAGAAAAAGAAGGCCCCTCTGACCCATACACGTCGAGTAAGTGAGTCAAACGTCCTTCCAAGCTCTTTGGCAGATAGGTAGACACGCAGAATACGCGGAACATATTGGAGCAGAAGTAACAAGTTTAGGATCTTCCTCGCTTTCAAAGATTTGGAGCCCGCGATGTTAGAAAAGTATTTCAAAACTATCACCTGCACAAAACATATAGTCCATTTATATATATATATATATATATATATATATATCTCTTCATGATCTGACCACATCTTTTTTCTTATTAACTAAAGAGAGGGGACAACTAACATCTGAACAGAACAAATTAGGTAGTACATTCCAACTAGGTTGACATGCATGCATAAAATTGACAAGATTAAGAAGACATTAAATAATTTATGAACAATAGAACAAATAGTAAAGATTGCTCTTACTTGTGGGAAGGGAAGAATGGCTAAAACATCAATTAGAAGGTATGACCAAGGAAGACCAGTGAAAATGGATAACCCGAGCTCCCTAGCCATTGCTAGTGCACTTCTAAGCCGAAAAATGAGGTGAAGTACGTATGCAAAGTCCGTGATGGTTCGTAAAACAAGAGCCACATACATGATATTTTGGTCCATATCAAGACACTTTTCGTCCTCGTTTATTATGGGGACGTAGAGGAACAACGGGTCGATTGAGACGCCGATCACACATGATGCTAAGAATATCTTGTTCCACAGCTGAGAGTAAGATGACCACGGGTTTACTAGTTTTTGTACTTTTGTCACATGTTCCTTTGGAGTGTCGACTCCTGATACATCTTTTACGTGGTCCGAATAATAATAATATTGCCTCTCATAATCAACCCTGAAAATAGATAAAAATTCAAGGGAGAAATTACTAATAGCAATAAACTTCTTTCTCATGAAATAATTATAGAAAAAATATAACTAACGTATAACGTTATTTTTTTTAGAACATCTCAACCAGATTGACAGCCTTTAAAGAATACATACTTCCTTGCTCAATCCCTCACTCTTAACATTTTTCATATTGCTTATTAGAAGATGTAAATATCTCCTTTTGTTTTATTAAGCTCCTATTCAAAATTAATGTATATAACCCCAAACACTAACCCAAAAATCAAAGAAAATCTAAAAGCATGCCCTTTTAGTATTAAAGTTTTATTATTTTTCCAACACTTAAGATTTTTTTTTTTAACACCCAGTTTCTCTCTTTATTATATATTTAACTTTTAAGAGGTGTGGAATTTTAAGAGAATAGTATGAAACTACATCTGTGAGTTAAGAAGGCACAAATCCAAATTTTCTTAGAAGTAGTACTAAATATGGGCCAACCGAACTGGTTCGGCGCATGTGGGCCGTGGGAAATGTGGGCTGGCCAGGGGCCAACCCCATACAAAGAAGCAGGCATGGCTAGGTCAGGTCGACCCAAATGAAGCAATGGGTGGCCAAACCCAACCCGATAGCCTAACCAGCCGCGGCTTGACCAGCCTATACGGCCCGGTCCACGGGCCTAAAAACCCGGGCATGATGGCTCGCAGGCCAAATAGGCAGGCTAGAGGCCGAACAGTGTAACCTGACCTATATTTACAACGCTGCTAAAAAGCATAACAAATGAAGTTACCAAATTAGGGAGTAAAAGAAAATACTAACCGCAATGCTATTGTATCTTTATCTTCAAGAGAGCCGTTCATATCTTCACTGAATTTAAACGTACGGTATGAATGTATGGTCTCTTCTGGATAAGAAATGGATGGATGGAGATCAACTCATGACCAATTAGGAAATTTCTTTTAGTATTCAAATTTTTGAACGTTGACCCCTGTAAATCAAGAAAGGAAAATTATGCAGCCAGGACAGGACAAGATTGGAAAACAAAAATTTATCCCAAAAAAAAAAAAAAAAAAAAGTGATATAGACTCATTATACATATATATAAGTAGATATTTAGTCGAGAGAACAATGAATTGATCGAGTTCTTCACAGCTTATGACCATCAATAACATCAATTTAAGGAATAATTAGATTTCACTTGTTGAAGAAAAATGTCTGGTTTTCGCACTGCTACCGGCGAACAGCCCGCAGAAACCATGATGGAATGATCGGTATCGAAAGAGAAAGCATTAATGGAAAAATTAACAGAAGCATATGAAAAGC
Source organism: Ficus hispida (assembly GCA_025413025.1). NCBI lineage: Eukaryota > Viridiplantae > Streptophyta > Magnoliopsida > Rosales > Moraceae > Ficus > Ficus hispida. The sequence goes on from CM046364.1 coordinate 19,375,344, forward strand.
ACGGCAGAGGAGGATATACGTACCTTAAACAAAAAGACAAGGTGATGAAGATCGTAATTCGTAGCTAATTAACTTTGTTTACAAATGCTCAACTTTGGACCTGGACGGCACATCAACCGGAACTGACGAGGAAACTACAGAGAGAATAAGATTTATATTAATTGCTCCCAAAAGAACTAGAGAAATTATTATTATAATATATATTTTTTTTCGGTAGCAAAGAACTAGACAACTTGGCCGTCTACGAAGAAGGAAACTTACTCATTGTTTTTAAATTTTTTTCTTTTAATCTCTAGCGTTTACTTTACGAGGTCAAGACCAAAAAAATCAATAAATTTTAGTATATGAAATATTTAATAATGATTAGCTTATTATGACCATTATCCAGACTAAGAGAATAAAAAAAAGTGCCAAACTAATAATTTATAGTCAAGTTGTTGATTAATTAATCTTGATTATTCTACCAAAAAATTATCTTAATTAGCGCACAACTTACCAAGATTGGAATAAAATTAATTTAAAAGTTATGCAAAACTAAACCAGCAATTAATTTAAAATTTTTAAAATTTCTCCACAAATGTGTACACCAACTTTTTTTTTTTTTTTTTGTTCTTTGGTCTTTTTTTGGGGGGACCAACTGATCTTTGATTGGTTAAAAACTGCAAATTTGAAAGAGAGACGTCATTTTCAACGTAATATATATATATATATATATATATATATATATTTTGCAGAATCGTCCTAATTGAGTTTTTTTCTGCCACAAATTGTTGGAAATCAAACCGCATGACTCTGCTAATAAAAGAAAGAAAAATTAAAAGAATAAGAAAATATCAACTTGAGTACTTTAGTATTTAAGAAGTCAATTCGTGTTTGATTGATGAGGGGTCTCTTGGAGTTTGCTTTATTGCAGTATATCCATTAGCTTACGCGTTTATGGCAAGTTCATTTTATTTTATTTTCCCGGCAATTATGCATGTCAACATAGAATAGATGTACATACAGTCTACATACACCTAGAAATAATAAATATCAGAAAAGCAAATGGTACACTGTCTTAAAAATGTCAAATTTTTTATTCATTATATAATATTGTTCAGATCTAATATTATTTTGTTTTTATTTTTCATTTATTTGACTCTAATACTTTATTTTCACGTTCAATAATTTGTTATTTTTCCACGAGTAAGACCTGTTCAAATATAGGGCTCTTTACGGAAGTGTAACAGATTCATGCCTTTTGGATGACTTATTCCATGAACTTAACTAGAATATGCCATGTCTGGTACGTACCGATACATTTTGATTATCAAATAGAGTTTCATGAACGATTCTTGCAGGACTGTTGCAAAAAATTGTAAGGATGACGTCTTAAAATTCATAAACTATATTTCATGAATTATTATCATAATTTCCTTTATTAATATACTTCTAATGAATTATTTTGATGAATATCAAATTTCAATATCATGAATGATTTTATATGTATCATCAGTATGATAATTCGATAATCTAACAATGTTGAGTTTTTTTATTTAAATTATAAATTATATATACATAGAAAATGAGTCGAATAATACATAAATTTATATAAAATTTTATTATGTCATATTAGAGTGATAAATGCTAATTTTTGGATAGGAACCCAAACTATTATTAGTAGGTTAATTTGATGATCTTATATTTATTTTAGTCATATCAATATTTAAGTATTGAGAATATGATTGGAAAATTAATATGTCACATAGATAGGAGATGAATAATGAAGATTGATTAGAAGTAAATCAAAGATGGAGGATTGATAAAAAATTGGGATTAGATTAGAAATCAATGGTATAGATTTTATGTAAAATGATCCTAGACAAATCAATGGTCAAGTTTTAGATATAAGTAACCAATGAGAGGTTAGGTCAAGGATTGCTGTGGTGGATGATCAAATGGATGAGATCAAAATGATAACCCTTGATCAATGGATTGAAATTTGGAAGAAAGAAACACAAAAAAAAAAAAAAAAAAAAAAATGGGAGAGTTAGAAGGAGAATCGGATATTGCTAGTCAAAGAGCAAGAAGAGTTTGAATTAAGGTAAAATGGTGTGTTGTACATGCATGCAAACACAAGTAAGTATTATTGGTTTGGTTAATTTAGGCAAAATTGACAAGAAGCAAGTACTGAAAATAACCTAGAGATACAAGTTGAAGGGGACCATTTGTCTTCATTTTGTACAACAAAAATACCACATCAAAAACCTTTCAAATTGGCGCCATTTCAAGCTGGAAATCAAAAATATTTTTTACTTTTACCCCTTAAAAATAGCCTCATTTAAGACACATATTGGCTGAAAATAACCATAACATCCCATTTCATTCTTACACAAGTTAAGCTCAAAAACCTGCTTCTCTAGCTATACCAAGCTCAAATCCACCAACACTATTCTCCATCTCCAATACCCCTCTAGCACCCTCCTCCATCCATTTTCAAGCTCCAAGCGACCTTATTACCAAGTTCGAAGAAGTGTAAAGCGGAGTTAGAGAATGTTTATTAGAGGTAACCTAGTGTTCTCTTTGTGTTTTGGTCATTTTTAGAGAACTAAAGCATGTTATGTAGTTATAATCTTAATTTTAGACTCCTTCTTAATTACCAAGGAAATATTTGTTTTGAGAAGAATTTGGAGGTTTGAGGTCTTGAGGATCCACGGAGCATTTCGATAAGATTTACGAACTTTTTGAGCTTGTGATTGTTGTGATAATACGGCATATGTTAGAAACTTTGATATAAAAATAAATTATATGATAAGATTCTATAGAGGATAAGCTTTATTTTAGGCTTTGGAATCACTTGGTTTGCTTATGTATGTCTAAGTTATGTGCATTTAAATTTATGATACAAAACTAGAAGGAAAGGAACCCTAGGGTACAGTCTAGCTATAGGTTTTATTAAATTCGAACCATTTAATCTCAAATTTTGGATTATAATTATAGATCTAAAAACTATATTCTTCAACTTTTCAACAAGGTATCTTACATATTAAATGGATAATATGTAATTTTTTTGTGAATTTTACAAATTAAGATAGTACTGAGATTTTTACTGGAACCTTTTTTGTATGTTTTGGATTAGTAAACCCTAATTTTTTATAAAAATGTTTGTGGTAATAAAATACACATTATAAGCTTTTCAATGACATATCTTTTTCTTATTTTGACTTATAAGTGTATTGATGATTTTTCTAATTTAACCACAAATCTGAGTATATGGTACATACGTGAGCCAGTAGTAACAAAACCTCATTATACGGCATATAAAGCTCCAAAACTTAAGAAAACAAATTATGATTGTAAAATAGACATCTTAAGCTTTGAAATGAGATATCATTCTTTAAAATAGATAAGTACATAATTTTTAATAAATCACATAACATTATATTGACATCTAGTAAACTGAGATTTTACTATGGGACACTATGGAAAATCTCCATACTAAGGTTTGAAACCCTTGAGAATTTGAAAAATAAATTATAAGGACAGAAACTGATACTCCAGGCTTTCCAAATAGGTTATCAAGTATTTAAAATGAAATTATTCACAAATTTAAATAAATTTTACAAATTAAGATCTCATACCGACAAAATAATTATACATTAAAAATGTGACATAAGGGTAAGTTATAACATAATGACATATTTATTGATGAAATGAGTTGGTATTAAGTACACGATCAACTAAATGTATGATCAACTAAAATCCATACTAAGTTTCAAGCCCCTCAGATTTTCGAAAATAAATTATAAGGACAGAAACTAGATACTTTATGCTTTCCAATGAGTAATCAAGTGGCTAAAACAAAATTATACAAAAATTTAAATAAATCTTACAAGTTAAAATCTAACACCGATAAAACGATTAAACATTAAAAATGTGACATAAAGGTAAGTCATAACATATGAGCATAAATATTGATGAAATGAGTTGGTATTAAGTGTACGATCATATAATGTAAAAAACCCTAACTTTGTAAAGTTGACTTACAAGTTTTTAGATGGACCAAGACAAAGTAAACTAGTTGATTACTAGACATATATCAAGAGACTATCTTAGCCTAACTAAATGATCATAACTAATGGGATTGAGCTTTACAAGCTCAATACTAGATGAAAGGCAACCACTTGAGAGTATATACTTGGTAATTCCTTGTCACAAAGTGATATAGATTGATTAATTAATAAATAAATAAATAAATAAACTAATAAATATATAACAAAATGTAATTATACTAAGAAAGTTAATTAGTAATTAATTAATTATAAGAGCTAATAAGTAGTTATTAAATTGTGTAAGCAAGATTTTATGTTAAGTAATTACATAATTAAAATACATGATTCCTTAGAGATTAACTAATCATTAATTATTAATATAATAAAGGATGATTAATTAGATATTAATTAATCATTAATAACTAACATAATTATTAATTATTAATTAAATAAATGAGAAAGAATATTTAAATAGTATAATTAATTATCAAGGATATAATTACTAATTAGTCAATAAGAATTATGTAATTAATTTGTCATTTCTCAATCAAGTAATAATTAATGATTAATTAATTAATTAATTAATTGATTGATTAATTAGTTATTTAATTAATTAATTGATTAATTAATCAATTAAATTAAATTAAATTAATCATAATTAGTAGAATTTTCTTTTACACTTAATAATTAATAGGTTAATATATTGCAATTAAATTAAGTTCACCTTAATTTATAATAAATAAATAAATACACATATAATCATGATTCACTCTTTTAGTTAATTTTACACTAAATAAACGATTTGAAATTAGAAGATTTTGCATGAGGATTTGCAATAGATTTAGAAATTTTTAATTAGGAATGGGTTTTTCCGATTCACATGAGGCGTCCGTGGCTTTTTATAACTAATTTAACAGAAAATTAACTTATAAGGCTTACATTAATGCACAATTAAGCAAGTTGATGGGCAATTATCAAAATTAGAAGTTTGGGGTAAGTTTCCAAAAGGTGATAAGTTTAGGGATACTAATGCTAAATACCCGATAGAATAGAACTCTGAAAATTGTATTTGCCGATTTGGGTACTAATTTGATGGTCAACGGCTTTGATATATTGACAAAAATTAGGTGAGTTTTAATTATAATTTTTATTAAATGGAGAGAAGGAACAAATTCCTACATTAAAATTTAGTTAAAAAGTATAAAAAGGAAAGAAAAAAAAAGGAATTTTCATAATTCAAACTCAAAGATAATAAACAAGAAATGAAAATAATAACAATCTTTCAAGACATGTTTTTATAAGCCAAGAATACACTAATTATTAACTTCTTAGTAGTTGAGGACTGAGGAGTTCTGTCCTAGTGGCGCAATTCTTAGTTTTGCGATGAAACACCCCACTTTAAAAAAACAAAAAACAGAAACAACAAGGATAAGAAGAAAGCATTAAAAAAAAAAAAAAAAAAAGAAGGTAAATGTTATCAAGGGAACTAGAGAAGTGGAAATACAAACAAGAGCTCAAGAGCACAACAAATCATGGAAACCTATAGCAAGGCAAACCCAAAAACATCTGTGTTTACAAAACGTTGACAGATAACTGGAATCCGAAAAACTACCACATCGAGATTGAAACAGCTGCAATGACACACTAGTAGTTAAAGGTTGGGAATTAGCTAGCCGCTGTGGCCATTGGCGTGAGGCTGATTCTCTTTTTCCCTTTTGCTTGTGTGTGCATTATTGCGGCGTCGGAGTTCTCGTAGTGAAAAAATTGCAATGGCTCCAAGCCTTCTTTTCTTCTTCGGTATTGGCAGGTATTTTGGACCAGCAATTGATGAGTACACGTCCCAAGTCGATGGCAGAAAGAGTGAAGGCCTCAACTTTTGTGTGGGATTTGACATTGCTGGTTGCAATGGGAAAATCGGAATACGATGTTGATCTCAATGCCATTCCAAAAGTTCGATTCCATAGTAATCGCCTCTATGAAGACGCTCCATGGGCTAGACTGCTTCCGAAGCTCCATAAAACGCCTTGTGTTATGAAAAGCATCAAATCGAGTGGTTCTCCCTTTCGAATAATGAAACTATTCTCTTCGAATACCACTGGTTTGAGGTAGCTGTAGATCGTGTTGTACACTTTTTCATCCATGTTTTCAAGCTTTGGAACCTATTAATTCACATTTTCTTGTTTAGTTAGCTCATTATTAATGACAATGTAAAGCCTAAATTAAACCTGTTGATGCTAGCCTAGTTGGTATGGATACGATGAGTTAACCTCAAATCCTGAAAACAGCTAAATCTATCTTTACAAAAAATAGAAAAAAAAAAAAAGAGAGCTTAAATTAATTAAGCCACGCAAATTTTCATATACATAAATAAAAATACAAATACAAAATTGAAATTCATGTGGAATATAATAGAAAATATCTACTTACTTTCTTCAGTATGGGAAAGCACAGGTGTTTCTTGACCGATAAACCAAGTCTCGAAGGCATAATGGATAGAAGGTTTCGGACATCAACATCTTTTCCTTCTCGCATTCTCAGTCTTACGTATTGCATGATCTTCGACTCATGTCATCAGGGATCTTGTTATTTTCTGCCACAACTCTGCTTGTTGCTCTTTAGTATCCTTCTCATGTTTGTCCTCGTCGAGTATTTTAGTAACCCACTGCAAACCCCTGTTAATAACAAATACATAAGCTGATCAAACTTGTCAAATCCCGTTTAGCAACAAATCATAAAACTGAGTATCTAATAATAAAAAAAAAGGCTCGTTTAATTTTGCATATAGATAAGATATAGATATATGGATACATGTTATCATTATCATTTACCGCATATAGATATAGATATAGATAATGGATACATGTTATCATTCTCATTTTACCGACCTCGTTATGGTCGTGGTGGGGCTGCTGGCTATTCTTTATATGCTCTTCAAGAAGAGAAAAGAGATGTTTGACATCTACGCCTTTGCCCTTTTTGATTGTGCGTCGTAGGTACTGTAGGATGAGTTTCTGTTTGGCCTTTGGCAGGTCGTGGTTGGACAGATACGAAACTATCTCAGGTTGTTTGTCATTAATCTTCAGCCTTATTTTCTCCGAGTTCTTTTTGCAGCTGCATGTATGTCTGCTCACAATACAAACGAAGTTAGTCGCTAAAAACCTGTAGATTAAGGAACCCTTCTCTATTCAAACGATACATGACAGAAAATATATATATATATACATACGTATAGTTGAGACCAAACCTGCAGGTTTCCAATAAGGTACAAAAATAGAAGCAAGCCCAAGATAGAAATAAGGATGGCGAAGAAGTTTTCCTCTGTATTGCTACTTGTTTCGAGGTTTGAACCAAAAGAACTGCAAGAATGAATCAAGAAAAATATTAGATCTATGATGAAAACCTAAAGCAATTAAAAGCACTAATATGAAATGTGAAGTATTTCTGCTTTAGGGATGTCCTATCATACAAATGTGCTAAATTAGCCATAACACATAAATTACCTGAGATTTTTCATGCCCCACCATAAACAACGAGAGAATTTGTTCATAAAATTTGTTGTGCCTAGAAGACGGGATTTAACGGCATCAACAAATATTCCAAAATCAAAAACTTCTGGGTTTGGTGGATGGACTGGACAAAACTCATTAACGAATGTCAAGTTCCTTATTGGAATCTCTTTACGACAATCGAAAGGACTAGGAATGCATCCTGGATAGCTTTCACAGGCATGATGCCAGCATGCTGTCTCTCGAAATATGGAATAGAAGTACCAGAGAGCTCCGAATACCTAATGAGAATCCAAAAAGAAACAATTATAACCAGTGGCTGAACTAGCCTTTTACTTCAGCCGAAGCATACACTAAAATTGATTTTAGAAACATATAACATGAAAAACAAAAACAAAAACAAAAACAACGTTAGAATTTAAAAAATCTAAAGTTTATTGTAAAAAAATTAAAAATAAAAAAGAATCTTTTTCCTTTTAGCTCTTGCATCGACCAATTAGGTTTAGGAGTTAAAAAAGAAGTATCTCTAAAAGAATATAGAAATAACAAAGTGTAAAATTTATTATGGTCATATATGATAAGAACTTACGTGACCAACAATGACGTAGAGAAAAAAATTGAAGGCACCTTTGATCCAAATACGTCGAGTGATCGAGTCAAAAGCTCGTTCAAGATCCTTGGTAGATAGGTAGACACGAAGAATTCGGGGTACATATTGGAGAAGAAGTAATAAGTTCAAGATCTTCCTTGCAGTCAAAGATCTTGACCCCGCGATCTTGGAAAAGTATGCCAAAATTATCACCTGCATAATTCAATTATAATATTGTGTTGGTAAATTTATATTAAGAGAGATTAATGACTAATTAACCTACATATTCAGGTATTTTTCAGGTACATGAAGAGAGATGACAAAAAAAAATTAGAGAAACTTAACACATATCATTTAAATTGGCCACCTATTAAGCAACTCTCGTAGTACAAACATTTTTCAGTCTAGCTAGACCTTATATATAATTGTTACATTCTTATGCATAGAACTCCAAATGACATAATTTTTAGAGTAGAAATTAGGTGCAGCTTTACCTGTGGGAGAGGAAGAATGGCAAGAATATCGATTAGGAGGTATAGCCAGGGAAAACCCGTTTTCATTGATAGCTTAGACGCCTTTGATATATTTAATGCGCTTCGCAATCGAAAAATGAGATGCAACACGTAAGCGAAATCCGTGACAGATCGCAGAACGAGAGCTACAATCTTCATGTCTTCGTCCATGGTAAGGCACTTCTTTTTCTCATTTATGATGGGAACGTAGAGAAACAATGGATCGATTGAAACTCCAATCACACAGAATACCAGGAAAATCTTGCTCCACCTCCGAGAGTAGGACCCCCATGGGCTTAATGTTTTCTCTCTTTCTGTAATATTTTTTGAACTGTTTTCTCCACCTTTCGCCGGAGCTATGTCGTCGAATTCTTGCTTCTCATTGTCAGTACCATTAATACTGCGGAACATAAGATTTTCAGAAATTGAGAGGGGCAGGAAAAAGATGAAGAGGACTAATAAATTAAAGAAACTATTTTACTAACCACTCTTCTAGATCTCTGTCTTCCGGATTATTCATAATTTAATCACGATTTAAGCTAGCAACTGGGAAGAACTCCTTTCGTAACCACAAAGTTACCTCCTGCAAAGTTAAATTATTATGGAAAAAAAAAAAAAAAAGGAAGGCAGGTCAGTAAAATACTAAACCAAAAGTAAAAATGTAAAACTACAAGAGAGAGACCCATATAGTTAGGCAAAAATGCTCTGACACTGAACAGACGCTTCCAAATTATACAGGTGAGACCCTCTCTGTATAATATGTGGGGGCCATTTTCAGTTGTGAGCACCGAATTAGTTCAATATCATTGCTCATACAAGGGAAATGGAAGGTTCAAATTCGAAAGTAAAAGTAAAAAGGAAAAAAGAAATAAAAGGGGCAAAGTCGTCAGAGTAATGCAAAAAAAAAAAAAAAAAGCTATGCTAAATTAATTTTTAAATGAGGTGGCTTCCTGTGATTGGATTGAGGGAGAGTGTGGTCAAAGGATCCAAGTCGTCTTCAAGTCAATGGAAGACTGCAAAGGTAATGTTCATATAATATATATACTGATTTTATGCACGTAGTTTACGTGGATTTCTTCCGGATAAGAAATGCATGGATAGATATCATCCCAAAAAAAAAAAAAAAAGTAATTACACTCAGTTCTCTGTTTCCTTTTCAATTTATCAAATTTTTTTTAAAATTATTATTATTATGGGTGAAAAGAAAAGCATAGTTCCAGTAAGACAGAAGTATCAAAAGCAGATAAAAAAAGAGCAGATACCTTTGACAATAAGACAGAGAACTGAAAATTGTAGCTATAGCTTAGATTCTTCTTCTTCTTCTTCTTCCTTTTTTTTTTGTTTTTTTTTTGGCTAAAGTGTAGCTAGCTTAGTTTAGCTCTTAGCTCCACAGTTATGGACCTGGAGTACGGCAGATTTGAACTGCAACTGATGAGTAAAAGTAGTATTTAGAAAGCAAAATCAATATTAATTGTTCCAAAAGAATAATATATATATATATATATGTATATATATATACTCTTCAAAACAATTATGAAGAAGGGAAAAGTGTTAACTATAGAGCAAGAAGAAAGATTAATATTAAATTATAAATGATCTGAAGATATATATATATATATATATATATATGTATGAGATTCAACCAGGGAAACGTACGCGTCTTCCAGAATGAGAGGTTATAGGTGATCTGACTTCTCATCTCTTTGAGAGCTACTGAGTGTTTTATATTTCTTTTAGTTTTGTTGGCGAATCAGTCAGCAAATTACTTCTCCCCATTAATTTGTTTTTATTTCTTTATTTGTTTATTTTTTTTTGTCCGTAGTGTTTACTTTACGAGGTCAAGACAAAAAAAGAATATGGATATTAAAGGTTATTTATCTTTTCAGACTCTTGATGGGTAAAGATTGTAAATTTGCAAGAAAGACGTAATTTTCAACACACACACACACATATATATTCTTTGGAAACCAAACTAGATGCCGTTGGAATGATCTTCTAATAAAACAAAGAAAAATCAAAAGAGCAAAAATATAAACTTGACTTCGTCAGCTCGTGTTTAATTGAGGAGGTCTTTTTGGAAATTTATTTATTTATTTTTTTTGCAGTATCCATTAGCTTACTCGCATTTTATTGCAAGCCTGTTTTGTTTTGTTTTGTTTTATTTTCAGGCAATTACATATGTACATACAGTCGACCTACACCTTGAAAATTAAAAAAAAAAAAAAAAAAACAGAAAAGAAAATTGGGACGTTGACTTATATTATATGTAAATTATGTGGGATAATGTTTTTCATGAATCTTTCTTTCGAAAAAAAAAAAAAAAAAGATTGATCAGATTAAACATTTTACGTACAATTTTCTTCAACTCCAATAGTTTATTTCCGCCGTGATCAATAGTTCGGAATTTTGCCACAACTAATTTATAAGACTTACTCAGCTGGATAAGATAATGGGAGCGAGCCTAGTATAGGATTGGTGATCAAATAACACCAGGTTAAGATTATGTAGTTGATTATCATGATATTAACCAGTTCGAGTTGGGGTTGGCAGAAGTGGAAGTTAAGCGCGTGATATGATAAAGAAAGGGCCACTTAGCATGCTTTGCATTCCACGGTAAATCAGAAGAATCGATCTGATGCTAGATTTAATTTGTTGATTTCTCTCAACATTCATTCTGTAAATTTTTAAGAAGAGATATAAAACTGGATAAAACTAGAATAAGTTCTATTATCGGACAAGAGAATGTGAAACGTGGCATGTATACCATATATATATGGTAACAATTTTTCTTCAAAATTATGACAAATTTAATTATATCAGAAAATTGTGGATAATAATCCAGCATCAAGTAATAATTTGGTGGCCAATCGCGTTGATTTTTATAGGATGTAAAAATGAGGTAAGTTAGTTATCATACTTCACGGTGGTAAAGAAAAAGCTATATCGTATATGTACTTCAACGATTAATCAAGCGGCGAGCTTCTCAATTAAATTAAATTAATATCAACAAGAACTCGTGCATAATTCATCCTTTGATTGCATTAAAAAAAAAAAATCATCCTTTGCTACTCTGGGCTTCCATCTTGTATTTTTTTGAGACTTTGTTGTATTATTATTATTATTATTATTATTATTATTATGAACAGTTTTATGTATTGATTTTATCATGCGGAATTTTCTTTGGTCAAGAGGATAGAGAAAACAAAACTTGTCGAAGTGGCTTGGGGGAAAACTTGCCTTCCTAAGGAGGGAAAACGAAAAAGTGATGCAAAGGTAACGAAATTAAAAGCAAGAAAAGATGCAAACGTTTTTGCAAAATGTGAGAAAGGACAAAACAAAGTTTAACCTGCATCTCTAATATTTGCAAAATCTACAAAAATTGTCAAAATGACATCTAAATTCATTATAAGTTTAACATTTGAAAAATCTACAAAAATTGTTAAAACGACATTTAACTTCATTATAAGATTAACTTCATTATTGTCTGGCATGACATTATTATTCCGTAAATTGTATTTTATGAAAATGTTTAAAAGAACTTAGTTATGAAACCATGACCTTTCACAACGATCCCTCCATAATATATGACGTGTTTGATTTTGAGATTTGATTCCCTCTAATAGATTCAACATTTGATTAACACTAATCTATTCATTGTAACATGTTTTCAAAGGCCAAAGACACTTTAAAAATTTTATACATACATATATATTTACATATATATGTAACTATAGTTTGACGAATGCTAGAATATTACAAAAACACCAAAGAGACTTTTGCACTACTTCCCCACTTCTCAAACATGGTTTTATCTTCTTCCCCTTTTTTTTCCTCAATCGGAATCATAGAATTATATAGTTAAATGATAAGAAGTTCTATGAATTCTTCACAAATTATATATTTTAAACAAGTCCCAACTCTTGCCGCTATCATTGATGACTTCATTTACTAAACCGATCCCCACAAACTCTAATGTGAACTCAGAACAATTATTTCTCTAAAATATATTATGTAAGATAAAGACTATAATTTGATTCCATTTTTAATAATGTGGGAACCGAGGAGGGTAACATGGAGTGGAAGCATGACTATTAGAACATACAAAACAAAATAAATGAAGTTAATGAGATTCATATTAGCCGAAGAATGTCATTTGTTTATTTATTTATTTTTTTGTCGGAGTTTTTTACAATGAGATATCATATTAGTGATATGTAGTTTCAAATGTTAAATTTGAAATATATAAAATTAACAGAATATGATATCCGTCGATTAAAAACAAAGTCATGACAATAAGGTTGTATTTTCAAAAGCGAAACAATTATTTGAAAGAAGAAACATGCAGAGAAACATTCTCGAGAATATGTGGCTGATTGTGGACTGACATATATGGGCTTAGCAAAGAGATGGAGAAGGCGATACGTACGGTCTAGGTCTTAAATGGCGACTATGCCATGAGCAGTCTGAGAGTCCACAAGTATATGAAAGAATATTATAAATTTGATGCCTCTTTATATTTATGTTCACTATAATATTAAAATTAATAATTTTTATTTTATAATTTAAAATATTAATTTTGATGTCAGAGTGGATAAAATTATAAATATATCTCAAAACGTGGCTCACCGTCTAATTTTCTCAATCCCACTCTTTCAATGGAATATAATCATAACTTTTGTGAAAACTAGTTGACGAACATGCACCCTTGCATGTGAAGTAGATAACCAAAAAAATTAAAAAATAAAATTTTAAATTTTAAAAATAAAAAAAATAAAATTTCACATGACAATTATGATCTGATATATGAAGATGACGAGACTGTCATGTGCCAATATCACAACAATGATGAGAAGTTACTATTTATGAGCTATTCATTCTTTTTATAAGTTGTTAACGAAGACATATTACAATATTATTTTGTTATTAAAAAACTAAGCTATAACTTTTGTGGGTTTGTATGATATTCTAGAGAACTTTTTGTAAAAGGTGTTTTTTTTTTTAATTTTTTTTTAATGTTGGGTGTTTTCTTGTTATATTTGTTGAGAATAGGGTTAATGAAATTTTTACACAGTTTATTATTTATTAGTACAATCTAATTATAATTCAAAATCTGGCTATGTTAAAAGATATATAGTTCAGATTATTAAAAAAAGAGAGATTATTCTTATTTATATTCTTAAATTTTAAAATCATTTCTACTTTATCTCTTGAATTTTAAAGAACTTTTACTTTGCCTTAGTCTTGAATTTATCTTACTCAAAAATTTTTTTCCCTTTTTAAATGCTCATTTAACACCTTTTACTAAATTTTGGTTAAAAATAAAGAATTAATCTTACTAAATCCATTCTATTAGAATTTCACTGAACACAAACGAAAAGGACACAGGACTACACTTACCTCACTTATTTTAACTGAAACTATGATGAAAATGGGTCAAGTGGGATCAATTTAAAATTTAAGAGACAAAATATAAGTCTTTAAAGTTCATGGACAAATTAGAATAACTCTAAAGTGAAAGGGTGTAGAAGATGATGATCATGATGATGTTGATGATGATAATAAAACGTTATGTTATTAGTTGGCATATATATATATATATATGACCGAGAGTGGTTAGCTCTAAAATTTGAATTAGCAGTATGGTTAAGAGACTAATTTTGTGGTGAAAGCAAGCGACATATCTACCAACTACTAAGGACCCAAATGCGATGGCAAGGCAGTTCGTTCTCTTCATTTAAGATTTGAGTTCGAACAGTCCCACCACCGTGATAGTCATGGTATATGCAGAGCTGCACCCCAGCTCCTACGGTATCTGGATAAGTCATCCACTGCCCTCGTAGTCCTTTTTCTTCGGAGAAAAAAAAAAAAAAAAAAGGTGACATATCTACTACACGAATTACAACAATTTTAGCTTATCAGAAACAGAGAGTTGTTTAGATAATGGGATTTTACCAATACACTATCAAACCATGTATGAAATTTTGCTGAAAGCATACTTGCACTTGTCAGCAGCCTCCAATAATATTTCTTATTGTTTTTCTCCTCTATTTGACGATTCAATTTGAATTGTAAAGATCTTTCCAGTATCGGAAAGAAATACAAATTATGGAATATTACCTAGCTAGCTAAAGATTCTGGTCATGAGAGTGCACCACTTGATATATGGCATGTAATGGAAGCTGTGGCCATGGCTCATCGGAAAACCAGATGGTGGCAAGTGTTGTCGCAAGGGTAGGGACAGTCGATGGACTTGACGGCTGCTCGGTCGAAATACCAATCTCCGACCGCAAGCGCAATCGGCTGCAACATGATCAACCACAAAAAACATCAAGAAATAAAAGAAATTACACATTTTGAACATTGTTTGTGCTAAATCCAATGCTACTATTGAACAATAGATTTTTGTTTGAGCAGGAATATGTGTCCAAAAGAGTACAAGCCAGGAATATATAGAGTCTTCCTCTAGAGAAAACACACAAAAAACATGGTGTCCACACTCCACTGTTGAGAGCGACCCAAAGAAAAAAAAGTTATTCCATATTTTTTTTATTTTCCACTAATTTTTTGAATGTGAATTTCACAAATAGCAACAATGACAGATTCAGATGTAGACATCTGTGGCTTATGAAACATTATGAAAAATCCCATGTTTACATCGTAAAAAGTAAAAAAAAATTATTTTTTCCCCGAAAATTTTCAGCCTTGTTGTATCACTACAAAAGGCACTTTCTTCACTTAAAAATGTGTTTTGAACTTTGTTACCTTGTTATGGAGAACAGGAGAGTTATCAGCAAACCATGTGTCCTGCCTCTCAGTTTGGCAGTGAGCAAAGCACGAATTTATAAACATCCCGTTTTGACGAGACATCGAGAATTGTCTGATCACATTCAGCATTTGATTCCTGAATCCTGTTCCAGAGATATAAAATGAAAAAATTTCAACATTAAGTAAGACGAGATTTATGTTATTACCACATTAGGTATCAGTTGCTACGATGAGGCAGCGTTTGGTTATCGTATGAAAAACTACTAGTTAACGAACAGGCATCAAACGAATGATATGATCACCTTGGAGAAAGTGAAGCTGTGATGGATTACACTTTGCATGGTTTAATCTGCAATCATGCCAGTATCCATGGGGATCTGCTGATGGCGGGGCTAAACTAGATTGGATCTGATCATGAGACGGATGGAGCGTATGAGTTTCTTCGAGAAAGAGCCAAAAAGAATGCATGGTTTGATCGAATTCTTTAACTACATCGAGCTAGTCAACGTACAAAATTGTATCCATTTCAAATACCTGCCATGAATCGTAGGCTGCATTGAGAATGAAGAGCGGGGTCCTAACGCTGTTGATTAAATTCTGAGGGAAAAAGCACTGAAACAAAATTTGGGAAAAGAAACACATCAGTATGATGGAAGGGGAACAGGATCAAAATTGCTTTTTTGCTTCAAAATTATTAATAGAGCGATAGGAATAGGATTACCGAAGTTGGATCGAGGTGGTTGGTGCAAATGCGCGGTAGATTCTTTTGCACACCCTGCAATTATTTCAAAAAACAACATTTTTATTCTTTTGAACCTCATTTCCAGAGCAAACTGACCTGTGATATTACTAAGTTCATGGTTGTAACCTTGAAGAATCACTTAAGATAAATTGATTGGTGTGCTTGTTACGCTACACAAAGAAATTTGCTTTTTGGATGCTGGTTTTGGCTTTTTAAGTCCATAAACGGCTTCCGGGAGTGTTGGATAAATTTTAAAAGAGTTTGACCATCTAGAAGGGCTTCCAGTGAAATCCAAGAAAATATGACCTCCAAAAATCTCTTCTATGAAGAATTTCCAAACTTGTACCAGAGGTTTAATAAGATGCTGTAAACTTCACTCTTTGCTTGATAGAAATTTTAAATATTATTTTTATCCCATTAAACACCTTTAAAAATGTGTTTCCAAAAATCAACTAAAAAAGATAATAGCTTTTACTTCTCTTCTCATGCTGCCTGAAAGCAATGTCAAGTGAGCCCTAAGACAACCAAATCAGGATTATTGTTATTGTCAAGTGGTGCTGTTGGATGAAATCAGAATCAAGAATAGTTAAGCTGAATATTTGCAAATTGGCTTCAAATGATATTCTTTTATCTCGAACTTCAACGGCCTGAACCATGAAACTACGCAAAGAAAGGAACATGGCTCGTTTTACCCGATACAAGGCAAAAACTTAATAATCCTTATAGCAATGCAATACCTGCAAGCCGACCACACCACTGTACATATTTCTAAGTGGTCGTCCACCAGAAACATCGGCCCTGAAGAGAGGACAGTCAAAGAAAACTCAAAACACTAACTCACCTACTTTCGGAAAAAGAGAGAGATGTTGGAAATAGTAAGGGCATGTAATACGGTACTTACGCATCAAGAAACAAACCAGCATCACTCATGCACTTCACTCTCGTGGTTCTTGGGAATAAACCACGGAAGTTGTCGCAGTGTAGAATAGCTGCTAAACCCCCAGCAGAGCATCCAGATAAAGAGCCTGGAATTCAATTCGAAGGACTAAATATGACAATCTTGTGATTATTATAACATTAGAAAAGGATATAAATAAGTAAGGATTAAGAGGTGACTGGTGATCTCAGAGCAAAAAAATACTAAACCTGATGAGCATACCGCATTCCCTTTGACATTAAATCTTCCATTCCGGCCCAAAATATGCGCTCACCTCTAAATTGCAAGTTTGCAGCCTAGAAGAAGACGAAGAACATCAATGACAACATTTCAGAAACGAATCCATATACCGGAAGTGCCACATAATTTGTCAAAGCACTAATCTGGTTAACTCTTTGACAGAATGGCTAAGATGCCTAGTTGTCTAGAAAACTTAATAGCAACATGTCAAGAAAAACATAGAAAACGGAAAGAATTTCCCACAAACCTTATGTTCACTGTCCCCCGTGAAGATGCACCGTCGCAGTAACGAAGTTTTATTCTATTCCAGTTGTAAAAATCTAAATCCACCCCAAAGGAAACAACATAGTTGTAAAAGAGCTAAACTTAAACAGATATAGAAACAAATAACGGCAGAATGTTACGTTCATTAATCATTCTTGTTCTGTTTCTAACTTATTCTTCGAGATTGGATTCGAGAACAAACCAGGATTTTCTTCAGCCTTCTCACTGAGGATTCCTGTAAATGGTATCTGCTTCTCCATGTATGTCGAAGATCCCGCCGTGTCATTTTGCGGTAGACGCAATTTCTAACACTGTTGCACCAACCACCACCCTGCCAACAAGATGTTCATTCGAAACAAGTTCAGTTTAAGAATACTATTTAGCACAGAGAGAGAACTTCCGAGCCATCTAACTTGTCATCTATAAACTCCCTTCACAACCTTACAAGGACTCCTGAAACCCATCTGTTTGATATACGTACTCTAAGCTCCAAAAATGGCAAGGAAACATAAATTGCGCTTTGTAATTTAACGTTTTTGTGCCTTTGAACATCAAAATATTGCTCAGTTGCCAATTACTTTTTTATCTTGTAATATCCCAAAATAACAATTAATAGTGCAATTACTATGCAATTTTGGAAGATTTTATCGTACACCAAACAATACTAGAATTAATTTACTAGGCCACGTTTGCTATTCCATCTCATTTTGGATTAAACTGTACATTACAATTGATTTTTTATCTTTTTAAAAAAAAAATCGACAAAAATTAAAAAATCAACCAATTTTAACTTAAAAATTTTATTTCATTTTATTTTATTTCAAACTCAATCTAAACACCAAATTAAAAATTTTATTTCATTTAATTTCAGACTCAACCCACCCAAACGTGGAATGTACACTTAGAATATAACTAGTGAATGACATCTAAGTTAGTTATTCGTATATTGACTAATTAGAAATTGACAAGTCAACCGCCATGTCTCTTGGGGTAAAAATAAAGTGCTAAATAAATCCCGCGTCCCAAGCATCATGAATATATATATATATATATATCTAAGACAATATCATGCAAAAATTATTTTTAAAAAATAATGAATTTAGAGAAATATTTATGTAAATTGCTTCTTTATATTTACAAACCTCCAATTGAATGAGCCAATTATTTGCTCCGGATCCATATCCACGGTGCCAATGGTACCCGGGCAAGGTGCCATCCAAGCAGACTGTAGAAGTCAAGAACAACAGCTGCGATTAGACCATCATATCAAACAAATCTTGTTTATAACCAGATTAAAATATATTATTTTATGTCGCTATTTTTGTTTTTTGTTTTTTTGTTTTTTTGCTGAATTTTTATGTCACTATTATTAACCACCCACGTCACTATTAATAACATCACAAAACAAGATCTACAAGGTCAATTAAAAGTAAATAAAAATTCCTTACTTTGTGAATATATATGAAAACCAACAGTTCATTACAACATTACAAATAATAGTATCTAAAAATAAAAAATAAAATAAAATAAAATAAAATAAACCTCGCTTGGAAGACTGAAGAATTGTTTAACAGAAAAGAATAATCTTTTCCTCTTTCTTTTTCCTCATGAGATCTTCAAATGAGGAAAGAAGGAATTATATTGAAAATAGTGATAGTGAATAAAAACAAAATGCACATAACAAAATCAAATGAAACAAACCTCTGATAATCAAGAATCATTTTCTGTAAACTCGTCTTAAAAAAAATCCAAAAATTGAAAAAAAAAAAAAAAAAAAAAAGCAAGAAAGAAAAAGAGTACCAGCTCGTTTTGCATTAGAACCATGAATGAGGGTAAGTTCAACCAGCAAAGGGTTAGCAGAGGCCTTGGAGACTCCATAGCCTTGTTCTACAAAAGACAGCTCTGTTTCATTCAGGCTAAACTCCACAAAACCATTTGCCCATTTCCCACTAAAAACCAATATTGCAACACCAACCCACCAAAGCTTCCTCATCTTCATTGTCCTCTTCTGTAAATATATACATGTATTTATATGTATATATGTGATATATGTATATATATCAATATATCGAACAGAGGAAAAAAGAAGAAGAGAAAAGGGCTAACTTCGAGTTAGCCCAGAAGGGAATGTGTGTATTTTTAAACCAAAAGAGCTCCAAACAGAAATGCAGAAACATTTATGGGAAAAAAATCAAAGCTACAAATCTGGAAGACAAAATAGCAAAGAAATCTTAGGGAGAGAGAGAGAGAAAGAGAGAGGAGGAGATTTATTTATTTACTTATTTATAACTTTTGAGTAGAGAGAGAGAGAGAGGAGTGAAACAGTGAAACGTTTGCCGGGCTTTTTAAGATTTTATGACAGTGGTCAAGTTTGGAATCTTATAATTCGTGTTGGTATTATACATAGTAGAAATGTTTAATAAAGCAGAGCAGCGTTTGGGTGACTTAACTCTCAGACGAATTGTCACCGTTCCTTTTAGAGTTTCGGAGAAAGGATAATAAACTAAATGTATGTTCTGTCATCCGTGAAGGGAATAATGACCCTCATTTATTATTAAGCCATCTTAATTGAATAACTCAATGAACTTAAATCAGATTTAAATATACATAAATATACTAGATTTTCGACAAGCCAAAAAAAACTTAGTAGATTTACATTAAATTCAAATTATATTACTATGGATATCTCTTTTAATTGAAAAAAATTTTATCTAATTAAAATTCTATCTAATGATGGTTCAGGTACTGCTAATTTCATCACGCTAATTAGCCATTATTTTAGTTGACGGGCGCCTCACTTAGCAATTGGACATTTAAAAATGTGAAAAAGTGTAAACACACACACATATATATAAAGAAAAGGGATCCCTCAAAATAAAAATAAAAAAAATCTAGAGATTATAAAACTATCTACAGATATTGAGGTATATACGGGACGACACAAATAATTTTTTTTTAAAAAAAAAATCACATTAAATACTGAATTAATTGTAGTTGCCCTAATATCCCTTTAGGAAGATGCTAATGTTAGCTCAAATATTACTCAAAGACAACTGTTTTTTTTTTTTTTTTTTTTTTTTTTTTTTTTGAGTAACAAAGACAACAGTCTTTAAATACTTCCTATATACACATGTTAGTTTAAGGGGAAAAAATAATTTTTAAATTAATTTTTAAATGAGGTGGCTTGCCAAAAAAAAAAAAAAAGCTATGTTAAATTAATTTTTAAATGAGGTGGCTTCCTGTGATTGGACTGAGGGAGATTATGGTCAAAGGACCCAAGTCGTCTTCAAGTCAATGGAAGACTTATAGGTAATGTTCATATAACTATACTGATTTTATGCACGTAGTTTTACGTGGATTTCTTCCGGATATATAAGAAATGCATGGATAGAGATCATCCAAAAAAAAAAAATAATAGTAAGTAATTAGACTCAGTTCTCTGTTTCCTTTTCAATTTATCAAAAAAAAAAATTATTATAATTATTATTATTATGGCTGAAAAGAAAAGATAGTTCCAGGAAGACAGAAGTATCAAAAGAAGAGCAAAAAAGAGCAGATACCTTGAACAAGAAGACAGAGAACTGAAAATTGTAGCTAGCTTATTAGCTTCTTCTTCTTCTTCTTCCTTCCTTTTTTTTTTTTTTTTTGTTTTTTTGTTTTTTTTGGCTAAATGTAGCTAGCTTAGTTTAGCTCTTAGCTCCACAGTTATTGGACGTGGAGTACGGGAGATTTGAACTGCAATTGATGAGTAAAAGTAGTATTTAGAAAGCAAAATCAATATTAAGGGTGAATTTGATAAACAAGTTTAAAGTTACGTTTTTCATATCAGTTTTTTTCTTTTTCTGAAAAGTCAACAAAATGATAACTAATTTTTAAAAAGTCAACCAACTCAAACTTAAAAAATATTAACTCAAACTCAAACTTATATATTGTTCCTAAAGAATAATATATATATATATATATATATTATGTATATATATACTCTTCAAAACAATTATGAAGAAGGGAAAAGTGTTAACTATAGAGCAAGAAGAAAGATTAATATTAAATTAGAAATGATCTGAAGATATATATAATGAGATTCAACCAGGGAAACGTACGCGTCTTCCAGAATGAGAGGCTCTCATCTTTTTGAGAGCTACTGAGTGTTTTATATTTCTTTTAGTTTTGTTGGCGAATCAGTCAGCAAATTAGTTCTCCCCATTAATTTTGTTTTTATTTCTTTAGTTCTTTATATTTTTTTGTCCGTAGTGTTTACTTTACGAGGTCAAGACAAAAAAAGAATATGGAATATTAAAGGTCATTTATCTTTTTAGACTCTTGATGGGTAAAGATTGTAAATTTGCAAGAAAGACGTAATTTTAAATATATATATATATATATATATATATATATATATTCTTTGGAAACCAAACTAGACGCCATTGAAATGATCTTCTAATAAAACAAGAAAAAAAATCAAAAGAGCAAAAATGTAAACTTGACTTCGTCAACTTGTATTTAATTGAAGAGGTCTTTTTGGAATTTTATTTATTTATTTATTTATTGCAGTGTCCATTAGCTTACTCGCATTTTATTGCAAGCTTATTTCTTTTATATTTTATTTTTTAATTTTCAGGCAATTATATATGTACATACAGTCGACATACACCTTGAAAATAAAAAATAAAAAAACAGAAAAGAAAATTGGCACATTGACTTATATATTATACATAAATTATGTGGGATAATGTTTTTCATGAATCTTTCTTTCGAAGAAAAAGATTGATCAGATTGACATATATTTTACGTACAATTTTCTTCAACTCCAATAGTTTATTTCCGTTATGCTCAATAGTTCGGAATTTTGCCACAACTAATTTATGAGACGTACTCAGCTGGATAAGATAATGGGAGCCTAGTATAGGATTGGTGATCAAATAACACCAGGTTAAGATTATGTAGTTGATTATCATGATATTAACCAGTTCGAGTTGGGGTTGGCAGAAGTGGAAGATATGTGCGCGATACGATAAAGAAAGGGCCACTTAGCACGCTTTGCATTCCGCGGTAAAGCAGCAGAATCGATCCAATGCTAGATTTAATTTGTTGATTTCTCTCAACATCTATTTTGTAAAGTTTTAAAAAGAGATATAAAGCTAGATAAAACTAGAATAAGTTCTACTATGGGATAAGAGAATCGTGGCATGTATCCCCTATATATATTTATAGTTACAATTTTTCTTCAAAATTATGACAAATTTAATTATATGAGAAAATCATAGATAATAATCCAGCAGCAAGTAATAATTTGGGGGCCAATCGCTTTGATTTTTGTAGGATGTAAAAATGAGGTAAATTAATTATCATATTTCACGGTAGAAAGAAAAAGCTTTATCGTATGTACTTCAATGATCAACCAAGCGGGAGACTACTTTAAATTAAATTAATATCAACAAGAAATCGTGCATGATTCATCCTTTGTTTGCATTAAAAAAAAAAATCATCCTTTGCTACTTTGGGCTTCCATCTTATATTTTTTGAGACTTTGTTGTATTGTTCATACTATTATTATTATTATTATTATTATTATTATGAACAGTTTTATGTATTGATTTTATCATGCGGAACTTTCTTTGGTCAGGAGGATAGAGAAAACAAAACTTGTCTTAGTGGCTTGGGAGAAAACTTTCCTTCCTAAGGAGGGAAAACGAAAAAGTGATGCAAAGGTAACAAAATTAAAAGCAAGAAAAGATGCAAACGTTTTTGCAAAATGCGAGAAAGGACAAAAACAAAGTTTAACCTACATCTATATATAATATTTGCAAAATCTACAAAAGTTACTAAAATAACATATGACTTCACTGTAAGGTTAATATTTGCAGAATTTACAAAAAATTATTAAAATGACATCTGACTTCACTATAAGGTGTGTATATATAATTTGAATAGTCTCATTCCAAGTTAAAATAAATAAATAAATAACAAAAATAAATTAAAATGTTATTAAGAGAACAAGAAATGGAAATACAAACAAGAGCACAACAAATCATAGAAACCTATATCAAGGCAAACCCAAAAACACCAGTGTAATTGACAATATAAGTTGAGAGCAGAATTGAAATCCGAAAAACCACCACATCAAGGATTGAAACATATCCGCAACGACACATGTAGTTAAAGGTTGCTAATTTGCGAGCTGTGCCCATTGAGTTGAGGCTGATTCTGATCTTTTCCCTTTGGTTGCGTTATTCGGCGTCGAATTCTCGTAGTGAAAAGATTGCCAGTGGCTCCATGGCCTTCTTTTCGTCTTCGGTTTGGGCAGGTATTTTTGACCAGCAACTGATGAGTACACGTCCCAAGTCGATGGCAGAAAGAGTGAAGGCCTCAACTTTTGTGTGGGATTTGACATTGCATGTTGCAATGGGAAAATCTGAATAGGATGTTGATCTCAATTGCCATTCCAAAAGTTCGATTCCATAATAATCGCCTCTCTCAAGACGCTCCATGGGGCTAGAACTACTTCCGAAGCTCCATACAACGCCTTGCGTGATGAACAGCATCAAATCAAGTGGTTCTCCCTTTCGAATAATGAAACTATTCTCTTGGTATACCACTGGTTTCAGGTAGCTGTAGATCGTGTTGTAAACTTTCTCATCCATGTTTTCAAGCATTGGCACCTATGAATCAGTAGTACACATTTTACTTTGTTTAATTAGCTGATAATGACAATGTACAAGCCGAATAAACCGGCAAACCGGTGCTAGATACCGGACTCAAATCCTGAGAACAACTAGCAACGTATCCAATTAAAAAAAAAAAAAGGCTTAAACTACAACTATTTGCAATGTAAATAAGAAACGTACAAGACAAAATTGAAATACATGTAGGAATATAATAGAAATTAGCTACTTACTTTCTTCAGTATCGGAAAGCACAGGTGTTTCTTGACCGATAAACCAAGTTTTGAAGGAATAACGGATAGAAGGCTTCGAACATCAACGTCTTTGCCTTCTCGCATTCTCAATCTTACGTATTGAGTGATCTTCGCCCTCATGTCATCAGGGATCTTGCTATTTTCCATCCACAGCTCTGCTTGTTGCTCTTTAGTATCCTTCTCGTGTTTTTCTTCGTCAAGTATTTTAGTTACCCACTCTGCAAACCCCTGTTCGACAATTAAACTTGTCAAATCCCGTATGGTTAAAAATCATAAGACATGTGTACCTTATAGAAAAAATAAATAAATAAATAAAAACACCTCGACAAATTTTACATATAGAAATAGATGTATAGATAAACGTACGTTCTTATTTTACCGACCTCATTATGCCCGTGGTGCGGCTGCTGGCTATTCTCTATATGCTCTTCAAGAAGAGAAAAAAGATGTTTGACATCCACGTCTTTGCCTTGTTTCACTATACGTCCGAGGTAACGCAGGATGAGTTTCTGTTTAGGCTTCGGGAGGTCGTGGTTCGACAGATACGATTCTATCTCAGGTTGTTTGTCATTTATTTTCACCCTTATTTTCTCTGTCTTTTTGGTTGCAAGTTGCATATATGTCTGCTCACAACAAACGAAATTACGTACTACTCAATCAAAACCTACAGAGATTTAATGCAGTTACATTCTTTACACAATTGAAACGACACACACACACACACACACACATATATATACACACAAATATAATTGAGAACAAACCTGCAAGTTTCCAATGAGGTATAAAAATAGAAGCAAGCCCAAGATAGAAATAAGGACGGCAAAAAAGTTTTCCTCTGTATTGCTACTTGTTTCGAGGTTCGAACCAAAAGAACTGCAAGAATGAATGATTAAGAAAAAAATATATGAGATCTATCATGAAAACGTAAACATGTTAATATTGTTTTCTAGAAGTACTGCTGAACATTAATTTCTTGACATCTATCGTACAGATATATCCGTATCCATCCTACTGGGGGTGGGTGAAATGAGAACACCACCAATCCCTTGAACAGAGCTCGATACATTTATTTTAATACTACAGCTTATTATATGTGGTTAGGGTTAATAATAGAAATGCCAACAATTATCAAAATGACTATGCACAAGGGGTATAATTATAATTATTTATACGGTGACAGTACGTAGCCGCAAAGATATTTTCGATAGTTACCTGAGATTTCGCAAGCCCCACCAAAAACAGCGAGAGAATTTGTTGAGAAAATTTGTCGACTCCAGAATGTGAGATTCAACGGCATCAACAAATATTCCAAAATCGAAGACCTTTGCGTTTGTTGGATCGACTGGGCAAAACTCGTTAACGAATGTCAAATTAGTCATTGGGTTATTGCCATGACAATCGAAAGGACTAGGAACACATCCTGGGTAACTTGTACAGGCATGGTGCCAACATGCTGTCTCTCGATATATGGAATAGAAGTACCATAGACCTCCAAATACCTAGTAAGAGGATTCAAAAGAGAAAATAATAATAATAATAATAATAATAATCAGGAACCAGCTTTTCACTTCAGGAGAGTGTTTAGTTTCTTTTTTAAAAAACAAATAACATAAAAATTATAAAGAAAAACTAAAGCTTATATTTAAAAAAATGTAAAGTTCGTTGCAAAAAATAATAATAAATTATCTGCGCCTTTTCTTTTTATCGTCTATATTTTCAAGGCCTATAGTATCGATGCTTTGAGGTTTTAGAGAACAAAAAGCAAAGTTTATAGACGAATATAGAAAAAAGTAGTGTAAAGTACCTTAATTGAACAAATCACTAACTTTGGAGCTAAAAATTTTCCTTTAAAAACGCTGCAGTTTATAGGAGCTAAAAAAAATCACAAATCACTAACTTTGGAGCTAAAAAATTTCCTTTAAAAACGCTGCAGTTTATAGGAGCTAAAAAATCACTAGCACATATTTAAAAAAAAAAAAATGGATTCAATTCCTCTGTCATTTTATTTTTGTACCCCTTCATGTTCATCTATAATATCATGACACATTAATTAAATATTTCCATTAAGATATTAAATCATATTAACTAAAAGGCTATTTTAATAAGATGCGTGGCGTGAATTATTGGAGTTACAAAGAAGAGAGCACAAATAAGAAGATAAGAAAGATATAAATGTGAGATGAACCCAAAAGAAAGAATCGGAAGAATAACACGACAAATACTACATTGGCGAGAAGAACTTACGTGGCCGACAATAACGTAGAGAAAAAAATTGAAGGCACCTTTGACCCAAACACGTCGGGTGATCGAGTCAAACGCTCGTTCAAGATCCTTGGCAGATAGGTAGACACGAAGAATTCGGGGCACGTATTGGAGCAAAAGTAATAAGTTCAAGAACTTCCTTGTAGTCAAAGATCTCGATCCTGAGATCTTTGATAAGTACACTAAAACTATCACCTGCATAATTTAAATTAATTAAGAGAGATTAATCCAAATATGCGGAAGAAATGACTACTTAACCTACATATTCAGATCAATTTTTAATATTAATATAGACAGAGGGCAACTAATTAAAAGACACTTAACATATCTCAACTGAGTCAGCAATATATTAAGCAATACTAATTATCAACTTGTCTTATATTATTCCGACTAGACCTTATTATATAGTTGCAATATTTTTTTTAATACATGACATTATTTTTAGTCAGGCAGCTTTACCTGTGGGAGAGGAAGAATGGCAAGAATATCGATTAGGAGGTATAGCCAGGGAAACCCCGTTTTCAGTGATAGCTTAAACGCCTTTGATATATTTAATGCGCTTCGCAATCGAAAAATGAGATGCAATACGTAAGCGAAATCCGTGACAGATCGCAGAACGAGAGCTACAATCTTCATGTCTTCGTCCATGGTAAGGCACTTCTTTTTCTCATTTATGATGGGAACATAGAGAAACAGTGGATCGATTGAAACTCCAATCACACAGGATACCAGGAAAATCTTGCTCCACCTCCTAGAGTAGGACACCCATGGGCTTAATATTTTCTCTCTTTCTGTATCATTTCTTGGATTTTTTTCTCCACCTTTCACTGGAATTTTTACCTCGAATTCTTGCTTCTCATGGTCATTATCATTAGTACTGCAGAACAGAAGATTTTTTTTATCTACGAAAGAAGAAATATATATATATATATATATTTTTTGAAGCAGTTACACAAAAAGTTTCAATTCCGTGCATGGATTAAAAAGTAAAGAAAAAAATTAAGAAGGGGCAGGAAAAAGATGAAAGGGGCTAATTAAAGAAACTATTATACTAACTACTGTTCTCGATCTGTGTCTTCCAGATTACTCATAATTTAATCTTGATTTAAGCGGGCAACTGGGAAGAACTTCTTTTGTAACCACGAAGTTATTCCTGCAAAATTAATCTGCAAGTTAATTATTATTACTTTTTAGTTCTCAAAACTAAATTTATACTCACTAATAATACAATTTAGACTCATTAATCCTGATTTACCTTTGAAATTGAGATGGAATTAGTACAAAAACGAAGCGATCCCGCATCCACTTAATTAGCAACAGTAGTCGAGCAGGCCAAATGGCTTTCCTGCAAAGCACCAAGAACTTTTGATAGTATTTATAGCATCCCAATAATTATAGTTAATTTGCACCTAACATAAAAAATTGAAATACACGTATTACTTTATTTTTTTAACATTTACTTTGGAGGTCAACATAAAATATAATAATTACAAGTTGCATAGATCAACTAACTAATGTTCATTAATTATAAGGAGCATCTAAATTGGATTGAAAGAAAGAAAAGAACAAAATAACAAAAATTAATAATTGCAAGTAGCTAGCTATTCCACATTGGATATCTACATGTATATGCATGCAGCTATACCATTTCTGGCAGATAAAACCTCCCCATCCCCAAAGATTCGTCTCTGCCAGACTGTTTAAAAATAAAAATAAAAAAAAAAAACCCAACAGTTAAAAGAGCTGTTGTAAAAATGCCTTCCGTACCATAAAATTTTTTTAATTTTGGATGGTCTCAAAATTGTAATTTTAAGTTTTAAATTCATGATAAATTTATCCCTTTTTTGGGTCAAAAAATGATTGTGACCAAACTAAATTGAAGAATTTACTCTGTGTAGCTTTTTTGATACACTTGTAATCCAACAGTATTATGTTTAAAGAAATATAAGGAATAAACTTGCAATCCAACAATAATTATTAGGTATTGTGTTTAAAGAAATATAAGGATAACAAAAAAAGGTTAAATATTATATCTCCATTAAGCTAAGCTTCTAGCACTACATATTCATCACTTACTAGATTGAGAGGTACAATCTTGAAGACATTCAAAATATATAGTGTATTTTTAATAGGCTAAAAATATAAGTTATACACTAGCTAGTAAGCACAACAATAGTTAGAATAGGAAATCAAAATGTTCAAAGATTATAGTTGTATTCTCATTCAATTATAATAATGTTTTAAATATTATATTTTAAAATCCGCTGTAAAAAAAAAAAAAAAAAAACTCTCCACTAGTTACAGAAAACAACATATTGCCTTGAAGCTGTCCTTGAGGGAACGCTTGGCTTTTGACGTTTTCTTTTAATCTAATTGTCAATATTATGTTGAACGTTTGCTGGGATGTGCTATAAGTTCATGTTCATTATATACGCTTTAAAGTTCATGTCCTTAACGATTTATCTTTCGTTAATCGAAGGTATTTTTTGTTCCTTTTTACTTTGTTAATCTTAGGTATATATGTTAATTGTTCTATAGTTTAATTTTTTATTCTCGAAAAGATTCTTTTGCCACAACCAAGGGACAAGGATAAGGCCACCGGAATATTGTTGGAACGTGCTAGGTTTAATTGGTTTCAATATGGATGTTAACATTTTGAATAATTTTTCTACACACACACCCATATATATAATATAGCATGAAGATAAAGCAGCTCTTTTAACACACTCTGACTTTTCTTGTTCAAGGCTGAGAGCAGAAAAAAAAAAACCCATTTAATTATTCTTGTTTTGTTAAATTAAGAAATTAAAAATTCTGCAGTGGAATATTATATTAATAAATCATTAAATCTGTACTAGTTAATTCAGAATATTTTTTATTTTGATCCAATATAATTAATAAAAACATACAATCACTAGAAACAATTGTTATAATGCAAAAGCTCGTAAAAATGCTGAATTTTATAGGTGACAATACTATCAGCATGCTGATTCTTTCTTTAATTCATTCTTTTTTTTTTTTTAAGCCAGAACTACTAATTTTAAATTAATAAAAAATTGATCTGCTAGCTTTACAAGACTTGAAATTCGTATAAAAGTAATAAAGTCTAAATTTCAATTTAATTTTTACTATTTTGGTTCCATTCATGAAGACTTCCACAGCCAATTAAGACCCAATATGAACGATGACCAAGTCACATTTTATATCAAATCAAGTAAAACGACAGCCAACAAATTAAAAATTCACCTCTTTTATTTATTTATTTATTTATTATTATAATTATTATTTCAATACAATCTCCGTCAATTAAATATTCAATCAATGATCTTAAATAACGCAGAGGAAAATTATATATAATGTTAAACACTGTCCCAAATTTTATATGCAGTTAGACCGCGTAAGCTTGAAAATGTCAATGTGGATTATATATATATATATTAATTTATAATTTAAGCGGACATTTTCTTAAACAACTTTTATATTTTTCATCTTCACATATTAAAATCTACTTTTAAATTATTTATCGCGAAGAACATTTTTAACACATATTCTAAACGAGTTCCAGATAAATGAAAGGAAAGGCTCTTGGAAAATGAATTAATTAATAGAAAGAGAAACCTAATTACAAGTTGGTTGATTTATTAAACAAGTTGTTTGTTAGGCTCTTCCTTAGATCTGATCAACATTGTTCCTATTTGGAGCAGTTATATATATACACACATATATATATATTGGACAACTATATTCATAAGAAAAACCATATTAACTTTCCTGTTAACTTCTTGAAAAAAAAAAATCTCATTAAACACTAAGAATCAGTTATCCTTAAATAATAAATTAATAATAATAAAAGACTAAAAGGGAATACAAATCTAGACTAAAATATGCACCGGATTACGTTTATACGTTGCCAAGACAGAAAATAATAATCAATTTTCATGACTCCTACATCACGAGGGCCAACTTCCTTGTCTCCATGACGCTGCTGCTTATTTATTTGCAGTCGTACACCCTGAATTTATCAATGTTTGATAGTTTAGACTTCAAAACTTTTGACTCTGACAAATAAGACCTTAATTTGAAAATCCGTTGCAATTATAGTTCAGTAGCTAACTAACCGAAATACCTTTTTTTCTACGTAAACGCACTCAAAACATTTGAGATCCTAATTCTTATTCATTAAATTGACTTCCATTATTACTTAGACCACTTTGTCAAGAATTGTAAATTTTAAAGTCTTAAATGGCAAAGTTAAAAGTTTTGAGTCTAATTCATAATTGTCAAGAAATTCAAAGTGCAATAGGCCCCAATCTTTTTAAGGTGGAATTAAATGCGGAAGATGAAGTCTAAAATCAATAATTTTTATTTCTCTTTTTTATTACGATAATAGAGCAACTACTAAAAATAGTTCTTAAAAAACTATTAAAAATAGTTAAGACAAAGTTACGAATGTAGTAAGGGGCTACTGGGAGCACATCATCATCATCATCATCATCATCATCATCATCATCATCATCATCATCATCATCATCATCATTATTATTATTTATCTTTCTACTCTGATGATGCAAAAACAAAAAGAGAAGGGGAAAAAAGACAAATATCAAAACACCAAAACACAAGCTAAAGTGTGAGGAGAGACGTAAAACAGAAAGAGAGTAAACGTTTGGGGGAAAATTTAGGGAGAAGATTGGAGTAATTCTAATTAATTATTATTGTTATTAATTATTAATATTTAATTTCCCCTACTCATTTTAATTTAATTTTTTTAATTCTTAACACCTAGCCGCCTTCGAATTTAATTTTATATTTCTCTTTCATTTTCTCTTTAGACAAAATTTTCTTTCTTTTTACCTGATCTCTACAATATTTCATTCCCCGCATAATTTCCATTGAAAACGTTGTCCTTCAAAGCTTATTGTCTTAAACAACTAGTACTCAAAGAAAGTTATTATATTGTAAAATGTTGAGTAAATATGGTGATGGCAAGACAGCATGATACAGAATGTTGAAATGTAGTGGGTTTCTCATACTAACTGAAAGTGAGGGATCCGGAGTTTGAATTCAGTAGAGGCACAATTACGAACTAAATTCATAAATTAAATAATTTAAAAAAATAACAAATTTTTAACTTTCTGGTTGATAAAATTTAATAGAGTATTATGCATATTTTTAAACATACCACTTAAATAAGACACAAAATATATACGCATAACTAATCTCCTAAAATTAAAAAAAAAAAAAAGATATTTCTAGAATATTTTGCTAGTTAACATAAGTTTACATATCGCACTATGTTAATTATGGCTAACGAAGCTAATAATTTTGAAAAGAAACTAAACTTTTGATATAAAAATATAAGAAATGAGGCTAGTGGGAAAGGAAGTTAAAAAATAATGATGAGATAGAATAGCAAAATAAATAGTGGTATTAATAGATGTGTAACAACTGGAGAAGAATAGAAAAATAGACAGAGAATATTATTATAGGAATAGAGAGAGAAGGAATAGCAGAAATAGAAAGAGAGACTTTAGGGGAAGAAAGAGAAATTAAAAAGGATAAGAGATTTTGTCTATGAGAATAATAAAATAAAAATATTAAAAACAAGACATCTATTAGGAAATAAGAATAAATAAGCATAAAAAGATTACAGAAAAACATGTATTGTCTAGAGAATCCTAGGAAATTTTCTTTGAAAAAAAGAAGAAGAAGAAGCATGCGTATAAAAAAGTAACAAACGAGGCGATTCATACTAAACCTTAAGAAAACAATTGAGGAATTAAAATAGAATAAATTCACAATCACTTTTGCATCTTCGGTTTTGGGTGATGACTAGAGCGAATGAAACATGTAACTTGCCATCAACATCAAGCGATGGATGATCAGATAATAAGACGGGCTCCGTCAAGGTTCATGCCTAGTTTTTCTTAAAAATGTTGCCGCCACGGTGGCCTTCTTTGCATCATCGGTTACGAAAGGGATTTTGGACGAGCATTGGACGAGCACATCTTCCAAGTCGATGGACGAAAGAGTAAAGGCCTCCACTTTTGTCTGGGACTTGACATTGAAGGTTGCAGCGGGGAAGTTGTTGGAAAGCAATGTTTCTCTCAATCGCCGTTCAAAAGTCCAATTCCATAGTAATCACCTCTCTGAAGACGCTCCATGGGGCTAGAACCACTCCTGAAGCGCCACGCAACGCCTTGTGTGATGAAAAGCATGAAATTGAGTGGTTCTCCCTCTCGAATTATGTAACTATTCTCTTGGTATACCACTGGTTTTAGGTAGCTGTAGATCGTGTCGTACACTAGTTCATCCAAGTTTTCAAGAACTGGCACCTGTATTTATATATATATATATATATATTATGAATATACATATACAGTCCATATCAATGCCCAAAATATGTTTTACTTCGTTTAATAGCTCATAATTAATGAGAATTTACGTATAAAATTCACAGTTATTGCACCGTACAATAAATAAATAAATATACACAACAAAGATCAAATTCATCTAGAGATAGAAAAAAGGTACTTGCCTTCTTCACTATAGGAAAACATAGGTGTTTCTTGACCAGTGTACGAAGCATTGGAGGAAGAATGCATAGAAGGTTTCTGACATCGACGTCTTCGCCTTCTCGCATTTTCAATCTTACGTAATGCATGATCCTCACGCACATCTCATGGGGGATCTTGTGATATTTTATCCACGACTCTGCTTGTTTTTCTGTTTTTCCCTGGAGCATTGTAGTCACAAACTTCACAAACTCCTGTTCATCGTACAAGGGATCATAGCATACATCAAGATAGTTCAAAAATTTAATATACATATACATGTTTGTATGTCTGAAAATTATAATTATAAATAATCTAAATGTACATAAAAGGTATATACATGTGAGCTTATAGTTTTTCTTTGATAATAAATTGGAAAGAAGAACAACCACAGGGCCCATATATATATATATATATATATATCTATATATATGTATCTCGAACTTATATACCAATTAAGTAAGAAAACCTTCATTTAAAAAAATTAAGTGAGCAACCTTTAAAAATTATTATCAAACTTAATTTGCAATTCAAATTTATTAAATAAACTAAAAGGACAACGCTGAAGTTTAATCCATAACGAGAGGAAAACTCTAAAGAAATAAACATAATTTGATAAATGATGAGATTACTAGTGGGTAATGAACCTGGTTTTTTAAATAATTAAAGAGAAGTAAACTAAAGTTTTAACTCAAATTATTAAAAAGAAAGGAAAAAAATGAAACAAAAATGGAGAAAATTAGAATCCATCCTCAACGGCAAATCAAACAAAACACACAAAGGGAAAAAAGAAAAAACACAATATTAATATAACAGGCAAACAAATTTAAATTAAAATTGAATAAATTTATATTTCTTGAAACCCCATTCTCTCGGACAAATTAATGCGCTTCTGTCTCTTCACGTTCATATCTTATTGAATTCTACCAATTGATCAATCTTAAAACCATCATCCCCCTTTCTTCCAAAAAAAAAAGGTGTATAATTAGTGGGTACCGCGCGACCTAGTTGGCCATGTGCTAGGAATTGTTTATATATATATATATATATATATATATCAATTAGTAGTTGATTAAAAAAAACTCAGAAGAAATACACAAACTAAATATCTAAAATGAAAAGTAAAAAAAAAAAAAAAAAAGAGCTGAAAGAATCATAAAATCCATGTCTCTCATGGAGAAAGGCCTACTTAAGATATACATATATATCTTTTAACTCTCTTTAAAGCGTGAATGGAGGTTTTCATCCTCCCTTTCCTGCTCACCACGTGGTGGTCATGACTGGTCATGTCTTTGCCACAAATTCTTTTTTTTTTTTTTAACTCTTGTTTTGTTTTGTTTGTCTATTTCACATGTACGTAGTGCGTATTTGTCAATTACCATACACATGGTTGCGTAAAAAAGCTCATTTTTACCGACCTTGTTTTGCTCGTGGGGAGGCCACTGGCTGTTCTCTTTATTGTCTTCAAGAAGAGGAAAGAGATGTTCGGCGTCCACGTCTTTGCCTTGTTTAATTCTGCGTCTTAGGTAACCCAAGAGGAGCTTCTCTTGCGAATTTGGGAGATCCTTATCATTGTGGGACAGATACGATTTTATCTCTCGTCTTT
The DNA here is from genome assembly GCA_025413025.1 of Ficus hispida. Classification (NCBI taxonomy): domain Eukaryota; kingdom Viridiplantae; phylum Streptophyta; class Magnoliopsida; order Rosales; family Moraceae; genus Ficus; species Ficus hispida. Next base: position 19,410,271 of record CM046364.1, read on the forward strand.
TCTCTATTGATTTCACCCTCAATTTCTCCGAATTTTTTGTTGCAATCTGCATGTACGTCTGTTCACAACATTTCAAGACAATCAAATTTGTTGTACCCCATTTTATGTTCTACCAAGTTTTGTTGGCTTTTAACATGATATTAAAAACACAGAAGATGGTTATAACATTTCTGAAAACATAAGATAAAACGTAATATTTTAATAGAATATAAGACGTGTGTACCATATACATATACATATATAAATATATACATATAAGAACCAACCTGCAAGTTTCCAATAAGGTATAAAAATAGAAGCAAGCCCAAGATAGAAATAAGGACGGCAAACAAGTTTTCCTCTGTATTGCTACTTGTTTGGAGGTTTGAACCAAAAGAACTGCAAAATTATTAATCAAGAAAAATATGAGATTATTGATGAAAGCCTGAACCATTGGTGTTGTAACTTAAAAGTGCTATACCATTAATTTGGTTGAGACTAATATAAAATAGGATTGTATGAGATAAATGTGGTTATTGCTAGACTCATATGATATAAAAAAGGTGTCTGCAACTCCCATATCATACAATAGACACATATTTACTATATAAGCCCCAGCTGATTTAAATTGTATAGAGCAAAATGTTTGGAAACAGAAACAATGAAAAAATAATATTACCTGAGATTTCGCAAGCCCCACCATAAACATCGAGAGAATTTGTTCAGAAAATTTGTTGAAATGAGTGCACGAGATACAATGGCTTCGGCAAATATTCCGAAATCAAAGACCTCTGCATTTGGTGGATTGATCGGGCAGAAATCATTTATGAACGTAAGATTTGTCATTGGAATAATGCCATCACAGTCGAAAGGATTAGGAACGCATCCAGGATAACTTGTACAGGCATGGTGCCAGCATGCTGTCTCTCGGTATATGGCATAGAAGTACCAAAAAGCTCCGAATATCTAATAATTAAGATTACATCAGGAGTCAAGACAAAAAAGGGGGGGAAAAAGATTTCAACATAGGAGAAATGAACCAAAAAAAAAAAAAAAAAAAAAGCTTATATCCACTTAATTATTACTACTAACCTTCTCATTTACATGTTACAAATTTGGCATGGTTTAACTTTCTTATTATTGGTGGCTTTTTCTAGTCCTAAACCTGCGATTTCATATGCAAGAATATGGACATATAAATGTAGTATAAATATGCGACTATACTATAAATAACATTAATGGTGATTTGTGAACTTACATAACCGGTCATTATGTAGAGAAAAAAATTGAAGAAACCTTTGACCCATACACGTCCAGTGATGGTGTCAAAAGCTCGTTCAAGATCCTTGGCAGATAGGTAGACGCGAAGAATTCGGGGCACATATTGGAGCATAAGTAACAAGTTCAAGACCTTCCTTGTTGTCAAAGATCTCGACCCCGCAATCTTTGAAAAGTATTTTAAGACTATCACCTGCATAAATAATTAATTATATATTGTGTCTCGTCAATTTATTAAGAGATATCGATTAGCCCGATAACCAAAACAAATCACTAATTAAATTAACCTACATTTTCAGGAGAAAACAAAGTGTTATGACCAGTTAATTTGTTACTTTATGAATATAGAGATTCTACCAAAAAGGACAAACAGAGGAAATAAGTTGACGAAAGAAGACATTAAGGCTACGAGAATATCACATTTATGTTGCCACTCTCACCTAAACCTATTCCCAGCTCCAACTCTGATTTATTGAAGTTAAAAAGAAAATTTAAAAAAAAAATCATGAGGGGAATGATGAAAATATAGCTAGATACTGCAAGTAATAAAATTAGATACCTCAAAGGACCAAAAAAAAAAAAAAACAATGAGAAGAAGGCAAGAAAAAAAGAATATTAAATGTTTACAACAAGTTGATCCGTTAATTAGTGAGCTTATAGTTAATTAGGTATTTGTATACGCAATCACCAAAGAAATGCAGAAATATGGAAGAGAAAGACACCAAATTAGGTGGTATTAGATTAATGCAAAAACCTAAAAGCTTGTCGGCCACTTGTTAGTGGTTTTGCATTTGAAAAAGAGAAATATGAAGAAAAACTACAGGACCTTTAAAATATTTCTACATTCTTATGTGGTAAAACATGTAGTCGTTGAAAAGTGAAGAGCATCAATAACTAATAAAAACAACTAAGCACGTGAAGGAAAGAAGCAACTTAATCATGTTTTCAATGAAATCAAGCTGCACGCTAGTTCATCTACAAAACTAATGGTCCACATTTGTTGTAATGTTACGTCGACACCATGCAAGGAAGAAGCCAAATCAATCAAACTAATAGACAACAAGCTCTGATGTAACTCAATCAATCACACATTAAGGTTTAGTTTTGGGTTGCTATACTTTTCTCATAATTTCTGCTTTTGCATAGTTAGAAATTCTAGTTTTTTCAAATAACTATCAAAATATATTGGTATTTATTAGAATGATTTTTGAGTACTGTTGCCAGATACAATATTTACATTGTAGTTTGTGAGAAAGGATTTAAGCTCAAAGATGCAAACTGTATGAGGCAAGTCGCAACTTTTTTGAAAGGCAGCAATTTAGTGATTGTTACGTACTATGCACTCCTATATATATATATAGCCAATCATTCTCCACATTTTTGTAATTCATCACTTGTAATCCAAGCAGCAAGCAAAAACACACACCCACACACGGCTTATACAATAAAGTTGTTTCTAGTATTTGGAGACAAGAGTTCCTCCGATTTCTAACAACAGTCTAAAAATTAGGCTGAGGTTTACCTGTGGGAGAGGAATAATGGCAAGAATGTTGATTAGGAGGTTTAGGCAAGGAAACCCCGTGCGCATTGATAGGCTAAATTTGTTAGCCGTTGTTAAGGCACTTTCATATCGAACAATGAGATGCAAAAAGTAAATTAAATCCGTGGCAGTTCGCAGAAAGAGAGCTACTTTCTTCATGTTTCCGTCCATGGTAAGACACTTCTTCTCCTCATTTATGACGGGAATGAAGAGAAACAGTGGATCGATTGCAACACCAATCACACATGCTGCAAGAAAAATCCTTCTCCACATCCGAGGGTACGCCATCCATGGGCTTAATTTTTGTTCCGTCTCTTGATGATCGCCATTACTTCTGCTGAAGAGAAGAATATGTTTTATGTCTATAAGAAAAAAACTTCTAAGAATTAAGCAGTACCATTAAAAAAGAAAGGGCCGGAAAAGGCTGAAGGGGGCTAAAGAAACCATTACTAACCCATGTTCTAGATCTTCGTTTTCACGAGTACTCATAGTTTAATCTTGCTAGTAATCAGTTAATAAAAGACGCCAACCGCTGGGAAGAACAACTCCTTTCACGACCACAAAAGTCAAGGTTGGTTCTTAGCAAACCTTGCAGGTTAGCAAAATAGCACTGTTCAACATACTATGGCAGAAAAGGTGTTCATCAGTACGCGTAGGCTAGCCATACAAATTTAGAAGGAAGAAATATGATTTATAGCATATCAAGGGTGTTAAACACCACAATTATAGGGGAATATTGATCCTATCCATAGGCTCCACAATATAGGATCCGTTCTTCAATAATACGTAGATTTGGGTATCATCGATACTCTCTGATATTGTTTTACCACTTTAAAAGCACCTCCCTAAACAAAAGTAAATTGGAAACCGTTAAGAAACCCAGTATATATATATATATATATATTTATTTATTTATTTATTTATTTCAGAACTGAAGTAAGCAATTTATAGAGGTAGATTACTAGCTAGAGAAAAAATAAAAATTAAAAAATTAAGGCTATAGTAAATTAATTTTTTTAATGAGGTGGCTTCCTGTGATTGGACTGAGGGAGAGTCTGGTCAAAGGATCCAAGTCGTCTTCAAGTCAATGGAAGACTGTATAAGTACTGTTCATAACTTTACTATTCTTTTTTTGGTGAACACTTTACTGATTTTATGCATCATATATCTGGATAAGAAATCCATGGATGGAGATCATCAACTGGAAAAGCAACTTCTTTAAGTAACTAGACTGAGTTCTCTGTTTCCTTTTCGATTTTTCAAAAAAAAAAAAAAAAAAAATTTTTTATCAACTATTTTTTCTTGGCTGAAAAGAAAAGCATAGTTCTAGTAAGATAGAAGTATCAAAAGCAGAAAAAATAAATAAATAAATAAGTAACTTCTTTAACTAATTAGACTGAGTTCTCTCTTTCCTTTCCGATTTTTCAAAAAAAATTTATTTATTATTATTATTATGTATTGTTTTTTTTTGGCTGAAAAGAAAAGCATAGTTCCAGTAAGACAAGACAGAGGTATCAAAAGCAGAGCAGAGAAGAGCAGATACCTTTAACAATAAGATAAGGGAAATGAAAACTGTAGCTAGCTTAATTAGCTTCCAAATGAGGAAAATATTAGCCAAACCTTTGATCGGGAGATATATGAGATTCAACAAAGCGAAACGCCGCTTCCAGTATGAGTGGGTTTTATAAGGTCCGATTTCTCATCTCTCGAGAGCTACTGACTGCTTTATATTTCTTTTAGTTTTGTTGGCAAGTCACTCGGCAATGTTCTCCCCCATTATTGCTTTTATTTCCTTTTTTGCCCGTAGCTAGTCTTTACTTTACGAGGTCAAGACAAAAAGAAAAGAAAATATTAGAGGTCATTCATCTTTTTAGACTATATTTTTCTTTTATTTAAATGTTATACGTTCTCTTTTGAGATTCTGTATATTTACACCATCATATTAATTACATTTAATGCACAATTCTATATTTTTCTCACTTACACTTAATTTTCAACTCAAAAATACCAATACTTAATCAGTTAAGAGAAATTTAGTTTACTTTTTTCTCACGTAATTACACTTAATTCTCAACTCAAAAATGCCAATAATCAGTTAAGAGAAATTAAGTTTACTTACTTATTTATACCCTACATTTGCTTTTGTTAGAAGCTATATACAATTTTTCTATTTTATCCCACTAAAAGTATAAAATTCTCATGTAACTTCCACTAAAATTAGTTCTATCATAAAATTTTGTGACTTTTTTACTCTACTCCTATTAGAAAATAAAAATTCTCACATAATCTATTAAAATTTTACCTTTTAATTTTTATATGTTAATGTTATTTACTTCAAAAAAACACGTTTTTGATGTACACTCTCATTAAAATATATGTCTAGCTCTGCTCTTGGTGACAGCGGAGTGAAAAGAGATGAGTAGTAAACGGCTCTGGATTTTACGCATTCGATTTGATCAAATTAAATAAAATTATGAAAATTACATGTACAGTTAGTGTAAAACTAGTTGTTGTAATCACGTGCTTCGCACGTGATATTATTATTTTTATTTTTTATTGAGACCTCGCACATGTTATTTAGATTGTTTATTAACTATATTTATTTGAAATTACTCATTATGAATTTTTTTGCAAAAGATATTATATTTGTTTTCAATAATGTTTATACAGCTCACATATCTTCAGAAGTAAACAAAGAGGGGGGAGAAATAGCATAGTTAAAAATAAAAATAAAAACACAGATTTTGGTTTAAAAAAAAAGAATATAAAACTAATGAAGGCACTTATGATGAGAAGGAAAAAGATGTTACAGTAGGCCAATTAAAAGAAAAAAGTACTAATCAGGTTGACAAAATAATATTTTAGAATATCATCAAAAAATAAATATCAAAGTAAGGATGTATTTGAAAAAAAAAATTTTAATTTGGGTAAGTAAGGGAATTTATTTTTTTAATAGAAACAAATTTAAAAATATAACTTTTGAGAGAGAAGGAAAAAAAACAAAAAAAAAAAAAAGCAGCAGGACAAAATTGAAGCACTGTCAGAGAAGATGACAAATTATTAACTAAATTTATTTGAAATTACTCATTATGAATTTTTTTGAAAAAAAAAATTATATTTGTTTTCAATAATGTTTATACAGCTCGCATATCTTCAGAAGTAAAGAAAGAGGGGGGAGAAATAGCATAGTAAAAAACAACAAAAGAAAAAGAAAAACAGATTTTGGTTTAAAAAACAAAAAAAGAATATAAAACTAATTAAGGCACTTATGATGAGAAGGAAAATATGCTACAGTAATTAAAAGAAAAAAGTAGTACTAAGGTTGACAAAATAATATTTTAGAAGATTATAAGAAAAGGAATGTTAAAGTAAGGATGTATTTGAAAAAAAAAAATATTTCACTTTGATTAAGTAAGGGAATTTTTTTTTTTTTTTTTATAAAAACATATTTATATAACTTTTGAGAGAGAAGGAAAAAAAAACAAAAAAGCACCAGCACAAAAACTGAAGCACTGTCAGAGCTTAGCTCTCCATCAGCTTACAGAAGGCTTAAAAAATAATAATAATTTGTGAAAGACGACAAAATACTTGAATCTAGTTTTTGGACAGTGATTTAAAAGGAAACTCAGCTATATATATCAGAAGGGCAAAAGCGTCCACACAATGGAAGGAGGGTAAACCCGACATTTCACTGTGCGGACTGAAGAGGAACTGCTGCTTTGAGGGGCAAAAATATAAATTTACTGCATAAAAACTGTAGAAAGAACCGTAAATCATTGCATCTTTTTAATATATTTAATAATTTCACCAATTATGCACGAACCCAACCAACAACACCAACTACTTTTTTTATTCTTTGTCTTTTTTGTGGGACCAACTCTCGATGGTTAAAGATTTCGTAAATTTTTCAACATCAACAAAATTTAAAAAACAAAAATGCAAGAATTGTCCTCTCATCGAGTCTTTCTCAGCCACAACTAATCTTTGGGAGCAAACTAGCCGCCGTTAGAATGATATACCAATAATAAAACAAAGAAAAATCCAAAGAACAAAAATATCAACTTGACTTCATAAATATTTATGAAGTCAACTCGCGCTTAATTGGTCTTTTGGAAGTTTGATTTTTATGCAGGACTAAATAGATATTGTAAACAAAAATTTTCGTTTTCAATTATATAATATTTTTTTGACACATACTATCACAAACAAATTGAACGTAAATACATGTTTAAAAATATATTTCTACAGGAAAATTTAATTAAGAAAGTAAATCCATTAAGAAAGGATTTTTATGGAAACAAATAATAAGAAAATAGAAAAGAGACAAATTTAGAAAAAATTGAAAGGAAAAAAAGAAAATGACTATAAAAAAGTGACAAATCATGAAAAAGTTTTTTTTTAATTTTTGAAAAAAGGACATCATCTAAAAAATAAAAAAAAAAGTAATAATTTAACCAAAATCTTTAATGTTGTTTTTTAGAAACTTCACTCTTTTAACAGTGCACGCAGGATAAACCAATAAAGCAAAACAAAAATTATAAAAAAATTATAAAAGGAGTTCCACGAGCCCAAAACGTGGGCTAGCCAATAAATAAAAGCCCAAATGAGCTCTCCTAAAATAATAATAATAATAATAAAAAAGATATTTCTAGAAGATTTTGCTAGTTAACATAAGTTTACATATCGCACTATGCTAACTATGGCTAACGAAGCCAGTAATTTTGAAAAGAAACTAAACTTTTGTTATAAAAATATGAGAAATAAAGCTAGAGGAAAGGAAGTTAAAGAATAATGAGGAGATAGAATAGTAAAATAAACAGTGGTAATAGATATGCAACAACCGGAGAGGAGTGAAAAAATACATCACATTTTTGTCCACTCCTCTCAACACGCATCCATCACATTGCTAACCGATATATTAGGCAAAAGTGTGACAGTAATAAAATGGAAATAAATCTTCTTAAAACCCATTAATTTCTAAGAATATTAAAAGCAAGACATCTACTAGGAAATAGGAATGAATAAGCATAAATTCATTGATTACAGAAAAACATATATAAGATTGTCTAGAGAATCCTAGGAAAATTTCTTTGAAAAAACAGAAGAAGAAGAAGCAAGCGTATAAAAAAGTAACAAACGAGGCGATTCATACTAAACCTTAAGAAAACAATTGAGGAATTAAAATAGAATAAATTCACAATCACTTTTGCACCTTCGGTTTTGGGTGATGACTAGGGCGAATGAAACATGTAACTTGCCATCAACATCAAGCGATGGATGATCAGATAATAAGACGGGCTCCGTCAAGGTTCATGCCTAGTTTTTCTTAAAAATGTTGCCGCCACGGTGGCCTTCTTTGCATCATCGGTTACGAAAGGGATTTTGGACGAGCATTGGACGAGCACATCTTCCAAGTCGATGGACGAAAGAGTAAAGGCCTCCACTTTTGTCTGGGACTTGACATTGAAGGTTGCAGCGGGGAAGTTGTTGGAAAGCAATGTTTCTCTCAATCGCCGTTCAAAAAGTCCAATTCCATAGTAATCACCTCTCTGAAGACGCTCCATGGGGCTAGAACCACTCCTGAAGCGCCACGCAACGCCTTGTGTGATGAAAAGCATGAAATTGAGTGGTTCTCCCTCTCGAATTATGTAACTATTCTCTTGGTATACCACTGGTTTTAGGTAGCTGTAGATCGTGTTGTACACTACTTCATCCAAGTTTTCAAGCACTGGCACCTGTATTTATATATATATATATATATATATATATATTATGAATACACATATACAGTCCATATCAATGCACAAAATATATTTTACTTCGTTTAATAGCTCATACTTAATGAGAATTTACGTATAAAATTCACAGTTATTGCACCGTACAATAAATAAATAAATATACACAACAAAGATCAAATTTATCTAGAGATGGAAGAAAAGTACTTGCCTTCTTCACTATAGGAAAACATAGGTGTTTCTTGACCAGTGTACGAAGCATTGGAGGAAGAATGCATAGAAGGTTTCTGACATCGACGTCTTCGCCTTCTCGCATTTTCAATCTTACGTAATGCATGATCCTCACGCACATCTCATGAGGGATCTTGTGATATTTTATCCACGACTCCGCTTGTTTTTCTGTTTTTCCCTGGAGCATTGTAGTCACAAACTTCACAAACTCCTGTTCATCGTACAAGGGATCATAGCATACATCAAGATAGTTCAAAAATTTGATATACAGATACATGTTTGTATGTCTGAGAAATTATAATTATAAATAATCTAAATGTACATAAAAGGTATATACATGTGAGCTTATAGTTTTTCTTTGATACTAAATAGGAAAGAAGAACAACCATGGGGCCCATATATATACCTCTCTCGAACTTATATACCAATTAAGTAAGAAAACATTCATTAAAACAAAATTAAGTGAGCAACCTTTAAAAAATTATTGTCAAACTTTATTTGCAATTCAAATTTATTAAATAAACTAAAAGGACAACGCTGAAGTTTAATCCATAACGAGAGGAAAACTCTAAAGAAATAAACATGATTTGATAAATGATGAGATTACTGGTGGGTAACGAACTTGGTTTTTTAAATAATTAAAGAGAAGGAAACTAAGGTTTTAACTCAACTTTATTAAAAAAAAAAAAGGAAAAAAATGAAACAAAAATGGAGAAAAATAGAATCCATCCTCAATGCCAAATCAAACAAAACACACAAAGGGAAAAAAGAAAAAACACAATTTATATAACAGGTAAACAAATCTAAATTAAAATTAAATACGTTTATATTTCTTGAAACCCCTTCCCTTTGGATAAATTAGTGCATTCCTGTCTCTTCACATCTTATTGAATTCTACCAATTGATCAATCTTAAAACCATCATCCCCATTTCTTCCAAAAGAAAAAAAAAAAAAAAAAACTGTATAATTAGTGGGGACCGCGCGACCTAGTTGGCCATGTGCTAGGAATTGTTGATATATATAAATTCTTATATCAATTAGTCACTCAATCAGTTGAATAAAAATAGAAACTCAGAATAAATACACAAACTAAATATCTAAACTTAAAAGTTATAAAAAAAAAAAAAAAGGAGCTGAAAGAATCATAAAATCCATGTCTCTTATGGAGAAAGGCCTACTTAAGATTTATATATGTATATGTATATCTTTAACTCTCTTTAAAGCATGAACCGAGGTTTTCATCCTCCTTTTCCTATCGTCACGTGATAGTTACATGGTTGTCACGACTAGTCAAGTCATTACCACATCTTTTTTTTTTTTTTTTTACTTTGTTTTGTTTGTTTATTTCACATATACGATAATGCATACTTGTCAACTAGTATACACAGGTGTTGTTATGTAAAAAAGCTCATTTTTACCGACCTTGTTTTGCTCGTGGGGAGGCCGCTGGCTGTTCTCTTTATTGTCTTCAATAAGAGGAAAGAGATGGTCAACATCCACGTCTTTGCCTTGTTTAATTCTGCGTCTTAGGTAACTCAAAAGAAGCTTCTCTTGTGAATTTGGGAGCTTATGATCATTGTGGGACAGATACGATTTTATCTCTTGTCTTTTCTCACTTGATTTCACCCTTAATTTCTCCGAATTTTTTGTTGCAACCTGCATGTATGTCTGTTCACAACAAATCAAGACAATCAAATTTGTTGTACCCCATTTTATGTTCTATCAAGTTTTGTTGGCTTTTAACATGATATTAAAAACACAGAAGATGGTTATAACATTTCTGAAAACATAAGATAAAACGTAATATTTTAATAGAATATAAGACGTGTTTACCATATACATATACATATATAAATATATACATATGAGAACCAACCTGCAAGTTTCCAATAAGGTATAAAAATAGAAGCAAGCCCAAGATAGAAATAAGGACGGCAAACAAGTTTTCCTCTGTGTTGCTACTTGTTTGGAGGTTTGAACCAAAAGAACTGCAAAATTATGAATCAATATATGATTATTGATGAAAACCTGAACCATTAGTGTTGCAACTTAAAAGTGCTAGAACATTAATTTCATTAAGACTGATATGAAACAAGATTGTATGAGATAAATATGGTTATTGCTAGAGTCATATGATATAAAGAAGGTACCGCAACTCGCATATTATGTAATAGATGTATATTTACTATATAAGCACTATTTGATTTAAATTGTATAGAGTAAAATGTTTGGAAACAGAAACAATGGAAAATATATATATATATACATACGTACTACCTGAGATTTCGCAAGCCCCACCATAAACATCGAGAGAATTTGTTTAGAAAATTTGTTGAAACGAGTACACGAGATCCAATGGCATCGGCATATATTCCGAAATCAAAGACCTCTGCATTTGGTGGATTGATCGGGCAGAAATCATTTATGAATGTCAGATTTGTCATTGGAATAATGCCATCACAGTCGAAAGGATTAGGAACGCATCCTGCATAACTTGTACAAGCATGGTGCCAGCATGCTGTCTCTCGATATATGGCATAGAAGTACCAAAAAGCTCCGAATATCTAGTAATTAAGATTACGTCAGCAGTCAAGAAGCGGCGCGCCGGGGGGGGGGGGGGGGGGGGGGTTGGATTTCAACATTGGAGAAATGAAAAAAAAAAAAAAAGCTTATATCCACTTAATTAGCACTACTAGCCTCCTCATTTACATGTCACAAATTTGGTATAGTTTAACTTTCTTATTATTGGTGGCTTTTTCTAGTCCTAAAACTGTTATTTCATATGTAATAATATGGACATATAAATGTAGTACAAAAATGCGACTATACTATAAATAACATTTTGGTGATATGTGAACTTACATAACCGGTCATGATGTAGAGAAAAAAATTGAAGAAACCTTTGACCCATACACGTCCAATGATGCTGTCAAAAGCTCGTTCAAGATCCTTAGCAGATAGGTAGACGCGAAGAATTCGGGGTACATATTGGAGCATAAGTAACAAGTTCAAGACCTTCCTTGTTGTCAAAGATCTCGACCCCGCAATCTTCGAAAAGTATTTTAAGACTATCACCTGCATAAATAGTTAATTATGTATTGTGTCTCGTTAATTTATTAAGAGATATTGATTAGCCCGATAACCAAAACAAATCATTAATTAAATTAACCTACATTTTCAGGAGAAAACAAAGTGTTATAACCAGTTAATTTGTTACTTAAATGTTTGTTTGTTTGTCCTTTTTTTAAAGGCCTTTATTACTACTTTATGAGTATAGTTGACGAGATTCTACCCAAAAAGAAAAACAGAGGAAATAAGTTGACGAGAGAAGACAGCAGGGCTACGAGAATATCCCATTTATGTTGCCACTCTCACCTAAACCTATTCCTAGCTCCAACTCTGATTTATTGAAGTTTAAAAGAAAATAAAAACAAAAAAACAAAAATAAAAACAAAAACAAAAACAAAATCATGAGGGGAATGATGAAAATATAGCTAGATACTACAAGTAATAAAATTAGATACCCCAAAGGACAAAAAAAAAAAAAAAAAAAAAAAAAAAACCAATGAGAAGAAGGCAAGAAAAAAAGAATAGTAAATGTTTACAACAAGTTGATCCGTTAATTAGTGAGCTTATATTTAATTAGGTATTTGTATACCCAATCACCAAAGAAATGCAGAAATATGGGGAGAAACACCAAATAGGTGGTCTTAGATAAATTAATGCAGAAACCTAAAAGCTTGTCGGCCACTTGGTACTAGCTTGGCATTTGAAAAAGAGAAAGAGGAAAAAAAGCTACAGGACCTTTAAAATATTTCTACATTCTTATGGTAAAATATGTAGTTGTTGAAAAGTGAAGAGCATCAATAAAAATACTTAATTACTAATAAAAACAACTAAGCACGTGAAGGAAAGAAGCAACTTAATCATGCTTCGATGAAATCAAGATGCACGCTAATTCCTCTAATTAAAACTAATGGTCCCCATTTATTGTAATGTTACCTCACTATGGAAAGAAGAAGCCAAATCAATCAAACTAATAGACAACAAGCTCTGATGTAACTCAATCAATCACACATTAAGGGTTAGTTTGGGATTGCTATGTTTTTGTCCTAATTTCTACTTTTGCATAATTAGAAATTCTAGTTTATTCAAATAGCTATTAAAATATAATAGTGTTTGTATAAATGATTTTTGAGTACTGTTATCAAACACAATATTAACATCCTAGTTTGTTAAAAAGGATTTTTGACGACTGCAAAAGCATTACTAGATTAACTCTAAAGCTCAAAGGTGCAAGCTGTATGAGGCAAGTCGGCAACTTTTTTGAAAGGCAGCAATTTAGTGATTATTACGGACTATGCACTCCTATATATAGCTAACCATTCTCCACATTTTTGTAATTCATCACTTGTATTCCAAGCAGCAAAAACACACACATGTGATCTTATACACTAAAGTTGTTTCTAGTATTTGGAGAGAAGAGCACCATTTTCTGTTTGTAACTCAGCAACTTGCCATGATAAAAATTTTCTATTGCCATTTAACTTCATTACCGTTTTGCAAAATTACCAAAATCCCAATTTTATTATATTCGCATATAAATATATATCCAAATCGTCTATCCAATTTTTGTTGTCTGTCAGATAATGTCTAACAAATAATATTATACTATATCATTTTGAAAAGTTTGAAATGCTTTATAACTGATTTTCTTATATCTTAAAATCTAACTTCACTTAATGATGTATAAAATATAATTTGTTAGACACCATTTAGGACATCAAATTGGACAGAGGATGTGGATCGTAAAGCTAAACCTTCAATTTCTAACAACAGTCTAAAAATTAGGCTGAGGTTTACCTGTGGGAGAGGAATAATGGCAAGAATGTTGATTACGAGGTTTAGCCAAGGAAACCCCGTGCGCATTGATAGGCTAAATTTGTTGGCCGTTGTTAAGGCACTTGCATATCGAACGATGAGATGCAAAAAGTAAATTAAATCCGTGGCAGTTCGCAGAAGGAGAGCTACTTTCTTCATGTTTCCGTCCATGGTAAGACACTTCTTCTCCTCATTTATGACGGGAATGAAGAGAAACAGTGGATCGATTGCAACACCAATCACACATGATGCCAGAAAAATCCTTCTCCACATCCGAGGGTACGCCATCCATGGGCTTAATTTTTGTTCCGTCTCTTGATGATCGCCATTACTTCTGCTGAAGAGAAGAATATGTTTACGTCTATAAGAAAAGAACCTCTAAGAAGCAGTACCATTAAAAGTTTCAAGCTCCAAGCACACATAACTAGTCTCAATTTTTGTTTGACATGAGTGTGTGATTTGTTTTCAATGTATTAAAGTCCTGAGTTCAAGTCTCAATAACAATAAAAATTATTTAAAAAAGAAAGGGCCGGAAAAGGCTGAAGGGACTAAAGAAACTATTACTAACCCTTGTTCTAGATCTCCATTTTCACGAGTACTCATAGTTTAATCTTGATAAGTTATCGGTTAATATAAGCCGCCAACTGCTGGGAAGAAGAACTCCTTTCACGACCACAAAGTTAAGGCTGGTTCTTTACAAACCCTGCAGGTTAGCAAAATATAGCTCTCAACATACTATGCAAGAAAAGGTCCTCATCAGTACGCCTACGCTAGCCATACAAATATAAAAGGAAGAAATATGATTCAGAGCATATCAAGGGTGGGTGTTAAACGTCATAATAATAGAGGGTGGATCCTATTTGTGGGGTCTATGTTATATATAAGATCCATTCTCTCATAATACGTGAGATTAAATATCACTGATACTCTGTAATATTATTTCATCATAAAAGCATCTAGGTAAACCAAAAGTAAACTTCAATATGTAAGAAACCTAGTATATATCCGGGAACTGAAGTTTACTATTTATGGAGGTAGAGACTAGCAAGAGAACTAATTAATCCAATTTACCTTTTCGAATTGAGATGGAAACAAACGAAGCTCAGCAAAGGTACTCCAACTGGCCAAAATGAGATTTCCTGCAAAGCCCCGACAAGTTTTGATAGTATTTATAGGAATAAACATCCACTATTAATTAGCTGCTAACATAAAAAAAAAAAAAAACTATGCACTAAGATAAAATATATAACTATTGCTAAATAAAAATATTGTAGCTAAAATTTCTTTTTTTTTTTTTCTAATAATAATTTTTTTTTTAGTAGAATTATGTCTCTACTGGTTGGTGAGAGTGAAACACGTGAAAAATTTATGAGTATCTTGGATACAGCTAATATAGTGCTCTTATTACTTTTAGCATTTACTTTGGAGGTCTATACGAAATAATAAAATAATGTACAGCATTATATCAATTAGTCATCATTAATTAATTAAAAAATAGCATGTGGCCATCTAAGTTGATAAAATATCGCAACAAAGTTGGAGTATCAAAATAACAAGATTAATAATTGCAACTACCTACTCCCTTATTGGATAATTACACGTACATGCAACTACTATTTATTTCGGGCAGATCCAACGTCCCTAGTCATCTCAAAAGGAAAGAAAAAACAAAAAAAAAAAAAAAAAGAAAGAAAATTCACTTGAGTTCACATTAATTGCCAGGTCAACTTATACTAATTAAAGACCTTCTATCAAAAAATATCATTAATTAAAGACTAATATAGGACTATACGAGGTCGACAAAGTTAGCTAGTTTTCACTAAGGATGTTTGCATTTCAATATTTTACGTGTTTATAATTCATTAATATTATTACTTCCTACATGCATAGAATTACAAATCATGAAGATAAAACAACTCAATTTAAACGGACTGAATTTTCTTGTCCAAGATAGAGAGCAAAGAAATACCTAATTTGATGATTTTTGTTTTACATTAGGGAATATTAATATGAGAATTCAGCGGTAAGATATCGGTTGTAAACCGTTAGATATAATATTAAGTTTTGAAAGTTTCTACTACTTAGTGTTTTTTTTTTTTTTTTTGGTTTAAAGTAAGCCGTATTCGATTTTGTATTATTTTGTGTATTTTATGAAGAAGGAAGCAGATCAAATTAGTTGAAAACAAATAAAAATTAAAATCTAGACAATTTGATTTTTACAATTTTGGTTACATATTAATAATCAAGACTTCCACAACCAAAACCTTTGAACGATGACCAGGAAAAGTTGCAGGACAATTCTAATAAACTTATCCATCTGAATAGGACAAATATTGGAAACCGATCAACAAATAAAATTCACATCTCTCTGTCTCTCTCATCCACCATCCACTCTATACTGAGTCAATGGTCTTAAAGAACACAATGGAAAAATTGTAAAATATGAAACGTTCACACTCATGTCCCCATTATATATATATATATATATATATATATATATATGCGCAGTTCCCGCAAACATTTGCACGCGACAGGAGCTTTGAAGTTTATTTAATCACTTATCAAGACTCCAATGTCAATATATATTTTTTAACTTTAATTAATCACTTGTCAAGTCTCCAATATCAATATATATATTTTTACGTACGGCATATATATAGGATAATAGTCTTCTATCTGCTACCGGATATTATTTGGTAATATAAATTTCAGTTAATATAAATGTAAATTTTAATTATTAACAATATGAATTCACGTAGAAGAAAATGTAAAATGAGAGTTATTCACATTCAATTTAGTTACATTTTCTTCTGCATGAATTTATATTCTTAGTAATTAAAATTCACATTCATAGTAATTAAAATTCACATTCCGAATATCATACGGTACCGAATACGAGACTTTGTGTGTGTGTATATATATGCATATATTTATTTTGTCCACACAGTGAACTACTGATGTTCTATCTACACACCAGCCAGTAATGCACCAGATTACTTCAGATTCACTTTTTCCTTTTTGTATCTGTCTCAATTCTCAACACATGCAAATGCATTTTTCTTTTCAGGTACTAAAGCACCTGAAATCTTTCGTTGGTTGGCAAATTAGACCCTGAGTTTTTTGTTATTATTATTATTACTATTATTAGTTTTTAAAGTATTATTACTATTGTTACCATTACTATTATTATTATTACAATAATTATTACTATTACTACTACTATTACTATTATTATTATTAACATATCCAACTAAAAATAATATCCAAGTAAAAATGACAACAGTCTTGGAAAACCAACTCAAATGAAAACGACATTAGCACCAGAAAACGACGTCAAATATAGAGGCAGTGTAGTGGCACTGGAGTTTTATTTCTGAGTGCTGAGATGGTCTTAGAAATCAAACGTCATTTGATCTACCTCTCCTGTCTAATTAACTATCAAATCCTGTGATATTTATGTTATATTCGACAAGAATTTCAGCAAAAAGAGAAAAGAAAAAAAAAACGACAAGAAAGCAGAAATAACAACTCACTCTGTGTTTTAAATTAAATTAGTGACATACTCCACTTTGATTAACTAATGATTCATTTGAATCATAGGCTTAGACCCATTATTCTAACAGTAAATTCAAATTTTTGTTTGAGAAAACATTGTAGAAAAATGTTTTAAAAAGTGGGTTTAAAACGAAAGAGCCAAATTAGAGCTAATTATTTTCAATCCTCTACTTTTAAAAAAAAAAAAACTAGTTATTATTTTAAAATGAGAGCCGCAAATAGTAAACTTATGATGTCCAGCATTAAATTATACTAGTTAACTTATAATGTCCAGCCGTAAATTAAACGGCTCATGAACGTGATGTTTTCTTGCCCTTCTCTTCCGAATATAATGCCGAAATCCTTGTTGCAACGAAGCAGCCGCGAAAGGCTTCAAGCCCTCAGACGTGAATTCGGTTGAGCGGGGGGAAATTCCCCCAGAAACTAGAAAGTAGATGCTCCAAGTCAATGGCCATAAGAGCAAAGACTTCAACTTTGGTATGGCATTTGAGCTTAGCTTCGGATATGGGGAATTCGGAATAAGATGTTGAGCTCAATTGCCACTCTACAAGTTGTTTTCCATAGTGATCTGCCTTTCTGAAGGCACTCCATGGGACTAGAACTACTTCCAAAGCTCCACACAACGCCTTGCGTGACGAAGAGCATCATATCAATCGGTTTGCCTTTTCGAAATATGTAGCTCTTCTCTGTGTATGTCACTGGCTTGTGAAGCTTGCATATCATTTCATGTACACTTTCAGCCATATTTTGAAGCATTGGCACTTAAAGTCATGAGCTAAGTCAATCTTTTTAAAAAAAAATTTTAATGTACGAATTTTTTTTTTTGTTTCAAATTAAATAGAGGCATGTAGTTTAACATTAAATAAATGGCATAAATGAAGCTTTTTGAAAATTTCTAAATGAATTTGAAATTTAAAAGGTATAAATTGAGCTCAAACACATTCAATTGACTAGCTTTTTTTTAAGATAGGAAAGCAGAGGTTTTTCTTGAGTGACATGCCAAGTGCAAAGGGAAGAATATGAATAAGATGCCCAACATCTACATCTTTGCCTTCTTGCAATCTCAACCGCACGTAGCTCATAATCTTCGGCTTTAGATATCATTCCGGATGGTGTTTTTCGATGTCCATAGCTCTGCCTTTTGCTCCGTTGTGTTCTTCTCGTGCTTTCTCACGTCCAAGATTTTTGTTACCCACGCTGCAAATTGCCTGTTCCACAATGAATATAAGTTAGTACATATTTAAGTTTAGTTCATCATGATCAAATTAGTTAAAGCACTTGTTAATGCATATAATTATATATAAGCATCATGTGTTTATATAAAGCCGACCTCGCTCTTGTGGTGGCCATCTAAATGCTCTTCTAGAAGAGAAAAAAAAAAAAAGGCGTTTGACATAGAAATCTTTGTCTTCTTTGATTGTTCGTTGCAGTATCGCATGATAACTTTCTTCTTGTGATCGGGGAGGTTGGAAAGGTACGAATCTATTTCGGGTTGTTTGATGCTTATCTTCTGTCTTGCCTCCTCTGATTTTGTCGTTGCCAACTGCATACATGTCTGTTGACGATATTAAGAAGATTTAGTCCCCGTGGACGAGTAATTAAGACCTTCTCAAGTAGTTGACTACGTTTAACTAACATAAGAATTCTTTAATCCTCTATAAATCAATACCTTTTCAAGAGCAATACTATTGTTTTTTTTAGATTAAATATATACTGGGAGCTTTATATTAAGCTTAAAGAAAATAAGAGTGGACTTATATATAATTAAGTGTCAGTTTGGATCATAGATTTGAATTGAAAAATTTGAAACGAGAATCTAAATTAAATGTGTTTGAGAAAGAAAAAATATGAGTATGGTACATATTTTTAAAAATTGAAAATTTAGAGATTTGAATTTGAGTTGAAATGAGTTGAAAATTTTGGATCCAAAATGGAGATCCAAACACATTAAATATAGAAGATCAGCCTGCAGATTTCCAATGAGATAAAGAAACAAAAGCAACCCCAAGATAGAAAAAAGAACCGCAAACAAGTTTTCCACTACATAGCTGCTTGTGTCAAGGTTTTGACCAAAAGAACTGCAAAAACAAAATCCAAAAAAATATGGGATATATGAAATAAACTCATTAAAACCAATAAGAATTGGGGGAAAATTTATCTTAATTATATGCATGTACCAACCTTAAATTGCGCAAACCCCACCAAAAATTACGAAAGAATTTTCGTACAAAATTTGTTTTGTGAGTACGGAAGAATCGACGGCATCAGCAAATATTCCGAAATCCAGAACGGCTGGAGTTGGTGGATCTGCGGGGCAATACGCATTTAAATACGTCAAATTCCTCATCGGAATAGTCCCACGACAGTCAAAGGGACTACGAACACAACCGGGATATAGTTTTTACATGCATAGTGCCAACATGCCGTCTTATGGAAAATGACATTAGAAATATCAAAAGGCTCCAAATACCTAAGATATTACAATCCAAGAAAACAATTAAAAAAAAAAAAAAAACCCTAAACTTCTCTTGAGTAGACATTTTTTTTTAATAGTTTAGTCATTACAAGATTATTAATGTAAATTGAGTGTAATTAGGTATCGTAAGGTGTCCTCACCTGACCAAAAATGATGTGGAGAAAAAAGAAGTCGCCTCTGACCCACACTTGTCGAGTGAGAGAGTCAAAAGACCTCCCAAGTTCCTTGGCAGATAGGTAAACGCTAAAAATTCGAGGTACATATTGGAGCATAAGCAGCAAGTTTAACACCTTCCTTGCGATTAACGATCTTGTCCCACGCTATGTTTCCAAAGAATACTAAAACTGTCACCTCCAAATTCATATAGCATGTCTGGTCAACCTAATTGATGAGATAATCAAGTCTATCAACGAGTGCTTAAAAAAAATATATGCTTTGTACAGAGCAAACAATTGGTAATTAAATATGTGTTTATAACATCGACTGCCAATCACATAATTACAATAACAGCGAAGTCAAGTAATAATACACAAAATTAAATAAAATTCGAAAGAGAATATATATAAGTTAAAACAGCACCAAAAAAAAAAAAAAACACACACACACACACACCTTAACACAATACAATAAAGTTATGGACTGTTAGATATTCATCAAGTTCCTCTACGTTTGTATACGAATTCTCAAAAGCTAACATAATAATCCAAAACAATACTGATGATTTTTTTTTTTTTGGGGTCCTTTTAACAACATTCTCCAAATTTCACTAACTAAAAAATCCTCAAAATTTCTATTAAAAAGGACATTATTTAGATCATGCTCATGGTAAGGGTGTTTTTTTTTTTTTTTTTCAAAAGCCAAAAATAGCAAAACAAAAATAATAATAATGATAATAATAATAAGTCCTACAAGTCAAAACTAGCAACTCACCTGTGGGAGGGGAAGAATGGCTAAAATGTCAATAAGAAGGTATGACCAGGGAAGCCCTGTATATATGGATAGGCCAAGCTCCTTAGCCATTGTTAGTGCAGTTCTAAGCCGAAAAATTATGTGCACTACATAAGCTAAATCCGTGACCGTTCGCAGAACAAGAGCCGCTTGCTCGATGTGTTCGTCCATTGCTAGGCACTTGTTTTCCTCGTTTATTATGGGAATGTAAAGGAACAACGGATCAATTGAGACACCAATCACACGTTATGTGCTAGGAATATCTTGTTCCACAACCAGGGTACGATGACCACGGGTTTAATATTTTCTCTACTCTGTTGTCATTTCGACGACGTCCTCCTTCTTTGATGGGATCAAAATAGTAATATTATCGCCTCTCAAAATCCATGCTGATCAAGAGAATTGCAACCTTTTGAATAGTTCCAAACGAAATAATTTAAATTCTCATGACAATTTTGATAATTAATTAGCAAATAAAAGTAAAATTTACAAGTCGTTAGCAAAACGGGGACGAGGAAGAAAAGAAAAGAAAAGAACATGTACCGCAGTGATGTTGTATCTTTGTCTTCAGGATTATTCATAGCTTAATTACAAGCTAATGCATCTTTACTCCTTTCAGCAAGCTAATCACGGAGTAAACAGAACACTGCAGGTTATGAAAACAAATGGTGATCATCAATGATGAAGCACGAAACCGCATCATTTAAGAAAACATGATTTACTAGCGCAAAATTCCATATAAACACAACATAAACACGAATAAGAAATAAGTACCTTACAGTAAGAATGTTGGCTCCGAAACATATTAAGAACTTACTGCAACCTAGCTAGCCAGATGATGATGAGAGGAAGTGAGGCCAACAATGAAAACGAGAGCTGGTTTTCTAAAAGGGTTGAGCAGGAAACTGCTTAGCAAGAATGATATTCCTTCAAAGAACATTTAGTGACTTAATTAGTACTATTTATAATCGTCATCTGCGGTCTTTTTCTTGAGGAAAATTTTGATCGAGCTACTATAATTGGTTGATGAAGACTTGAACTACTCACTTAAACCATCATTATCCCATAGTTAACTAATTGTGTTTTTCTTTTCTTTTTCTCTTTTCAAGTCGTTTGTTGTGTAGATTACTTTAGCAGTTTAAAGTAAACCATTACTTACATATAGAGTACTTAATCATTATAAGATACGCACAATCCAAATTCATGATAAAATAATAGAGAAAGGAATGAAATTAATTACTATCAAAATATCTATAAGACAATTTTAATAACAATTAATTGTCACGTTGGTTAGGTTAATTAATCTTATTATGAAATATTTAGTGCACAAGTCAGCTTGGTCTTAGAATTCATGATAACATAAGGGACAATAATCCCAAGACTTTATTATTGTAACAGAATTCAAATTTTGTTAATTAAACAAAGAATTAATTTGAAATATCAACACAAATATGCACGATCCCCTAACAACAACACCAAAACCTAACTGGTTAAATTAACATTATAAGTTTTTAATAATATTGGTTGGGAATCCCACCAGCAGAAGGCAGAACTCCCAAAGGAGAAAAATTGAAGCAATAACTTGACTTCATTTTACGAGGTCTACTATATATATATATAGTTTAATAAATTTAATAAGAAGAGTTAGCCTCTTGGATTTTCTAGTGTCAAGATGTACGAATGTGATTCTCAACGTAATTTTCCCTTGTACAATCACCAACTATAGTTTTTAATTTTTATTTATTTATTTGTTTTTCCCTTTGGGAGATTTAAATTTTGCTTTGTATTGACATTCTTTGAAGGTTAATTGAGGTTCTCGCGTTTGGAGATGTCACATATGCGACAAGTTTCAGACAGGCACATTCTTTAGCTAATATTAGATTTTACCTTGCACTATATAATATTTTAGTACTGCCGTTAAACATTATTAATTATCACTTTGCCTTAACTAGAGCTCAAGGCCGATTCAAAGCTAAGGATAAAACTAGACTAGGAGCCCGAATATTCTACTCTTAGTTCTTACTACTATATTAGTAATACATATTCTTTTTTAAAAAATATGTATCTTAGTAATATCATATTTATCGTTGTATTAATTATGAGTGTTTATTAATTATCATAGTCGCCGTAATATTCTCTTTCTATCATTATAAAGTATTTGTTACAAGGTATTATGGGTGATTATTTATTATTCTTAGAAGAAATGATATAGAACACAGAAATCCTACACCAAACACCCCCCCGCCCCCCCCCCCCCCCCCAAAAAAAAAGTGAAAGTTTACTCTCTTTTTTTTTTTTTTTTGAGGGAAAAGTGAAAGTTTACTTTAATGATAAAGAAAATGTTTAAAAAAATGATAAAGAAAATGTTTTAAAAAAATGCAAGGTCGCGATAAAAACGATCTCTGAAACGATATCGAATTATTCATTCTTAAACGACAACCATTCCATTCAGAAATTTAACGACATGAATTTCATGAAAACGACAGATCTCTGTCATTAAAAGGGCATACTCACATGATAGTGCTACAATATTGGTCGTTATCAAGCGACAAACTTTCCAAAGAGAAAAGGACATATCTCTGTCAGTGAACGACATGACGTTTACTTGAAAACAATTAAACGACATGTCGTTTTGAATTGGCTGCTAGCGACAAAAAAACGATATGACTTCCTAAAAACGACAGACATAAATCACTAAACGAAATGACGTTTACTTGACAAAGTTTTCCCGTGTCGTTTGCTTAAAATAAACGACATGCCGTTTTGAATTGGCTGTAAGCGATCTCTGAATCCTAGACTTCAATTTTTGTCTTCTTCTTCTGCATCTTCATTCGACCACATACTGAACAATTAATGAGAAGAGTGATTTGGTAAAATGATTTATTTATTTTCTTTTATTTATAAATGATTTTTAAAAATTTTATTAATAAAATGGTTTGAACAATCACAAATAATCGGACGATGGTGGTTGTTCTGATATCTGAACGAAAAAAGGTTATTTTGTTAATTTCAATTTTTGAGGTAGTTATTTTATAAATTCCTCTGATCATCGGACTCTCGTCTCAGAAAAATCTCTCTCCAATCTCTTTTATCCATTTTGCCTCTTCTCAATGTCCAGAAAACGACAACAAATTTTGCCCCCAAACGAAGAAGACGACCCTCACCCTGGTGCAGTTCAATTCCGGCTTCTTCCAATTTCAGTGGCTCGATTCAGATGATGAATGAAACTCACCTGAGCCATCCATGGTGAACTTGGCTCTCTTATTCTCCACACCCACCTCTTTTTCTCCTCTCTGCCCAACTTGTCTCACCCGCCATTCCAAACGACCTAAGTTCTTCGCTTCCTTAAGGCAGAGCAAAACTGTCAACGAACCCATTTTTATATCACCACCAGAAGGTCTCAGAACCGGAGAAGAACGCTCCGGCGAACTGTACAACCGCCTGATTCGCGACTACTGCAGAGAAGGCAATGTCGACGGAGCCATGACTCTTCTCGCTCAGCTCAACGGTCTGGGGTTTCATCCCAGCTTCGTTTCTTACGCTTGTTTGATAGAAGCTTTGGGAAGTGTTGGGAGGACTTTGGAAGCTGACTGTTTGTTTCAGGAGATGAGGTTTTTCGGGTTCAAGCCAGGGACAAAGCTGTGTAATGTTTTGCTCAGAGGGTGTTTGAAGAAAGGTCTCCTAGAGGTTGGAGTAACAGTTTTGGCGTTAATGGATGATGTCGGGGTCAAGAAGAACCGTGAGACTTATGAGATAATGTTGGATTATTTTGTTAACGCCGGGAGACTGGAAGATACTTGGTGGGTTATAAATGAGATGAGGAGTAAGGGGTTTGGATTGAGCTCGTTTGTGTATGGGAAGGTTATTGGGCTTTATAGGGATAATGGGATGTGGAAGAAGGCTATGGACATTGTGGAGGAGGTTAAGGAGATGGGTTTGTCGTCGGATCGGTATATTTACAATAGTATCATTGACACTTTTGGTAAATACGGCGAGCTTGATGATGCCTTGCAGATGTTTGAGAAAATGAAAAGAGAGGATGTGAAACCGGACATAACGACATGGAATTCTCTGATCTTGTGGCATTGCAGGGCTGGGGACGTTGGTAAGGCGCTTAAGCTATTTGCAGAGATGCAAGAGGAAGGGTTGTATCCGGACCCGAAGATTTTTGTTACGGTTATTAGCCGGTTGGGGGAGCAGGGGAAGTGGGATGTGATTAAGAAGATGTTTGAGAGTATGAAGTGCAGAGGGTTTAAGAAGAGCGGGGTGATATATGCCATTTTGGTAGATATTTACGGGCAGTATGGAAAGTTTCAGGATGCTGAAGAGTGTGTTTCTGCTTTGAAGGCGGAAGGGCTTCCAACTTCGGCGAGCGTATTTTGTGTCTTGGGTAATGCCTACGCTCAGCAGGTACACATCCTTTTAATCATACCATAAATCCGTCCTGTATACGCAGATAAACATTTAATGATTCGTATAGAAAGTTTAATGATCCTATGTTTTGTGCCAACAGAGATTTTGAAGCATGTTGGGAATTTTGCTTATTATGGCGAAAGATTCATATCAGCTTTTGGAACAAATTATTTTGTTTGTAAATATTTCCAGTGATGAAAAATTAACCTGTAGCACTTCTTTTAGTTGTGAGGCTCCATAACTAACAGAAATAGTTTCTATTTCCTTGTTCGTTTTCCACTTGGATAATCTTGTTCTCCTCTGTCATAACCGGGAAGAACATGCAAAAAGAGTAAACATTACTGCCTCTTACTGAGGATAAGCTAGTTGTGTTTGAATTTTTGCTTACTTTTTAAGAATAAATGGATTTGACTTTTTTAATTTTTATTTTAATGACAAAGACATGAAAAATTGTCCATATGCATATGAAATATGAAGGGATTATGCGATCAGACACTAAAGGTGCTTCAGCTAATGGAAGCAGAGGGGATTGAACCAAATCTTGTAATGCTAAACGTGTTGATCAATGCATTTAGCATTGCTGGCAGACATTTGGAGGCTTTATCAATTTATCACCATATAAAAGAAATTGTAAGTCTGTTTCTAACAAATTTAAATCAAATATGTTAGTTGGACATGAAAGACTTGGTTTCTAACAACGATGCTTTTCATGTATTGTGTAGGGTTTTAGTCCCGATGTTGTTACTTATACAACTCTCATGAAGGCGTTTATTCGCGCAAAGAAATTTGATAAGGTGCTTT
This sequence comes from Ficus hispida, assembly GCA_025413025.1. Taxonomy (NCBI): domain Eukaryota; kingdom Viridiplantae; phylum Streptophyta; class Magnoliopsida; order Rosales; family Moraceae; genus Ficus; species Ficus hispida. Next base: position 19,436,109 of record CM046364.1, read on the forward strand.
CACTTTCTTTCGCAGTAGCTTTGCTTCCCTTCATAAAAGAGGGTAAATAATTATTTGTAGGCTGTTGATATATCACGAGTTTCTCCTGAGCCTCCCTCACAAGAGAGTGCATAATGTATTTTCCATAGGAGTAAAAAAATTCATGCGGACCATCTAATTTCTTTTGGCAGGTCCCGGAGATATACAAGGAAATGGAGCGTGCTGGATGCACTCCGGATAGGAAAGCTAGACAGATGTTGAAAGTTGCTTTGAATGTTCTTGGGCTGTAGTTGAGTTGAGAAACGACATAGACAGCCATATCTCATATGAAGGCCCTAATTGAAGCCATTTCTCCTCTCAGCAGTCAACGCAGAGCCTCTCATATCTCAATTCTTTTGAGGCCATGAAATGGCAATGAATAAATACTGTCATGGCATTCTTGATGTGAACACCGTCTCTAATATGAGCCAAGCAAACTCGTCATGGCAACAAGAAGGGCAAACACTTTGTATACATCAGTCCTCAAGTCGTCATGTCAATTCCTTGGCAGGGACTAATGCTTTACCGCTCCAATGCAACGGAGATAAATATCGCTGTAATTATAAGAGGAGAAAAATTATCCAACTTCAAAAGCTTTTATTGGCTAATTATTGGACCACAAGACAGGAGTAAGCTCGTACTAAATAGAAAAAGAAAAAAAGAAAAGTATGGTCCGTTATGTTATATCTTTGTAGTTACATATTTAATTCTAGCGTTTTAAAGTATACAACTTAAAATTGTTGGTGTTCTTTAACGTTATGTCGCTGTTTAATTTCTATCTTTCTGTGGTGGATAGACGCCCTTGGTGGCCAATCTTCTTCATTGTAAGGGATAACGATATGGATATCAATTTTAATATTAATTTTTAAATACCAACTCATATAGTAATAAGTATATCTTCGTTTTCATGGTAGATGTTGAATGTATAATTTTGTTCCTAGCTAAAAAAAATATTTTTTTTTAATCCAGTGTAACTGCTGACAAAAAAAAAAAAAAAAAAAAAATCTTATTACGGACTGCTAATAAACATTTTTCTAATTGATAAAAGATCTACCACACGTATATTTGTACGTTAATTATTTACGTTGGAACTTCGCGTCACCGAAAGAAAAAGGATCGAAAAAGAGATGGATTCTTACTCCTGGTCGGTCCTATCATGATCGGTAAGACCGTTTCAAGTCTATTTGGTCAATGAACAAATTTTCCGACTCAAAAACGGACAGGGACTTGGACACAAACGACAAAATGGTGAGACCAAGTCCAATTGTATTAGATTTAGTTTTATCTTTTTTTACCCCCGAGCCACTCATTGCACCCATAGGTGTGTACTTGAGGCAAGTGCTCAACTTTTGGAATTTCAACTTCTACAATTAAAAAGCTATGAAAAATTTCAGTTGTAGTCCTAGATTATCAGAAGAATTCAACTTGTACTCTTACTCAACAATTAAAAGTTATAATTATTTCTCTATTTGTTAAAAAAAAATACATTGATTAATTTTTTCCATAGTTCCCTCATTCCGCCACTACTAACAAACATTTTCAAATTATTGTGAAAAATGTATATATACGTATGTTGGTGATTTATGTTAGACTTCATATGGGCTCCTTATACTCCCTCCAAGAAAGATCTAAAAATGGCGGGTTTTCAGACTGATTAGAATACTGGGACTTAGCTTGGGAGGGACTTTTTATAAAATTCCATTCCAAGAGGCAAAATTCATAATCTTCAAGAAAGACATTGTCCAAATTTAATTAAAAGAAATTTGGTGGCTGAACTGAACTGTTTTTAATTGTCTTTTTTGGTATACACAGTAATTTCACACGAGATAGATTGACTACAAAGATTTTCAGGAGGAAGAACCAGGTGTCCTATAAGAGCCCTTATCAAAACTTACAAACAATTGCTGACTGAAAAAGAACTTATGAGCACTTATATACCAACAAAGTCCTCACTCTTAATTTTTTTTTTTTAAATTAGCGTAATTGAACAAATTTGGTCCTTTCAAAAAAATGTTGGTCTAATTTTTAATATTATGTCGTTTTTTTGTTGATGTCCGTTTTAAACACAATTGTAGTTTCTTAAGCTTTCTGTCGTTAATTGTATTGTTACCCTTTTATTATCGTTTGTAAATCCTTGCCGGTTTCTTAACATTAATTTTATCATTGTTCATGTTAGTGTCGTTTTCATATTGATGTCGTATTCTGATATTGATTTCGTTTTTATATCGTTGTCGTTTTCTTAAAGTGATGTGGTGTTTTGTTTATTGTCGTTTTTCGCATAAATTAAAAGAGATAATTCGTTCCATTAGTTTCCAATTACAACATTCGCATATTAACTTCTTGTGCATTTGATGCCGTTTTCCCCATCACTACTCATGCAAGCTCACTGACAAGAACTATGCAATTCTTTGTGGTTAAAGTTCTAAGAAACCAAATAAAATTACCTAAATAATCATTTTTTTTTTCATCTATTAACTAGTATGACACAAATTTTTATTGTTGACCAACATGATACAAATTTTGGTTAACTTTAATTTAATTTTGTATCATATTAATCTAATTTTAATTTTTTATATTATGTTAGTGTAACGGTTTTTAAATTTATAGGTTGTTTTCTCATTCTGAATTTGTTTCTACCAATAACTAATCTAAAAAGAATGAAAATATTTCACAAGTAAAAATAAGTTATTTAAGAGTTTATTAATCACATTTGATTAGTATAAAATTTTTAAAAAATGAAAAAAAAACAAAAACAAAAACAAAACTATTAGTTTAAAGTGAGAAAATTACCTAAATAACCTTTTTTTTTTCATCCATTGATAAATATGATACAAATTCTTCATTCTTGTGTTATGACAAATATGATACAAAATTTAGTTAATTTTAATTTAATTTTGTGTTATGGTAGTCTAGTGTTTATTTTTTATGTCATGTTAATATAATGATATTAAAATTTGTATCATTCAACTACTTTCCCCGTTTTACATTAGTTAATATATAATTAATTATACGGAGCGATAAGTTCTCAATCTTTAAAATTTCAATTCTAGATCTAAAATGTTTTGAAAATTTCCATCGTGCCCAGTATAATCATGTGAAACTTTCCATATATGAGAAAATTTTCTATTTGTTTCTACATATCTTCAGCTTATAATTGAAATTCTCAATTATGTCCGATCTAATGGAAAAATTATCTTTCTTTTATTTTTCAGTGTTCTACTAACAAATATTCTGACTTTACGACTGCTAATTACAAGCATTTTCGAATGAAAAAATGCCAGGGACATCTAATTATGTTCCTAGCTAATGCAAAAAATTTCTTTTTTTTTTTTTTTAGTGTCTTCACCGAAAAAATAGTTTAACTCGGCGACTGCCAATTATAAACATTTTCTAATGCAAATGCAAAGGACACAAATTTTATTTCTAATTTTTTAGTACAAAAAACTTAACTATATACATGTTAGTTTCATTCTTTCGTTAGTAGGTGTTTAAATGAAAGGAATATCACATTAATTAATTATATCTATTAATAAAAAAATAACAATTCGACGTTACGTAAGTTATTATTCAAATATTGAAGTTAGAATTAGTGTATTTAGTATTATTATTTTTTAATTATTGTGACGTTTTTAGGGGAAAAAAGTTGACAGATATATATTTAAATGTACGTTGATTATTCGATTTGACCTTCATATGGGTTTCTTACTCCCTTAAATAAAAAGGATCGAAAAAGAAACTGGTTTTCAAACTACGAACATGAGAAGTAATTAACTATAAAGTGTAACCCTCAATTCTAACTCCTTAATTAATTATTGGTCCTATCATGATCACTAAGACCGTTTCAAGTACTTTTATTTATACGTATTCGAATATATTTTTTTATTTATTTATTTTTTTGCTCGTAAATTTCACAATTCAATGACAAGACCTTTCCAACACAAAAAACGGACAGAGACTATGGGCACAGTCGATAAATAGAGAGAACAAGTCTAATTACGTTGCCCCACACGCAAGTTGTGTAGGTTGAAATCATGACTTTGGCTACGTCAATTACTATAAAACAACATAAGAGCGTAATTATGATTACACACATGTTATTTAATGATAATTCGTACTTATTTTATTATAAAATGTAGAATCCAATATAAGTCATACAATCAACATAATCTCCATCAAATATTATTATATATACCTTACTAATTTTGATGTATATGATAATGACAAAGTATCAGTAAATATATTCACATATCTAATTATATTGACACTCTATTTTTCACTTGCTATGTCACCTAATTATATACCTTACTAATTTGAAATAAAATAATATGATACTTCTTTCTTATGTATAAACTACTCTTAATGGTACTTTCAAATCAGTTCAAGGAGACTCGCTGTAAAATCAATCTATTTTCTATGTCGAGTTTCCAGGGGCTTTACTATATTTTTCTCCTTATTTCAAAGTCAACAGTAATCGTGAGGGTCTTTAGAAAACCTTGACTTCCCGCGTCAGCTTACGAACGCGTTCTTGTACTAGTGGTAGTGGATATTTAAAAAACAAATTATTACTTACGCGATGGAAAATCTCCGGAACCACAACTTGTCCTAGGAACCAACAAGACAACCTTTGACTACAGTTTACACACACACACACACACACACACGTGAATGTGGTTTTACTGGTTGCTCTTTTTTTTTTTTATAATCATAGATAATTACAGATAAAATTATAAAAAAATATATTATTCATGAATAATTATAGATAAAATTATAAAAAATATATATTCTTTAATTACATTTGATGATGTAACATTATGTAACTTGCTATTATATGGTTAAGCAACCTATTAACTTTTTTAAATATAATTAAATAGATTTTTTTTTAATTTTAAATATAAACAAAGAGCAATTAACATCTAACCTCTGCTCCTCCTACGTATGTGATCTCTGTCCAACAGTAAGTTATTATGCTCCTTTGTATATATGCTTGCTCCATTTTTTTACCTTGATGTTGCCGGTGGAAACAAATTTACGATTTTTTTTTAAAACCAATTTTTGAAATCCTTATATATAATTTTTTATAGTTAATGTTGTTTCTTCGATGGTACTAGTGCCTTTTTATTCTTTTCTTTTTTGGTATTTTTGTTTGCCATTCTCATCTACTTAATTAAATATGTATGTTCATACAAATAGTTGGTAGTCAGAACTCAAAACCCAATCATTAAAAGAAGATACACCTTTGAGAGCAGAGAACAAAACACGGAGATTTTGAGATCAGGTATGAGATGCGTGATTTCTCTTATAATTATTTTCTTCGTTATAACAAAATTCTACAATAATTGAACGCGAACATAGCTTTTACAATGAAAGACTTGATTTCTAACAACGATGTTTTTCTTGTATTGTGTAGGGTTTTAGTCCCGACGTTGTTACTTAGACTACTTATATGAAGGCTTTTATTCGCGAAAAGAAATTAGATAAGGTGCTTTCACTCTCTTTCGTTATAGGTTTGCTTCCCTTCATAAAAAGAGAGTTAAAAATTATTTTTAGGCGCGCAGTTAAGACATCACGAATTCCTCCTGAGCCTCCCTCACAAGAGATCGTGAATAATGGTTTTTTTCCATGGAGGGAAAAAAAAAAAAAATTCATGTAGCTAGACCATCTAATTTCTTTTGGCAGGTCCCGGAGATATACAAGGAAATGGAGTGTGCTGGATGCACTCCGGATAGGAAAGCTAGACTGATGTTGAAAGTTGCTTTGAATGTTCTTGAGCTGTAGTTAAGTTGAGAAACGGCATAGACAGCCACGTTTCCTGTGAAGGCCCCCATTTGAAGCCATTTCTCCTCTTAGCAGTCAAAGCAGAGCCTCTCATATCTCAGTTCTTTTTGAGGCCATGAAATGGCAATGGCGGAGCAGAGTTTCCGGTTCGATAAATACTACCACGGCATTCTTGATGTGAACACATTCTCTTATACGAGCCAAGCAAACTCATCATGCACGGCGACATTCGTCAAGTCGTCACGTCAGTTTCCTTAGAAGCAATGCTTCACGGAGATAAAAATCGCTATGATTCTCACAGGAGCAAAATTATACAACTTCAAAATTTTTATCGATCGGCCAAGAGTAAGCTCATGCCCCAAAAAAAAAAAATGATGATGATGATAACGAAAAATGTGGTCAATGTTATCGTATATATCTTTGTGGTTACATAGTTAATTTTGGCATTTTAAAGTTTACATAACTTAAGAATTTTGGTGTTTTTCAAGATTAACGTCTTGTTTAATTTGTGTCTTGGCGCCCGTTGTGGCCAATCTTCTTGATTGTAAGGGCTACAGAGACGGATGTACAGTGGGTCAGTTGACACGTACTCTGAGTGAGAAAACAACACCCAGTTATATGTATGCTAGTTTTGATAATGTGCCCCCACTGATTTTTGTGAGTTATCAACATGGTCTTGTACGACTTTCGGCTTTTGTAAGGAAGTTTGACTGGACTCAAAATTACGGTCCACTATCTTTTTGTCGTTTACTATCCTAAAGCTATTCAGATTGTTCTTCTTCTTCTTCTTCTTTTTTTTTTTTTTTTTTTTTTGGGTCTCTAGGTTTGTTTTTTTAGATTTTACGCTATTCTTTTTACTAAGCCGCTCTCTCCCAAAAAAATTGTTCATCTCATTATTGTTTTCTCTTCCATCTCATCATTTTTGTCATCATCTTTCTCTAAATTTATTTCTTAACTTTTTATACCAAAATTGTGGTTGTTCGTCTCAATTTATTAGTTTCAATAACCATAATCAACCTTTTAAAAAAAAAAAAACCTGTGAGTGAGAGTTGCCACTTTTAAATAAAGTCATGTATGATATTATCATTAGTATATATCTACAACCATCCATAATTAACATATTGATGTACGTAAAGTTATCTTAATGCACAAATAAAAAATTAAGAAAATTATTTCTTTTAACTAATTTAATGTTGTATTGTATTTTATTTTTTTATATTCTATATTTTTTTTGAAATATGTGTAATATTAAAGAAAGTGTTATTAATAGATACTGTTAGAAGTTTTACATGATTTAGTCATGTCTTTATTTGTGAACCCACTTAATTTGGATCTGGATCCATTATGACAGATTCTAATATCGATTTTTTAATATTAATTCATATGATAATAAGCTGTCGTCATTTTAATGACAGATGTTTTTAATTGATGTGGCAACTGTAGTGGAATGTATAATTATATTCCTAACTAACAAAAAATCATCTTTTTTGGTCAGTGAGACCGTTTCAAGTTCTTGTATATATTTTTGCTTGTAAATTTCAAGTTACTTGGTCAACGTACAAGAATTTTCCAACTCAGAAACAGGCAGAGACTTGGGCACAAACGACAAATAGAGAGACCAAGTCTAACAGCGCAAGCTTAAGTAGGACTATCCATACCCACCTTCCTTTTTACCCTCTATATTCGTTCTTATACCTATCTAATTTAATGGGATGCAAGGATAGGTAATACTGTTAGAGGTATTATACTTATACTCTATCCATTTATCAATCAAGAATATTAAAAATTAAAATAACTTCTACTAAAATTTTCATAAATTTTACAAGATAGTCATAATTAAATATAAATTGAAAAATTAAAAATAATCCAAATTTCAGAAATTTATAAAACTAAATTCATAAAGCAAACTAAAACATCAAAACACTTTATTCTTTTTCTTCTATTATAAAGGAATCCATATGGGTGGGTGCGGGTATGGGGGAGCTTCCCCCACCCCCTCCCCGCACCCGCTAGTTGATTAATCTTAACCACATACCCGATGTGCACCTATATATTTATTCCCCTACCCACTCCATGAATGGCAGATATCCGCATCCATGGATAAAAATGACATCCCTTAGCCTGCACACAAGTTGTGTAGATTGCAATCATAACTTTGGCTTTTTTTTACTATGAATCAATATGGTTCAAACAATTAGCGTTTAATGGTAATTTTATTGCTGATGTAATCATAAGTTATAAAGTTTGATATGACTTATATGGTACAGCATGATGGTGACCAAATATTATTGAAATAAAGTAATATGATATTTCTTTCTTGTATAGACTGAGCTTACTCTTAACTTCATATCAGTTTCAACGCGATTAGCAGTAAAATCTGTCTATTTTCTATACTGAGTTTCCAATGTTAAAGTCACCACTATAACTCGTGAGTTTTCTTGACTTTCCGTGTCTGTTAACGCGTTGTCTAGAATTTAGCTAGCACTAGTGGATAGAAAAAGATTAAATAATGAGAGAAGTGGAAAAATATTTGGAACCACAACAACCTTAATTAGAGAATATATATATATATAGCTGATCATATCCTTAGATTAAATTGTTATTAAAGCTAGTTAGTCCCATAATCAGCCAATATTAAAGCTACGTCCTTGCTCCAAAATTCTAGAGAGAGAGAGAGAGAGAGAGAGAATGGTGAAGAGTGATGAGAGCGCGATCCAACCAGGAGACCACATTTACAGCTATAGAAACGTGCACGCGTACTCTCACCACGGTTAGTCTCTTTTGTTTAATTTTTAAATTTTCTAAAACATAACTATATCTATTATATAAGAAAAAAAATTTATTTACTGTGATACAAATTTCGGTTCCTATAAATATATATGTGTGTGTACATATATATTCATTAATCTGGAACAGAAACTTCATATGATTATGATCTGTTTGGATCCTAGCAGGAATATATGTGGGAGCGAACAGGGTAATCCACTTCACTCGAACAAGCAGAAAAAATTACACAAAACCTTCAAACTAGTATGGTGGAAAGTAGAGGATCGTTGCAAAATATGCGGATACGAGAGCAAGACGAAGCTAGGAGTGGTGGAGACCTGCCTGGATTGCTTCCTCGTTGACCATAGCATCTACCGGTTCGAGTACAACGTACCTAAAGAGAACTGCTTTACAAAAAGACCAGGAACGTTCTCGATGCAGCCTTGTGATAAACCCGATGTTGTGATCCAACGAGCCAGGGAGCTTTTGAATGGAAAACTAAAGTTTGGCCACTATAGCCTCTTCAGAAACAACTGCGAGTCCTTCGCGCTTTTCTGCACTACAGGCAAAGCTTTTAGTGCCCAAGTTTTGGTTTGGCAGCCTATTTCGCATCATTATTATGTCTGGCAATTATGCTTTGATGAACTAAGCATTCCTTTTGTTCCTCTGCTTGAGTTGAAAATTTTATGTTAGAGTTAGAGTTATGTGCTTTGCTAATAAGAATGAAAAAATGTAAAATGTTAAAATGTTTTTGACAAAATAAAATCAATATGAATTTTATTTTCTGAATTTATATATACTAATACTGTTCGTTACATTTATTTATTTATTTATTTAACTGTGTCAAGACTTTTGACTGTTGTATAATTTTATAAGGTTTTTTTTTTTTTTTCAGTCATATATATGATCGCAGTTGAATTAGTTTTAGCGACTATAATTAATTGATTTGACTAGTCCACTTTTAGTCGTTGATATATATTAATGGTATGTCTGGTTGGAGGTAGAGACGGAGGAAGGGAGAAGGAGGGATGGAGGGAGAGATCCACTCCCTTATTTGGTTGGAAAGGGGGGGGGGGGGGGGGGGGGGTGTTGCGGGGGGTTGGGGGGGCGCTGGGTGGTGGGAGAGTAGAAAATGTCTCCCTCCAAATCCATTAAATTGAATCATTTTATTAATGAAATGATCTATTAAATCCATCAATTTTTAGGTAAAAAGTCAATTTTATCCTAAAAAATATTATTAAAAACTTATATCAATAGACAATATAGTAATTAAATATTTAACTATCATTTATTATTTTAATTCTCCATCTCTTCTACCAAAAAACATGAATTATTCTTATAATCATCTATATTCTTCATATTCCCCATCCTTCCTACCATGTCTGTCCCTCCTCCTCTCCATCATTTTAACCAAACGTAGTATAAACATATATTTTGTTTTCGGGTTGAGTTTAAAATGAAACGAAATAAAATTTTTATGTTAAAGTTAATAGACTTTTTAAAAATAATTATAATTTTTTTAAAAACATACAAAAAAAATATCAAAAAATACAATTTAATTCGAAACGAGATCCAACACCAAACGTGGCCTTAATGTAACATCGAACAGATCGTAGACAAATTTTGCAACTACATTAATATCTTAATGAATTGATTAATCTATTGTGAGTCTTTGATGCTAAATTTTGCTACAAAAAAAATCCGTAGATAAATACAAACTTGAGAGTTATTTATTTTAAACTACCAATTTTACCCCCATATCACTTCGTCTTCTCCATCCATAGACGCCGGAAACCTCACAGCCACCGCCGTCCTTGTTGAAGCAACGTCGCCGTCGACCCGCAGCACGAGTTGTAAAGTCACCGTCGAAACCAACCAGCGCCGATTAGTTAATTATTACGCAGCGGTAAGTTCTAAACCTTTAAAATTTCAATTCTAGACCTAAAATGCTTTGAAATTTTCAACTGTGCACCGTTATCATGAGAAACTTTCCACATATGAGAAAAATTCTATTTGTAGCACTAGTCTTCGGTTTACAATTGAAATTTACAATTATGTTCCTATCTAACGAAAAAATTATCTCTATTTTATTTTCTGTATGTCTACTAACAAAATATTCAAACTTCACGATTGCTAATTATTACAAACATTTTCTAAAAATTCCTGGGATTGCTAATTATGTTCCTATGTAATGAAAAAAAATTATCTCTTATTTCTTTAGTGTCTCTACTGACAAAATATTCCAACTCCACAACGGTTAGTTATAAACATTTTCTAATGAGAAATGCGAGAGGCACAAATTCTAATTCTAATTTTTTAACACCAACTTAGTTATATATAAATTAAAAGATTGTCACATTAATAATCAATTGACTATAGTAAAAAGATAATAATTCGACGTCACATGAGTGATATTAAAATTAGAGTTGATATTAAGATTAGAATTGATATTGTTAGAATTACTCTTTTCTAATTAATGTTACATTTTAAGCGGAGAAAAAAAAAAGTGACATATCTACAACATGTATATATGTACCTTTGATTATTTGAGTTGAACTTCGTATGGTTCTTACTCCCTGAAAGAAAAAGGATCGAAAACGAAACAAGTTTTCAAACAACATTGAACCCAAGAAGTTATGAAGTGTAACCCTCTTTTCTAACTTCTTATCGGTCCTATAATGATAACTTAGACGGTTTCAGGTGTGTGTGTGTGTAGTTGTAAATTTCAAGTCTTCATCAATTCAATTGGCAAGACTTTTCCAACTCAGAAACGGAATGAGACTTGAGCACAAACGACAAATAGAGAGACCAAGTCTAACAACACACAAGTTGTGTAGGTTGAAATCATGACTTTGACTACTTTTTACTATATAAGACAACATCAACCAAGAAAACAGTAAATAAGAAAATATTAAATAAGAAAAAATTATAAAACATAACAAAAAAAAAAAAACATTAAATAAGAACATAACTATTATTGATGTCAAAAATCTTGGACACAATATTAGATGGGATCATTTGATATGATCAGCCATATATCATCATGTTCTACCTAGTCACATGCAAAAGAGAAGCACCTCAGAATAAGGAGGATACTAGTGGTGTGTCTGCTAAGAACACTCTGATGCTTTAATCAGTAAGGGACACTGATGAGCAAGCGAAGAAGTAGAGTTTTGGTAAAGAAATTAGTCAATACCTGAGTGAGTGAGGCACTCCTCAATTTATAGGTGTTTCCCATGGGTTCGGGTTCTCGGGTGACCCTGATGAATCGTATTCCTAGTAGTCCCGATAGGTAGACATGCTCCAGGTATACGGATAGTTAACCTCCACTAGACGATGCCGCGTGCCCTATCATTTGAGTGATGGGGAGACATAAGTGCAGGTTATTAGTGCTGGCGCAGGTGGCTAGTACTGTGTTAGTTCGGTCGGTGGCGGAGGGTGGTGCTAGAGTAGGGACAATGACAAATACCAGACGTCAGGTGTTAGGTGTTACAGAATAGTGGGTGTGACACGCCCTACAACAGTATGGTTGTCAACTGGTACGGGACGGCGTGGCAGGAGCATCATGGGCTGACCATCTGGAAAAGGACTTAGTTGTGGTTAGGGAAGTATTCCTCTGGCCAATACCTTGGAGTCCGATGGTGATCTGCTCGAGGTTCCCAAAAGAGAGCTAATTTGGGGATCAGCAGCCCAATGGAGGTGCTGGTAGGACAATCCGTTGACCCGAGAAGAGACTCCATTTGCAACTGCGACTCGACTTCTCTGGTCTAGTCAGGTCTCATCAAGTGGTCGGATCTTTTCCAATTTAGCAGCAAAAGAGCCCACTAGTTCTCGGGTGAATAGGTGGTCTCCAGCATGGAAACGATCACACCAACAACTATGATCATAAACATGATTGTTTAGTGACAATCTCACATTTGATTTCATTACAAAATATAACTCATAGGTCACAACATAACCTTCAATATATAGTATTATTCACCTCATTAATTTGAAATTAAGTAATATATAATACTTCTTTGTTGTACAAACTAATCGTAATGCTAGTTTCGAATCAGTTCAACGTGACTCGCTGTAAAATCAATCTATTTTCTATGTCAAGCTTCCAAAGGTTTTCCTTTTCTCCTTATTTTAAAGTCACTAGTACTCATGAGGTCTTTAGAAAACCTTGATTCCCTTGTCAACTAACTAACGCGTTCTTGTAGAATTAGCTAGCAAGTGGACATGAAAACAACAAAATTAATATTTAATATTGAAAAGAAAAGGATGTTGCTTTTGTGTGTAAATCTGGTTGAGCTTTATGTGTGTTTTCAAAAACATTTTTTGGTTTAGTGTTTGATTTTTCTCATATTTCATGTTCTCTCACTTTCTCTCTAATTTTTGTCTCTCCGAAGGAAAGTCTAACCACTAAAAATCATGGTGATTCTTCGAATTTGTGGTTTTTTTCTGTTTGCATTCTCTTCCAGGTTTGAAGGAAAAAGGTAATCATGATGAGAATCCGATCTAGATCAGCTTCAATTCCAATGAAGTTTCCTCAAATGTTCTTTTTGTCTTTAGCATTTGTTGTACCAAAAAGGGGGAGAACAAGGACTTAGGAGGAGCTCGTTTGTGAGGAGGAGCTTTAGGGAGAGTTTCTTATTTGTTTTTGGTTTTGTTCATTTTGGTTATTCTGAACAATCTTTGGGTTTATGCTTGTAACTTGGGTTTTGGGCCAAAAATGCCAAAGGGGGAGATTGTTAGGTTTTTTTGTATGTTGGCATTTATGGGAACTTTGTTAGAAAAACTAAAAACAATATTTTGTTAGCTAGCTTGAGGAAGTTAGGTAAGTTACTTGTTTTGAATATATGACCAGTTATTTATTTTGAAAGTTGAGTAAGTTACTTGCTCTAGAAGCTGAGATGGCATAGTGCATTTGACTTAGTTGACATAGTCTACAAATTGACAATTTCTATTTTGATAAAAATCAAGGATGATTTGGTGCATAAAATTGGAGATTATCTTGAGATTTCATTTAAAAGGAGATTTCTAATTTAAGTAACTTTCTTTATTTTATTTAAATTAGAAATTCAAACTATCCCAAAAAGAGAAAAATCTTGCATTTGAAATTTGGAAGATTGGAAGATTTTATTTATGGAGTTTCTTGAAGATTTTTCGTGTTTTATCAACAGCAATGATAAAGAAAAGTTAATTTGGATTATGGAGAAAATTTCCATGTTTGAATTCAGAGAGTTTCCATAAGTATTGTAATAGATTAGGAAACACTTTGAAATTTAAATTATTTTTAATCTGAGATTTTTTTGTGTTTTTGCGTGACTGCTTATTTATTATCTCAAAAATAGATTGTGTGTACGAGCTTGAAGATATATCAAAGTACTTTGAGACCTTGTTGAAGCGGTTGCATTCTTACATCTTTCGGGTGAAAGATTTGAAGTCTTCAGGAGAAGGCATTAGCGGTTGAAGGAATTCAACGTAGCTAGCGAAGGGATCTCGTAGAATAGATTCATTGACTTGGTTCAAGATGATCGGCGGTAACAAGGAGAGGGAGTTTTCAGTTTGTATAAGTCCATTAGTACTTGTAACCGTTTGACAATTAGTGGATCATTCACCGTCTGGGAGTGGCCTTGAGGAATAGGGTAACCGAACCTTGTAAAAATTGCATGTGTTCTTTATTTTGTTATGTTTTTGTTAATTTAATTTAATTGATAATTTAATTACACTCGGTAATTGATAAAAACGGATCTTACAATAATAATAATTATTATTATTATTAAGGTTAGCATAAATACATATGTATATATATGTATGTATACTTTAAGTTTGTCATTCACAATAGAGTGCGAATTCTTATTTCTCACATATGCTCTGCGAAACTCCCACCAACCGTATCGCGATAGTTCTCCACTTCAAATCTTTTGTTCAGTTAATTAAATTTGTCTTCCCACTTAATATCACAGGTATTAAACTCCGTGGTTTTCTTAGTATTATTGTCAATTAGATTTTGAAGCAAGTTGATATTTGCATGTGTGGTATATGAAGTTTTTGGTGAAGTTCTATACACACACATACACACACGCACACACACACGGTTGGTCTAGTATGTAGGTGGTAAATCATGTCGTTGCATTCCTAGACTCGATTCTTATATACGTATACACTTATTTATATAGCAATAAATTTGCAGAGGTTATATGTGTGTGTGCATATATATATATATATATATATATATATATATATAACCAGTGTTGGATTTGATCAAACAAGATTTGTTATCTTCAGGTGTAAGATTGAGATTCTTTTTTTTTTTTTTTAACAAAACAGTTATGTTTGGAATTTTTACTGTCCGAAGTGCGATGTCTTGTTAGGAGTCTCAATATATATGTAGGAAGTGAATGATATTGTCTTCGAATGCATTCCAAGTATTTTAGATATTCATACCGACCCATTTCTGAAGCGTCGAGGTAAAGGATGTTACACTTGAGAAAATGAGATCCCGAGGCAAAGGGGGCTTTACTAAAAACGAGGCTCCAAGGCAAAGGGAGCTATTCTTTGGTCATGCAGCCCCGAGGTAGAGGGGGCTGTCCAGAGACAAGGGAAATGAAGTCCCGACGTAAAGGGGGCTACTCTCAAAGTTAGTTAGTTGAGCATGAAGGTCCAAGATCCCATGAATAACCTATTAAGCTCTTGGATTTGTAAAATAATTTTGTATTATGTAGTGGCTATGTAAATTTCTTCCGCTCTATGTATTGAATAACATTTGAGCTGTTGAATAAAGTCAAATATATGAGTAATCTTGCAAGTGACCTGGTAGCTTAGGAAGCGTTACATAATGACATTCTCGAGAGCAATGAGTTTGGCAAGTGTGACCTATTCGAGAACAATTGCAAGTGCTTTGTTTTTTTTACTTCAAGATATTCTTTATCAACTTCTGTATTCTTAACTTTGTGCATTGTAGAAAAGAGAGAAATTTGGAGTTTTTTGTTTTGGGAGATTGGGTATGATTGGCCTTGAAGAAAGCGGAAGAAAATTGTGTAGTTTTCTTAATTCATAATGAAACAAAAGTGCCACTTGTCTCTGAATGTAGGGGATTTACCCCAATCACGTCAAATTTGTGTTCTATTTGCTGCTTTTGTTTCTTTTGAGTTGTGTCATTGTTTCTTAGATTTTGTTGGTGTCACTGATTCTTGGGCTGTGAGATTCTAAACATGTTTGAATTCAAAACCTAACCCGATTAACTATAATCGAACCCTAATCTACATAACTTCATGTCTAAAGAAAGAAGCAAAAATAACTTCCTGTACTAGAGAGAGAGAGAGAGAGAGAGCAAAGATATCACAAGCATAACAAAGCATTTCATGGCATCATATCCCACGAATATACTACTAACGTCCATACCTGGGTCCATATCTACGTATTCCAACTGAATACAAAACATTTCACTCCAACTTACCCACTTACTATACTATGGACATGAAATCAGCGTCTCTGTATTGGACCTATTACGATAGGCTAACAAAACGCTATATGATTATTTATTTATTTATATATCTATCCCTTTACCGCCCTTGGTACTCTGTAACGTACCAATGCGTATCGCCTCACGGCATCGGAGGCTTCTCCAAGTCCTCAATACTGGTGGGGCGGAACCAGGCCTTCTGCTCCAGCACAGAGCCTCCCTCACCACCGTCTTCAGAAGGCGCAGCGACCTGAAAGCTACGCCCACCACCTGTGGTGGAGGCTTGCCCAGTTGCAGGCCCAAAAACCCCAGTTTGCGGGTCAGGAGCCCAGTACTTGTCCGAGGTGGGCGGGATCACTTCATCCGGTACCACACTTGGATGAGTGTGTTCATCAGGGTTTTTGTCGTACGTTGAGGTGTGAGCAGCCCTCCTGAATATCATCAATCATCAAATACAATTAATTACAAAAGGAGTCCACAAAATAATGCAGTCCACTAACTAGGCTTCAAGACAAAACTTTCAACAAAAACAAGCAAGATTGAAAATGAAGAAAACCAACCAAATTAGTTGATAATCAGTACGTATAAGGCAGTACTGGTCCCACGTAGTGAAAAAAAGTGTAATTAGTAAGGAAAGTTGTAAAAAGCACTCCAGAAGCTACAAAAGGTTATGAAATAGCTATCATTTATTGAAGATAAGGACCCACATGACTTTGAGTGTGGCGACAAAGGAGGGTAGGGTAAAGTTTCAATTTCCCATCACCCCTGTCCCTATCAAACACTAAGACGTCCCACCATATATTTCTCAATATTGTTACCTTCTTATCCCACAAAATTTGAGCACATAAAGTTTATCCAAAACAAAAGGGCAAAGCGTAAAAAGATGGTTTGGGCAATCCAGCCACGTGGTCCTCACGCCGTAGCTAGACAAGGTTATCAGATGACAATTCAAAGTGTCTATTGTGCCCTTATCCGAAGAAGTGCCCTATTGTGCTTGCCATAATTTGATGGTTCATCACGTGAAAAGAACGTGATGATGTGAGAAAACAATATACACTGGGAACGGACCAACTAACTTCTTCCTTTCTGAAAAAAACAAATATTTTTTGCCCACTATATATCCACGCTTTCATACACGAGGCACTATGTCATTATAATATATATAATGAAACCAGACAAAGTTAGAGATAAGAAGCTTATGTTAATTGGCAGCGACTGCTTGTCTACTACACATAAGCATGCTTATCGCAAACTTTGTCGTCTTAAGAACGTGAGCACCGCTCAGAGTGTCCTCCGATCTTGGAACCTATTGACGGTTCACCCCCAAGACAAAAGCTTAAAAATCTTCTCAAGATTTCAAAAGCACTATGAAACTGGCAAAACTGGCCTAATAAAAACAAAGATAAAAGATACATAATGGATGGGGAAAAGAAAAAA
Organism: Ficus hispida; assembly: GCA_025413025.1. Taxonomy (NCBI): domain Eukaryota; kingdom Viridiplantae; phylum Streptophyta; class Magnoliopsida; order Rosales; family Moraceae; genus Ficus; species Ficus hispida. Next base: position 19,453,558 of record CM046364.1, read on the forward strand.
GAACCGGATAAGCTTTCTTTCTTCCTTTTTTTTTTTTTAAACATACTTACAAATATATTGCCTGTCAAGAAAGACCATTTTAAAAACAAGCATACATCAGCATGAAAAATAAACAAAGCAGTCGCGGAGCATGAAACATGCGACCTCGGAAAGTCAGCAAAAAATTTACTCAATATTTTTGTTAACACAGAGAATCTGATAAACAAGTATTTAAAAGAAAATAAAAATTGGCAACATAACAACCATAACATGACATCTCACACAGAGCGCACACAACAAAAAAAAAAAAAAGAAGAAGAAGAAGGAAAATCAGAGCTCGTAATTGTCGGACTATTTAAGCCGCCCACAATTCCAATTTGCATTTAGATACCCTGCTAAAAAAATGTCAACCAAACTCTCTCCTCCACCGGACATATCACATGCTTTTTGACAAAAGTTGCAATTGGTTAAGTGGCGAAGCCGTGACGGCACTAGACAGACCCAACATGGAAAAAAGGTCATGGTTAGGAATTGGAATAATGACTCGCATATTTGTTGCTTAGTTAGGGGTCAGAGGCGATAGCTTCTTCTTGATTTTTTTTTTTTTGGTTTCTTATTCAACTTTCTTTTCTAGGAAAAAGTGAAATAAGTAACCAGCTGGGTTGACAAAAGCAGAATTACAAATTATAACATGTTGGGATGAATGTTCTTCTGTACATCCACTCAAAAATGAAACTAGAAATCAAACCCAGATAAAGAAAGGAGAGAAAGTTATGATGATTAAATAAACATATTTAAATCTGGCTAAAATCTCCTAAACAGGACTTTCAGGAACGAGGGGATAATCATGATCCCAAACTCATTATAACCTACAATTAAGCAAAGTAACTTCCTTTTTTATTTTTCCTCTTTGACTATTATAGGAAAAGAACAGTATAATAAAAGCCAAGAATGGTTAGTTTAACATATATTTCAGGAAAGCAGTAATTTTTCACTTTCCACACAAAATATGAGTTGCCTTCAAAATCAATTACAAATGAGAGATACTTCATTTACACTTTCTCCGTTTGTTGCGGAGAAATTCTTCTTTGTTTTAGCATGGACACATGAAATAGAATACCCAAAAAGAAAAAGAAAAGCTTAGAATACCAACCGTAATATACCATCTTTTTTCCTTCCTTTGGAATGCAAATAATTCAATGAAAAAGATTGGTTTTAAATGCCACTTGGTGAACCACCGTCCAAATTAAGGCAATTTAATTACCTCTTTTTTTAAATACCCCACGCTAGATGCTCTATGTACCAAAATATCTTCTTGTTCTTTCCCCTTTTTTTTTTTTTTTTTTCCTTTTTAATTTTGACTTTCTTGATGATGATAATAATAATAATACTAATAATAATAACAATGTTCGATGAAAACGAAGCCGGCTAAAGAATCTACAATTCTTAACTTTTCCAGGCTCTGTATCTTCCAGAACATAACCAGGTAGCAATAACTCTTGAACAGGGAAAGGAAAATCAAGAAATAGCGACACCCTCCGTCACAAATATTCGTTACAGCAAATCATCTTGGACGTAATTAAATATCTAGATTTGTTTCCCCCTTCCAAATGATCCTCAATCACCTTTTGTAAAGAAATTAACAGAAAACTTAAACCAGGATTAACACTAATTTAATTTTCCCTCCATCCAAGTAAAATTCCAGAGACAACCAGTAAATTGCATAGAGAAAGACGGTTGACTTATGGAAACGGAAACAATCCTAATTTTCACCAAATCTACATCTAATTAACTCCAATCACACACAAAACCATAAAGAAAAAAGTGAAAAGCTTCTCAAGAAAACATAAAGAAAAAGTAGTCCAAAGATTCCTAATCTTTTTATGCTTTTCATTATCGCCTTCCGGCAAAAGCAATACTAACAGAAAACTTCTACAAGGTTTAACATCAGTAGCTTTTTCTCTCCATCCAATCCAGACAAACAGACTTCCAGAGATTTCCAGGAAATAAGGAATGATAACAAATCAAAATAGAAAGTCGAGAGAAGAAGAAAGCTAACAACCAACAGCGAATATTTTCATCTACTTTAATACCTAAACATATCCAATCACGTTGAAAACCTCCGGTATCTGAGCGATCAGAATCCTCATAAACAGCGAACACTTTCTCAGGAAAACGTCTAAGAAAATTAAACCAAGAAAATAAATAAACCTGACGGTGGCAGCAGAGGAGGAGAGAGTAGAGTTGCGGCGAGAAGGATCGCGGCGGGTCCAGATCTGGTACTCGACGACTCGCTTCCCAAAGTTCGCGAACCCTCGGCTACTCGAATTCGCGGCCATACAATTGCGAGCTGAGCACCAAAGACAGCTAGAGCGAGAAAATCTAGTGAGAGAAAATTCAGAGAGAGAAAGAGTAGTTTGCAAACAACTATTGCGTTTCGGCTGTTGTTGGGTAGAGACGCCGATCGAACTTCTTTATACAGAGAGTAAGAGGAGAGAGAAATTGAGCGGTAAGTGTACACGTGTCCTCGTGTCTCAAATCTTACCTGCCCCAATTCCAACGGACTCTCTCTCTCTCCCTGGCATCCTCGGTCCGCACCTACCCACACAGTACCCCCACTGCCGTCAAAACCTCATACTATCCCGTACGCTTTTTTGTACTACGACCAAACGGCGTCGTTAGTCACCTTGACGGACGTCTGTCTCTTACTGTACGGTACGCGAGCTGGACGCGGAGTGGAATATTCCAGTGACAGTTAACGCCGTTAAACCTTTTTTTTTTTTGGCTAATGAACGTTTTTGTTGGTTTGTTCGGCATTTCTAGTGACTAGAGATTCGACTGTTTTATTTTTTAAAAGGGTGGGAGAGTCTTCGAGAAATATATTTTCGACTCTTTCATAACGTCGTTCAACGAGTTCTTATGTCATTATATTATAGACACGGTTTAATAATAATTTAAAAATATATGAAATTTCAACATTATATAATAAAAATATTTTTAAATTTAATACTCAACAGTTTTAATAAAAAAGAATAATATATTATGTGATTGAATCTATGATAATTTATTTGAAAGCGTGTTCATCTTTTAAATAGAACATTATTAAAATTAAAATGATAATTTTATTTATATATCTTATTTTTAAGTGAAATCTATCTTATATCAAATGAGATAAATTTTAAATTAGACTCTTTTTATGATCTATTAATGATTCTTGGAATTCTTTCTTTAGATGATAAACGTAACAAAAAACTCAAAAAGAAAAATCATTTTCTTCTTAATTAATAAGGAGTTTATTGTGTTGTGTGTGACCATACCAAAAAGACTCTCAACCATGTCATGATCACGCTACGGATAAGGATAGGATGGAATATTCTGGTGAAAGTTAATGTCGTTAAACGTTATTGTCAGGAGACGGTTGAAAAATGGGGAAATGGCTTTCTTTGGATTAAATGACATTTTTGCCCCTTTGAGGAATGCCTCTTAACTCTTCTGATCGTTTGTTACGCTGATTGATTAGTATTTACCTGACTTTTTGAAAGCCAAAACCAATCGAATATTCCGTGAGCCAAAAGAGAATATTCATACTTGGTAATTCATTTCAAGTTAAGGCCTGACCCACTTATTTATTTAGTTTTTAGTTTTTATTTTTTTATTAAGTGATAGATAGATGAGATTAGAAAAGTAATTTGCTGGGGGAGGACGGTGATCGGGCGGTTCTGTTCCAATATTTGCTTATCTGGGGGGAAACACACAAAGGCCATGTTGTTGTTGTTTAATTACTGTTTTTATATTGGTGGAAAACAAAGCACCACTGACTAATAAGAGTTAATAAATCTAAGTATGCGCATTATAAAAGATTAGATACTTGTACATAGTGCGGGTTCTTCATAAACAAAAATAATAAAATAGAAGTTAAAAAAGTACAAAAGGGGTTAAAGTTGGGAAGATTAGAGTGAAATTTGATATTTTTTAAAATTAGATTTCTATTTTAAAATATCAACCCTATTGAATATAATACTATTATTGTTGTAGGGATTTTACGATGAATGATTCGAATTTCTTTTTCCTTTTAATTAAAATGTGGGATTTTTTTGTAAGTAATTATCTTATTTGATGATCTAATTCTACCATTAAAAATAATATACAACAAAGGTGTTACTTATTAGTTGCTGACTCTATGATCCAATCATTCAACTAAAAAAATAAAAACGAAAGAGTTATTTGCCAAGGGGAAAGTATGTGGTAAAGTCTATTTTATATATTTTATTAGTAGAGTTCATTTTTAAACCGTTAAGATGTAATCGAATGACTGAAATGTTGTTTATGTATAATAATTATAATATACCTTACCTCATATTATTATAGATTAATAAATAAAAATAACTATAATAAAAAAAATTCATTTACAAGGAGGCTAGGGGGCTCGTCGTCGGCATCGGGGGGGTAGGGGAGGTGGTGGGACAGATTTGGTCGGGAAGAGTAGGGGCTTGTCACCGATGTTTTGGGGGGGGGGGGGGGAGGGGGGAACGGGGGTCCGTTGCCTGCGTTGCCCGGGGGGTAGGGGAACGGGGATCCGTTGCCTGCGTTGCCCGGGGGGGTAGGGGAACGGGGATCCGTTGCCTGCGTTGCAGGGGGGAGAATATGGGGGTACGTTACCTGCATTGCGGGCGGGAGGGGAGGCGGTGTAGATCTGGCTCAGGGGGAGGGGGGTCCATTGCCGGCCTCGGCAAAGGGGGTTGGTCTTTTTTTATTTTTTTAATTATTATTTTTATTTATTAATCTATATTAATATTAGGAAAGATGCATTATAACTATTATACATAAATAATATTTCAGCCGTTCGATTACATCTTAACGGTTTAAAAATAAACTCTACCAATGGGGTATATAAAATATATTTTACCACAGACTTTCCCATTTGCCACCTTAGTTTTTGTTTTTTTAAGAGGAAAATAACGTTTTTTAATATTTATGATAATTTTAAAAAAATTTCAGATAAATAATAATATATTTACGATGAATAATTTATTTATGAAACATATCTATAATAAAATTAAAAAATTTTGATAACAAAAAATTTATATAACTATTCTATTTACTTCAAATATTTTTAAATTAAAATATGTTAAAATTTGCTAATTTAGTTGAGGTTAATAATCATTGGGCCCCTATAAATCATGTATAAATCAATTGATCTGGTAAATTCTATGGACTGGGTCAATGTGTTTGTAAAGCCCAAAAGTCGCCCAAGTTTATTTGTTTGGATTTAAAAGAGGAATGAAGGAAGGAAATGGGAAAGGATTATTGGATAGAAAATGCATTATAACTTGCTTAGTAAGAAGGAAGGGACGAGAGAGAAAAATAGGATGGATGAAGTTTTTAGTAGGACCTACTAGTTTTATCCTGGTTTGTTGTATATCCTTGAGTTGGAGTTTTAAAGATACTCTTGCTTGGAGCTGAGTTAATATTTTGTATTATGCATTTGGTTGAAAATGAATTATTTGAAATTACAAAATATAAAATCTTAAAATATGTTTGTAAAAAAAATAACAATATAGATTTTATTTCGTTATTCTCTTCATTTTATACAATTTATATATATATAATAAAAATCATCTCATTTATGCATAAAATAAAAAACTTATAGAACTTTAAAATTTAAATTTTTAAGAAATATTTGAATATGTAAAGTTTAGAAAAAAAAAAAAAAAAACTATTAAAAGAGCTTGGTTTGAGTGGACTAACCACACACATGCTAAAATCTCTCTAATATTGGGAGGAGAAATTAAATTCATCCAGTAATGATTAATGTTAATTTTTTTGTCCTTGTTTTTAAAGTCAAATAATAAAATAAATAAATAAAATAATAATTGTACTTTTTTAATTTTTTTTTCTCATGAAAACAAACAACGTGGAAGAAAAACAAATTATTTTATCTCTCTCTTTCCCTTTTATTTCTCTTTTTCCCTCCTTTTTTTTTCCTTTATTTCTTACCAAACATGGGATAATTAATCCCTTTTCTCACCCTTCATTCTCCCCCCCCCCCCCCCCCTCTCACTCTCAGGAATCAAAATAATTAAAGAAAAAAAATAATTAAGAATAAAAAATAAAAATAAAAAGCTCTGAATTTGTGGGTGGCTGAAAAAGAGGTCGCGTGGCCAACGTGAGCCATTCCTCCGATGCCAACCAAAGGCTTATCTCTCAGTGCAATCATGTCCACACGTTCACCAAAACCACCAACTACTTTTTTAACTGTCTATCCCTCTATCTCAAACTATATCCCCTTTTCCCTTTGAACCAAAACTAAACTAAACTAAACTAAAAACCAAACAATGTCGTCAGCTGTGGTCGCAGCAGGTCCTTCCTCTTCCTGTGCCGCCACCTTCAACAGGCTCCACCCCACCAAAACTCCCCAAAAGTCCTTGTTCTCACCCTTCCACCCCATCCAGGTACGTTAGTTCTAGTACCGGAAATTCTTTAGTAGGATACGAAAAAATATGTCACAGACACTATGTTATTTTAGATACATTCGTCAAGTTCCATTAAATTTGGGTACTTTTTTCGTTCTGATATGATTTCATGTGTTGTTTTACAGTTACTGCATACGTATATTTTACTCTCGCTTTGGTCTATATGTAGAAAACTGCGTTCCAGGGCTTGTCTCTTCAAGAGGCCAAAAGGGGGGTTGCTGATTCCTTTGTAGCCGAGAGTAAGGCGGGTTTGATCGGCGTGAGAAGAGGGCTTAATGTTACTGCCAGAACTGCTGGGGCTTCAAAGACCATCGAGGTTGACGTGGACAAGCCATTAGGCCTTACTTTGGGCCAAAAATCCGGTGGTGGTGTTGTCATCACTGTAAGTCCCAACCTATATATATAAATATACACACAGCTTGCGTTTAGCTCACCGTTTGAAGATGGAATTTTTAAGTTAGAGTTGGTTAATTTTTTAAAAATTAGTTATTATTTTTGTTGAATTTTTAGATAAAGGCTAAACTAAGATAAAAAAGTATAAATTGGATTTAAGTTAAAATATCAAACGAAGCATTATATTTTTCAAGTTCAAATGGAAATAAATAATCAAACAGATAAAGTGGTTCCTTTTTTAGGCCGTTGACGGAGGCGGGAATGCAGCAAAGGCAGGGCTAAAAGCAGGGGACCAGGTGCTCTACACCAGCAGCTTCTTTGGGGATGAGTTATGGCCAGCAGACAAGCTGGGTTTTACCAAAACTGCCATCCAAGCAAAGCCTGATTCTGTTTACTTTGTTGTTAGCAGGTTATATATCCTCGCCAATTTCGTTTTGTTATACTTTTTTTTTTCTTTTCTTTTTTTGTTACGGGTAGGATAGAATTTGGTAAATTCGATTTTTGCTTAAAAGAGTAACTCTTGATGTAGACGTCATACCTTAAATTTATTATTCTTATTTGGTTTTCTGTTATGTCTTTACCAATATTTTCCTGTTTCCAAAAATGTCATGCCAGTAAGGTTTAAAGTTTAGGAGACACATTTTTATAGAAGATTAACGGAAAGATTGTTCAACCATTGTTTTGATGCAGAGGTGCGGAAGTAGATGTAAAACGGCTACCAAAACGCCCTGCACCTCCCCGTTTCGGGAGGAAACTTACCGAGGCTCAAAAGGTACAAATATCTGTTTCGGCATTCAACTGGGTATTCAACAGTTAATGTTTGAAATGGTATCCTAATGTTTGTTTCATATCTAATAGCTAACCAAAACCACAATGTCACATCTTGCAGGCTAGAGCCACTCACATTTGCCTTGACTGTGGATTCATATACACATTACAGAAACCTTTTGAGGAGCAGGTAATTACTTCAAACGTTTTTCCTTCAGAATTAGACAGCTTACTAAGGTTGATCATGACATCTTTGAGACTTTTAAGTGATTGAACTTCTATCTTAAAATGTTAATATGTTTATTATAATGGTCTAGTGTCCTTAAATGTTTGTTATTGTTTTAATATTTTTACGATATGAAATTTGAGTTTCTATTTATTCTTAACATTTCACAGTAAAAATTCACGAGAATCTCATGCGTGATATGTTGTTTGTTTGTGTTTGTGCAGCCGGACGGATATGTATGCCCTCAATGCAGAGCACCCAAAAAGAGGTTCGCAAGTTATGATGTGAGCACAGGGAAGGCTGTTGGGGGTAACTTGCCTCCCATTGGGGTCATCATTGGCCTGCTTGCTGGTGTTGGTGCTGTTGGAGCATTGCTTGTTTATGGTCTCCAATAATCATCTCCCTTTTATCTTTTCATTTTTTCTTTAATTCCCCGTTAAAGACGATTAGGAAAAAAAGAAGAAGAAATTAATTGGACACAAATGTATACTCGATGAGAGCAAGATTTAATTCAGACTTCTAATGTTTGAATATCTATGTGAGATTAATTAATAAGTCTCAACTTTTTCTTAGGGACAAATAGAACTGCTCTCTTCAGATCAAATGAAAGGCCTCGCATATGTTCCTTTTAATATTTTTATTGTCTTTTATTAATGAATTATGATCTCATATGGTTATGTTTAGAAGTCTTAATCGGAGGTATACTACAAATTTGTGATGGAGAAAACTGGCTCGGTCCTGTTAGCTTAACTAGGTTAATGGAGCAGAGATATGGAGGGTTTTTATTTACGATTCAGATTACTACCATTACTTGACGGTGTGTGCTTATTTTCTTTATTATTATTAATATTATTATTATTATTATTATTATTATTATTATTATTTAGTTGGGACCCGGCCAATCAGGTGTCTGTAATGGAATGAGATTTGTCTTGTTAAGATACACTGCTAAATTTTCCTTTGGGTTAAACGAGATGAAAAAAATAAAATAAAATTCCGAGAACGTAATTTGTTTTTATTCTGCATTTCATTCTCTGAAATTATTAAATTCATCCATCCAAAAAACAATAAACAAGCTATAAGAGAATCCCATAGCTAGAAAAATGCTAAAAGATAGAAATGTGAAGGAGTTTTCTTTTAATTTTTAAACTTAATTTTTTTTTTCTTTTAAATGAGTTTCCTTTTATTTTGAAATAAATTCTTGTATATATATAGAATCTGATAATTGTATATATGTATTTATAGGGTGTATAGATCTATATTTATATTTTTTCGAAGGATGTGTATGTACATATATATGTATGCAATCTATACAAATTCTTTTATTTTGATAAAACTAACTATAATTTTTTTTCCCTCAAAATAATGTGAGCATAATTTAAAAGTGAAGTTAAGTGATCATATTTCAGACAATGACAGCCGGAATTTTTTTTTAGGAGACGTGAATTAAGCGAAAATTTTGGACTAAAATTACGATGTAAAAATCATTTATCTATTTGTATATTTTATTTTTATTTTTTTCCCCTAAAGCAAGTAAGTTTGAATAGAGTTTAATTTAATTTTGAAGTTTAGAGTTCAAATAATCAGAGACGGAAGGAGAGAAGGCTTGGAGGGTGCCTTAAGCCCCCTCAACTTTTGGTTTTTTTTTTTTTTTAAATTAAAAAATTAAAATAGTCCATAATTTTAATTGAATTTTCACAGTAGCCCCCTTAAAATAAAAACTTGCTCATAATAACTCTCTCATTATCCATAATATACTTATTATTAGTCCCCTTCCCCCTAAAAAAAAGTTCTGGTTCAATCACGGTAAATAATCGTGAATTTTTATAGTGCTATAGCCCTTCTTCTCCCCTTTTTTTTGAAATTAAGGCTGGGAGATTCAAATTCTGAATCGATGAAGTCAGATGTGATATTACTATTAAGTTGCCTGCAACCATAATTTGCTTGATTGTTTGCCTTTTGATTTATTTGAGATATTAAATTTTGAATATAAATACTTGAAAATCAAAACTTTGTATAAAATTAAAGTTTTTCAAAATATTATGCAAGTGTAGTTATTAAAAAATTCAGGAGGACAAATAAAGGATAAAATAGTAAAAATATTATTACTGTGGAATTTTTAAATTAAGAGAGGCCAATGGGAAATTTTCTGCATGCCCTAATTCAGTCCTAGCTTGGTATCTTCTCTGGAAGCTTGGAGTTTTGCCTGCACTTTGAATCTTCCATAATTTGCTATACATGTAACATTTACGATTTGACTGTTGACCAAATAATAATTAAGAGATTTATCTTGCATAAATGATAATTTTTTTAAAGATCAGAAAATAAAAAGAAGCTAAAAATAGTTTTGTTTTGTTGTTGTTTTTTTTTTTTTTAACGAAAAGCTAAAAACAGTTGATAGAGTTATTTTTAAAAAAATGGTTGAGAAGTCTCAAGAAAACAAATTTTAGGAGGACCGTAGGGATATACTAATAAAAAGGATAAAGGAGAATATTAAAATCGTGGCTTTTTTTTTTTTAATTGAAGATTGGAGGATTGAAGTCTATATTTTTTTGGTGGCGTGAATATATAAAAGTTTGAAATAAACAACACGAGAAAATAGGGGGAAAATTTTTGAAACTTCCATCGATTTACGGAAGAGATCTCTGAGATAAAATTATTTCATCTTTAGATGTCGTTAAGAGAAATATATTTCAAAAATATATAACAAAGCATTAAATAAATAAATAAACAAAGATAATTTGTGCAACCCCAATTATTTTGGCCTAGATTCAACACCTAGCGATTAAAAAAAAAAAGGCAGCTCTTTGTTTTTTACAACAAAACTACCAATGGCGGAATATGGTATGCCCGTACCGATAAAACACCCCATTATTCACATCCTTTACCGGCTACCAGAGGCAGTTCTGTTACCGGTTACCCCCTTTCGGGATTTAGCCCGCCTACATACCCGGCATTGGAAGCTGCGTTTCCTCCAAAAGTAAGAGTCGCTTGTATATATTTGGTAATATCAGTCGTTTTCACATTTCTCACTTCAATTACCCTTTTCACTTTCGGAATTTACCTCATCCCATCATTACCCAACGTCTCCGTCGTGTCGGGCTCCGCCGCCGTTCCACAACACGACCTCGCAACACATTGTAGAAGACTTGAACGTCGGATTCTTGGTCTCAAACTATGATGTCAATCGCATGTTCTTCAAGAACATAACCCTGCTTACCTATCATACGCAGGAACGCCTCTTGGGTGTTGTCCTACCGCCTTTCGAGCAGCGCGGGCAGGACCACAACACCGTGTGGTTCAAGGTGAAGGACTTGGTGGTACCAATAGACCTGTGGGAAGACGATGGCGGTGTTTCGACATTGGGGGTGTCGAAAGTGCTGTTTAAGCTTAGGGCTACGGTTAGGTACGGAGGCATGGCGTGGTCAAGGCAGGAAATTCCGGTGAAAGTGGATTGCTATGAGGTGAAGATATAAGGTATTTCGAACCCTACGGAGACAACACCGGATTTGGATACCAGTCACTGTGAAGTCCACGGGCTATGGGCGGGGACGTCCTTAAAGTTTTGCTGACCGATTTAGCGCTTCTAATTCCCATAGCATTGGTTGTTTTCGGAGGCCTGGTTTCATTTCTTCTCATGAAGCTTCAAGTTTTTCCTCTAGAACAGTTTCACTCATGAGGTTTTTTTTTTTTTTCTTATAATTTTTTTAAAAAAATCCTTTTCCTATTTAGAAAAGGCCAATATCATGGTCGTTGAGTATTTATTTATTTTTTTTACATATGAGATATGATTTTACTGAATTACTAGCATTTGTTTAATTTTGAAGAATTCGGCTCTATTATTTGTATGAAATTAATTTAAAAAAAAAAAAAGGGGATAAGGAATTTAAATTCTACACTTTTAAAGTTGAATCAGTATAAAAATTACTGCTAATTCAACCACTAAATTGAGAACTTTTCAGTTTTGGTAAATGTGGAATACTTCTAAAGATAATAGCCATTAGCTTATCATAAAGATGTGTCGGATGACGACAACGAAAGTGGTGCGTTTCTACTAGGAAACCGGGTTGGGGTTTCTCCCGACTTTGAGTGTTGCGCCGGCTGATATATAGTTACAACTAAGCCTGCAATTAGGTCTAAATTAATTTTGTTTGTTTGTTTTTTTTTTTTCCTTTTTCGAAGGAAGGAGAGGAAAGGAGAATGTTTTGTCATTGTTCTGACTTTGCATGACTTCGTTTATCAAGTATTATCGACTACTCCTTATAACAGTGCCTGTTCCAAATAATTGTAGCAGCGGTAGTTGGTTTTGGTGCAATAACAGTAATATTAAAAGGGACATAAAGGCACTGCTACAAAAGTGTCAATAGACCGCATTATTTCTCAACGCAGTCTTTGCGTAGGGAAATTATAATCGGCAAGTTGGTTAGTGAGGAAAGAAAATTCTTCAGAGAAAAAAAAATTAACGAAATAAAAATGTCCAAAATACAATAGTATACAATCTTTACAAAAGGGAAAGAAATTCAAATCTCCTGTAATGGGGAACTATTCAAACACATATACATACAAGGTGATAAATTACAGATATGTTGTTGCAAGTAATCTAGCAATAATTACATATATAACTTCATCATAAGATTTAGGGTTTTAATTTCTCATCCAAATTAAAAAAAAAAAATTATTCTCTCCTTTGCGTTCTACTAGGCTTTGTTCAAAAGAAGGAAGGAAATTCATTCCTATATATAGTCGGGAACTATACGTACGCTTATTATTATTATTATTTGGAAAGCACACCAATTAATTAATTACAAATCTCACAAATCATACATGCATTTTGGGTACTTTCCGTATCGTGTGTAGTGCCTTAACTCGACTGGTCGTCCTTCTATACATGTGTTATATATGTGTATATATATTTCTAAATATATATATATATGTATATATACAACATACACAAACGAGAGGAACTCCTCTTGTCTTGAATGGATTACTAGTCTCTTCCTCCCCATGATGAACGCTAAAAGCGCCGTGAGATATGCATATAAAATATAATAGTGTACAATCTTCACAAAAGGAAAGAAATACAAATCTTCTAGAGTCGGGAAACGTTGAAAAACAAATATTTCCAACTAATTGCAAATCTCATCAAGTCATTAAAATATTACTATTATTTTTAGGAGTATTATTATTATTATTATTTAATAATTATTTACTTATAAATAATTATAATAATTTTTTTTAAAGCCTGATTAACTTTTTTCTCTCTATATAAATAAATACACGCACATATTAAGAAATATATATGCACTAAACCAAACAATGGCTCCACCACTCTCTTTTCGTCGTCTAGATTGTTGGGAAGAGGATAAAGTTTTCTTTGGAAACTAAGAAAAACAGATAAAATAAAATAACTTTGTTCTGAATTACTCTCGTACTTCATTAAATTCAACAGGGGGGCCTATATATAGGCTTACAAAAGAAACTAGCTTTACTCCACTATCTCAACTACACAGCTATAAAGTAGACATGTGAACAACTTCCTATAACCACTAAATATATCAGACAGAAATAATAAACAAACTTCCTAAATACTAGGACTTGTTGACACAAAACGTGGACCCACTACTTTTGAATCATTCTTCAACACTCCCCCTTGATTCAAAATTGCAAACACCAAGACTTGATCTGAAGTAAACGAACTTATCTCTTGGAAGTGATTTTGTCAGAATATCCGCCACCTGTACATGTGTACTGCAGTGCCTCAGCACAATTTCTTTACTTGCAACCAGGTCTCGAATGAAGTGTAAGCGAATATCGATATGCTTAGTCCTTCCATGGAAAGCTGGATTTTTTGTCATTGCAATCGTTGCCTTGTTATCACAAAAAATATCCGTCGCACCTTCTTGCTTTTGGTGAAGATCTGCAAGAATTCTTCTAAGCCAAATTGCTTGACAGGCTGCTGAAGTTGCTGCAATGTACTCTGCTTCTGAAGAAGATAATGCTGTTGTAACCTGCTTCTTTGAACTCCAAGAGATTGCTCCCGACCCAAGATTGAAAACATTAGCTGAGGTGCTCTTTCGATCATCCAATGAACTCGCCCAGTCACTATCAGTGAACCCGTAAAGGCTGAAGTTCGAGACTTGAGTATACCAAATCCCATAATTTGTGGTTCCAGCAACATAGCGTAAGACCCTTTTTGCTGCTCCAAGATGATGCTTCGTGGGATTTTGCATGAACCTGGAAATTACGCCAACCGAGAAAGCAATATCTGGTTAGTATGAGTCAAATAAATCAAACCTCCAACCAAGCTCCTGAAATTCTTTGCATTAGCCTCCTCTGTACCATCTTCAAGTTGCAACTTCTCATTCATATTCATGGGCGTAACAGCTGGTTTGCAATTGAGTAAACTGAACCTTTTGAGAAGATCTATTGCATATTTTCTTTGTGAGATAAAAATCCCATCAATTCCTTGCTTCACCTCAAGGCCAAGAAAATAATGCAATAAACCCATGTCTGACATCTCAAATTTCTTCATCATGTTAGACTTAAAATCAGCCACAAGAGAATCAGAGGAGCTCATATATATAATGTCATCAACATAAAGGCAAACAATGATAACATCATCTCTACCTTGCTTTTTCACGTAAAGGGTGGGCTCATTTTCGCTTCTTGTGAAGCCATTTTGACGAAAGTAGCCATCAATCTTGCTATACCATGCCCGTGGAGCTTGTTTTAACCCATAGAGTGCCTTTCTCAACTTGTACACCTTCGCCTCCTTGCCTTCGACTACGAACCCTTCAGGTTGAGCAACATAAACTTCTTCTTGCAAGTCTCCATTTAGAAACGCAGACTTGACATCGAATTGATAAACATGCCAATGTAGCTTGCTGTTGCGAATATCCTTTAGCCACGAGCCGAGCCTTGTGCCTTTGAACGGTTCCATTAGCATGATATTTTGTTTTGAAGACCCACTTGAGACCAACTGCATTCTTGCCTTCAGGTAGATCCACCATCTCCCATGTTTCATTCTTCTGGATCGCCATTAACTCTTCTTTCATTGCATTCCGCCATTCCTCCTTTGTTGCTGCTTCTCCAAAGGTTGTAGGATCTGTAACAAAAAGAGCAAATTGACAAGATTCATAGATCTCTCTTAAAGATCTAAACTTTGCAGGAGGCGTTTCATCAGAAGATTCCTGTAAAGAGGATGAGCTGCCACTTCTTGAAGTTGATGGTGAGGAAGCTGGTGACCCGAAAGGAGTAGGAGAATTTGTGGGAACTGATTCAACACCTTCAGTTGTTGGAGTCTCGCTCTCCGTTGAGATCTGAACTTGAGTCTCTTCACCTTTTTTATTCCAATTCCAACTCGCATCTTCATCAAAAACTACATCTCTCCTTATAATTAATTTGCCACTAAGAGGATTATATAACCGATATGCTATGGATTGATTGCAATATCCAACAAAAATGCATTTTTCAGATTTCTCCTCAAGCTTTTGACGAACTTGAGAACTTATCAAAGCATAGGCAATACAACCAAAGATCCTTAAGTGGCTTACCGATGGTCTTCTACCTCGCCATGCCTCATATGGTGTTTGATTTAAGACAGCCCTTGTCGGAGAAATGTTCAACAAGTAGACAGAAGTTGCCACTGCTTCAGCCCAAAAGAGATTCGGAAGTCCTCTAGCATTTAGCAAGCTTCTAGCCATTTCTACAACCGTTCGATTCTTCCGTTCCGCTACTCCATTTTGCTCCGGTGTATAAGGTGCCGTCAACTCCCTGTGAATACCATGCTCTTCACAAAAACAGTTAAATTCTTTAGATAAAAACTCACCACCTCAATCCGTGCGGAGAGTATTTATTAAAGTACCTTTCTGCTTTTCCACAAGTGCCTTAAACTTCCTGAAATTCTCAAAAGTCTCCGACTTGTTTGTTAGAAAATAAACCCAGCTCATTCGACTACAGTCATCGGTAAAGAGCAAAAAATACTTACTCCCACCAAGTGACGTAGTTCTCATAGGCCCACATAAGTCAGCATGAATTAGCTCAAGACATTCAGAAGCTCTCCAAGATTGTCCACTTGGAAAAGGCTTTCTTGTCTGTTTTCCATAAATGCACCCTTCACATAAATCAAAAGAGATAATTTAAGGTAATCCAAGGACCATACCTTTCTGACTTAAAAGCTGCAAGCCTTTGATATTGAGATGCCCATATCTCAAATGCCACATCTTGGATTCATTCTTCTCACTGGCAATAAGAGCTTGATTTTCCACGTTAGAGATTCTAAGTGGAAACATCTTGTTTTCTGTCATTTGCACACTGACAATAGATTGCCCAGACTCTTTGTCATTAATAACACATGCTCCATTATCAAACAAAATTGTATAACCACCCGTCATCAGCTGCCCAACACTTAACAAACTATGTGCCAGATTAGGAACAAAGAAACATTGTAAAGTAGTTTTACTTTACCATGGCTGGTCTTCACAGCAACGGTGCCCTTGCCTTCAACTAGAATCTGCTTGTTATCTCCAAGTCTGACTTGCATCTTTTGTGATTCATCAAGCTCTTTAAATAGTGATTTATTGCCAGTCATGTGGTTCGAAC
Source organism: Ficus hispida (assembly GCA_025413025.1). NCBI lineage: Eukaryota > Viridiplantae > Streptophyta > Magnoliopsida > Rosales > Moraceae > Ficus > Ficus hispida. The sequence goes on from CM046364.1 coordinate 19,469,998, forward strand.
ATCCACTATCCAAAAACCAAACATCATGTTGAACTTCGTTAGAATGAGAGTGAACCATAAATAACTTACTTTCCTCATTTTTTTCTTCCACATAATTTGCTTGTGAGCCTTGCCTACAATTTGCCTTCACATGCCCAAACTTTTTGCAATTGTAGCACTGAACAGAGCTTTTGTTCCATTTCTGGTCCCCAACGAACTGCCTCTCTTGTCCATCAGAACGACCTCTTCCTCTGCCTCTGCCACGTCCTCTACCACGAGAGCCTCCTCTTCCACGTCCTCTTCCAGCAAAGTCTTCCTTTTTTTTTGTCTCCGCCTTCACTTGAGAAGCTTGAAATGCCTTTTCTTCATTCTTCTCAGCTGATCTGTTTCGTCTTGCCTCATGAGCTTGCAAAGAACCCATTAGTTCATCAAAGGAAAAAACAGAGAGATCCTTAGTCTCCTCAATTGCAGTTACTATATAATCATATTTTGGAGTCACGCTTCGTAGAACTTTGGGAACAATAATTGCATCAGTAATTTTTTCTCCATAAGACCTCATTTGACTAACAATTGAAATTACTCTGGACAAAAATTCTTGCAACGTTTCATTACCCTTCATAAGCAAGGTTTCAAACTCATTTCTGAGAGTCTGAAGTTTTACTGCTATTACCTTTGAAGAGCCTTGGAATTCTTTCTGCAATATTTCCCATGCCTCCTTTGAAGTGGTGGCTATTGCAATTCTTGAGAAAATCATGTCAGCAACTGCTTGTTGAAGGATGAACAATGCTTTTGAATCTTTCTTCCTGTTCTCCCTTAACCGACTTTCATCAGCATCCACGTCGTCATAGCCGCTCTCTACCAAATCCCAAAGGTCTTGAGATCTGAATAGAGTCTTCATTTTGATACTCCAGAACTCATAGCACTCTCCTTTGAAAATGGTAATGAGAGGTTGAGAAACACTCATGGTACTTCCATTGACTGCCATTGTCTTTCACTCAAAGTGTTTAGCACTCACCGAGACACTCACCAGAACACTTTATTTGCTCTGATACCAAATTTGTTGGGAAGAGGATAAAGTTTTCTTTGGAAACTAAGAAAAAACAGAGAAAAGAAAATAACTTTGTTCTGAATTACTCTCGTACTTCATTAAATTCAACAGGGGGGCCTATATATAGGCTTACAAAAGAAACTAGCTTTACTCCACTATCTCAACTACACAGCTATAAAGTAGGCACGTGAACAACTTCCTATAACCACTAAATATATCAGACAGAAATAATAAACAAACTTCCTAAATACTAGGACTTGTTGACACAAAACGTGGACCCACTACTTTTGAATCATTCTTCAACATAGATGAACAATCCATTACAAATTTTCCATCTGAAATCTCCATGCCCTAATTCTACAGCCGGTACTGCGCCTACCGGTTACCCCATTTCGGTGTCTGATCTATTTCCTTCAAATACTGATTCCGCCCCCACAGCGTCTACGAACCCCGATCATAATGGCTCTCCTAATCATAAATCACCAGAGTCGCGGCACTTTAAGTTAATAGGTTTGATAGCAGCATTTTTCGAATGTATTACAATCTTATTAGGTGTAACCATACTTGATCTTATCCCTCGTTCACCCGACGTCGTGTTAGTCTCCACCTCCATAGCCGTCCACAATGCGTCCAATAGCTATGTGATCGGAGACTTGGACGTCGGCTTTATCATCGAGAACCGAGATGATCAAAACGGCATGATATACAAAGATTTCTCTTTGTCGGCTTTGAACAACCACGACCACGACCACGACCACAATCAGCACCTACAGGACCACCACCTCTCTACCGCGGCCACAGTCGTGCCTTTTGAGCAAGACGGATATGACGAAAGCACCGTATGGTTTAGCCTCCATGACATTAGGGTTCCGATATCTGACGTCATCGCATCGGCGGCGAGGGTTCCAGTGGGATTTGAGCTTAGTGCTAGGGTCAGCCACAAAGGTAGAACGTGGACAAAACTAGACACTTCTATGAAAGCACATTGCGGTAAATTAAAGATAGATTTCCCGGTGAACAACGATAACGCGACGGAGACAGCAAGATTGTCTCAGAAATTGCACTCCAGGAATTGCATAGTTGACGGGTGGGACTCTCTGCGCAAATGGATCAAATTTGGCTACATTTTCGGGTCGGTGATTCTTGTCTTCTTATTATTATTATTTTTCACCATTTTAAGTGGTGGAAAGGTGTTTACATAAGATGCTCAAATAGACAATTTGATTTGATTATTGATGGACGATCTTTATATATTGCGTTAAAAGCGATTTTTTTAAATAAACTTATAATTAGCAAAATTAGACTAATTTTCATGCCTATATGGATGAACATATAGGAGAAAATAAATAGTTGTTTTATTTACTAATTTATTTGTAATTACTACAATTAGATTTTAATGGATTTTAGTAATTGTCTAGTTAGTTCTTTAGTTTTGTCTTGGATTTATTTGAATCGTAAAATTAGAGTAAGATTTAAATTTGTACTCTATTTTTTTTAATTTAAACTTTATTTTATAATATTTTTTGTTTTATTTATCAGCTTTTTTACAATTTAAATATATATATTTTTGGAAATTGGGGAAGGGGATTTGAACTCTCCACGTTTTTGTGTAGTTAAAATGTGGTATTATCGCTAGGTTATACTTGCAACCATATTTAAATAATTATTTTTGATATCTATTCAATGTTCAAACACAATCAATGGTTTATGTTCAAAATGTTTCCGTTAAAATGATTCATTCCAATTATGAATATTCAAATGCTAATTCAGTTGACAGTTCAATTTTTTATGTTCAAAATTACAGTTTACATTTCAATGATTGTAAGTTGTAACAAATAGAGCCTTTGTAAATTGTATCGATGGAAAAATTTATGTGATAATCTCTTAAATTCTATAGCACATACCACATAGTGCTCTTGGCACCAATGGAATTTTAGTTTTTTTTATGGCTGCATATACCACATCGCACACTTGATACCAACGGAATTGGTCTTTTTATCATAAACTAGTTGAAATGCACGCACTTTGTGCTAGCGGAATAAACAAACAACACAAAGCAAAACAAAACAAAAAATTTTGAAAAAATAGTTTTCTAAATTTTTTTAATTTTTAAAAATTAATTTTATTAGAAATTATCATGTAGTGGGTTTAGGACTGTACAGAATAAACAAACAAAATAAAATAAAGTAAAACAAAAAATTAAAAAAAAAACTAATTAAGTTTTTAATTTTTAAAAAGTAATTTTTTATTTAAAATATCATGTGGTAAGCTTAGGACCTGCCAAGATTGAGAGGCTAGGACGAATCCTTTTAAATAAAGGTATAGATTCATTGATCTCACAGGAAAAGAAAAAAATAAATCCCAATAAAAAAATGTATAAAAGAAAATAGATGTCAAGAATAGATAACATCTATATTTTTCTTAAATATATATATAAAAGGTAGGGACTATTTAGGGATAAAAATGGATTCAACATATGCCTCCTCTTTATACCCTTTAATAATATCATTACATATTAATTAAATATATATTTAAGGGATTTAAAGTTAAATAGCATTTATTAAAGATATTTAAATATATATGCGTTCTTCCAGCGCATTTCTCCATTCACTGACGTCATCCAGTCCTCTCATGCTTCCCGCCATCACAATAATACCCAGCGGCAAACCAGCACATTCTTCAACTAGAGACTTTGCAATTCCTTCGATCTGACCAGAGAGTAAAGTCTCATTGCCAATTGTTTTCACGAATAACGCCCAAGCTTCTACATTAGAAAGACGCTCCACTTTCATTTCCTTCTTGCAATTGATCATTCTACACACTTCTAACGATCGTATTGTCAAAATCAACTTGCATCCATTCTCTCCAACACAGATTCCCACCTTTTCTAGAGAAATATTCTCCCACACATCATCTAAAATCAGTATGAAGTTTTTCTTTCTTTGAAAAGCCCCTGCCAGTTGTGCAGCTCGTTTCCTTTCGTCGTCCTCATTTGAGATATCCAAGCCTATTGCTTCGGCAATGTCATGCTGTAATTTCCGAATGCCGAAATTCTGTGACACAGTAACCCAACAAACATCGACGTGACGTTTCAGAAGTTCAATGTGAATATGGGTAAGCAGAGTTGTTTTACCAACTCCGCCCATCCCATATATGCCAATGACTGAGTCCTCTTCACCCATCAAGCAATCCAAATTCTCACTCTTGTTTTTATGAAACGTTTCACCTATTAATATGTTGGTTGGAAATGGAACTCCTTCCCTTTCATGTGATTCAAGTGTGAGCCCCCTGGGAAATTTACACTGTTCAGCAAGTTCTTCCACTTCTGTTGAAAGTTTATCCACACTTCTACGCAATTCCTGATTTCGCCACCTTGATCTTCTCTCCTGAACTTCTTGCTTCTTTAGTTGAACTTCAGTCTTTATTCTCTCAACCTCTGCCAACCAGTGCTGAACTTCTTTCCTCGGTTTCTTTGTCGAAAAGCTGTATTCTACCTGCTTCAATTCTTCTTGAACATCGTATTGTCGAAAAGCTTTCTTTCTTTAACATCGTATGTACGTAAGTTTTAGTAAATCGCACAAGATTATATTACAATCCCATAAACTGAGATTTTACTATGAGTTACTAAGAAAAACGTCCATATTAAGATTTGAAACCCTTAAAATTTTGGAAAATAAATTATAAGAACAGAAACTAGATATTTGTATGATCAAATAACATGAAAAATCCTAATTTTATAAGGTGAAACACAAGTTTTAAGATGAGCCAAAATAAAGTAAACTAGAATATTACTATATATACACCAAAAGACTAACTTAACTTAAATTAATGATATCAACTAGTGAAAATGGACCTTAGAAGCCCAACAATCCATGAAGGACAACTTACTTAGAGGTAAACACTTAAGTGACTTTTTGTCACCAAGGTGATGAAGATTAATTAATTAATTAAGAAATAAACTAATAAATATATAACAAAATATAATTATGTCAAGAAAGTTAATTAATAAGTAATTAATTAATTAAGTATAAGAGCTAATGAGTGATAATTAATTATGTAAGCAAGATTATTATGTTGAGTAACTATATAATTTAAATATGTGATTACTTATAGATTAATTAATCATTAACCATTTATATAATTATTAATATAATTATGGATAATTAATTAGAGATTAATTAAATATTAATTATTAGTAAAATCTAATTATTAATTATTAATATAAGAATTACTAATTAATTATAAGAAATAATAATTAAGCAACATAATTAATTATTAATAATATGATTATTAATTAGTCAATAAAAATTATGTATACTCGATTAAACAAAGTAATAATTAAGTACTACCTAATTAATTAATTAATAATTAATAAAAATTTATTTAACACTATTATTAAGGTTAGTTATAATATAAGTAAATTAAGCTTACCTTAATTTTAAATATATATATATATATATATAACCATGATTCTCCCTAATGATTGGGTGTTGTTAAATTAGGATAATTCCCCGAACTTACATAGTAGGAGCTACTATTCTGGAAGTCTAAGCATATAAGACAAGTAAGTACAAATCTCACCTACAGAATGGAATAAAGTGTTTTCTTTGTTGATATTTTATGTTTGTTATGATTAACCGTGATAATATGATAAATATATGAGTTATATATATTGCTTTTATTAAATATTTGATGTGTATAATTTCTCTTGCACTAATATGATCGACATCATGCCTCACAGATATTTATGCCATAATGATAGATATATAGTGATATATAAATTTACACATTGTCACAATTAATAAGAATAATACTAATGAAAGTTAAGACTAAGTAACATACCAACCTCTAATTAGTGAAAGGATATGATAAGAACGAAAGTTATAAATTATAACCTTGGAGATTGTTTAAGGGTTGCTCCCACAACTCTCCATTGATTGCGCGCATATGAGTACAACACAAGGGTCCTTATGTAGACAAGATATATAATAAAGCATAATTGAATACACATATATCACATGCATTTTAAACATTCATATTGTGTTATATATGACATGTAATGATATGATCTATGAAAATATTTTGTGAGATATAATTTGTACTTGCCAAACGAAAGCCTCATATGTGTGCGTGTTCGTGCTGTAGGTAACATGGGTAAGCAGCCCGTCACTTAAATGTCTTCTGAACTAGTGAAATAGTGCAGAAGTGATGATGGAAGGGAGTGAGATAACACCACGAATTTAATTTCTGCGTTAGACTTTTTAAATTATGTTGCACTGATTATCTTTTATAACAATGTTTAAATGTTTCGATATTACTAAGTTGGTAGGAATACTTCACGAGAAAAAGGCTTTAGGGTTTTTCTTTTTTAACTTACATGACTTTATAGCTTCTTAATATTATCTAAGTATGAATTTGGTTATGGTATTATTTATTATCTCCACACTTTCATTTTCTCAGTTAAAATTTTAGTTTATTTAACTCTTCAAGTATAAGTATGATTTATTTATTTAAAAAAAAGGTTTTGCATTTTTAGATCCAAATATAAACAAGTGTATATTAATTAAGAATAAATAAGTTAGTTAATTGTTCGAAAAATCGAGACGTTACATCAGTGGTGTCATCACGTTCGCCTTCGCCATTTCAAGAATCTACAGGGACCGTAGGTGGAATAGCCCAGCGCCTGGCCTATGCTTTCACAACCAACATTCAAGGAAAACCAGCTCCACCTAGGCCCTAGTCCACATTGAAAGGCCTTAAGAGAGGGTGTCAACCTCATAGTGAGATCTGAAATTAAATCCTTAGATATTGAGAACGAGAACCTTGGTAGGTAACCCTAAACCGCTATACCACTATCACCGGTGATAGAAGGGTAAATTGTTAAGAAAAAGAAATTTGAATTCTTTTTTTTTTTAATAAATTGATTACAAAAAGTAAGCTACAAGTGTCAGTTGTTGTGAAGGTTAAAGATTAAGCATGCATTTGACACATGAGCTCAATCTATCCATCTTTAATTGCTTTTTGTCCTTTTTTCCTTGAAAAGTAATTTCATGGTGTATTTGATGCACCAGTTTGGAATGAAATTTTTATGTTGGAGTTCATTGATTTTTAAAAAACTAGTTAAAATTTTTGTTGACTTTTCAGAAAAGACAAAAAATGAGTTGAAATTTTTTAATCCAAACATAATGTTCAAACACAAGTTTAGTTTCACCATTCATAGCTTCAACTCTAACTTTAAAAGTTCATAATTTTATAATTCTAAATTTAAATGAGATATATTTTTTTAAGAAATTGCATAGAATTTCAAGATAAATAACACAAGATCTATAATAATAATTTTTTCAAATATATTTTAAATTTTTACATTTAATATTAACTGAATACATAATTATAAAACTAATCAACTTAATTTTAATTAAAATATCTCTAATTTTTTAACTCAAACGGATCAATCAAATACCCTCTCATTTATTACCATTACCATGAAAGAAGTCACGAGCTAGCCCAAAGTCTTGGCGTTCACATTTGGGAATCTTTGTTGATAACAAGACTTTTAAAGTCAAATCGGCAAACATTTCCTTTTTCAAGTCAATGGAAGACTTCAGAGCAGGGCCTAAAATTTAATTTATCAGAGTAGGGTATATGTTTACCGTGAATTTGCCTTATTATATATTCAATGCTGGATGGCATATAGGCCAGGTCTATTAATAAATAATTTTTTGGGATAAATTATTATGTTAGTTTCTAATTTTTTAATTTATATAACTTTAATCTTCAAATTTTTTTTCTTTTTTTTATAATTAAAATATCCTAAAATTTTAAAATATTATTATAATAATTTTTTATGTTAATTTTATGACAAAATCCATTAATTAATATTACTTTATGATCAAATTTCTAACGTATTCCGTTTTAAAATTAACAGAAATAACTATTATAATAACATTTTAATAGTTTAAATGCATTCCTTATTCTTTTTTTCATAGTTAAAATGATAATATATTGTTAGAAACGTTATTATAATAATCATTTTTTATTTAATTTTTTAATGAAATCTGTAGTTAACACCACTTTTTAATCAAATTACTAAGAAATTTCATCCAAAAATTAATAGAAATGACTATTATAATAATATTTTAAAAATTTAGGAGCATATTAACTACAAAAAAAAAAAAAAAAAATTCATGGATCAAAATTAAATAATGTTAAAAATTTAAGAATTAAATTAACAATTTACCGTTTATTTTATGTAACAGTGTGAATAAAAATGACATCAAACTTGGAAACTACAACAATATATATGTGAACAATAAAATCAAGGTCGAAAAAAAAAAAAAGGCATCCTAAAACGTGATAGAAAACGACATTCAAGAAAACAAGCCGTAAAACTCCGTCTAATTGGAAACGACATCGGTATTAATAAAAAAAAAAAAGGTGAATAACGACAAGAAAGAAAGAGAAAAAGAAAAAGGTCCAAAATAGCGATGGAAAACATTGGCGGGCAAAACGACAAGAACATAAAAAGCATGTAACCTTAAAACGGAAATACACATCCCCGAACTCAAAAAACGACATGAAAGTAGAAACAAAGAAACTAGAAAACATGAAATGAAAAGGCAATTACCTTTTAGACGACAACATTGCAAAAATGACCATAATCTCAGACGATAACATCAAATGAAAACGACCTCTGAGAACGTTAAATCTTAATGGAATCACGTGTATCATTAAACTGTGCCTATAACCACAAATCAAAAATATATATTTTTTATAGAAAAAAAAAATGAATTAAACACCTTACTACTCTCAAGTCACAATTAAACACCGTTTGGATTATAGGTTTAAAAAATAAAGTTGAATAATAAATACAATATTTAAGAAAAAGAAATATTTGCAAAAAAACTTTTTCAATAGTGCAATACAAACGAGCAATAAAGTAATCTCAAGATCATAATCTTTACCGCAACCGAAAAAGACTTATCAGGAAATCTGGTTTGCTTAATGACCATCTTGCAATCTTGTCTTGCTCAGTACTCTTTGTTTCATCAGAAACAGAGAAAACCGAAGCCAAAAGTTATGTAGTAAGCAACATCACGCTATAAATATGCCGTGCAGACACATTTTCAGCTGCATCTTTTATATATATGTTCGAGTTGTCTACCAAATAAAATGACTTTTATATAGAAAACAACAGTGTCATAAATTCAGACAAATACTTGATAGGGATTGATACAATCTTCAAGCACAAAATTAACCATACAGAAATCGGAATGTCATAAAAAAGAAATCTCTGAATGCACTCTAAAGAGAAGACGAAAAAGTAAAATAAAAAAGCAGTAGTCTCTGCCTTCGGTAAACCAATTTATTTCCATAGACTGAATTCATGTTGTACCTGATCAAGCATTAATCAAGCATTCCAGAGTGAGCTTTGGCATCTTCAACAAACTTGCAATTTGGAGGCGCTCATGAGAGAAGATTACCACAACTGGCTGTGGAACGATTTTAAATCCACCTCTGCATTTAAGAAGTTCAAGGATCAGCGGGGGGGAAAAAAAGATGAAAACAGAAAGCTTAGAAGAGAGAATTACTTAAAAACATAGAAATTAAAATAAACATGTACACGAACTCGGTTGAGTTCGAGACCTGGGAGTTAAATGAAAAATTAAAATTCAGATGAATGAGTGCAAGGTAAAAAAACTAACTCAACTAGAGAGAGTTTTTCTACAGAGTCATATCATTCACTGTGCACGTGAATTTATATTTTCTTGTATTTTCAAACCATTTTAAATCTTAACATTCAACTTATATAGAAGAGATTACACTACCAATGGTGTACCAAAAACCATGCCTTTGCAAGTGACTGATTGCAGTCGAGGGCTTTACGAAATGATATTAACATAAGGTTGAAGGACATCCTTTGTTTTGGGATGTTTCCACTCCACCGTATCCCACCAGTCTTTCTCTACATAGATATTTCGAAGAGAATGGTCAGGATGTGGTTCTTCCCAAAGCAGGGTGATCCTCATCAGTCTCGGACAACCATCTATAATAATGGTTTTCCAAGAATCAGAAACTTTTATGCTAGAGTTGCAAAAGCTCTTCAATTCTGGAAGAGCAATTAAACAAAGATACTGTAATCCAGGGGGAATGGTCATGACTGCAGTTGTTGATTCCCTGTTTTCGTCTTCATCAGATGTTTCTCCTATTATTTCCACCAATTGCCTACAAGATTCAACTTCACACCTTTCGAGGCTTTGGAGGTTAGACAACAGTGTGGGTGTGAACACCCTCTTCAACCCATCACAACAACTTATTTTTAATAATTTAAGAAAGGAAAAGGTGTTAATTGGAAGCATTGATGATGCCGCTGCTGATGATGGGCTCCTTTCTCTCTCGACTAAATCAGTTAGCATTGGCAAGTCTTCAAGTTCAAGTATCTCAAGGCTTTGGAAAAGAGGAACATTGCCACAACAAGAGCAAATCACGTGTCTCAACCTATGACAACTAATGACGTAGCATTTCCTCAAATCAATTGGCTGCTTCACTGCTGCGATACAACTTAAACTTGTAATACCATGGCATTCGTCAAGTTTCAGGTACCCAGTGCTTCTGGACAAGACCAACGTATCTACTGAACCTACGGCTTTGTTCAGGGTTACATGTCTACGTGTACTTTTGTCTTCAGTCCAGTCAAAATTATGACACACATCTCCCACAACAATGTCGTACTCCTCTGGTTCCCACTCTTCCCATAATCTGATACATGAGTTAAATTCACTGATGTCTTCAAATCTTCCGTGGAAAGTTTCCAACTTTTCCAAGCTCCCTATATCCTTTCCTCTCAACGCTACATTCTCAGATGACATAAAGTATTCTATTTGAGGAAGTTTTGACAAGATCCCATCAGGCATCATCAATAGTTGCAAACAGCCTTTAAAACTCAGATATCTCAAGTTAATTAGTTTCTCCAAGTCCTCAGGCACCTCTTCGATTCTTGTAAGGCCCATGTCCAACCTCCTTAAAGCCGTGAGATTTTCCAAAGATGGCACAGATTCCAGACATTCACAACCTTGAAGCAACAACGCAGTGAGACTTTCCAAGTTTGATATCGAACTCGGAAGACTTTTTATGCTGGTATATGATAGATCAAGAACGGTAAGTGACTTCATATGCACGAAAAACAATCTGGGAATGACTTCCAAGGTATCATTGTCATATAGCAGCAGTGTTAAGAGTTTGGGACATTTGGGGGATGAATAAAAAGGGATACTTTGGATATCGTTACTCATCAGAGAAACCCTCACAAGATCCTCAGACCACTCTTCATCATTCGGTATGTCTTCCAAGTGCATTCCGGATTGTACCCAAAATCGGTGACTCACACGTGCAATTTTGATTGCCATATCCCTTATCAAGTCATGCATCTTCACACACTTCTCCCCGTCTTCCAATTGATGTTCCAACAAGCAAACATTTTCAAGTTTATTTAGTATAGTGTGGCCCTTGTCAATCTTTGATTGTCTACTTTTGATTGTTCCATCAATTAGTTTCTCATCAATGAAATGCTCTATCAGCTGGTCTCTTAATATCAACTTGTCCTCAGGAAATAATGAGCAGTACAGCAAACATTCCTGCACTTTTGGATCTTTCAACCTGTCAAAGCTATGCTTCAAAATACAAAATACATCATAGAATTCCATGTCGTCATTCCTGTACTTTGCTTCTTTTATTTCTTTCAGCGCATTTCTCCATTCACTGATGTCATCCAGTCCTCTCATGCTTCCCGCCATCACAATAATCCCTAGCGGCAAACCAGCACATTCTTCAACTAGAGACTTTGCAATTCCTTCGATCTGACCAGAGAGTAAAGTCTCATTGCCAAGTGTTTTCACAAATAACGCCCAAGCTTCTACATTAGAAAGACGCTCCACTTTCATTTCCTTCTTGCAATTGATCATTCGACACACTTCTAACGATCGTGTTGTCAAAATCAACTTGCGTCCATTCTCTCCAACACAGATTCCCACCTTTTCTAGAAAAATATTCTCCCACACATCATCTAAAATCAGTATGAAGTTTTTCTTTCTTTGAAAAGCCCCGGCCAGTTGTGCCGCTCTTTTCCTTTCATCATCCTCTTTTGAGATATCCAAGCCTATTGCTTTGGCAATGTCATGCTGCAATTTCTGAATGCTGAAATTCTGTGACACAGTAACCCAAGAAACCGCAATGTGACGTTTCAGAAGTTCATTGTGAATATGGGTAAGCAGAGTTGTTTTACCAACTCCGCCCATCCCATATATGCCAATGACTGAGTCCTCATCAGCCATCAAGCAATCCAGAATCTCACTCTTGTTTTTCTGAAACGTTTCACCTATTAAACTGCTGGTTGGAATTGGAACTCCTTCCCTTTCATGTGATTCAAGTGTGAGCCCCCTGGGAAATTTACTCTGTTCAGCAAGTTCTTCCACTTCTGTTGTAATTTTATCCACACTTCTCCGCAATTCTTGATTTCCCCACCATGATCTTCTTTCGTGAACCTCTTTCTCCTTTTGTTGAACTGCAGTCTTTAATCTCTCAACCTCTGCCAACCAGTGCTGAACTTCCTTCCTCGGTTTCTTTGTCGAAAAGCTGTATTCTACTTGCTTCAATTCTTCTTTAACATCATCTTGTTTGCTTTCCAAAAATTGAACCTTTCTTTTCAGTGTAACCATCTTCTCATCAAGCTGATCACTCGATCCAGCAAGGGCGCTCGCTATCCGTTCCATACCTGCAACAAAACGAAAATTGAAGCTTGGTACCTAAGATTTATTAATATTCAGAAGTTAAGGTTTCAAAATGACAGGATCTTAATCATTTCTAACACCCGAAGTACTTCGGTCAGGAGTTCTTTTAATAAATTCATTAAGGAAAATAATGGAAAGAAATCCGATCACTTCATTGAAGATGAGAACTTTGCAGCCAATTGTACGTTAACCTAAAGTTTGCATTGATCTTGTGAGGCAGTCCGAGAAAATTACCTTAATTACCTTAGGATTTGAGCCTTATCTAAAAAGATCGACGGTAAGTTAAGAACCACAAACGAATTAAAGTCTCTTCTGTAAGAAAAAAATAGAAAGAAGATGAGGTAAACGATGAATTAAACTGAAATGATAGAACATGATTCTAAAAGTTAAAATTAAAACCAATCAAATTGTAGTGGAGAAAAAGGGCAGTAATAACTAGTTTTCTGAGCTAAAAATCAGAAAGAAAATATTGTTATTCCTTCTCTGAATACAGAAATTACATAAGATAATTTACTTCATTTATTTGTTATCAAAAAATCAACTGGCCTGCGCTAAAATGTTAATGTTTTTTGTGAAGATGTTAAGGAAATTCTGCAACTATCAAACAATATTTGCTTTTAGGCTCATCTAGTAACTTTTCTGAAAGTCAAAATACTCCTTCAGTAAAATATGACTAGATTCATGCCTTAGTGTTATATATATATATATATATATATATATATGAATCAACTATGCAAGGTACATAATAACTCTGCAACCAAAATTGAAAAGATAATAGGTGTGAGAAGCTAAACATAAGTCATATACCTGCCTTGAGAAAAGCCAACAAAACCGAAACCAGTAAAGCAGAAGATGGCGGGCCAAAAGAAAATCTGAGTAAATATGTCAGGCAAGTAAGACCCTAATACAGACATTGACTGAAGCTGGAATGATTTAAAAAAGAAAAAACTAATCCGAATAAAGAAATTATAAAAGCGTACCTCTCGTAATTTGATGAATGAGGAAGGATCTTTATCGTACTGTTATCACGAGGAAGTAGTAGAATCAAATGATTACCAACAAGAAAGAAGTAAACAAAAGGCATAACAACAAAAGGGTGCAAAGGTTAATCTCTTGTTGCAGAAAATGGGTGCGTCATTGAGAAAGGGAAAGGAAAAAGGTAAGGAAGCAGCTCGGATATTGCACTAGGCTTTTTCTGACCTTCGTGGTAGTTACCTAAAACACTAAAAAGTCTTGGTCGTCTGTTTTTTTTCTTTTTTTTTTTTCGTTTGGAAATTTCCTGTCTTTATTGTTTAACTGGCTATTGACACATGCCGTTCTTAATCAATTTGTTAGATTAAAAAATTAATTAGGAGGTAGCATGAAAAAATAGCAACTGAGAGAGCATAACGGAGAAAAAAATAACTATATTTTAAGAATAATTTTATGCTAGAAGATAAAATATATATTAAAAAAATATAGAGAAGTTAGCAATTACATAAAAAATTAATTATATGGTGTTATGAGAAAATAATAATCAAGAATACCATCAAAAAATTTTGAATAAAGATGCATTTAATATAAATTATTTTAGTAGGGTAAAGAAGAATAAAAAATAAAATTAGAAATAACAAATAAAATAAAAACCCAAAGAAAATTAATCAGAGTTACTTCTATGCGTAATTAGTAATAACCCTACTGTTACTAAGTTTTGACTCTCGATTGATTGGGAAATTCCATCGATTGTCAGGATTTTATCAAAAAGAGCATTACATGTGCTCGATTTCAGTGTACCAAGCTATACATCCATTATCAAGCCTCAAATGTACATCTTTCTCTTTGAATATCGTTAGATTTTATTAGTGAATCCGCTTTTATTAAAGGATTTTATCTTATATAATACGAGATTTATTATATATTATATTTTTTATCTCCTCAACGAGTATAATAAAATTTTCACATTAAAAAATTAAAAAAATATTGAAAAAAGTAAAAAAAAAAAAAAAAAAAGATTGTCATGTCAGATGTAAGTAAATAACAATATTATCTTAAAGGGGTAAAAATAAATGTTTTAAAAAATATGAAAGAGAGCCAAAATTAAAAAGAAAAAAGTGTGAGTTACACATAACAAAAGATGGAGTCACGTTGCTGCTGTTGTTGTTTTTTTTTTTTTTAACACAAAAACCATGGAAAAAAAAATTATTTGAGAGAGTCATAAAACAAAAATTAAGTATGCATATAATTGAGAGAAGAATTTTTTAGATAGGGAATTTCTTGAATAAGATAAAGAAAAAGAAAAAAATTGGCAAAAAAAAAGAAGAAGAAGAAGAAGAAGGAAAGGAAAAAGGGAAAATACAAGAAATATAAGTAAAAATTTACTCTTTTATATATGTTTAAATAAGATTAGATAAGATTAAGAATATTTTAGATGTGCTTTTCAATTTATATTCAGATTTTTTTTTTTTTGTTTTTTTTACAAGACCAGCTTCCTCGAACTTTGAAATTGTTGCAAAAATTTCAAAGAAAATTGTGGGATAATGTAAAAGAGATCTACAGTATCTTTGGGAAGATTAACAGTTGAGAAAAGAAAATTGATTACTTTGAAAAAAAAATTTTGATTACCTTAAAAATTTTTTTTTGAGATATAAGAGTGTTAGTTCCTAAGAAGGTTAAAGAATAATTAATTACTACGAAAGAAGTGAGGAGGTAGCACAATGTCTTGGTGTTCATACTTGGGAATCTTTGGTGATCACAAGACTTTTAAAAGTAAAATATTTGCAACCTTGTCTCCTTTTCCAAGTCAATGGAAGACTTAAAAGAGCTAAGAGTGGGGCCTAAAGTTAATTTCCCACCAGCCACAAGCCCAGAAGAGTTCGGGAAGTTTAGCATGCGTTTGGGATGTCTGTTTAAGTTAAAAAATTTAAGTTATAATTAAATTATATATTTAGTTTATTAAAGTTAAAAAGTAAAAAAATTTATAAAAATATTTATAAAAAAATATCAATATAGATTTTGTTTTATTCGTATCGAAATTCAATATAATTAAAATAAAAATTAATTCACTTGGACTTATATATATATAAAGTTATGGACTTTTAAAATTTAAATTTTAAGTTATAATTAGAATTGTAAATAGTGAAATTAAGTTAATTTTTTAAAAGATGATAAAAACTTAGTTGAGTTTTGTTTTTTTAATTTGTGAATAAAACATAGTCAATTTTGTTGGGTAAAAGTGCCTCTCTCTCTCTCTTGTAAATTAGTTCGCAGCTTTCTTTGCATGTACATGAAAGATTGGCGAAAAAGAGTTCTACATTTCTCAAACACACAAAACCCGTGTCCTAAGTTATTCCATGTACATCAAATTTTAATTCTGAATTATAGGGAATTTGACTGATTTGTACGTTTTTAACTACCGTCTTGAAGAAGAAGAAGAAGGGGAAAAAAAAACTAGTGAATTAGAGTGTCAACAGTGATGAATCAATGGCTACGTGCTTGGGTTAGGCGCTTTAGGATTAAAAATTTCTGCATTTCACAAACATGCACTCTAAAACATAATATTGCACTCCAGAATGTATAAATCAGCTTTCAGACAATTGTAACTTAGTAACTTAGTGGGATTCAATTATGAATTCATTATGATATTCTTCTAAAAGTCTTGTGATTGATCTTTGTGTGTACTGCTTTGTGTAAATACCCAAAAAAAAAAAAAAAGTACAAAGCAGCTTTAAACAAGTTGGTAATACTATAAGAGTTTAACGTCATGAAAAATCGGCTTTTCTTCACTGACTAGGTTGTAGTTTTATCTTGCTCAGTGCATTCTCATTCTCTTTAATTTGCTTCATCAAAAATATAGAAACCAAAGCCACACGGAAACAGAGTCAAAGCTAGTAGTAACACATTTTGATATGTGTCTGTTATACATGTTCTAGTTGTCTAACTGAAAAAAAAAAAAAAAAAAAAGAGTTCTACTTCTACATAGGAAACCAACACGTCATAAATTATACCACTACTAGATAGAGAACATTACGATCTTCAAGCACAAAATTTACTTGAATTGAATACTCTCTAAAGAGAAGCTCAAGTAGAATGAGAAAAGCAGTAGTGGACTCTGCCTTTAATTTGTAAAACCAAATCCTTTCAACAGATTGAATGTCGTTTCGCACCTGATCAAGCATAAAACAACTATTCCAGATCGTGATCTTTGGATTGCATGGGAGGAAAGCTCTAATAAAGAGGCAGTCATGGGTGCCGTTAAATCATTTTTTTTTTTTTGGCCTTTTTCACCTAAAAAGGTGAAACGACGTAAAACTAAGTGGGTGTTTGGGATAACATCTTCGGATAGTATTTTATCATTTAGATTTTAAATTTTCAACTCTACATCAAATTTTCTCTCTTTTTTATTTTAAAAAAACTCAAATTTTAACTTTCTTATTTTAAATCAAAATAAGATGATTTTTATGTCAAATTACTTGTAATGATGAAACAAACAAGAAAAGATCCACTTTGTATATTTTTTCCCAATAATTTTAAATTTTTATACTATTTTTTATATCACAAAACTTTTTTAAAGCTCTTCCTCAAACATATATTTTCAATTCAACCTTTAAAACACCATCTCCAGATGTTATCTCAAACGGGTTATAAGTACGATAAGGAAAAGTATAATTATTTAGTGTCACTTACTAGATGATGACTACTTTGAATAATTAATGGAGTGAGATAGAAATTTCAGTAGGACCGTATTTGTAATTTAAAAAATAAATAACGTCAATACATATCAATTGAAGGGCAAAGTTTTTGGGGAATATATATAATATTTTGAGGTAAAATTAAATAAAGAAAAACTTAAATCCACCCCGGTGTCGAATGACTAATCCAGTCACTTTAAGATGGTCTCGGATCAAAGGGGAAAAAAAAAAGAAAAAGGAAATTAGAAGGGAGAATGATTAAACTTTTTTTTTTTTTTTAAGTAATTGTTGATTGAAGTTGATGGCTTTTCCAGCAACCATAGCTGAACTCAACTTAAGGTTGAAGGATATCCTTTTGTTGCAGGATGTTTCCACTCCACCAGTGTCTCTAAAATGTTAAGGAAATTTGTAATTAGATTTTATGTTTAAATATTCTAGCATCCTTTATAAGATATATAAGTTATAAAAAAAAAATGTTCCGTTAATTTTTTTTTAAGGTAAATATGTAATTTAAGTAGTTAAGTAGAGTAACAGTCATGTCAAGCGGATCGTTACATAATCCCACCAATATTTCTCTCGTCTCTAGAATGGTTCAAAAAAAAAAAAAAAGGTGAGGATGCAGTTCTTCCGAAAGAAGACTGATCTTCGTCAATCTGACAATCGATTATATATAAATAAGAATCAGAAACTCTTATGGTAGGGTTGCATAAGCTCTTCAATTCTGGAAGATCATTTAAATTCAGAAATTGGAATCTGGAAGGTATATGTAATATGCATATGGATGATAAAAAGTTAAAATACTAAAAAAAATTGTGAAACAATAATAAGAAGTTCTTCTAGCCACATCCTGTGTCTCCAAACCGTGCCCCTTTCTGTGTCCCACTAGTAACAGATTGACCCCGCAGTCAGTTATTAAAGTCCCACCAACAGAGTTAACGGGAATTCCTCCGTTACTTGACTGGCTGGTCTTCCACAAACACACTATCTTCCCCTCTTAGCACTCTCTCTCTCCGAATTATGAAAATCTTTATATCTTCCATGCCTCTGCTGTGTTTACTGCAAAGTAAATAGTGATCATTTTCTTTTTCAAATACAAGCCACCAATACCCAGCAGAGAAAGAGAGAGAGAGAGAGAGAGAGCCATCGAGACTATTCTAGAACCCCCAATTTTTAGGAAAATAGAGATGAAAAGAGAGATCAGTCCTCTAAAATTGTTCTTTTCCTGGGAGAAAAAAATCAGGAGGAAGAAAATTGATACTTGAACGGAGATGGAGGGGAATCAAGCATTTTTCAGAGCCCAAAACGACAGAACATTTGGGAAATCAACGGATGCCGATCAATGGAATTGGGATTTTTATTTTATATTATATGCTAAATTCAAGAGCAGTTGCAGGCGTTCCAACGTAATTTTGACAATTTACCTCATAAATTTATTAAGTTATTGCAATGTATTTCTTTAAGTTAATTTTACACCAAGTAAAATAGTTAAAATTGAAATATTTGTATTAGATTTGTATTAGTTTTGAAAATGATTGACTGAAAATAGGTTTTATAGCTAATTTAATGAAAAATTAACTTATAGGACGTATATTATAATAATTTAATAAATTTAATAAATAAATTATTAAAATTAAAAATTTAAATAGTAAATTATTAAAAGATAATAAATTTAGAGAGTATCGGTGTTAAATACCCAAATAATTTTGTAAAATGTAATAAAATCTAGTCAAAGCCGAGAGAGAAGCAATTCGTGGTGTCATTTTACAACTCCCTTAATGGAACGCGCCTCACTGAGCATTGAGCATCAATCATTACACCATTAATAGCCGTCCATTGGCAAAATGGACGGTCAAAGATCTCTCTTCCGACTTTTCTAATGCAGTTCACTGTTGTAGATAGTCAAGACATCCGTCGTTTACTTGTCAAAAAAAAAAAAAAAAAAAAGGCATCCGTCGTTTTCTAAGCAACCTTATCATCAAGTAGAGGTTCATGTTTTAGTCTATCAACTAGCACAAGTCAACTTTCACAATTCCCAGGGAATTTCCCATCCTGCCATGGAAGTTTTGGCTTCGATCTTGGGTGCACTTGTGGCTGAAGGTAGCAGATTGCTTGGTGGATCCATACACTCCAAATCAAGTACAGTCTCGATTTCCATCGCAACCATGAAAAATTGGAAAAAGAGATTAAAAATCTGGTGGATCTTAACAAGGACATCAAGAACCAATTGGATTCAGCTCTCAAAGACGGAAGATCTTCACCAACAATTGAAGTCAAAAGGTGGCTGAGAGAGTTCGACGCATTTGTCACCGAGTTGGAGTCATTACAACCAACCATAGCGGCCGCTGTCGACGATAATAGATTCTGCGGCAGCTGGAGTGGCCTATGCCGGGGCAACCTCCGTTCTACAATCAGCAAGCAGATGGAAGAAATGCTCCCGGAGGCGAAACGCCTCTTGGAAGCTGGCAGTTTTCCGAATGGCTTGGTATCCGAATACTATTCGGTGCAGCCAGTGGAGTATATTCCTGGAGGTCCTCAAATAGAATATCAAACTTCTGCTTCATCAACTTTGTCACAACTCTTTGTGAAACTAGAAGATGAGATGATTGGAAGAATCGGTGTTTGGGGGATGGGCGGTGTCGGAAAGACTACCTTGATCAAGAACTTAAACAACAAGCTCATCGGTGGATCTACTTCTTCCTCAGGACGGCCTTTTAGCATTGTGATATGGGTAACGGTGTCTAAGGAGCTAGACGAGAAAAGGATACAACAGGAAATGGCTGAGAGACTAGGTTTTAAGGTCAACTCCGAAGACAACGTTGAAAAGATGGCTATTCTTCTGCATCAAAGGCTTCTGAAAGAGGAAAGATTTCTTCTTATTCTTGATGATGTATGGGAGAAAATTGATTTGGACCGCTTAGGTGTTCCTCCCCATGAGACTCACAAGGGCTCCACAATCATTTTGACTTCTCGGTCCTCGGAAGTTTGTGGGGAGATGATGGTTGATTTTGAACTCAAAGTGAATACTCTCAACGAAGTAGAAGCTTGGCAACTCTTCAGTCGGAAAGCAGGGGAGGTGGTGCATCAGAAACATATCCAGCCATATGCCGAGGCGGTTGCGTGTGAATGTGGCGGATTGCCTCTTGCCCTCGTCATCGTGGGGACGGCAATGCGGGGAAAGACAAAGGTAGAGCAATGGGATCATGCCTTGATGCAATTGCGAAGTTCAAAGCCGCAAATAAGAGGAGTGGAGGAAAAGGTATTTAACCCCTTGAAGTGGAGTTACGACTCCTTAAAAGATGAAAATACCAAAGCCTGCTTCTTATATTGTGCTTTGTTTCCTGAGGATTTCTCGATCGAAATTAGTGAGCTGGTCCAATGTTGGACGGCGGAAGGTTTAATAGATGAACAGCTAAACTCCGAGTATTCAACCTATGTTAATGGCATTGTCATGGTTGAAACTCTTAAGGATTCTTGTTTATTGGAAGATGGAGCTCAAAAAGGCACCATCAAGATGCATGATGTAGTTCGTGACGTAGCTATATGGATTGCATCGTTGTTGGAAGATGGACTTAAATCCTTAGTTTGCTCTGGATCTAATTTGAGTGAGATCTCAAAGTCGGTTTTTTCAAATTCTCTCAAGAGAGTTTCATTCATGAACAACAAAATAAGCGAGCTACCTGATTGCGAGATCCAAGGTTCAGAGGTTTCAACCTTATTACTACAAGGCAATCATCAGCTGGAGATAGTTCCTGAAAGGTTCCTTCAATCGTTCCCGGCACTCAGGGTCTTAAATATCAGCAAGTCTCGAATCCAATCGTTACCTTCGTCTTTTCTTCACTTGAGTGAGCTCCGAGCTCTCCTTCTTGGGAATTGCGTACTTCTAGAGATGCTACCTTTGCTCGGGATGCTGAGCCAACTTCGAATTCTTGATTTGACAGCTACTTGTATTAGAGAATTGCCGAAGGAGATGGGAAACTTAATCTACTTGAGGCAAGTAAAACTATCCCACTGTCACCAGCTAAGATCAATTGCTGCTGGAATAGTGTCCAAATGGACATGTCTAGAGGTTCTAGATATGACACACAGTTCGTACACCTGGGGTGCATGCGGAGAGGTTGAAGAAGGACAAGCCACTTTCGAAGAGCTCAGATGCCTTAAGCAGTTAGTCATGTTATCCATCAATTTGAAGAGCATTCCGAGGTTGGTCTCGGTAATTCTTTCCTCGATGCGTAGATTGAGAAAGTTTAAGTTCTTTATTGGTTACGGAGCAATAAATTTCCCAAATAACCATGACGAACAAATGGTTTCTATTAGCCGGCTTTATCTTTCGATGGAAAGAGTTGGGTGGTTCTTGGCTAATGCAAGTTCCTTGGTCTTGAATAATTGTTCATTTGGGGAGATGCTCCAAGAATTAGCCGTCTCTAGTGTTTGCCATAGCGAGAGAAACAACGGAGGAATTTTCGAAGGCTTGAGATCGCTTACCATCACAGGTTCTGATTTTGCTTCAAAGCCAAATGGAGGATGTGTTAGCCCTCACGACATACTCCCGAATCTGGAGGAACTTCACCTTCATAATCTGAGCTCTCTGGAAAGCATCTCGGAGCTATTTGGCCATCTTGGGCTAACATATTCAAAGCTTAAGTTGATTGAAGTCTCGAGCTGTCCCAACATGAAATGCCTTTTTTATTATGGTTGTTTTATTCTCAGCTTGCCAATCCTGGAAACAATCAAAGTAAGTTCCTGCATTCGGTTAGAGCATCTATTTAACTATACTTCAGAGCAAAGTTCAGGCGAAAATCCCGCTGTCGTTCCAAAACTCAGGATACTTGAGCTGAAAAATCTTACCCAGCTAGCCACTCTATGCGGACGAAAAGAGACATGGCCATGCCTAGAGAAAGTTTTTGTTGTTCAATGTGGTGAACTTATGAACCTACCGCTTTCGGTCAGAAATGCAAATACCATCAAGGAAATAAAAGGAGAACCAACATGGTGGACCAGATTGCGTTGGGATGATGAATATATCAAGCAAGCCCTGCAATCACATTACAAACCAATTGGTTTTTGGAGACAAGACACCGGTATATTTTAGAGGAGGCCATTCTCCCATTCATGCTCTCTTGCTCTCAACTATGGCCTCTTTGTTTTAAAAGATCCCAGTTCCCTTGGTTTTTTTATTTTTATTTTTAATAATTAATCCTCTTTCTAAGATAGCTTGTGGATACAAAGTACGTTTGTGATTTCTTTGCCTGCAATTTACTTCAAGCGTAATGTTTTCTGCAATTGTTTTGTACGGTTGTATCTGCTAAATGAAGGAAACCCATTTGAAATGTGTGTTACCAATGTGTTCTATATTAATGAGAGAGTGTTTTTGTCATATCAATTATATACCTACTTTGGTCACCTTTGCTACTGCTTCGGATCCATAACATTCTTCTTCTCATCTTCGAGGAATCATATTTTCCACTAGAGCTGCAATTTTTTTTGTTGTATTTTGCTTCTGTTTTGTTCTGTTTCGTCCCAGTTGACCGCATTGGTAAGTGGGAGACTGCATTAGCGAGCATCACCATGATATCTTCTGGAATAGCATCTCATTAGTCCTTAAATGTTAGAATTATAGATATTCTCTCTAAAAACACTTTTGAATAACGTCAGGCCGATACCGGCTACCTGCAGCCTTTCTAACTTCATCAAGCATTATCACAACTTTCCTTCCGAGTCTGCACCAAATACGGCAATTAGAGAAACATCCACAAGACTTTTTGTATTCTTGGCCTTCATATTTTCTTTCATAGTGTTTACTTTGTTCACAAGCTTCTCTACCTCTGATCAACGAAAACCACGTGAATCTGTTGAGTAACTACTACTAGCCTGGCGTAGTTGAAAGATGAGAAAAACAGAGGAACACACTACCCTTTAAATAAATATTAGATTAGATTATTCGTCTAGTGTGATTCTCATGAAGGAAAATGACACCCAACAAAACAACACAAGGAAATGACAGACCATAGAAAAAACAGTGTTTGTTCTTATAACTTTCTTTTTAATCTAAAGATTTCTATTAAACTTATAACAATCTTTAATTATCATAGAAACCCACCTGCACCCTATAACCCCCGGACCAAAATGGATCATGGTTGTTATTATGGTTGTTTTATTCTCAGCTTGCCAATCCTCGAAACAATCAAAGTAAGTTCCTGCATTAAGTTAGAGCATCTATTTAACTATACTTCAGGGCAAAGTACAGGTGAAAATTCCGCTGTTGTTCCAAAACTCAGGATACTTGAGCTGAAAAATCTTAGCGAGCTAGAAACTCTATGCAGACGAAAAGAGACCAGGCCATGCCTGGAGAAAGTTTTTGTCGTTCATTGCCATGGCCTTACGAAGCTACCCGTCGACATCAGAATTGCAAATACCATCAAGGAAATAAAAGGAGAACCAACATGGTGGAGCGGATTGAGATGGGATGATGAAGACACCAAGTTGGCCTTGCAACTACATTACAAACCAATTGGGTTTTGGAGACAAGACACCAGTCGATTTTAGAGGAGGCCATTCTCCCATTCATGCTCTGTTGCTCTCAACCATGGCCTTTTTGTTTCGAAACATCCCAGTTCCCTTGGTTTTTTTTTTTTTTTTTTTTTTCAATCCTCTTTCTAGATAGCTTGGGGATACAAAGTACGTTTGTGATTTCTTTGCCTACAATTTAGTTCAAACCTATTGTTTTCTGCAATTGTTTCGTACAGTTGTACCTGCTATGATATCTTCATAAAAACAAGTTCACAGATCAAGTAGTAAGATATGTTAAACTATCATGTAGTTCTTACGTAATATAAAATGACCACTAAGTTCGTTAGTTAGATTTTTTTCTTTTAATTTTTTGTAGATTGTTCATCAGATTTTGTTTATTGGTTGATGTTCGAAAATATTAAATTTTACAATATTAAATTTTCTGTCAAGACCACTGCATAGAGACAAGTGACAGGTTATATAGAATTATGTTTTACTTTTTTGTAACCAATTTTTCGTTTTCGTAAAAACAAGTTCACCCATCGAGTAGCAAGACATGTTAAACTATCATATAGTTCTTACGTAATATAAAATGACCAAATGACCACTAAGTTACGGCATCTTCCTGTACCTGAAAATTTCATCTTCGAGACAATTTATCCACATTAAGGGATTACATGGTTAGTTAGCTCAAAAAAAAAAAGGGTCATTTTATATTAAGCTTAATTATCTTATCCTCAATCCTGCATTCTCATTGCATGAAGCGTGCAGCAGCTTGCACTTTAGTATATTAAAACATCTCAGTTCCACACCCGAGCACCTTAAGATGAAAGTTCCTTCACCTTCAGGGTAAAGATAGCATCCTGTAATACTCTTTGACAATTGCCCTGTTACGCATTTCTGCACTACATAGAAAGGACAAGTTTAATCCACGCCACAAACTTAAGAAACTACACAATGAACATATGTCGAATTCAATGGAACTTATCTTTAGATCCTTGAGCTTTCTTTGTAGATCTAGTGACAGTTTTTCATTTTGGCTATTAGAAAGTCAGGGTAAAATGAAGATTTGATAAACAAGAAAAATAAAAGACAAAAATACTTGACAACATAAATAAACCTTTGACAAACACGATAAACAACCACACAACTAATCAAGAAAAAGAATCATCATGGCAAAAGTATACTTTTACGGTTAGAGGACCGTAGTGAGGAAGGAGTCTCCAAGAGTTCCAACAAGGACTCAAACTGTTAAAAAGTCCTGAAAGTACAAACAGAGCATTTTATGCGCAAACAAGCTATCAGAGAAGCATATAAATTTTACTGGAAAAGAGGAATCAGTTAGAGTTGCCAACAAGACTATGATGGAGAAAGTAGACAAAACTTCAAGGAAGAGAATTAAAAGCTTCACAGACCAACATGAGAAGAGCTCAGTGGCTGCCAGTTTTCTCCACCCTATTGAAAGAGAGTATGAACCTGACGTGAGAGGAAAAACCCACAAAAATAACACACTATTTTAGACACTAAAAAACTAGTTGACCATTTATTTAAAAAAAAAAAAAAAAAAAAACCACTAGTTGACCACACTCAGAGGGCAAAAAAAAGATATTTTGTCATCTCCTTTAGTTCTCGTGAGTTTTTTTTTTTTTTTTTTTGGAAAGACTCCTTGGTGGCTGTTTACATGTATATTTTTCCAGTCAATCAAACAACAATGCTCAGAACTTTCCATGAAAAATTCCATAGGTTTAACGGGAAGAGGTCAAGGAGACATTTCCTAATGGCTAGTACTTGTATTTTCTAAGCATTCCCAAATCTTGCGTTGTCCCTTCTTATATGAATATCATAGGAGGACATCAAATATGAAGCTAAGTTTTGATGGGTAGGGTGCAACAAAGCTGAAAGACAATAAGAAAATTAGTGCCACAAAAATTTTCTTACTGAAGAGCCTAACCTGAAGTGCCGCTGTTAGTTGCCACAAAAGAAAGCCACTTTTGAGGACTTGGAACTGTAACATCGGTCAAGATCAGCCTAATTGAAATTATTGAATTCAGCCTGCACACAAGCACATTTTTTAATTAAAAATGAAAATCGAATTCTAATGTGCAAGTAAAGAAGTTTTTTGTTTTCCCCCAAACCTCATATCTATTCAAACTTAAAAGTAAGTCTCTCTGCATGAAAATGTTTTGAGTGACCCTCAGTTTCTTTGTTGGCCTGAAAACAAAGAAGAATGAATAAATTATTCAAGATTATTAGAATTTGAGTACTTAGAAGCTACATCCAGAAAAAGAATATGGAAAAAAAATGTCCCATACCTGCGTCATAGCTAACCTCTTGGTGGCAATGTTAGTGTTCTGTATCCACGCTCTTCAATATGTTTTTAATGTTGGCATCTATAGAAATAACAAATAATATTAATGCCTAAACATAATTCAGTCACATTCACTTTTACTAAACAATGAATAATAAGTAAACATGCAATATACCAATGTAAGCAATTTACCCACAGATCTCCACCCACGAACCGCCATATCCTCTTGCTTCAAGACAATTTATCCACAATAAGAGATTATACGTTCAGTTAGTTCTTAAGCCAAAAAAAAAAAAAAAGAGCTCAAGTCATCGAATAGTTTTTTTTTCTTTTTTTAAACAGGGGCATTTATATAAAGCTTAATTACCATATCCTTAAACCTACTATCACATTGCACGTAGCATGCAGCAGCTTGCAGTTTGATCCAGAACATCATCTAAAATCCTCGCCGAGCATCTTAAAAAGAAAGTTCCTTCACCTACAGGGTGAGGATAGCATCCTGTAATTCTCTTCAGCTATTGCCCAGTTACGCATTTCTGCACTGAATAGAAAGACAAGTTTAATCCATGCAATAATAAACTTAAGAAACTACACAGCAAACACAAGTCCAAGTCTAGTACCTGTTTGAAACTCTAGTACCTGTTCTTAGTATTGGCTACTAGAAACTCTCATTTCTTGAGCTTTCTTTGAAACTCTAGTACCTGTTCTTAGTATTGGCTACTAGAAAGTAAGGGCAACATGAAGAATTGATACATCAAAAAAGTAAAAAGATATAAATATTAGACAACATAAATAAATCTTTGACAAAAAATAAGCAGTTTAAGTGAAAATAAACAAGCACTAATCAAGAAAAAGAATCACCACGGAGAAAGTATACTAAAAGGTTAGAGGACCATAGTGAGGAGGGAGTCTTCAAGAGCTCCAACAAGGGCTCAAACGTTAAAAAGTCCTGAATATACAAACAGAGCATTTTTTGCACATATGAGTTATCAGAGAAGCATAAATTTACAGAAAATAAAAAATAAAAAAATTAGGGGTAACAACAAGACTATATGGGTAAAATAAACAAACCTTCAAAGAGAATTAAAAGCTTCACAAACGACGGTAGAAGAGTTGTAGTGGCAGCTAGTTTCTCCATCCTATGGAAAAGAGAGTATGAACCTGACGTGACAAGCAAGAAACTACAAAATAAAACACTATTTTAGAGGCTAAAAAATTAGTGGACCACATTCAGGAAAAAATAATTAGAAAAAAAAAAATTAAAACCAATGGAGGAAAATCCCTGATTCTACAATGTTCAAGCTAGCAGCATTAGAAAGAGAAGCCAAAGATTTGTCTCTTACATGAGTTAAAGCTAAGACTCTTGGCGGAAATGTTAGTATTATGTATCCACGCTGGTCAATACGTTTTCAATGTTGGCATCAGTACAAATAATAAACACTACTAAGCCCTGAAAATAATTCAGCCACAGTCACTTTTCCTATAAAAAAAATGAACAATGAATAATGTACTATAATAAAAAAAAAAGCAATTTACCTAGACAAATCTACACCAACGAACCGTATATCTTCTTGCCTAGCAGAAGTGACATGAAAATTCCATCCTCAAGACAATTTATCTACAATAACAGATTATATGTCCAGTTAGCCCCTAAGCAAATAAATAAATAAATAAATAAAGCTCAAGTCCACTGAAAAATTAAGAAAAAGGTCATTTCATATACAGCTTAACTACCTTATCTTCAACCCTACTTTCATCTTGCACGTACCATGCAGCAGCTTGCAGTTTGAGCTACTACAACATCGAAGTTCCTCACCCGAGCATCTTAAAATGATAAATTCCTTCACTTGCAGGTGAAGATCACATTCTGTAATTCTCTTCAGCAATTGCCCTTTTACACATTTCGGCACTGAATAGAAAGACAAGCTTAACCCATGTAATAATCTTAAGAAACTACACAACAAACAAAAGTCCAAGTCTATGGATCATACCTTTCGTTCCTTGAGCTTTCTTTCTAGATCTAGTACCTGTTGTTTGGCTATTAAAAAGTAAGGGTAACATGAAGAATTGATATATCAGAAAAGTAAAAAGACACAAATATTAGAAAACATAATTAAACCTTTGACAATACAATAAACAATTTAAGTGAAAATAAACGAGCAACTAATCAAGAAAAAGAATTGCCACAGAGAAAGTATACTATATGGTTAGAGGACCATAGTAAGGAAGGAGTCTCCAAAAGCTCCAACAACGACTCAACTGTTACAAAGTCCTGCAAAGACAAACAGAACATTTTATGCACGAATAAGTTATCAGAGAAGCATAAGTATACTGGAAATGACAATAAATAAATAAAGCTCAAGTCCACTGAAAAATTAAGAAAAAGGTCATTTCACATAAAGCTTAACTACCTTATCTTCAACCCTACTTTCACCTTGCACATACCATGCAGCAGCCTGGAGTTTGAGCTAGAACAACATCTAAGTTCCTCACCCGAGCATCTTATTTCACGTTATTTCACGTTTTTTCTTCTTTTTTTTTTCTTTTTTTACCTCTTTCTCCTATTTTTTTATTCACTTTATCTCCTTTTTTTTCTTTCTTGTTTTTTTTTTTTCCATCATCCTTTGTTCCCTCTCCTTTTTTTTCCTTTCCTGTTCTTTTTTTTTTCTCCCCGTCTTTTTTTTTTCCTTCTTACTTTGTTCTGTTTTTTTTTTTTTTCTTTTTCTTATCATTTTCTTTTTCATCATTTTTTCTTATTACTTTCTCTCTCTTTTTTTTTGTTCTCTCCTTTTTTTTTTTTTCTGTTTCCTTATTTTTCACTTCATCTCTTCTTTTTTTTTTTTTTTTTCTTTGGCCTCTCTATCTGGATTCCAATCGGAACACTGGTAGAGAATAAGAGATTGAATGTTCCTGGACAAAAATTTGTTGAAAGTTAGACAAAGATAATAGTAAACAGAAATTGAAGATTAGTAGTTATCCAATGGATTATCATACACCAAGCTAACAACAGAACAAGTAACACATGCATCACAATTGACCAAATCTTGAAAATTAAAATCCAGATATAAGTTGTGATTATAACCTGGCCCCATATATTACCGTGGAAACTTTAACATGCAGACATTGGAATTGGATTAAGAAAGTACATACTTAACCCTCTTTTCCATAGATAAACAGCAGTTGCTCCTCCTTCTCCAATACAGTATGGCGCAGCCTATTGGGGGGGGGGGGGGGGGGGGGGTTGTTGGTGGTGTTGTGGTTGGGGAGTTGCAAAGCAAATAGCAGATACCTATTGATTTGATTCACCATTGATTTGAAGAGAAGGTAGCAGCAACTAATTAAATATCTCTTCTTCATGATGTTTTTGTACGCAACGAAACCTCATACATGGAAGAGTTTCAGCATTAGTATATGGAAGAGTAGGACCTAATTGCAGCATGATGAGAGAAAGTATACAGATCAGACCAAAATGAGATGCTTAAGAAATATAAAATACATAACAGAGAACTGAAAAATTAAATTTTTTCAAGAAAGCAACACCAAGTGCCATGGATAATCCCATTAACGTTTTAGAATTAGTTCATAAAAGCATCTGCATGAAATGGTTTTTGAAGGTCATTCTAGGACTCTGCCTCGGACTGAACTTCCACCTTACAGACCAAATTCTTAGGTTGCCTCTCAGTTGGTTGAGTAAAAACCAATGCATTAAGATATGAGACAGTCACAAAAAACCATAGTTTCAACGAGACAAAAAGAAATAATAGAACAGAAAAGACAAAATTAATAATAATAAAACAGAACTTACCATTATTTTCTTTATGCTTCTCTAGATATTTCTTTCGTTTTCTTTCTTTTCTCGCTAAAAATAAACCTCATGCAGGAAGGGTAATCAGAACTTAAAGATAGAGAACAATTAATTTCAGTGAAAATGGTTATATAAAAGACCTGGAACAGATTCCATTACCATTAGAAATAGCCATTTTCAGACTCTTTATTGCATCAGAAGTTTTTCACCGTTGGTTCATTTTCTTTCCTGCTCTGTGATATCAATATACAGGGGGCTGGCAGAGCATGTAAATGGTTGTAGTATACTCAGTTACTCTCACAAAAGCTAAGACATTTAAATATGAGGCAAAGTCAGAAAAAAGCCCTAGTTTGAACATAACAAAAAGAAAATTAACTAAAAAAAAACCAAAATAAATATAAAGAAACAAAACTTACCCATATAATAATATTCCCCTTCCCTCCTTAATTTAACGTTCTTTTTTTTTCCCCTTTTTTTTCCCTGTCTTCTCCTTTTCGTCTTCTTCTGTTTTCTTTTCTCTTCTTTTTTTTTTTTTTTTTTGTCCTTTTCTTTTCTTGAAAATGCTTTTTCTTTTCTTTTCCTTCCCCTTTTCATTTTCATTTTCTCCTATCTTTTTTGTTTTTTTTTCATGCTTTTTTTTCCCTCTCTTTTTTCTTTTCTTTTCCTTCCCCCTTTTCATTTTCTTTTTCTCCCAATCTTTTTCCTTTTTTTTTTTTTTTTCCATTTCTTAGTTCGCAAGCCCCCATATGGAACATTTTGCAAGCGGACTAGAACACAGATCAGCTATGGCCTGAAACAGTAAATATTTTAGGGTAAGAAACTAAATTTCACGCAAAATCTAGACTTTATGAAGACAGAGACAACATAAAATTGCAAAAAACAAACACATGGGAAGAATTGCCGAATCATATCAAAAGAGGAATTAAGGAATTAATCTTCTGGGTAAGGCAATTCAAAGAAAAAGGGAAAATTCAAGAGCAGTTGCAGGCGTTCAAACATCAATTGCGGAGAGTAAATTTTATCTTATTTTCGTCATAACCATAGGAAGATCCAATGGGGAAGAAGAAGCGTTAATTTGACGCAACCAGACCTTTTTCGCGTTGTAGAGGTCTCGTTAACGGAGGCGCTCTCTCTCTCTCTGGTGAGACCTTCTTTGCGATGTAGAGGTCTCTTTTAACGAAGGAAATCACTCTCTCTCTCTCTCTCTCTCTCTCTCTGGTGCTGTCTCTCTACTCTCTCCACTCTCTTTCTCTGGTGAGACCCTTATCGCGTTGTAGAGGTCTCGTTAATGGCGGCACTCTCTCTATCTCTCTCTTCCCTACTCTCTCTCTGGTGCTCTCTCTCTCTACTCTCTGTCTCGAACTCTGTCAATGGCGCGAGCTGTGTATAAAAACCCTCGCCCTCGATGATAAATCTTGCACCCAAAGCTAGGCAACGGTAAGATTTTCTGTTGTTTTCCGTTTTTTTATTAATTGCATCCCAAGTCCTGACTATTCTCAAGAGAGAGAAGATCTCGCCAACGGTCCGAAAATAAGATCCTCTTTCCTTTTTTCTCTGTCCAACGTAATTACTGCCCGTTTTTATTTTGTTGCAAAAAGCAGGCAAATAACTTGTTTTTCCATGGATGAGTATGTGGTAGAGGCCCTTATATGGTCTTTATCGATAAAATCTTTTTTTAGATCATTAAGATTTAATTGAATGGTTGAAATATTGATGGTGTACGATACTTATCATACACCTTACCTCACATAATCCTTAATACCCAAAGTCTTCTCCGTCGCCGGCGATCTTCCCGCCGCCAACGACTCACCCCCGACGTTGGCGACCCACCTTTGGCCCCCCACCTCCGACCCTCCAGCCCCGGACGTTGGACACCGTCCGCCGGCGACCCCATTTTCTCTCTCTTCCCCTTTTTCTCTCTTATCTTCTCTCTCTCTTCCCCCCTCTCTCTCTTCTCCTCTCTCCCGCGGCGACCCACCTCCGACCACCCCACCACTGGCCCCACCCCGACCAACCGGCCGCCGTGACCTCCCTCTCTCTCTTCCCCTTTCTCTCTCTTCTCCTCCCTCTCGCAGCCCACCACCCCCGGCCCCCAGCCCGCCCCCGGGCCCCTCGGCTTGCCCGGTGCCCCCCCCACCCCAGGCCCCCCTCCACCGCCTCCCCCACCCCCCCCCGCACCCCCCGATCACCCCCCCAACAACCCCCGACCCCCCTCTTTCTCTTCCCTTTCTCTCTCTTTTCCTCTCTTCTCTCTCTCTTCCCTCTTCTCTCTCTTTGTGGGGCCGATAGGGAGTCACGAGTGGGTGGGATGGGGGGGCCCTGGGGGCCGGGGGTGGGTCGGCCCCACGAAGAGAGAGAGAGAAGAGAGGAAAAGAGAGAGAAAGGGGAAGAGAAAAAGGGGGCCGGGGGGGTCGTCGGGGGGGGGGGGGGGGTTGCCAGGGGAAGGGGGCCTGGGTTGGGGGGCTCACCGGGGAGCTGGCTGGGGACCGGGGGTGGGGGGGGGGGTGCGGCAGAAAGGAGAAGAGAGAAAGAGGGGAACAGAGAGAGAAAGGGGAAGAGAGAGAAAATCGTCGGGGCCAGCGGCCGGCCGGTCGGGGCCGGGGGCCGGAGGTGGGTCGCCGACGACAGGAAGATCGCCGGCGACAGAGAAGACTTTGGGTGAGAAGGATTATGTAAGGTAAGGTGTATGATAAGTTCGTACACCATCAACGTTTCAACCGTTCGATTGAATCTCAACGGCCTAAAGAAGGGCTTTACGGATAGAGACCATACAAGGGTCTCTACCATAGACTCACCCATTTTGCTTTTTCTTTTTTTTTTTTTTTGGTAAATAAAATAACTTGTTAATTATTACTTAAAAAAAACTTGTTAATTACATTCCATCAAAGTAACAAAAGAAAAATATTCCCCTTATTTAAAAAAAAAAAAAAAAAAAGGAATGTATTCCTCTAAAATTTTTTTGAAAAAACAACATTACTATTTTTCTAAGAAAAATTAGGTTGAATGACTTTTTTTAATCACTTAATCTAATAAATTGCCTAATTTTTTTATATAGGAAAATATTTGTTTCTAATTTGTCAGATTCGATCAATCAATGATTGACCAATGGTCAATCAGTAACTGACTATAAAAATTAGTGATTGACTAATGATCAATCAGTAACTGACTACGAAATTAATGATTTACGTTATGATTAATTCGTGATTGACCTAACCATTTAAGAATATTGATTAACCATTTTATAAAAAATGATCTTTTAACTAATTTTTAAAAACTTCAGCTATTATTAAAAAAACTTCTTAAAAAATGTTATTTAGCTATAAGTCTCTTTTTTTTTTTTAAATTAAGCTGGGTTGCCTTTTTTAATTACCTAATTTAATAGTCGGTTTAACTTTTTTTTATTTAGGAAAATGGACGTTTGTCATTTTTCAGGTTTGGTCAATCAATGATTGACTACGAAAATTAGTAATTGACTATGAAATTTGATGATTTACTTGATGGATAAGGTCAATCACTGATTGACTATTATGTAATCAATCACTAATTGACCATTTAAGAAAATTAATAAATTATTTTAGAAAAATAGGCTTTTTTACTAATTTTAAAAAATTTGGCATTTATTAAAAAACTTATTAAAAAAATTGTGCTTCCCACTTTTTTTTTTTTTTTTTTTTTTTTTTTTTTTTTTGAGGATTTCTCAATTGAAATAAGCAAGTTGGTCCAATGTTGGACGGCGGAAGGGTTGAGAGATAAACAGCCAAACTCTAAGGATTCAACCTATGTTAATGGCATTCTCATGGTTGAAATTCTCAAGGATTCTTGTTTATTGCAAGATGGTCCTGAAAAGGGCATCGTCAAAATGCATGACGTAGTTCGCGATGTAGCTACATGGATTGCATCCTCGTTGAAAGGCGAACATTAACATGAATCCTTAGTTCGCTCTGGGATTAATTTGAGTGAGATCTCAATGTCGGATTTTGCAAATTCTCTCAAGAGATTTTCATTCATGAACAACAAATAAGCGAGCTACCTGATTGCAAGATCCAATGTTAAGAGGTTTCAACCTTATTACCACAAGGCAATCATCAGCTTGTGAGAGTTCCTGAAAGGTTCCTTCAATCATTCCCAGCAACAAGTCTCCAATCTAATCGTTGCCTGCTTCTCTTCTTCAACTGAGTGACTTCAATGCTCTCCTGTTGAGGAATTGCATACTTCTGAGACTCCACCTTCCCTTGGGAAGCTAAGAAAACTTCGAGTTCTTGATTTGAGCGGTACTCGTATTAGAGAACTGCCTAAAGAGATGGGAAGATTGATCTTCTTGAGGCAAGTAAACCTTTCCCACTGTCACAACCTAAAAGCAATTGTAGCAGGAATAGTGTCCAACTGGATATGTCTAGAGGTTCTAGATATGGCGCACAGTTCATACATCTTGAGTAGCGGGGGAAGAGGTTGAAAAAGGACAAGCTTCTTTTGAAGAGCTGCGAAGTCTTAAGCAGTTAGTTTCGTTATCCATCAATTTGAAGACCATCCCAAGTATGGCCTCCAAGATTCTTTCCTCGATGCATAGATTGAGAAAGTTCCAAATCTTTATTGGTGAAGGAGCAGCAAACTTGAATAGACATGACGAGGAAATGGTTACTATAAGCCAGCTTAATGTTTCGATGGAAAGTGTTCGGTGTTTCTTGGCTAATGCAAGTTCCTTGGTATTAGATAAATGTTCTCCACATGAGATGTTCCAAGAATTAGCTGTCTCTAGTGTTCGAAATGGCAAGAGGAACAATGCCGGAATTTTTTAAGGCCCAAAATTACTTACCATTACAGGTTCTAAATTTCCTTTAAAGCCAAACGGAGGATGTCTTAGCCCGCATGACTTACTTCCAAATCTAGAGGAACTTTATCTGCAGAGTATTTTCTCTGGAAAGCTTGACAGAGCTATTTTGCTATCTTGAGCAATCATTTTCAAAGATTAAGTTGATTGACGTCTCGAGCTGTCCTGATATGAAATGCCTCCTTTATTGTGGTACTTCTATTCTCAACTTGCCAAACCTGGAAACACTCAGAATTTGTTCCTGCAACAAATTAGAGCAGCTATTTAATTTTATTTCAGGGCAAAATTCAGGTGAATCGCATTTGTTCGGAAACTAAGGATGATTGAACTTTAAAAACTTAAGGAGCTAAAGACTCTATGCGGACGAAAAGAGACATGGCCATGCCTGGAGCAAGTTTTTTCCGTTCATTGCCATAGCCTAATGAAGCTACCCGTCGACATCAGAAATGCAAATCCCATCAAGGAAATAAAAGGAGAACCAATATGGTGGAGTGGATTGAGATGGGATGATGAAGATACCAAGCTGGCCTTTCAACCACGTTACAAACCAATTGGCTTACGGAGACAAGACACCGGGCAATTTTAGAGGAGGCCATTCTCCCATTCATGCTCTTTTGCTCTCAACTATAGCCTCGTTGTTTCAAAAACAGCCCAGTTTCCTTGGTTTTTGTTTTTTTTCTTTTTTTCTTCTTCTTCTTTTTTTTTTTTTAATCCTCTTTCTAACATAGCTTGTGGATAAAAAGTACGTTTGTAATTTCTTTGCCTGCAATTTACTTCAAACCTAATGTTTTCTGCAATTGTTTTGTACCTACCATATGAAAGAAATCCCATTTGAAAGGTTTGTTACCAATGTATTCTGTCTAGTGAGAGAGTTTTTATCATTTCAGTTGTTATAACTATTTTAGATATCTTTGCTACTTTGTCGAATCCATCTCATTTTTCATCTCATTTCCGAAAAGTCTTGAGTTTCGAATGGAGTCTTGAGTTTCCTTGCATATTAGAGCATACACTGCAAAAACTTCTATTTGCTTGTTCTTTTTTTCCCCTTATTCAGCATTAGACTTGCAATTTTCTGATTATATTTGCTCTATTTTGCATTTTAGCTTCTCTCTCTATATTTCCTTGTTTAATTCTCTATGAATGATCTTCGATCGCATCCAATGCCAGTAGATTCAAATAAAGCATATTGCTTGAGCAAAACTTCATTTGTTCAGAAATTTGGTTAAATTTTCTTCATATCCATGCAAAGGCGGAAGTTAGTCTTCCTTTTTCTGGCATGGTTAACATATAAAAATTATTTTCAATTCTCCATTTCTTTTAGGAAACATTTAACGAATGAAAGGAATTCGAGTATTTTCTAAGAGTAAGGAGTAATACAGACGAGAGAAAGCTTACTACTGGTGGCATTTGACACTTGTTGCTGTTTAATGTTGTATAACACAAGGTAACTTGCCATTACAAGTAAATTTTTAACGTTTCAGAGATGGGGAGTAACCAAGTTTACACAAAATGGTGTATATCTTTCGTCTTTCTAAACAAAGAGAACATTAAGAGAGAGAGAGAGAGAGAGAGAGAGAGAGAGATATTATCTGCATATAGATATGCTTAAATCTATGCAACTATATGAGTATGAAATATGACTGAACATATATATAAGAATGAGATAGACTTCCATAGGCCTCAAATTCAGTACTTGTCTTGGTCTAAATCGCTTTCGAATAACGACGGGAGGCTACTGGATATATGCAGCCTTTCTGCTTCATCAAGCATTCTGGCAACTTTCCCGCCGAGTCTACACCAATGACCGTAATTAGAGAAACATCCACAAGACTTTTTATCCTTGGCTTTCATATTTTCCTTCATATTGTTTACATTGTTCACAAGCTCCTCCACCTCTCTAAGCCACTCTACTGCACTACTTGTTGCAGAATTCCCGCCTTTCTGATCCACCGATCCCAACTTATGTTGAATGTTGTCCCGAAGATCCATCAACTTCTTCATCTCCACTTCCAATTCATTGAGGTTGGAATGGAGTTTGATACATTTTTTGGTACTAGTGCATATACCACAACACAATAAGGGAACACATTCTCCAATTATGGAGGCCACAACATGAAATACAATATCCATGGCAGAAGTTTTGCAAACAAGAAACAGAAAAATTCTGCAGACAAGAAGATAATACCCTTGAGAAAAACAAATTTAAAGCTTTTTCATAGAAAATTCAAGACTTTATTAAGTGAACCTTTTTTCTCATTTTTGTGATTAACTTAAGAACTTTTCTAGTTGTCTAATTTTGCTGACTAGTGAATTATTTAAGACTGTGGCTTGTGTTTCTTGATAAGGCTTTGTTCATGCACTCGAGATTGTTCTATTAAAACTTTGAACTACAGAAAAATCAGATGAAAACAGGTAAGAAGAAAAAGTACAAACAATTTTTTTGACTTTTCTAGCTCGTGCTTTGAAACATAGTAGTTATGGAGTTCAATGATTATATATCGAGCCAAAAGTTTCTTAGTTGCTCTCAAGAGTAGTTTTATATCGTATATTTGAAATTTTTAAAGTGAACAAATATAAATCAAATCGTTAAAAAAAAATGATATAACAATTGAAAATCAATTTCTTTAAACAATAGTTCCTAATGTAAGAATTATCTTGTTTATACTATCAAATTAACAAGTAAAAGCTCAGTCATATGCTGCAGTTACTGTCACAGGGTGTATTTTTGATCCAGCTTTGCCATAAGATAATGGTCCAAGTATCCACTAAAGTCAGAAAATTAATTTCAGCTTCTAAAGCTATCTTCTCTGTTGTCTTTTTTTTTTTCTTTTTTCTTTTTTTTTAATGCAATATTTTCTCTCTTGTCTTCAGTACCAACGAAAAATGACATCTCAGTTAATAGTTTGAGATAATTTATTTTTACAAATAAATTAAATTTATTAGTTCAATTTCAAAAATCAAATCAGAAATTACTTGCATGCCAAATCGAGTTGAAAAGCTACATAACTATCTTTACCAATATTATTTGACATTGGTCGTTAAATAAAAGTTTTTTTTTTTCACTTTATGTAAATAAAATAAAAATTAAGTTTGTTTTTTTCACGTTTTTTAACGAAAAGCTGCGAGGCTATATCTTTATTCATTTTTGTTATAAACCATTGCTAAAGTACCGATATCAAACCTAAAACTTCCAACCGATGGCCAATACAATCCAAGGGTTTACGTCCAGTAATATGTGGAATTACTCTTGATATAGTTCTAAAAGGAAGACGTGTAGACGGAAAGGATTACTTTTTTCATATGATTTCCCCAAAACTATTTATCCATATATTTTTATTTAATCTAATATTTTTCTTATTATTTTTTAGATACTACGAAGTAGAGTAGAAAAACTTTTGTTCCATCTGTAGGTGTTGTTTTCGGCAATAGTGAATCTAATTATGTTATGTTTGGTAGGGTGGAAAAGAGGAAGGAAGTGGGTTGAGAGAATAGTAGATAGAAATTAATTGAGTTAGTTGTTTGGTAAGAAGGAAAATAGAAGAGAAAGAAAAATACGATGGAAAAACATGGTAAGAAGGAAAATAGTAGAGAAAGAAAAATACGATGGAAAAACATTGTAATTTAGTCCACTTTTTTATAATAGGATGAAAAAATATTATAATTTAGTCCATTTTTTTTATTCCCTTCAAAAGTGGGAAGAAAATTAAAATACATCCAATAACTACTAAAATTACTTTTTTTTCCATATTTTTAAGGTAAAATAATAAATATAGATAAATAAAATAGTAATTACATAACTTTTTTTATTTTCTTTCCTTCTATGATACTAAACACCGTAAAGGAAAAACAAAATATTTCCTCTCCCTCTTATTTTCTTTCACTTTTATGTTTCTTTTTCCTATTGTTTTCTTTTCTTCTTACTAAACATAGGCTAAGAGTCTCACTATAATTGAAAGCTAGTTTGCATATTACTCTCTAAATTTTAACATCTATATTCATAGATACCTTTTAAAAATAATACAAGGATTAAAAATATTAATATAACAGAATAAAAGTACGGGTCCATTTGGGTTATGGAGTTAAGTTTTTCAAATCAGTTTTTTTCTTTTTTTTAAAAAGTCAATAAATATTATAATTAATTTTTGACCAAATTTATTTCTCGTTTTATCTTCATTCCTAATGGCGCCTAATCTCCCCAGCAACCATCACCGCTGGAACTCCACTTCTCCGGCCATCCCACTGCCTCCACGCTTGGCCTTGATCATGCGTGAAAACGCCCTTGTTGGACACAAACAGGTACATATATTCAACGGTCTTCTTCGTTGAACTTATTTCCCTTTGTTAGACAACATTTGGCTTTGTGATGGTCTTAAGGAGTTTATAGATTATTACAACATTAACTATGATTCCGTTGTTGTTCTTTTCACACAACAAGGAAGTTCATCGTTCCGTGTTTGTATATTCGATGCGATGGGTTCTGAGATCGAATACCCCCGTGATCATGACACAAGTGATGATGAAACTGTCCAAATTTTGAACACAAGTAGTGATGGTGAAAGCTTTCAAGTTTTGGAAACCAAGCCTCCTGTTTCTCATGGTGCCTCTAAAAGCAGAGCCTCCAATTCTCGTGTGGGGCAACGACGGTCTCTTGCAGAGAGGCAAAATTGTGTCCCTCAGCGGACTAGAGGAAGGCGTCCTATGATTGTTAGTGTCAGAAGAGGTTAACGAAAATTGGATTACGGTGAGATGATTGTTCCGAGGAGTTTCTCTTACGTTAAATCAAGGAGAGTAGTGATGCCCAAGGAAACTGAGAAGGCTGTTCGTGTGGCGACTATGAACAAGCTGGAAAAATATGTATATATGTGTATGTGTGACATAATTTTGCTTTTTTTACTCTATTGAGAATCGACTAATTACAAACTTTGATTAGGAGGTGCCTGCTGAATTTCCATGGAGGCATTTGAGCCGCTGTTACGAAGATTTCCAACTTGAGGCTCATAACGGGAAGGGAAATGGCCAGTTCGGTGCTCTTACATCTCCGGAAATGTTTCGTGCTCATCCATGAGAATAGGAAAAGGGAGGCCTCTATTTTCAGCAAACAACAATTTGCAGGTAGGAGATGTCTTTGTTTTTGAACCGATCAAGAAGGGGAAGAACATTGTGCTGAGAGTCCGGATCTATCGCGCAGCTGATTATTCAAAGCCCACCCAAAAACATTTTAAACAAAAGTAAACTTTTCCAAGAGATGAGGATTATGATGAAATTGTGTGCAAAAGAGTAACAATCTACTAACGTAATTACCATGTTTTAGTTTGCCTTGTAAGTACTAAAATCTATCATGTGCAGTGTTTTTTCGTTGGAAAAAACCACATACTACAATTACCCTTTGTCCTAGTCTCTTATGACAGGGGCTTCAAAAATGATTTTAACAACTTCCATTTTTTTTTTTTTAATGTGGAATTTATGTTGCTTTGGATATGCTCTTCACTTGTTTTTGATTAATCTACATGAAATTTTTTAATATTCATGTTTTCTGCCATGGATATTTCCCGTACCAAGGAGCTGACTGCTGAGGCTCATTATGTCATGAGGTGGCAAAGTACAAGGGCCTATTTGCAAATATATTATTTCTTTCAAGGCTCTTGTCGTTTTTACGTCCATGTCGTTTTTTTTTTTTTGGCACATGAAGGTTGTTGCTTTTATTATTGTCGTTTTACAAGGCTTTGTTATTTTCACTTTATTGTCGTTTTTAAATGTCTCGTTTCATTTCATGTCGCTTCTCGATGTGTGTGCACTTTTTTTTTTTTTTTGCCCATTTTGTGTGTTTGTTTTTTTCTTCTTCTTCTTTTTTTTTTTTTTTTTTTACACGAACTTTCTGTATGTTTGTTGTTTATACGCTTGGCCGTTTGGGTGCCATCTTTAAACAAAACATCATATAGATTTCAAAATCACAATCGTAAATTAAACTATCTTTATTTTATTTTCAAAAAACTAAAACTTTAAAAGCCCATAATTTTTTCATTTCAAATCGAAATGAAATGATTTTTATTTTAAAATGCTCGAAATGACGAGACGAATACGATAAGATACATTTTGCTTATTTTTTTCCAAATGCATTTTAAATTTTTACCTTATTTTATATATCACAGAACTTATTCAAAAAATTTTCCCCTAAGCACGTATTTATAACACAAAATTCAAATTATCATCCAAAGAATTCTAAATGAACCCTTAATAAATGTCTTTTTTAGCATAATTGTCATTTTCTAGACTACTGTCGTTTTGTAGAGTTTTCAGTATTGTACAGATTTATACGCAGTACCACATTATCGGCATTAACTGCCGGATTTAAACAAATTGAGAAACTGAATATAATAAAAAGCTGTTTTTTTTTTTTTTTTTTTTGGTTTTTTGTGGAAAATTAGCTGATTTGAATACAAACAAGAAAAGGCAAAACATGTAATTTCACCAAAAGTCATCGTGCTTTTTACATGGTGCATCCATCCATATGATCATGTGTTTCACGATATTCCCGAAGTGTAAAATGTTCACGATGTGAGGGTATTATTAGAATAATCACAGGCGACATAAGGAAAAGCATATATTTAGGACATGTTTATTTTGTATTTAAAAAAAAACAGTAAGTAGTTATTTTCTTTCCTATTAATCATGTATTTATTATAAAATAGAGAATGAAAATTTAGTAGATTTCACACCTTTAGTATGGATTCCTTGTTTATTTTACTTCTTTTTGTTTTTGTACAAATAAAGAAAATCTTACATTCAATTGAAATAAGCGTTTCTATTGTAAATCATAGGAAAAGAAATTGATACATAATTAATGAATTGTACATCACAATAAAACAAATTAGTTAAACCATTTATTCAAGGTGACTTGATTATTTGATCATAGTCACACCAAACTCTTAAAAGTGACGCTTAGCATGGCTTATATAGTCAGGGCAAATGACCGTAAAATACGTTAAAAGATTTAATTTATGTTTAGTTCACCAATTGAAATTAAAATAACATTATACCAAGAAACACCGAGAACTTTTTAATTTGAACCGGTGGAAATTTAAATGGTAAAGGACAAACTGTGAGAAAAAAATGATGCCTTCGTCAAAACTTTATATGTCGACAGTTAACATGTCTTGTCAACTTTATGTTTTAAGAATTAGATTAGGATAGGCATCCCACTTACTTCACTCTAGAATCGGATGCCGTTTCTTGACACACTTTTCGACAGTAAACGACATGTCGTTGTTTTGTCAAACAACAAACACTTTTCCATCTTTTGTTGAACAATACAACACCATTTATCACCCTACAGAAAACGACATGGAGAACATAATTCTAGTCTTTTGCATGAAATTAAAAAAAAAAGAGAGAGAGAGAGAGAGAGAGAGAATTTATCTCATATATTAACAATATACAAATACGAAAGAAGAAATGTGTTAACTACACCACAAATGTCTTTCCAAAGGCAGGCAAGTACTGGGGAGGGGGTATTTTTTTAGAGTAATGCTTGAAACATCAACTCTAATTTTTTGAGTACCAACTCATATATTATATTTTTATTAATAGATATAATCAATTGATGTGACAATACTTGTAACACTTATCAATAAAAAAAAAACTCAAATGTCACATAGGTTGATACTTAAAAATTAGAATTAGAGTCAGTGTCTTGTATTTTTTCTTTTTTTTTTTAAAGCAGCTGAAAATTAACCTTGTTCTCACAGGAATTAACTAGGATAAATAGAACATGGAGATTCTTAGAACTGTTCTTTGTTATTCCACATCAATTTCCTGCAGCTATATTATGGTTGAAACTATATGGGCCTAGGATGTTGTAGAAGCAGCAGCAGAGTCCTTTTGGTCACTGAAATTAATGCGCTGTCGGAAGTCAGAAACCATAAGAGGCAGTCCATGAGAAGTTAAGAACAAAATTGTACTTCGCACCACCAAGTTGAGAAATGAAAAGTGGTTAAGCTGAACCAGACACACACGCACACAAAAAGTTAAAATCGACGAATACAACATATAGATTATTAGAAGAACACAATATGAAACAATAACAAATTTTAAAAAGCCAGGCCAATGACTTCCCACTACACCAAAGTTGAATAGAGCTACAAGCAACAATTAGAGAAGGGACATCCGAGATCATACCGAACTTCAGCTAAGTAAACATGTCCGTTTGATGGCTGGTTATCAACGGCGTGTAGAGTGGCCGCCAGCTTTTCGATTCTCTGCAAAAAAATATATAATAATAATAATAATAATAATAATGTAATCAACCGAAGAGAATAAGGACCACAATTTTTTTACAAGAACGTAACTTTTTCACAACGCCATTCCTTACTTTTTTCTCACTCTGCGCTTTCTGAAGTACATGTCCAATGTCTTGGATAGGGGTGGCAATACGGATCGCGACACGACAACACGACTCGAAAACGACACGAATTTCACGGGTTCGGGTTGGGAAAAATAGGGAACGGGTCGTGTTCGGATTGGGAAAAATTGACAGGAAAAAAAATTCGTGTCGTGTTCGGGTTGGACCCGTTTTTTTCGTGTCCACTTTTCGTGTCAATTTCGGGTCGCATGTCAATTTCATGTCAATTTCGTGTCAAATTTCGTGTTAATTTCGTGTCAATTTCGTGTTGCGGGTCAATTTCGGTCAAGTTCGTGTCGCATGTCAAGTTCGTATCGTTTCATGTCAATCCATTACGAATTCGTGTCGTGTTCATGTCGCGATTTCATGTCACGGGTCGTGTTCGGGTTTGGGAGAAAAAAATTCGACACGACTCAAACACGACACGAACACGACACGAGACACGAATTGACACCCCTAGTCTTGAGTCTTCATGAGCATAAGCTCTTCCCGAGTGTATTTGTTTGCCTCACCCCTGTATTATACATTAAAAATGAGAAATTCTCATTTAAATATCAAGTGAGAAGTGAGAACAAATAACACTACTTAAACAGTGATAAGTTACTGTATTTATGGACTCCATCACCAAATCGTGTCTTGATCATCTTGAAGTAAAATTCATCTGGGTTTCTTAAGGCTGCTTTCTCTTCGAGTCTCTGAAGAGAGAACAATCAAACAGAAAAACATAGCCACTGTACACATATATATTCATATATATATATATAAATGATATATATATATATATATATATTCATTTATATATATATATATATTAGAAACAAAAGGCTTGTTAA
The DNA here is from genome assembly GCA_025413025.1 of Ficus hispida. Lineage (NCBI taxonomy): Eukaryota > Viridiplantae > Streptophyta > Magnoliopsida > Rosales > Moraceae > Ficus > Ficus hispida. Next base: position 19,514,154 of record CM046364.1, read on the forward strand.
GTCTACCCGTAAAGTTTCTTCCATTTTGTGGAACGCCTCTGCACGCTCAACATAGTCCTTGTGCTTCTCAAGAAGCCCAATTTTTTTCTTGCTTGCGTGAAAATAACTCAAAATAAAACAAACCCACAAAAACAACAAGAGAGAACGAGAATTTGTGATCATTCACGGTTGAGCTCGTTCCTTGTGAGCTCGTCTATTAACTGTAACAGCATTCCTCAATGACGACATTTGTTTGATGATTGGAGAGAGAAACCACCACAAATTCACTGTAAAAAGGCAACAAAAACAAACCCTAAAAAACCACTAAAAATCCAAATTCAGTATCAGAACCGGGCTGGTACCGAAGAAGCTTGTAAGGGGCAAAAGAAGAGAAATGGGGAAGAGAAACAACCTGAGGAGCTGAACTCGGCGGAAATGGCGGTTTTCGACTTTCGGGCCTTCTGGAGTAACCACCGGAGCGACGGATGGAAGCGGCCGAGCACTTAGTTCGGCGGGGAGAGTGAGAGGCTCTGCGGAATGTTAGGGTTTCGAACATGTCGTTTACTGTCTTAGTAAACGAGAAGTTCCATGTCGTTAGTCAAGAAACTCATCAGCACACGACATGTCCCTTCATCAGCATAAACGACAAGCAAAACATCGTCTTTTCGAGTAACATGTTGTTTGTCAAGAAACTCATCAGCATACGACATGTCCCTTCATTAGCATAAACGACAAGCAAAGCAGTATGTCGTTTTTTCATGTGACATGTCGTTTGTCAAGAAACTCATCAGCACACGACATGTCCCTTCATTAGCATAAACGACAAGCAAAACATCGCTTTTTCGAGTGACATGTTGTTTGTCAAGAAACTCAGCAGCATACGACATGTCCCCTCAGCATAAACGACGAGCAAAGCAGCATGTCGTTTTTTCATGTGACATGTCGTTTGTCAAGGAACTCATCAGCACATGACATGCCCCCCTTCATTAACAAAAACGACAAGCGAAGATGAATGTCGTATTTTCGACTTTAGTGAAATGAGTGCAGAATAATAGCAAACTTCCTCGGATAAGAAGACAAGTTCTTTTCTCAATGAACGACATGAGAATATGAGAAGTATATATGTCGTTTTCGACGTTAACAACATTCATAATTTTTGAGGACACAAACTTCCATGATAGAAACGACATTTCATTATATTACCATATACGACAGGAACAAAGGAAGGTTGATATGTCATTCTTCGGTTTTTATTTTTTTTATTTTTTTATTTCGAGGGAAATTATCATTCAAATTAAAATTAAATATAAACACCAATATCAAAGATGAAATAACCTTGTGATATAAGAGACACAACCCTCGACTAAAACCGATTTCATCAGTAAAATCTAATGAAGCTAAGTGAGGAGAATATAAGTCGAGATCCGGTGATGGGAAAATTTCTTGAATTCATCGACAAATTCTATATTTAAGCATGTACAAAGTTCTTTTTAAGAAAATAACTACAATCGATGAAATATACCGATCGATCGAGATACAGTCATTCGCAGCATAAAGACTACAACAACATCCGTATAGCCATAATATTAACAAACCATATAGACATATACTACTAGAAAATAACTCAAGTAGAATACACACACAAAAACAAAACGAAGGAGGGGAACTACCTTCTTTATTACAAAATTAAAACTAAAACACAAAAATAAAAAGCATGGATATAAATAACATCAATCATTAAATTCTTGTACTATGTGGAACAACCATTCTGCCACACAATACAGCTCGGAGGAAATCAATCGGCTCAATTAAAAGTAAAATATTACTGCATCAATCATCGGATTACCAAGACCTCACTGGATCCTAAACTGCTACAAGCTCGATGGGTTAGATCTAGTTCAGAAACTCCTAACTAGGACCCTTCGACCTTATTCCAGTTGAAATCACTAAACTGCCGATCACCTTTACCAACCATGACGGTGGCGGCCGTGGTGAAAGTCCCCTACAAAGGGAAACTTTAGTATTTGAGAAATTTGAGAGAAAAAGGGGAAAAGAGAAAAAGTCAACCTTGTCGTTCTTCAGTTTAAGGAGAGAAAGTTTATAGTTAAAGGTAAAGACCAATAAAAAGATTAGCAGACCGAACTTTAAAAGAAAAACGGCATGTTGTGTTTCATGTTTGGGCCTCAAATGCGAAGAACTCGTTAGGGAGAAATAAGTAAAAATATATTTTTGTAATAAATATTTAAGTAAATAGCATGTTTTAAAATTGTGTAGAATAAATAATAATAAATTATATGTTTTACGTAATTTTAGTAAATAAATTATTTATCTAATAAATCTATATTTTTTTGGTGACTCTCTTTAAATATCTTCAAATTATAATGCAAAAAAGCTATTTACTACGGTTTTTTTTTTTGTTCACTAAACATCGTAAACTACATTTCTTAATAAATTATTATTTTTTAACCTTGATTTTGTATATATATATATATATATATATATATATATTATAACTCTTACCAAGCCTAGCATTGACGTGGGACATGACCACCGGTGACGAGGAAAATTACAGGAATAAGTAATAACCCAACTATTGGAGAAGAAAAAGGTGAGAAGCCCAGTCTTCCACGCATTGCCCCCGCACTGTTCCTTACGTATCAGAGTTCAATCAATCAAAGTCCCTAAAAAAAGCTATATCTTTTTCATATTATTTTATTTATTTATTCAACTAGTTATTTTTAAAAACATCAGAAACTAAGCTAGCTACTTGAATCTTCACTTTACTCTCTCAACTCTCGACTTCTGTAATTTGCTGATCAAATGGCACCCATGCAACAAAGCAATTTTCATCACCGGAAGTCGCCTTCTCCGGCCACATCACCACCGCCGCGTTTTGCCCTTTTCATGCGTGAAACCGCCATTATCAAGCATACACTGGTAAAGGATACCTTTTTTCTCCCTTTTTGTTTTTTGGTTTCTTCCTGTTTCTTTTTTTCTTTTTTTCTTTTTTGGTCCTCTCTTTCTCTCTCTCTTAAAAAAAAAAAAAAAAAAAAACTGATGTAATACGTGTGTCACAGTGTCTTTTAACTATGCTTCTTCTTCTTCTTCTTCTTAGGTATTTTACCTGTTTTACTTCTGGTATTAGCTACCTCGCAGATTTCAGATGCTTATATATGTGGAAAGCTGATTGTCAACTAACCTGAGCTAATTTGTTTTTCTTTTTCGTTCATACTTACATATTCTTTCCCCTTTTTTTAATAAAGAAGGTGAAGAGCTGCATGATTATGTAATAGTAGCGTTTGACTGGTTTATTTTTGGTTCCTAAGCTTTACTAATACTTCCTAATCTACTAGTTAAATCTAACCTTATAGTAATTGGATTGAACTACTGTTGTTTCATTAAATCAAACATGTTCTGTTGCACTAGTTTATATCATGACCAACCAAGCACAAAAAAACACACACACACATATATATTTGATGTTATGTATAATATATTCTTAGTAATTTATTTTAACATGGCCCCTCTAGATGATCCCACTTAAGTCCTCAATGATAACCTGGTGGGGATCTGTCTGAGGCTGCCACTCTTGCTGATCCTAACGGCAAAGCTTGGCGAGTTCGATTGAACCAACATTTGGCTTTGTGATTGTCTCAAGGAGTTTATAGAGTATTACAAGATCCATTACGCTTCGACTGTTCAATTCACATACCAAGGGAATTCATCATTTCGTGTTTGCATATTCGAAGCGATGGGATCCGAGATTGACTACCCCTGCGATGATCCAATCAGTCATGACGAGCATTATGAAGGCGAGGGAGATTATGATACAAGTGATGATGAGATTGTTTGAAATTTTGGACACCGAAACTCCCATTCCCGGTTCGATCGTTAAGAATGAAGAGGACACAAGTGATGGTGAAAGCTTAGAAGTTTTCGATACCAAACCTCCTGCATTTTGCGGTTCCTATAAAGGAAAATCCTCCAGTATTAGACATGTAAAGCAACAACAGTCACTTAAGAAAGGGCAAAATTTTTTCCCTCCGCAGACAAGAGGCAGGCCTCCTAAGCATTCCAGAGATGGTGCTTCCGTTGCTCAACGAGCACCGAGTACTAGAGAACCAGCTGTGGAAAAGAAGAGGAGGCATATCACCTAAAGAAAAAAAGAAGTCGCACTCTTGTATGGTGGTTCCCTCGACCTTATCGTTTAAATCAAGGAAACTAGACATGTCCAAGGAAACGGAGAAGGCACTTCGGGCTGCCGGAAAGCGAAAGCATAAAAATCCGTCTTTTATGGCTATCCTAAGACCAGTTAATGTCAGAGACAATTTTGTGGTGAGTTATATTCATATACGGTTGTGAAGTGTTCTTTCGAATTTCTTAGCCAAATTCACTCAACTTTTTTTCCCCCCTAACCTGTGAGAATGCAAACTCTTTTACTAATTTCGTCACATTTTGTCCGACCGTGCCCGTGGAGTTGGTGAAGAGGCATTTAGATAGCCCTTGGGAAGAAGAGTAAATCCAACTTCAGGTTCAAAAATGGGAAGCGGAAGTGGCCTGTGCGGTACTACTCCGATCGTAGAGGCGTATCAAGCTCATTCAAGAGAATAAGCACAGGCTGGGGTTCATTTTCATCCGAGAATAACTTGATGGAGGGCGATGTCTGTGCTTTCGAGCTGATCAACAAGGAAGAAAACAATAACTTGCTGAGAGTGTGGACATACCGTGCAGCTGACTAGGCCGTGCCGGTGGGAAAACGTTTCAAAGCAAAGTAACTTGGTCCAAGAGTTGATGCAGTTGACAAGGAATTGTGAGCACAAGAATTGTAACATAGCTACTTTCACTTCTTTTGCTAAGCTGGTGTTTTCTTTTCTGGTATGGCTCACTCTAATTTAGAAATTATAAACTGCTCCCCCACCCCCACACCCCGACACCCACTCCCCCACCACCACCCCACCCCCCCCCCCCCCCCCCCCCTCAGAACGGGTTGAAAGCAAGTATATACTTTAGTGTCCTTTTTTGGCTCTGTAAGTCTATGTACTTGGATAGTATAGTCACTTGAATATGAATAGGTGGCTAGTATATATATATGCATGCTTTAATGAGGTTGTTGTCGTGTTTCTTATTTCATGTCGTTTATTTCAAATCTGGAATTTGTTTGTTTGTTTATTAAATTTCAAAAGGATTTCGTTAGTTGAGGATGCTGCCCTTTTTTTTTCCCCCCTCATTCAAGTCGTTTGTTAAAGTTATTTCTTTATACATGTCGTTTAGTAGTGTCAATGTGATTTGCTGCCTTTTTTTCATTCATGTCGTTTTTAAGTTATTCCTTTCTACATGTCGTTTCTAGTGTTATTGTGATTTTTTTTAGGTTTTAACCACCGCTTTTCTTTTACGGGAGATACCATAAAACCTAGCAGACGAAATCGGAAATCTTTATTACTAGGAGAACATCATAAAAAAAACAATATTGTGAAAAACGATAACAACATCAAGAACCTAAACTCAATCTTTCAAAAAACGACAACAACCTTAAAAACGACAAATAATATTTAAATAGGAAAACTTACTTGAAAAACAACACATCTGAAAGAAAATTATTTTGACCATTTAAAGTTCTATTATGTTTTATTATTCACTATTTCATTCTGAACTTATCAGCGTTTAGTTCCAATTTTTTCCTCGTTTTTATCCATGTCCTCATGTCCCATTAACAATAGATCTCAGGATGGTTACAAGCATAACTTAACAGTTATTTCACATTTGATTTCACAGTAATATGAAAAGTTTGAATATTCCCATCTCAAGTTTTATACAAAAAGAAAAAGAAAAACTTAACAGTTATTTCGCATTTGATTTCAAAGTAATATGAAAAGTTTTAATATTCCCGTCTCAAAGTTTAATACAAAAAGAAAAAGAAAAAGAAAAAGAAAAAGAGAGAGAGAGCGCTTGTGAAATAAATTATTTTCGCTTTTATGAAGGTTATTATTGTCATTACCTTCATTTGGTATGCTAGTTGTTATTTTCAACTTATTGTCGTCTTATGATGCTGTCTGTCATTTTGCGTTGTGCTTGTTGTTTTAGATCAATATCCTCGTCTTCAAGATTAGTCCATTTGTTGTCGTTTATTCTCGTTGTTGAAGGTTGTTGTTGTCGTTTTTCTTTTAAATATAAACCATCAACATGTTCATATTAGTTTGTTTTACAAATAGGATTCTTGTGGGTTCAATTCTACTCATAGTTTTCATATTAGTCTCTTATTTATCTATTTATCTTATTTATCAAAAAGAAAAAAACCTTTACATCTTTGTAGCTTTCCAAAGGTTACTTTTGGATTTTTATATTTGCTGTCGTTTCTTTAAACCCATTGTCGTTGATATCTTCCTAGCTATCAAGAGGCAAAAAACAAATCCCTCTGAAATCGGCATACCCCAAATCCCGACTCTCTCTCTCATTCACTTCATGCAAGAACTCACTGAAATCCCTAATTCTCGTTAGGGTTCCAAACAATCACAATCCCATTTCCTTGAAATTTTCTTTCCTTGCTGATCAAGTTAACTCTTCTTCACTCTGTTTGCTTCCATGGTCCCCAGAGAATGGAATCCCCAGAATCCCTATTCTCCGCCGCCCAAACAAAAGCCCCATTTCTGTGTCACAATTTTCCAGTTCCCCATTCCTGAACATAAACTGGTAAATTTCTTCTTCTTCTTTCTTGAATTTACTTAATTTTTATTCTCTGTTTAATAATTTAGTGGAGTAACTTGGAATTTTTTTGATTATTCTATAGTTTCTTTTAAAATTAAAAAATAAAAATAAAAAGCTGAAAATGAAATGGAAATACATGCTTGATTCTCCAATTTTATTTGTATATATATATGTGTGTGTGTGTGTGTGTGTGTGTATACAGAGGAATCGTGTTTTGATATGGCACAATTTGATCAGATGATACCAACAAAATCTGCAATGATATTTGGGAAGGAACTGTACGAGGTTGTTACTCTGACTGATCCTATTGGTCAAGCTTGGCAAGTGAGATTGAAGAGAGATGGGGAGGGAATTTGGCTTCATGATGGTCTGCAGGAATTTCTGGACTATTACTCTGTCCATTATTTCTACAATTTGCACTTTCGCTACGATGGAGATTCGGCATTTGGTGTTTGTATATGTGACGCATTCGGTTCTGAGATTGACTACCCATGTGATGGTCCAACCAGAGATGTCAAGCATGAGGAGGAGGGTACTATAGGTGACTATAGTGTTGAAATTTGGAATCTCGAGCCTCCCATTCCTGATCATGGTTTGTTTGTTACGCACAAGATGGTTACGGGGGATGATGAGGGTGTTGAAATTTTGGATGTCAAGCCCTCCATTTATCACGGTTCCTTACCCTTTAGAGGAGAGGTAGAACAACGGTCTCCTAGGAAAAGACGAGCTTTTCACTCGCAACAAAAAGTATGCTGGCCTACTAAGCGCTGCAGAAATGCTGCTTCCGTGGATTCTCTGCCAAAAACGCTCGATATAGAAGAGCAGGTGGACCTAAGAGAATTGGTCAATGGAGATACCTCCGAAAGAGGTAAAGCAGAAGAAAACAAAGGGCATCGGCCCCCAACTTTGTTGGCTGAACATGGAGAAGATGCTGAAATGTATGTCCCCAAAAGTTTATTTTACGCTAAATCTAGACTAGTGATATCCAAGGAAACCGAGGAGGCAGTTCGTGCGGCCAGTATGTGCAAGCTTGAAAATCCTTCTTTTATGGTTATCTTAAGACCACATAATGAAAAGCATGTGGTAAGCTTTTATGTGTAATTTTTGCGTTCAGATTTCTTGAGTTTTACTAGTTAAAATAAAATGTGCAGTAATTAGTTTCAATTCTTTTTGCTTCACTTTGGTTAGGATTTGCCTGCTGGATTCATAAAGAGGCACATGAGTCGGTGTTCCGAAGACATTCAACTTCAGGTTCATAATGGGAGACGCAAGTGGCCGGTTCGGTGCTATTATAGAGGCATTAGAGACAAAAATGGTTCGAGGACAATGAAGAAAATGGGCAAAGGGTGGCGTCAATTTTCAGCATACAATAATTTGCAGGTAGGAGATGTTTGTGTTTTTGAGCTGACGAAGAAAGGGAATGATATTGTGCTGAGAGTCTGGATATATCGTGCAGCTGATTATGTAACACCAATCTAAAAACGTATTAATGCAAAGTAACCTGTTCAAGAGTTGAAGTTGGTAATGGAATTTTGTTCAAATGAGTAGCAACATACCTGCTTCTTTTGCTTTTTGTATTTTGTTTGCTTACTGGTATGGCTAACTCAAATAGGTGTCTTTCAAAAACATTACCCAAAAAAAGAGAGAATTCAATAGGTAAGTGATTAATTAGTACTAAGTTGTGTAGTGGGTTTTGTTGCAGTGGAAGTACAAGGAAACTATTACTCTCTCAGAATAGGGTTCTATGAATGTTGGAACTGCAACTTCTACGTATCTATATTTGTATGTATGTATGTATGTATCTCTTTTGTGATGGAAATATGCAGCTTTAGATCTTTTCTTCACTCGTGTATGTTTCTTTGGAAAAATGTTTATCTGGGCATGTTCTTTGCTGAAAGCTGAAACCCGGCACTCGTTACTTTAATCTAATCTCATTTGCAACGACTGATATGATAACTATGGGGGTTAGTTTAACAAAATGAAAAGAGGACATAGAAACTAAGTGAAGCGCGAGTTAAGATGATCTGGGTCGTTGATTCATGTAGGCCCTCACATGGATGCCATAAGAATGAGTGGCCTAGATTTTGTAGTTGTGCCACTTGCGAGTTTAGTTAGCATTCCACAAGAAACTAGTCCCCGTACAGTTAAATTCCTAGTAAGTATTAGTTCTACAATTTTGTTTTCTCGAGGATGTATAGGGAATATACATTGTCATATAAAGGAGGCATAATTTATGACCTAATCGAGCTAACTATTGTACGAGTATTTATCCCTGTATTAAAGTTCAATAAATGAAAATAAACTGTCATGTATTCCCTTAAAAAAAAAAAAGGAAAGAGAAAATAAAAAGTGATGTTTGCATGTTTTTAAAACTCTTGGGAGTGCCTAGCACACATTGACTTGACTTCTTAGAAAAATTAAAAAATATATATTTAAATATCAAAAAGGAATAGGAAAAGGTGATCTTAGCCTACGTGGGCACTCCATGTAGAAGACAACACTGGGTGTGGCAAGGTAAAAATAAAAATTTAAAACTATATAAATATTTGTATACATAGGCTTACGGTCACTAACTTGGATGGAGTGTAGAAGAGGTTTTGTATTGACTCAGATTGTCGGTTTGTTGTCTCCCTTCGGTTGTTTCTGGCTTTTTGCTTGCTTAACCGTACTATATCTGGTCTTTTTAATTTACCAAAAAAATAAAAAATATATATATAGCTTACTTTCCATCCCAGTTCTCCACGCAGGCTCGTTATGAATGTCGGGGGAGTTTGAGACAATTACTTAAATCATCTAATTTATTTTTTTTTTCTTTTTTTAAAAATTTTTATCTTTTTCTCAAATTTTTTTTTATCTTTTCTGAATATTCAAAAAAATTTACTATTAAAACTTAAAAATCTCAATTCAAACTACTCCACTAAATTTATTCTTTCTAAAAAGCTGATTTCTTTCTTCTCCCTGTTTTTGTTTTCTTTTTTATTATTATTATTTTTTTGGGGTAGAACTTTGGAAAAGCTTTTATTTCTTGCTTATTTAATCAAAGTGGTTGAGGTAGCAAAGGTCTTTCTTTTCCACTTTGGTACTTTTTACTTTCTGAACTCCACTTTGCTGATCTGTCGATCAAATGCCGCCCATGCAAAGGAGTTTTCATCACCGGAAATCGGCTTCTCGGGCCACCCAACCGCCGCGTTTTGCTCTTGTCATGCACGAAAACGCCATCGTTAAACATATTCAGGTAAAGGGCTCTCCTTTCTTTCTTTCTTTTCATGGGTCTCTCTCTTTCTCTCTGGTTAACAACTGGAAAAAAAAAATATTGTTGGAGTTAATTGGAATTTTTCTGCTTTTATGGCCCTAAGTGGATGAAAATGGCGTACTCTGCTTTCCATTCTTTCTCGTCTCTCTCTCTCTCTCTCTCTTTTCCTTCCTAAGGTGAAGTACCATGCATGTCACTTTGCATGATTGAAGTTGAATCTTTTTGATAAGATGCTAAAATTTTTCAAGTTAAACATATTTTTAAAAAAATTTTAGCTCGAAAACTTTACACATAACAGAGTTATAAGCTTATAACAGCATACATTTTGCCTGTTTTGTGTTCTTCACTTGTTTAAGCATTTGAGTAAATGTTGATCATCGGCTTATAATGTTTTATAGTTCAATACTATTGCATGCAATGAGGATCATGATCTCACTTTTAACACAAAAGTTAATTAAGTTAAAGTTCAAGTGCAGGGCTTGATTATGGTATTTTTCTGGCCAAAACAAAGGTTTGGTGAAAAAATAAATAACCCACCCACATATTGCCAACCTTTTATTATTATTATTATTATTTTATTTTTTATTTTTGTGGTGCTTATCTGAAAGAAAAGTTATGGAATCAACAACCTCAACTACCTCAAACTTTGTGACTACACGGGTGTCCATTCTTTACTGTTTCTTTTCTTTTACCTTTTTTTCTTTTCTTTTTTGATGAAGGAGGTGAAGTGTTGCATGATATATAATATTCATGTTGTGTGTTGGACTGTTTTCTTTCTGGTTCCTAGGCTAGTCCTGATGTTCTCCTTAGTCTGGTAGTCAAATGAGAACCTATTTGGAACAGGTTTGAACCCTGTTGTTGTGTTAAACATGTTGTGTGTAAAACTATTTATCATGTCTAATTACTATGCATAAATATAATATACTTTGTTCTCAGTCACTTACCTTAACCTGGTCCCTCTAGATGATCCCACTGAAATCTTCAATGATATTTGGTGACGAACTGTCTGAGTTTGCTACTCTCACTGCTCCTAACGGTAAAGCTTGGCAAGTTCGGTTGAACAAGTGTGCGGAGCGCATCTGGCTTTGTGATGGCCTCAAGGAGTTTATAGAGTATTACAAGATCCACTATGCTTCGATTGTTCAATTCACGTACCAAGGGAGCTCATCCTTCCGTGTTTGTATATTCGATGCGATGGGTTCTGAGATTGACTACCCACATGATGAACCAAGCAGTGAGAACAAGAGAGGTGATGATTCAAATGATGATGAAAGTGTTGAAATATTGGAGACCAACACTCCCATTGGGAAACGGAAAAATTGTTTCCCGCTGCGGAAAAGAGGCAGGCCTCCTAAGCATTCCAGAGGTGGTGCTTCCATGGCCCACGAAGCAAGGAATACTAGAACTAGTTGCGAGAATGAGGAGGCATGTCACCTAAAAGAAAATAAGAAGTCTCACTCGCGTGATTTTTGTGTAGAACATGAAGAATTTACTGAAATGGTTCTTCCCTTGTGTTTATCTTATAGTAAAACAAGGAAACTTAACTTAGCTAAGGAAACTGAGAAGGCGGTTCATGCTGCCAGAATGTGCAGGCTTAAAAATCCCTCTTTTATGGCTATCCTAAGGCTGATTAATGTCATTAACAATTTTGTGGTGAGTTTGTATATATTGTTCTTTTGAATTTCTTGGCTTAATTCACTTGAAAGAGTTTTACCTGTGCTGAACGGCTGCAAACCTTGTCTTTTCGTCGGTTTGATTAGACTGTGCCTGCGGACTTTGTGAAGAGGCATTTAGATAGCCCTTGGGAAGAAGAGTACATCCAGCTTCAGGTGCACAATGGGAAGCAGAAGTGGCCTGTTCGGTACTACTCTGATCGTCGAGGCGTTTCAAGCTCATTCAAGAGAATAAGCACAGGCTGGGGTTCATTTTCATCCGAGAATAATTTGGTGGAAGGCGATGTCTGTGTTTTCGAGCTGATCAACAAGGAAGAAAACAATATCCTGTTGAGAGTGTGGATATACCGTGCAGCTGAACACGCCGACGCCTTGCCGATACAAAAACGTTTAAAAGCAGAGTAACTTGGTATAAGAGTTCATGCAGTTGATGAGGAATTTGTGATCAAAAGGGTAGTAACTGGTGCTTTTATTCTCTGATATTGGCTCACTCAAATAGGTCTCATGTCAGACTCGGGACTCTCGTGTTTGTACTTGATGTTGTGGTGGATTTTATTTGTATCTGTTATATAAGAATAACTAAACTGTGCCTTTTATATTTGTAGAGAAACTGTAACTGTTTGTTCCTTAACGTGCTTTTTTATTTTGTTCTGGAATTTGACGTTTTTAGTAAATGTTTTTCTATTATTTATAGAATTTTTTTTTTCTCTTGGGTCGTCTTTAATTTTCCATTTTATTATAATACTTTTATCGTTCAAATTTCAAAACGTAATACCGGTTTTCCTGCTATTTGTTTCGTTGACAAATTTGATCCTTTTTGACTCGAGTGTTGCAATTGCTTCGAAGTGTTGCACTGCCTCTGGGAATCTTCTCTCGTCTTAGTGGGTGTGAAAAGGGCCCAACCTATCCCATGCGGGGAGTAGGCTTCGGCTTTCTTGTCCGGTTTGCACTTTAAGCCCCCAACCTTTTTTTTTTTCTTACCTTGGGCTTTGCATGAATTGTCGTCTCAGATTTGAATCTTATTTTGAATTTTTTAATACTACATTTCTTTTTACTGAGACTGAGTTGCTATAAATATAATTAAATACCTCTATTACAAGCTCTATCTTTATACACGAATTAATTAGATCTATCTCAAATAACCTCCCCTTGAAAAAAAAAAAAAAAAAAAGAGAGAGAGAGAAAAAGTGACGCTTATGTATAGGAAGAGAACGAGAGATTACTTTTTATTGAGGAAATTGTGATCGTTATCTTTTGAGAGCACATGTTTTGAATTTTTACCCTTACTGATTTGAATTTTTGCTATGTTAATTATTTTTTATTTGACATTCTAAGAAGAAGAAAAAAAAGATTCTAAAGTCATTATAGATGAGATAATATTTTTGAGATACTATTTTTGAGACATTCCTTTAAAACCCCCAAGTTGTTCTAAAAAATTCTTAACACGTTACCGAGGGGACAATATCCAAGATATGTTCTTTTTGGGATATTCCCGAAAAAACCCCTAAGTTGTTCCTAATTTGTACTATTTGGGCTAATCTGACATTGTTTTTACTTGTTTTGAAAATGATTTTATTTTTGGTATGAAAATAAAATGAGAATATCTTGGAAATGATGTTGAGATTATTTTTAAAAGTGTATTTGGTTATATTTTTACAGATATTTATTTTGATACAAGAAAAGAGTGAATTACATTTTGATGTGTTTCTGAAAACATGTATTACGTTATATAATTTTTAAAATGAAACCAAAAACATGAAAATAACTTTTAACATGTTTTCATTTCCTTTACAAAAACCAATCTTATGATTTTTTATTTTTGTTTCATTTTCAAAGCATTTGCTAAACAAATGTATTTACGAAATTTTTTCATTTTTGCTTCTAAAAAAATGTGTGGAAACATTTTCAAAAAAAATTTGAAATGAAACCAAACGGGCCTCTATTTTTCTTCTTATAAAAACAAAGTAGCTATATTCTGAATTAACGTTAAAAAATGTGAAATTGGTGACCCTCTCAAAAATGTAAAATCTGTTCAAAATTTGTCAAATGAGTGACCTCAAATACATATATTTTCAAAGTTTTGCCTACTATTTCCTGAATCCTAAAGGCTAAAGCATCTACATATATTTTTTTTAAAAAAAAAAGTCATCTTCCTTATTTATTGAAGAAAAGTAATGCCTTTTGTCACCTTACAAGTGTCTTAATAGTGTGAATTTATTTATAACTTATTAAGGGAAACCCCGGATCAAGGGGGAGGGGGGAAGAAAGAAGTCAAATTAATATGAGGTCCCAATTATATTTTTCATAATAGATTATTTTCAATTGAAGTCAACTTACAACTGTGATAATTTCTCTTTCTACTTATTTATTTATTTTTTCAAATTAAGCATCATTCATATGCTTATGCTAATAATTTATTACTTAGAATAATAATATAGCAAGATTAACAAAATTTTTCTCTTTCTAATTAAAAAAAAAAGATTGACAAAAATTTATTTGTACTGCATAATTTCAAAATATGAAATATCACTTCTCAAAAATATTAAATTTAATAAGTATCAATGAATCAGAGTCACATAACACTAATGATTACAAGTATAATATAATAATAATTTTATACCTGACTTAATAAAAAAATACAAAGTTGCATAACCCTAACAATATATTCTCCTTCATATTGAAAAAAAAAATTCTAGAGAATTCTTATGATAATGTATGTAAAAATATATATTGTTCAGTCAAATCATATCATAGTTTTATATTTATATATATATATATATGTCTACAAATACATCATTAATAAAATACAAGCAGCGAACCATTATCGAGTTATATTTTGTTGTTCTATATTTTTTAGTCTCATGTGATTGTGAACGTAACAAAGAGCCAACAACTTCTGAAAACATATTTTATATTTTTTTGCTTGTATTAAAAAAAATGAATGGAATTATTTATATAATTATTTATTTAATTTTTATTCTGAACAAGAACAAAATTCTCCTCGCCTTGGTCCACCTGAAAAGAATTATTAATAATCATTATTTTTATACAAAGGAATGCTATTGGTTTTAACTTTACCCATTTTTATCATGTTTCTCTGTCTTTTCGGATATTTTTTCAAATATTTTTTTATTCTATTATTTATTTTCATCCTATGTTCTTAAATTTCATGATCATTCTGGTTTTACCTTTTAAGTTTTAAAAACTCTAATTTTACTTTTTTAATTTTAAATTTAACCCCATTTTATCTATTTTATCATAATTTTAGTTAAAAAAAGATAAAAAAAAAATAGAAGAACTAATCTTACTAAGTTCATTTTGTTAGGATTTGAAAATCACATTACTATATTTAACTCATTTTTTTCCATTTGTTTTTATTTGAAATTTTGATAGAAAATATAAATTTAAAGCATAAATTGTGAGTTTTAAAAGTTCAGAAGATAAAGAGAGTTATCTTAAAGTTGAGGACTCATTTATCTATAATAATGTTAGGAACATCAACTCTAATTCTAATTTTTTAAGTATCAACTCATGTATCATATTTTTATTAGTAAATATAATCTATTAATGTGATAATACTATAAACACTTATTAATAACAAAAATGATAACTCATATGTCACATAGTTCGATACTTAAAGTTGGGATTAAAATTAGTGTCTCTAGCATTTTTCATAATAAAAAATATTTTTATAAAATATCATCCGGTATTTATAATTTTTCTTTTAAAAATTTATAATAATTAGTTTATCTACAAGTAATTGTTTATTTAAAACTTTGTATCATAATATTATTTAAAAAATATTGTATTAAAATTACTTGATTAATATAATATATCAAAACATATATATATATAAGTATCGTATAAGAAGGGTGTTAAATAACAACCTCTCCTTTTATATATATATATATATATAAAAGAATATTATCTCGTCCGATATCTGGCTGTCCGGTGAGGGAGAAAGAAGGGTGAGATAATTTAAAAAATTAATCGGTATAACTTAAGAGAGAGAAATGTAAGACAACTCAAGAGACTATTATATATGACTAAAAAACTATCCGGTACAATCTAAAATATTAATCCATATAAGTCTTATATCTAGTAAAAATGAAGCGTTGGACATAGAAGCTATATATATATATATATATATATATTTGTTTTTGGCTTAGACATAATTATTGGGAGCACAAAACGCACCACAGTGTCTGACCAACTTTACGTTTTCTCTTTTTCTTTCTTTTTTCTTTCAGAATAAAAACAAAACTCCAAACCATCTTCTATCCTGTTCCTAGGCACTCTCAACCCCAACCCAGACTCCCAGATTTTTTAGAGAGAAAAACAGTAAGAGAGAGAGAGAGAGAGCAAAAAATTAAAAAAAAAAAAAAAAACAATGGAGAGAAAGGTTTTGCTGGTGAGTTGTGCCGTTGGTTTTTTGGGCCTATTATCAGCTGCTACTGGTTTTGGTGCAGAGGCTACTAGGATTAAGGTGAAACTCTTCTTTTATGGGTTTTTTTTAGATCTTTTTTTTTTTTTGGTTTCATATGGGTTTGTTTTGAATCCGAGTTGTTTTTCTTTAACATTTTCGTTTCTTTGTTTGCGCTAATCCTTTGTTTGGTTTCTGGGAAAACGACTAAGGTGAATAAAGTTGAGTACTTTTGGTAATTTTCTCGCTGTTTTCTGTTCTGGAAGAAAGAAATGAAGATAGTCCGAGAGATCAAATTTGATAGGTTGAGTGAACATTTTGAGTAAAGTTTAAAGTGTTGGGGAAAATAAAGACCGCAGCTTGGTGGGCAAAACTTTAATTGATGAAAACTATCATCAAATCCAAGATATCATGTTAAATCATTAAGAAAAATTAATCGGAAGTATACATGAATCCATGAAGATAAATTAGAGAAGGATGGAGTCTTCCGCAGTCAAATCTCTTTAGTTTCTTAAGGTGTTTTATGGATTCTCTCTCTTAATTGAGAAAGAGGAGGAGAACAAATATTACGTATTATGATTTGACTTAGGGACCACAACCCTTATAATGACCTTTACATGCTAATTCAAATTAGATTCCCATTAACCCTAATTTAATTAGTATTGGGTTTCTACACATTAAAATCCATACCCAATAGATACTTCTAGAGCCCAATTGATATATCACTTATTTGGTCCTGTTATATTAGATAGCCTATAATATAATTGTTATTTAATATGTAAGCCCATAATAGGAATTAATAAAATCCCAACAATCTCCCACTTGGGCTACATATGTTTTCTGAAATAATTATATTATATAAAGTTCTGAGTGCGTACCGAAAAGCTATTTATTTTGAAATATCTATTTCGTTACAATCTAGTTGATCTACTATATTAGCATGGGATTAAAGCGACCTTCGTTACATATATTCGTAACTAGACTCATTAATAGTCACCATATTAATATATTCAATGACATAGATTAAGTATAAATGCGTAGTATGGAAATTACATATAATGTGATCTTAAACGTGCCTATTTCCAACTGGTCCAGCTTTATTGTTTAGTGAGATCAAACATGAATAACATTCAGAGTCTATAAATGAACAATATACTTTATTATGCAAAAAATAAACACAAAATGTGTTTGTACCAAGAACATCAAAACACAAACTCCCACTAAACATGCACATCGTCAAATAAAACAACACCCATATGAGCAGTGTGCTCATGAAAGACATTGGATGACAAACCCTTAGTAAGCGGATCCGTAATCATGGAGTTTGTCCTGATATATTCTATAACCACTTGATGACTCTAAACTCTTTCTTTAACAATAAGAAACTTGAGGTCTATGTGTTTCGACTTCGTAGAGCTTCTGTTGTTATTAGAATAAAGCATAGCCGAATTATTGTTACAATATATCTTTAATAGTCTTTCAATACCATCCACAATTCGCAGCTCAGTGACAAAATTTCGTAGCCATATCCCATGATTAGATGCCTCATAACAAGTTATAAACTCAGCTACCATACTGGAAAAAGTTATGAGTGTCTGCTTAATACTCTTCCAGGAAATAGCTCCTCCAGCTAACAGGTAGACATAGCCCGGCGTGGATCTTTTACTGTCTTGGCATCTAGCAAAATCGGAATCAGAATATCCAACGATCTCTAAATGATCTGATCTCCTATAAATAAGTATGTGATCTTTTATTCTCTGCAAATACCTCATAACCTGTTTGGCTGTATTCCAATGATCTATCACATTAAGAAAGTGCAGCTTGTTGGGGAAAACTTTAATTGATGAAAATTATCACCAAATCCAAGATCTCATATTAAATCACCAAGAAAAATTAATCGGAAGCGTACCTGAATCCATGAAGACAAATTAGATAAGGATGAAGTCTTTTACAGTCAAATCTCTTTAGTTTCCTAAGGTGTTCTATGAATTTTCTCTCTTGATGGGGAAGGAGGAGGAGAGCAAATATTACATATTATGATATGACTCGGGAACCACAACCCTTATAATGACCTTAATATACTAACTCAAATTAGGTTCCCATGAACCCTAATTTAATTAGTATTGGGTTTCTACACATTAAAGCCCATACCCAATTGATATCTCTAGAGCTCAATTGATAGATCACTTATTTGGCCATATGATATTAGATAGCCTATAATATAATTATTATTTAATAAATAAGCCCATAATAGGAATTAATAAAATCCCAACATAACGTTCCTTTAAAAAAAAAATGTGTTTCTACATTTCTTACTGGTGAAGTATACATACTTCTTAGATGTTTTATTTTTATAATTTATTTATTTTTTTTTTTGTGATTTCCTTGAGAGGAAATTGTGGTGGAAGAAACCCTTCAATTTAGAGGAGCTCATTTAAGGAATTAAAAGAGGGGAAAGAAAAGAAAAAGACTTTTACTTTAGGCCAGTTCATGCTTGTTGAAATCTATTAGAGACTCCAATGGTTTTTGTTTGACTCCAAGGTTTCAACTTTTTGCAAATCTAAAATAATGGTATTACTTAGAACACAGCTCAACAATCTTGTCTGAAATGTTCGGATATTCCTCATTAGCCGTTACTAATCGGAGTTTCATAACTACGCGGACTCATCTACTTGGTATTACCTGTATTCAATTGCGTGCTAACTTTTGCTGTTATTAATTGAGACTATTTCGCCATTATTAATTCAGACTATGTACTACCAGAACTGCCTTGTTAATTCCATGTGCTATTATTGTATTATTTTGAAAGTAAAGAATTGACTCGTGATCTGTTCGTAGTTCTTTAGACTAGCTTTCATTACTGTCCGGTTCAGAGATTGGGTGCACCTTGATTCTCCGTTGTTGCTTTTCAATAATAAATAAAATGTATATCTGTGACATCTTTCTTTCTTATAGATCTGCAACTGTTATGACTTTTATAAATACTTTCATTGCTTTCCTTTCACGACTACTGAAACAAATTACTAGTACCTTCTCTCGCCCCATACTTTTCTCTTTTCTTTATGCTTTGTCTGGTTCTATTTTCTTAAATATCTTTTTCATGCTGTAGATTAGAATTTTAATAGAGAGTAAGAGAATGCTGCTAGACTCCAATATGACAGTTTTCAAACAGAGCTTTTAACTTGGAGTGAGAGCTTTTCATTTGTAGATTGCTTCTATATCTTGTGTAACATTATTGTTAATGGGAATATAATAGTTTGTATATCAATCTGATGATGCTAAAATTATTGCGACGACTTATTGTCTATTTATTCAACCGTGCAGGGTTCTCAGGTTCAGTTCCTCTCTACTACTCAATGTGTATACCCCCGGAGCCCGGCACTGGCTCTTGGCCTAACTGCTGCAGCAGCACTTATGGTAGCGCAAGTGATGATAAACGCTTCAACTGGGTGTATTTGCTGCAAAAGAACTATCCAACCACTCAACTCGAATTGGAAAACGGCACTTGTGTGCTTTGTCATTTCCTGGTAATTCAAAGCTGCCTCTTGGTTGAACAAAAATGCACCTACATTGAGATTTGTGACATTATTTTCTGATAGGAAATAGAAAACTAACGAGAATTTTTCATAGATGCTTTTCCTTTCCCTTGCTTCATATGAATCCCACACGTCGTGCACTATATTTATATGCTTGGTTAGGATGCCAATAAATTTTCATCGTGTTTGGTATGGGTGAAAAGTGGAGGGATCTAAATTTTCATCATGTTTGGTATGGGTGAAAAGTGGAGGGATCTTTGGAGTGGAAATTGAGAAAATTGGATGTTAGGGAGGAGTGATTCTTGGAAGGAAAGGAAAAATGTGGGAGATAAAACTTATGGAACTCGCACTTTTTAACCTCTTCCAAATTGGAGAGAAAAGTGAGGAGAAAACTTTGACACGACATATCATCCTTTTATGCAACTAAAATCTAATAAAAACAAGAAAAAGTATTGCTAAAGTAGTGATTTCATAAGTTAAACATTTTTCTCCTCTAATTTCACTTGCAATACAAAAATAAAAGGCAAAATTAACTTTCTTTGCCTCCCTCTATCGACATAGCAGGAAAACAAAATCTTTTCTAGTGTTTTCTTTCCCTCGTACCAAACTTGTAGTGTTTTCGGTTGGTTTTGCAACTTGTGTATCCTTGTAAAAAGGTTGATTCCACACTCTTTTTCTTTCAGGTTTACATTTGTGATAGCGTTTCTTCTGTTGCTTACTGGAGCTGCACTGAATGACCAACACGGTTTAGAGAGCATGTACTTCGGCAACTATTACTGTTACGTTGTGAAGCCGGGAGTCTTTGCCACAGGTGCTGTTCTGTCTCTTGCGAGCGTTACACTTGGGATTACCTATTACCTCACCTTTACTTCAGCAAAGAGCGGTAACAATCCGTGGGGCAATTCTGTTCCCAATCAGGGCAGCATAGCCATGGGGCAGCCCCAGTTCCCACCACAGAGCACTCAGGACCCAGTTTTTGTACATGAAGACACATACATGAGACGACAGTTCGCCTGATCGGTACGAAAGACAGCCGACACGATCACGCTCTCTTACTTTGGAGACGATATCTTCACCTAAATATTTTTTGGGGGGATTTCTTCTGTAGCAATTTGGTTTAAAATCCCGTTTTTTTTTTTTTTTTTTTTTTTTTTTTTTTTTTTTTTTAATATTTGTAATACGTAAAGTTATTCAGTAATGTATATTACTAAACCGAATGTGTTTTCTTACTATATAAGCTTAATGAATTACTAAGCCGAATGTGTTTTCTTACTACGTCTGTCTTTTACGCGCGCACGCGCGTGGTTTTTTTTTTTCGGGATGTCGTTTAACTGAAAACGACATGTCATCTTCTGAAGAACGGAAAAAAGGTTTTCCACACGAATTAAAAGGCTGGGTCTTAAGGACATGTCTACGTCTTTTACGGTTTTTTTTTTTTTTTTTTTTTTTTTTTTGTGTGTGTCGTTTTAATGAAATAAAATGCCATTTTGACTTGATGCTATTATTTTCTGGAGTTTCGTTATGTCACAACTCACAACTCACGTTCATTACTCTGAAAAAACAAAAAGTAAAAAAAAAAAAAAAAAAAAAAAAATTCACAACTCATCAAAAAAAAAAAAAAAAAGGATAAAACCTCACAAGACGACATGTCGCTAATGATCACTTGAAACGACCTGGCGTTTTTCTATTGAAAACAAACGACAAACACAACGTCGGTTTGACTGCGTCAATGTAGTTGACACGTGGACTCCAGCGGCAGGAAAAAGCGCGAGAATTGATGAAATCTGGCTAGGATTTTACCAAAGTAACCCCGTTAAGGTCCTACAGGGCAGACACAATCCACGGAAGGGCATTTCCGTAAGATCAAAATACAACGGCTTCATGGAAATATAGCCGTTACAACCAAATAGGATTCGGCGCACCACGCTATCTTTCGATCAAGGCGACAGCGTTTATGTCTGAAAACCCTAGTCCCGTAATCATCATCAGATGACAGATATATAAACCCCACCCCCTCCTCTCATCAATATCAACTCAATCTCTCTCTCTCTCTCTCTCTCTATCTATCTCTCTCATCTTCTTTCTCTCTCTAGCGACGCACTTCTTTATCTGCAAACGCTCTCAGTGATCAACAAGCTTTCGAATCTCTCTCTCTCTGTTTCTCTCTCTCAATACTCCTAATATTTGCTTTTGTTTTGTTAGACTAACTCTGTTTTGCAGGATTTGAGTTTTATGTAATTGTTCATTTCCTGTTTTACGGTTCTCGGTATCTTTTAAATATTATTTTCTATAGAAATATATATATATATATATATATATATTTTGGTAAAGATATGGATGCAGGATCTGTGAATTCTTCTTCTTCATCAATGTTGAAGACGCAGTCTCGATGCCCACTTCAAGAACAGTTTCTTCATAGAAAGAATTCGCGGGAAAATGTAAACATTTCTTTCAGCTTTTGATCTTTTTTTTTTTCCCGGCAATACGAAATTTCAGAAAATTAGGGTTTCTTTTCTTAATTATTTGGGCAGCACGAAATCCGACCAGAATTGCACGATGGGTTTGGAGATTTTTAGGGTTTTCTTAAAATATATATATAATTTTTGGGGGGAGTTTTGAGATACATGAGTTACCCTGATTGGATTTTGCATTCTCATCGCTAGGAATTGGGAATTTGTTCGTAATTGTTTAAATTCAAGATTGGGCCTTTTTCTATATTTTTTTAAGTTTAAAGATTTCGATGTCAAAATCAGTCCTTTTTTCCTTGTTTTGAAAATATATCAGTGGCCTTATTTGAAATTGATTATTGGATTTTGTAATCATGGCACAAAGAATTGGGATTTTTTTGGTTCATTGAAAATTCAGAAAATTAGGCCTTTAATTCTCCATATAGACACAGAGAATGATAAAGTAGCAATATCGACGCCAAAGTTAGAGAGGCATTTGTTTCTCCTTTCTTCGGAATGAACTATCATTACTGTGTTTTGTTGACATGATTTTTTCTTTTGTTATGAATACCAGCTGGACAGATTCATACCCAACCGATCAGCAATGGATTTCGATTATGCCCACTATATGCTGACAGAAGGAAGGAAAGGTAAGGAAAACCCGGTAAGCTCTTCCCCGTCAAGAGAGGCCTACAGGAAGCAATTGGCAGAGACCTTCAACATGAACCGGGGCCGGATCCTCGCTTTCAAGAACAAGCCTCCAACCCCAGTTGATCCTTTCCCCCGTGAGTTCACTTCGGCTCCACAGGACAAACCCACAAAGTCCTGGCGGCACATTCCTCAGGTGAGTAAATCTGATCTTATAACTGAATTTGAGAAACTTGGAGATTGAATTCTTGCTTCTTTGGTTGTCTTTGTACTTCAAAGTTGTGTGCTAATATGATTAGTTCCGTTTCTTGCAGTCTTCAGAGAGGACATTGGATGCTCCTGACCTTGTGGACGACTACTACCTGAATCTCTTGGATTGGGGAAGCGCAAATGTTCTAGCAATAGCTCTTGGAAACACTGTGTATCTATGGGATGCTAAAGATGGCTCTACTTCGGAACTTGATACCGTCGATGATGAGAATGGCCCTGTTACAAGTGTTAGTTGGGCTCCTGATGGACGCCACATTGCCATTGGCCTGAACAATTCCGATGTACAGCTTTGGGATTCAACCGCCAATAGACAGGTTTGTTAGTTAAAGCTCCTATTTTTCTCTGCATAATCCAAGTTTAGGTCATAAGCAAACTTGTGCAAATGATTGCCTTCTTGCAATTATGTTGTTCTTCAGCTAAGAACTCTCAGAGGTGGCCACAGACTGCGAGTAGGCTCACTGGCCTGGAACAATCACATACTTACTACTGGTGGAATGGACGGTCAGATCATCAACAACGACGTAAGAGTTCGATCGCACATTGTTGAGACCTACAGAGGGCATGAGCAAGAGGTTTGTGGGCTCAAATGGTCAGCCTCGGGCCAGCAGTTGGCGAGTGGAGGGAATGATAACCTTCTCCACATATGGGACAGATCAATGGCTTCTTCAAACTCACCAACGCAGTGGCTTCACAGGCTTGAGGACCACACATCAGCGGTGAAAGCCCTCGCTTGGTGCCCCTTCCAGAGCAACTTGCTGGCTTCTGGTGGAGGAGGTGGTGACCGCAGCATAAAGTTCTGGAACACGCACACCGGTGCATGCATCAACTCAGTTGACACTGGCTCTCAAGTTTGCGCTTTGCTGTGGAACAAGAATGAGAGAGAGCTTCTCAGCTCACATGGGTTCACTCAGAACCAGCTCACTCTTTGGAAGTACCCTTCAATGGTTAGGATGGCAGAGCTCACTGGCCATACCTCAAGAGTTCTTTATATGGCTCAGGTAATTGTCAAAAAGAATTTCATAAAGCTTGTTTTTATTTAAAACCCATGAATTTCTTATTTTTCCTCAATCAGGTTTTCTTGTCGTTGTCTACAAAATGTTCTAAATTTCTTGTCTTGTATTTGGTTTTTCAGAGCCCTGATGGTTGCACGGTAGCATCGGCAGCCGGGGACGAAACGCTAAGGTTCTGGAATGTTTTCGGTGTCCCCGAAGTGGCTAAACCTGCTCCAAAGGCCAACCCCGAACCTTTTGCTCATCTGAATCGCATTCGGTGATCCAAGAACAATCAAGATTATGAATGCAGAAAAAGGACTTTTATAGCTAATATGTACATTTCCTTTAACAGTTATTTGTATTTGCGAGTACACCAGTAAACAACTAAACAGATATATATAGTTACTTTTACAAAAGTGAAAAAAGAAAAGATACTACATAAGAGTACAACAATTTGTTGTGTTGTTGAACTATCTCAATACAGGAGAATTCCAGATGGCTTTTGAACAATTTTCTTATGTACCATTTTGCAAACTTTTTTTATTTATAAATGTATGCCAACCAAATTTTCACAC
Source organism: Ficus hispida (assembly GCA_025413025.1). NCBI lineage: Eukaryota > Viridiplantae > Streptophyta > Magnoliopsida > Rosales > Moraceae > Ficus > Ficus hispida. The sequence continues at coordinate 19,538,652 of CM046364.1, forward strand.
GCGTCAATTAAGTCTCCAAAATTTTTTTTAATACTAATTAAAGTACATGCAGTGCATGTATAGAGTTGTATTGTATTATATTGTAATTGAAATTTTTATAATGTAAAACATAAAAATCAATAGACAAATATGAATAAATAAAAGAAAAATTTTTCTTAAAAAATGCGTTAATATAGTCTAAGCAAAGGATTTGCATTTTATTATAGAGTCATGAGGTTAATTTCATTAATAGCACCTGTAGAAATTTTATTATTAAAAATAGTATAACTTTTTTCCCTTCATTACTAGCACTTAATGTGGCGTCCAGCAGCATTTAATGTATATCAAATTACGGGTTTACCCTCATTTCCTATAAGCTCAAATATCCATCTCCCTCGCATGGCCTAAAAATTTTTTTCAAAACAACATCTGTAGTGTTTTAGAGAGAGAAAGAGTTACCACCCACTGGAATCTTATTTTTTTCACTTTTCCGCTTAGCCCCGCACCCATTTTGAAACCCAAATTTTCATATAATAGAGAGAAACTTTCATCGAAAGTTTTTTTTTTTAAATCTAACATTTTTGATCATTTTTTAGTAAATATCATTCATGTTATGACCATCCGGTCATAATAATTATGACCTATGTTTAAAATTTTTTTTAAAAAAAAGTATAACATTTTTTATCATTTTTTAGTACAGGACATAACAGTTATGACCATCCGGTCATAACAGTTATGACCACCCTGTTGTGACCATCCAGTCATAACTGTTAAGACCGAGTGGTCATAACGGTTATGACCGGATAGTCATAACAGTGTGATCATAACAGTGTGGTCATAAGGTCATAACGGTTATGATTGGATGGTCATAATGGTTATGACCGAATAGTCATAACAGTATGGTCATAACGGTTATTACCGGGTGGTCATAACGGTGACCGGGTAGTCATAACAGTGTGGTCATAACGGTTATGACTGAGTGGTCATAACTGTTATGACCTATACTCAAAAATAGTCAAAAATATTAGATTTTTTTAAAAAAATTAAACATAGGTCATAACAGGAATGACTTCTACTCAAAAATGGCCAAAAATGTTAGATTAAAAGAAAAAAAAAACTTTCGATAGAAGTTTCTCTCTCTAAATGAAAGTTTATCTCTTTAGATGAAAGTTTCTCTCTATTATATGAAGATTTGGGTTTCAAAATGGGTGGGGGGCTAGGCGGAAAAGTGAAAAAATAATAAGATTCCGGTGGGTGGTAACTCTTTCTCTCTCTAGATTTTAGTTTTCTCTCTCTAAAATACTGTAGATATTAGTTTGAAAAAAATTTTTGGGCCATGCAAGGGAGAGGGATATTTGAGCATGTAGAAGATGAGGGTAAACCCGTAATTTGATATATATTAAATGCTGCTGGACCCCACATTAAGTGCTAGTAATGAAGGGAAAAAAAAAGTGATACAATTTTTAATAATAAAATTTATACATATGCTATTAATGAAATTAACCATAATATTATATTTATTACCTAAAACATTCTAATCAATATATAACTCATTTTGTGTTTGTAAAATTTGTAGCTTTCATTTGCTGTTAAAAATAAAAGTTTTGATACAAATGAAAACTATTAGTAAAACAATAGCAATAGTTACATTATTTGGTAATTAGAGTGCTTAAGTAAAACTTGTTAAACTGAAATCCGCTTGTGTCAAATACAAAGGAAAAAAATTGTATTATAAGGAAGTAATCCAGCAAAACAACTGAAATAATTCCATGTACTGAAATCATTCTAAATAACAACAGTATGCATAATAATTTTCTATTTGAAATTGATAAAAAAAAAAAAAAAAAAAAACCCAAAAAGAGGGAAAAAACTTTGCCCCCTTTAGTTTATCAGAAAAACTAAGCCCACGTTTGGTATCTAGGTTTCACTCCAATTAAATTGTACTTTTTTATCTCAATTTTTATCTTTTTCTGAAAAGTCAACAAAATTTATAACTAATTTTTAAAAAGTCAACCAACTCAAACTTAAAAATTTCATCTTATCTTAAACTCATCACAAATACCAAACGAACCATAAAAATGACACAAAAACTTAATCATGAAAAGAAGAGGAAAAAAAGCGTCGTTACAATTAGACTTAACCTCACTACAATTAGACTTAAGTCCAATTAAGAAGATTAGAGTTTCTAGTGAGAAAGTTAAAATTAGAGATCTTAAAAAAATGATGAGATATTAAGAATTTAATAAAGGGAAAAAGGAAAAAAAAAAAAAAAGTTACATGCAAAAGTACAAGTTAAAAATTAGGGGAAAAAGATGTAAGAAATAAAAGAAAAATATTAGGAAAATGAAGCAAAATAGAAAGTAGTTAAAAAAAATTTACAGGAAAATAAAATTAAAGTAAAACAGAAACTGAATAGTAAAACGATTTTGCAATAAAAAGACAATTTTTAGAGAAAATAAAAAGCACCAAAACGGTGCATAAAGAACTGTAATGGAATGAAAAAAAAAAATTAAAATTTATCTCTCCTCGACCAAAGAAAAAAAAAAGAGCTTTTCATTTACTACATTTCTTTTTTTTTTTTTAATCTTTAGCTATTTTGTCATACTATGTTAAAATGGAAAAAAAAAATCATTTTGAATTGATCAATCTAAAATAAATTAACATTTAGGGGAAAAAAAGAGAGTGTAATATGGATTTTGAAAAAATAGTGAGTGAACACACATTTATTTTGAATTAAATTTTCATCTTTAAATGGTGTGTTAAACACTATATTAGCAGAGCATATTAGTTGAATTTGTCCTCATACATATCTTAATGTTAAAAAAATGAGGAAAAAATGCTATACCATTTTTTTTCATAGATATTTTAAACTTGGAAAAGCAAATTTCTCAAGTACTAGTGGCAATTTTGTAAATTACATTAAAATGTTAGTCTCCTTTTAAGCTCCAATGTCCAACTGCTTGCAAGAGTTGAACTTGCAACACGTGGGAGGCAGGCAACTGTAGCTGTGCAAGCGCAGGAAGGAAAAGACAGCAGAGAAAAAAAAAAAAAAAAAAAAAAAAAAGGAAGAAGGCATCCAGACGCACCGCTTTTGACAACTAAAAATCCATATCCACTCTTTTATGGGTATTACAGTGGGCTTCTTGGGAGTCATTTCTCCCTTGGTGTTCTATGGGTATTACAGACGTGTTTACTTTTGGGTTTTCAAAGAGTACTTGTGGTACAAGATTCTGGATTGCTGTATCAAATTCAAACGAATGGTGAGGAATTAGTTTGCTTTATCTTCTTTACTGTCCAATGTAATACTACAACACTAAATGCATTTGTTTTTCCTTAGTTGTCTTCGTTTGTTCAGTTGGCCGTGTGTTAAAATGAGAATAAAAGTCCAGTTGTCTTCTTTCTTTCTGGAAATACGTACATATATATATATATATATATATGTATGTGTGTGTCTGTTTCAATAGGTTAGAACTGAGACTAGAAAATTTTCATGCGAATAGAATGCAGAGGAAACAGGGGTGATAATTAACAATGGTGATATATGTATAAATATATATATATATATATATTTGCAACAAAATATAAAATTAAAAAATAAAGGAAAAAAAAAAAACATAAAAAGAAAAATAAGCAACTGGCAATAACTTGTTAACTGCATTTGCATGTGTAACGAAGCAGAAGGAGATAACCATGTGAGCAAACAGTCAGAATAGTACCAGTATACTAGTACTTGTTCTACCAGTATACCAGTGTGCTACCACTCCTCTTCCTTCAAGTCTCCCTTCAAATCCATCTCGCAATGTGGCTTTCGTTAGAAGAATTCTTAGAGAGAGGGCTTATCAAACCTCAGGCACGAACTTTTATTTTGATTATGAAGGATACTTAAGTTGAACATATTTATGACCCTTTTTAAAGTTTTTTGTCTAGGGCAGGACTATTTTCGTGCCTGTTCATACAAACATACATAAATACAGACATAGACAAGTCCAATTTTTGCATTTTTTATTGAATAAGCCACTGGTAATACTTTTTTTTTTTTTAACCGACGTATATGAATTAAGAGAATAGGTGTGAAATTGTAGTTTTAAAAACCAAATTGACATAGGGTCAAGGAGAAGAGATAGGATAGAGACCAGAAGAGTAAAATCAAAACGGAGAAATTAGAGAGAGAAATTTACTCATTCATTATAATCTAGTTTGTATTACATCAAAGAAATATCCGAGTATAATACATTACGGGCTACCAAACATAGCCTGAATGTTTATCAAGAAAAAGAAACATAGTCCTCTTATGCACGCTACCCACACAATTAGAACGTCAAATAACCCACAAATCAAAACATTATGAAGAGTACTAGTACTGTTTCGACCATTATTGAATTCAGCTCATTAAGTCTTGAAGCTTCTTGTTGAGATCGTCAATGTACGAAGACTCTGTGTCTTTGTTGAGAAGCAACTCACGTAACTTCGAACAATTGGCTCTGATCTCTCTCCCAACCTCGCTGTAATTTTTTTCCATCACTGTCCTGATCGCTTTATACACACTCTCTCTCGTAAAAAACCCGTCCTCCTCACCTCTCTCGACTTCTACACCAGCCTTCAATCTGTTCGCGATCAGCCTTGCATTGTAAATCTGATCATTCACGAACGGTATCATCACCAGCTGACATGATTCATTCAGGACTAGTCCTTCCATCATAGAACCGTACCCCCAATGTGTGACATAACACCCAACAGATGGGTGCTTTAGTATCAGTTGTTGTTGAATCCACCCGCCATGAACCACTCCTCTTCCTTTAACTCTCCCTTCAAATCCATCTGGCAATGCTTCTTCAATTGTCTCGGTTCCAAAAGGCAGTTTTAGTGCCGCCAAAAATGGATACCCAGAAAGCTCAAATCCCAACAGCAGCTCTTGCAACTGATCTTTCTTCAAGACAGTCTCACTTTCTAGTCCACAGTAAATCACTGAGCCAGCCTCGAACCCACATAGGAATTGACCCATTTATCTTCTAAACCAAGACCATTTGTGGGAGACTCCGGTATGACCGGACCTACAAGTAGCATGGGCTTATCAATGTTTCTTTCTTCAAACTCGACAAAAGGCCCTTCAATTTCTTTACACCCCTTGGACACAAGAGCGTCACATTCTGCTCTGCCTATGCGAAGTCGGTCATATAACTTCATGTCATTACCAAGATCTTGGGTCTTTATCCGAACAAAGAAGCGTGTTTCATGAAGATGAAGCTTGATAGACGAATCCGGGAAGCTGCTTGGAGGCTGAAGCAATAGTTTCTCGAATGGAATCGACAGTTCTTGTTCTGCACGTACACAGCCAGAAATGTAACCTGCCATCACTAGATTGAGGACTAAGAAATAAACGGTTTTGATTCCTAATTTGCATGCCAACTTGGGAATCCAGTAGGCGACATCAAAAAAGGCAATATGGGGTTTGAGCTCAAGTAGAAGAAGTTCAACATCACACTCTGTCCGGTCCATGGCGGTCATGAGGAGCGAGTAAAAAGGGGAAGGCACATCGGAAGTGGTCTCTGCGCCAACAGGGAGGCCATTGACATGGGGACTGTGATAGGGAAGAAGGTGACGAGACGTGGGAATCGATTGAAATGTTGTATTTTGGACTGCGTTTTAGCAGGAACGAAGAACGAGATTCTGTGGCCTTTTCTTGCTAGTTTGTTGGAGATGTGGAGGAATGGCATAATGTGGCCAAGACCAAACCAAGGGAACATAACTATATGAAGATCAGAAGAATGTGCCGGATCCATTTCTTTATTTATTTACTTTTTCCTGTGAAGAATCAATAAACCAAATTCCCGTCAAAGGATTTCAATTAACAGCCAAACTAACGCGAAAACACAACTAATTAAGTTGATGCTATTTAAATAAAACGAAGTTCATTGATGTTACCTTGTCGTTGAGGCTCGAATTCGATTGCTCCCTTAAAATTGCAAACACAGCTCTGATAAAGAAAATTTTGAAGAACTAATTAACAACCGCAACAGGAAGAGGAGGAGGAGGAGGAGTTAACAACTGCGACAGGAGAAGAAAAACATAGGAGGAGGAGGAGAGGAGGAGGAGGAGTTAACAACCGCGACAGGAGAAGAAAAACATAATTCTCCAGATTTACACAACAACAATTTTCAAGAAGAAGAAGAAGAAGAGTGATTACCTCAAAAGCCAAAACCGCTCTACTCGTGAATCGATTACGATCTATCTCAGCTAGCACTTTACCATCAATGTCCGGCCAGATTGATCGGAATGCCGACGCTCAAGCATCAACTTAAACAAGAGGCATCTAAAACTAAGAACAAGAGATTGCAAATGACAATTGCCACATTATTTTATCTTATATATATGGCTAGGCAAATCTATATTTTAACACAATATTCCATATGTACACGCACAATTTTATACATATAAAAAATCTGCACATACAATATAAGAAGCAACAATCTACGTTCTGTTTATGACAAGCAAAAAAGCTTCCTACTCGTGTTCATATCTGGTCCTCACCTTGTACAGTTCTATTATTTCCGACAAAAAGCTTGAACCTTTAAAAAAAAAGAAAAAAAGGTGAGCTATGCGAGAAGAGTTTGTCAAAAAAGTGAGTTGATGACAATACCACGTTCTTTATTTATTTATATTTGCTAAGGCTTGCAATACCAAGTTTGGAAAAGGCTAAAGTGGAAACCGTACGTTTTATGATAATATAATATATTAATATGCTTGCTTCTGCAAAAGTAGTGGGTTTTATTTATTTTTTGAATAATAATATTATTGAACCGATTATAATCTTAATTTTTAAATACTAAGTGTATATATTTTGTCATTCTTTTATCAGTATATCCTTCATATCAATTAAAATTAATTAATTAAATATGTGAAAAGATGACAATTAACTGTCATATTCTAAGTAACAATCATCATACCATTTCAAAAAAAAAAAAAAAAATCTTTATAGCGTTCATTATTTTGGTCCTCACCTTGTATAAATAATCGCCCTTGTTGAATTATCTCCCACAAAAGGTTGAACCTAATATATATAGATATATATATATATATATATATATATTGGAAACAAATTTCTCTTCAATTTCTCACTCCTAAAACTTCATTTCGAAAAAATAGATAATTATTTGATAATATTAGTACCAAAATAGAAAAGTTGATTTACTATTTGTATACTCATTTGTCAGTCCTACTACGCTGATCGTGGGGCTCCGGGCGATCATTTCTAGACCAAATGCTTCTTCTTATGCCTTATGTACAACTTTGAGATACATGACTTAGAACTTTATATTTTATAATGAAGTTATAATAAAGTTAGATATAAAATTATTATTAGACTATGTTCATAATGATGAGAATTGGAAACTTGGAGACATAGGAAGTTGATGTAAATAATGCACAAATTAGCTGCATGTGTTTTGAATGTTATTTAAGGATCATATACATATTTTTTGAAAAGAAAGGATTATACTTTCTCGTGGGTCTTTGAAAGTATCAAAATTAGGTTAATGTATGGGATTTAGAGGTAAATAACCTTTTTTTTAATCAGTTTTTAATAAATAGCCAAAGTTTTTAAAAATTAATTAAAATGCTCTTTTTTCTAAAATAGTTAATCAATTTTCTTAAATTGTCAATTGATGGACCATATAATATAATTAATTTGGTAAATCAATAATTGACCATAGTCAATCACTATTGACTATAATATAAATCACTAAATTTTATAATCAATCACTGATTGACTAATATTAATTGACTATTAGTTAATCAAGTCAATCATTGATTGATCATTAATTAATCACTGATTGACCAAATTAAAAAAAATGATAAACAACCATTTTACTAAATAAAAAAAAAGTTCGACTATCTATTAGATTAAGTGACTAAAGAAGACCACTCAGCCTAATTTTTCCTTAATATATTAGTGAATGCATTAGACCATTCCCTCAAAATAATAATAATAATAATAATAAGTTTGGTTTGCAATTAATGCTATTGTGATAAGGTTGATAATAACAACAATTGCCCTTTAAGATCACCATGTGAATATAGGACTAAATAATGAAAAAAATTGCAACTCAACATCGTAACAAAAGTTCGAAGTGGCGAAAAATTTGCAATTTAAATATCTGACCTACATATATGAAATAATTTTCATTGTGCTAGAGATTATATGTATGGCCTTTATTAAAAGCTTAATTTCTCTCAAAATTACAATTCAATTTGCACAAAATTCAAACTGCCTCTTGCTTTTGGTCTATATATCCTTTAATTAATAATCCCCTACCCGACAAAGTTCAACTGATCACAACGAACGAAAAAATATGTTTACATATTTAAATATGCATACATATATATATATATATATCTATTTATTTATTTATTTATTTATGAGCATAATCAAGGGCCTTCAATTAAAGCTTGAGAAGTGCTAAATTGATACTTCGATTCTCAGAATTAAATCGTGTGATGAGAAGGAGTAGGAATAGGATTTACTGTGTGAAGAAGGAAATTGATTTCTCTGCTGTTTATTTGACATTATACCTTCAATCGAACTTCTTGCGTTTCTGTTAATTTTGTATGGAATAAAAAAATAAATTTTTAAAAATTTCCAGTAAAAGAAAAGAACTTTATTACTCATCGAAATGAAATGTAGAATTCATTAAAAAAATTTTGACATGTAGAATTCGATTATAGTAACAACTATTTTTACGTTATAATGAATTGAAACCTTTTCTATATTTTTCTATGTGTAATATTTGCATGACATTAGTATTATTAGGATTTGTCTTTCTAAAACTTCTTTCGATTATCATGGAGTAATATCATTATATCCAATCCACGAAATGGAGAGGTGTGATTATTAGTTGAGGATTTCGTAAAAGATGAGTTTTCTCAGTGTCTACTTTATACTTAGGATGTATTACTGGCGTATTTACCAACCATTAAAGAAAGAAAGAAAAAGAAAAAAAAAAAAAGAAAAAAGGTACAAAACGGGGAGGTGTGATTATTAGTGGAGGATTTGGTAAAAGATAAAGTTTTCTCAATGTCAATTTTAGTTTTAGGATGTATTAATGGCGAGTTTACCAAACCATTATAAAAATATTAATGGAAAAGTTAATAAGATTGAAAATCAAGTTAGGAAAATTGTAACATAGCATATTTCATAGGTACTTTTAAAATATCATTTTTTTCTTAAAATGGTAAATCAATTTTCTAAAATGATCAATCAGTGATTGACCATATAATATAGTTAATTTAGTTAGTAAATCACCTAATTTCATAGTCGATATTTAATTGACCATTAGTCAATCACTGATTAATCAAATATGAAAACATGATAAACGACCATTTTATTAAACAAAAAATATTGGACTATCTATTATATTAGGTTGCTAAATAGGTCACCCTACCTAATTTTTCATAAAATTTCCTTTAAAAAATTTTATAAATAAACAATTTATCTAATTATACTACTTATTTTAAACATTTTTAAAATATGCTATTTGTTTCAAATATCTTTTTTAAAAATAACCTACTAACTGTGATTTCTCTTATTGTGTAACTACTATTATTTTAATGTAGGCCCACTAACCAACTTTATTTTAGGAAACACAGGTTAGTTGGAAATTTGACACTTTGTGTTTGTGATTATTGTAGTTTTTGGTGTCGTTCAATGAGATTGTTGTCGGCTTCTACTTGACGTAATTTGCTCAGTTTCTCTTCGATTACAGGCTGATGTCAGCGTTGATGTTGTTTGCTTTTAGTGCGCTGACTTTAGTTTATGTGTTTTAAAGATTAATTGACGTTGTTTTTAATATTTTTGTCGTTTTAGAGTTATTGTTGGTCATCTTCTTCTTGCTTTGTATTTTTGTCGTTTTCTAGATGGGAGTGTTCACTGAGAATATTGTCGTTTCTTTTTCATATGAAACTGTCGTTTTTTTATTGGGTTTTTTTGGTTTATTGTCGTTTATATGCCTGTTGTTGCCGCCATATGTAATGCCTCCTTCCAAATGATAATTGTCGTTTCTTGCGAATGTCGTTTTGTTTGTTGTTGTCGTTTTCCTGCTGAGCTCGTGTCCCCTACCCCTGTTAATTCTAGACCCGCGTAGCATAATTAAGGTGAGTCGGTACTAGAAGGAATTCATTTGAAGACGATGAGCTGATGCCCAACTGCGACTGACTTGCAACATTACTCTCATATGACAATTGGCTTAAAAACGACAACGCGGGTTACAAACCAGATAACAATATAAACGACAGAATTTCTGAAAAACTACAACATTCCGCAGGTGGGGCCTCTGCAATTAGAAGTCGTCAAGAAGTTTAGAAAAGTGATTAACACCGGAAAATTGAGCTAAGACGTGTTATGTTGGTAACTGTTTCTATTGACTTTGTCTATTACGGTCCCCGATGAATAAAGAGTCAAGCAACGTATTTTGGACCTCTTTTAAGTTTTTTTTTTTTTTTAATCTAAAAATTAATAAATTAAAAACAACTCAACACTTACTAAACACCATTTTAGCTAGTTGGACCAGTTCTAAATTGAATTAGAATATTTGACAGAATCTGATATTTCCGTAGTTAATTTCACTCCGTGAGTATTAATTGTTCTTTCAGATTTTAACTAACTACAGATTGATATCAATTATCCAATATCTATAATATCTTTATCTTTTTTTTTTCTCCCCCGAGAATGACCTTGCAGTCGATGTCTTGAAGCTACAAGCATTAATAACGGTTTCATTTAACAAGAACCCCTCTCTGTTCTATTTCTTTTGTACACCCGGTACTCTTTTGTTAAATATCATACGTACTTGGCTAATTATAGTATTTTTTAATTAATTATATAGTTAATCCACAGGTCATTCACTCCCATAGGCATCATGTTATGGACTTAATTAATGCCTTGATACAAAGATAATATATAATACTGTTGAAATGGGGGTTTGAAGAGAGCGGCCAGAAACCCAAATTTCATTGAGGGTAGTTTAAAAATTTCACACTTATAATTTTTAAGAGTTTATAATTTTTAGGAGTAAAGAGCCAAATAATATTTTGAAAAGAGTATGGATGGCAACTGGTCGGGACGATCTTCCCAGCAGCCTACCCCGTGAATTAAAAACATTCCCCATACCCACCCCCTAACCCGTTTAAATTGGCGAGACGGGACGAGTTTTTCCCCGTCACAAATTCGAGATACTCACAGGGTGCCGCATTAACCCTATTATCTAATTTCATCATACAAAAATTTTAAAAAAAATGAGACTTTAAATTTAAATAAATCAAAACATCAAATATGTTAAAATTTAATACTTAAAATCATATATATTATAAAACATATTATATAATGTCTATAAGATATATTACTAAATGGGACGGGTAAAGTGGGAATAACGTCGGAGACACCTAAACCCATCCCTGTTCCGTAACCCGTGACGGGTTAAACTTTTAACTCGTTTATAATCCTAACCTGTTTAGATCAGGTTTTCCTACTCCATTTAAGACAAGTCCCTGCAGGATAACAAGTTAATGGGAAAAATTATCATCCCTAAGAGTAATAGTAAACTATAACATAAAATTTTAAATATAGTAATAAATAACATAATCAGATTTATGACCAAACACAAATAAAAGAAAATACCCTTCATCCTCCTTTCTTATCTCTCTCTTCCTCTCTCTCTCTCTAACCTTTGCACCTAAATTTATTATTAGAAAATTCAAGGATTTATCCTTGAAAATATGTTACAATTTATCATTTTTTTAAAAACCTGCTATAAATTTTAAAAGTAACTATGAAATATGCTATATGTTATATACTACAATTTTCCTAATTTTAATTGTCCTAGTTTTCTTTCTAATATGGGGCACCATTGTTAGGATTTTTCATTTAGAAAGAGAGAGGTAAGGGGAAAAAAAATACACACACACAAAAAGACTAAGAGGTATGTGTATCTTTTAAGCTTCTATTTCATCATGGTGAATATATGTAATGGCTGAAAGATGATGTAATTTTATATTAAGGCAAATTTATAAATATCATATGCATTCATATTTGTTTTTTTTTTCCTACGATTTTATTATTTAACATAAAATTAGAGCTTTTACTGTGGTTGCCAATATAACCAGTAATAATTATGCACCTGCCTTTACTATAAGAGACAGAGTTCAGATCCCCCTACTCCAAATCTAAAAAAAAAAAAAGGAATTAGAGAGTTTAAGTATTAACCATACTCAGTGATTTTTGATAATTTGTATGTAAATCCATCATTAACTCTTCCTACTAATCCCGCACACAGGGATGGAAGGGCCCGGGACGCGTAGAGGCAACTTGAAAAGCTAACATAATAGAAATTTGCACAAAATACTGATTAAGAATTGACATGTGAAATTGGAAGGAATCCACCCCTAATTAGCTTTGGAAGTTTTTGGATTTATCGCTTTGTGATAATGATTTCCATTTCCGCAGTCCAGTCCTTTTAGAGTAAGTTTGGTTGGAGGGAGAGATAGATGGATGGAGAGGGGTGGAGAGAGATAGGTAAAGGGAGAGTCATCCTCCCTTGTTTGATTGGAGGGAAGACAAGAGGGAGAGGAGAGGTGAAGGGAGACTTCATCCATCCCATCCACTAATTTGCATCCTTTCATATATGGAAGGATGCAAGGTCTCGTTCAATTTGAGCTTGAAAAGACAAGTTTGTCCACTCAAAAAATTATTAGTATAAAAGGATAATATAGTAATCAGATAAAAAATTAATATTCATCCAATCAACTCTCTCTCCCTCTTACCAAATAACATAAAGGATTCATACAATCCTCTCCATCCTTCTTATTTTCCATCTTTCCAACTCTCTCCATCCTTCCTCTTCTCCCTCCTTCCGACCAAACATAGTCTTAAGTAGCGTTACCATGCATGTTCCACTTTAAGCCAAGTCTAAAGCATCAGTCCAAATTTTTGTACCGTAACAATTTGTCGGATGGTCATTCATGCCTCAGAGAAGACAGCGGAGCATTCTTTTACGCGTGAAAGGGGGAAAAAAAATCTCGAAAAAATTATACTTCAGAGAGTGTGAATCAATGAGGTTTCAAAGTCATGTGCAGTAACATTAATTTGCTTGTATTTCACGCAGAAATAATCGTCAAAATCAACAAGGGAAATTTTGCACAAAAGTTGGTGATAAATCATTTTCACATTGTAAGTATTGGTTGACTCGAAGACTTGGGAAAACTACAACTCGTTGCCCTGTACATTTTGCATTGCAACTAAAAAAAACTCACAACACTGCAGGATTTGAATAGCATTTGCATAATCTAATCCTGGTTTATGCCATGATCATGGCTGCAACCGTTGATCGTATTACGGTTTTGTTGCTCGTATTTCTGGCACAATATTCAACTGTCACTCTTTGCCTCCTCCATGAACATGGGGGAAAACTTTGCGTCGAAAGGGAGAGGCAAGCGCTCTTGAGTTTCAAGCAAGACCTTGTGGATCCCTCTAACAGCCTCTCGTCTTGGGTTGCCCAAGACATCGACTGCTGCAGATGGCTTGGAATTGTCTGCCACAACATAACCGGCCATGTCAAAGAGCTTCGCCTTTGTGGTTCCGACCTCAGCTACAATGATCGATTAAAAGGCAAGATCAATCCTTCCTTGCTTAATTTGAAACATTTGAATCACTTGGAACTCAGCTACAATGATTTTCAGGGAAGTCAGATTCCCAGTTTCATGGGTTCTTTGGTGAGTTTAAGATATCTTAACCTCACTGAAGCAGGATTTGAAGGGAAGATTCCCCACCAACTTGGAAATCTCTCTAGTTTGCAATCTCTTATTATTTATGAGCCTGTTTTATATTCTGAGAACCTTAGCTGGCTTACTGGTCTATCTTCCCTAGAACATCTAGAGATGAACTCTGTGGACCTTAGTAAGGCATCTGATTGGTTTCTTTCAATAAACAAGCTCCCTTCTTTGGTAGAACTACGATTGTCAAACTGTCAACTTGGTCGTATTCGGCTTCCTTCTCATGTTAATCTTACATCTCTGAAGATCCTAGACATATCAGATAATAGTTTTCCTGCTTCGTCTCTTAATTGGGTATCAAGTCTGCATAATCTGGTCTCCTTTGAACTGAGGTACAACAGTCTTGGTCTCGGTGGTTCAATTCCATGTGGTCTTCGGAATCTGACCCTTCTTGAACATCTTGATTTGTCTTGGAATGCTCTTAATTCTACCATTCCTAAATGCCTTTATGGTTTTGCCAAACTCAAACACCTCTTTCTCTCTGATGACAACCTGCAAGGAGTAATCTCGAGTGCCATTGGAAACCTCACTTCTATTGTTAGCATCGACCTGTCGTCTAATGCTCTCGAAGGGAAAATACCACCGGTTATGGGAGATCTTTGCAATTTGGAGTCGATTTCATTGGGAGAAAATAGATTTGATGAGAAAGTATCAGAAGCCTTTGAAAGTTTGTTAGGTTGCAATTCAAACGGACTAAAGTCACTGATTCTGGGTAGGAATTCCTTTACTGGTCAAATGACAAATAGAATTGAAGGGTTCAAAAATCTAGCTCGTCTCGATCTTGGGGGTAATCTGCTTTCTGGGCCAATTCCAGTGTCACTAGGAAACTTATCAGCATTGGAGTATATAAATTTCGCTGTGAACCAATTGAAAGGATCTCTTCCAGAATCGTTTGGTTCTCTCTCAAGGTTAGAACAACTTGATATCTCTAATAATCTTTTGGAGGGTGTTGTATCAGAAGTACACTTTGCTAATCTCACAAGTTTGAGGGACTTAGACGCCTCGGGGAATTCATTGATTCTAAGAGTAAGTCCAGACTGGATCCCGCCCTTTCATCTAACAACAATACACTTGAGATCTTGGTTTTTAGGTCCCCATTTTCCAATGTGGCTCAAATCACAGAGCGATTTTGAAGAGATGGACCTCTCCGACACTGAAATTTCAGACATCATGCCCGGTTGGTTTTGGAACTTATCCACAAGTTTTTCGTACTTGAATCTCTCCCATAACCAAATAAGTGGAGAAATTCCCGATCTGAAAATTCTTGATAGTTACTCCGTGATATATTTGGGTTCCAACAAGTTTAAGGGCACACTACCTCGCATCTCTTCCGATGTCGCAGAGCTTGATCTTTCCAACAACTCATTTTCTGGGGAAATATCTCACCTCTTGTGTCGTCCGATTGGGCTCGTCAACAAATTGGAAGTCCTTCATGTTGGAGAGAACCATTTATCGGGAAACATTCCTGATTGCTGGAGGCTCTGGCCATCATTGATGGTGATAAAATTGGATGATAACAATCTGACAGGGGAAATTCCAAGTTCCATGGGATCTTTGTATAACTTGCAGTCATTGCACCTACGCAACAACAACCTCTCTGGAGAAATGCCTCTACCTCTTCGTAACTGTACAACGCTACAAGTCATCGATCTTGGTCTGAATAAGTTTGTGGGGAGAATACCAACATGGGTTGGAGTTGATCTCTCAAATCTGATGATTCTCAGTCTTCGTGCAAACAAGTTTAGTGGGATGATTCCATATGAGATTTGTCGCCTTTCCCAGCTTCAGATTTTGGATGTTGCTGATAACAACTTGTTGGGAGGCATACCGAGATGTTTCAACAATTTCACTGCCATGCTCACCAAACCAGATTCAAGTTCTATCATCTTTTATTCCTATTACTTGGGTGAGTTCATAGAAAATGCATTTGTGGTTACAAGAGGTAGGGAAGACCAATACAACACCATTCTAAAATTGGTGGCTAGCTTAGACCTCTCGAGCAACAACTTATCTGGAGAGATCCCGGAAGAACTTACGAGTCTCCACGGATTGTTTTCACTAAATCTATCAGGAAACCATTTGAGAGGAAAAATTCCGGAGAAAATCGGCCTTCTAACATGGGCGCAATCTGTTGATGTGTCAAGAAATCAATTGAGTGGTAAAATCCCTCCAAGCATCTCAGATTTAAATTTCATAAGTCTCTTCAATGTGTCGTACAACAACTTATCTGGAGAAATTCCATTGAGCACCCAACTACAGCGAATGGAAGCATCTAACTTCATAGGCAACCAACTCTGCGGACCTCCACTCCCCAAGAGATGCAGAGAAGATCATAACACATCTCCTCCAGATACTGAAGATGAAAAAGGACAGAGAGATGGTGACGGAGATGAAGAAGAGTACTGGTTCCGTTTGGGCATAGCGGTCGGATTTGCAGTGGGCTTCTTGGGTGTCATTTCTCCCTTGGTGTTCTATGGATATTACAGACGTGTTTACTTTTGGTTTCTACAGGAGTATGTGTGGTACAAGATTATGGATTGCTACAGCAAATTCAAACGCATGGTAAGGAATTATCTTGCTCAATCATCTTTGATATCGACATTTAATCCCATATAACTGCATGGATTTTTTTTTTTTTTTTTTTTTTTTTTTGCGGAATCATCTTGGATTTTTTTTTTTTTTTTTCCTGAATCATCTGTGTTTGTTCTGCTTGTATTATGAATTAGATTAGAAGTTTTCTTTCCCTCTCTTTCTTTCCTCGAGTATCTAAATTAATTTATATATATATATATATAGATTGCATGCATTATAGGCTGGAACATAATTGTGTGTCTAGTTTAACCAAATGAACTGAAAAATTATCAAACACACAGAATGCAGTAAATTCAGGGGACCGCTGGTTTTGTGGAAATTCTTGTGTTATCGTTTGTAAGATATATTTTTACATATAGATGTATGCTTAAAGTTTTTTTTTTTTTGTTGGTTTGCTAAGATATACAAATATATTCTTACGCGTGCTTTATTATATACTAATATTATACTATAATTTTTAATGGTTGCAATTCCTAATAGCGAAAGTGTTTCACGCATAACGGTTGCAGGGAAGGTAGATGGAGATGGAGAAGAGTATCGGTTCCGGTTGGGCGTTGCCATGGGATTCGACATTGTTTGAATTTTCACTTTTGGTTTGTGGAATACATATGCTACAAGTGGATTGCTTTGACAGGTTCAAGTACTTTGTGTAAGAATGATATGTACTATGTAAAACTGCATTTTACCTTTTTTTTAAATGGTGTGAAAGTATGAAGACTTAGAAAGGTACTATGTGAACGATTTCCTGGAATAAAATGTTTATGTTAAGATAGTTTCATGTTTTATGTACACATCCATACAAAAATAAAAAAATAAAAAATAAAAAGAAGACCAGCTTCACTATCCGGGAACCAACTTCTTCAGTACGAGCCTCAGAAGGCAGCTTATAATTTATGCTCTAGATAGATTATCTATTTTGTCAATTCTCGTGCAGTTTCTACCATTCGAACTCATCATTCCGAAGCAACTCTAACTGTGATCTCAAAAGTGAAAACGGTATCACATGCTTAACTTCTGCAGCTCTCTTTCCAAACCGAGCAGCAACCAACTGCACATCTAAGAATTTCTCTATATCTCTTCTGTAGAGCCACACCCCCCAAAAAATCACTCTCTTTCATTCACTAAACTCACTCTTCTTGAGGCATGTTGAAGTGTTTCGGGCAGCGGAATCTGGTCTTCTTTCGGAAGAGGGATCCCATTTTGCACGGAATGGAATGAAGACAGGACAAAGATTTCTCTGTTTTGGAAAACAGAGCGGCTCTGTTTCAATCTACACCTGCAAAATCAGAACAAAGTTCCCAATAACATAGTAAGGTCAGAATCAAATTTATAGTATAATTTGGTTGATTGGGAATGAAGTGGAAACTAATATACTTTTATTAATTAATATATCGAATTCATTTCGTTGGCCGCTCATGCTTTGATGTTTTTTATTCGATATGTTTTGTTAGTGTTGGGAAACATGACACCGAACTTTCATGTTGAGGTCCAAGTTTAAATCATCATTGAGGGGGGGAAAAAAAACAGTTTTGAATATAGTTCAAGTTTCCACTAGCGTGATCCGAGAAGGGAGGTCCGGTTAGGTGTCAACTTAGCTAGAATGTGCCTCAGCCTTTTTTATATCTATGGCTGCCCCGGGCTTTTTTTTTTTTTTTTTTTTAATAATAATGATGATTAAATAGTACGAGTGATATAAAACCAGAGCTGGGAGAGAAAATTGTGTGTAGCTCAGGCTCACAACACTCATTGCTTGTGGATTCATGGGATCAATGCCGTAATTGGCCACGATATTATCAATAGAAATTCGAGTTCTCGCAATCAAACGCAGAGAAATAAATCTTAATTCCTAAAGATAGTGTGAACATCAACTGGCACTGTAGCAACTTGCTCCTCCAAATTCACACAGACAATACTTCATTTGGATGTCATGTGGAATTGTGAGAAGTTCATTGTTCGTTCATGTTGTAGGACCAGGCCTTTTTTTTTTTTCATAATTATTTTTGTGCCTTTTATGCTTTTTTATGGCTACATATGTATCTAAATCTGTGTGAAAATTATTGCCACAACGCCTCTATTGCATTTATCCTTTTTTTTTTTTTTTTTTCAGTTTATGCTATGTGATTTTTCAACCCAATTTTACTGTTATTTACTTCAAATGTATTAAAATCTTGCTATGTATTTCCTTTAATTTCATGAAAATGCTAATTACTACAATTTGATGAGTGGAATTAGAAACTAAACGGTACTCATCATTCATGCATGACAACTACTGAAAAAAGAATAAAATTAAAAAAACAAAAATTAAAAAGCATACTTTTGAGGCAACAACCACAAGAGATTTATCTTTTTGTGAGGCTATTTACTCGTTTACATATTTGCTTTTATGAATACTTTTGAGGGAACAAACATTAGTGGAGATTGTCTTGTAAACAAAAAGTAAACTGATATTTATTTTTTTTCCTTTTTCCTAGGCTATTTACTCGTTTACATATTGCTTTTATGATTAGTGTAGAGGGAAAAAAAATTATGCCTGAAGACTTGGATTTATTTGTTTTTTTAAAAGGAAGACTTGGAAATTTTAGTACCATTTATCTTAGCAATGCTAGTATAAAAAACTGGAAGAGTGCCTCTTAATTTTACACAATCAGTCATGGGTGTAACCTTTAATCCTCTCGCAATTCTTTTCCTTGTGGTACTCGTAGCAGAAGCTAGTCATGTTGATGTTTCCTCCGGAAAAACAGAATATTCTGACGATGTAATCTGCATTGAGAGTGAGAAGCAAGCGCTCTTGCGTTTCAAGTGAGACCTTGTGGATCCTGCAAACAGGCTCTTGTCTTGGGTTGGTGAAGACAGCGACTGCTACAAATGGGCTGGAATGTCTGCCACAACATAACTGCCCATGTCGAGGAGCTTCGCCTTAGTGGTTCCGACCTCAGCTACAATGAACGATTAAAAGGCAAGATCAATCCATCCCTGCTTAATTTGAAACATCTAACTCATTTAGATCTCAGCTATAATGATTTTTTTGGAACTCAAATTCCCGGTTTCTTGGGTTCTTTGGTGAGTTTAATATATCTTAATCTCATGGAAGCAGGATTTCAAGGGAAGATTCCCCACCAACTTGGGAATCTCTCGAGTTTGAGCCATCTTGGTCTTCGAGGTCCTGAACTACTATTTTTTCGTTATCAGTTATATGCTGATAGCCTTTGTTGGCTCTCAAGTCTTTCTTCAATCCAATATCTCGACATGAGTTTCACGTACCTTGGAGAAGCATATGATTGGTTATTCTCGATTAACAAACTCCCTTCTTTGTTGGAATTGCGATTGTCCAACTTTAAACTTATTCATGTTCATCCTCTCTCTCATTTCAATCTTACATCTCTGAAGATCCTAGACATTTCAAGTAATAGTTTTCTCTCTTCTTCTCTCAATTGGTTATTTCGTCTGCATAATCTGGAGTCTATTGACCTATCGGGTAACAATCTCGGTCATAATGATCCAATTCCATGCGGACTCCGTAACATGACCGCTTCTTAAAAATCTCGACTTGTCTGGCAATGATTTCAATACTCCTATTCCGAAACGCCTTTATGGTCTTGGCAAACTCCAACGCTTGTTTCTCAGTTCAAATGACTTGCAAGGAGTCGTGTCAAGTGCCATTGGAAACTTGACTTCTATTGTTAGCCTCGACCTCTCATTTAATGCTTTGGAGGGTAAAGTACCATCAGCTATGGGAAATCTCTGCAATTTGGGGTCGATTCGTCGGGAGGTAACAGATTTGGCGGGAAAGTCTCTGACGCCTTCAAAAGTTTATCAGGTTGCAAACCAAATGGACTTCAAGTCAGTGCAATTGGTTGGGAATTCATTCACCGGTGAACTCACAGATCAAATTGGAAAGTCGTAGAATCTGGTCGAACTTAATCTTGGGCATAATTTTTTTTCCGGTCCCATTCCTATGTCGCTTAGGAAATTATCCTTGTTGGAGTTATTATATCTCTCTGGAAAAAAGTTGAATGGATCTCTTCCCAAATGGCTTGGTTATCTCTCAAACTTACAAAAACTTGATATCTCTTACGTAGGTATTTTATCTGAAGTTCATTTTGCGAATCTCACAAATTTGAATGACTTGAATGCTTCTCAAAATTCACTATGTCTTGGAGTAAATCCTCCCTTTCATCTTACATCTATAGAATTAAGATCATGGAACTTGGGTCCCCAATTTCCAATGTGGCTTAAATCACAAAGCAATTTCATCGTTATGGACCTCTCGGACACTGGAATTTCAGATGTCATTCCCAATTGGTTTTGGAACTTATCTACTAGAATTTCATACCTGAACCTATCTCACAGCCAACTGCACCGGAAAGTTCCCAATATGCATCTTTTTACGCCTCTCTCCGTGATATACTTGGGTTCCAACAAGTTTGAGGGCCCATGACCTCGTATCTCTTCCAATGTTAGAGAGCTCGATGGGGACATTTCTCTTTTCCTGTGTCATCCAATAGGAATACAAAACACATTGAATCTTCTTCACCTTGGAGAAAATCTTTTATCAGGACACATTCCTGATTGCTGGAACCATTTGCCATCGTTGCGGGTGATAAATTTGGATGATAACAATCTGACTAGGGAAATTCCAAGTTCCGTGGGATCTTTGTATAACTCGCAGTCATTGCACCTAGGCAACAACAACCTCTCTGGAGAAATGCATCTGTCTCTTCCGAACTGTACAATGCTACGAGTCATCGATCTTGGTCTAAATAAGTTCGTGGTGAGAATACCAACATGGGTTGGAGCTGATCTTTCAAATCTGATGATTCTCGGTCTTCATGGGAACAAGATTAATGGGATCATGATGCCGAATGAGATTTTTCGGCTTGCCAAGCTTCAAATTTTGGATGTTGCTCATAACAACTTGTCTAGAAGCATTCCGAGATGTTTCAACAATTTCACTGCCGTGGTCACCAAACCAGATTCAGGTGATGTCATCGCATATTCCATGTTCGCCAATTTCTTGGAGAATGCATTTGTCGTGACAAGAGGAAGGGAAGACCAATACGGCACGATCCTACAGTTGGTGGCTAGCCTAGATCTCTCAAACAACAACCTCTCTGGAGAATTCCCAGAAGAACTCACAAATCTCCAGAGATTGTTATCACTAATTGTATCAGGAAACCATCGGAGAGGAAAGATTCCAGAGAAAATCGGCAATTTGACATGGGTTCAATCTCTTGATTTATCAAGTAACCAAATGACTGGTAAAATCCCTCCAAACATTTCCGAGTTAAGTTTCTTAAGTCACTTCAATGTGTCACACAACAATCTTTCGGGAGAAATTCCGTTGAGTACCCAACTTCAGAGCTTGGATCCTTCTAGCTGTATTGGCAACCAACTCTGCGGACCTCCACTCCCAAGAGATGAAGAGCAGATCATAACATCACACCTGCGGTTATTGAAGATGACGAAGGACAAAAAGAAGGTGACGGAGATGATGATGATGAGTACTGGTTCCGTTTGGGCATAGCGGTCAGATTTGCAGTGGGATTCTTTGGTGTCATTTTTCCCCTGATGTTCTGCAGATTCTGGAGACGTGCTTACTTCTAGATTTTCCAGGAGTACTTGTGGTACAAGATTTTGGACTGCTACATCAAATTCAAACGCATGGTGAGAAATTTAATTTACTCAATAACTGCATTTATTATTTCTTTTCCTAGCAATCTATGTTGTTCTGTATGTGGACTTTTCAGTCAATATTTCACATTGATTTGGTAAAATTACCTGCTTATATCCCAGAACTTGGTAGAAATTCTTGTGTTTACATCATCGTTGCGAAACAAAAGCAAATATAGATTATTTCTTTCGTTTTTGGCAACTGCAGAACTAAAAGATATCGAAATAACAAATCGGTGATGGTTGCAGGGAAGGAGTGAATTAACTTCGGAGTCTGAATATGGGGGTGGAGAAGAGGATTGGTTATCTTTTCTTTACTTTTGTTTCATGGACATTTGAGGTACAAGATTTTTGGATTGCTTTGGCTGTTTCAATTACCTGAGTAATAAGCTTAATCTTTTAAGCAGCCTTCATAGCGAATTTCATCCTGTAAAACAGCATTTTCCATTTTTCTGTTTGTTGTTTTGATGGCATCAAATTATCAAATTTAGAATGGTACTATATGTAAAACTGAATTTACCTCTTTTTTATGGCGTGAAACTTAAAAAGTAGGAGATTTAGAAAAGTAGTATGTCAAGATAGTTTTATGTATCTACCTCTTTGTTTAAAGCCAGTATTTGTTTTACCCCCTTCAATCATGTTTATGTTCTACATGTAGAAAACCAAAAACTCAATTTGGAAACAAAAGAAATTAGGGCTTCGTATTTCAATCAATGAACTAAAAAAACACATCAAAAAGAGGTTTATATAGACTTCTTAGAAAATATAAAAAAAACTAATCTACCATCACTGCTAAATATAGGAAACCTACTAATAATAGAAAACAAATATAAAGACTCTATAATCTACACTGCATACGCACGAGTCTTTCTTAAATTTTTTTCCCCCTTTCAAGGGACTAATTACTAAATGTCACACTTAATATTCTGTTGGAATAACTATGTGCATGCAGTGTTGAAAAAAAAAAAAAAAAAAGGTTTAAAAGATAATCAAAGCTCAACAGTGTGGAACCAAAAAAAAAAAAAAAGGGGGCCCGGACCACAAATACAGAAACTCAAAGCGAAGAACCATGAAAACGATATCAAGCCTGAAACTACAACCGTAGAAAGAAAAATAATTATAATAATAACAATTATAATAATAGTAGTAGTAATAGTAATAGTAATAACAAATACGTAAACGGGGAACCAGAAAAACGACTATATCAAATTAGAAACAACATTAACAATGAACGACATAAAAACGACAATAACAAATGAAAGACAGGATAAACGACAATAAAAAGGAAACAACGTCAAAATAGAAACAAACAACATCAACTAAATTTTTAGCCAAAAAAAAAAAATCAACTAAAAACATCAAAGGACAAAATAAGAACCGATAATATTGTTAGAAACGAGAACAACTAAAAAACGACAATGAGAAGGAGACGACATGAAAATAAGAACTCAAGCAATAAGAAAAGAACATCACTGGGGGAGAGAGAGAGTCCCAATAAGGACAACAAACTGTGTATGTGTGTGTAGTTTCATCTAAAATCTATATTTAGGATGCTGGAGCTTAATAAGTTTCTTAGTTTACAATTTGAATCAAATCACAGAAGCGCTTTTGCTCTTGGTACATGCATCTATCCAAATCAAATAGCGACAGAATTTCATGTATAAAACAAGTATACCCTTTACAACATTTTATATATATATATATATGTATATATATATATGTTTTAATTACGACAAAGAGTTTTAAGGTCTCAAACAGATCACAAAAGCGCCATATATACCAAAGAAAACCGCAAACCTCCAGTCCTAGGGATGGACATAGTTATGTCCTTAATTCGCTAATGCACCATAGAAATTGTAACAAGAAAGTTGAAAATTTTCGTGATTATTGTTGTAAACAGAAAAAATGAAAAGCCCTTGACATTCTTTCGGTTTCATTTTTATTTTAATTTTCTGCTTGAGTTTGCTTTTGAGAAAAAGAACAGATAGCATTCTTCAAGGAACTAATTATTTTATTTTTTCTATTTTATTTCTAAATTCTAATTAAGGGTTTTAGGTGCTAACTGCTAAGTTAGTTAGGTCCATGATTATATAGGCCCTAAATTTGTTACTTTTTTTCTTAAAATTTTTGTTGTTTGCTTTCTAAGAATAGTGGTGGAAATACCTTCAAAAAAAATTTTTGTGGTGGAAATATCTTTTTTTTTTCCCTTTAAAATCTCTTATAGATTATTTTAACAAATTTACCCTACCGGTAATTTTAACAAATTTACCCCACCGGTACTCTGTTACTTTGGACGGTTTGATGAAAGAATTTTATCAGTTTTGTACACTTTTTCTTCGTTCTTATATGATTTAAATGATAGTGCCTATAGAAGAACCCAACATACAATATATGAGTCTTACAATCTGATTGATAGAATTGTTGACAAGATAATAACAAATAGTTTTCAAAACCTAGGAAGATATACCTTCGTGTCTTGTTCGCTTAACTTAGAAATTGCAAATCTTGCTGCCTCAATCGAATCAGAATCGTCTGTATTTACGCCCCGTTAGTTATGCACCAAGAGAATCACTAAACACATTACGTCGTCACTTACCAGCATAAAAGCCCTAATTAATAAAAATAATAATAATTAAGAACAATTTTAAAATCACAAAAACATACTTAAATAAATAAAAAACAAATATATATATATATATATACACACTCAGTAAGCTAAAGCAGAGTTTGGCGTTTCGCCAGATTTAATCTCAAGCTGATCATCTTCTCTTTCAACGAATCATACCAAGTACAAAATTCCCAGTCAAAAGAAAGTAAGACACAGAGAATTCTGGGCTAATTAATCAATCTTCAACCATTAATCCCAAAGTATTAAATAAAATCGCATAAATTAGGAATTAAATCATGAATATAGAATAATACGCGTACGCGATTTAGATTAGGATTATTAATTAACTGCGGATGCTGATGTGGAAGGGCCTCCTTTTATGGAAGGCGCTCAGTAGGCCTCTGTCTCTCCATTATCCGGAGAAATTTGAGAGCGAGTCCTTTTTTTTTTTAGATAAATATTTTGATAATAATAATTAACGCAAAGGGTGGGTCTTTTATAAAAATAATAATAATAATAATTAGTAAACATGGACATTCAAAAAAATTATATTTCCTAAAGTATATTTATTACTTTTTGAAAAGATAAACACGTAAAAAAAAATTTTAAAGAAAAATACGGACAGGCCTTGACGCAGCCAGCAATCCAACATATACGACGTGGTTCTAGATTTAAGTACCAAATATTTTTTTACCTCAAAAGAAATACAAATATTATCATTTTTGCTCTTTTTTTTAGCATAGTAATTATAAACTTTGACTTCTTTTTTTTTTTTTTTTTTTTAGATTCGTTCAAGTCAGAAGAAAAAACGGTAAATGACGACCACCTACTAAAAATTGTGGTAGACATTTTTGGGAATCGAATAACATTTTCTGTGGACGAGAAATAAATTTCTAGCATCACAAACACCCTAATACGACAACAAGCCATAGACGAAGAAATTACAATGTCCCTTACAAACGTCAACTCTGTGTAAAAGTGATGTTATCTCTTCAAAACGACAGACAGAGAGAGAGGAGGGGGGGAAAAAAACATCCTCCTAAAACAACAAGAACTTTATAATCTATAGCATTATTTTCCATTTCATGGGACAATAAAAAGTCACGATCAAAGCCAGAACCTCTCCATCACGATGTTAAAAAAAAAAAAAAATCTGAGCATGCACATTCGTGGAAAGAAAGAAAAAAGTAAAGAAAAAGATAGTAAATAGAGAAAGATATAGACATATATGGTCGACAAGTTGAAATTATTTGGAATACAATTATATAATGACTGTACGGTATCTCACAAGATGAATGGTCATAATCATATCTAAAAACTTTAATATAATTCTTGTTTTTTTTTTTTATGGCTTGAAATTACCAAAATCAGAAATATACTAATTCATAGGATGAATTTTAACTTTTAATTAGTAGATGTAATTTTTTAATTTTAATTGATATGACAACTATTAAGAAACGACCAATATTAAAAAAAAAACGACAATTCATATGTCAAGTTTCACAACCTTCAAATTCTTCCCCTGCAAAACCACTAATTCGTCACGTAATTTTAATACTAAACTAAACAAGATCCTAAATTTTCTTCTATATCTACTATAGAGATAATTCTTTAGTGGAATAAGACTGTTTCATGACGAAGATTTGCATATATAATTTTTTGCATACTTTTCCATTCTTATACAGTTGAATTGTGATCTAATAATCAAAAACATGTAGAAATTATTGTGAAGACCTAGGAAGATACCTCTTGTTTGTTTAACTTGGAAATTGCAAATTTCGCTGCCTAAATCAACTCAGAAAAGTCAGTACACCCAAAACTGTTTCTCCATTCAAATGCCTATATTGATCACATCGCCACTTACCAGCATAAAAGCCCTAATTAAATGAACATGTAATAATTAAGTAATTTTTAAATCACAAAAACACCCCTAATTAATTAAATACTAAAATAAATAAATAAATAATACATATACCTCAGTAAGCCGGAGCAGCACGTCGCGTATCTTGGTATTAATCTCTAATGCATCATTTCCTACAAATCCAAATCAAAACCAATTTGGTAAAGCGATAACGTTAGCAATTCCCAATTGAAAGAAAGAAAGAAATCAAGACAATTCTAGGGCTAAGTAATCAATCAACAACCATTAGTCCCAAAGGATTAAAATAAATTGCTCAAGATTCGATATGGGACAACTTGATACCTATTAATAGTTATCCTAGGAAGATAACTATTAATAGTTGTCCTTTTATGTCATTTTATTGGAGTTTTTTTTTAATTAAAGAATTTAATTATAGGATGTGTAAATATAGCCACCCTTACTTTAGTTGTTTAGTTAAACTTCCTATTAGTATTCTCTCTAAATTCTTTACATCAGTTAATTAACTTTAAAAAAAGATTTTTAATTATAACAACTTACATATAATATAAATTAGTACTTAAAAATTAGGATTACTACTAGAATAAATGTGCGTGAAAAATTTTATAAAAAATGTGGACCCAAAAAAAAAAAAGAAGAATAAAAAAAAGAAGAAGAAGAAGAAGCCTGGACCACAATGTAGAGTAAAACTCAAAGCAAATAACTATGAATAAAAAAATTAAAGGAATTTATCACAATGGTAACTGGAATTTTTTTTTTCTTTAATAATTAGGATCAAAGGTGTTAAGGTACTCTCGAGCATAAAAGCAATATATATATATATATATATATATGAATAAATAAATAAATAACCCATAAACCCTAGTCCCATAGTGGACATAACATGCACTAGGGATACATATATAAACTAAGGTCATTTCTGGCTTAGTCCTATATAGATATAGATATAGTTATAAATATATATACATATATAAATGATTAGTCCTCAATTACTGGTTGCATGATCAGGTGCATCATATTTGAGGAATTCCTGATTGAGATGGGGATAGTGAATCGCAAGCCTAATGAAATCCAGACTTCTCTGGCTGCTTTGGGAGTAAACCGTTGCCTCATAGAAATTAGTGTCTGAAGCTTCAATTGTCAAGTAGTGCCAAAAGCCATACTTGGCTATCATCAAATTCACCCACACAAGTTTCACAACCTTCAAATTCTTTCCCTGCAAAATCATTCATATCCGTCACGTACCTAAAATATTAATCATTCGTGAATAGTCAATCCCTTGGGTTTTTTTTTTTTTTTAAACCAAAAAACCCCATAGATAAACAAGATCACTAATTTTTCCTTCTACATCTCTTACAGAGAGAATTCATTTGTGCGATAATTAAAATAAATAAAAAAATCACCCAACCGGTTATAAGTAATTACTATGTTGTCTTGGACGGTTTTAAGGCACAGATTTTTAGAAGCTTTGCATACTTTTCCATTCTTACACTTGAAATTTGATCAAACAATCAAAAATACAGAAATTGTTGTGAAGACCTATGAAGATACCTCTTGTTTGTTTAATTAGGAAATTGCAAATCTCACTACCTCAATCGACTCAGAAAATTCAGTACACCCAATAACTATTCAGCCATCTGATCTCCATAGATTTCATCTTTCCTCAAACAAAACTTCGGGAGGTGAGATCTCTTGGAAACAATCTGAATACGGAGACTTGAAACATGTAATAAATACACTTTCCTTAAAGTGTTATTTGCCCTCTCTCAAAAGGAGATTGCTTTGGGTTGTATAACAAATGCCTTTAGGATATGACAAGCCTACGAATTTTAACACCAAGTAAAAGTGAAAATTCAAATAGAAAAATAACATAATATTTCTGGAAGAATAACAATATAAGAGAGAGAGTTCAAATTTTCAGTGAATAAAATTTGTTCCCTCTGCAACTCTTTATAGAAATATGATAACTTTTGGTGACACCCTTTGCGAAAAAACTACCATTAACGTATTTTTCTAAAAAAATACAACTCTTCAAGAGGTTTCAGAAAACATATTTTTTCTGAAAAAATACAACCGTTCTAAAAGTTACATCTTTTGAAATTTAAATTTAAATTCGAAATAATAAATATATTTATTTATTTATTTAATAGTAGTTTAATCATAACGCACCACGTGTTACACACCCCACACTCAAGTGCCAAGTGCGCCTCTACAGCCTCAGTGCCCACGCCATGCGCGTGTGTATGAGCCACATAGACACCATATAGACACTCTCACATGTCACTAAATTAATCTTTCAAAATTATATATTGAAAAAAAAAAAACTTATAAAGTTCTCTACACTCTCATTCTTTTCCCATGGGGAACAGTCTAAGTTTATATATGGACAAAACCCAACAAGATGTATCCTTCACTGCCCGAACTGCATTTCTTGGAATACATGGCCTTAGCAATAATAACTTTGCCAGACTTAAAATTCCAAAATTTATCGGTTCTTAACGTCGATTGAAACTCCTTAAGCTTGCAAGTGTAGGCTTCATTGGACGCATTGCCCACCAACTTGGAAATCTCTCAAATCTACTATCATTTGACCATTCATCTTCCATTTTGCTGTCGAACGCCTCGATTGGTTATCTGATCTTGCTTCTTTGCAATAATACCTTAACCTGTCACGTGTAGATCTCTCTCTCAGGTTGCAAATTGGCCACAATCTATCAGCAAGCTTACCTCTTTCTTGGAGCTGAATTTATTTTCTTGTGATCTACCCGATGTCGGTCTTCGATCACATCCTCTCAAAAAATCTTCCCGCTGATCACTTGAAGTTCTCGAACTCTCTTCCAACCCTTTCGGTCTTTCAATATTTTCCTTGTTGTCCAGTTTCAGCAAGAGTATTGTTCATATTGGGTTAAGATCATGCCAGTTACAAGGTCAAATCCCAGATGCTTTCACAAACATGGCTTTTCTAGTCTCCCTGGATCTTTCAGATTATCAACTCCAAGGTAGCTTACCAAAATTTTTCCGAAATCTATGTAGCTTGGAGTTGTTTTTTGTTACGTCAAATGAGTTTTCTGATCAGGACATCCTGAAGTATCTTCGTTTAAATGACAATTAATTATTTTTGGGGGCCTATTCCAAATCTTACAAGGTTACGACTTCAGGGTCAATACCAGATCTCGCAGGACTTCCGACACTATAATAGGTTACGACTTTCTAACAACCAACTAAACGGATCTATACCCGAGAGTCTCGGTCAACTTCCTTTCCTCAATAACATGGACCTGTCCTCGAATTTGTTTTGTGGGACGATAACCGAAGCTCACTTCACGAATCTCTCTCGTCTAGAGTTTCTAGACATGTCTCAAAATTCTGTCTTGAAGATGAATCGAAATTGGATTTCACCTTTTAAACTCTATTCTTTAGTTTTGAACTCCGGCAAAGTAGGCCCCTGCTTTTCCAATATGGCTTCGAACACTGCGGGAGCTGATCGATCTTGATATGTCCAAAGCCGATATTTCAGATACAATACCCAACTGGCTGTTGGACCTATCTTTTTCTAACTTAAATTTACTTGAGCATCTCTTTCAACCAAATTCGGGGGAAGCTTCCCTATAGGTCAACTAGATCGCATGATATTCAGCTCGACTTTAGTTCGAGCAACCTGTATGGTTCACTCCCATCGTTCCCTTAAACCACAGTCATTTTGAGTCTCTCTAAGAATATGTTCTCAGGATCCATATATCTTTTCTTTGTAAACTTCCGAACCCTACAAGCATAGGCTAGACCTATCTGATAACAGATTCTCGGGGAAACTGCCAACTTGCTGGAGGCAATTTCGGAATTTGCAAGTCTTGAATCTTGCAAGCAACAACTTCACTGGACACCTACCAACCTCGTCAGGTTACCTACCAGAAATTGCAATATTGCACTTCCGTGACAACGACTTGACTGGAGAAATTCCTTCTTTGGGGAACTGTAAGCATTTGGCTCTTCTTGACCTCTGGCAGAATAGAATAACTGGAAACGTAACAGAAAGATTGTTACTGCAAATGGGATGCAATCTGATATTTTTGTGCTTTTGCGCCAATGAATTATGTCGAACAGTGGAAGCATCCCTACAAGTTGGTGCAGTCTACAATACATCACCGGAGTTTTACCACATTAATGCCTTGATAATATGACAGCCATGTCATCACGTTGGTTAAACATTTTCCTCCGGGATATTCGTCCTACAAATTTGGTGTGGACGGACTAGAAACCAAGTTCGGGGGAAATCTTGTACACATGAGAAGCATTGACATTTCAAGCAATCAGTTAAGTGGGACAATTCCTGAAAACATTACAAGTCAATTGAGATTGGTGTCTCTAAACCTTTCCGGGAATAATTTTGATTGGAAGTATTCCTCGTGAAATTTGGCCGGCCGGGATATTTAGAATCTCTTGATTTGTCAAGAAACCAACCATCAGGTACAATTCCCTCAAGCTTTTCTACTTTAAATTTTCTTGGTAGACTAGACTTGTCATACAACAACTTAACCGGCCGAATCCCATTTATAAGCACCCAACCCCAAAGCTTTGATGCGACTAACTACAAGGAAAATCTCCAACTTTGTGGACCACCACTCACAAAAGGTTTCCCTGGAGATGAACCAAAGGTAGATCCCGGTGTCACTGAAAATGGCAAGAACCACGGAAATGAAATCAATGTTGATGAGTTGGTAACCTTTGGCTTCTATGTGAGCATAGGGGTCGGATTTTTCATGCGATTTTGGGGAGTTTGTGGCACTTTATCTGCTTAAAAGTACATGGAGATTTGCCTACTTCAGTTTCTTTGACAGCATTGATGATTGGACATAAGTGACAACAAGAATATTTAAAACAAGACTGCTGAGAATGCACATGCAGAGCTAAACGGTAAAGCAATACAATGTTTACTTTACCTATCTCCCCTTTCTCGCCAAGCCTTACAATGTTCCTTTCTGTTTTTCTTGATCAGTATTTTCTGTGCAATTGTAATCGAACTACTTACTATTTTCGAGTTCTTTTTTGGATGACTTTATATCTATATTGGCAACATGAAATTTCTACCTCTACTATGGCATCTTGCCATTTTTGTTCTTGGGTCCGCAAAATGCCACCATTTGCTTCTTACTCGCAAGTTTTTACTTTCTGCAGGAGATATATAGTCTAGAGCCCGTGGAGAAGAGAGCATTAATTTACAAGCACGCAACGGTTGTGCACGGAGCTCATACTTGTAATCTATATATAGGCTTTAGACCCCATTCACTTGTGCTTTCCGGGGTTCCGGCCCCCTGAGCGACTAGGCCACCTTTATTTTGTCAAAAGCCTAGCTCTATGTTGTACTATATTTGTAATTTGATCGATCCTTATATTTTAACTTAGGGGTTATGTGTGTGCTCTTAGATATCATCTAATGTTTTTGAACTCTTATATGGTTTCTTACTGCAAAGAAAAGACAGCTCATATGATACGAGACTTGGTACTTGCATGTCTCTCTCTTATGATTTGGAACCTGTGTTTTTTTCCCCCTAAATCTATCATATGTACATGGATAGTGTATGCACTCCTAGTATTTATTAACAAAATAACCACAATTTTTTTTTTTTTTTTGTTACACTTTTGTGTGTTTTCAACAAAGCCAATTGGGTCAAAGTACGCCCAACCCACCCAAAACTGATGACCCATCCGCTTGCGCAGTCCTAACCGATGTGTGACTTTAACTCCCGCTTTATTTTGCCAAAAGCCTAACAACCAATCAGAAGGGACTTTTTGCTTCGAAAGAACCTTGAGATTTTCCAAAAATGCAATTCCCAAATGACCATCGAGTCGAAAAAAATTTGTTAGTTCTCTACTATGTTCTCCTACTCCCATCTTTCTATTCACAAAAAAGGACTATCCATATCTTTGGCTATTTTCAAGTGCAAACTGAGAAACAAAATGCAAATTTTATGCTTCCACAAAAGAGGGGGGAGGGGGGGGGGGGGGGGGGGGGCGGCCCAGCAACCAATTTCAGCGCAGAGGGGGAGATATATACGGTACAATAGAAAAAAAAAATTTGAAAAACAGGAGGATCCCTCTTCAAAAGAAACTTGGAATAATATGCATTTCTGAATATACAGTACAATCAAGAGTCTCTCACAAGATAAAGGGTGTCCGCAAGTTGCTTTTCTTACCGTCTTGTTCTAACCAACAACAACATCCGAAATGGAGGTACACAAACCAAAAGCTCTTCATGGTTCCACCAAAAATAGGTGTTACTGGCCAAAGTCAGCATTCGAATTTGCCTTGTCATGCGACAACAAACAGAGAAGAAGAAGAGGAAGAACAAACACATGTATTGTCTCATCTGTACACTAAACTGCAACTACTCGCCAACGGCAATCAAAGGTAATCCCCTGGGGAAGAAGCAAAAGGGAGGGGAAGGGAGCAAGGAGAAGAAGAAGAAGAAGAAAGCACAAAAACAATGTCGGTTTACATCCTATCAAAACATGTTAACCAGCCACGCTGTCTTTAAGGAATAACCATTTAGCTTACCAGCCACCATGTCTCGAGAAATAGTCATTATCCAATGATATAGCAAGGGCAACAGTCACAGCTCTCTCTGATAATGTCAAGGGACGGGCAACTTCCAAATCTTGGACCTGCAACCAGAAAGAGCAAATACAGGATTGAATGAAACAAACAACCAAACCAATTAGAGAAGAAAATATTTCTCGATTTGACAGTTTACCACTCTAGCAGGTCCAGTCTTGGAGCTTGGATCAGAACTCCCAAAACGGATAACATATTGACCAGCATCAGTAAAAAGCTGTTTCATACCAAATTATGACAACATATTAGAATAGTATAACTCCAATTTGTTCTTCAGATAAGCCAATTAAACCAAAAAATGGTAGAAAATCATGTGATGGTAATTAAGAAAGCAGTAACCATGATACACGATCGCAACAAAACTCACAAAACACAAATTTTTGTTCCTTTCCAAAGGATATGAAATTTTCGAAGAATTAAGTAATGTGAAAAGGTGAAAAGGTGAAAAAAAAAAAAACATTAGCAGAATCACACGATGATAATTTTGCAAATAGAAGCGAAACAACCTCAAAGCCAAAACCTCTCCAGTCACGATCAATCTCAGCCAGAACATTCCCATCGATGTCCTTCAAAGTAAAAGTCCAATACCAAAAGCCAGGATTTTCAACCACCGCAAACTGCTTGTTTCTACAAAATTGTTCGACGCTTAGGCTTCAGTGCAAAAGTGGCAGCAAGGTATAACGAACTACAGAACAAACTAAATCATCAAAATAAATATGATCAAAAACCAACTACATCTACTCATCAATCCGATAATAGTGGAATGCAAATAAGAACTGCAGAAATATAAGGTGCTATAGTTGATTAAGTAAAGCAATTTGTTTTTTTATTCGAAAGCATCAGAAAAAGATAAAGAGAGAGGAAAGAAAAGGGGAATTACCCTAGGTACAAATCATAAATCCTCTTCCACAAATGCCATCGTCTATGAACCACACCAATTTCCTAGAAATTAACAGGTATGTGACACCATCAGTAACAAATAAAAATCTAAAAGACCTATAGAATAACAAATATGCCGAACCAGCATACCTTACCATTGACCTCTGCATATATTGAGCTGGTTATCCACCAAAAAGGCCTGCGAACCTAATAATGGTAGTCAATAAATATATCAATATCTCACAAGGAGCGCCAACCAACTTCTCAGTGTTCAAGACAAGACAAAACCCTCACCCTAAAGAGCTCGTTACCCAGTGCATCGGTTATGTAAGCAACAAAAGGGCGCCTCAACCGGACCAACTTCAAAATGAAAAAGAAACATCAGCAAGGAAGTATCTTTTCCAACAAAAAAAAAAAAAAAAAAGATCATTAGACTAATACTGACAAAGATGCATCACATGAAATATTCACATAAACATGGACCAAACTTGTTCTCCAAATCCTACCACATTCGGAAAGCCATTTTAGAGATCGTTACTCAAAAACGTGTAGTTCTGCAACTTAACAAGAAAGTAATTTTGAAAAGAAAAAAAAAAATTCTATAACAGAATAAACTCGATACAAGTTAATATATCAATAACGAAGCTCATTCCATAGAAATTGTACGTGGTGCATTGACTGGCAAAAAACTCTGTTTTGAAACCTTAAAAAAGGGGGAAAAATATATGGTAGATACCTGTCTGGCAATAGGGTTACTCTTCTCACGAATAAAGCCTACAGGCTGTAGAACAACCACAACTCCATAAGTGATAGAAACTTGAAAATAGTTTAAGGTCAAACAATTGTATAGGAATTATAAGTTCTATTAGAGCTTAAGTAGTATCTAGGAACTCAGGATTGAAATAAAAGTATAACCACTCACTGATTGGGGATAGCACACATCTACAACGGCATATCGATTTTCCTGGAGTATCGTCAAAAAGAGTATATTACTAGGAATGAATTAAGCAAAAAGAATAGCACCAGACAATGTAAACACTGCATTTTGAAAAATCATTGTAGAACTTGAGAAACATTTTATATTGAAACCAGCGGGTAAAAGAATAAATTTTACTTTTTACAACATCATTAGAACAAAACTTGAGAACAAAACTTGTGGATAAGTGTTCAGCAATAAAAATGATATCAGTTGGAAAGCACATAAATCATACTGTTTTTTTTCATCGGGAGGTTCAAATTACCTGCTCATAACCCAAGACAAGATTCGCCCACTCTATATCCCTAGTAATCAGCAAATTTGATCGGGCAAGAAGAGGTGCCACCTGGGCCTACCGAATTCAGTGAATAACAAGTGAGACATTTCTATATTAACCTATCAGCAGGTATTAAAAAGAATGAGATAAGGAAGTAAATGTTACATTAACAAGGACAGGACAGGCTTTTATCACACAATATTTCTTCTCCATTAAAAGATGTATGGCCAGATAACAATCATATTTAAAGCAAAAAACAATAAATAATAATTATATTCACATGACAAAACAAAAACAATAAAAGGCAACAGATATTATTATATTACAAAAAGAGAAGGTACATGTCACAATCGTTCAAAAACTATAACAAAACAAAGAGAAGCCAGATAATCAAACAATGCCCTAATTAATTAACTAAAGGGAGTTGACAGGACAGTAATCCATCAAATATGCTATTACCTTCAATCCAAGATATAAATAATCAAAAAACTTACCCTTCAAAAGCTTTTGTTACGTTAAGCCCTCAGAGCTAGTTTGGTACAAGGGAAAGTGAAAGGAAGAAATGGGCTGGTAGGAAGGGCTAGAGGAGGGAGTTAGATTGGGTGACAAATTCAAAATCGTCTCAAAGAACACCCCAATTTTGATCCCTCTCAACTTGGAGGGATTCTTTTTCGAAAATCATCCATTTGATTGGACTATAGTGTCAAATAATTTGATTACCCATCACTACTAATAGTTATACAAACAAAATATTTTATTTCCCTTCCATCTTTATTCTTTACAACAAACAAAGAAAGCACCTCTCTCTCCCTCTCCATTTCCCTTACCTAGGTTATCTGCTTACTGTTTCCACTCCCTCCTACTAAAGAAGGCTCAAGTTTTATGAAACAAAAGGTACCACATTCAATCAAAGAGATGAATAATTATTAAATATCCGTAATTAAAAAGGAAAAAGACCTGAATTTACCTCTTCCGGAGATTCTGGCTTCAGAAACCCAGAAACCGATTGGCTAGGAGGTGGTTGTTGCATAACACGTTCACTCTCTTCAGCAATAGATGAACCTGAAAACAATCTGCCAAAACGATTGTCGTATGTCGGCGCTCCACGACGCCCATAGACGAGTTTTCTTCTCCCTTTCCTTTTGGAATCCTCCGTTTTTCCATCAACAACCCAGAGCCGTGCAAGAAAATCTCTGTCCAAGCGAGAATCGTTCCCCGCATTCTGTCCAAACTGACGAGACATGATCAAAGAAGCGCTCGGGTTTGAATGGAGAGAATTGGCTCCAAAGAAACTCCATGACCTAAATCCCCAAACCGGTTTTCTTGCTCCGATCAATCTTTCTTGAAAACCTGAATCCGAATCCCCAGCCGATGAGCCACCGGATTTCGTTCGCGATAGCGAACCTCCAAGGACTCGAACCTTTTCGTCATTGAAGAAAACGCCATCAGCTTGTTGATTTCTTCCTCCGCACGGCAATGACGAATCGAATTTCGAAATCTGCCCGGGGGAATTTTTTATCTTCGCGAGGCAACGCAATCTTCTCCAATTCATCTCGAATAAAAGTCAAAAATTTCTGAACAAAAATTAAGTTTTCCATATTATAAATTCCAAAAGAAAAAGAGAAGACCAAGAAAATGAACGGAGAATAAAGAAAATCGCATAACTAAATATTGCATTAAGATAAGAAGTATCAAGTAAGGGGAGGGAGAGAGAAAAGGAAATGACTTGCGTTCAAACTTATTTTTCCGCGTGTTTTCCCAGCATCCAAACAGAAGTTAAAGAATACCCATTAAGACATGAAAGTGAAACAGAAGTTAATTTGTTGCAATGATGGAGTGTAGAGAGAGAAAGAAGAGAGAGAGAGACAGAGAGAGAGCTAACCAGCTCTGTTTGTATGTTTTGAGCTTTTGTTGGGAATTGATGGGTGTTCCCCCCTGTTTTGTTGTTTCTTGAACTTTCTCTGACATGATTTCTTGCATTCCTCTCTCCTGGTCGCCTTCAAACAAGTCCTTCGACTGTCTCCTTCTCACTTCTCGTGAATCTTTCTTTCTAGCATGGGCTGCGGCCCATGGCCCATTTGTGAGGGTGCTTAATGGGCCCCATGTTTTCGGAGTATTTTACAATAGACTGGAGATAATAGGTCATTTGATTTGATTTGATAATGTGCCAGTTAAATCCGCCCATCCCATATATTTTATTTCTTCGAGAGAAAATGATCGAAAGAGCCGCTTCTTTTTTATCTATTAATCAATATGATATAAATTCTCTTATCTTGATCAACATAATAATAATTTTTAGTTTATTTCAGTTAAATTTTATATCATATTGATCTAATAATACTTTTTGATGTCATGTTAATATAATAGTTTTTTTTATGTCATTCAAATACTTTTTTCTTTTTATAAATCGTAATTAATCATCAAGATCAGAGGATTGATCTTGGATCAATCGAGTATTAAATTATTGTTGTTTCTAATGCATTAAGTAGACAGTAATTTATAGAGCCTGCATTTGTTGATATGACCATAGAAAATTTTTTACCGCTAATCATCAAATGATCTGATGAGCGGTGGGGTGATAAACTTAGTTCATTCATTTGTTGGGGAATTTTTACGACAAACCTCTTTTGCCCGTTAATAGCAATCATTGTTTAGTCATTCAATTAATTTTTCAACAATCTTACCCATAATAGCAGATCAATGTCACACGTGATAAATTTTTAAACATAAATATTCATAACTCAGTTTAGATTTTTTATCTTCCTAAAATCTATTTTTGTCAATTTATTGCTTTTAGAAATCCAAAAGTCTTTCACACATAACTTGTTTGATAAAAGAAGCTAAAAATTAGCTAAAGCTAAACTATAAAGGAACCACCAATAAGACATGAAATTTGAGATAGCATATGTAACTTTCTGCAAGACAAACCATTTTTTTTTTTTTTTTGGGGTAATTTCATGCAAGACTAACCACACTTCTACAATACAATATTTGGAATCAAAACATTAGACATCATCAATTTGTACAGTTGTGCGGAATGAAACTAAAAACATATCATGTGCGACATTACCCACTTTTACAGTAAACACGCACAAAAGTAAACATATTAACTGTAGTGACTGAGGTTGATAGTACCATAAAAACCCAAATCACCAACCTGTCACAATCACAAATATCTCGCCCCAACTGAAATCAAAGAACAAAATACGAAATTTTTAACATGTATCTCACCCAAGAATCTGAATTCTAAAGACTGAAGATCTACACTATTTTACAAATTCGAGTTAAGACCTAATTCAACTTCTCAAGGCTCGTCTATTTTTTCTAAATTAGTTCTTTTTTTTTTTTTCAAAAAAAAAGAGCGAGAGAGAAGAAAAAGAAACAATAGCAGAAAAAAGACATAACCTTCTCATCAGAGTACCTCCTACTTCTTCAATATGATTGCGGAGACACCTTTGTTTCCCAACTACGACTAAACCTTTTCGCCTTTTCAGATACTCGGACCTCTAAAAGTTTTGCTGTACAGGACTTTCTTCCAAGCCATGGTTACCTGCTTCACCCAATTATTCAAAAGAAACTTGTCTGGAATCAAGAGTTAATTAGCAATAATAAATGATGTACTAGCACTATTCCAAATTTATTGCGTTCACCATATAAGAATGTACATGTAAATCTATGATGGATTTCTGTCCACATCACTATTTAACAAAGCCCCATTGCTAGCTGCGGCTTTAGATGGCGGCCTATTAATCTTCTCAAGTAACCTACTGAAAACTAATTTGACAGGTATGCACGCTACTGTTGTGGGCGGCACAGACTCCGCTTTGATCAACCCGTCCATTTGGCTGCTACTACTATCATGTGTTGTTGGCTTGTTACTGAAGTTATTTTCAATAGCTATAGAAGACAGAGTCCTTGTCTTCTGGCTGGATGATGAGCTTACTTTCTTCGGCACCTTTTTGTATTTTCTGTCTGATGAAGGCCCCGAATTGTGAAGAGTGTTCTTCCTCGCCAGCACCGGCTTGTGACCAAAATTCCCTACGTTTGATTTCTTGGATGGCGGCTTACTTTCTCTATCTAAGAAGGGAAAATCATAAGCAGCTTCTTCACCATCCAGTGCCGACGATAAATGAGGGCGTGGGACCCGGAAATTTGCTGTCCTCCTTGCTGTTCTCCATGCCTGAGGAAGAGCTGTACTTCCATCATTTTCAATTGGTTCATCACCAAAATCATCAATTGTGGGAAGGAGATGACTACATGAACCGTCTTCTAAGGCTTCGATCTGGATAGGGTGCCCTATAATTGCCTTCCCATTCAACTTACTCATCAGAGAGACAATAGGAACAGGCTCTTTTTGATAACTTGCTTGGACTTTCAAATCGACATCCATCAGCATGGATCTTGACCTCCCACCAAACTGATAACGGGAATCGTAAACTGGGTCAAAACGTTCTCTTTTGATGTCCCAATATCCCCTCAAAGAAGACCGATCCTCCCAACTTGGGTCGTCCCAATCAATTATACTACGGCCAAGACTATTTCGACCTTTGAATGCAGCTCTTGATGAGGAGTATCCATTGTCTAGTCCAGTCAATTCCGTCCTAAAATCCTAGTATAACATATCATCCTTGTCAGAAAAACACAAGATCCTTTCAAAAAAAAAAAAGGGGGATCATAAAGAAAAGTATTCTAGAAAAAACCATCAGATTCCCAAAAGAAGACC
Source organism: Ficus hispida (assembly GCA_025413025.1). Lineage (NCBI taxonomy): Eukaryota > Viridiplantae > Streptophyta > Magnoliopsida > Rosales > Moraceae > Ficus > Ficus hispida. The sequence goes on from CM046364.1 coordinate 19,578,662, forward strand.
TTCCGCTCAAAGCACTTACCTTTTCTTCAGGATATGCTCCATACACATAACCTTTCCAATCAGTTGCATCCGCAGACCTTTTTGTAAGATTGCGAATATTCCTTTTCCCTTTCAATTGCCATTTGGACACAGCTTCATTAGCAGATGAAGGATAATGACCATAAAAGTGAGACATGTCACCAGAAAGCATTGGCTCATCAGGCTCCTCGCCACCCATGTTTCCATGCTCTTGTGCTTCATATCTTCCCATGGAACTCACGTCTGGTTCCATGGGTATAGCAGCATCTGAACAACCAAGAGAAAAGGTTACTGTTACTAGATGACAAATATGCAAATAAGTACACCTGCTAAAAGTAAAGAAATTATAAATAAAAATATAATAGTGTCACTTATAGTACAGCACAGTTTTGGTTACTGATAGTCTGATAATATTAATCATACAATAGATCCGAGATAGAACAAAAATACTATCAGCACGGTAGAGATAATTTGATTGTTTCAGCAAAATAAACCAGCCACACAAACCTCAGGACAGGAATAACAAACAAAACTGTTTTCCCCAGCAAATCTGCATGCTTGTCTAAATCAAACTTCCCCAAACCAAAGACTGAGAATTCAAAACCTATCAAGTTCTTATTTTTAAGAATTCCTAGCCTATTCTCACTAGCGATTGTCCCTAGACTCTAGTGTTTATAATTACAACCATCATATTGTCATGTGAGGTCAAAGTACAAAACTCCGGCAGACTTCTGACACCAGCCCAACACATCATAAGGGTAGGATATGGAGCTAAATGATACTTATCAACACAAACATTTCTATGGACAAGATCAAATCCGTAATGGGAATTTTGTTTCGGCCATAACTCTAAATCTCTAACTACTAATTGTGAACTTGAAAAACTTTGTATGTTCTTATGTAGACTACTAAATGCCAAGACGATCCTTTCAGATCACAACAATTCAACTATAAAAGGGCAAATTCAGTATTCTTAAAGCCTAATGGCGGATTACACAAATAGAACTAAAATCAAGAAGAGATTGAATCAGCTACAACTATACAAAGTTGATCTGTCAAACACAGAAATCAACAAAACCATCTTCACAACACTAATAAATAGATCAACAAAGGGAGGTGAAAAAACTCAACCTGAGAATACAGCCATTTCTTCATCCATATCTTCTGTCTCAGAAGAATCAGACTCGGATTCAGAAGAATCAGTTTCAGAAGTATCTGATTCATCTTCTGTAGAACCAGAAATGTTCTCTTCAATGGAATTGGGATGTTGAGAAGCTCCAATTTGGGAATCTGACATCTCAATGTCACTTTGACTTTGTAATATTCCTTTATAGTCTAAGGATTCGCTAGACTCAGCTGGAATGTACACACATCTGCTCCTCTTCGCTCTGCAAATAACTCCCAAAGGCTCCACTCCTGAAATAGAAGTAGAAACAGTAGCACTGTCAGGTTGCATGGAATGAGGGACTTCTAATTTTGCACTACTCTTCAAAACTTGGACAAGAGGGCGGCGCTTGTCACGTCTCTTGACCAAACATTCCTCACTTAACCCCTCATGTAACCTTTTCCTTTTGTCTAAAGAATTTTTACCATTCACTTGACTTGTATTTCCCATCTTAAGAGCGCCACTCGAAAGAGCTTGAACACTATTGTCAACTAATGGTTTCCCAGAACCATTCGAAGAAACGGGTGGCAAAAGTTTTGTCTTTGAAGGGGCAATCCTAAGCCCAAAGTCCTGCAAGCCTCTCATCCGGGGTATGACTTCAGAATGATCCTCTTCCCCGCTAAGTTGGTTTCCACCTTTGGATTTTTGGGAAGACAAAGGACTCCCTAGAATCTCATTCTTAGGAGACACATCTAGCTTCTTATAAAACTGATTTGGTTTGGAATTTCCAAGTTTTAGATTATCATTTCCAAAACTTTCTGAAGGTGTAACTAACCCCTTTTTCACAGCACCAGATGACTTACTGTTCGCACTATCAGAAGCTATACCCAACTTCCCTTGTTTCGTCAACTGTTGCTTCTCAAGTTCAAGTGCATGAAGAATAGCATCTTCTCGACGTGCATACTTCTCTCTTTTCTTTATTGGCATTCCCTGGGCGGATTCAGCCCTCTCGATACAATCGTCAAACTCACCACATCGAAATGCCTTCACACGCTTGGACTTCTCTAAATTGTACCAATCCCTGAGAAGCAAACCACATAGAAAATCTTACAAAAGCCAAAAAGGAGAAAATAATACAACAAACCAATAAAAATAGATTGTAGAATTTTTTTTTTTTTTTAAAGCTAATCCACACGCATGTTCAAAAGTATCCATCTTGCTATACCACTCAGAATTTGTTACAAAAACACAAAAGGAGACAAAAACACTCGCAAAATCAATAAAAATAAGAAATAAAATATATGTGACCTGGTAAATATACAATATATATACATATATATCACCATCCAAGTCTTCGTCAAGTTTCAATAAATTTCCATACTTCTATTACAGATAGGATATACCAGTAAAAAATAGCACAGCATTGGTATTGAACTTTTTCATACCCAGCCATAGAATTCTCCTAAGAATAGATCCTCTGAATTCCTCAAACGCTAATCTGCGAATTCATACACATATAGACGTACCCGTTTTGTGATATTTTTTTGTACATGAAAGTGTGCACGGAAACCCCTAGTTTCCAGTATTACTTTCTGTTCTATGAAGTTTGTAATCTCACGCCAGCAAAAACCAAAAAAAAAAAATTTGCAAGCCCTTCTTCTAATGTTTAGCAATTCATTCAAGAAATACCCATTTCGTCGTTTCCTTTCAACATAAAGGTATGCAAAGGAACCCCTCCTAATTCCCTACCATTACTTTCTATTCGAACCTCAATTCACAGCAGAAATACAAGAAATTGCAATGTCCAACACCTCTCTCCGTCACGAAGCTCTGCCTTATTCTAAATATTTGACAATCCAAAACACCCACCGAAGTGTTATTTTCAGGCATACAAACTGAAAAGAACACCCACAGAATAATATAAACAAATTGAACAATTATTGTGATTTCTTTGAACATGAAATAGTGCACACAAAAAACCTATTTCCAGTATAAATATATATTCAAAGAAGTTTTGAAATTCAAACCACCAATGTTTAAAGAGAAATTGCAAGGTCAAACACACCTCTTTACCACTAAGCAAATTCTAATATTAGACAATTCATTCGAGCAAAATAAACTCCAAAAAAAATTAAGTCTTCAAAATGGTTTCAAATCCAAATTTACAAGAAATTGTTCAAAAGTTCAAACAGGTGAAACTAGAGAGAGTGAGAAAGGAAAAACACGAGAGAGAGAGAGAGAAAGAAACATACACACTGGCGTCTTCCCTGCCGAGGAGCTTGACGGGAGTCCCAGAGCGAGGCGAGGTGAGATGCGAAACCGAGAGCTCCTCGGGACCCACGATCTTCCCTGGCCACCAGGAGCCGTTCCTCCGCCGCACCCACACGATCGATCCCACGCTGAACTCCGCCGCACCGGAATCCGTACTCCCCATACCACACGCTTCAGAACCGCCAAAACAATCCCTCCCTCCCCAACCACCCTCTCTCTCGCTCTCTCTCTCTAACAAAGAAACAAACAAAAATTAGAAGTCTCGCCTCGGAGGCGGTAGCTCAGCCTCCGGCGAAGAACAGAAAGGAGCCGATGATCCAAAGGGGGCCGAATAAGGAGGATCCGAGAGGACGGAATCGGGCTAGGGTTAGGGTTTCCATTCAGAACTGGAGATTTTCCATATCTTCTTTTTTTTTTTTTTTGTTAGACGTATGTACCTGATAAAACTGTTTCTTCTTCTCTCTCTTTCTCTCTCTAGAAGTCCCCGGTTTCTCTCTCTAAAAAACAAACACTGAAGGAGGTGTCTATCTGGGTGTGTTGAATTTGTGGGGGGTGAGGAGAGATTTTTATAAAATCGTCCCTCATTTTTCAGCAAAATACAATAATTTACTTTATTATCTAGGAAATATGAAAGTAATCCTTTAATTTTTTTTTTTTAATTTCTCCTAAATAGATTATCAAAAAAAATAAAAACAAAAACTCTTCCAATTATTATATTTTTCGGTTAACTTACTATTCCAGGTGAAAATGGTTTTGTTTTGCATGGAATATTTTTTATCATTACATACCGAGTTAATTTTGTACAAGAGTATACGTGAGAGTGCATCACATGAGAGTTGCAGAGTTTACTTCGTACTTATTATGTTCTTTTAAAAATGTGTTTGGTATATTTTAGGAAAATTATTTTGAGTATTAAAAAGGTGAAAACAAATGTTGAATATGTAAGTGTTAAAAATTGAAAGGAAAAAAAAACGACTATAACATTGTCTTATTTTCTTAAAAAGTCTATGAAACACTTTTTTCCAGTAAAAAAATGTATTAAACATTTTCTTAATTTAAGGGGGGGAAAAACATTCTCAAGCTCTTAAATATGTTTTTCCTTTTTATACTTTTGATTGATATAAATATGAACTGTATGGTTAGTAACTTAGGACCACATAAATACCATGTTAGCTTATCATTTTCTTTAAAACCATTAGATGTTAAAAATGGACCAATATTATTTTGTATTCTAACATTTATTCCCATCATAACTAGCCATAACTTTATATATTTCGGTAGGATAAATATTTATTTCTAATTTTTAATCAATATGAAATTCCTAAACCAAGGACAAAAAAAAACTAGGGGAGAGAAGCCGTATGAGTCATTAAAGTTAAAACGAAGGCAAGATTGTCAATTTAAAAGTTTTAAAAAATAAAAGATTGCATCATTCTTGCAATTATTTTGGAATTTGATTTATTTAAAATTAATTTTTTTTGGCCAATTCTGATGGGGGACGTACTTTTTCCCCATCAAATGGAGTAAAAACTATTTATCGCTACATTAAGATCGGATGACAAGTATCAATGAAGGAGTACCAAAGTGACATAAGACCTCCCACATATGATTGAATGTACAAAAAAATAAAAAACTAATGACTTTGTTTGGTGAGTTAGTTTTTTGAGTTCAAACTGAACTCAAAGCATTTGGTGCCCAAGTTTGGTTCCAATTATGATTTGGACCGTTGCACAGTAAATTAAACTTGGTTTACTATGCACCTAACCCCTTACTGTACGCGCATTCACTGCTTCACAGTGGCTCCATTGACGGCGTTCTCAATCGTCGACCACCCAACCCATGTCGCCCACTGCCCCAATTGCTACCTCATGTCAACGTCGTCGTCTTGGAGTTCATTCCTGATGGTAAGAACTTGCGAGCCACTCACCACTGAATTGCGAGCTCGCCGACCTCGCAAGCCAACCACTGTCCAATTGCAACAAGAAGCTCGGCGCTGGGCATGGAGGAGAGCAAATTTTCAACGGCGAGGGGAGCCCAATGAGTGGGATTTCCTCTTTGAATTCACAGGTCCAATGGTTGAGATTTCCTTCGAAAATGTTAAATGAAAGGAAAAAGAAATGAAGAGACAGAGAGAGTGGGAAACCGAGAGAGATGGAACGGAGAGAGGGGAACAGAGAGAGAAAGAGAAAAGAGATAGAGATGGGAGAGAAGGCACAAGGGTGTAGGACATGATTGTGTCGCCATGTTGAGGGGGACGGCGGTGGCGACACAACCTAGATCTGGGTTCGTGTCGGGGGATTGAGAGGGGGGGGGAAGGCATCGGGGTATGGGATGGGGGATGTGATCGCGCTGGCGAAGATGGTGGGGGCAATAGTAGTGTAACCCAGAACTGAGTTTGTACCGGGGGTTACTAAAGGGGTAGAACGAGAGAGGGGTAGGGGGAAGAGAGAGAGGGAGGGAGGGGGTAAAAAAGGTAAAATGAAAAAAAAATAATAATTTAAAGAAAAAGTTATTTAAATCTTAAAGTAAAACAACTAACAAATCTTAAATATTTTTTAATAGATTATAGTACCAAATTAAGATATAAAAAATTACTAATTTTCAATTCACAATATAATTATAATAAATTACATTTTTCAATACAATAAACTTTTTACATCCAAATACTCAATTTAAGTTAAATTTTTTAACTCAAACTTTTTACATTCAAACGCTAACTCAAATTAAACTTTTCAACTCAAATTTTTTACCAAATACTAACTCTAACTCTTAACTTAATTTATCTTCAATTCAACTTAAAAATTTTAACTCAAACAATTTTCTCTCAAATGGAGCATATACATATATATATATATATATATATATATATAATGAAGCTAACGATGGGACACCGGAGGAACTCGCGCCGCCGTCGAACAATTGATGGTTGACCGGACCGGGAAAAGGTCGCGAGGCTGCAGATTTGGGCACCCAAACTTTGCAGTCATCCTTTGGCATCTCACCCATGCTGGCGACCTCCTCTGCAACCTCCGGCATCTCGGAGGGGACTCGGAGACCTCGTTGCTCTCCTTGGTCTGATGTGTGACGCCGTCGTCCATGGGGGACAACATCGATTTGTCGCGCCGGTGGGTTGCCGGGGGTTGCGAGCTTCGGACACCGTGGATCGGGCATATCCGGCGGAAGGCAGATTATACATATTCAGGGCAAATCCGTCGCCTATGGGAGATTGCCCCTTGGCCTCCCCATCGTGAGCTCGCCGGCGTTGACCACATTGCGATCTCACCGGCATCGTCCACATTGCGAGCTCGGATCCAAATTTCCATCTTCGCCCTCCCCTCCGAGTGAACCAGTCACACCATTGGGAGACCCACTGCCTCGTGAGCTCTCTCCGGCGAACCGCCGTGGTTGATGTTGCTAGTTGTTTTGGACGAAGAGGAAGACAAAAATTTGCCTATTGTTTTTTTTTTTATTATTAGTATTATTATTTGGTATTGGGTTTGTTATTTTACATGGGAGGATTTATTTTAGTTTGGTGGTCTTTATTCCTTTTTAATATACAGATTTGAATCTAAAGGTGAATAATCTGTGTCCTATCAATAGGGTAAAATAGGTTTACTTTATTGTCGAAGTTTCCAAATCTTTCGCGTTCAGTTGGACATGAATTTTTTTTTTTTTTTTTAAGAAAAGGTTTTTTCTTTTTTTAAACAACGCTAAAATTTAAACGAAAGGAAGATTTGTAATTTTTGGGGTGCCTTTGTAATATTTGCAAAATATAGGGGTAGGTTTTGAAGAGAGTTACGTGGGGGTGAGGGCGAGTAGGGTAGTTTTGTACGGACGGGAGGTGAGTCGGTGGTGCTACACGCGCTTTTCTGACGAGGTTTGTTTTGTGTGAGCGACAAGCAACACTCAACTCCACACCACGTGGTTTTTTTTTTTTTTTTTTTACTTGAAGTAGATAATATTTTTTATGAAAATATTTGAAATAAATGATAATTTTAAGCTTTTGATGTTTCGATTTCAATTTAAATATTTTATCTTAATTTTTATTTTTTTAAAAAATTAATATAAATTATAATTAGTTTTTAAAAAATCAAAAAATTCTAATTTAAAAATTTTAACTCCAATCAAGGAATCAAATGCATCCTAAAATATTTGATATAGCGTCCAGTTGAATCGTTAGGTGAAGTTAAAATTTTTAAATTAGAGTTGATTGACATTTTAAAAACTAATTATAATTTTTATTGTCTTTTCAGAAAAATATATAATAATTTTATTAAATAAACATAAAGTTTTGTTAATAAATAATATAAAAAAATTATAATAATTAATATTTTTATGAAAATAATTAACTAAATAGTAAAGTCTTAAAATATTTGAAGAAAATTGTTAAATCTTAACATCTTTGAAGTAGATAATAAATTTATTTAATAATTGAAATTTTTACTATATGCATAAATGACATTTTTGTAAGATGTTTTTTACTTTATAAATTTGATGCGAATGGATCATTTACCTAATTAATTTATTATTTATTTCAAATATTTTAAAAAGTTGTTATTTACTATTTGATTAAAACAGTTATTTACTTCTTTCTTTATAAAACTAATAAATTTCTTATTTTGTAGTGTTTTTTATTTAACTTGAAGATAATGAATTCGAACTATACACTTTTAGGTGAAGTCATATATAGTATTATCGCTAGACTATGCTTACAACTATTATTGTTTTTTTTTTAATATTTATTCAAATATTTTAAAAATATTTATTCTATAAAAAAATATGGCATCTCTTTCTTTCTTTCTTATTTTTTTTAATCCTAAATAGGCTTTTTTGGGCCGAATTTTATGTCACTTTTATGAGATATTTTATTTACATCTACAACATTTACGCAAAATTATTAAAAATTCTTATTACACTTTTAACTTATAATAAAAATTACCTTAAAATTTATTAAGAATGTTCATACTTCATATATCTATAAATAAAAATCTTTGTTATAAAATAATTTAAAATTATACCTCACATTAACTATAAATGGAAATAATGTTTTTTAAATTAACAAAAAAATTCCCTGCATATTTAGTTAACGTTAATTTCATCTTATACCTTCTAAATTGTTTTTCATCAATTATTTTCTTAAGAAATCTTTATAACTACCTGAAAAATTTTAATGGAGGATTCAAATAAAAAAAAAAAAAAAAACATGTCTCCTGAAGAGCCAACACCTATTGAAGTATGTATTTTTTAATTTGTTAATTCATTAGTATTATATGTTCTTTTTCTTTGTTTTTAGTATTTGAAAATGATTTTTTAAGGTTTTTTTTAATTATTATTCTTTTTATTTATTTTTTCTTGCTAGGTTTATTTATGTGATTCTATACATGCATATATATAAATTTTTTAAATGCAAGCTGACAGTACTTGATTTTTTATTTAGATGGTCCTTGTGTTTTTCTTGCCTTAAAGTTGTGATTGAGGAAGGTTTTTTTTTTTTTTTCACGAAAACTTTGTTTCTTTTTTTTTTTTTTTTACGACAACTTTGTTTTTACTGATTAAATTTTAAGTCATTTTGTTGGAAGTGATGTTGTCACATACGAATTTTTATTGTTTTCTTTCTTTTTTTAGATGTACTTTATGTTTCCTATTTTAGATGAAAAAGGTACTTTTTTCTTATTTAGATTTTGTTAATTTATTTATAAAAAACAAAACAAATTAGAATTAGAATTGAAGTGAAAATTGATATATAAGAGGGTTAAATATGATATTATATAAAAAGTATCTGTAAAATGATAGATTAATTATATTTATGTTAAGCAATATTTATTAAGTATAGGTATTTATTAAGACTGTGGATGCAAATATAAGCTAGGAATCTCGTTGGCTAGTCCTGAGATGTAAACGGCAGAAAAAAGTGCTCAAATGACCTTATTTTGTTTTTTGTAATCAACCACGACAAATTTTTTAAGCTTAAAAACGACGAACAACATGGGACAACAGAATGGAAAAAACGTCAATGATTATTATAAACCAGAAGCATCAAAACAGCATAAGAATTTTTATACGACAATAAACTTGAAATGACAGAACATAAAAAAGACAGTTAAATGGTAAGCTTGTAAACGACGAACAACATGAAACGAGAAAAACAATAACTACAACATGAAAAAACGATAACGAACTTTAAAACGACACAAAAATTATCATAACCACAGCAAACATGAGAGGATATAAAACCAATAAGTTGATAATAGTTTTAAATACGACAATCGCATGATTAATTACCAACACGAAAAACGATAGTAAAGGTGAAATGCGAAAATAAATTATGATAAAAAATAATAATAATAATAATAATAATAATAATAAAATCAACAAGAAGAGAACGACAATAAAAAAATGACACGACACACGAAGCGAAAAGACAACAACAGATCTAAGCTGCAACCTACGCAACTATGAAAAATCATGAGACGAGAAACTGACAATCACTATGAAACGGCATAAAACTTGCAACAAAAGATGAATATTACAAGATTCAAAGATTTATTTATTTATGCGGTGAGGGAATGGGGTTTGGAGTTTAGATACCATGAGTTCAACATTCGATTCTTTGATCTGCGTAAAAAAAATTAGTAACATGCTAGTCAATAAAATATAGGAGCATATGAGATGCTTACATTTAAAAAAATATATTTATTTATTTATTTTATTTGTGCACGCTTTAACTGGCTGTTGTCATTATGTCTTCTCGTGCTTTATTTGATTTATGCCAAAGAGATTCTTTGAAATTCCTGAAACATTAACACGTATGATCGTCTGAATTATTAACATTAGGAAATAGGAACTGTGAATCTTTAATATGTGTTCTCTATATCTTGATAGTAATCAATTCACTTCTACCTCAATCTCTTTTTAATATTTAATTAATATCGTGGTGTTGTAGAGTGGACCTCAATATACACATAAGTTAGTGTAACATCAAAGTCTTTAGCATATCGTGGTTGGACCTTGACTTGAGTAATCTATATTTCGATTCCTTAGAGAATATTTATCAGCAATACCTGAGTACATAAATTTGGCCATAGAAGTTCCAGTGAAGATTAACGCCATTAAAATGTAGTAGAAAGAGAAGTACCTCGTGAATAAATCAAGGTACCTTATCAGAAAGACTAAATTTGTGTTTGGTTTACCGGTTGGATATAAATTTTTTGTGTTTTAGTTGATTGATTTTTTAAAAACTAATTATAAATTTTGTTGACTTTTTAAAAAAAATATATAAAAACTGATATAAAAAATTATAATTCAGTTGGAGTTAAACTTAAATGTTAAACAAAGCCTAAGCTTCAGTTTGGCTCTCGAATCCAAATTCAATTGTTCATATAAGTTTTTGTCCTTTTTTCTTTTAAAAGCCAACAAAAATTACATTTAGTTTTTTAAAAGTCAACAAACTTCAACATAAAAATTTCATTTCAAATCGATATTCTAAACGAAAGCTAATAGTTTATTTGACATTTTGTCTAAATATTGTTTTTGGGTATTGTTTGAATTCAATTTTCAAACCTATTGATTGTACGATACAAGTATATGTAATAGACAAACAAAACAAATAAAAAAAATCCACGTGGCAATGATGTAGATACTACATGATGGTGATGTGATAAACAATGACTATCATGTAGTAAGTAAGGAAGGGGTGATGAGAAGAGTCATTGACTATTTTAAAAGATAGTATAAATAATCCAAATAGGAACTAAGAAGTCTTGAGTTTAGAATGAAATTCTTAGCAAGGAAAGTGCTTTATTTATTAAAAAAAAAGGCAAATTTCATATCACAATAAACAAAATACATAAAACACAAATGACGTCAAATATAAAGAAATTCGACCTCGAATCAAAGATTGGATCCACTAGTAAAGACCAAAATAGTCCAGTGGTGAATACAAGTATCAAGACTCAAACAAATGAATACCTGCTCGGCACATAAATTTCGAGCTTGACTATTGCTCGATAAACAATACCAAAACAGTTGATGGACTAGACTAATTAACCAAGACCAATCCCCATGTAATGAGGGCACTCACACCACAATATTCGATAACAAACGAATAGGAAACACAAGTATAAGGCATCGCCTCCATCATCACCGAAGTAAAAACACCGTAGTAAATAAAAAAACACACCAAAGGAACGAAAACATCTTATTACAACAAAACAAAAGAAACATCCATCGGTAGCAAACTATCGGTCATCAAATGGAAGCCAAATCTGAGTGTAGTCACCTCAAAAGAAAAACCCACCTCCAAGACAAGTTAGATCTACCTCAACAGATGTGTCACTCCACATACAACCGCCATCATGAGAAAGTCAATGTTGAAACGAGTTCATGGACTGAACTTCAGGATTGGAAGTTCGACGATATACCCAAAGCCGGTGCCAAAACTCCGGCCAAACATGTAACTTTTTTTCATATTCAAAAAGAGAGAGAAGGAAAGTGCAATTGGAATAAGTTCATTAGTAGACATTTTAAGTGGTTTTATTTTTGTTTGCTTTTGCTAAAATTGTTGCATTTAACTGAGAAGGTCTTTTTTTTTGGTAGGAAAAAAAAAAAAGAATTGAAGCTTGGAAGTGACTGACAAATTAAAACATGAAAAACGACAACTTTGACGACAATTTAGTAACATAAGAAAAACAGAAATACAATAAAACAAAGAAAACGACAGCAACATCATTAAACGACAAAAAGAAACACATGAAAAACAAGCCAACCCACCAAGTAAAGGCTTCGATATTCAATTTTATCGGTTTGAAATAAGATTAAATTTTTAAGTTTAAGTTATTTGATATTTTAAAAATTAATTATCAATTTTATTAATTTTTTAAAAAAATAAAAAAAATTAAGATAAAAAAATACAGTTTAATATGAGTTAAACCTGACGTTAAATATGGGTTTAATTTTTATTTTTTTAAAGGCCAGCTCTGACCCACACATTATTCCAGTCAAATAGAATATTCTTCTAATGCGACAAAAAGAAAAGAAAAAAAAAAAGCAAAAAAATGATAAAAAGCAAATTTATAGATTGAAATACGATGGGCGGGAAAAGCCCGAAAATTTCCACATTCCAACTATCTCTCTGTTTGTGCCGTTCTCCTTCTCCAAATTTTCTGCTGTAAATCTCTTTGTCTCTCTAAAATTCCTCGCACATATTTATCAATTCTTCCGTTGCTTGTAAATTTCATTTATACTTTAGCTAATGGCATTCTCTTCGTTGTGTTTATTCATTTATTTTTACTTATTTTGCTAAGATTTTGAGTTTATCTCTGGCTTTGTAGGGAAAAAAGAGGCGTTTAGCAGTATCTTTCTTATTTAGTTTCCTTCATTTTCTCGCTTCCAAACATAATCTTCGCCGGCTATAAATTTCGATTGCTTGTGAATTTTCGATTACTTGTTGGTATGTAGTCGACTTTCCTTTCGATCACCGTCCGATCTGTATTTTCGATGGCGATTTGCTGAATTATGTTCTTTTTTACCTCTTCCATTTCGGATTCTCCGAGGTTTTCTTCGCCATTTTGCTGGATTTAGTTTTCTACTATTTCATTGTCCAAATGTAGGTCTATTCAAGTATTTGAAGCTATCAATTTGGGCATCAAATTTATGTGAGCTCTAATTAGGTAAATATCAATAAGTGAAATATTTAGGAATGGCTAATTAGCATGTTTGAAACTACTTCGGAGTGATTTAGACAGTAAACAAACAATTGATTTAATGTACTTCTATAAAAGAAGTATTAATACTATTTACAGTAGAAGTAGAAGTTCAAGATTATATGTTAAAAAAAAAAAACTTCGGTGTTTCATGTTTATGCAAGTACTTTTTTTGGGTACTTTTATCAAATGCACTACTTTTGGAGCCTCCAAAAATAATATCAAACTGGTTTTATGTTTTAATATATAGGGTTTAGATTTGGAGGAGAAAATATTGCTCTAGTCAGAAGATGGGTGTGGAGAATTATCATGTAATTGAACTGGTGGGCGAAGGATCGTTTGGAAAGGTATACAAGGGAAGGCGAAAGTACACGGGTCAGGTACATACAGTTACTTCTTCCATTCAGTGTTCAAATTCCATGAACTAAACTTTATTGAGTTTTATTTGAGTCCACGAATGATTGTCTTGGTTTTTTTAGACTGTTGCAATGAAGTTCATTATGAAGCATGGGAAAAGTGATAAGGATATTCTAAATCTAAGACAAGAAATTGAGGTATTGGGCTTGCTTTCTTTTGGTAATCGTATCCTTCTGTCTTGATTCTACTGTAGAAAGTTGCATTTAACCGGTCGAAATTTAGCAACTCATTCTCTACGTCATTTGGTACATACGCTTGGTAGATAACTTGAAAGTCATAGCCTTTTGCTTTTGATTAAATTTGAAGTGGTTTTCAAGTCACTTGATTTATGCCTGCTTTAATGTCACAGATTCTCAGAAAGCTGAAGCATGAAAATATCATTCAAATGCTTGATTCCTTTGAAAGCCCTCAAGAGTTCTGCGTTATCACTGAATTCGCACAAGTAATGAATAACTATCTTTTAGTTCTCGTTATAAGACGCATGTGGATAGGTTACTAACCTGTGACTTTTCTTAATACACACTTGACAGGGTGAGCTATTCGAGATTCTCGAGGATGACAAGTGCCTTCCAGAAGAACAAGTTCAAGCAATTGCAAAGCAGTTGGTAATTCAGTAGTTTTTCATTAGGAATACTGGTCCTGTCTGAATTGTTAATGAGCAGGAGCTAACTAGGTTTCCTTTGCGTTCATTTTGGATATCAGACCTTACCATCCTGTTGAATTTTGCAGGTTAGAGCATTGCATTACTTGCATTCCAACCGTATCATCCATCGTGACATGAAGCCTCAGAATATTCTAATTAGCAAAGGGTCTATTGTTAAGGTTGAAGGTTCAGGAGTCGGACTAATTCTGTCCTTTGAGTTACTAATTTTGTTATTTTACTACAGTCCTGTTATCAAATAACTTGTTACTTTTCTTTTTTTCAACAGCTTTGTGATTTTGGGCTTGCTCGTGCAATGTCCATGAATACTGTTGTTTTGCGGTCCATTAAAGGTTGTTTTAATTCGAATTCTCTGATTTAATTCTTTTGTCTTATTTTAATGAATTTTATGACTTGATACATATGTTGTTATTTTAGTATTATTTTATATATTTTCTTGCAATCTCTTTTTAGGTACTCCTCTTTATATGGCTCCGGAATTGGTACGAGAACAACCCTACAACCACACAGCAGATTTATGGTCTCTCGGAGTTATACTGTGTGCAAAATGTCCTTTTCATAATTGTGGATAAAATATTCATTTGATCTTTTACTGAACTAGTTCTTCATTAATATTTATGTACTGAAAGAAAATCTTTTATTTTACTTTTCGGCCCTCTTGGTCATCTTTTATCTTCCTTCAAACTAGTTTTTCATGGACACAACAGGTATGAATTATTTGTTGGCCAGCCTCCATTTTATACAAATTCTGTTTATGTACTCATCAGGCACATTGTTAAGGTAACTTCAGTCATACTCTATGCGATTATTGTTAATATAGCCTAAAACTACAAGCTAATTTTGGACGCGAATGTTCCAGGATCCAGTCAAATATCCAGACAACATGAGTCCAAATTTTAAAAGCTTTCTTAAGGGATTGCTCAATAAGGTTTCTATGTGGTTACCTTCTTTGCTTCTGATTGACAGTTTCAATTTTCCACTTTATGCGACCAAAATTTTCACTTGGCCTGTGTATAAATGGCTAATAGGTCCCACAAAATCAATTGGCATGGCCTGCTCTTCTTGAACACCCTTTCATTAAGGAAACCTCAGATGAAACAGAGACCATGGTAACTATATTTTTCAATATCTGCATTCTCATATTTATGAAGTAAAAAGTTATAAAATCTTGTGGTGCATCTGTGAAATTAAGGGAACATATGGATAAGAAAATGGTCATTCTCAATCTTCTATCTAACACGAAATAAAAATCCTTTAATCTTTTGCCAGGAAATGTGTCCGACGACTACTAGGTGTGATGCAACATGCAATGGAGAACGAAGCATGAGTCACGTAATAGCTGGTTTGGCTCTTTAGTCCTGGCGGTATCTCTTATATTTACTTCGGATTATTGTGCTGTATTAAAATAAGTATGGTTTCCTTCTACAGAGAACAGTAATGGGCTGAACTTGGAAAAAGATGCTCAGCTAAATGTTCCCAACTCCAACATAGGCTTTTCTTCACTGCACGAGGAGTTTCCAGGATTTTCAAGTCCTAGCCATATTAAACAATCAGGTAGATAATTTTACCGTTTGACAAAGACATGAAAATAAAAGAAAGTGCTGGTTATACGCTTTCTCATTTCTCATGCTTTCTGTAACCTGTTGTGTACTATACTTTCTAGCTAATTCGATGGCATAGGAACATCCTTTAATCTTGATATTGGTGTTAATTTTGTGAAATTCCTAAGTCCTAACCACAGCAATTCTACACTTTGAATGCATGTTAAATGGGTCTCAAATATAGCATATACAACCACGTTTTACATTTAAGTTGCTCATAACAAAATCTAAAATCTTTTATTTTTAATCAAAAAAGAAATAAAAACAGGTTTAAAAGGAATTCATCTAATTCCGAAAAGAGTTCAATGTAGGCATTGTGTTAAGAAAAAAATGAGTCTGATTAAATTCACACTACTACCATAAGAAATTGGTATGCTGGCTGTTTCCATATGTACTTACACAGTTATTTGCAGGTTCTTTTCGCACTTCTAGATGTAATTTTGAAACCCAATATATGTAAGTTTAGTTCCTTGATTAACTTTTGAGCTGTGCTTGTCATACTCAGCAGTTCTCTGCTGCTTATTCTGGAATTCAATATCATCATCTTATATTTCCCTTCTAATTTGATATTTGTTCTTACCCTTTACACTTGGTGACAATTGATTTACTTTGGTACCGAATCCATTTCCCCCTTCTTTGTGACATATTATGTGCTCATTGCGGATGTGTAGCTGCAAAAATGCAAATACTAGAATTTGATAAATCATTTTGTAAAAGACATTAATTTGTAAATGCTACTAGTAAAATGTGGTTATCTTGAGTATTGTTTCAGGTTGCCAGACATTGGATAGATTAGAAAATAACTCCCGTACAGTAAAAGGGGCACAGATGATCAGTCAAGATAATGAAGCTTTAACACATGTTTTGCAACCACTAAAAAGATGGTCTAAAGGATCTCAATATCCTTGCGGGTAAATTTAGTCAGATGCCTAACTATTAAACTTATATCAAGTCATTAGAAACAAATTAATACATACTTGATTGTTTGCCAATGTGTACAGGGATCAAGAAGTTCTTATGTCATACCAGTCACTAAGAATTCTTTCAAACATAGTTGCAGCTGGCGCCCTACAGTCCAGTGGCTTGATTGATCAAATAATACACGAACTTTTTGTTTTCACCGCACATATTGTTAGCTTCAAATCATCCGAACTTAATGACTTGAGAGCAAAGGTACTGCTGCTTAATTTAGAAAAATATCCCTTAATAGTCCTTTAATTTTCTTTTATTACCTCTAGTCCTGAAATTTCTTTAGGTTAACCATTGTGAAGTTTAACTGGGATATCTCAAATAGTTTTAGATTTTAAATGTTAAACCAATCTCCAACATGCTTTCCTGTTTGATGATTATTTGCGTTTGATGCAACACAAATCTCTTTGCAGGGTTTCTCAATCATCAAAGTTTTGGTGCACAACAGAGGAAGCAGAGTTACAAGCTCATACATAAGACACTGGATATCATTAACCGAAATTTTTTCTCAGGTCATATCCTTTTTGTCCCACCATATGGAAGAGTAAAAGTTGATAAATATATAAGCTCAAAGTTATTTTATCTTGTTGAATGTGTAGGTTGTTGGTTGCAGTGAAGATATATCTGGGAAAGTTTTGTACGAGTCTATTGCTTGCATTACTGTCATGTTAGCTTCTGTTGCACAAGGTCTAAAAGCATGTTCTTCAAGTTCATGTCCTGAGATCATTTCTACTCTTACTGAGATGCTCGGACACATTTTGGATCATGCTAAAAAATCTTGATTGGTGGACCATTTGTGTCTCTGTTTAGCTACTTCGGGCTCAAGTCTCCTCACGGGTTCTTCAGATAAGCTACATGTTGCTTGTGAAGCATTTCGAGCTATTTGGTCATTGATCAATGCATCAGAAATTCTTTACACGAAAGAAAATGCATATCAGTTTCCCTTAAGTGCTCTACAAATTCCTTTGTTCCGACTTGATATCAGTGATCAGGATCGAGGTTCACTAGTTGACATAGAATCAGCAAAAGTTGTTGATGCAGTGACAAAAGCATTCCTCAGATCAAAGGCAGTACATGTTGCACTTTACTATTGCCTTCGGCAACGTCTCGAGGCTTCTCTATGTGCTGGCATTCAGGTCTTTTCTCTCAATCCCCTTAATTTTCTGAAATTTTCTTGATGCACATTATCTCCAGAAGCAAACAGCCAGCTAAGTGGTCTTTTCTTCAATCTAAACTCCCCTCAAAGTTCAGATCATAAGTCATTTAAAGAATTTTACTTGCATTTTCTAATTATCATTGTTTACAGCAACCTTTTATAATTAACATAAAGGATGATGCGATTTTAGCTTTGTGTTTCAGGTCTTGTTGAGGTGTTGTCTACATAACGCAATTGTTCCAGGTGTTTTATGTGGCCTTCCCAGTTCCCTACCTGTAACTACTGTTGTTAGTGGTGGAGACGATGGCACCATTATTTCAGAAATATTTTTGATATTATCCTTTTGTACTTCATACTTCAAAAAAGATAACGCAAATAAATGAAACAAGTAACTTGAAGCATAAATTAATCAATCCCACTGTGTTGGTTATACGTTCTTGCCTCCTTGTTGCATCAGTTGCACAGTGCTTAAAGGCAATGGGAAGAAACTCGGCGTTATTTATGCTCACAACCTCCCAAAAGAAGCAGGTTTCTCGACTTACTGTCCTTGCCCACTATTTCTCTTCCAATGATAAAACAAAAACTTCCCTTTTACCTTGTAGTGCGTCAGCTATCTTGGCTCTTGCTTCCATTCTATCCCTTGAAACTGGGGCCTCCGTTGAATCCTCTATCTCAGAGATAGGAGTGCCTTTGATTCCCCGAACTGCTATACTTCTTGGTTGCCTTAAACTTTCATCAGACAATGAAAACAAAGTAGGTACTCATCCAGCAACTGGTGCACTCTCATATTGGCATGGCCTTAAAGATGGATTTGTCGATTTGTTAGAATCCAAGCTGAGGTGGGGAGGACCGTCGGCTGTTCAAGAGCTATGCACTAGTGGTATCCCTATGCTTCTCATTAATTTGTTAGCTAAAAACCCGTTAAAAGCATCTCCTCAAGGAAATGAGTGCACAAGAGATGACGTTGGATTATCCCCAGTAGGACTGGTATGGACTGTTTCATCAATATGCCATTGTCTTCCTGGAGGATCCACCACTTTTCGTTAGATCATGAAGACGGAACACATCAAGATCATTTCTGACTTGCTGAGTGATGTGCACCTCAAACTTGTAAAGTGTTGGGTTGGGCCTGGTGGAGGCAAGGATGGTGTTAGGGATATAATAAACACGGTGATTGATCTGTTAGCATTTCCCGTTGTTGTTGTACAGAATGCTCCAGGCCTGCCAGCTGCTACTGCTTCTATAAATAGTGGTTTCCTTCTCAATTTGGGTTCGCCTGGTGGGAGGATAAGCATGGAGAACAAGGATATGGTGAAAGTGATTGAGGAAGACTTGGGAAAGTATACTAAAATCCTTTTGGAGGTTCAAGTTTCTATTCCTTTTGTTTTTACTTTTTGGCTATGACAAATTTATATTAATTCCATTTTTATTGTTTAGTTGCCGGTAGAAAGTGGAATTACATTACTTTCTTTTTTCTTATTCCAAACAACAGCAACGTGGAAGCAATAGACTCATATTTCTCACTCAATTTCTTCTTAACTTTATAGGTTGGAGTGCCTGGCTTCATTCTTCGGTGTTTGGAGCACTTGGAGTTGAAAGATTTGGGAAGGCCTGTTGCATTTCTCGCCAAAATGATACGCCAACCAATTTTGGCTGGTCAACTCGCGAAAAAAGGCTTATTGGATCCCAATAGGTGGAGAAGGTTGCTAGATCGTTCGTGCCCGATAGAAGTCACTTTAGATGCTTTTATGATCATTTCAGACTTAGCTCGCATGCACAAGGTTGGATTTGTTTTCATTGCACAACGCTTGCTGGATATAACACTTTCTTCTCTATAATTTTTGTCCTTAAACAAGCAAAATGGTAGTTTTGTTGAATCGAAAGCAGTTGAAATATAAAACTATTGTATGCCCACCTCCCAACAACTTAAGCTTTTGGGATGAATTGGTAAGCTAACATGATATCAGAGTGGGAGGTCCTGAGTTCAAACCCCTTCAATCGCACTCTTTATAACCCCTTTATTGTCATTTGTGTGTTGGGCCTTTAAAATATTTCGAACTAACAAAAGCAATATACAAAGGCACAGGACAAATACACTGCACTTCAAAATTCCAAGAAAAAAAAAGTTTGATTTAATGTTATCATCTATGTTCCTTGGGGTCCTCAAAACTAAATTTAGCTCCGGAACAATGCAAACAACTTTGCTTCATCGCTCATTTATGCAGAATGTTTTACATTCTTGCTTCCATATCTGCTCCAAAAACGAATCACTAAGTTCAGATTCTGTGGTGTCCAGGGATTTTACGAGTACATCGAAAGGGCTTCTGTATTGGACTACTTGAAGGAATTTATCACTCATGAAGATCCGATTGTACGAGCAAAAGTGTGCAGTGCTCTAGGCAACATGTGCCGGCATAGCTCCTACTTCTATGAATCACTTGTGAGTTCTAAACAGATACACTGCTTTCAACATTTTTTTTTATTTTTTAATTTTTGGTTGGGGGGTGAAGGTGTTAGAAAAGAACATCCTGAGAATCAATCCTTATTGACGTTGTTTCAAGGAGAAATAATAATAAAAAAATCTGGGAGACTAGTCAGAATGTATCCCGGAAAATCACAAGCATAATGCCCGTTGGTGCACACTTTTTTGTTTTTTAATGTTACACTTGAGAAGGGACTAAGACCTTGTTTGTCCATCGCCAAACATGAGAAGAGAAAGGTCTACCTCCTTGTTCCATGTTCCTCACATAAGATTATATCCATTTCTTTTATTCCTATTTTCTCTCTCTTGTCAAAGACAACCTAAGGGTGGATTAGTTACGAATTTTTGAATAACTGAACGAATGCTCCAGGCAAGGTTTCAAATCATCAGCCTCCTTATCGACCGATGCTCTGATCCAGACAAACGCACGAGGAAATTTGCATGTTTTGCTGTAAGTTCTGTCGCCATCCTATTCTGATTGAGAAGTTTGCTTCGTGTGGGTTTTTTTTTTTAAGAAACATTTGAAAAAACCAAATGAGGGCCTTCTCCTGGATATGTGGCTACTTATATACTACTTTCCCTCTCCTTGCAGATAGCAAATGCTGCTTATCATAATGACACAATGTATGAGCAACTCAGGAGATCCATACCTTAACTTGCCGGTAATCTGCTCTCAGGAGAAGACGACAAAACTAAAGCTAACGCTGCAGGCGCATTAAGTAACCTCGTTCGCCACTCCAATAAGCTTTGTGACGAGATTATATCTAAAGGAGCCATGCAGGTTGGTCGATATGTTAGATTATGCATGGCATGCATGCCCATTTTGTGCCCTAATGTAAGAGAAACTTTCCAAACGTTTCAAAATATTAAACTCGACTTTTGGATCCCCACCAACTTTTCGAGTGTCAAAAAGAACAGAATCTTCACTTAACCCCTCTTTTTCATCTTCAAAATCATGCTTTTGTTTTTCTTCGTTCTTACTCTGATGGAATTCTAAACAATGGTCCAGGAGAGTATAACTGTTGGAAGAATGATTAAACTAATATGGTTTAGAACGAAATGATATCGAATTCAAAGGCATTCTCCATAATAGTCGTGATTTGTCATGTCCTTAATACGTTTTTAGCTATAATTAAATATTCACATGTTTTAGTGCATGGTGAGAAGAAGTGTCAGAAAATTCAAACGAATATCTACCTACGTCTTCATAGCCTAAGCTTTCCAGAGAATTGATAAACTAATTATAAGCATTGATTCGCTTGTGCTGCAGGCTATACTAGAGTTGGTGGCCGAGTGTTCAGCAGTACTTCTTATTCCTGTTCCGGGTGCAGTGAATGATTCGCCCCTAAAGGTAGCTCTCCTTTCATTAACAAAGATGTGTGCACACTCTCCCTGCAGACATTTCCTCCGATCATCAAAGTTGTTACCGATTATCATCGGGCAGCTTCGACAATCCCAAGAAAAAGAGATTGCCAAATATGCCTCCGACATTATCGGCATAGTTGCTGATAATGCCTGAAACCACCCAAGTAAACACACGCCTGACCTCTCCCATGAGTTTTTAAGGTTTGTTGTACAAATCAGTAATTGTAGGTGTTGTCAGTATGCTCATTTTATACAATTTGATGGATCGTCAAAATAAGTACAAGTTCATGGTCAAATTCTTGTGAATAAGTTAACGCTGCTTTGTTGTTTTATCTTTTTCCTGGATGACTTCAGAAAATAAAAAGGCATCACCTCTAAAAACGACATCAACAGAAGCAACGACGATAACTGAACAAAACAACGTCATTCCAAAAACGACATCTCATGAAGATACGACAATGATCCTACAGACGACATAAGTTATCTATTCACTTATTTGTACACTTAAAAAAAACAATAACGAAAAAAGGAGAAAGATAACCCTACAACTAAAAAAGGAACGCAACCAATCGTTAAGGGGAAAAAACAGAAATTCAACATTTAGGCTCCATGATGTTATTGGATTTTATAATTTTGAAATCTCAATTAAACTATGAATATATGAAGACAACATCGAAATTTGGAGGAATAGATAGGTAATAAAATTGACATGACCTTAATATTATATAACTATCATTATTATGACTTTTGAATATGAGATCTTTGTCTCTAGAATTTATTACCTATCTATTACCTATATTATATAAATAAATACTTTAATTATTTCTTTTTTTTATTCATTATATAAAAAGTAGTCGTCACATGATGATTTCAATGTTCACCATATGATTTTTTTAAAATATTTTATTTATCTATTGGGCACGTTCCCACATTATTTTGCTTTGATTATCTATTATTCAAGCAAATGCATACTATGTAACTAATTATATCTCTATTTAATAAAAATATATATATGTATATATATCTAATTTGGTGAAGTGGTTGAGGTGGGTTGCATAGAGTGGTCAAGCGTTTCAGCAGCTGAAACGCGTCTTCTTCTGCTTGTGAAACTTGTATCTATCGTATCTGAATCCGATACTTGTTAAAAAAAATAAATAATTTTGGGCTTTTTTCAAGGCCCACCCTTTCCCTTCGCTAGGAGCCTTGGACTTCTTCTTCTTCTTCTTCAATGTCATCCATGTCTTACCACCTTTTCTCTCTCTCTCTCCACCTTTTCCTGCCTAACTTTTCTTCTTCTTTTCTATTCAAAAACAAAGAAAAACGAACTTTTCTTTGTAGTTGTTATCCCTTTCTTTTTTCCTCTTTCTTTTATTTGGAAAATATGTTCCTTTTTTAACTATTCAAAAGAGAAAATATGATTGTTTCTTTATGTTATTTTTATTATATTTTATCTTATCTTATCATTCAAAAAGGATCGAAGGTTTAAAAAAAAAAAAAAAAAAAAAAAAAAAGGGAGCCCTGTTGTTCATGTAGTGCCTTCTGATGGTGGGTCTCGCGTTAATTTTTCCTTAAAAGACAAAATAGAATTACTTACATTACAATTAGATTTTTTTTTACTTTATCTATTTGATTATAATAAATCTGAATTCAAAAGGTTCATAGCATTAATAAATATTCACTTTTTTCCCCAAAAAAAATTTACTTAAAAAAAGTGTTAAAATAGTTTTTTTTTTTTTTTCCTTTCTTTCCCCCAAAAAAATTTACTTTAAAAAAAAAAGTGTTAAAATAGTTTTTTTTTCCTTTCTATAGAAAATTAAAAAAATAATATGTTGGTGCGTTATTGTGTGAGAAACCGTGGGCATGAGTCATGACAAGGAGGAAAAAGAAATTTAATGGTCATAATAATAAGTGATGCTTTCAATTTTGTGGTCCAAATATTCAGCCTCCAAATTCATATACGTAAGGTGGTCCAAATCAGAAATGTATGGAGTAAATACAGGCAAGCATTTTCAAGCAAAAATAATAATAATACAAACAAGAAATGCCACAACAGTTTTTTTTTTTTTTTCCTATCTTTTTTTATTATATATATATGTACATAAAAAATGCCCAACAGTTTTTAGAAAAACTGAAAAGTTGAAGAAAAGAGAGAGAGAGAGATTATGGATGGTATGAGTGTGTTGTGTCAGAAAAAGTGGAAACAGGATTCAGAGGAGAGAGAGACATAGAAATGATAAGCACATCTGCTTATCAGTTGGCTTATATTCAGACAGCTATCTCCCACTACCTCCAACACAATGACGTGTTTGATTTTGATGGATGGATAATAATAATAATTAATTAATTATCTTTGGTTTAATTCTTCGAATAACTTAAAACACTTTTTTAATTATCGTTTTTTACAAAAAAGTCCCTTGACTCTTTCTTTCTTTCTTTTTATTTTTTAATGAATATATAATTTTTTTTTTTTACGTAAAGAAAAAGTAAAGTGGGCACTTTGCGCTGGGTCCGACAACATTTAAAATATTTGCGATTAAGTAGAAAGTGGAGAGAGATGTAAGTCTCTGTACGAGGTAGAATGACGTGGTAAATTGGGAATCGAACCCTTTGCATGATATGACATATTTGCCCTTCTAATATCTTCATTATTCTTTTTTTCCCCCTCTTAAAACACATTATTGCATTAAACTGAGATCAATAAAAAATCATATTAATTTCTAAAAATGAATTGAATATATCTATTACTATAGTTGAAAGTTTGGTTTTTTTTTTAATCTTTTTACATTTAATTTTGTTTTTTTTCTTTTATTTTTTTGGATAAAATTGTTTGATACTTTTTATTTTTTAATGCTATCATTTTTTATTGTTATTATTTATCTTTTGGATTGAAAAAATTTTACTTGTTTTATTTCTTTTACCACTTTTTTTTTTTCATTTTTTGCTCTTAATTTTTAAAAAATTCTTTTGATTTGTTCATTTTATTTCTATTATTATTATATAAAGTTGAAGTTTTTTACTTTTAAAACTTTGATCTTTTTTATTTTGTCTTTTTGTGGGCTTTTTTTTATTTTCTTTTTTCTGAATGAAATCGTTTGATATTTTTTGCTTTTTAATACTATAATTCTTTACTATTATTTTTTATTTTTTGGGTTGAAAAATTTTTACATGTTTTATTTTATTTCCCCCCGCCCCCTCCGCCCCCCCCCTCTCCCCCTTTTTTTGCATCTTTTGTTCTTAACTTTTTTAAAACTTAAAAATAAATATAATTGTTTGAGGTATAATTTTATTAATTAAAAAAAACCTAAAATATGTTTGGATTTAAATAGATAATTTGCATTTTGTTTTCATTTTTTTTGGTTGCTGGGGTAATTAACAAAAAATTAATAATAATCACATTCGACTTTAAATAATTTTAGTTTCATGAAGAGAGAAAGAGAGATATGGACTGTAATTGTAGTAGGAATTTTTAGAAACCAATCTAACAGTTAGATATTTGCAGTAAAAAAGTCTAAATAAGATCTTATTTGAATTGAGATATTTGTCTTTTTTTATATGTAAAAATGTGAAATTAATATCACGCAATTCTAATTAACATTGTGTAAGAGAATTCAAGAATAATAAAATATTATATCATAAGTTTTCACTTAATTTAACAAAAAGTCATTTCTTTTTTTTAGGATGGTTTTTTTGTTACTACTAGTTGTATCGAGTGTATATGATAGGCAAACAAAATAAAATAAAAAAATCAACGTGACAATGACACAGTGACCATGTAACAAACAAAAAAGACATGACCAAAAGAGTTATTAGTCTTTTTAAATTAAAACAAAATTTATAATAATATATAATATATATAGGTATAGATTTTAAAAATAAACTATTATTTGCTTGATGATGACCCATAAATTCTTTTTTTTTTTTTTGAAAATGGAAATTATAATTCAAATTAAAATTTGGTATAAATACTAAAACAGAGATGAAACAACTCCGTGATACAAGAGACATAATCCTCAACTAAAATCAATTCCATTAGTAAAATCTTATCAAGCTCAATGAAGAGGACATAAATCAAGATCTTGTGAAAGGAAAATTCTTTGAATTATTTGACAATCTTATATTAGAGCATGTACAAAGCTTTTCTAAAAAATATATCTACAATCAATGGAATATTCTAATCGATTGAGAGATAGTTACTTGCAGCATAGAAACTGCAACAAATTCCACATAACCCAAATACTAATGGAATCCATAGACATATACTGCTAGAAAATAACTTAAGCATAACCTACACACAAAAACAAACCGGAGGTGGGTGAACTATCTCATTTAATACAAAAGTAAAACTAAAACACAAAAAATAAAGCATGAATATAAAATATCATCGCCTGTTAAATTCTTGCCCAATGTAGAACAACCACTTTATCATATGCTACGACTCAAAGGAAATCAATTGAATCGATTGGAGGTAAGTGATTGGATCACCAAGATTTCGTCGGATTCTAAACTGTCGGAAGCTCGTCGGGTCAGATATAGTCGAGAAACTCCCAATTTAAACCCTCTGACTCCATCTCTATCAATATCACCAAACCATCGATCACCTTCATTAATCATGATGGTAATAGTGACGGCAGAAGTCTCATACAAAAAGAAATCCTAATTTATGAGAATTTTGAGGAAAAAAATAGGGAGAGAAAAAACCCTTGTAATCACAATTGACCCACAAATTATATTGGATGGGATCTGTTGGAAAATCGTGTCTTTGTAACGTAAATAACATTGCTCCAAACAAATAATAAATTTCACGAAGAATCCTCCAAACTTAAACTAATAAAAATCCATCATACCAATAACAGATAAAAAAAACTATTAAAAATCCAAAATCTTAGCTGGAAAGTACCAAACAACGTTGAAATTGTGGCATCAAACTAAGATCTATTTTCTTCTAGCGCCAAAAAAAAAAAAAAAGATATATATATATATATATAAGTTCTATTTTCCGATTGTTTCGGGGAAAAAAAAAACTCTCACCTTCTAATATAGAAAATATGCCAAATCAAGTCAAAGGTAGCACAGCTGTAATGTAACAATATCACGTTAGATATTGGAAGTTGGAACTTGACGTAAGCAATTAATTAAATATTTACCCAAAAAAAGAAGCAATTAATTTAATATTCAATATGAATAGACTAGTACAATAGTTGTAATTTGAAAAAATAAAATAAAATAAGAAAAAAAAAGGTGCCAGTCGCTTTCTAATTCAGTAATTCACAAGCTTACAACTTAATATATATATATCACTGATGTTTTTGGTGAATCTATATCAATGATGTTGACAATTGAAGCAAAAACACATGGATTGCATACGAATGGACATGTATAAATTAATTAATGTCTATTCTAAATTGGTCAATATTTTGAACTAGATTCCATCTCTTAATAACTAAGTTAAAAAAAAAAAAACTTTTCAAATAACTATAACTAACTATTAGTTGTTGTGATGTTAAAAAAACTCAAGAAAAAATTAAATGTGTTTAGGTCTTAAAGAACTGAGATGGCATTATTATAGATATAGTCTTATTGTAATTTTATATTTGACTCCATTATAAAATATAGAGTTTGAATTTCTCATTCTCAAATAAAAAGAAAAAACCAATGACAATTTTTTTTTTTTATTGTTAGACTTTTATTACTTATATGTTACCAATAACTATTTGTTGTTGATCTGTCAAAAAAAAAAAAAACTATTTGTTGTTGTTTTTCTTCAAAAGGGTCACATACTGCATCGTATCACAAACATAAAAGGAGAGGAAGGAAAAACAAAGGGGGAGTTTGGCATTATCACTTAAACTCAAAATTTTTAACTTAATTTTTATATTTTTTTGAAAATTTTTTTTATCTTTTCTAAAAAAGTCAACAAAAATTATTATTAAAACTTAAAAATCTTAACTCAAACTGAAACTCCAAACGTCCCCTAAAGATAAAAGCCGTGCTCACTGCTACAAAATTTGAATATAGCATTTTTCTTAATCAATTAAATTCTGAAAAGAAAAGATAGAAAATTTTAATTAAAAAAATCTAAAATAATTATTTTGGTATTAATCTTGATTTATTATGTTCTTTATGTTATGGCATAATTAAGAATTGACATCTCTTTTTCCTCTTTTTTTTTTTATTTTTTACCTAATAACATAAAAAAAATCATTTTTTTCACTTGTTTTTTTTTAAGAATATAATTCACATTTATAAAAATGATCTTAATCAAATAAGATAATCCAATGACTCTATAATATCACAAATAGGATCCACAATTAAGGTTGATTTCATTTTACTAATAAAATTTAATGGCGTTTAAAAAAAAACATATGCTTTAAATAATAATTGAGAAAAATACCTCAACACACTAACTATCAATCATATACAATAACTCTTTTCCACCCCTCTTATCAAATATAGCAAAATATATACTTTTTCTTTCAAAAAGAATAAACAATTCAAGAGGCAAAAACAAATGGCCCACAAGTGCTGAACTGACTACTGACCTAACTAGGCTCATTTTCCTATGAAACTCCTCTCTTTCTCTCTCTCTCTTCTCTCCCCCCCCCCCCCCCCCTTTTTTTTTTATTTTTTGTTTTAAAAAAAAAAACCCTCTCTGCATTTCTGCTCAATGCTCAGATATAAAAGCATGTGAAAATTTATACAGAGTCAAGCCCCAGCCGTGTGAGTTATGTTACCGTTAATGAGTCCTCGTGGTGCACAAACTATGTACTAATTTTTTTAAAATATATAATGCAAATTTTGTTTTTGGGTGTGACAAAATATTCTATGTGTAGGTCCTACAAAAAAATCATATCAAATCAAACAAATTATGACAATATAATGAAAGCATTAAAAATTACGATAATTTAATGAAAGCTTATGAAAATCTTGAACAGTTTGGAATTTTTTTTTAATGCTTGTTAGTTTAGAATTCACCTTACTAATAAAAGGTATATTTTTGTTTTTTATTCTACTACAATTTTTTATCTCGTTGTTAAAGTGGAAACTTTTAAGTTATTATTTTGGAGCATGAAAAGGCAATGTGTGATAAGAAAAAATGGATATGTATTAGAATTCTATTTGAAAAATTAGATCTGTATCAAATTATGTCACTTTCGCATAACTTTTAATTTTAATCAAATTTATTATTTAAAACATACAATACCCTAGAGTGTCTCATCGAATAAACCTTCAAAATTTTGATCAATATTAATTAAGATTTATAAATTTATCTACACTATGTGCCTAGAAATATAAGTTTAATGGCAATAAAAGATAGAACAAAACTAAGAATGTTAACTTTGTTTTTATTTTTTATAGTAACTCACATGATAATTAATTATAATCTTTTCATTGTTTATTATAATATATGTTAATTTTAATTAATGTGACAACCTTTTAAATATATAATAATAAAATACGATAACTCATATATTATACATATTAGTGTTATTTTAAAATATATTACTAATTAATTAATCTTTAATGTTTTATAATGTAACCTTTTATTTTCATAATTTAAGACCTTTGGAGAACAATACAAAGGGTGTCTAGATGTTTTCTAGTAGATATTTTATTGTGTTAAAAAAAAAAAAAAATCTGTAACTGGATTTTGTCTATCGATAGTAATTTGTTTGTTGGCTTAGTGCGTCAAATATTAAAAAGCCATATATTCTCCCACAACAAAAGAAAAAGTTAATTTTTAGAATCTATAGTGTGCCACAAAGCATGTACTTTTTCACCTTTTATATTTGAAAAAAGTTTATGGCCGGAGTTATACTTTTACAATCTTGTTAAACACATAACTATGAATTTAACAGAAGAACTAAATTCGTTATAGTCATTTAATAATAATTTCTTATTTTCTAGTAGAAAAATTAAAAGTAATTTCTTACTTAATTTTTTTATAAAATATAGAATTTTAACCACTCCCTCCAAGTGAAAAAGAAAAATAAACAATATTGTTATATAGTATATTATTGATAGAACATTTTATTTATTTATTTTTTGTGTATAAATATAGTTTACATTATCAGTAAATTATATTTTAATTTTTTTTCCTTGTTTTTCTATAAAAAGTAAAATTTTTTAGAAAATATAAAAAAAAATTCCACAATAGGAATTTGGACAAAAACACATACCCTTTTATGGCTCCTTCACAACCCGCACCCCGCCCCCCTCCTAATTTTCATGCCTCATACAACTGTTTTGGCCACATATTCTCTTTTTTTTTTTTTTTTGACTTTTTTGGCCCACATATTCTAAAACAACGACAGAAGTGAATATAAAGTTACAAAAAGATATATATATATATATATAGATATATTTTTTGCTCAATTACTAAAAGATATATATATGTATGTATATATCGGTAATATTTATTTCAAAAAATATAGAAAATATAAATTATTTTATTTATATCAAAACTAGGATCAGAGTTTAGAACTGTTGCCCCCAAAAAAAAAAAAAACGAAACTCTCAGATTTAAAAAAAAAAAAGCTCCAGCCAATAACAGAACGAGCTCATGGAGGTAATAATGGATATTACGACAGGTTATAATAGCCTCCCATGGTCTAGTCCGTAGGGTTTTGTTTGTTACAGCTTTACAGACTCTCAAGGACGAGGATGGCTAGTCAAGTCCACAGTAACAGTAGAGAGAGAAAATCAGGTAGAGAGAGAAACAGAAGAGAGAGAAAGAGGGGAGAGAGACAGAACATCATAGTTTGTATTTACATACAGGGTTAGAAAAGGAAAGAAAAATCTCCAATATCTATATATATTTTATATATTTATATTTTCCGTATATATAAGATATAAAATGTAATGATTTTATAATTAGAGATCAGGAAAAGCAGAAACAGCAGAACCTTTGTCCTTGTAGTAGAGAGAGAGAGAGAGAGAGAGTATAAAAAGATACAGTGGGAGAAACACACTGATAAAGCAAAACACTTTAGAGAGAGAAAGTGAGAGTTGTTTGTTGTTGTTGTTGTTGGTGCAGAGAGTTTGCTACGAACCACGGAGAGAGAAAGAGGGGAGAGAGAAAGAGAAGCGAAAAAGAGGGAAAAAAAAAGTCAGAAAAAGAATAAAGAGAAAGAAGAAGAGGTTCGTTCAGACAAAAAAAAAAAAAAACCCTAACCCTAGAAATGCTCATCTTCCCGTCCTCCTATGGTGCTCTGTGAGGAGGATTATATTGATTCGTACTTTGTCGCTCTCGAAGGAAGGAGAAGTAGAAGGGGATTCGACGTGCTGTGAATTCGAGCTCGAGAACGTTTGTTGAATCTGAATCTGAAATCTCTAAATTTTCTCTCTAGGATCTTTCTTTTTTTGCTCCTTAAGCTTGAATTTAGGGTTTTTTTTTTTGTGGGTTCCATTGAGGAGGAATTGCTTCCAAAAGACGCCTTTTTTTCTCCGAAGTTGGTTTTTTTTTTTGGAGACTTCCTTTTTTGTCAGATTATAAGCAAGGTGTTTTTTTGGTTTTTTTTTTTGGGGGTCCGAAGAGTGTTTTGAGAAGATTCCATTTTATTTGAGTTTGGTGGGTTTGAGATAGGATATTTGCACTGGAGCGTTTAGGATTACCTGGGACAATGTCTTCGTTAAGTAGGGAATTGGTATTCCTGATCTTACAGTTCTTAGATGAAGAGAAGTTCAAGGAAACGGTTCATAAGTAAGTTTGTTCTTTTGTTTATCGTTGCTTTGTTTTTGTTTTTGTTTACATTAATATTTTTTTTTTAAAGTTTGGGGAGAAA
Source organism: Ficus hispida (assembly GCA_025413025.1). Classification (NCBI taxonomy): domain Eukaryota; kingdom Viridiplantae; phylum Streptophyta; class Magnoliopsida; order Rosales; family Moraceae; genus Ficus; species Ficus hispida. The sequence goes on from CM046364.1 coordinate 19,610,190, forward strand.
ATGACTGTATTAATCTTTTTTTTTTTGTTCGTATGGGTAATGATTATTAGCACTTGAAAGATTTGTTTAAGTTTTTTCTTTTAGGTAAATCTACCAGGCTTGGTCCAAATTTGTACGTTTCTGAATTGTCTTTGTAGCATTTTCTTGGCACTTATTTGGTAATATGGAACAAGTTTGCGTGAATACAGCTTGTAAATGTGATGAGAAATTTTGGAAATAAAACGGCTATGAAAAACTTTTTAATTTGTTGTAGAGCTAATGATCATTGGCAACTGACAGGCTTGTTTTAAGGTTTTTTGTCTTGTAACGAGCAATATGATAAATTTTATAGACTTCGTTCTTATTCATGTGTTAGCTTAAGTGGTTTCTTGAGACTAAAGTTTTCTCTAATTTTTGGAATTGTTTTGGTAGCATTATCTTTAGAACTTATCTAGCACCATAGAGCAATGTTGCAGCCAACTCAGCTGATCAGAGATTTGCACTTGCTTGTCATATACTGTGTTGGCATCTATTTTTTCCCCTTTCTTGCCGCAATCAGAAAAAAAAAAAATGGTGGTTAATCAGATTTATAATGCCGTGTGTTTTAATTCTGGAACTTTAGATTAGAGCAAGAGTCTGGTTTCTTCTTCAATATGAAACATTTTGAAGATCAAGTACAGGCTGGAGAGTGGGATGAAGTTGAGCGCTATTTATGTGGATTCACGAAGGTTGAAGACAATCGGTATTCAATGAAGATTTTTTTTGAGATTAGGAAGCAGAAGTATTTGGAAGCCCTTGATAGGTGAGATTTCAAATAATGACTCTTGGTCTCCTGTTTGTACCTTATATCAGTTGGCATGAAACGAAGCATTTTACTTTTAGTTTTCCAACTGACTGTTTCCAAGTCTGATTTTAAGGTATTTCAGAACTCAAAGTTGAATATTACGGGTTATTTGTTGAGTCAAAGAATGGGATTGAGTCATGTCGGTTGGTTTTCAGTTGCCCAAGTGTCACTGCATTTGATAAATGTGCCAATATGTTTGTCTATCCTTGTTATATCTGTTAATGTAATTTTTTTTTTTCCTTTTCTATCAGGCAGGACAGGGCCAAAGCTGTTGAGATTCTTGTGAAGGATCTCAAGGTTTTCTCGTCTTTCAATGAGGATCTTTTCAAGGAGATTACTCAGTTGCTTACTCTTGATAACTTTAGGTATGAGCGTGTTCTCCATCATTAGTTGTGATTATCTGCTCTTTGATTGATTTTTATTTAGTTTGCCATTTCTATTATATAACCAGGCAAAATGAGCAGCTTTCAAAGTATGGGGACACAAAATCAGCTCGAAATATCATGCTTATAGAACTTAAGAAGCTAATTGAAGCAAACCCCTTATTTCGTGATAAGCTTGCGTTCCCAGCCTTCAAAAGTTCACGTCTAAGGACCCTAATTAACCAGAGGTGATTCTTAATTTTAGGATCTTCGGTTCTATATTATGTTCAATTCTGCATCTTTTACTTTCTTCTAGTTTTACTCTGTGTTGTTGATGTTGACTTTGTTTAAACTTTTCAGTCTAAATTGGCAGCATCAACTTTGCAAGAATCCCCGTCCAAACCCTGATATAAAAACGCTTTTTACGGATCATTCTTGCAATCCAACTGCTGCTAATGGATCTCGTCCTCCTCCTACAAACAACCCCCTTGTGGGACCAATTCCCAAGGCTGGTGCATTTCCTCCTATTGGTGCCCATGGTGTAAGTGTATGACTGCATTCCTTCAATCTCTTTTTCTCTCTCTCTCGGTGGCACAAGTAACTTGCAACGTTCAAATAATACATCCACTTAACTCTTTATCCAATGTACTGTGCGCAGCCATTTCAACCTGTCGTCTCCCCCTCTCCCAGTGCTATTGCTGGTTGGATGTCAACCAGTAATCCATCTTTGCCTCACCCTGCTGTGGCAGCAGCGCCTCCTGGTCTAGTCCAGCCTTCTAGTGCAGGTAAGATTTTTTAAAACTATCTAATTTTGAATGCGGGCTACCACCTTAGTGTATAATATAATGAAATCTTCATCATTTTCTATGTATGTAGCTGCGTTCTTGAAACATCCAAGGACTCCTACAGGGATGGATTATCAGTCAGCTGATTCAGAGCACTTGATAAAGCGTATTCGCACTGGCCAATCTGATGAGGTGAGGAAGTAGAAAATTATGTAACTTCTAAGTCCAGTCTTAATTATCATGCCTGGCATCTATTGCAAGTACTTCATGGTATTCATTTTGGTTGAAATATGCACTACCCTCCTATAGAAAAAAGAGGAACAAAAAAAAAAAAAAAGAAAAGAAAAGAAAAGAAAAGAGAACCAATGGAAGAAATATGCTCACTCTTGGTTTTAATAGGTATCATTTTCTGGCGTAATGCATTCCAATGCCTATTCACAAGATGACATTCCAAAAACTGTTCTGCGGACCCTAAGTCAAGGATCTACTGTTATGAGCATGGATTTTCATCCACAGCAGCAAACTATACTTCTAGGTTTGTTAGCGTGAATATGGTTTGCTCAAGGAACGATTTTGTTAAGTTACTTGTTATCTTATTATTATTCTTTTCAGTCGGCACAAATGTTGGTGACATTAGCCTTTGGGAAGTTGGCTCCCGGGAAAGGTTGGTACATAAACCTTTCAAGGTTTGGGACATACAAGCTGCTTCAATGCCATTGCAGGTACTACATGTATTCTGTTTTTCTTGAAAATTTTTTTTTCATCAAAAATTTTTTTTTGGCTAAACTGAACTATGGGATCTCATATGTGCTAGCCCTTTTCCATACCTAAAAATCTGTTAGATCCTTATCCTGGTGAAGGTAGGGTAAAATTCATTGTTGTGGTAAAAATTCCAAGGCAAACTAGGTTAGCTGGGAACTTTGGCACCCTTATTTGTGATATGGACATGTTTAACTAATTTTCCTTTCAACCTTGGCTCTGCCACCAGTCAGCTTTGTTGAGTGATGCTGGAATATCGGTGATTCGGTGTGTGTGGGGGCAAGATGGACTCATGCTTGGTATGTAAAAGTTTGTATTCCAGGCCAAAATTGTTTATTTCATATTCATGTTGGATAATATTGTTGTGTCCTTATGGCGTTTGCATTTTCCAGGTGTTGCATTTTCAAAGCACATTGTTCAGCTATACACTTATAATCCAACTGGAGAAATGAGACAACATTTGGAGGTAAAGCTTGTGCCTTTTGAAAAATATTTTCTTCCTTGGCAGTGGTAAGGTACTGGTGATTGACTTGGTGTCTCATCTTTTAGATTGATGCTCATATGGGCGGTGTTAATGACATCGCATTTGCACATCCCAACAAGCAACTTTGTGTTGTTACATGTGGAGATGATAAGCTGATTAAGGTATTGCTTTGGTTCTGACACTCAACTAGATTTTTTTCCCCTAGAGGAGTTCTGGGTTGTTTTACTAGAAGCTGCTGTAAAACAGGTATGGGATGCTGTAACTGGACGCAGACTCTATATATTTGAAGGTCATGAGGCTCCAGTGTATTCCGTTTGTCCTCATTACAAGGAAAATATCCAGGTATCTTCTATGAATCTGTTTATGAGATTTTTAGTGCTTTTGATAAATTCGCTTCTATTCGAGTGCTACCATCTTATTTCTTACAACAAGAGCTAGCTTGTGACTTTAGATCTCAATTACACTACACATGCAGTTTATTTTTTCTACTGCTATTGATGGAAAGATTAAAGCCTGGTTATATGATTGCTTGGGATCAAGAGTCGACTATGACGCTCCTGGACTTTCGTGCACCATGATGGCATATAGTGCAGATGGAACCAGGTAAAGGATGCCTATTTAGAGAAGATAAAGTGAAGATTCTCTATTGACCATGTTTCTGTTTAACCATTATATTTTTTTTCTCAAGGAATCTTTGTTTATGATGCATAAAGTTGGATAGTGAATTTCCCTACTTCAAACTCTCTGCTTCTGACGTTGGTTCATAATCTCCTCATTTCTTTCTAGTTATTGTCGTATAATGGAGTCTACTTAATTTCGTAGTCATTGATGTAATGTTTATTCTCTTTAATGACGTAGTTCAAGTGAAAAGAATGAAAGAAAATTTTATATAAATATATGTATTCCTTAACGGCAGACTCTTCTCGTGTGGAACAAGTAAGGAGGGCGAATCCCATCTTGTAGAGTGGAATGAAAGTGAGGGGGCAATTAAACGTACATATTCTGGTTTTAGAAAGAGATCTACAGATGTTGTCCAGTTTGACACGACAAGAAACCGATTCTTAGCTGCTGGTGATGAATTTCTAATAAAGTTCTGGGATATGGACAGTACCTCTATGTTGACAAGTTTCGATGCAGATGGTGGTTTACCAGTTAGTACTTCTGCCCTTCACAGTTTGTAAAAAGTACTTTAGTAGAAGAGTTGAATTTTAATGACTGTTATCTATTTTCCTATTCGCAGGCTAGTCCTAGACTAAGATTTAACAAAGAAGGGTCATTGTTGGCTGTCACAACGGGTGACAATGGTATCAAGATTTTAGCAAACAACGATGGTATACGCTTGATAAGGATGCTGGAGGGCAGGGCTCTTGATAAGAACCGAGGCCCTTCCGAGCCTACTAATTCTAAGGCAGTTTCTGTTCGCTGGTTTTGTTTACCTTCTCTGGTTACATGGAAATATAATGTTAATGTCTTCATGAATTTGTCCATGGGTTCTTATGGGAATTCGTATTAAAAATACTATTGTTTGGTTTGCAGCCGCTAATTGTCAATGCTCTCGGCCCAGTGGCAAATGTTTCTTCGGCTGTTGCTTCAACCTTGGAACGTCCTAACATTATACCTCCAGCTGTGTCTATCAGTACCCTTGTAAGTTCAACTTGTTAAGGTGCATGAAATTGTTGATTCATTCTTGTCCGCAAGCTTATATTAGCTGTAACTGCAGAGTACTGTGGAAAATAGCAGGCTTGTTGATGTGAAACCACGGATTTCCGATGATCTAGAGAAGATTAAGAGCTGGAAGATTCCTGATATTGCAGATCCAACTTTACTTAAACCTTTGCGATTGCCAGATTCTGGAACTGCTGCGAAGGTGGGTATTATTGGTGTATACTTTGCTTAATATTGGAGAAAGTCCTGTTTATATTTTTAGGTATCAGCTCTCACAGGTAGAAGAAATAGATGATTTCTGTCTTTTCCTCCGTTTCTTGGTTCTTTCGCTTCCTCTTCTCCAAGCCGACTTATTCTATGTTATGGAGAGGAATGCATATTTTTTGTCCCAGTGAAAGTGTGGGTTTGTAAATTGATTTCGTCCTCGTTAATTACGAGCATAATTTACATGCACAGTAAAAGGCATATGACAGAACATACTTGTGTGGTTATGAGACTCGATAGTATGATAATTAAGACAGGTCAATTTTGAATTTCAGGTTGTGAGACTTATGTACACTAATAATGGCCAAACATTGTTGGCTCTCACTTCCAATGCTGTTCACAAGCTCTGGAAATGGCAACGTGGTGACAGGAATCCATCAGGGAAGGTATGATTTCCATTTCTTAATAAAAATAACATGCAACTCTTATTTTAACCTTTTGGTATTTCAAATAACTACCGAACTTTTTTTTTCTTTTTTGTTTCTCCCCTCAGGCTACCGCTTGCATCCCTCCACAGTTGTGGCAGCCTCCCAGTGGGACTCTTATGACCAATGACATAAATGAGAGTAAACCACCTGAGGAATCTGCTGCTTGCATTGCTTTATCAAAAAATGATTCTTATGTTATGTCTGCTTCTGGCGGGAAGGTTTCGTTATTCAACATGATGACATTTAAGGTTGTTCATTTTTTGGAGTATATTTTCGTGCAAATTTGAATTTTTACAATTTTACTTATCAAATTAACATCAACCTATTACTGGCTCAATTTCCATCCACGAGTTGTATGACTAAACCGGCTACCTTTCCAGGTCATGACAACTTTTATGTCTCCCCCCCCTGCGGCTACATTTTTGGCATTCCATCCCCAAGATAATAATATAGTTGCCATTGGCATGGAGGATTCTACCATTCAAATATACAATGTTAGGGTTGATGAGGTAAAGCATCTTTGCTGGTGTACTTTGTATGTGTACTTTTAAGAGTGAGGCTACTGGGTTTCTTTTTTACTATTTAAAACTTGCGGGTGGATGTGGACCATTCGGTTTTTAGTTTTACTTCTTAAATGTGTGTTTAGTTGCATTGTGGGATGGATTCAAGGAGCAATATTTACGAACATCTAGTTGTAAGTTAATGTGCCAACAATTATCAAATTTGTCTGTAGAAGTAAATCCAATTTAATCTGTCAGAATTGATCTACATCAATTTAGCATACATCAAATGATGTCTGATTATTCTTTGAAAAACTAATCTTGGGAGATTTGACAGGTCAAAACGAAACTTAAAGGTCATCAGACTCGGATTACAGGGCTTGCATTTTCTCAAGCTCTTAATGTGCTGGTTTCTTCAGGTGCTGATGCTCAGGTTAGTGGCTCATTAAATTTGTGTTTACTATGTAGCCATAATATCCACAAGGTGCCCGAGTAAAGGAGCCATTGGCTAACCTCAAGAGCAATGCAATTATTCTTATGTATGACTGTTAAGTAAAAGCAATATGCTTGTTCTGTTAAGTTGTCATAAGAGAATGGATTTCTTTTCTTTCCTTTTCATTACAAATTCCATCAATTTTTCTATTTATTTTTTCAATTAAAATTTTTTATCATCTCAATTTAAATGCATGCTGTGGAAAAAAAGAGCTTTGCAGCAAAATTTTCTGCTCCTTGGAAGTATTGTTATTACCTCAAATTGCAACTGGTGATGTGTGTGTGTGTGTATATATATATATATATAAATATTTATGGTTTGCAGTTATGCATGTGGAGCATTGATGGCTGGGAGAAGAAGAAGACGAGATTCATACAAGCACCTGTTGGCAGACAGTCTCCGTTGTCTGGAGAAACTAAAGTTCAGTTTCATAATGATCAAATGCATCTGTTGGTTACTCATGAAAGCCAGATTGGCGTGTATGATGGCAAGCTTGAATGCTTACGCACGGTAAGTTCTTTACTCCAGTGCCCTTCTGTATACTCGGAACAACAGTGCACACATTTTCTGCTATGAATATCTACAAAATACGTGAAAATGGTAGTCAGTTTATTCTCGACTATTACTTTTGCATTCCTTAATTGCTGACAGTAAATTCATGTGCATGAGAAAGAGTTTTATTCTGTAAGGAAATCTGTGTGCATAATTGGTTAGGGACTCAGTAATACGTTCGCCAAACTTCATGCACAGCTCACATTGCCCATAACATAATACTTAGTTGTAGCATAAAAAGGGAAGAAAAAAAAAAACAGATTTTATGTTGTTTAGTTCGACTACAGCTTTGGATAATTATTGCTCCTTTTTTTATTTTTATTTTTATGTTTTGCGTGTTTAATTTGTTGTAGTGGTATCCAAAAGACACACTCGCTGCTCCCATCTCAAGTGCAATATATTCTTGTGACGGATTACTGGTAAATGCTGCATTTTGCGATGGCGCAGTTGGTGTTTTCGATGCGGATAGCTTAAGACTGAGATGTCGAATAGCACCTTCTGCCTACATGCCATCAGCTGCTCTCAGGTAAGCATAGAATGTTGTTGCTGGTGCCCTGACATTAGTTTTTAGATAGTAATTGTCTTCCTTTTCGATGTAGACACATCTACTCAACTCAAATTTATTCCTTTTTTTTTTTAATAAATTTTTTTGGGTTACTGTCATTGATGAACATTCTTATGCAGCAGCAACCAAGTCTATCCTTTGGTTATAGCAGCTCATCCATCTGAGTCTAACCAGATTGCACTTGGCATGACGGATGGCACGGTACACGTGGTTGAGCCTTCGGAAGTCGAGTTGAAGTGGGGCGGAACACCGTCTCAAGATAATAGGCCACTCCCTTCGAATTCCTCGAACCCCTCCTTGAGCGGTCAAGCATCAGAACATCCTTCCAGGTGATGATGGTCCTGGAGACGAGTAGGGTTCTGACCTGAGGAGTACAGTGATGGTTTTATAGACGTTAGCTAGCACTACTTATTTATTCCCTTTTCTTTTTTTCAAAAATTAAAATTGAAATTTAAATATGTTAAGCCGTGATTCAGTTATGGCTTTTTAATCTTTCGCATTCGTTGTAAATCTTTTTTCTCATCTCTGGAGTAATTTTTCCAAGTGAAGTTCGTTTAGGGTGGAGAGGAAGTTTGTATATTGCTGTGGTCGGAATTTTATTGGAAGACACCTTGAGAGGCCAATTCGTCTTCCCACAATGTTTTAGGTGGTTTACTTTCCTTATACATCATAGTCACATGTATGTTTTGCTCCATGGTTTTGAAATTTAGTTGATTACAGTTTCTATTCTTTCTACATTTTTTTTTTCCTTCCAGTTCCCGATTTTCAGGAGGTTTTTGGAAGCCTGTCGTTTTTCCGAATTCCATTTCATTGTCGTTTGTCAACGTTCCGTTGATAACGTTGTTGTTGGTTACTGATGATGTTTTTAATGCTTCTGTGCTTCTCTTATTATTGTCGTTTTTGTATTTTGCTTCTTGTTTTTGTTTTTTGTTTTTTGTTTTTTAATGTTTATGTTTCTTTTACTTTTTTTTTTTTTTGGGAACGTTTTCGTTGTTTTCCTCTCATGCTGTCTTAATTGGTTGTCGTCTCTAGACTATCGTTCTCCACTTAATTGATGTCGTTTATGACTCGTCGTTTTTATTTTTTTTTGTTAGAACGTTCTGCTTTTTTTTTTTGTTCTCTCGTTTATTTTTTTTGGTTCTCTTTTAGTGCTATTTACTAGTCTGTCGCCACTTACAATTTTAAGTCGTTTTTCACTTGACAGATGTCGTTTACATTTTTTGTTGGGATGTTTTAGGGGTGGTAATTCGTGTCACGTTTCGGATTCATGTTGTGTTAGAGCGGTGTTGAATTTTTTATTTCCCAATCCGAACATGACCCATGACATGAAATTGACCTGCGATACGAATACGACATGTGACATGAAATTGACCCAAGTACGAAATTAACCTGCGACATGAAAATCGATACGAAATTCGGGTTAGAACCAGGTCATATTTGGGTTGAATCCAAAATTGATCCAAATTTGACACGAAAATGACCCGAATTTAACACGAAAAAAACGGGTCGTGTTCGGGTTCAACATGAATATGTCCCGTTTTTTCCTATGTTAATTTTAGGTGATCCGAATTTAACCCCACCATATTTTTCTTAACCTGAATCTGTGAAATTTGTGTCGTTTTCTTGTTATGTCTGATTCGTATTGATGTTTTCAAATTTACTGGTGCTGTTTTAGTGTCATTTTGATTTTTAACTAGTCTGTCGCCGTTAACAAATTTTAAGTCGTTTTTTGCTTTTCTCGTCGAGTTGTTCTTCAGTTACTATGCTTTTTTGTTGATCTTAACGCTTGTCGTTTATTAGATCATCTTTGTTTTGGAGTAGTGACGTTGTCGGTTTTGAATGTCTATCGTTGTCTCTTGTTGCCATTGGGTCTTGACAATTTATTGTCGTTTTTAACTTTGAGACGTTTGACTTAAAACGGGTCGACTCTTATCTTCCATTTCAACACCACACCCCCATCTAACCAATCCTTAGATGGTTGCGCTGCCATTAGATTATAGAACATAATCATCGCAATTTATCCTTAAACAAAAGAACAATTTTACATTATGTACACTTGACACTCTCGAGGCATAGAATCATCGCAATTTCGATGGAACAAAAAATTTTCACAATACAAAGCCAAGATAAATAGTAAAAACAGGAACCACAAAAACGCCCCGAACAGCCATTGCTCCCGGTGACTCCATATGCCGTCGACGTCGCACTTGGTCAATGCCGCCGCACCATTGGAAAGAAGTGTCGGATATAAGAGACCAAAACAACCTTTATATACTCGCACACTACCTTCATGGGTTTTTTTTATTTTTATTTTTTGGTCGCATGCCTCCCATGTACGTAGTTTTGGCCCTCAACTCAATCCTGACATAAGTAACTTCCCCAAATGACATGTCGTCGATGACCGTTTGTGGCAACGTCACATTCTCGAGGGTGAACCACACAGCGGTCTGCTCGCCACCGCGCTGCTCGAATGGCATGAGCTCGGCGGTAGCTAGGTGGTCTTCTCCGTGGAACGCCGTGGCAGTGATCTGGTTGTAGACCATGCGTCTGTTGCGAAGTTGGTGATGGAGAAGCCCAAGTCCAAGTCCAAGTCCCGCCTTGACAATGATGATGGCGACGCCGCCGAGTGGATGCGGTGGTGGTGGTGGGCGGTGGCAGAGGCGAAGACGACGGAGAAGTCGGGCGAGGCGGGGATGGAGAAGATGATTAAAGAGGCCAATAAGACTTCCACAAACACGATCACCACCTTCCACAAGCAAGAAACCTTGAACTGCCCCCTACCGTCTCCTCCATAGCAAGACAAAAAATGATCCTTTTATCAACATATACTTTATATATAAATATATGTTAATATTGCATTTTTTTTTTTTCAATTTTCCCATCATGTTTGACGTTTGACAATTATTCTTCTGATTTTGTTTTAGTATTTTTAAGCATTTTTTTAGGAAGCTTCTTTCTTCTATTTGCGTAAACTAGTCGTGTATTTTTTTTTTTTTTCCCTATCCTTGTAAAGTACAATAAAATGGATTTTTTTTTTTTGTCCCCTCATCTTTTACGTTGGACAAAAATGGGATATTTTCCTTTCCTAAAATATTTCTTTCCTTGATTATATATATCTATATATATATATATATATATTTACTTTCGGTCCTCAAAAACTCTTTAACATTCTTCCAATCAGTTCAGTGCCATGATCGGTCGTATGTCCTTTAGGAGATTTTTGAGTTGAGTAATCCTCTTCGAGTAACTTATTTTATTTTCATACAATTTTGACGTTGCATAAGATAAACCCTGCCAAGACGTTGATGTTGAGGTTTTGCAGCCGACAAAGTCAAAGTGCACCAAATTAGACTTTTTCCCAGTTGGTCAAGTATAAAGAATTAGCAATCGGAGATTTGTCTTTCACTTGGCCCTTTTTGACTCACTTTATTTACTTTGTTATGCCTTTGCTTCCGTTATATACTTGACATTAATGTTACATTGTCTATAAATATAATAAACGTCCTTTGCCCTTCTATATGTCATTTATAGAAACTTCTCGTTGGGTTCCAAATTAATAAAGGTTCAAAAAAAAAAAAATTTTTTTTTAAGGGGAAATAGAGATTCTTTCGATGCTTCATAAAGACAACATGAATTGTTATTCTAACGAGACCAAACAAAGAAGGACCAATAATGAAAGCCTTAAAACAAGTTGATAAAACTTTCAACAAAATTTCAAGAGGCTAACTTGGTTATTGGATCTAGTTTATGTGTTCCCTTATTCCTGTATCCCTTATATCCCTCTAATAATATTATAACACGTCAATTAAAGGAAGTATATTAAATTACAATATCTCATCAAATCAATAAAAAGATTATATTAGTTATACACATATCTTACTATTATTGGAGGGACATGAATTAGGACACAAATAAAGGGATATATAAACTAAATCCTTGGTTATTTGTCTTTCTATATATATGATTTAGTTTATATATCCCTTTATTTGTGTCCACATTCATGTCCATCCAATAATAATATAACACATGTGTAATTAACATAATCTTTTTATTGATTTGAAAAGATATTGTAATTAAATATACATCTTTAATTGACATATCATGATATTATTGGAGTAACATGAAGTGAATAGGAATAAGGGGATACATGAGTTGGATTAGTATTGTATTTTTTTTTAATTTTTGTTGAAATATTATTCCTATTATTCCCCCCCCCCAATATAAACTTTTAAAAGGGTTAATTTCATAAATAACACATATAAGAAAAATATTATTAAAATAAGCACCATTTTTGTTTCCTTTCAATATTAGCACTACCACATCATTTTTAGTAATTGAGGTGGCTATAAAATGTCAATAATACCCTCATATATTCAGCAAATCCTAAACCTTAAAATCTCCCCACTTTCCCATCCACCCCTATTTGGCCAGCCCATCCCCCCCCCTCCCCCGGCCCCCACTCCCACCATGTATAACTCTTTCTCTCTATCTCTCTCATTTTTTGTTCGTCTTTTTTTTTTTCACCCTTACCTCATGCTCTCTCTCTCTTCACCATAGTTGAAGATCTGCAGCTCAGCTATCTCATGTCATCTTCACTCTCTCTCCCCATCCTTGTTCTCTCTATTTACCTCACGCTCTCTCTCTTCATCGTAATTGAAGAAGGTTGCAGTTCATTTCCTGGTCCACTTACAGCTTAGCTCATTCTACGACAGTCTCCTCCTAGCTTAGCTCAAGTCTAGATCTAAGGTGGTGTTTGTTATTTTGTTTTATTTGTTTTTAAATGCTTTAAATGGGTTTGTGTTTTATATTATAATATAAAAAACGACTATGTTAAATTTTTTAGTATAAGTTCTTACAACATCTATTGTCTCTTGTAGTTTTTGTGATAATAAGATAGATTTCATGTGTTTTTTGGTAACTTACTGTAAGATTTCCCATTTTAGAAAATTTTCGATAGTAGTAACGGTAAACGGGATGACCTACTTGGTTAATAATTTTTTGACCAAAAGGTAATTATTATATTGATTAACATCTTACTGTTTCGTTTAGATATGACTGCGGCTTGTATTTTCTTCAAGTATAATGGTCAGTGGGACGGCACATCTAGATTCATTGGTGGTGAAATAAAGAGAATAATGATGTCCCTTACCATAACTTATGTCGGTCTTATTGAGTTAGTGTAGAGTGTTATTGAATTGAGGGGCCAAGAGAAGACTATAGTCATGAAATACACCATTGAACCTGGAATTCCTTCTGCGAGGATATAGTCTGACGCTGATATTTTTTTACATACAACTGAAGAAGAAAGATGTTCATGTGCTTAGTGAATTCTCAATTAGCATCGATGTATTGGATGAGTCGGTGGCCGACGCTATATTCATTTCTATTATGTTTAATTGTTGTTATCAAGTTTGAATTTAGTACATGCGTTCCTATTTATGTCATGTTTACATGTAGTTTTATAATAGGTCATTATTATATTAATCAATGAGTTATCTTCATAATAACCTGCTCAGTAGTTACTTTCATTTAATGACGTATAAAAGAGTTTTGAAATGCATAAATATTCAACAACCTGAATTATTTTTTAACGTCAATATTATTGTTGTAAAAAGTTTGACATTTAACCAAATATAATTTAAGAATTAGTAGTGTAAAGTAGTAATTATATATATGACGAGTGGGTCATTTCCATAATGACCTTAGTAATTCATTCCATTTATTGATATAAGAAAGGATTTTGAAATGAATAAATTGAAGTCGGCCTAAGTTATTTGTAATGTCAATATTATTATTGTATCAAGTTTGACTTTTGACTGAAATACTTAATAGGTCATTTCATAATGACCGATGAGTAATTTATATTATGACCTACTGAGTAGTTAGTTTCAACCAATGATATATAAAAAAGTTTTGAACAATTATGTCATTTACATTATGACTTCTTGACTTATTTGGAATGTTTATACTATCTAATTTGACATTCAACCTAAATATAGTTTTACGTGTTAGTAATGACTGGTATTAAAGGGACATTATGACCGTCCATGTACTTTAGTTCCATAAATAAGATCATATTGACCATCGTATACATTAATCAACATATTATATTGATTGGGTGACAACCATTCTCTCATATTTTCCATTGTCTCCCTAACGTTAATAAATGTATTAATCTTCGCGAGGATTGTTTCAGTATAATGGACGCGCCTTATAAACTAAACCTACAATAATAGTATAATAAAATAGAGTAATTATATTTATAATTAGTAAGTCATCATAATAATGATTAATAGGTAAAAATATAACATGACCTCAGATAAATAACCATACAACTATATTTTCAATATAAAGAATAAATAACTACGCATAAATACAAATAACCAATATCATATATTATGTTATTAACATAAACACCTTTAATAAGTAGAAAAAGATTTAACCAAAATAATATCAGAAACAACAACACATCCACATTTTGTAAAACATATGCATTTCCAAATAACCGTCGTTATGTTCAGAAATATAGAAAACCAGAAACAAAGTTTTAATTTATATCACAAAATCAAATAAAAATGTAAACATTTTAAAAAACACAATTAAAAATGCAAACTTTTTCAACAAATCAATTACGAATACAATCTTTTTTCAAAAAATCAATTATAATGCAAACTTTTTTTGAAAGAAACATTAAAAAAGCAAACTTTTTCCAAAGAATCATTTAAAGATGCAATCTTTTTTTTTTTTTTTAATATCAATTAAAAATGAAAACTTTTCTTTAACAAATAAATTAAAACTACATGTTTTTGCAAAATATCTATTAAAAATGTAAACTTTTTTTAATAAAAAAATCAATTAAAAATTCAAACATTTTTCTTATTCAACAGCTGGTTTACCCAGACCTGGGGAGCTTTTCTTCGGTGAAGCCATGAATCGTGGAGACCTCCTTTTGGGAGTAAGTGTTTTCTCGGGCAATTTCGTGGGGGTTTTGACAGATTTTTACACTTGGTTAGTGGTTTTCTCTGCTTCCTTACCTATTAAAAAGGTCAGTAGTTATTGACAACTTGGGCGACAGTTTTCGATGGTTTCCGAAAATTTTCAACGAGTCTCTCTATCTCTCTGCATTCTCCTTATCTCTCCTCTCCTAACTATCTTTCTCTCTCTAAAAATTAAAATTGTATTATTAGGTTTTAGAAGTACAATTTAGGCTGTGGAAGACACGGACAAAGTCAGAATTTTGCCTATCTTACAAGCTTGTGGGTCCCACAAATTAGATAAAAAAACTTATGTGGTAGTTCTAGGATTTGAAAGGAAATAAAAATGGTGTTAATTTTAATAATATTTTTCCTATATATGCTATTTATGAAATTAAATCCTTAAAAAAAAAACTCCTCATATTTAAGTATTTAAATCAAAATGCATTATCCCTTTTACAACTGTAAATATATTTTATAATTTTTTAGACAAATTACATTTTTTTTCCCTGAACTTTATACCTTGCCCCCAAACTTCAATTTGTTACATTCTATCCTCATGAACTTTGGAAAAGTTTACGAATTTTCCCCCTTAATTAAAATTTTGACAAAAAAAAAAAAACATTTAATACTCGTTAGAAGCATCAGTTGAGAGTATTTAGTATAGAATTATGAAATGACACATATTATCAGCGCTTCTAGCATCCGTTACCCTTATTAAATATGAAATTATGAAATTACTTATAAGAGAAAAATATGATTAAAAAATGACAATCAATCCTAAATATTTACCCTTTAAACTTAATTATAAGTGTTTCACATTTAATATTGCAACTCATGATTCAAACGAGTGTTATATGTATTTTTTCATAATTGAGGGGGAAAATTCGCAAACTTTTTCAAAGTTTAGGGGAAAAGAATGTTACAAATTAAAAATCGAGGGGCATTTGGGGATGTAATTTGTCCTACTTTTTAATTATGAATTTTTTGTTCTTGAGCTTTTATATGCCACATGTTAATATTTCAATTTCCTTTTGCTTTTTATAAATACTTTTTATTTTAGATATTGTGGATTTTTTTATTTGTCATTAAAACATTTTATTTTCTAATTTAACATTTAACTAATACGTTGAAAAATGGTTTTTAAACCATTTTGAGATCCAAATTTAAGTAAAACCCACTTAGTAAAATTAACGGGTCTTGGTGAATTTGTATTTTTTGTTGCGAGGAGATCGAAATTATATATTTATATACTCAAAATGGTATTTAGGTAAATGAGAAATTGATGCTCAAAGTGTGGCTCGACGTGATAAATGCACAAAATACACTTTTGTTCATTTAATCTATTAGATAATTTAGGCTTTAAATGAGGATTTTCATAATATTAATTCATAATATTTTACTTTGAAAATATTTATTATTTATTTTGATTTATTTTATTTTTCTTTCTTCCTTTTATTTTTCCCTTTCTTTTCCTCTTTCTCTCCTTTCTTCCGCAGGCAAAGCTACTATTGTGGCTCAATCCACGTAAGCCAGCCAGGCCCGTGATTCCCACCCAGACACGCAGCCCCAGCTCTTCCTCCACGTGCGCGCGATCCAAGCCCGGGCATGACTCCAGCCCGTGATCCAAGCCCATGAGATTTCTGGGCGGCTCAGGCCACCAATTTCCCAGCCAAGCCCGCGCAAATCTCGGGCCGAATCTCCAGCCAAGCCCGCCCGCAACTTCCTCCAGCCGGTTTACCGCCTCTTGTCTCTGGGTTGGCAGCATAATTCTTGGGCCGAAACTCAAGCCCGCGAATCACGGGCCTTGTAGCCAGCCTCCCTGATCTTCAGTCCCAGCTGGCTTACCACGAGTTTCAGGCTGATTTACCAGCCTGGGTGGTGGATTTGTTGTGCAAAAAATCCTCTCTAGCTGCTATAAAATGAGGGTTCCTCAAAAGGGGAAGGATGTTGTTTTTCCAACTAATTTTTGGTTAAGTTTAGAACCAACTTCTCCCATTTTTCTTCAGAGTTTTTGTGAGAATGTTGAGCATGTTAGGCTAATTTCTTTGGTGAGGCTAGATATGATCTTATATGTGTAATAAATTTGTTTGGGTTTAGATTCTCCAATGGTTTGTAAAGTTTATATATTTGAGTAAATAATTATCTTTCATATTATTTTCTCCTTATATCAATATATTTTGTTGTCACTTTTATATAAATTTAATCAAGCTCTTTTTTTGTGATTGTTGTACGATAAGGTATATTGATAGCATTATTTTATAAGTAGTCTTTTACTACAATATTGCTTATAGTATATTATCGCTTTTGGATTTCTTATAAGATAATTTTTACTAGTTCTTCATGTGAGAATTTTATTTAATCAAATATATTTTAATTCACGAGTTCTTTAAATCTTTATCTTTCGATTGATTGTTTGGGATGTGAAATTTTCAATTGAGTTATTTTATGAATCAAAAATCCGAATAAGTTTACGAAATATATAGGGGATTCTCGATGTCTTACCATTTTTTATTATTGAATTTTTCTCTAGTTCAAATTACGTTGTCATTAAATTTGTTTTAAAATCACAAAAATACTTCTTCCTTTTCTTTTTTTGATTACTTATTTCTCTAATGTTTTTATTCTGCTAATCTCTTCTTGTTTGTTTTTATCACATTTTCGTGGGATCAACCGTCCTAATTGTGCTACAATGAACCACTTCTTTTTGTACACATTTGGGCATAATCAGACGATCACACTTAAAATATTGAAGTGCAAAACTTCAAATGCTATTCACACTTCTATAATATATTACAGAAATCATAATTTTATCCAGCTCCATGCATAACAAACTCCAAACAAAACTCTTTTGGAGAGTTGGCTTTATTATTATTATTCTTGCCGTCTCTGTTTTTTTAATAATATATAGTTTTTTAATGAATTGTCATCTCTGGTTAATCTCGTGTTTACGTGGTAATTGTCCTTTGCAATTATTATTTTTCTCTCTTCGGAGATTCCGTTTTTCATTGTATCGTCGTTTTCCAAGATATTTTTGAAATTTTGTCTTTTATTGATTGTCGTTTTTAATGGCTCTCTTCAGTATGTCGCTTTTCAGGTTAAACTCATTAGTTATCGTTTTCTGATTATACTGTCGTTTTTGTCTTTGCACCCTTCGAATTGTCGTTAAAGTATTATTGTCGTTTCAATTTTTTTTTGTTATCTTTTAGATGTCGTTAATTGTCTTCTTTACCTACTAATTTTAAAAAAAAAAAATGTCTTCTCTACCTAAATATAAAAAATAAAAAGTTGTCGTCTTTTCATATTTATCGTCGTTTTCACAAACAGCAGAGAAAAAATTCCTCTCTTTCATTTTCCGTTTGATAGCGAACAACTTCTGAAATCTGTAGTCTGTAGTAGTCTTGTTCCAGTCGAGTTCGTGGACTCCGAGGTTCTGCTCTAATCTTCTTCTTCCCAGGTTAACTTCCGATCCTTAGCTTCTTTTTCCCCGTTTCATGACCTCCATATTCTACGAACACAGGCAAAAATTTTATTTTATTATTATTATTTTTTTGCTTAGGGTTTTATGTCTTCTTTATTTTCGTCAAATTTTCTGGAGATTTTGCTTCTCTATTAGCTAGGATTGTATTTCGAAGGAAAATTTTCAAAATTTTGGTATCGGAAACTTGGGTATTCACCAACAAATCGAAATCTTTGTTCAACACTCTTCTCAGAATATTTTCCCTATACATATACGTATATGTATATATGTGTGTGTTCTTCTTCTAGAACTTAGGTTTTCTTTTCTTTTTTATTTTTGGGGTAAATTATAGGTTTTTCGATTTTCTTGTACTGTATTTTATCTTTTTTTTTTTTTTTTTTTCTCTCTCTAAATTTTAATTTTTTCTTTAAGTAGGGGCATTAATGGAGATAGCATCAAATGAAGATCTGCAGAAGTTGACGAGTTCTTCGAATGAAGGCGAGCATCATGATGATCATGATCATGGTCATGAGGATATGGTTCCCAATGTGCTGAATCATGGGTAAATTTCACGCCTCTTTCCCGATCTCGTTTGTTATTAGATCCTTAATGTTTGCTATAATGTTAATCCGTTAGATTCGAATTATGCTTCGTCATATATTGTTAAGGTCATGTTTATAGGATGGAGAGGTAGAAAAACTAGGTGAGAGAAATGGAGAGAGATAGAGAGGTCCTTTCTTGTAGGGTGTGTGATGTGAAAGGAAGGAAACAAAGCGAAAATCACCTCCCCTTTTTATAGTGTTGTGTTGTTTTGCGAGTGAGTGTTAGTGTAATAGTGTCTGTTCATGGCATTTGAAATCCAACCGGTGCTTGGGATGGCATTGTAACCTACGCGTCATTGTGGTCATTATTAGATTACAGTCTAGAAGGTTTGCATTTACAAATAATAATGAGATCCACTCCTCTTTCTTTTCGGTTTTCGGGTAGTTTTTTCTGATTCATGATTAGAGATCAGATATGGGTATATATCTATGTGTATGTTTGAAACTATCATTTTAATGGAAATGTTTTGGTTGTGATTTAGTGATGCAGGGCCGGTGCATGAGATTGCTGAAAAAGAAGCTAGAGGCACACTGGAAGTTATTGCATCCACTGGAAAGTTTTGGTCTGTTCATATTTCGATGGGAAACTTCCTCATTTAGTTCAGTATGATGATCGTGTTGCAAAAGCAATGTTTACTCTCTTTTTTTTTTTTTTTTTTTTTGGGGGGGGGGGGGGGGGGTTTAAATTTTGGTGGTTGGTGTCAAATATTATCTTTCGCAAGTAGAGAAGAAACCTAGAAATTATAGTATGGCTTTTATCTTCTTCCGATAGGATCCTATTAAAAGTTGTTTGTTATTAAGCACAGCCACGTGTTATAGAAGAAATGGATGGAGTTAATATAGTAAGTAGTTGTAGAAACAAAATCTAGGTCTAATTTAAGCTGAATATATCCAACATTTGAAATTGGAATACAGAATTTTCTTCGTTTATAACTTCTTCGTATTATGTATATGTTTTGTAGGCATGAGTGGGACAAGTTAAAGGCCATCTTATCCTTTCAATTGAAGCAGGTATGGGGAGGTATGCCAGCATGTGGGCCTGTGAATTTGCAATTTTCATGGAAGTATAGTTCTTTGTAATAGATGTGTATTTTTTTTCATCCTTATCCAGTGAAATGATATTTTGTTTATGTTTCTTCTTCTCTTTGCCTCTGATTTATGAAGGTTTTGTCAGAGTATCCTGAGGCAAAAATGACGAGTGAGCAGCAAAATGATTTTTTAGGAGAAACCTTTACAGAGCTGGCGAAAAGGTTGGATGAAGGTATTCCCAGATCTTTATTTTTCTTGCTTATCCTGGACATCTCCTTAATAGAGGCAAGGGTGATGCTGGCTATTTGATCCGTTTCTTAAACATTTAAAAGCTCTTGCAAATGGCCGTATATTGCTTCCTTTCTGATTTTCCTCAATTGTTTGGATCATAAGATCTGCAAACAACTTGCACCGTCTGCTTTAACCTTTGAAAAAATTAGTAGTTGACTAATTCATTGGGTAGAACTCGCCCTTAAAAGCTGTCTTGGAAGGGGAGGAGACCCAAGGGCTTATAAACTCACTAATTGTCTTTTACTTAATTCATGTGGGACTTCTTGGCATGTAACAATGGTCGGCTGAATCTGATTGCCTAGTAAGTTTGACAATTAAGAGTAGTGAGAGTGAGTGATGTTCAATGTCATTGTGCAGTGTGCAAATCATAATGATTAACTAGTCTAAGTTTGAGAATTTCTAAAATTCTATTTTCTTTTCTTTCCTTTAGAAGGCTAATTAACCGTGCGTTTTCTGAGTTTCCAGCTCTTCATAGTTTTGATCAAGGTCCTCCATTTACCCTTCAGAGGTTGTGCGAGGTAAATGCTTCCTTTAATTTGTTGTTCTTTATATCCGAGTCAATACCCTGTTACCCTGCATTGCGACATTTTTTAATGATTTTTTTAAGTTGGTGTTTTTCAGTAATTAGTAGAGCCATTCCACTTTGCCTTTTTGATGGTCGTCTAAGTCCTGGAACCGGGCAAAGGGGTGCGAATTGTAATTTTACTGCTAGAGTATTTTTTGGGCAACACATAATAAATTTCCTTCTGTAGTGAATTTAGTCTATACCTTCTTCTTCTTCTCCTCCTCCTTTCCCTTCTCTCTCTCTCTCTTTTGATTTTTTATAGAGTGCCATCATAGTCTCTAACATGACTTTTTGTCAATTTGTGCTGAACAGATCCTCTTGGATGCCCAGGGAATTTACCCCAATCTCTCGAAGCTTGCACTAGCACTTGAAAAGGTACGTCAATCATGAACATTTGGTATCATGGCAAAATTCCACTCGCCAGCCCAAAAAATAAAATTAAAAATTAAAAAATTCTATGGTGGTAAACGTTGAACATTGCTGGTGTAATACTCTTAATTCTTTATAAATGCTATTTTTGTGAGAACTTTTAATGAGCTTGACAGCTCGCCATTTCCTTGTTTGTAGAATCTATTAGTGACGTCTATGCTGGCCATCTCTGCCGACCCATATCCACAATCAAGCATAGAGCCTAGCAAACCAGATGAAGCAACTGAAGAATTGAAGCTGCAGTCTGACTCTGCACAAAATGGGGTAGAACATGTGGCAGGTGATAGGGATGAAGTAATGGTTGAGGTCGAAGAAGAGGCTGATGTTAACGATAACATGACCATCGACATGGAGGCTTTGGAGGATATAGTTGGACCTTCAGAAACACACACACCACCAACCAACAACTCCTAGCTTTCCATTACTTTCATTAAATTCTACGGAGCTCAGCATTCCGTTTACTTTCTCATCGGAAGGACGCCAAAGACCAGAATCCTTTATGATCAATGTGGTTCGTTTAAGTCCCATTGCATTGAGATGGATTGGGAAACCATGAAGTTGGCTGATGAGAATGGCAGCTCATACCGAATTCTCCTCGGATCAGCTATTCCTTGGACAATTCGGTTTTTGATCAAGGCTTCCTTTGGTGTCCTCAGCCTTTTTAAATGTTTTACCTGAAATATTTTGCCTAGTTTTCTTCATCGTGGATTTGAGTTGCCTTGTTAATATTGATAGTTCTTTGTGATCATTGTGGTGGAAGGAAAGGTAAGTAACAACATTAGAACCTAACGAGAAGTAAATCGTACTCAAATGGTGATATAATTTTTATTGGTGATTCACCATGAAAATCGCTGTCTTACCAAAATTTTTGGCAACTTCAAATATTTCGGGCAAGGGAGACTCTGGGAATACGTCTTCATTCACTTGCTTCCATATCTCTTCGATTAACGATTTCAAATGTTCATGAGCTTCGTCTTTGGAAACGCCAACTCCGTACGCATGCAATATTGAATCGATTTAACATCATTGCCTCTTTTTAGCCGTTCTGATCAGTTACATGAAAATAAGGAGACAAACGTTCAATCGTCCAGTAAAATTACTATTACAGTGTGGACATGAATTAAACAAATCAGACTATCATTCTATAGAACCCAGCAATAATGTCCCAATATAAGCTTGATATAAATTTATTTATTTGTAAGGCTATCTGCATGTCGTAAAATCAAATTTTGGAAGAATGTGAATAATAATAAACCCTGCTAATCACAATGTAGTTCCGGAACATCATGTTATAAAAAAGAAAAAAAAAAATTCTCTGAAATTTGGGTGATCAAGTTTAAGATCAAAGCAAAACTATTATATTATAAAGTTAATTAACAGCCACGGGTCGTCACATGTTAACCCTGTAACAAAACAACAAAGAACCTGAGTGCACATTTATTAAAGAATTTTCATTCTATTTTTGCCATGAAATTTTTCCATATGTACATTTATCTACTTTTCTATACAGTCACCAGTTAAAATCAAACACTAAAATGTCCATGCAGATCCCATTTACAGCAGGGGAAAAAATTACAGGAAAAAAGAAAAATGTATGATATAAAGGCCTTGCGTCCTCAGAAGGGTGACAATAATATCCCCCACTGGTATTCACATGCATTTCAGAAATTTTCTATCTCTAGAAATTTGCTAGTTATAATTAAAGTCTGACTTCAACTACATCACCATCTTTGAGCTTCGTATTGGGCAACACCAGCTGACCATTAACCAATACCAGTTTTCCCTCGAGACCTGCTCTTCTAGCAGCATCTGCGGCGGTGCTACCAGTTCTCAACCTCATTATCTCGCCATGCGGCCAACAGACAATAACTACTTCTCCAAGAACAACCGAGCCATAAACCTTGCGGCTTTGCTTTTCTTGCCTAAGACTTGCTTCCGAGTGTAGTTGCTCTTCCCACCTCAGCATCGTCCTTAATAAACGCACCTACAAATCGAAAGCTCATGTTGGTGATGAGGAGCAAGATGTAGATATTAGCAATTTGAGATCATGTTCATCTACCAGGACTAATTAATTGTGTCTTAATTATTAGGTTGAGTTTATCATATTAATATGGTTTTGTTCTCTTTAAATAGGCCGATGATTGTGTTTTTCAAGTCGAACTTTGTTGGTGAATGAATATCGAGATTTTGTATCTCTCCTACTATGCTCTTGTGTTCTCTCTAGAATACTCCCGTCTCTCTCTCTGTCTCTCTAGTTCTACATCTGTATGTGTGTGATTTTGGTCACCGACACATAAAATGGAAAAATCAAATCGATGGTTTATATATCATCACCATTTATTTCCCAATTAAGGTAGCCAAACGATCAGGAGAATTGGCAATTTCAGAGAACTTTCCCTGATAATGATCAACCACCAAATGATTTAGAATGGTAAGGATCTTAAGCAAACCTTGTTATTGATGCTACTCTCCATGGCACCCCATGTCGCTGAGTTAAAGCTTGGGCCTGATGTACAATCATGAAGCTGTTTACCATCAAATATAGCAGACACAACAGCCCAATAGTCTGTTTCTTCTTGTTCCGTCAAATCAATGACCTGAATGAAGGTCGGCAGTAGGCGCCCAAATTGATCTTGCTGCACAGGAAAAAAAAAAACTGTATTTAAACAGCATTCTACCTGGAATTTTAATAAAGGTTTTATCATGATGCTAACATCATATTACATCAAAGAGCATCACCATTTAACAACACTGGTAATGCATCACCACACATGTAGCAGCACTAACGAAGAGTCACATGACAAAATATGACGGTAGGAGTCCCACAATCCTATACTGCCACGGTGATTGCATCACTAATGGTGATATAAAGAATTTGTTACAAAGAATTATAGATTGTGTGTTGACTCATTCCCACCCCGCCCATCTTCTGGAAAAAATGACCTCTCTTATTTTCTGTGAAAAAGACTTGCTAAACGTACCTTGTGGTAAATACCATCTCGAGAAAGTGTATACTTCTCTAGGCAAGTACACCAATCCCCATGTCCGGGTTCGCACCACCACTCATCAGACACCTGGAATGTTGTTAAGAAACAAGAGCATAAACAATGAATCAATATCGCAATGCCAATACAGCTAACTTTGATTAAAGGTACTTCCACCAACTTTACTCTCTTGGATTTCCAATTCTTAGACCACTATCACTAAAATAAACCTACAGAAGGACAGAGCTAAGCAAAGCATCGCAAAAATGTGTGAAAAATAAGATATCTGATATGTTCTATTTTGTGCTCTAATGCAAATGTCATTTCAAATAGCATATCGATTTCTTGTCATAAATTTTTAACTTTTAAATTATTTTGAAACCAAGCAGCATATTTCAAATATAACATTATGTACAACATCACATTTAGAGAATGTTCTTTTTAACTCAAATGGCAAATTTTAGCATAAGCATAGAAGTTTGACCTTGATTGGAGATGCTCTCATGTAAAGGTGGTCCAGTAAATGCTTTTGAAATGTGAAACCTATATCTCTAAGTAGGTCATTAACAAACCACATTGTTGAATGAATCTATTCTAAGAATCAACCTTTTTGTATAATCTAGCATGAGCTTCCCACCGCTTCATTTGGAAGGAAGATCTTCTATCCGCTACTGCTTCAGAAGCTGTTAGTCCAAAGCTCACAGCAACAAGCAATTCGCTTCCACCCTTATCTACTCTGCGTATTCAATTTTGTGAGGAACATGCTAGAAAAGGTTAATAAACTTAAAATGGTATTTACCAAAAACATAAACTTAAAACGGGAATAATATTCAGTAGACATGTAGTAGTTTTATACCTAATAATGACGGCAGCAAGAAGGTGACTTCCATCAACTCTAAGAACTGGGTGTCCAATTTTCAACAAACCATACTTCTCAAACAAGTCGCATTCTATGGAAGTTTGTTCCTCAATGTCCTTGGAAAAATAGGAGGTTTCTGCTTCGGATTCATCTGTGCTGCCTATAGAAGACAATGGGTTTGCAGATTCTTTATAAAGCCAATGCGCTGCTAGTCCATGTTCGGCATATTCATGCATCCTCTGGAAAAGATAGTCACTGATGAGTAAAAAGATACTAGCAACTAAATCCCGACTTCTTTATGCTAGAAGGAATCTAGAACCTGTGTCCGTATTTGAACTTCCAAAGGTGATCTATCTGGACCTTGTACTGCAGTGTGCAGAGACTACAAATAGAGATTTAACACACGGGTAAATATCTGTATAAGTCACTCATAGACGTACATTATACATAAGGAGATGATGACTTGAGAAATGTATTCTTTATAGTGAACAAGGAGAGAAAATCTAACCTGATAGCCACTAGGCTTTGGATTGATGATGTAATCGTCAAATTCACCATCAATGGGGGTCCAAAGTCTGCACATAGAAGTATGACATATGCCATTATCAGAATAAGGACAGTGAAGATGTGCAAATTCCATGAATATCCACCTTGCTACTTTGAAAAAGTTGACAAAGATGCATGACCGAGAAATATGTCTTCAAAAAGGTAATACGACTGAACATCTGAAGTTAGCAAGTTATTTTTCATATAGGAGAAACTCATCACGTTGATGCATTAATTCGAAGTGATTTTTACAGCATCCAAAATAATTTTCGATGTTGAAAGATATTTTACAAGAACAGTGTGAAAAGATTATAAGTTCATTTTGGTTTACTTGTGTACAATGTTGAGAAGGCTGTAACAACATTGAACAGCGGGTCCATGAAGAGTTCCATTCTTGTCTCCAACAACTACCCTTAAAGCACGGGCATCAAAAACTTTACTGATGTCGACATCCTTTCTTTTCATCTACAGCAAGATAGATAAAGATGTAAAATTAGAAACTTAGTAGAAATCCAGAAACAAAAGACGTGTCTAACGTTAAAACTACTGAAGATAAGATGATTTGAGAAAATATTCAAACAAACTAATTAAAACATTACATAAATTGTGGTAAACGCTTTAAAACTACCTCACTCCGTTTACCTTACTATAGATACTGTACAAACTCTTTAGACGGCTGGACAAAGTCACCTCCATCCCTGGAACATAGCTGCAATCACAAAACAAAGACAAACTTTTAGTTAAGGACAAAATGGTTCTTGTTTCAGCATAATTAGTGCTTTAGATGAATACTGTTAAATTACAGAGTACATGTTATCATAACAGTCAAATGAACTACAAGAAGCAAGGGAGGAAGGGGAGAGGTGAAAGCAGCACATACGACATTGAAATGATCAACTCTCGTTCAAGTGCTTCCTCACAAACCACCAGAGATGCCAAAGCAATTCCAGCATCCCGTACGACCTTTGGGCTTGCCTGGTTCTTCAAAGTTTTCTCTAGAGTAGTAAGATATCTGGACCGTTTTCCACGATCTAACAAGACATCGAATGGCAATACGGCTTCCAAAAGATCCTAAAAGATTTGACAGTAGATAAGCTTCTCGCTTATTAATTTATAGTTTCAGTTTAATGTTCACTCACTTAGTTTGGTAACAATTGCTACAACCGTTCACTGTTCCATATAGCAGTTTAACCAAATACTTTTGATCTCTGCAAGCAGCTTACCTTCATGCTTGTGACTTCTTCATCGATTGCCACGGGCTCCTCATATTTGCAAACAGAACCTTTTTTATCCAAGGCCTGCAAGCCAGATCTTTCACATATTCTTTTTGTGTTTCCTGATTTGCCGCTAGGGCTCCACATGGAAGCTAGATCAGCTCTCATTCTCTGAAACAGTTGAGGCTGCACATGATGCGTAAAGGACATATATTTAAAATGAATCTGCAGATGCTCAAATAAGAAGGGCATGAAACTTAGGGCTAAACAATTCCTCGACAACTAAAGTGATATAACCAACCTGAAGGACGGCAAAGCACAGATCTTCAAGTTCAGCTTTCAATGCCCACAAACCCAATCTGGAAGCAAGCGAACACCAAACAGCGAGGGTCTCCTTTGCAACAGCTTGAGCCTTTGGCAATGGCAAGGCATATCTGTAAACCATTTTCCTCTTCAGTCTGAGTCATCGCTACTATTTTGAACCCAATTTTTGTTGTACCATAAGAAAAACGAATGGCAATAATAATATCCTTACTTTTTCGTTTACATATTTATGCAGCCCACAAAAGATCAATAAATTCATGAAAAGAAGCAAACATAAGATGACAAAAATACTGTGATTATTGTTAATCCAGATTAAGGAACTAAGAAAGGCAAAATCAAGCATGCAGCATTTGAGAAAATAAAGTACGAAAAATGTGAAATTGAGGCAAATAAATTGATAAAAAAAAATAAAAAAACCTACAGTACACACACACATATGAAGTCCAGAATCAATACATGGTTCTCATATTGTGAAGACGATCAGCAAGCTTGATAAGAACTACACGTGGATCATCAACCATTCCCAAGAGCATAACTCGTAAATTGTTTGCCTGAAATGTAAACGATGCAAGTATGAGAAAAATAATAATGGAGCGGATAATCTCTGGTGCTCCATCAAACGGGCATCTTTAAAAAAAGAAAAAAGAAAAAAGGCCAAAGACATTAATCTTCATTCATCTCCTCATGCATTTACTAGCTTCGTTCATAGCTTTGTGATAGCCCTTAATCAATTGCATTAGAATAAAAATATTCCCCCTCACCATCCTATAACTGAGTGCATGTGCAGTAATTCTCACGGACTAAATATTGTAGAGGAACAAGAGGACTACCCGATACTACTTTTAAATCATGTATTAAATTCACTGGATTGATTGAAATTTAACATTGCCTTACTATTTTTTTATCATTACAATATCTCATACATCAAACTGACAAGGACATTTGATCATAGAATCATCTCAAATGTATTTTCCGTTTCTATCGTCCACTGTAATTGCTGATGCCAATTCATTGATTAAATCTACCACCCATATTGTGGATTAATGTTATCATCACGTAGAGTATAAATTGTATACCTCTTCATGCCCAAGGGTACCCCGATCCACATTGATTCTCCGATGTCTTCGCACAAGCTGCATAACAAATCATAAGTTGTTCGTTAAAATGAGACAAATAAAAAATATGGAATCCATAATCAGGAAATAGGCTTTAACCTTCGGTTAGACACTGTATTTTTCAAAATTTTTGTGTTTCAAAAATTGCACAGAAGCAACATTTTGGGAAAGAAATTCTCAATGTTTCTTTTAACTGCTTAAGAAAAAGAAAAAAAAAAATCGATATAACCTCATTACTATTTAGCAGTTCCAGGGTCCGACATGGAAGGCATTTCCACAAAAGGAATGGTAATCTCCAAGAAATACTTATTTTAAGCTTCTACTTTACAAGATGAAAATGAAAAAATATTTCCATATTCTGGGTCAAGGTTCATATAAAATCAAACGTAAAAAATTCTTAACTTGGGGCTAAATATGATCATAAACTGGGAAAAACTACCTAAATGATATAATAACTATAATTATTATACCCTCACAAAGCCAATAGTTATACCTGATTAATAAAACTCAACCTGGAAACACCAGCCACCAACCTAGCCACATCATCACCAAATTCGTCTACTACGCTCTGCAAACTTTCGCATGTATCATCAACCACATCATGGAGAATTCCAGCCACAACTGTTTCAACAGCCTGTAGAAGACTTTTAAGTTAATGAAAGTCCTAGATTGTAATCTTCTTTTTTGCAATACGACTCCTATGCTAAAACCATATGCAAATTTAGAACACTTCTTGTAAAACATGTTAGTCAGCTGCAATAAGCGATTCACTTAACACAAGGCCAGTCAAGCTCACTATGTACTGAGTGTCCAGAACCAACTAACCTAATTCTGAAATATCACTCTTTGAGCAAAATCCAATAGTTCGTTGAAAGTATGGTTCTTCATCAAAAAATGCTAAACCACAACAAATTTATTTGCCACGAATGGGAAATGGAAGAATGTTTCCCTTTCACTTATTAGTGAGTTTACTTACAAAATCCTGAATAGTAATTCGTGGGACCCTGCATGATTTAGAGGATGGAAAAGGAAAATTCGATTCTAAGCTACCCCTGATTTTGTTTCCCTTCGAATTCGAAAAAACTACAATTTTCCTTTTGTCATCATCTTACTAAATTTCAACCAATAATATGCTCTAAGGCAATTTTAGTACTTAACCTATTAGGATTCCAATTCTTTAATTTAGTAAACAAAAGCAAAGGAATTGCATCCTTTCCAATTCCACTTTCTAATAGGTTAATAAACATTAGGAGGGTAATCAAAGATCCAAAACCCCTTCGCTTTTGCAGTAACCCCATTTCAATTTAGTAAACATGTCCTAAGAGCACTAAAGAAGTACGGAGAAAGAGTCATACTCGTTTCCCACTCGAGGGAACCAGCATGGCCAGGATTCTTCCGGTATGTATACAATGTGTCAAATAAGGGTCTCCTGTTTTGCGTAGTTGCCCATGATGAGCCTTTTTAGCAAAAGCAATAGCCTTTTGCACCTGCCTTCACAAATGGGAGTAATTTCAGAGCCATCAATTAGAACACTAATGTTCAAGCAAGCCATAAAAGCTGATTGTAGTGATGGTATACCTTCGGATCGCTGAAAATAGGATATCCAGTTACATCTACTCCCTCAAGAATTAGAGAACCTGTAGATTTTATCAATCTGTAGTCAGAGTTATAAAGAGAATTTTCTTTTTTTTTTTTTTTTGCTGATTTTTCTTCAGAATTTTTTTTTTCTTTTGTAGCGGAATGGATAGAACCAAACAAGATGTTGCAAATAGACAAACGAAATTCGAGCGAATTTTCCTTTCTGCTAATGTTTTTAAGCTTTCTTTAAGTCGAAGCCAACGGAACCGCATCAAATTGGATCTTGCGAAAACGAAATTCGAAAGAGAGAAAGGAGGAAATTCCAGACCTGGTTGCTCCTCGAGCTTAGGCCACAAGAAATCGACCTTGGTGGAAAGGCAGGCACCGGAGGCGATGGCGACGGCGGTGACGGCAACTTGAGTGATGGTGGAGGTGACGGCTCCGTGGAGGGAAGTGGAGCCACCGGCGGCGGCTGCGGCGGCGATGGCGTTGGCGGAGGTGAAGACGGAGCTGAGGGAGGAGGAGACGGCGAATTTTGGGGCGGCGATTATCTGGTCGAGGAGGCAACGGAGCCTGGCGGAGCTGCGGCGCTGGAATCTGCAGGCCAACATTATTGAGCTTGCAGGGCTTTGGCATGAGCGCATCGTCTGCGAACTCCGACGACTCCTCTCTCTCTCTCTCTCTCTCTCTCTACTCTCTCTCTCTAAAAATTGAAATGAAACAAATGGAAAGTGAAAATCAATTATACAAAGAAATTTTGTTTATGAGACGAGGGAGTGTCTGTGTGAGTGTGTGTGGACCGTGGGAAGTTATGGTTGGGAATCCATCCACCGATGTATTTCTGTTTTCTGTTTTGAGAGAGAGAAAGTGAGAAGCGAGATCTGACCGTCGGTTTAGATCTTTTCCCGATGAGGAAGAGAGGGAAATTAACGGTAAAAATAGACGAGATTTTTCCGGGAAAAAAAATGAAAAAGTGGGTAAAAAAAACTGTCTTCTTGCTCTCGTTGAGAGTCGAACTCAAGACCTCCCGCTTACTAAACGGGTGCTCTAACCAACTGAGCTACGAGAGCTTTCTTCATCAAAAAATTTTAAATAACTACTAAATTTAATTCTTGTAAATTATACTATTTCATATGTAATTTACTATTTAGTTGTTGGTTGAGGTTTTTTTTTTTGCTAGCTTTTTCATTAAGAATTAAAAACACTATATCTTTAATTTCATAATAGAGTAGTGAACCTTCTCAATAAATCCAATAGTCTCACGGTGAACAAAATCACATAATTAAATTTAATACAAACTCACAACATTTATTATATATATATATATATAGAGAGAGAGAGGTTGGAACCAAGCTTTGTGATTAAGATTTGAAGGTAGGAAGATTTAAATTCTACATTTTATGGTTAAATCAGATACGAAAGCAATTTACCATCAAATGAGTAGCAAAATCTCCCCAAATAACAACTTCTATAAAATCAAACCATGCACGAAAGACGTTGTGATCTTACCATTCAAATACCTTCGATCTTCTTGAATTATTGTGCTTGATTAAGACCAAGACCACCACTAATTTATCATTATACATGTGTACATCTATCAAGCGATCGATCCTAAACTTGTAACAAGGAACTCTTGCAGAGAAACCCAATGGTAGGCAAAATTGCTTGCTATGCTATCAAGTTGGTTCGTTCGCATGCTTGTGTTGTGAGTGAATGAGAGCGATAGATAACAACATGTGTTGTGAGTGAATGAGAGCGATAGATAACAATCTATTAGCATTATTATATGATTGATTGGTATTAAGATAACCATTGATTGGTATTAAGGTAACCACTAAATGATCCTAATACACGTTTACATAGACAAAATGATCGATCCTAAACTCGTGCTCTAACTCAAGTCGGATAACGCAAGTAAATGCGACAGAGTTGTGGAGTGAGTCAAGTGATCCCAATCTTCGACCGTCATTAGCCCTCATCTATGAGTTGTAAGAATTTTATGCAAAGTGGGTTAAACAGGAGATCAAACGCATACGTTACAGTAGGTAGCATTTAGGTCTATAATCATAAGAGAATGGCACACCCTGCTAATCTGTCTTTCAATATACATTGGAGGAAGTTCCAACTGTTTGAGTGCCATCCAAGGCCACGGGACAAGCACCTATCGAACATCATTAGCTTTAAAAACAATCCAGAAAAAACTTTCGGTCCATGCCTTCTCAACTTGCAAGAGGTCAATTCTGCAGCAACTTTCAACAATTGATGAGCTCCTTTACTCCAACCAAACCTGAAGAAAATAACAGAAAATAAAATTTGTAAAATCGTGTTTGTGCAAGTAGTAAATTCGCCAACTCGGAGATCAAAATCAGCTGTTGACCCAAAATAGGTACATATTTGATGAGTAAATAGCTCGTTTTGATTTGAATTTTAGGCAAGTAGGAAGAGAATATTAACCTGCAAATTAAAACGATGAGGTGCCCACTGAAGAGTACCCAGCAGCTCTCATCTCTTTCAGTGTCCCAGCCAACCAATCCAAACCCTCGTAAAGGCCGTCTCCACGAAGTGCACAAGTCCCTTGTATGTGCCATTTTCTGTTCTTAAGATCGAAGAGACCCAGTCCTTCACACACTTCCATCGGTGTCATTGCTCCTTTCTTTATTAGGGAAAGAGGGGAAGAAAAAACAAATTAAGTTTGCAAAAAAAAAAAAAATAACAATAATAATAAAAAATAACAATACTTAGCAAATTAAGTTGTTCTAGCATGAAAACCTTCACATCCATGGGCAATAAACCTTAAAAATGGAAATTCCAAACAAGTTTATTAGGTTCTCTAATCTTACTAAAGTTGGTTCTTGGTTGATATATTAGTATGCAAATCGCAAATTTATCACAAAACTAATATATCATAAACCAAGTATTTTTCCAGTTTAAAAGCTATAATTTTCCAACAGTCAATACAAGTAAACTTGTAATGGCAGCCCACATGATATAACTTTTCTCGCCATATTGCCAAGTTGCTAAACTAAGTTCTGGAAAGGATAAACTTGCATGATAACATCTCACATTCGGAAAGCAAAAACAAATTACTAGCACAAACAATAACATACCATGTCCTGTTTATTAGCAAACACCAAGATGACACTGTTGAGCATAAATGGATCGCTGATGATGGTCTGAAAAAGAGAATAGTCAAGCGAGAAACAAATAGTAACGTACTTATTTTGACCTGTATTTATTTCTAGATTTACTACCTGAAACTCTGCCTTCGCTTTTCCAATTCTCTCTCGGTCCAAGGAATCAACGACGTAGATCTGCAAAGAAAAAGATAACAAACACACAAGTAAAGATCCTTTAACAATAACTCGTGCATGACATGTTGAAGACAAGAAAGGAAAAATTAAGAAAGAAAATAGTATAAGCAATAAAAAAAACATGTCTTTATAATGGCTTCTGCAATGAGAAGCATCACTTGACAGGAATACTGAGAACACAAGCAGGAAAGTTACTAGTCCATCTGTATTATTAAAGTAATGCCTCCATAGTGGCCTTAGCTTCTCTTGCCCGCCAACATCCCAAACTGTGAATATTACATTCTTATACTGTACTTTCTCCACGTTGAAACCTGCAGGAAACCAGCAAAATTCATGGTAGTCTAATTGTTTCCCTTGTAATGGCACATTTAAAAAACAAAGTACAGTAATCCTAAAACTATGATTAGCAAAGAACTATTAGTCTATGAAATGGCATCCAAATGCAATTTGCAGGGAACCTAGCGTGGAAAATTAGTGTCTTAAATTACTAGAATTTTGGGGCATCGGAGAACCCGTAATCCTAACACTTAAAAGTGGTCAAACATCAGATGTGATGTCAACTAGTGTCAAGAGTAGCACGAGTCCATTTGCACCATCAAGGAAAGAAAAGGGTTCAGTTATAATGGACAAAGTGACGTACCAATTGTGGGAACAGTTGACAAAACTTCTCCGATGTGTAGCTTGTAAAGTATGGTAGTTTTACCTGCTGCATCCAAGCCTAGCATAACAACCTAGCCAACACAAAGAAAACCTACGCATAAGGATAGGTGAAATAATCTTAAGCTTAGTGATAGTTAAGAGAATAAAATGAAGGGCCCGAAAAGTCAAGCATTTAATTTAAACATATCTAAAGCCATCCCCTCCAATTAATAGCATCATCAACTAGAAACAGAGCGATTTTTAATTTTCTATGCATTAATCAAACTTATCGCTTTCACATGAGAATGTTACACAGGTAAAGAAGGTAATGAATACGAGAAGCTTAAAACATAAACACCCAATTGCCTTTGGAATCCACATTCCTAAATTTTATTTTAGGACAAATTCATGACGAGACTTTTTGTAATAAACGAATCATTTCCTAGTTCATTCTGCCATCCTAACCAATGAATCATTAGGACTTGTTTTCAATTGTATCTTATGCAATCACGACTAACGGGTTTCTTCATTCCCCATGAAATTTGTCCTTAAGACAATACTCTCAGGCCTTTTTTTTTTTTTGTTCTATAAGAACTATTTTGTTCCTTTGTTTTGATTTCTACACTACTAGATTTCCTTTTGATTCAAGAGGATAACGAAAAACAAAGGAATGCTAATTTTAACACCAAAAGAACAACATCACACCTCTACCTATTTAGAAACAACATGAGAAACAAAAAATCAAAAGAAAAAAATTTACAATTCCTTCAAATAAATCGGATAACGAAATGAAAAAACTTATTTAGCAAGTCACTTTCTGCTTATAAATCACTCATATAAAAATCTACATATTCACAAATTATAAATGCGAAAAAAAAATGTAAATTTAGTAACAGCTAAAGCATTAAAAAAAAATCCCTAACAAATTCATTTCACGAACGGAAAGAGACAACCAATTCTGAATTCGAAAAATGAAAATAAAAAACTGTGAAATTGAAGAGAAAGGAATAAGGGGAGAGAGAGTACTCGCATCTCAGTGTTGCCGAAGAAGGCATCGAAAAGCTTGCGAAAAGCTTGACCCATAACTAGAAATTAGCCCTTATTTGGTTCAATTTGGGTGTTAAAAGTTAAAACTCTTTCATCAACTTTCAAGGAATAAAATTGGCGACGCGAATTGTTCAAATCGATCTTCTTTCTTCGTTCCAGACAGAAGAAAGATTCTCAGAAGGAACACAGATCCAACGTAGCGTTTGCCCTTTTTTTTTTTTTTTTTTTTTCTTTGTCTCTTTCCAGGTGCGTTCGCGATGCGAAAATTCGATTTTCTCAGGAACCAAAAAGAAAATGAGAACCCAACTATTATTCTTCCCTTTTCTTTTTCATTTTACTTATTTATATTCTTTTTTATTTCATAATCTCTTAGATATATATATATATATATATATATATGCCGTAGTAGAGTCTCTCTCATAATAACTACCGGTAGAGCTCTTTTTTGAATCGTTAAGATTTAATTGAACGGTTGATATATTGTTGGTGTATCATACTTAGCATACACCTTACCTAATCTTACTCATTCCCACCCCAAGTTTTCTCCGTTGTTGGTGATCCACTACCTTAACCCCCCTACCCCCGGCCCCAGCCCTACACCCCCCATTGGCCCCCAGCGCCCCCCCCCCCCCCCCCCAAAGGTCCCCCTCCCCCAACACACACACCCCAGGCCCCCCCACACCCCCGATGCGACCGACTCCGCCCCCCCCCCCCCCCGACAAGAGAAGAGAGAAAGGGGGTCCTTGTCGGGGGTGGGGGGGTCAAGAGAGGAGAAGAGAGAGAGATAGGGGAGCCGGGGGCCGAGAGAGAGAAGAAGGGAGAATGCGGGGCCCGGGGAAGCCTGGGTAGGGGGAGTGTTGGAAAAAACGGATCCGATATCGGAGTTATGGCGCAGCGGAAGTTTTAAAATTTTTTTATGCCGTTTCGAAAAGAATCTCATGATGCATATAACAATAAATTAAATTCATGATCAAGCGTACCTTATTTCTCGGATTCCGGAATCACTAAAGCGTTTGACCAACTTGTCTTCTCTACTATTCTCGAGTTCCACGTCTCAGAGTGTGTGTGGGCACACGTTCTATGAATCCAAGCGACCGGTAATGTTTTCCGAAGTCTAGATCCCTCCTTCTCAGTCCGATGTTCCTCGTTGAGAATACGATCCAACTTCTTTCTTCAAAACTACAAAACAGGAACCGGTTAACCTCCTATGAAAATTATCACTCGGTTTAACCTTCCTCACAATTTTGAATCAATGGAATTTTCTCTCTTTTTCTTTCTCACAAGATAGCCGAATTTTTGTGAAGTAGAAGAAACCCAAATTATTTTTTCTTTCACTCACAAAAACGTTTTCCCCTTTGAAAATTATCAAAAATTGGTTTCTCAAGAATTCCTAGCCTTTATATAGAAGTCTAATCCTTTTCAAAATTTAATTCCTTCTTGAAAAATAATTAATAATTATTTTTCTGGATAAATTTTGAACCAAAAGATCATACAACTTTAGGGCTAGATTCATTGAACCTAGAAACGTTTTTTCAAGAGGAAATCTCCTCCAAAAAATTCGGCCACTTTAGGATAAATCTAGATTGGTGGTTCAAATTTTAAATCAAGAATCTAAACTAGTGAAAAGATCCTAGTCCTATCTAGATTCAAATTTCTTTTAAACCCTTTTTGAATTTAAATAAGATTCACTCATTTGAATTAATATTTTCCACAAACATCAACCATATTAATTAATTTAAATAAATGGAATATTTGAATTTTTTTTTCTTCCTCAAAAATCCGTGCACCATATTTAAAGAAAAAAAAATTCATCAAATAATCTCCATTATTTAAATCAATTAATAATTTAATGTTAGGAATATATTTGAACAATTTTGAAACAAAATTTTCTTCTCTCCACCTATCTAAAACCGTGCACCTCTTTTAGATTAGGAGAGAAAAATTTTGTTTTTCAAAATTAAATAATTCAAACACAATCTTATTTCCAAAATTCAAGTTAACCAATCACGTGTTGACAAATCATATTATTTGTCTACACAAATCCTACATGTCCAATCCTTTTTCGGATTGCATGTTAGAGAGTACCATGTCTTAATAGACATTACAAAATTCCATTTAAATTTACCGATCTCTTTAGGAACAAATCCCGAGACGCTATTTAGAACTATATGAGCTAGTAGAGGGACCCGATGGAAATATGTAAAGAGGCTCCTATAATTGTGAAAAATTAATCCCAGACTAATTATTCATCAATTATCAACTTCAAAACTATTCCACTAAAAGTTTGAAGCTGAACTCCTGTTTACATACCGTATTACGAAAGCTCTCTCACGCAGTGCTTCTTCCATGATTTATTCATCGCTTGTTTAATCCCCATATGTTATCCATGATTGAATTAAGGACTTTTTCCGTTTTACCTTTTCAATCATTTTAACTTAAAGTTCCATTATTCTCCATTGAAAGAACCACCAATTGTAAAACCATACAATTGGTAAACCATCAGAGAACACAAAGTAAACCGATGGTCAAGATCTTGTTATATTATCTTTCAATCCCCGAATAATGCCTTTAAGTAGATAACATGTACTATCGTTAAGATAGCTATGGATTCCATATCTATGAATCTTGATTTCTCTATCCATAAGTCATGCACCCAAAACACAAGTATATTGACCATAAATTAACAGTGTCTCACCTGTAGTGCATTAAAGTACATACGTCATGGATACGAACTCAAGTAATCATTTCAGGATTAAGATTAATACAGAATGATAATCAAAGCTTCATTGATTCTTATAAACGGAATTATTAAACCGAATCAATTAACACTTTAGGTCCAATCCAATGTCATACCTCAATACTGGTATACATTAAAGTTTCCACTCGGAACCAATCCGATGGTCAAGACAAACCATCCCTCCAAGGAAGTAGACAACTTGTACAATCTTATCATGAATAAGATCCCCAAATCTTATTCCATCGATTGCGGACTATTTATTTTGACTGTTATCAAATTACCATGTCTTCTATGTATACCCCATATACATATGGTAATCCGATATATTTCCAACAGTCAAGGAGTATTTTATGTTTGCTCAACCATACAATCAACAAATGAAAGTAAATAGGACACAACTTATTAAACATGAATAACCTCCTCTTATTAATATCAAAATGTCATATTTACAGAAAATCCCTAATATTGATTTTCTATCCTTATGGCATATATAGATCCCAACAGGGAGGCACCGAGCTGGGGGTAGAGGGGGTGCCTAGGGGGGTGGCAGGGGAGGGGGGACATGGGGTGGGAGTGGGGGGTGGAGAGGGGGGGTTGGCTGAGGGTGTCACGGGTGATGGAGAATACTTGGGGTGGAAATGGGTAAACTGAGATAAATTATATGGTAAGTATGATATACCAACAATATATCAACCGTTTGATTAAATCTTAACGGTTCAAAAAAGAACTCTACCGGTAATTACTCTGAGAGAGACTCTACACAGCCTATATCTTTGTAATTTAGTACTTTTATCTTTAAATTTTTTGAATAAAATTTCGTTCTTTTTTTTTTCAATTAAAATTCTTTTTTGAATAATTTAGTTCTTTTTTAGAAAAATAATAACTTGATTTTCAACATTTATATAACAATCTTAAACGGAAAATTCTTTTAAAGTAAATTACACGGAATAATGTGATACTTTTCAAAAAATCATCCTATAGTGTTTTTATTAATTAACTTATTGTTAATTTTTTATTAACCGATCAAGAATCGAACCTGAAATTTATGACTCCTAAGCTCTAAATCCCCCGTTTCCTCACTGTTGGACTAGCCCGAAATGGCTTCTATCCTATAATAATTATCTAATGTGTAATGTACTTCTCAAAAAAGCTATACTTTCTTTTTTATGTTCTTTATAATTGAAAATGAGACGCTTTTTTTTTTCTTTACAGGTAGAAATGGGATACGATTTATATTGTTTTTTTTTTGTTGATAATTTAATTCTTGTATTGATTTTTCTTTAGTAAACCATTGTATTAGTTTTTAAACACTAATTTTGAAGTTAGAAAAAACTTTAAATTTTAACTTTTGTTGTTTCCAAAAAAATTAAACTTTTGTTAATAGTTATAGTTATTAGAACAAAAATGTCACATCTAATAGAACTTGAATTCGTTCTAAACTAATATATATATATATATATATAATTAATTGTTATTTAAAAAGCAAATAGTATTCATGTTTAAAAAAAGGGGAAAACACATGAATGATACAAATTTAAATATCATTATATCAACATAATATAAAATGTTAATACTAGATCAATATAACATAAAATTAAACTAAAATTAATTAAAATCTATGTCAGGTTAGTTAAAAATAAAAAATTTGTATCATGTTTATCAATATATTATAAAAAAAAAGTAGTTATTTATGTAACTTTCTCTTAAAAAAAACTAAAACGAGATTGAAAAATTATGGGAAAAAAGGTTAAGATTTAATTGGTAGAAGTATCAAAATCCTGTCTTCTTTGTTCTCTCTCCCTCTCACTTGATTTAAAAAAAAGGAGGAGAAGAAGGAGAGAGAATTTGTAGAGTCAATCACCTTGGTGAACAACCCAGCAATAGAAGAATGGGCCGAATGCCATCCCAAAACTGATCACAACAGAAGAATGGCCCAAAAATGGGCCCAATGTGAGGCCCAAGTTGAAAGAGTATATGAGCCCAAGAAGGTCCAAGTCCAGTTACATAATTTGGTCAGCTTTTTTTTTTTTTTTTTTTTTTTTCCTTCTTCTTCTTTAAAGTATTTATACATAACAACCATTTTAAGACACCTCTTTTAAAATATAAACACAAGTAAACTGATTTACAAATTTAAACAAAAATTCAAATTTGATTATCCAATTTTCCGCTTTTACCCTTTCTCCCATGTGGTGGCGATTTTTATGGTAACTGTATCCATTAATTCACGTTTGAAACTTTATTAAGCTTTCCTAATATATCATTTTAAAATTTAAATCCTAGAGAAATGTCTTGAAACCATGTTGATTAGCTATTTAGTGTATCAAGCATTTTTTCCCCAATTTTTTTCAATTCCACGCATTCATATGTCCATATAGTATGGATCAATATTTATTAATCAATATGGTATTGATCAATATTGTTTGAACTGTATTGACAATAGACCGTTTTATAGACATAGAGTAATAAAATGACTAGGTCATCACCATATTGATAAAAAAGACAAACAATATAATGACTAGGTGATATTTAACAAAAAGACATGATCAATACAGTACGAATAATTATCTAAAATATATTTACAATAGGTTATAATATACATAGTAACAAAAAGACTAGGTCAGTATCATAGTGACAAAAAAAAAAAAAAAAAAAAAAAAAAAAAAAAAAAAAAACTAACAATATGGAAATATTGCGTTTGTGGAATATGGTGAATGAACTGTCAACTAGGAATTTGGGGATTTCCTAATATGTAAATCCCTCAAATTTGTAATACATTATACCGTGCCTAGAAACTAGGAATTGATTAGATATTTATTTTCCACCAATTGTAAGTAAGGGGCATTTTTGTCAACATATAGTTAAACAATTATAAGTTTTGTTTATTTTTACAAATAAATTGATATGTAGACATATTTTAAGACTAATTCAATCATATATATAAATAATCCTCTTTTTTTTTTTTTTAATTAGAAGTTCCCAAGTTCTAACCGCCGTTCACCAAAATACTTGCATGGTGGCTGTTCATGCCACGTGCGTCAGTTAACAGAGCAGCTATTAAAGTCCCTTAAATAATAATAATAATAATAATAATAATAATAAGAAAACTCTTGGTGTTTGTATAAATTGCTTTTGTATAATGTGCAAAACACTATAATTAAACTACACCACTACATATGCAAAGTGCATTTAAAGGGTTCTGGAAACAAAACTTCTCACTTAGTCAACTAATTGGTTTGAATTTATTTGTAAAACATTAATTTGAATTATATTCTTTTTTTCTAAGCTCGTTATGATATTAAATCCCTATCATTCCCCTTCTCTCCTATAGATATTTTATTGCAATTAAATACGAATCCTTTTTTTTTTTTTTTTTTTTTTTTTTTTGGAATCAGCCATTCAATACCAATAGCAAGTCTTTGTTGACGAAAAAACAACACCAAACATTCCTCTAATCACCGTTAAAAGAATTAAAAAAGAAAAATCATCTATCACAACTTCCAACTCTTGACTCTGGAGTTCCCCAATTAGTTTCTCTCTCTCTATTATTACCATGGTTGGTAGCATCATATGCCAACCCCCAGCCACCGCCACACTTTGACAGCGACCACCCACCCCTCCCACCCCCATTTAATGGTAATTACTGATGACAACCAATTAAAAAAAAAAAAAGAAGAAGAAGAAGAAGAAGAAGAAAGAATGGTTGAACAAATATCTATACAATATTATAGAAAATACAATAAGTGCTATTGTATGCTGTATTTCATCCAAAACATTTCATTTTGGACGAAAATACTTTGTTTTTGCCTTTTAGTTCTTCATTTTTCATTTTTTTTTATTTTGGCCCCTTTTTTTTTTTTTGTATAGTTTAGTCATTTTTTAATCCTTCAATTTTCTTTTTTTATTTTTATTTTGACCTAATTTTTTTATTTTTTAATCCTTCGATTTTCATTTTTTCTATATTGATTAAAACCGTATCTATATGTACATAACATATGTTTTAGACTAGTATATAAGAAGGTTAGAAAAGGACGAATTTTCTCACCAAAAGAGGGGGGGAAAGAGGGTAAATTTTTTATGTGAGGTCCACCCTTCACAATCCACGTAAGGTCGTGACTGGTGAGTTGCTCGAGTCGGACTGAAAATCATTTTTCTTGCAAAAATTAGATTTCTATGATATGCCAAAAAGAAAAAAGAAAGAAAAAAAAATCTCGTTTGATAGGTTACGGTAATATCATAAATTTAATAAAAATTAGACGGTTCATAATTACAGAGTGTCAGAAGGAAATGGTATTTCTCCCTCAAAAAAGGTAATTGGCTTCGGGTTAGAGCTTTTAAAAGCCAATGCAAGCAAAGATCTTCCAAGTAGCACCAACAAACATCACCAATAAGATTCATTTTTCAAAGTTCCTTTGGAGGAAAAAAAAAAAAGAGGCCACAGGCCGTTCTTGACAAACTTACTAAAACATGGCATCACCACCACCGGCCGCTAGACACGTGGCAGTGGCAGCCTTTCCCTTCGGCACACACGCCGGCCCGCTCCTCAGCGTCGTCCGCCACCTGGCCGCCGCGTCCCCAGGGACGACATTCTCCTTCTTCAACACTAGCCAATCGAACAAAACCATATTCAACAAGGACACCACAACTCAATTTCCCAACATTAAGGCCTATGACGTGTGGGATGGGGTGCCCGAGGGCTATGCCTTCTCGGGCAAGCCGCAGGAGCGCATCGAGCTCTTCATGACGGCGGCGCTGGAGAGTCTGCGATTTAACATAGAGTCCGCGGTGGCGGAGACGGGGAGGAAGGTGAGCTGCCTAATCACAGATGCTTTCTTTTGGTTTGGAGGAGAAATAGCTCAAGGCATGGGAGTGCCTAGTTGGATCCAATTTTGGACTGCGGGGCCTTGCTCTCTATCTGCTCACTTTTACACTGATCTTATCAGGCAACAGATTGCTACTGAACCTAAAGGTATTGCTTTTTTTGGTTTTTAGGTTTTAAGACTATATGCTTGCTCTCTAGAGTGTCGTACGTGTTGTCACTTGTTCATGTCAGCCAAATCCGTTGTTTGTGCTTAATTTAGTGTGTAAACTTGCCAAATCTTTTTTTTCCCTTTTTTTTTTTTTTTTAATGAATTTTTGGGGTGAGGGGATTTACTGAAAGTTTCTTATCAGTCCTTTTGATTAGGACTTGTCTTTTCATTTCTTTTCTTTTCTTTTTTTTTATTTTTTTATTTTTTTTAGCAAGTTTAATTATTATTTTTTTTACCCTTGATCTATGGACGAACAGTTGACATATTTAGTACCAATAGAAAGAATTTATCACATATTTTGAACAAATCTCGCAGGAAGACCCCTCAGTTTCATCCCAGGAATGGCCAAAATACTAGTCCAAGATTTGCCAGAAGGAGTCGTCTTTGGAAACTTGGAATCAGTCTTCTCACACATGTTACACCGAATGGGCCAAATGCTACCACGTGCAACCGCAGTTTTCATAAACTCCTTTGAAGAGCTAGACACAAATATCACAAATGATCTCAAGTCCAAATTCAAGAAGTTCCTCAATGTAGGGCC
Organism: Ficus hispida; assembly: GCA_025413025.1. Lineage (NCBI taxonomy): Eukaryota > Viridiplantae > Streptophyta > Magnoliopsida > Rosales > Moraceae > Ficus > Ficus hispida. The sequence continues at coordinate 19,653,142 of CM046364.1, forward strand.
ATTAAACTTAGCGTCGCCGCCGCCGCTGACCCCAGACGAGAGCGGCTGCCTGCAGTGGCTTGAGAAGCAGAAGGTCGCTGCCTCGGTGGCGTACATTAGCTTTGGTTCGGTCATGGTGCCACCGAAGGAGGAGCTAGAGGCAATAGCCGCAGCCTTGGAAGGAAGTGGGCTACCATTCATATGGTCCCTAAGGGACAATGTAAGGCAAAATTTGCCAAATGGGTTTCTGGAAAAAACTAGGAAAAATGGAATGGTGGTGCCGTGGGCCCCACAGAATGCTGTGTTGGCACATAATGCAGTTGGGGTGTTCGTGACGCATTGTGGTTGGAACTCGGTTATGGAGAGCATAGTTGGTGGTGTACCCATGATTTGCAGGTAAGCAATTATACACACAATGAAAAATTTTGTTGCAAATGTCATGTGTATCTATAACAAGATTTTCTAGATCCTATAAAGTTAAAATTACTGTTTTTCCCCATTTTATTTTTATTTTTTAAGTCCAAACAAGTAATATTTTATTGTCTTTAAATTGTGGTGAAACTGTTTTTTAGATAATGCGTAACATAATCCTTTGCAGGCCATTCTTTGGGGACCAAAGGCTGAATGGGCGGATGGTACAGGACGTGTGGGAGATTGGTGTGAGAGTTAATGGTGTGGCTTTCACGAAGGAAGGGCTAGAAAACTGTTTGGATTTAGTTTTACGTCAAGAGAGAGGGAAGAAAATGAGGGACAAGATCAATAGTCTCAAAGAACTTGCAAATGAAGCTGTTGGTCCACGAGGAAGCTCTTCTGGCAACTTCAAGCTGTTGCTGGACGTGGTAACCGGACCCGGAGGAGTTCAAGAGTGATTCCAAGCATAGTCCTGTTGAATCGTCTGATGTGTTAGAATGTGGTTTTGGATCACCAGATTTTTTTTTTTTTTTTTTTAATGAAATTCCGGTGAACTGAACTCATGTTCTCCAAAGATGTGTAATATTTGGTTGGTTAGTTGTAGTTATTTTGATATTCTACCATGTCAATGCAATAAAATGTACTGTGTCTAGTTTGCTCAAAATCAAACTTCATATCTTGTTTGCATTAGGGATGGTAATATTTCCCACTGAGACGGGACACCGCGGGGATCCGCCTTGAATGGGATGGGGATAGAGGACAAAGCTCGAGAATGGGGATGATTTTTTATCCCTAAAGATTAACGGAGCGGGGTGTCCTGTCCCGTTCCAATATTAAATATATGCGTGTGATTTTATATATTTATTTTATAAAGGTTTAGTTCTCAAATAACGTAATGTTTTGATGAGTTATTTAACGACTTTATGATTTAGATTTCATTTGCATATGTTTTGATTTTGATTTGTTTATGAAAACTATGATTTTGAACTAAATTTATAGTGTATTTATACCTTATTATTTATTTTTACTTTGTTGTTTTTTCAAATGTATATTTATAATAGATAAGAAATAGGACATATATGAGAAATGTCCCTCGGACTGGAAGTCCCTGTACCTAGCCCCGGCTTCTATTTAAACGGAGATGGGGACAATTTTGGGGCCGGGGATGGGGACGAAAAAGCATCCCTTGCCCCGTTGCCATCCCTAGTGTGCATCCTTATTCGATTTGCGCCCAACATTTAGAAAAAGCAGGTGGCTAAGGGTCATGCCAAATAGATAAACCCTGTTTTACTAGCAAGCAGAGCAAAGTCCATTGCCCCGTACATATAGAGCCTCTAGTAATCACATCTTACACTCGGGCAACTTTAGTTCATGTCCTGAAGCAAAACAAAACATTATTTAAAAATTTAAAAAAAAAATTTAAAAAAAACACCAAAAACGAAATCGAAATCCCAATCAAAACTTATATTTTTAGGAAAAAAAAAAAACAACAACAACAATTTCGGTAGATTAAAACTAGAAGCCTCCTATTCTCTCTAATAATCCGTCCACCATAAGAGTAACAATGCAATATGCACACAACATTTAAATCAATTCCAGTACTTCGTTCAGAAAACCTCTCACCGTCCTCTTATGACACTTTTTTGATAATTAAATTGCTGCTTTTTTGGGACGAATAAACAGGGAAGAAAGAAACATATATTAAGAACAGCAAAAAATACATGTATGTAATTGATAGGGAAAGAAAAATCAACATCCTCGAACAAAATATTTAAACACAACCCATCCTATGAATAAATAACCAAAAAAAAAAAAAAAAAAAGAGGGGGGGAGGGAACGGTAATTTCTGCACAACTCGGCGAGGTTAGTATACAGAACACCTAGGACGAATCATCAATACTCCAAAATGAGTCATCCAAACAGTCTTTGCTTTGCGTCCCATCCATCCAAATACAAATTTTATGAGTGGATCCAGCAAAACCCTAACCCAATGACTCTCTGTGTTTTCCTAAAATCAGCACCACTAAAATAATCTACACCCATTGAATAATTTCACATGAGGCAGCACTGCCAGCAACCTAAACCATTGGTAACGGGGGACCGCCTCTGTGGTTCTACTACTTTCGGCTAAAGAAATATATTTCTTTAAAAAAAAAAAAAAAAAACCAATAACAGGGGGAAAATGTCGCATCTCGCAAGGCACCGTTAGAAACTCTGCCTCATTCATGCAATTAGCTTTGCTAAAATTAGCGGCCTACGAGTCCAACATTTCATCTTGTATCTCGTTAGGGGCAATAAGTCCTGGTATAGAGAGCATTCTTTGCCGCTCTCTTTCTCTCTGCGCAGCTGCCTCCTCTGCATAAAGATCTTTGTTGTCCTGCAAAAAAGAATTGAGCACTTATATTACACACATCTGAATTACATTCTCAAACCCCAATAGATGGAAGAGAACAGCAACGAGTTTTTTTTTTTTTCCTTCAATTACATTGATAAACGAATAAATATATATTTATATATATAATTGATGAAAGAGCAAGATGATCTACTTAATTGTGTTTTACCTGTGCAGAAAATTCTTTAGATTGCACAAGAAAGTCCCTCATATGATTCTTAAATGTGGAGAGGTCATTTCTTGATTCAAACAGTCCATTCACAAATTGGGTGACCTGAAAAAGCCTCAAACAATTTGAATCATGAATACCACTGTTCTTGCAAGGAGCACGTGTAACCGATGGGGAAGGGAGAAGGGGCTCATACCTCTGCTGCAGTCATGTTGGGAAACGATGTACTTAAGAGCTTTATGGTGTATTCGCGAACAAAAATGGAATTACTTGGATAAGCATAAGAAACCGTTGCAACATCCCACAGAGGCTCAGTCAACAAGCCAGTTTCAACCTGAAAAACTCTCTTAGTTGAACCTGTCCCAAGTCCTAACCCTCTTGAGCTTGAAGAAAAAGACACAACAAGAAACATTACCAGGCAAAACAAATGTTGAAGCACCAAGACATGCAACTTGAACCCGGGCTTGTGAAAGGTGTCCGTCAAGACGGCAAATATTTCTTGCTCAATGGTCAAAAAGTATGTCCGGTAAAATTGATTGCAGAACTCAGAATTCTGTCAATTTAAAAAAAAAAAAAAAAGGCTTAGTATTAGACTATGAAAGATTAAGACATGGCACAAGAATACACTAAGATAGAACCTGAAAGTTCTTCAGCATCTCCAATAACAGGTTGAGCCCAGTTTCAGCAATATTTCTTTCTGTGTGCCGAAAAGCCCATATAATTGAATCCATGACAAGCTTTAGCTGCTGAAGCGTACCAAACAAACATATTAAAAAATACCTCATTGGTAGAACCAAAAAGCAGCAAAACCAAATATCAAAAGAGTCAAAAAACAATACTCATTTCCTCAGGATTTAGTTGATTAGTAGATGAAAAACTGCAAACAATTTAAGCACAAACCTGACTTGATAAGCGAATCAAAGCTGGAAAACAATGTGTTGCTATGGCACGAAGTAATGAAAAGAACTTAAGTCGATGCTCAGGGTAGTCTTCAAAGTTCTTAGTGATCATCTGCAGCATTTAGACATGTCAGCCAAACAGCTAACTGTTACAATCACTTATTGACCTAACATGTTAATAGATGAGGCAATTCCAAATAGCAAATATCCTTGCCTCCAAAGTGCACTGGAAAACAGCTTCGAAAATGCGAGCCACGTCATCTATCATTGCACCTTTGTACCTACAACAAACAGAACAACATGAACAAAAGAAATGCACTAAAATGGAACGATTATTCTAAATCAAAGAAAAAATAATGTAGAAAGCAGTATGACTCTAAAATTTGCATATCCCATTCACAGGGGATAATCAGCAAATGAAAATAATGAAGCAGAATTATCTGCATAAGTAACTATATAATGCAAGATAAAGATAACTAGAGGAAAGCAACATACTTATTTATAATTGTGGCAAACAGAGATAGAACTTCTGACTCTCTGGCATCAGGCAGATTCCTAGCATAATCTCCAAGAACAGGATCCATCATTGGGGGCACAAATTGTTTTCCTATTTGGGGTTGATCTTCTGCTTTGTCCAAGAAAGTCTCGATAAGCTTAAGAGTTTCCCTCTTAACCGATCTGTGCTTACATTAGGAAAAAAAAAAATCTTAAGATAATGAAATGGACACAAGATCAATGGGTAAACTTAAAGGAATCTTCACAATGATCAGACCTCAGAAGTTTCACATAGGATGTTTTTGATGCAAAGGGGCCCCCATCAGCAATACTGCTCGATATAAGCTCACTGTACATCCTGTGGAATAATCAAAAAATAATAATAATATAATAATAATTATTATTATTAAAAAAAAAAAAAGCAAACATTATATCACAAGATTGAAGGAATTGTAATCCCGAAGCTATACCTGTAAACATTAAGCATGTCCAGAAAGATCAGCGTAATTTGGGATAAGAAAAAAGTCCCCAGTGAAGTAGCAACGCTTGTATTTGTCTGCAAATTTCAAACTAATCTCCATGAAACCACTAAAATCAGCTATAAGTGCCTGATAGCAACATAAAGACAGATTTGTTTCATAGTCATATAGCTTCACCATCACAAGCAGCAGAGCACAAAAAAGAGACAGAATACAATAAAATTGTGGAAAACCTCGATTCAGGTGAGAGGAATCAAGAAAGAAAGCATCACTGAGAATTGCTAACAATCACATAGATTTATGAAAAACACAAGCTGACTAAAAGGTCACACAGATTTATGAAAAACACAAGCTGACTAAAAGGTCACACAGATTTATGAAAAACACAAGCTGAATAAAAGGTCAGACCTGCAATATGTTCAGAACTGTCCTTATCACATCCTGATCCTTTAGGAAATCAACACTTACACGCGCCTGACCTATGATTTCACCCCATTTCTGCATAACAACTCAATATCATAAACCACTATCAAAGGAAACAGTTGTGTGTTTCTGTGCATGACAAGTGGAGTGTGCCAATAAGATATTGTTGTAAAACACTCCAAGAACAAGTAATATAGAAATTGGACAAACCTGATTAGGCAACTCCATCAATCTCTGTAGATACTCATCCCTCTTCTGAGGATCAGATTCTGCTTGAATCATGTGACCAACCTAAAACAAACAAACCACTATTATCATGGATATGCACGTATGACATAATGCTCAGTAGATAGATGCAACGAAGGGGGCAAAAGAAGAACATACAGATTCATAAAATGTATGAATCTGGTGAGGTTCAAGATCTGCAACAGTTGTAGGAAGGCCTGATAGAAGTTCAGATACAAATGGTTCATTTTCTCCAACCTGAAATTGAATGGAGCAGATATAGTGAATAAAAGCCTTTAAAACAAAATCACCAAATAAGTCAAACGTCTTTAAAATTTAAAACATTCATTAAGAGGACAGAACACCCATCATCAATGCTAATGCAAGTTTCACAAAGGAAAGGATACCTGAACAATTACAAATTTACGCTTACACTTCTGCACAATCTTCAAGAACGTGTCACATGCCATGTCCTTAAACATACAAACACAAAAGTTTCAGCAACACTTGAGTAAATGACAAATAACCCAAGCGAGGAAGTTCAAAAGATTAAATTGCTTGTTGTCCAATAACAAATAAGTATTATCTGTTTATCAGCAAATTCATAGCATCAAATTACCTGAACACCAGGATGTGTTTCATGCATGAACTCGAACAATTTATTCACAACAGTTTTTAGGAACTTCCAATGAGCTCTTAGAAACCTCGGGTATTGTCCGACAACATACCTGCAAAAATAGATTTGAAGAGGGAACAGAAGTCATAATCACATAATGTATCTACATAACAAGTATCAGGGACCATAAACTTAAAAAAAGACCCCCTCTAGTTTTGGAGGGCAAAAATGCCAATGTTGTCATGTACATGTTAAAAAACTAGGTTATGCAACTACAACATATGATTTTGTAATGCATGCTGTTTAAGTTACGTACTACATGACATTTTGGCTTTTTCTTTTTTTATTTTTCCCAAAAAAAGGTCGAGTATATATATATATATATATATATATATATATAACTGGATTTATTCCTACGTTTACAGAGGTAAAAGGAATCATTTGCTTGAAAACAAAAAACAAAACAAATACAAATACAAATATTAAAAAGCAAAAGCAAAACAACAAACAAAAGCGAAACAACAAAATGACAAATCACCAATCCTTACATAATGTTACTGGCAATAACAGCTTTATTATCTTTTCCTTTCGTAATTTCACAAAGATTCAGCAAGTCGCGAATGACCATGACCAAAAATCTGTTTTCCTGCCAAAACAATGCAACATAAGAACTGTCAAAAGAAAAGGACACTCTAGAAACCAAAGAGTAGTTCCTAAGTAAAGACCTATGCATACATTTGATTATGTGAAGGCATGGTTAAAAAAACAGCAATCTCCTGTAAATTATCCATGCCCAAAAAAAATCATGTTTTCCACGTGAGATGCCTGTAGATGGCATGATGGCTAAGACCACGCGACAGAAACATGCACAAGGCACACGCATCCAAAAACATTATAAACTAGAAAGAAAATATAAAGCATCCTAAACCAGAATATATGGAATATTTATGGGAAATGGGAACTTTTAAACAATGACCACAAAAAACAAAAACAAATAATATTGCTTCTTCCTAGCACCTAGAGTAAAGGTACCTGTTCTTCCATCATTGAACCAGATATAGACCCTATTGCCCAGCATAATGTGTTCAAGTTGTTCCAATTCCAATCCTCACCGCTCAATTGTTTGCTTAGTTTCTTTAGCATCTGCATCACCGAAGATCAAATTCAATAATCTTAGAAGTTCATTACCATAAAGATCACAGGAAAATATGTAATAACTAATAGAAATGACACTTCTTTTTCCGATTAGACGTGATAACAATAAAAGAAACTAGGCGTTACTCTATCTTCAATCTACCAATAGTAGTGGCTCAATTTGTAGCCACTTGAATTCCACACAAAAGACTAAGATCCAGAAACTAGCCTGTCCAAGGTCACATTTATGACGTGGAAGAAGGGACTATCATTTTGTTTTGTTCAAATAAATATCCAATATATATTAGAGATAATGTAACAGGAATCACCATGCACTATAACCGAGGACACCTAGGAAAAGATTATCGAAACTTTATAATTTATTCTCCTAATAAGAGATGTAGACACTATGAATCCCGTCAAAAATCTTCACCTGCTTCTCAGTGTCCTCATGATCAAGATGTGACAAATATATCAGCGTCTCCCTCATGATCTGCAACAACAATTGTATTGAAGCTTGGTAAAGAAAGATTTAAGAAAATTTTTAAAAAATAAAATAAAATCTAAACTGTTAAGCACATTAGTTTTGACAAGGGAAAAAGTATGGGAAAAAAAAGTTTGGACACGTTATGGTGAAAAATAAATTAGAACACTATAGCGACCAATTATTCCAGCAGAACTAAAATAATAAATGTTTCAGATATTTGCAAAAACGAATTAGTAACCTTATATTGCACAAGAACATCATTGTCCTTCATGGTTTCACGAACAATATTCCCATTTTCGTCTTCAACTATGAGAACCTCTTCTGGTTTGGCCATACGACAAATCATAAGCAATCTCAACTTTGACATCGGCTCAGCATAAAGTTGCCGTCTCTGTAAAAGTTGAGAGCCAAGGCCATCAACCATACCAGGAAGCAAGGGCATCTGCTTATTGAATATGAAACCATAAGCCAACATAAGAAAACCTCTAGAACAGGAAAATCAAACTGTTATTTCAAGAGGAAAGCAAAAAAAGATCTCCATTAAACTATCAGGAAAAACATTATCCGAAAAGCACCAAGAAATATTTATCATTTAAAAAATGACAGCGATACCTGCAGCCCCATCATGTTTGCTGCTACTGCAGGATTATCCAAATTATGGTGTGCCTCAAATAGCTCCAACACAAATGAATTCCAATAGTCTAAGCACACCTGTTACCATCATCAGAAAATTACCGGTCATACATTTCGCTAATTCACTTTTCACTTGCATGTGCAAACAAGGCACAAGAAAAAAAATCATAAATTTTTTTTACCTTAAAAACTTCAGTGTCATCCACATATGAGATTTTGATAAGATATTCAAGACCCATGAGCAATGCAGCTATATTATCACCAGGGGCTTCCAATACACGGATGTGAGACTGCACATAAGAGGAGACTATTATGAGTATTCCCATGTACTAAAACAAAAACGTGAAAATCTTTTTACAATATTGTCAATTGTTTAATAGTTAATTCAATTCTTTCAAGTGTGCCTATTAATGAATTGGGCCAACAGTTGGACTATGCACATTACAAACTTAAATAAAGCAACCAAGAAGAAAATTAAAGCCCATATAGAGTCAAGAGCTATAGACTTATGAATTGTCTGCAATAACTCATTCCACGTTTCAGATGCAGCAAAAACAAATTCCACAATTACGACACAGGAAACATTAATAGCATTAAAAATAACACTAGGCAATAATTATAGATGTACCGACAAAAGAATCTTACCTTGTAAAATGAAGTGAAGAACAAGGCTAAATTCTGAATGAAAGCCTGAATGGAAAAAATAAATAAGTAAAGTTACAAACCAGTAAAACAAAACCATGAAAGAAACATTAATGTACAGAAATATTGTATCATTTGACATATTAGACAATATGTACCTGTTCTTCACTAGAACCATGTCCATACGCCTCGGGAATGTTTGTATTAAGAGGAAGAACAGTCTAAAATATTTTACAACAATAATAAGACAGCAAAGAATGTGATTAGTTATATGCTCATGTGCTCAATTACATGCATAGACATAGAGAGGCACGATCTATCAGACCTACCTGCAACTGCACCATGAATATACCATACATCTTAACATACTGCACATTGTAGAAATCTCCAAAATTGAGAGCAGCAACCTAAATACAATTACAGTCAACTATGAGAACCAGGGGCAAATTACATAAGTTATTTATTAGAATTGGAACAAAATAATACCTCTGTTAAACACTGAAGGGTGAGGTTCCGATAAGATGGCATGGGAAAAAACTTCAGAAGTGTTTCAAGCTGTAAGGCAAATATGCACAATCAGACATATGGTGGTAAAGGCAACTTTCATAAAGGCAATTCACTAACCATCCAAGAACAAGGCACATACCAGAGGGGACTCAAATATATAGCCCAGGGGAATCCAAGAGAGGAAAGCATGTAATGTGGACAGTGTCGCACGTATAAGCTCAGTTCTTTGAGATGCTGATAGAACATATAAGCATAACTCATGAATGAGTTGAAACTCTCTGCAACAACCAATCACATTGAGGGTGAGAGATTGGAAAAACGCATAATTAATTGCCAAGGTGAATAGGGACACGGTGATGGCACATTATTAGCTCATCATGAGATGGCTAAGATCAAGAAGTACGTAACCAAGAACTGCCGGTAATGGAGCAGACCACATCGCAAAGTAGGGTTATATTAAATGATGACCTGTTCAATGATTGTTTAAGCTCCTTGATTTTATTTTGAGTCATCTCTCCTCTTGAGAAATCAAAAACCTCTTCACTTAGAAGCTGAGAGAAACATATTCAAGCAATTAGGGCCAACTTTTAGGCAACAATCAAACTTACTTTTAAAAGAGAAAGGAATAAAGACTTACCTTCAATATAGCCATGCAATTCTCGCAAATTGTTTCACTAGTTTTAGCAGCTGAAACAAGATCAGGAATAAAGCTTTGCCATCTTGCTGGCCAATCATGCTTCAAAATCTGTACGTTGAAAATAAAAATAATCCTATGAGAGTTAAGTAAACTGTGGATGATATTAAGCAATTGGACATTAACTTTAACAAAAATTTTGAATGTGCATAAATTTTGTGCAAAGAGAACAAAAAACGCAAAACCAGAAAGAGAACTTGCCTGCACCAATATGATGTTCAATTTGTTCACATACAGCCTCTCCAACCGGAACGAGGAATCATTGCTTGAAAGCTAAGTAACAGATATACAAGTAAGAAGACAGGAAATTTTAAAGCATATCTACCAACTAAAATCAGCAAAAATCTGCATTGCATAAGAATCTACCGCAGAATTGTACCTGCACAATAACATCAGATATGTAATTTTTCATTCCATCTCTCTGCTCAACGGGCAAGGCATTCCATCTATACTTGATAACACCTTCTAGGACCTGTATGTAGAAGAAAAGACAGCAATGAAACCATTCATGACCATCAAATCTCGTATAAGCCAACTGCAATGAAATATCCAAAGTGCAAAGGAACAAAACAAAAGCATACACTGGCTTAATAATAGATTTTTATAACAATAAGACAAACGAGACCAACCTGCAAAGCAAAGAACTTGGTATTTAGGTTCTTTGTGTTTTGTAGAATGTGCACGACTTGAAGCCACATGTCAGGATTATTTTGCAAGTCCCGTAAGATCTGGTCTGCAGCTGACCTCTGCTTCAGCAAAATAAAACCCAGAAGAAGTTCAGAGAAAAAACAAAAAGATAGGGCACAAGTTGCGCGTATCGTCAATTATGCACAACAATATTATCCCAATTTAAAGCCTTCAATCACCTAAAAACAAAAGTGTCAAACTTCTTAAAAATGAAAAAGAAAATTGTGGCGACACCTAAAAATTCAATAACATCTAAGACAACGCAAAACACCAATGTGGCTGTACTGGTAAGATTATGAACGTGAAAACTATAACGCAACACACACACACACGTGTATGAGTGTGTCTGCATAACCTATCTATTTCGTGAAGACACAAGCACGCACAAACTATTCTTAGTGATCAAAACAGTTAGGGGAATCAGTAAGTTCTCCGCTATCCCGAAATCCTCGTCCGAAAATATAGAGACCCCCAAGCGACTAAGCCCAAAAACCTCCTTCAACCTCCATTAAACCCTAACTACCGCCACAATCAAAACCATCGTAATGAGACGAACCAACATCAAACGCCAAAGCTCTCGCAATCAAATTCATCGCACACTCTCCCAAGAACAAACCAAATAATTCAAAACTTTGCTTTGAAAAAAAAAATTAAAACGAAGTTAAAACGAGTAGATGGCTCCAGAAAGTTCAATTGAGTAACGTCCCAATTTGCGCGCATGTTTCTTTTTTTCTCGGGAACCGAACAGAAAGTAAAGAGAAGAAAAGGAGGCAAAAATCGCTCACCTCTTCCTTAGATCCGGTGCCGTAGAAGGCAGCGACGGTGGCGTCGAGCAGGCCGACGTCAATCGGCTGGCTCAAATCCCGAAGCTTCTCGGCCGCCATAATCAGAGAGCCAAGCAAAGTTAAATTCAACCAAAAAAAAAAAAAAAGGAAAAAACCAAACAGTCCGATAAACCCTAGAAAGAGAGCCCCAACACTGTAGGCGCGCACTGGGAAGGGAAGAAGAAGCAAACCCTAGGAGAGATGAAGATTCTAGAGAGAGAAAGCGAGAGGCGCGGAGGGGGAGAAGAGAAAGATAATAGTGAAGAGTGGGAAATCGGAGGAGGAAAATAGAGAAAAAGGGCGTGAATTTATAAATGAAATGTAGAGAGAGAAAAGGAAAGAGAGAGAGAGAGGGAAACAAAAGACAGCTTGAAAATGAAGCAGAGTCTAGGGAGGGGAAGAGTGGAGTGAAGGGCTGGAGAGTATTTTGGCTGGGTTTTTTTTTTTTTTCTTTAGAGTTTTAATTGTAGAAAACTAAAGTACAAAAATATATAATAAAAATACTTTATTAGTGATTGTTGTATTAAATTTGCAAACTTTTTCCCCCAAAAATTTTTTTTCATCCTTTTTTCAGTTTTGATTTGAGTTTAATATGACATCATATAGTCTATAATGGTCAAATTATTAATATTCATAAGTCTAATTTTATTCTCCATGGAGATAATAATTTCGAGTTGTTGAATTCTAAAATTTAGCTTATATGATATCTTTCGGTGTTTGTTATGTTAAACTCATGTATCTTTTTAATCATTATATACCTTTGATATTATCTAACCGTTCCTAATTGAAATTTGAAATTTTTTAACCATGTGAGCTGATATCTTTATGTATGCAGATAATAAATACAACTTCGTTGTTGGATCACTCTATCCAGTATGGTATATTTTGTATATCTTATTCAAGAATCAATCTTTAATTTTTGTTTCCTTTTTATTTTTTCATTTTTTAATTTTTTGATAGGTTGAAAAATACCTAATTGGAATCGGACGTACATATTTCGTTTTAATATGATAGTACTGTTATTTAACCACTAACAATGAAAAAGTACGTAGTTTTTATATTAGATGACATGATGTCTTCAGATAACAAAACCGATCATTGTGGTTGAATAAATTATTCTTAAATTTTATTTTGATAATTATTTTTAAATTATACAATTAAATTGTAAGGTTTTAGTTTAAATATTAAATTTTTTAAACTTGGGTTACTTTAAATATAAAACATTAATGTGATATGAAAACTCATAATTGAACGATCAATCTTTTTATACTAGACACAAGTAATCCAATAATCTCAATATAAAGATGATAAATTCCAGGGTTGTGGTTGGACTATAATGAGTATGATTTTTTTTTTCAATCTTACTACAAAATTCTCATTTAATTTTTAGGGTATAAAAATAAAAAAATAAAAAAATAAAAAAAAAAACACCTTGTTGATACTTGTTCCATTGAAACTTGACTCTGCATGTTTTTCGCTTAGTTTTGATGTGATGATTAATTGAGCACTCATCCTTTCATATTTGGTGTTGTCTCTTGTATCATGTTCAATTTTAAATATCATAAATATAATATTGTCTAATAAAACGCATTATATTTTATTATTTAACCTTCTTTTATTTTGCCCTCTTTTCCATTTTTTCTTCCCTCCGTTGTTGGGGGTTTTTTTTTTTTTTTTTTTATGGGTTCTTACTTTTATTTTCATGTGAGCTTGGGAATTGGGACGAGGCTATGCTTGTGGTGACTTGTGACTGAGAGACCTGGAGAGAGAAGCGTGGATGAGACGATTTTTATGGAAGGAGCGAGATATTTGTGTGGTAAAAGTGGAAAAAGACGTAAATGGAAGGACTAAAAGTTCAAAATTTGTATTTTTCTCAACTTTTATTCGTCAAACAATTTGTTGTTTCGAAGGAAATAAAACGGAAACTATTGTATGTGGAAACGGGCCCCTCAAGTTATAAAAGCTTTTATTTGACTTTTCTGTTCTCCTTTTTTTTTTTTTTTTTTTTTTTTTTTTGCGTTTTCTTTTTGCTCTTTTGCTATTTATTTTTGGTACTTGTGCGAATAAACCATAATAAAGATTATTTTTTTGAGTTAATAAATAAAAATTATTTATTGCTAAACATATCATATATGTCAAACTATTGGTGAAAAACAGTTTTGTTTTAGAAGCACCAATGACTAAAGAATGTTGCTGTTAGTAGCATATGTAATGTTTTCAAATTAGGTGTTATGGGAAAGACAATTAAATGGAAAATTGAAGTGTCCAATAAAAATTACAAAAAATAATATTTATAAAAAAATTAAAAATTTAGTAAGTGTACATGAGCTGGACTTCATGAACATCATGGGCCCAAGTTCTGGGATTATGTCACTCACTGTCGCCCAATAGTCTTTATGCGTTGACAATGGGACTAAGTTTTGAGGCCTGGTAACCCTATTAAACGAACATTATGGGCCCAATTTGGGCTTGTATTACTCCCTGTGGCCCAAAAAATGTTTAGCGGAAGAAATGAGTAAATAACACTTTACACTATATGGTAAATAATTAATTTACCTAGCAAAATTTTTTAATGCTGTTTTATTTCAAACATTTTAAAATCATACTATTTACTTTTTTTATTTTCATAAAAATACTATGTACTACAATTTCATTTTTTTTTTAATTTTTGGTATCAAATGGTGTAGCGAATTGAGTTTCAAGTGGTAAAATAAAACACAGCTTTCAATTAATAAATTCACCAGTTAGAAACTGACAATTCACTCATCAACTTTTACTGTTGATTATTAATATTGTCCTTTTTTCCCCCCTAAACTAAGGTGATGGATTTGAACTCCGCAAATTTTAGTGGAGTGAGATGTATAATTGCTACTTGATTATACGTGCAAACCACAAATACTGTTTTTTCACGTAGTTGTTGAATGTTAGTTTCATTTACCTATTTATTGTCGTTTGGTCGTTTAATTTTTTTTAATTACTTTTCAATTTAGTTGTCATTTGATCCTGTCCATTTGTTGCCCTGAACCCACCTCGAGGTCTCAAAAAACAAAACAAAAAAAAAAAAAAAAAAAAAAATTTCCCGGTTCATGTCCTTTTATTAATTCATCGTCGCTCTCCGTGTTTACTGTCATTTTGGACGTCTTGTCGATCAAAACTTGGTCTCCTATCATTTTGTTATTGTTTTCTAAAGTGCTGTCCTTGAAAAGTGCCCTTCAATTTTATTGGCGCTTTCTTGTTGCAGTTCCTATTTGTTTTCTATCGTTTAACAAATTCTGTCATCTACAAATCTGTCGTCGTTTGATTGTTCAGTGTCGTTTGATCCTTTTAAGTTATTTTTTGTCGTTAACTCATCATCGCATTTCTAAACTCAGCATGCGTTCAGTCATATTTTTGCCGAGTCCATAATTCTTGTAGAAAGTTTTAGACCGTCCAAGTTCCGGTTAAATATCATAGAAAAACTCCCCAAAAATAATAAATAGTCGCATTTATTTTTTAAATTGAATTTACATTTCTCTTTCTGGTTCAACTTTAGTACATAATGTAGATTCTATCTAGAGATAATTGCAGATTTTTTTTTTCTAAACTTTAACAGACCATGTTTTATACCAATTCTTGCTTGATAGAGTTGACTATGGAAGTTTTTTTTTTTTCCCCCTTTTTTTCCATGGGTTAAAAAATTCCAACAGAAATGCAAACGGGAAACAGGAAGTTGTATTTCCATTAATATTCAATAGCTGAAAATCAAGAAAAAAAAGACAAAAGAAAATCACAAAACAATAATGTTGATCAAATCATCAAGATCCTGAGAACATACGACAAAAAATGGAAAGTCGTTCAGGCCCTGTAGGGCGTGTTTGTATCAGCATGGAGGCATGTCCGGAGGTGGGGGTAAAATATGAGTATTTGGAGTTTTACCGTTTTTAACAATGAAAGCCATGTCCATCCCCCACGACATGTGCCTGTCAAAGTGGCAGTGCATAAACCATACCCCTATATTCACCAACCGAACAAACAAACAAACAAACAAACAAAACATGTCAATATATATATCATCTATATGTCATTAAAAAAAAAAAAAAAAAAAAAAAAGAGTATAGAGCAAGTGTCACGATGTTTATACCAGGATTATCTGCCTTGAATCTAATAGCGGTCCAACCATTTAGAGGGACAAGAATGGTGTTTTGAAGAGGAGGATCAACAAGGTTATACTTCAAAGGATCCTTGTGCTTATCAAAATTGCCAAAACCAGATCCAACCACGTAGAAACTGAATCCATGTAGATGCATGGGATGGTCACTCCCACCCACTAAACTCGTCCCTTGAAAGACAATCTCCACATTTGACATGTACTCCACCACTTTCACCTCCGTCCCTCTCTTTGGTGTCCGCAAGTATAACGGAAGATCTCCCGCTGTGAAGTTGAATTTCAACGGTGGGAAGCTCGGAAACTTCACTCCAAACCCGCCGTTGACGTGATAATAGTAAGCTTCGAGTATGTCAATCGATGTAGGCGTCACAAAGCTTATGTTGTTCACGCTAGCCGCTAGGCGAGTTCCATTAGGCCCTTGGCACGAAGCCTTGTTAGGGCAAGGGAATGTGTTCATAGAGATTGTGAAGAATAATGGAGTTGTTATGTGTAATGGAACGTCTATGGGATGATATTGGTCACCTAAGCTTCTTAACTTACTTGTGAAACGAACCGACGAAACGGTGTCGTTGTGGGAAGGAAGCTTGGGGATCAAGAAAGGAGGCGAAGAGGGAGTACTAGTACTACTAGTGTGGTGTTGTTTGTAGCGGATTATGGCTGTGGTGGCAGTGTCGTTGGCAGGAGAAGTGGTGTTGTAGACTCTTGCAGCCATGTAGTAGAGGTTATTAGGGTTTTGGTTAGCTGTGAACAAGAGGTCAATGGTTTGGCCGGGGGAGATGGTGACGTAGTCGGTGAGAAATGGCTTGGTGTAGCTTGCGTCTGAGCCTACGACGGTTAGGGTGTGCTTGGCGATGGAGAAGAAGAGGGCGTTCTGCATGGCAGCGTTGACTAGCCGGAGTAGGTAAGTCTTACCGGAGACAACCTTTCGCTGGAATGTGCCTGCGAAATGATTAGTAGCCAAAACATGTGTTTCCATTAAATAATAGTTAATTTGGTTAGTACTACCTATTTTGCACAGGTTACTTTGGAAGAATTTATTTGATAGGATTTAAATTTAAATTAAAAAAAAAAAAAAAAAAGGTCTTGGCTCTTTATATTTTGCATCATCAATGACAATCAAGTTTCCATTAAATTTGTATTTTCCTTTTGCAAGAGAAATTCTTTTTAAGAGAGTTTTTTTTTTTTTTTTTTTTTTTTTTCGTTCAATAGATTCTTTGGTATGAGAAATGTGGTAGGATACCCTTACGGGAAGGACACAGCTGTTTTAAACTATCATGTATCACTTCATATCACAGTTTAAAAAAAAAAAAAGTATGATTATTTAATGAAATTTATTTGTATCCAACTGGTAACGTACCTTTTTAAATTAAAAAACAAAAAATTATTATACCATATATGCCAGTGATATCACAAAATCCTCCCTCCCCCACCCCCCCCCCCCCCCCCCCCCCCCCCCCTTATCGTATAATTTTGACTTTGAATTAATAATCGAGAATTGCTTTCAACGTACCTCATATTTCTCTTTTCTAATTTTATTCTCAAAAATACAAATTTGCAACCTGTTTAGAAGAACACCTTGGCCTTGATCTCTAAAATTATACGTTAAACTTTTCAAAGGCAAAAATAAAAGAATAAAGAATTGAAATGAAACCAAAGTAAGCCGCAATAATGATATTTGTTTTTAGACTTAATTAAGAAAGCAATTTAAAGCACAAAACTATACACTTGTGAAATCATAATTAAATTGACCTGGTGGTTTTGAGTTGCAAGGATAAAAATGTCCAGGGAGACCGTTGATGGTGTGAGCATCTGAAATAATTGGTTCTCCTCCTGTCTCTTCCATCTCATCATAAACCTCTTTTATATCTTTCTTCCACCATTCTCCTGCAATTTATTACAACTCCCCATTTTTTTTTATTTTTTTCAATCATCTTTTCTATCATATAACTTACATCAACGGCGAAGCCATGCTTCCACTTCAGTAGAGAGTGTCCCTTTTTTTAAAAAAAAATAATAATAAATAAAATGAAAAATGAAAAAGAACTTGTAGTATTATTAAATACATTTTGAGAAGTGGTTGCAGCCATAATTTAATGATAATCTACAACTCTACCATGAGGTGTATAATTTAAATCCCTCACCTCTAAGTTCGGGGAAAAAAAAAACATTTTTAGACGTAGACAAGTTGTGTCTTGGGGTTCAAATCTCTTTTGTTTACCTATATATATATATATATATATATAATTGAAGAAACCATTTGAATAATTAAAAATCTAATTTGTATATGTCACTCAAACTTTAGTATGCATTTGACGAACCGGTTTGGACCTAAGTTTTTCATCTCAAATTTTTTTTTTATCTTTTTCTAAAAAGTCAATAAAAATTACAATTAATTCTTAAAAACGTTAACTAATTCCAATCTAAAAATTTCATTTCAAATTAACATATGCACCAACGTACCATTATTTCTATGCAGTTATTAACTCTCTTCATAAAATTTCCTGATATCATCTCTGGTTAAATATTAGGCATATTCTACAATATATATATATATATATATTCATATATGTATGTGTGTGTGTATTAATTACCTAATATGATGGGGAATTCAGCATGAGGCTTGGGAAAAGGGTAGTGTTTGGTTCCTTTCTTGGGATGGATGACGATAGCGCCATGAACGGTGGCTCGGTCCCACATACTGTGAGCATGCCACCAAAGGGTTCCTTCTTCTGTGGAGAAGATTATCTTCTGCCTAAACTTGCCTCCTGGTTGAATTGGGCACTGTGTTATGTATTCTGGACCATCTGCCCATGGATTTCTCGGTTGCCTTACTCCATGCCTTGCCTCACATATATCAATATAATATATATATATTATTTATTATTTACAGAGAGAGAGTCTTTTATAGACACATGACATAAGGATTATAGATATTTATCGAGTGACAGTTGTCTTTTATTCACACGCTTGTGATGATGAATTACTAGAGAGAGAACATGTCGTCAAGTACCAGTGGATTGTAATGTTACGATTTCCCTTGTTGTAAACGTCGACCAAGACAGTATCTCCTCTGCGAACATGTAGCGTTGGCCCGGGAAATTTCCCGTTTACCGTCAAGATGTTCTTGGTGCTGCACAGCCTTCTGTAAGGGGTTTCTTCAACCTGTTACATGAGCATATAATTAACAGTTGTACGTAAAAAATGCATGAATTTTTAGGATGTATACAAATTAGGCCCTTTTGGCATTTTTCTCCCAAAAATATAAAAATAAAAATAAAAATAAAAATAAAACGCAGCCCTTTTGGCATCAGAATGTATATACACATGTATGCAAGTACTAGCTAAATAATTTGTGCATTTATATATGTATGTCTGTGTATATATACTTGTATGTAAAGATTACCACAAAAGAATATCGAGCCCAAGCATGACAATATTGGAAGATGCCAACGAAGACTAGAACCGCTAAATGTTGCAACCTGAAAACCATCTTCATGATTACGGCCAAACTTTCTTTTGCTTCTTTTGTTTTTTGTTTTTTCTTCTTTTTATTCCATGTTCGTTTTATGATTAAGAAACTGAAGGGATCTATAAATAATTGCTGATATAAATAAGCTCAATTCTTATAGCTACCTATCAGCATCAACAGTACTATTGAGATTTGTGTACACGCTAATTCCTAGTTGTCTTCCAAAATGAAAATTTTGGTATCTGTCTTGTCAGTTTAATTATTAGTACAGAATTTTCAAACAAGTAACTAGACGGCCAAACTAATCACGCAACTACTTGTGTGCAAAAAAATGTTTTCGATACTAGGCTCATAAGTTTCCACAATAGATTTTTTAAAATTTGAGAAATGTAGCATGCTTGCTGCTTGATTTTTGTGAGAAAATTACAGCAATGTTCTCATCAGATGTTGAAAACCCTTGAAAATATGAACAATTTTCACCTCATGTAACTTTTTTTATTTTTTATTTTTCGAATTCTTACAAGTCATGCACGTGATCAGTAACCTTTATTCTTTCCTAAGTTTACTGGTAGTAGTTAGAGGCCAAATTTGACAAGAAATGGATTAAACTCAACCAAGAAAGGAAATCAAATTATCACTTTTTGGAAAGATCAAGACCAAAAAAGTCAAAAAACCTATTAAAAAAAGTTTCTTCCTTGATAACGATTTAGAAGCTCAAATACGTGCATATCATAACCACGGCAACTGTTGCAAATCAAATAGTTTATCACTTTATCTCTTGCCATAATGCTACTCTTTGGCATCTCTTTTTAAAGCTATTTTTCAAACCTTTTCTTATTGTGTTTTCTCTAATAAAAATAAAAATTTAATATGTAAAATACGAATTTAAATATATGATCCGAACAAAACTATAGGACGTTTTTCCAATGGCATGGCGATGTACCGAAAATGTCAAAAAGAGTTGAAAAATACTTAAAGAAGGGTGCAAATTGCAATATATTTAAACTTTCATGTTTTGGACCCACAAATATACGATAATCTTTTTACTTTCCCCACAAGTAAACAAACTCTAATTCCTTTAAAAAACGAACTTCAGTACACATACCTCGTCATATATGATAAATCTCCACTCTTGCTCTCTCTCTCTCTCTTCGTTAATAGAAAAAACAAAAACCCTTTTTTCTTTAATTTGGTTTCGATTTTTGTTTTTTCATTTTATGTCGTTTTTTTATATGTTATCGTTCAATTGTTGTGGTGCTTTCTATTTTGTCGTCGTCCGAGACATTGTCTCGTTTTTATATTCATAGTCGTTTCCATTTATAGTTGTTTTAACTTTCCAGTCGCCTTTCTCGAATTTAACTGCCCTTTATTTTATCTTTTATTTAAATTGATTGTCGTTTTTCATTTTATCGTCCGTTTTGTTTGTGTTGTTTCATGTTTGCCATCGTTTTTCTTTTCTTTTCTTCTCTGTGATTTTTTTTTTTTTTCACTTACTGCCGTTTCATCTTTTCAGTTTGCTTCAATCAAATCGCTCATCTATATTCCTATATTATATACAAGTACATGCTTTCTTTATCCAAAGTAGAAATTATAGCATTTGTAGAACTATCCTTTTTCTCAAGTTGCCCAACCATGAGATCCAACAATAAACATTCAATCGTCCGTGATCACTTGCTCAAACCCGTCAAATGGCATGCGATATACTGGGATGAGACTTTGGATTTTAGAGCACGCGGATTTAATCCCGCATTTTTATATCAAAAAACAAGGAGTAATTGGCTTTAATGGTCTATGAACTATTTAAGAGATGACACTTTGGTTCTGTTTTTTTTTTTTTTTTTGCTGTACTGACTCTAAACTCTCTAAAATGAGATGGTTTGGTCCTTTCCATCTGGTTCTATTAAAAAACTCATAGAATGGTCACGTGAAAATTACGTTTTGTGTTTTTTAAAGGAAAATACCTATAAAAAGATGAAAACACCCTTAATTGTACTTATATAAAAAAAACTTCTCTCTCTCCCCTCCTCTCCCTCCCTCCCACCCCCCCTGATCGGACGTTGATGCCGGAACCAGAGCCGGAGATCATCTCCCTCCCTCCTTCCTTCCCCCTCTCCCCCCCACGCGATCCCCCTCGCCCCAGTGCGATTTCGGTTTTGCCCCCACCCCCTCCGGCACTACGATTTCGCACCCCCCCCCGGTGCTATGACTTCACGCCCCCCAAGCCGCAACGATTTGGACTCCTTGGCGCGATAGAGAAGAAGGTGGAGGGGGGAGAGAGATGGCGAGCCAAAACATAGATCGCGCCGTCTCCCTCCCGCCCTCCACCTTCTTCTCCGTCACGCCAGGGGGTAAGGATAACAATACGGTTCGTGATACGACGATACGACTTGAAAACGACATGAATTTCGTGGGTTCGGGTTGGGAAAAATAGGGGGCGGGTCGATTTTGAGTCACCTGAAATTGACATGAAAAAAAATGGAACGTGTTCGGGTTAGAACCATCGAATCCGAACACGACCCATTTTTTTTTAATGTCAATTTCGGGTTAAATTTCGTGTTGCGGGTTAATTTCGGATCAAATTTCGTGTCAATTTCATGTCTCGGGTCAATTTCGATTCATGTCGTGTCAGTCCGTTTCGGGTTCGTGTCATGTGTTGAAGTCGTGATCGTGTCACGGGTCGTGTTCGGGTCGAGGGAAAAAAAATTCCACACGGCTCTAACACAACACGCGACATGAATTGCCACCCCTACTAAGGGGTCTGAAACCCAGATTGCAGTGACCCGGGAGGGGGGCAAAATCGCAACACTGGAAGGGGTGGGGGCAAAACCTAGATCGCACTGGGTCGAGAGGGATCGCACGAGGGTGAAGGGGGAAGGAGGGAAAGAGGGAGGGAGAGAGACAGCTTCCGGCTTCGACATCGGCATCCAATCTGAGGGGTAGGGGAGGGGGTGGGAAGGAGGGGGGAGGGGCGGGAGAGAGGTTTTTTTTTTTTTTTTTAAATACAATTAAGGATATTTTCATCCTTTTAGGAATATTTTCCTTTAAAAAACACAAAACATACTTCTTACATGATTATTCTGTGAGTTTTTTTAATGAAATCAGACAGAAATAATCAAATCATCTCCTCCTTAGAGAGTTTAGGATCGGCATGACAAAAAAAAAAAAAAAAACATAAACCAAAGTATCATAATTAAAGAATTCAAGGATCATTGAGACTAATTACTTAAAACAATAAACGTTCAACTAAAACATTCCAACTAATGATAGTTGGCAAAATATTTCAACCCACCTGAGTATTTTGCGTCAAGTACACTAATTAGTAATTGCTGTTACAAAACTCAAATTATTTTTGGACTACGGCGAAGAGAGAGAACAGAAATTGTGTGCAAGATTCGCACTACAAATGGACAAAGACAAACAATGCGACATTGCTCAGAAACCCGTCATGTGTCAAACGACAGTGACCCTCTAAAGAGCAACGCAGCACCTGTCTTTTTTTTTTTAATCTATTTGTGTTTTCCCTGTATGCACATTTTTGGGTCTACAACATGAGATATCATTATCCACACATTTTGAAAAGAGCTACAAGTCAATCAATCTTGCCATGGTGTTCACAGTCCGATACAGATGGAGATGTTGCTATGTTCTTTTCTTTACTGATGCCCAAGGATGCTCTGGCTTCGGTATCTGTGCCCTTGTCGGCTTTGGGATTCTCTAAGAGTTGAAGCTGTTGTTGCAGAATCTGCAGGAGTATGAAACAATCATACAATTAAAAACAGCATCGACACAAGAACAATGACGAAGCGAATTTAAAAATGAGGACAAGGGGATATATGATACAGGAAAAACAATCGAAGAGTTTGAACTTTGAAGAACATGGAAGGAGTAACAATAAAACGACAAAGAGCATGAGAAATCATATACCTAAACTTCACAAAAACTCATATCTTTGGAAAGACTTTCTTTGTTTGATCCATATCATATGATGAAGACAGACAAAAAGGATAAAAGACGGTACCAACCAAAATAGAGCAGAAATTGAAATTCATAAATATCTATATATATATATATATATATATTTGGGTAAGCCAGAATGTTCAGTGGCTCGGTACAAAGATCTACAATACCTCCATCTGATACTGAATGAGCTTCCTTTGAGCTTCCCGTAAAGACGGATCCCTTTCCAACCTCTGCCAATAGGTGGACATGTTTGCAAATTCCCCAACGGGTCCAAATGGTTGGGCTTGTGCACTAGATGCTCCTTCGCCACTAGGTTCGACACCAGAAGAAGTCCGAGCCAAAGGTATTCGCGTCTGAGGTAAGAAAGTAGCAGCACTTCCATGATACCTGCGGGCAAGAGGTGTAATTCATCAAAGTTCCATTTTTTTTCCCTGCTTTAGATGCTGTGTCTCAGGTCTCTCTCTCAGGTGGTTTCACTCGTCGAGGTGGTGAAACATCCAGACCAATATGGCTCTTATCTCAATATATACATTAGAAAGTGAAAAACTAGTCTGCAAATTTGGGGACCAAGTGTGGGGTTGGGTGAAATTCCCAAATAATAATTAATATGCCACCTCGACGTTTTACGATTAGCATACTTCTAAAGTTAATTTATTTATGCATTACATGTTAGGGTTGCTACTTATGGTTCCAGAGGCCTGCTAGCGTATGAATTTTCAGTATCCAAGAAGAGAAACCAGTAAACAAAAATTGGTAATGCATGCATTCAGCAAATTGCAGAAACCCCAATAGCCAGGAAATAGTTATAATACCGTCAGACAAAACCAAAGATGGTGTCAAGTAAAGAAGTTTGAAAAATGGTGCATACCACGCTACAGTGCCTGCAGAAGGATAAACCAAAGATCTCCCATATACTGAGGCAGCTGCAGCAGCTGCCTGGAGCCTGGCCTGATGATGGCTCACATTATCACCAGAAACACTATTAGCTGAACCCTGAGCGGATGAACTTGAGACTCCTGTCCCTGTTCTCAAACACAATCAAATGATTACTCAGCAGTTCTCCGCAATTTACATGTAACGACAAAACAATTAGGTTCTGTAGTTATCATTTATATTATCCAAATGGTATTATCATATACAAAACCAAAAATACCAAGCATGAAATAGTTAGTTGTACAAAAAGCTTTAATTGAATAAGGGCATCGATTGCAACTATTTTGCGGGAAACAATGTCCACAAAATTGTACAACATGCTGAATGGCTAAAGGACGTAATCGGTAACAAATCCAACTCGACTGCCATGTGGAAGTTCTATATCAGGAGGGTGTTCTGAAAGGTAATCTGTAATTGAGGACAAAAAATGCAGTAGAAACATAGCAATGTGATTACCTTGATGAGCATCTGACCGGGATGCATTTTGTCCTCCTGCCACACTTGTCCCGTTTTCAGGAGGTACAACTAAGGCTCTGCATGTCGGGCATGTGTGTTGTCTCTCTAACCATGAACGCAAGCAATGCACATGAAAAAGATGCCCACATATCAGTTTCTTGGCTGTGGTCATCTCTTCACGGCAAATGATGCAGATTGCATCAGTTCTGCTCGTAAATCAGAAACAAATAGAAACACGACTTATTAGAATATATTAATCACAAAAGTAACAAACACTGGGAACATGATACTCACGCATTAAGCTCTTCAGGTGTTGCGTCTGGAAAGCGATCATTCATGTTTGAAGTGATCTTCCGGTAGCGAATGTAGTCAGCTATACGAATTTTAAAGTTTCTAAATGTCTCATAGAGCTCCCGTATTAAGTGTAAAGGCACTCCATAATTCCTATAGCGAGACAATTTCATTTAGAGTAAGAGAGAAAGTAAGGATGTGGCCGAAATTTCAAAAACAAATAATAAAAATAAAATTGAGTCATCTGCATATTCGAGATCCCATGAGATTAGAAACCAAGCAACACAAGTGTGCAATTTTCTATCTGCAAACAAATTGCAAGGTTGTATATGATACTCACATGAAAATCACAAGAAAGAAGCACAGATACATAAACAGGTGAAGCAAGTCACGTATGAGTTCCAAATAAAATGTATAGACAGGCTTTTTCTCCCATTGCCCCTCCATAAGCATGTCACTGACATAGAACACATATTTCACAAATGTTGACACCGTTGTTGTTGCGAGGATCATGTACCTGAGATATCAAGTTGTAAGGATTTTAGCACTGGGAAGCACCTTGCATCGCACCTTCAGACTTTGAAACTATATTACCATAAAGCATTCTCTTAGTGATAGATCTTGAATATAACGAGTGTGCAGACCCCGAATGATTTGTGTCAAAAGAGCATACAATCATGAATCAAAAGACTGCCCCAGGCCATCAAAAATTAACATACAAACATAAGAAAGATCACTCAATTGATAAGTTCAAACACTTTACCTCAAAAAAAAAAAAAAAAAAAAAGTGTAAATCACAAACACAAAATGAAGCTCCAATTAAAGGTTTAAGCTAAAGAGCTTCACCTAAAAATTTAAGATATGTCCATTAAAAGCAACAACTATTTAAAAAACAACACTACACGAAAGCAATAGGATAGATAACTTACTCAAATGAGAAGAAAAGAGAAACTGATGCCTTCCGTGACTGTATCAAATCATTTACTGAAGTATACAAAAAGAGACTATCCAGAGTAAGAAGGAACCCAAGGAAAGAGACAATCCGCACATGAGATAACACTGTTATTGCTGGAGTGGTCTCAATGTACTCAACCCTTTTCTGGGCCAACCAATGCAAAGCCTTGATCAACAATAGAGCCGTAACCATGGCAAGAAATGAAACTGAAAAGTCCTGCCGGAAAATAGTGATTGCAAAAAGAATTTCCATAACCTCTCTCCAAGATTGCTCGTTAAGCCTCTCGACCTCTGCTTCTCGGAGAGAACCGAGGAATACCCGTTTTGTTAATTGCCACAAGATACACATAATGACCAAGCCCATGTTCAGAAGCAGAACCAAGCTGATCTTGGAAGTAGACAAATACACCATCGCTGGGTAAAACTGGCCTCTACTGTTAAATGCATGGTATATAACTGCTAAAGTTGCAATAAAGCTAATCCCCGCATAAGTCTGAAGCCTCATCATTTTCCTGTATGCGCTGTTAGACAGCAACCGATCAGGCTTGGTTTGAGATTGTTTTGCTTTTGGAAGAAGTCATACTTTCACTAGAAGAAGTATAAGCAACACTCAAAAGTTAAAAAATCTAACTTCTCAAAATAATTAAAAGTAAAAGTACACTACAAAACACTTGCATCGTGTAAAGAAATTTTGGGGCCACCAAAGGTAATACAAAATTGGCCCTAAATTCCCTAATCCGTTACAATTCATATCACAGGGAGTGAACTACGGGTTATGGGATGGATTAATACATCAAATTCCATTTCATCAAAAACCAAATCAGAAAAAAATTATTTTTTTAACATAGATAGCATAAGAAAACAAAAAATTTACGAAATGTAAAAGAACCCTTTTGCTTCTTTTTTTTTTTTTTTTTTTTTTCCCTTTCTATTTTTACCCACTTGATTCACTTAAAAACTAGGGAAAAAAGTTTAAACTCCATATTATACCTATCAAAAAATAGACAGATACCGAAATTGGTAAGAAATGATAGTCTAGAATGAAGAAGAAAAACCAGAATATGGTCATCACCAACCCTCGAAACTCATCGGGTAATCAAGATTCGAGACCAAAATAATAATAATAATAACAATTGAATTTATAAGCATCCAAACAGACAAGAAAATGAAAATTTTAATTCCTGCGTCAGGCTAATTCATTGAAATATTAGAAATCCTGAGGAGAGTAAAGCCCTAAAAGTTCATCAATATCGTAAATTTGGCACAAACAACACTAGAAGACAAAAGAAAATCATACTCTACAGCAAGAGAAAAGACCATAGAGTTTGGAGGAAAATATGTACCTGAGAGAATCTCTCTCTCTCTCTCTGTTGTTTCGAATTTGCGATTCTCCTTCTGCTCTGTTCTGTCTGGTTTTCTTTCCTCTTTTTTTTTTTTTTTGGTTCAAGGCAACAAGAAGAACTATGATGTAAGAGAATCCAATGATGTTATGCCACGTGTATTCTAAGTATTGACCACTTTAAAACGTCATGTCGTAAAAGTTAAGTACTTTGCTGTTTTTGAGTCGAAGGAAACGACATTTCTCTTTTCTGTTAAGACCTGTCGTTCTTTGCAGAAAAGACATGTAAACGACATCTAACGTTTCATGCCGTTTCTGAGCATTTCGTTTTTTTGTTTTTGGCCCAAAAATTAGCTGTTTTTGAGTCGAAGGAAACGCCATTTCTCTTTTCTGTTAAGACCTGTCGTTCTTTGGAGAACAGACATATAAACGACGTATAACGTTTCATGTCGTTTCTGATATTTGGTTTTTTGTTTTTGGCAAAAAAAAAAAAAAAACAAAAAACAAAAAATAAAAATATTCGTTTTAGTTTAGTCGTCTTTGAAATTTTCTCGTCGTTTAAATGAAAAACGACATGTATTTTGAAATCCAAAAGTTTGCTGTCGTTTGAATAGTTTTTTTGTCGTTTATACGAAGAATGTTTGCTGTCGTTATTGCTTATTGACGAAGGTCGAACAGAAAGAAGAGCAAGAAAGAGGAGAGAGAGAGAGAGAGAGAGATGGCGTCGGTGGTGAAGAGCGCGTTTAGGGCGATCAGGGAGAAAGGCGTTGGCAAATTCCTCAGGGAGCTCCGGGACGAAGGTTACTTGTGAGTTTTCTCTTTTTTCCTTTTTCTCAATTTTTTCTTTCGATTTGTTTTTTGGTTGAAAAGATCCCAGTTTTGGCGTATTAGGTCTCTATATGTGTTTGGAAGTCGAGAAAACTCCCTGAAATTTTGATTTATGGATCTTGTTCATGTCCCTAGCTATTTGATTTGCCCAATTTTTCAGTTTAAAGGAAAGATATTGAAGCTGAATTTTTGCCGAAGAGAGAGAAAAGAAAATGCTGAGAAAAGTTGTGACTTTTCCCCTTCTTGCTTCTCCTTTTCTTTCGTCTATGAATAAACGTCCTAGAAAATTTTGAACTTGGCTCAATGTGCGCAATTGAAATGGAATTTACATTTGAAATCTATCGTTGAAGAGATAGCGAATTAGGCCGGTACTAGAAATGTTTTCATTTTTCTTTTTCTCTAATTTATGGGGAGAAATCTTGTAAATAAAACAAATTAAAGTTCAAAATTTTTTAGTTAAATCTTTGGATTTGTTGTTAGAGAAAGAAAAGGTTGTGGCTTTCTGAGATCTTTTTGTTTTACAGGCCTCACATTATAAAGTGATTTCATTTATATTTGTTCGAATGGGGAATTGGAATTGCTTCTTGGATTGAAGCTAATATTTGAGCCAATTGGTATGCTTTTGGAGGCTTCAACGGTCCTATTCATATAACACGATGCTACTAGTAGTATGTTTTGTTATAAAAGTACTTGATGCGGTGTGGGAGCTAAAGGTTTATCGTCGTTTGGGTGTATTTGGTAACTTTATTAGCTTAGAGTTTGTTTGTTGGTGTACAAGGCTGAGATGCTTTCATTCTAGAGGCGGCTTGTTAGATTGAATTTTGGAGATTTGGAAAGAAACAGAGAGTTCTAATCTTTGTCCGGCAATAATTTTGGCTACTCATCCAACCCGCTGCATTAGTACTTTAGACAGACACCAATGCACTTTTACAGTTTAACTTTTAACTTCTTTTTTAATTTCTCCTTTTGTTATAAGTAAAACTTGAATTTCTTCTGAAAGCACAACAATGTCAACCTTAAGCCTTTGTATCCTACTGACAACTTCTATCACACCTTGCAGGAGATGCCTTCCCGACGGAAACCTTTTGTAAGTTATCTTATTTGTTAATACATGACAAATTTATGTTATTTTTAAATAGGAGTGCAAAAACCTTGGAAGTAGCTTTCAAGAATTTGTACCATCTGCAATGTGCATTATTAATTGATGACTTCCTTCTGTTGGCAGAAATGATCATTATGAAATAGGAGTTATTGCTTCCGCTTTTAGTTTTAGAATTCAAAACTGCATTGCATTTGACTTTCCTTCTTTAATATTTTGGCACAACGCATTGCCTTCTTTCATATTTTAATTTCAAGTTTACAAAACATTGCTTTTTCTTCTTTAATTTTTTTTGGTACAAAACATTGCATCATCTTCTCCCTTCCTCTCTCGCGTATTTTAGTTATGAACAAATTAGTACAGTAGCTGATGTGTCAAACAAAATGGTTATTTTATCTTTTATTTTCAATGATGTTGTTAATACATGACCTTTGTCTTTATCAAGATTCAAGAGATCCCCTAACAAGTTTTGTTTGATTGATCTAGGCAAACAAAAATCCACAATATCGGGGCAACGCTTGTGGGTGTTGATAAATTTGGTAACAAGTATTATGAGAAACTTGAAGGCATGCAGTATGGTTAGTATTTCTTCTTTCTTAATCTTATTTTCATTTGATTGAAAAACCATGATCGGTGCATTGTAAATACAACCAGTTTTTTGCCATTAGTTATTCGGCCATGCATTGGAGACATTGAAGCTAATATGTTTGTGCGGAAGCAAGACAACATAATTTAACTTCTAGTCTGAATTCTTGCAATCCTTGTATGATGCATGTCACATCTTTTGATGTATTTTACAGGAAGACATAGGTGGGTGGAATATGCACAAAAGAGTCGCTACAATGCTTCTCAAGTCCCACCAGAGTGGCATGGTTGGCTCCATTACATAACTGATCACACTGGAGACGAGGCAAGTCCCGTTTCATTTTTGTTTATATTTGATGACATATGCAAAAAATTAGAAAATTAAAAAATAAATAGAAATGTAGCTAACAAAGAAAATGCACGATTTCTGCAGCTTCTGATGCTGAAACCCCAAAGATATGGGATTGAACACAAAGAAAATTTCTCTGGAGAAGGTGATGAGTTTATCTACCATTCCAAAGGACACGCCCTCAATCCAGGACAGAGAGATTGGACCAGATACCAGCCATGGCAGCCTACTAAGTAACTTTGCGGGGAGCTTTCCTGGGAGATCATGGAAATAGTTCGCATTCTGCTGCCTATTCCAGTAATAAATGGTTTTTTTCTGGCGTGAAGCTGTATTTTTTTTCCCCTTAATTATTCACCGGAATCAATGAACCATAGACTTCATAGTTTGATGAATGAAAACCTGTCGCGAATTACTGTCATAAATGTCCTTTTAGCCGCATGTGCGCTGTGGGCACGTTTTACTCTTTCTGCACAACTCCCTTGATTCCATTATGGCAATCCTCCTCCTTATTCACAAGTGCGTTTATTAATTTTTAGTCTTTTTATTCCATCTAAATTGATGGAGAACGATATGGCCCTATGGGGGCCCATTCCGATTGATTACTGCCAAGTTGCCCTATGAACCAATATTCATTAGTAAATCTGAGAATATCCGAATACGAGGGAAGGAAGAGAGATCATCTCTACTCCTAAAGAGGAGATTATTGAAACCTAACCGTAGAATTCTCCCATAAAAATTGGCACGTTAGTATACTTTACCGGTTTGGTTGAAATTTTATTCTGCATGAGGTTGTTGGGGGCAAGTTTTCATTTGACTCTTTCTTGATCTTGGGGTCCATTTCATGTCAATATTCTCAACCAAACTTGTATGAATTTGATATACGTAGATCAATTACAAACGCTGCAAAAGAGAAGAGAAGAGTTGCTTTTAGAAGTTTGTAGATGTTGCCAAAGAATATGAAATGGAAATGGACATAAAAGGGCCTGTGTCATTCCTAACCACAAAATGAAACCACTACAGTCTACAAATTAGTGAACGAGACGCTTACAAGTCTAATGAGCAACGACCAATGCTAATATATTTCATATTCATTTAAAAAAAAAAAAACAATGAAATAACAATTCCAATGGTTCAGCTGGATGTTAAATACAAACTTAACTAGACATGCATATGATTGGCCTTCCCTTTCCTGTCTCTCTCCTGCCTTTCTTATCTCTTGACTGGTTTAATTATTGTTAACATAATTGTTAATATTTTTTGTTTCTTTCTTTCTTTGTTTCTTTTTTTTTTTTTTAAGTGTTGTTATTAATATTTCTTATCCCTTAGAAAGAATGACATTAGATAAACTTTTCCCTTTTTTTTGGGGGGGGGGGGGGGGGGGGGGGGGGGAATTTATAAGTTTAGTGCATTAAGGAAGCAAATTTGTTGTACACTTGTACTATCTAATCTAAAATCTAAAATTGCATAAGAAGTAGCTAAAGCCTTAAAAGTCAGATGCAAAATGTAAACTGTAAGATACCATCACACGGCACGATCCTTCCCTGGTGAC
Organism: Ficus hispida; assembly: GCA_025413025.1. Classification (NCBI taxonomy): domain Eukaryota; kingdom Viridiplantae; phylum Streptophyta; class Magnoliopsida; order Rosales; family Moraceae; genus Ficus; species Ficus hispida. Next base: position 19,684,797 of record CM046364.1, read on the forward strand.
CAGGTTGATTAAAAACCTTTGGCCATTTTTGTTATGCAAAATAAAGGATTATTTTTGGTAAATTATAAGGAAAAAAATCCCTTATATTATAAGACATAAATTTTAAATTATAAAAAAAAACTTAAGAATACATAAAATTTAATGAAATTGGATAAAGTCTTCGCGATTCACAACCATCCATTTTCTTTAGCCTATACAGGAAATTTTTGAACTTTACCATAACATCCTACCAAAATTTTTTTTAAAAAAGTGCAATTTGTTAGTTATTATTATTATTTTTTTTTTTGGATGAATGCATCTTTTTCTTTGCAGGAGGAAAAGGTAAGAAATTCCAAGTAGTCTTGTAATTCCACATCTAACAAGTTGTATTCCTATGCAATAATCTTGTCATCAAAATTGCTCACCAAAAAAGGGGGGAAAAAGAGCCTTTTCATCAAGTTTTCTATGTAATAATAAAAGTCATTCTACTTCTTTTTGGTAAATAAAAGTCATTGTAATTTTTTTTTTTTGGGGTTATAAAATTCATTGTATTTCATTTTCTTCACCTAACGGTACAACCACCATTCCATTCCATTATTAAGAAAAATAAATAAATAAATAAGAAAAACTAACTGCAGCCCCCATTCATTCACATATGTCCTTCCTTCTGACTCAAATTATCATAAATTAAAACCTGGACTTCTCCACTGAAAAGTTCTCCGCCAATTCGATCAAAAGCTTGCCTTCTATCTCGGTGATCCAAAAGCGACCGAAATCAAATGTTCACAATCTTAAAAGAGTCAGCTTTTGTGTCCAATTCATACTTGCAGAGTTGAAAAAAGTAAAAGTAATTAAAAAATTTTGGCAGTTTTTATCTTGCCTAGCTCTGTTTTGAGGCGTTGTTCGAAGACGAATCCATGGCGTCTGATCCCGAGCAGCCCACGCTCTCTTCTCTCGGAAAGGTTCCTTTTTCTTCCACCCATTTTTGAATCTTAATCTGGGTCTTTTTCTTTTTCGCTTGAAACCATTAAAGTTTCATTTTTTTTTTTTCTTGATGAACTCTCTGCATGTTTATCAGTAATTCTTACCATGTTTGCCTGTGGTTTTCTGATCGAAACGTTGCCGTTTTGTTGTTGGTAGTCGTCTGGTGAGATTGGGAGTGTACAAGAACCTCTTCTCATTGCCAACGGCCCTCACCGTTCAGATAACTATTCTGTTGCTGCTGCAATTCTCCCGTGAGTGTTACGAGCTTAAACTAAAAACTTTGTGTATTTCTATTGATGGTGCTTTTTTGGTCTTTGTTATGTCTGAGTTGCATACGTGAAGCTTTGCAAGCAATATTGGTCTTTGAATCTTTTGTGGTTGTAACATTCATTTCCTCGGTTGCTTAATTGTTATGTTAATATATATGATAAATTTAAGATCTGGGCATCTTAACTCACCGCTTAGTCTAAGTTCCAAAATTCGATTCTTTGAGTTTATGGTGTGACAGTTCTTTCAATGTTGGATAGAAAAGATCGTTCCATTCTGACTTGTCTCTCCTAACTTTTTATGATTGGTGTGCTCTTCAGTTTTTTTATTCCCTGCTCTAGGAGGGAATATTGTTGTGCCTAAATTCGATGCTAAGTTTATGTTCCTGAATTCGATGCTTCGAGTTTATGGTGTGACTAATTTCTCAATGTTCAATTTTGTATGATGGTTGTGCTCGTCAGATTTTTGTTCCCTGCTCTGGGAGGGCTGCTGTATGGTTATGACATTGGGGCGACTTCTTCTGCTACAATTTCTATACAGGTATGATTACTTGAAGTAATCACCATTCTTTTGAGGGAAAAACAAACTTGGGAAGGGGGGTTCAAACTCTAAACCTCACTATCTGTGGTGCATTAGGATTTACCACTAGGTTAAGCCTAGAGCCACAGTAATCACCGATTTTAATAATTTGCTGCTTCTGTGTGCTAATTTCTGCCTTCTCGGATGGGTTTTCCATTTATTATTTTTATATGTTTCTTGTCTTTTTAAAATTTCTAATGTTTCTCTTGCAGTCAGCCACATCGAGCGGAGTATCATGGTATAGTTTGTCTTCTGTGGACGTTGGTCTCATAGTGAGTGATTTTTCTTGTTATGAATGTTTAATCGTAGTTATCACTAAATTGTTTCTTCCTTGCTACTACTACTTGGCCGTTTGACTCTGAACCTGAAGAGCGTGATTGTTTATTACCTGTTCTACTTTCTAATTTTGTGGCTATTTTGCAGACTAGTGGTTCATTATATGGTGCTTTGATTGGCTCTGTATTGGCGTTTAATGTTGCTGATTTCCTAGGTTTGTTTTCTGATCTCATCGTACTTATATAACTGGAATTTATAAGGCTTCATACCTTGATAAGTTGTAATTATCGACTTGGATGAAGGTCGGAGAAGGGAGTTGATTTCAGCTGCTTTATTCTATCTTGTTGGAGCTATAGTAACAGCAGTAGCACCTAACTTGGCTATTTTGGTGATTGGGCGCTTTGTATATGGTATAGGAATTGGATTGGTAATGTACTGCATGCCTTGTTCCTTTCGTTTTTATTTTGAAACTCTCAATTCAGCAAAACTGATTCTTTATAATCACTGAATACATGCCTCCTTTTAAACGGATTCTTTAACCTGATTTGTGTCTTCTGTACCAATGTTCTTCTTCTTTCTTAGTCAATGCATGCTGCTCCGATGTACATTGCCGAGACTGCTCCATATCAGATACGAGGTCGACTGATCTCTCTTAAAGAGTTCTTCATAGTACTTGGGATGGTTGTAAGTGATTCAGCTTTGAACCTAGCGACTAGGAATTTGTTCAAGAGTTTCTTTTGCAGTTAAAGTACGAGAACAAAAGAGCTTTAGTATTTCCATGTTCATTTTGTGTAGCTCCCTCGTCAACAGTTTTTGCTTACCTTCTCGAATCTTGTGTAGGGAGGTTATGGAATTGGAAGCCTTCTTGTCGAAGTGGTTGCCGGTTGGCGCTACATTTACGCAGCCAGTACCCCTTTGGCAATCATTATGGCAATTGGAATGTGGTGGCTACCATCATCACCTAGATGGATCCTTTTGTGCACCATACAGGGGAAGGGAAATACACAGGACTTGAAAGAGACTGCAATACGTTGTTTGTGCCGTCTAAGAGGTCCAGCCTCACGAGAAGAAGCCCCTGCACAGGTAGATGAGATTCTGGCCGAGCTTTCCTTCGTTGGGGAAGAGAAGGAAGTTACTTTTTGGGAAATCTTCCGAGGAAAGTGCCGGAAAGCCCTTGTGATTGGCACAGGATTAGTCTTGTTCCAACAGGTATTTCAACTTGGTTAAGCTCTGTGACTTAAATTTACTAATTACCAAAGTTCTGGCTAATGTGAGGTTCCATTTTCTTGACAGATCACTGGGCAACCTAGTGTGTTATACTATGCCGCATCAATTTTTCAGGTACACACTAATTGTTTTATGTACGTTGTCAATAACCTTGTGATAGAAATGCTTCTCATCCTAACCGACATAATTTATTAGAGTGCAGGGTTCTCTGCAGCATCCGACGCAACACGTGTATCAATTCTACTTGGTGTACTGAAGGTAAGCTTTCTTTCCTTTTGTATGTTGCACGATAAATGTGCAGTTTTATGACGTTCGGAAGACGCCAAAAGTCCCTGACTCCCATTTGTCTACTGAATATGGCCCGACTCCCATTTCTCCTTTTTTTTTTTATTGTAGTTAATAATGACTGGAGTAGCTGTTCTTGTTGTCGATAGACTAGGGAGGAGACCCCTACTGCTTGGTGGTGTATCCGGAATGGTAGGTCCCTGGTTTTATTGAAACACTACAGAGCATCATCTTTCCAATTTTTTCATACCGGCGAGAAAAATGGACCTTCTTTCTTTGACAGGTCATCTCTTTGTTCCTTTTGGGATCATACTACCTTTTCTTGGACAACATTTGGATTATTGCTGTAGTAGCATTGCTTTTATACGTTGGTTGTTATCAGGTAAGAATTATCTTCTTTTCTTGTATAATCTCTCATAACAAAATGAGGTAAACTTTACTTTCTGAGTGTAACTTAATGCAATAATCTTGCAGCTATCTTTCGGTCCCATTGGCTGGCTAATGATTTCCGAAGTCTTCCCATTGCGGCTACGAGGGCGGGGACTGAGTATAGCAGTGCTTGTGAATTTCGGGGCGAACGCACTCGTGACATTCGCGTTTTCCCCTCTGGAGGTGCGTAAGATTAAAAACCTCTCTAATTTTCGAGCGCAATGTTTCCTTTGATGATTTTGTATAAAACGGTAATGGTTGGTAACTTTGTGATTGGACTAGGTATTGCTGGGAGCTGGCATCTTGTTTTATGTATTCGGGGTGATAGCTGTGGTGTCTCTTGGTTTCATATTCTTCGTCGTGCCGGAGACAAAGGGCCTCACTCTCGAGGAGATCGAGGCAAATTGCCTTTAGGAATTGTTGTTGTACTTCGGAGTTTCTGTAATTAAGTGTCTGTAACCGTGTAACACATACTTTAGTGCCGATATTGGCGCGTCCTCATGTTCATTCTAGCTCTGTCTAATAGTAAACCAGATGTCTACTTCCATTTGCTCAATCTTTCTCAACATCTCATCTTTCTTTTTCAGATGGTTGTCGTTTTTGAGATTTTCTGGTTGTTGCCGTCTATTAATCAAATTGTGCGGGGGCTTTTGTTGTTCTTAATAATTTCTAAATTTTCTGTCGTTTTCAAATTTCTTATATCTTGTTATTGTCGTTTTTGAAGTTTTAGTGCCACTTTTTTTTCCTATCAATTTGTTCTTTCTTGATCCTGTTGTTTCAACTGCTGTCGTTCTTAATTGATTTGTCGTTTTCTATTTGGTTAGTAGACTTTCCTGTCGTTTAAATGAAGTTGTTTGCGTGGGTGTTCCTGTCGCTTTAGAAATTTCTGGCTCGTGTCAATTTCAAATTTCTATGTCGTTTGCATTGAACTTGTTGCTTTTCGAAACTTTTGCCATTGTAAGTTCGTCCTTAACTGGCAATGTGGTTTGTCGTTTTCACAACTCATTGGCCTTTTGTATGTAGTCACTGTTGTTGTTTTTATTTTTTTGGTTAGAAATGTCGCCACTGTTGTTGTCGTTTTTAGGGTTTCCTTAAAATTTTTAACGTTGTTTACATTGCTCTCTTGACTTTTGTAGCTTTTTCTTTCTTGCTGTCGTTTTGGTAGCCGTTTGAATTGAAGGGGTAATGTGGCTTTTATAATTTCATGTCGTTCGTATTGTTCTTGTCGTTTGTACTTTTCGTGGTTCACTTATCAATTTTCATTATTGTCAATTGTCGTCTTTTTAGCCGTTTTGTCGCTTTTACAAATTCTTGTCGGTTTACGATATCATGTCACTATTTATAACGTCGGTTTTATCGTATTTGCAATTTAATTCGATTGTGAGGTACAGTTTCCGTCCCCATTTTTTTTTTTTTTTTTGACCAATTTGTTGGTTTATAGTTTATAGTCGCATAGAAATTTAGTGGTCGTTTTCTGATTGTCGTTTTAATGCTTTCGTCGTTTTCCTCATTTGGAAGGGTAAATGGGTAAATTAATCAATGCAAGGACCGCCGTGGAACTGGGGGCTAAAAGGCTAACCTAGAAAACGCCCGCCCTCTCAAATCCAACGACACACAGAAACCAGTTTAGTTCGTTGTCATCGTCATCTTCATCTAGAGAGAGAGAGAGAGAGAGAGAGAGATTAGGGTTTCAAATTGTTGGTAGTAGTGTAGATGGCGAAGTTCAACGTGGTGCAGAAGAAGAAGAGAGCACAGAACGCAGAGCGGAAGAGAGCGATTCACGGCGACCCGTCCACACGTAAGCTCAAGACCAAGCCCCAAGCCGTCTCCCTCTCCGGCAAGCGCAAGCGCAAGCTCCTCAAGAAATGGCGCCGAGTTATTCTCATCTTCATTTTCCCTCTCTCTGCTTTTTTTCCCTCTGAAATCCATCTATATATATATATATATATATGTATAATTTTGTTGTTCATTGAAATCGCAGGATCAGAAACAGGCTGTGGAGAAAGGCCTCCTGACCTTCCAAGATGTTGAGATGGCTGCCGCTGATGGTATTTCTGCTTTACTCTTTTTTTTTTTTTTTGGTTCTTGTTGTTACTTCATTATAAAGTTGTTTAAAAAAAAAAAAAAATTTGAAGCTAATGATATTTTGTGAGTTTGTTTGTTTGTTAAAGGAGAGGAATCCCAAGAAGCTTCTACAAAGTTTCCCATGAAGAAGAAGAGTTTGAAGGTTAAACGTTTGAAGGGAAAAGGTACAACGTTTTCTCCTTCTCATATAACATGGATTTTCTCTCTCTGCAAATGACAATTGAAGCTTGTAAACTTTTAGAATGTTGGAATTGCACAATTGAACGACTCAAAAAGTTTCAACATTGGCGTTGTAAATTAGACCGAGACGCCTTAGAACCATGATCTTTGGTTAGTGATCATCCATTCATTCATGTTTGTCAATGAACAGGAAAGAAGAGCAGAGGAAAATCATCCAAGCCAGCTGCTGAAGCTCCACCTCCTGCAGATGTCATGGTAGAATAGTGGACATTGACAAGCAAGCACCCAATGCGTGGCTTTCTGTTACCTGATCTGTAATCTTTAGTGGGCAGACAAGTATTACTATTAGGAGACAATTAAGCATCTATGTTGGTGTAAAATTCATCCCAATTTGTAGTTTAATGGATTCTTTTGCTCCTTACTTTTCCCTGATTGAAATGGAGTGAAAAGAAAGCTACTAGTCAATGTAATTCTCAATCAAAACTTTGAAATGAATATCATTTGTTGGTCTATCAAAGTTCTCTACTAAACTAATGATTCTAAGTCAAGGGGCAATACATGAAGGCAAAAAAAAAAAAAAAAAAAAAAAGTATAGGAGCTGGCTATCTCCTAAACAAGCTGGAATTTTGAAGTGTTTTGCAGTACTCTGCAATTATTGTTGAGTTCTTCACTAGTTCCCATATCTTAGCAGAATTCTTCAACCAGTCACGCTCGCTCAGAGTCCTTGCGAATGAAGGTTGATTCATGGATAAAACCTGAATTAAAGACATAAACTACTCTTTAGGTTATCACTCGAATTATCCGGGGTATATTAGGACCACAATTGCTAGAAATGAATCAATTGCACAAGAAAAAGACCTGGTCCCGCAATTTCCATAGCATAGAGGTATAGCTTTCATACTGATTAAGAGGAGAGTCATCTTTGTTCTTAGTTGGGATTACGAACAAATTTGGTGCTACCGAGGAAAATGATTGCTCTTTGCCCCCATTTTCATGCCTCAACCTCATGAAGGATGAGGTGCTGAAATAATGTGCACATGCCTTCCTTAGTTGCGTGCAATTACGTGCAGTAAGTTCCTGATCTTGTAGCCTAATTATCGGCAAGAACACTAAATTTGTTAGTTCTCTTAATTATTTTGATGCATTACCTGTGGATGATCTCTAAAATGAGGTGCAACCACTCAAAATGAAATGCAAACGTCCGGAATAGATCATTCATCACTTACTTTGTGTGCACAAAAATTGGAGCAGCCATATACTCTCCAGATCCATGAATATCTTTACTGTCTTTTTCAGGCCCTGAGGTAGTAGAACTTTGAGAAGGGGAAGGGGTTAGTGAAGACGGATCAGGTATGCCATGTTTCAATAGATCAACCTGCAGTGAGAGAATATGGCAGTGGAAGGTCTTTAGCATCATTTCAACAGTTTGAAGTTCACAATGCGATGCAGAGAGTTCCCAAAGAAGAATCTTAAAAGAGCAAAACGATCTAAAAGGCATTCGAACATGCTATTAGTTGATTAATTCAACTGCACGTCATTCAATTTAAGAAAAATTGACTGTTTCCCCTGGCTTTTGCTAATATTACAACGACACCCTATCGACTGAAACTCAATAATTGTGGCAGTTTGCATGGTTTTCCAACTTTGCAATGATGACATATTTGAGAAACTAGAACTCCAAGACAAAAATACTTGAATGAAAACAACGAATCTTTTGGTCAAAGGGGAACCCGACAGAAACACATTGCTGAACATGAGGCTTTTGGCATTAATATGCACAAAGTATTAACAGCAATGATTAATGATGAGAGAGATACCGTGTACATCAAACGCCACATGTTGTGATCATGAACTCCCTCCGATACAACCAACAAAATGTGACAAATGGAAGTCAGAAGAACGCCAAGCTAGAAGATTTCCTTACACCACCCACCAACGTACAAAACAAACAATTTCAATACTATCAAGACCAAAAATTGATTCAAGAAACAAACTTCTTTTCTCATAACAATTACCTGAATGCCCAAAATTTCATGAGCTAGCTCGGCAGATAAGGATTCACCAGCCAAAACTGGAATGGTGGATGAGCCATCAGGCCGCATCATCTCAACCAAAATGGACGGGCTTAGAACAGGCTACATCTCCAAAAGGCCAAAATAACAACAATAACAATGTCATTGTTCGTGTGGTCTTTTCGGTTTTTATTCAAACAGGTTGTAGGCACAAAAATAAGACCTGGGTATCCAAAAGGATTAGCCGCTCAGCAGAGACTCTGGGTTCAATTCCCATGCTACAATGCCTTGCCATTGCTCTAACTTCCTCTGACTGTACTGTATATGGTGGCAACATTCCTGTATGCAAGAAATTCGCTATGAAAATCGCAAGAACACAACGTATGATCGTATGAGTTACCGCTAATTTTTTCTCTCTTTGAATTGGAATAAGCTTCAAAATTGTTGCTTTACTAAATTTTAACTAATAATCATATGCACTTGAAACCCAACTTTTATTGCTAATTCCAGGATCAGCACACACTTGAAACCCAACCTTTTTTTTTTTCTCAAATAAATCAGTACTTCTATTCACAATGACAACCTTTTTTTTTTTTTGGTATAATCAAAAGAACAAGACTTTCTTCTTCTTCTTTTTCCCCAATAAACCAGAAGAAAACAAATGGTAATCAATAGCACAAAAATGGAGAACTCACCAGGAGAAGTGGCGTCAAAACCATAGAGCTCATTCATGATCGTCGACTTCCCCACCCCAGGCGGTCCGATCACCCCGACCACTGTGAACTCCGTGTTCTCCGTCAAGAACTTCAGAATCCAAACCCCTAATTCATTAACAATTCACACAAAAACCCTAAAAAAAACTGACTTTTTTGGGGTAATCTGGGGAGTTATTGCTTACAGGAAGGAAGCGATCGATGTGGAAGTCCCAGGAATCGGAGAGGAGGTTGAGGGATCCGATCGAAGGTAAGCGGGACCAAATCGACGTCGTATCATCATCCCCGCCGGCGGAGCCGCCGCCGCGGGCGAATTTTCCGGTGACCGGAGCTCCGGTCAAGAGGCTCGGTTTGGCTAAGAGGATTTTGGGAGGGACAGGAGCCGGCGAAGGGTTGTGCTGATGACCCGACCCGCCGGTGGACCCGGAGCCTGCCATTTTCGTGGGATTTCAGGTTAATGAAAGCTTGCGGCGTCGTCTTGTGTCGTGCTTTCCGTGTGTTTTGGTTTCGGTGGCCAGCGGGATGGTGATGTGCTTGGAAGGACTTGTACCTGCATTAGCCAAAAAGAAGACTTATTTGCATTTATTCCAATGCGTTTCTCGTATTTGACAAATCGTTCTTTAAATTAAAAAACTTAACAATTGACCCCAACCTTTAAAATTTTTGCATTACACCCAAATTGAAAACTATATTAAATTTTCATGGTTTTTCTTCCACGTTACTCACAGTCACAGTGGCTTTTGGAGCACACTTCAATTAAAATTTTGAAAATATTTTGATTTTAAAAAAATAAATACTTAAAGTTAGGTGTTTTGTTGAAATTATTTAGAGTTAAAAGGTAAAAAAATTTGAAATATGTTTAGAAAAAATAGTAATATGAATTTTGTTTTCTTTCTCTCGATATTTTATATTATTTATAAAAATACATCATATCATTTTGATTAAAATAAAAAAAATTATGGACTTTTAAATTTAAATTTTTAAGAAATATTTAGATATATTAATTGTGAATCTATATTCACTATTAGAATAGTGTAAGTTCCAAATATAGTAAATCTATTAGAGTAGTGTTGTGTAGTTTCATACTGTTCTTCAGAGAAGTTTCATACTTTCATATATTACAGTGGAGAGTTTTGTTATTTATGGTCATGAACATAGCCTATGAAGTCACTCATGCATCATGATTTTATCATAAGATACATAAATAAAAACCCGAATTTATAATTAAAACTGATATTTTTTTGCTTGGAAAAAAATGAATTTTATTTTGAAGTAAGTTTTATTCCAAAATAAATTGTGTATAATCAGTTGAAATAACAAAAAAAATTGTTTTAACATTTGTAAACTATATTTTATTTTAATAACTTGTAGATGTTAATTTTTTGAAACTTTACTTTGTCACCACAATAAACTTGGATATAATTTGATATGTGACGCTTTACATTGTACATTGATTTTTTTTTTTAGGATGATCTACATGGTAATTGACATCAATGTGTAGATTATAAGAAAATTAATAAGCACCAAAATAATTAGCAGTTTTTTTAGGAAATATTTTTATTATGTATATTTTGGAACTCATATTAATAACAGTCAATAACCAAATAACGGTTAGTGACCCAATAACGATCAATGTAACAAAATCATACTATGTAACGATCAATACTCAATTTTAACTAATTTAATGACCAAAAAAAAAAGTCCCTAAGAAAAAAAGAAAATAAAAACCCATTTTTTAAATCAAAACCAAAGAGTAAAAAAATAACTTGTATTGACTAATTCATAGTATGAATTTGTTACATTTAAAATATCCTTTTTGACCAGATCCAAGATGGATGAGATGTTATATATATATATATATATATATATATATATATAATTTAACAAATACAAGGGGTATGTATAAAATCTCCGTGAGAAAAATTGGAGGGCAGAGATGCCTTTTATTTATCGTTAAGTATGCGCTTAGGTTGATACATTACAACCTCCATCAAAGGTTCTAATTAGTCAATAGATTGAGTGGTGTTGGACTAGTATTAATGTAAATAAAGCTATACTCCCTCCGGGGGATAAAATATTTACCAACGAGTTCAGATCTGCATATTATAGGTGCCTACTTTAAGTAAAACCGATATAAGAGGTACTAAATAAGGCTAAAGACCGATACAAGACTATTATCATTCTCCGATAGGGGGAGAGGAATTCCTTGCCCCATTCTGTCCCCGTATACACATTTATTTTGTAATATATATATATATATATATATATATGTACGTACGCATGCAATAAATATATATATATATACTACTTCAAAAAGGAAAAAAAAAAGTATAAAATATGTTTATCTTCTTTAAAAGTTTGTTATCATGAGATATCAATTGATTTATTATTACTATTATATATTTATTTCGATGGAATTCGTGTTTGAATTTAATAATGTTGCAAGAATTCTAGTTAAGTTACTAATCGGTAAATGAGTGAGATATAGAGAAAACCTCTTTTAATAGATTATCTTACTCCAGTTTTATCCATATAAAATGAATATAAGAGGACGAGTACGAGATAGAATAAGTAAATATATTTATCTCTGTCCTGATTGAATATTATCCGTGACTTCCTCTTTTGAATATAAGTTAAAACATTTTTTCATTTCGGTAAATCTCAAGATTTTTTTTTTTTTTTTTGGAGGTGATGATAATGAAAACGTTAAAATCTATGTAATTTTTTTAGTGAAAATAAAACATGGAGGGTAAAAAAGGAAAAGTATACACAACACATTTTCTTTTTTTGAAAAATACACAATACATTTTCTTTTTTGGAGTTTTTACAGTAAAGAAATTATTATTATTTTTTATTATCAGTAGAAACTTCTGTTTTAATAATTGAAATTTTTAACTTTTTTTTTTTTTTTTTTTTTGGGCTAAGCACGTAGCACATTATTACTATTGGATGTTTTCAAGGTTCCAATCCATAGATGGGCATAGCATGTGTGTTTGTGAAAGGGTTGAACCCTAAAATCTATCAAGATTTCCACAACACCCCACCCACCCCACCTTCTCAAAAAAAAAAAAAAAAAAAAAAAAAAAAAGTCTATAAAGATTTCCACTTTTTATGGTGGTAGAAGAAAAAATAAGAATAAGAAAAATATTATTAGTATTACAATTCAACCCCAAACAAAAGAAAAACGTTACTCTCGTCTCTCTCTCGCTCTCGCGCATCAGAAGCTGAATTCCCCCCCCTTCCTTACAACTGCTTTAAGACCAAAATCTTTCTGTTTCCAAACAAAATTTTTATTTTTATTTTTATTTTTTTACTTTTATTTTTGGGGGAACAAAGATAGATAAAAAAAATAATGGGCACGCGAACCCAGCAGCAACAGCAAGGAAGCCGAGCAGCCGCCGCCGCCGCAGACGACGACGGCGACGACGTGCCGGGGCTGGGCAACACCACCACCACCACCACGGTTTCCGGTCAGTCGGTGTCGATGAGCGGCAGCGTGGGCTCGCCGTCTAGCCGGAGCGAGCAGACAATGGTCACCCCCGCCAGCGGCGATAACAACGTCCTCCGGTTGAACCACCTCGATATCCACGCCGACGATGCCGGTTCCCAAGGCGCCCTCGGGTCTCTCTCTCTTTCTCTCTCCACAATGCTTGCTCTTGATAATGGTTTGGGGATTAGGGCACACCAAAAATTTTTTAATCTCCTTATTATTGACCTTTATTTCAATTAGAATTCGCTTGCTTGATTATAATCGTAATTAGTGCTCGCAATTATACTCCTGTGGATTTTTGCTCTCCGGATTTTCACAAATTCACCATTGTTTTTCTGGTTTGGGGCTTAGGGCACAATTATTAAATCCCTTAATAAATTTAATAATTTTTTCTGATTAGTGATCCGAATTCTGGTCTGGATTTTTCAAGTTTCGTAGTTGTTTTTGATCATGGTGGTGCACATTGTTATGAAACTTGTTTGTGTTTGAAGATTTCTTGAATTAGTCCCTAATGAGAAACTTGTTTTGGACAGTAGTAAGAAGAAAAAGAGAGGAGGTCAACGGGCTGTTGGAGGGGACAAGAGTGGAAGAGGGCTTCGCCAATTCAGTATGAAAGGTGTTTGATTCATCCTTTTACCGTCGGATTTTTCTTTTTAGATCTTCGAATTGTGTGAGATGTGCTTTAGTCTAACATTTGCTTCGCACCTTGCGAGATCTTCGGCAGCTCAATCTTGTATTATCTCATGTGGCTAGTTGTTATTGTTAGTGCCTTCAACCTTCATTACTGATTTCATGTCGGTCATTTGTTGTGGTATGCAGTGTGTGAGAAGGTAGAGAGCAAGGGGAGGACCACTTATAACGAGGTCAGGTGGTTTCTGAAATCATTAATCATTTTTGTACATTTTTCTTATTCAGGTTATGATGTTTATAGTAGTGCGACATGTGGTTTCTATTTGCTATCAATTTTTGAACAATAGCTGCATTTATTCGGCACCGAAAATATTGTGTTAGATACTGATATCGGCCCCTAACAGCTTGTGTGTGTTTAACGTCCGTTTATGTTTTAGCACTGTAACGTCCGTTTATGTTTTATGTTGAAAGCTTGCACTTATTTCTCAAGTCTCTTAAAACCTAGTTCCACCCTTTGCTTATGTAATGTAAATTGTTGACACCAGGTTAGGTTACCTCTTAAAACTTTGACATTTAGCATGTGTTTGAACCTAAGGTTCAATTCAATTCATTTGTCTTTTTCTGAAAAGTCAACCTCTTTTTAAATTACATAAAATTTCAAGATAAATAAAACAAGCTCCATAGTGATATATATATATATGTATATATGTAATTTTTTTTTTTTGAACACATTTTAAATTTTTACACTTTTTAATTTCAATAGTTCAAACGTCTCACCAAACGCACATTAAACTCAACTCAATTCCAACTTAAAAAATTTAGTTTCAACCCGTGCACTAATCGCATGCTTAGAATTAGAAAATTGGAAGTTTAAAGGAAACGGATTGGTTGAAATTTCATTCCCCTTATCTGAGAGTTTAAACTATCTTCCAGGTTGCTGATGAACTAGTAGCAGAGTTTGCTGACCCTGGCAGTAGTGTCACGACGCCAGATCAGGTTTGCTCTTATACATCGAAGCCAATGAATCGATTTTAATCAGTGCTCTTTACTTTTCATCTCGTCTGTAAAAGTCAAGAGACTCTCAAGAGTAAAAAGAGGTAGAAGGAACTTGCTAATCTGGATATTTCTTTTGGGACAGCAACAATATGACGAGAAAAACATCCGGCGTAGGGTATATGATGCCCTGAATGTTCTTATGGCAATGGATATCATATCAAAGGATAAAAAGGAAATACAATGGAAGGGACTGCCTCGTACTAGCCTTAATGATATTGAAGAATTAAAGGTCCGATGTGTTTTTCATATGCAGCTCTTGTGCATCAAGTGAATTGTTATCTTGTGAAGGTTTTAGGTTGAACATGTGCTTATCTGACTCTTTAACTTGTATGATGCAGACAGAGCGTCTCAGTCTCAGAAATCGTGTCGAAAAGAAAGCTGCATATTTGCAAGAATTGGAAGATCAAGTATGTTATCTCCTTTCTTTTCCTTCTTGCAGCTATGAAAAGTGTAGATCCTTGTTTGTGCTAAAATAACGAACTATATACTATACAGTTTGTAAGGCACATTTCTGAACATGCTTCTGTGATCAGTTTTAATGGATACTGACTTTTTATTTTCTTTCATCAAGTACATAGGCCTTCAGAACCTGATACAACGGAACGAGCAATTATACAGCTCTGGAAACGCCCCCAGTGGGGGTGTGGCTTTACCCTTTATTCTTGTGCAAGTAAGTCTTCTTAACATTCCGATAAATGGATTATTGTCAGGCTGTTTAACTTTTAATGGTTAGTCTAGTTGCCTTATCTTATATCTCGTTTTCTTTTACCATGACTGTTTGATACTCTAGACTCGTCCTCATGCAACTGTTGAGGTGGAAATATCAGAAGATATGCAGCTGGTGCATTTTGACTTTAATAGGTAACGAAGTCCATTCACGGGTTATATTTCCTTGCATGCGGTTATGTTGAATTCTCTTTGTACCTCTGTGTTCTGGGGATGCTGAAACTGCTATATCGAATTGAAGTTGAAAATAATGATAGTAGGATAGAGTCTGGTTACTTGCTTAGGAATAGGCTTGGGACAAACGACTGTAAAAAGATTATTGCTGATTTACTCATGTTAATTGTTTGGTCCTGGTGCAGCACCCCATTCGAGCTTCATGACGATAATTATGTCCTCAAGGCAATGGAATTCTGCGAAAGACCCCAGGGTGATGATATGGCTCACAATTTTTCTGCAGATGGAGGTGAAGGTTCTAGCATGTCGAGCATGTATCAAACACAGATACCGCTTCCTACGATGTCAAACACACCGGTTAGGAATCCCACCTCACCCCCACTTCCTGGGATACTAAAAGCACGCATCAAACATGAGCACTAATGAATATCTAGATTCTGTATAGTGTGTAGAGTAATTTGCCAGAGAGTGAAATTTGCTGCTGCTAATTTTCTCACTAGATTTTGCCTTTAGTTGGATATAGTTTTAGGTCACAAGCAGGTGGGTCGTAATTGCTTTGGACTTCCGGTCATAGGTCTGGCAGATTCTTTGCTTTCTTGCCCTTCATGCGCTATTGTAATTTTTTTTTTTTTTTCATTTTTACCCCCACTTGGCCATTTAGCTCTAGTTGCAGTAAAAGAAGTGATAATGTTAAGAGTCTCTGGAAGATTGTCCATCTATAAATAGAATCACAGAATTTATTCAAAACTTACTCTGTATCGCGTACTGCACTTATCATTTCGATTCTCTCTTGTAGAAGCAATGTATGTTTTGTCAGGTACGTTTACGGGGGAAATGGTAAGAGAAGAGCTTCCAAAATGGTAAGAGATTGAGAGCGGGCTTTCATAAGAAGGCTTGTGTGCGGTGACAAATAGACTTTTTTCAATTTTTGGAGGAATAAAATGAAGTTTTTTAAGTTTTGGGGTTTGATTTATAAGTTCGATATGTGTACATACAGATAAATGCAAATAACAAAAATTTGAGGGGTTTGGGGAAAGAAGGGTAGGCAGACACGTAAAGTCGCTGGAGTCATGTCGTTTATGTATGTAGAATGCATGTAGTAGGCGACATGCCGTTGTGAAAACAGAACGACAACAAACTTTGAAAAATCATGTCGCTTGCTCAACTGCCAAGTTTAAATTTAAACGCCAACAGTCTACTGGGAAGAAATTCGTTTTTGCGCTTGAACGGGGTGAACTTTAATTTCTCACCTTACCAGGACGGGTTGGGAGCAATGTCAGTGTCTAAGATAGGGGTATATGACCAAATACTTGGCCCCATTTATAAGTGGATGGCTCAAACTTTTTAAATTTAGTTTAAAAAGCCTTTTTTTTTATTTTTAATGTACCTTAAATGACACAAATGCCCCATTTAACTTAACCTTAAAAGCCTCCCACAAAGGCACATACTCTTTCTGCAAAAAACACGATGCCCAGAAACCGCCACACTCTTCCAGTCTTCCTCACTACTGCGTGCAACCGCCAACACCACCACCATCAATCCTCCTTGCTACTGCACACAAATACTGCCACCCACTATCACGCCACTCATCGGTCCCAACCATCGTCGCCAAATCATTTTGCCACCCACTGCCGTTCTTCTTGCACCATTGCACTACCTACTGCCACACATCCATCTCCGATCATTTGACTTAACCGTTGTTTATTGATGTGAATGGTAAATTGATTTGTGTTTGGAAATTGATTAATTGAGGAATTTTGATAAATGATTTAGAATCAATTGAGTGATGGGTCCATTTTTCTAGAAAAGGAAAAAGCCTAATTTTCTGAAATCATCAGTGATTAATTGTTTTTTGTTGTTTTTTGTGGAGCATGAGTCAATCAATGATTGACTAATATTAATAATAAATGATTAATTGGTTGTTGTTTTTTTTATGAGTTTGAAATGATAAAGTCTAGAGTTAATAAGTGATTAACTTGAGTTAATCATTGATGGACTACCGGTTAATCAGTGATTGACTAAGGTTAATCAATGATTAACTTTTTGATATTGTTTTTTTTTTTTTTTTTGAGTTTGAGATGATAGAGTCTACAATTAATAAGTGATTAACTTGAGTTAAACATTGATTGACTAAGGTTAATCAATAATTAACTATTTATTGTTGTTTTTTGTGAGTTAGAGATGATAAAGCCTAGAGTTAATAAGTGATTAACTAGAGTTAATCATTGATTGATTACCGATTAATTATTGATTGACTATGAGTTCTCGATTTTTTATTTTTGTTTTGTTTTTGGTTGATGTGATTTCGTAATGGAATATGAGATAATCAGATTATGTATATTAGCATTTTTTGTATTCTTTAAAAGATAAAATATGTTACTTTAAGCCAATTTTCAAGGGAACAAAATTCCCTTTTTCTTTTACTGTGTAAATATCATGTTGAAACCTCATTCTCCTCCTCCTCCTCCTTCTAATTAAATGGGTGCCACAAACAATATTCCTCCCAGGAATCATGCTCTATTTTAACATGTGGTAAAACCGAAATGAACAATTTTCCTCTCACGAATCCTGCTTTGTTTCATGAGACTACAAATCATGCTTAACAGTCTTCTTCTTCTCCTTCTTCTGAACATGCTCTATTTTAACAACGGTAACACCGAAAGTACAAATATTCTCTTTACTTGATTCGGCTATTCTCCTAATTTAATAAAACATCAGACAAAAATTTTGTTTAGTGTGACTGAACTTTCTCAATGTTTAATTATACAATATATAGACTTCATCGCCAAAATAAATATATATATAGATATACATATATATACATATATATAGCTACAAATATGATTGCATCCCTGCTACCAAAAGAGTAAAATGATTGAATCCCCTTCCTCCTCCTTCTTCTGAACTAGGAAATATTATTTCCCACCAAAGAAATTCAACATATATATATATATATAAATATGTATATAGATAGGAAGTATTTTATTTGTATCGTGCTAAGGAGTGTAGTATGTGCCATGATTCAACCCAAAAAACTAAAATAAAATAAGGGGAAAATTTGCAACTTTAGCAGAAGCATAAGCAAGATTTATCCAATCCGAACTAAAATAATTAGATTTTTTATTTTTTTTTTTTCATTTCTCTTGATATACAACTACAGTAGAAGCATAATTATCCAATCCAAACTTTATTATCAAGATTTATCCAATCCGAACTAGAATAAATAGATATATATATTTTTTTTTTCATTTCTCTTAATCTGCAATTCAAACCTATTTCCAACAATCATTAGATTTTCTATCCAGAATTCAAGCCATTGTTTAATTAACTATTCAAGTACATAAATTTTATTTGTTGTTTAATATTTATGTTTAGATTTTTCAGTTCAAATCGTCTAAATTCAAACCTGCAAATCATAGTTTTCTAAAGCTTTGATTGTTATATTTTTTTATACCTTTTGTCCTTAATGATGGTTTTCATGTAAAAACAGAAAAAAAAAAAAAAAAAAACCAATAATATGGTTTTTTACTATACGTAAAAGAGCAAGGTTGCAGAAAAGCTCATTTAATATACCATATTATTAGTCTTTTTTTAAATCATTTAAATATAATCAAACAATAAAGATGTTATTTGTGCATGATAATTATAATATATATTATCTTATACTAATATAGACTAAAAAATATATAAAAAAATAAATTAAAAAAAATTTCCCACACCGACATAAACCCCCACCCCTTCGAACGTCGACGTCCCCCTGACCAACGAGCCCTGTCTCCTCCGCCCATACACCGATGACAAAGGTCCCACCCCCCCCAAATGCCCACCCGATTTGGGTTGTCGGTGGGGGGTGGGGGGTGGGGGGCGGGGGGGGGGGTAGGGGGAGGTGGGGGCTTCCTTGTCGTCAATCGGGGGGTGTTGTGGGTTCTGTCAACCTTGGGGGGAGTTTTTTTAATATTATTTTTTAATTATTTTTAATCTATATTAATACTAATATGATGTAAGGTGTAATATAACTATCATACATAAATAAAATTTTAACCGTTTAGTTATATCTTAACGATTTAAAAAAGAAACTATACTAATAAAGTATATAAAAAGATATTTATGACAGTCTTTTCCTATGTAAAATGTTCTAAATTAAAAACAAAAATAGCCCATAAAAAAATAAATGAAAAATCCAAATCAAGTATTATCCGTCGTTTTTTTCCCTCGTCTTTTTCTCAAGTTCCCTCCATAAAAAATCTGCACTTGCTTGTTTCTTCTCTCTATCTCCGTCTGCTACATTTTTCGTCTGTTAATGGAGTCTCTCAAATCCTCTTTCCTCTCCAACCCTACCTCACTCCTCCCTTCCAATCCCACAACCCACAAACCCACCCGAATCCGGATCCGAATCCGAACTCAGTCGGCGGCGATGACTCCCGACCCATGGACTTCTCCCAGCGGCGACCCGACCAAGCCGAAACCTAGGTCCAAGAACCCGAAGAACTCCCTCTCCGACGACAACGCCCGCCGCATAATCAAGGCCAAGGCCAGGTACCTCGGCGCCCTCCGGCGCAACCAGGGCCCCCAGGCCCAGACCCCCCGGTGGGTCAAGCGCACCCCCGAGCAGATGGTCCAGTACCTCCACGACGACCGAAACGGCCACCTCTACGGCCGCCACGTCGTCGCCGCCGTCAAGAAGGTGAGGTCTCTCGCCCAGAGACCCGACGGCGATTACGACATGAGGATGGTCATGGCGTCCTTTGTTGGGAAGCTAAGCTTCAGAGAGATGTGTGTCGTGTTGAAGGAGCAAAAGGGCTGGAAGCAGGCCAGAGACTTCTTCTCCTGGATGAAATTGCAGGTTCGCCTTCTTTATATATATATATATATATATATATATATATATATATATATATATATTATATGTTTAAGTTAGAGATTAGCAAAGATTATCACATTTAGGGACCTGTATGCCAAATTTAAAGTTTGTGATTCAAATTTGCAAATGACGAAAAGTTTAGGGTATATTGGTACAAATTACGTTGATTGTTTTAACGTTAAACCTGAATGCTTCAATGTTTTGGTTTATTTCGAAGAATGGAAGAGTAATTCTGTGTAGTGATAGACTTGTACTTGAACAGTTAAGCTATCGACCGAGTGTTATTGTGTACACGATTCTTCTGCGTGTTTACGGGCAAGTTGGGAAGATCAAGCTGGCCGAACAGACGTTCTTGGAGATGTTGGAAGTCGGATGTGAACCGGATGAAGTTGCTTGTGGTACCATGATATGTACTTATGCCAGATGGGGCCGTCACAAGGCCATGCTTTCGTTTTACTCTGCTATTCGGGAAAGGGGAATCATAGTGTCTGTTGCTGTTTTCAACTTTATGTTGTCCTCATTGCAGAAGAAGTCACTCCATGGAAAGGTCATAGAAGTCTGGAGGCAGATGGTGGAACAAAGAGTGGTGCCTAATAATTTTACTTACACCGTTGTTATTGGCTCGTTTGTTAGAGAAGGTTGTTATGAGGAGGCTCTGAAGAGCTTCGATGAGATGAGGAGTGTTGGGATGGTCCCCGAGGAGGTAACGTATAGCCAGTTAATTAGTTTAAGCACAAAAAATGGTAAGTGGGACCAAGCGCTAATACTGTACGAGGACATGAAGGCTCAGAGAATAATTCCGAGTAACTACACCTGTGCGTCGCTTCTGACTTTGTATTACAAAACTGAGGATTATTCAAAAGCGCTTTCTCTCTTCTCAGAGATGGAAAGAAACAAAATTGCTGCAGACGAAGTTATCTACGGATTGCTCATTAGAATATATGGAAAACTTGGTCTATACAAGGATGCACGTAGAGCATTTGAAGAGACTGAGCAGTTGGGCTTACTTACTGATGAGAAAACATATTTAGCAATGGCTCAAGTCCATCTTAGTTCAGGGGATTCCGATAAGGCCTTGGAGGTTATTGAACTAATGAAGTCCAGAGATATCTGGTTATCGAGATTTGCTTATATTGTTTTGTTGCAGTGTTATGTTGTGAAAAAAGATCTACATTCCGCTGAAGTGACATTTCAGGCACTATCGAAGACTGGACTACCTGATGCTGGTTCCTGCCGGGATATGCTGAATTTGTATCTAGGACTAGATTTGATTAAAAAGGCCAAGTATTTTATTGCCCGGATAAGGAATGATCGTGTAGACTTTGATGCGGAGCTTTGCAAAATGGTTATAAGAGTATACTGCAAGGAGGGAATGCTAAAAGATGCTGAACAATTGATAGAAGAGATGGGTACAAATGAGTTATTTCAAAGTAATAGGTTTGTCCAAACTATATTCCGGTCCATGCATAAACATGGGGCAGATGAGCAACTTGAAGGAAAATTAACGGCCTTTGATCAACCCGACATAGTAGCTCTCCAACTTGTGATTGATATGTATATGGCAGATTCGAATGTTGATGAAACGGAAAAAGTCTTAGCAGAGTTGCTCAAGATTTCTGATGGTATCTCAATTGCTAATCAGCTTGTAACTAGCTTTGTTAGAGAAGGCAAGTACGCAGCCTTATCCAAATGAAGGTGATGTATTATATCCTCAATATATGGTTGTGACGAAGTTTTCTTTTTTCTTTTCATTTTTTGGGTCAGGTGATGCATTTAAGGCTAAGACTCTTATCATTCAATTGAGGAAGCTAGGATGCAGACTGGACGACGTTGTAGTTGCTTCGCTGATTACTTTGTATGGGAAGCAACAGAATCTGAAACAGGCTGAAGAAGTCTTTATCGCATCTGCGGATTCGCCTGTTACTAAAAAGTTATTATGTAAATCCATGCTTGATGTATATGTCAAATGTGGTAAAGCAGAGGAGGCTTACTCACTCTACAAACAAGTTGCTGAGACGGGGCATTGTCTGGATGCTGTTGCTTTGAGCATAGTTGTGAATTCTTTGTCCAACAGAGGTACAACCTCTTAGATAATTCCCAAATTAAATACAACCTACAGAACCGGCGATATGTATCTATCTCTCTCTCTCTCTCTCTCTTTTAATTTATGCTCGACTGCTCATAACTGGTTTATTAAGGCGATTCGAAACTACTACTAATAAAAACTCCGTTCACAGGCAAACATAGAGAAGCAGAGAATGTCATCCTCAAAAGTCTTGAAGACCAACTAGAGCTTGACACCGTGGCATACAATACCTTCATCAAAGCGATGTTGGATGCAGGTTGATAAGGGCTCGTTTAACACATGTTGAAAAGTTTTGTAGTTTCATTAAAGCGTGCAATTAAACACTGAAAATTTCATATTGCAGGCAGATTGCAATTTGCTTCCCGTGTATTCGAGCATATGCTTTCAAAGGGCGTTGCTCCTTCAATTCAGACATATAACACCATGATCAGGTAAGAGAGAATAAATATTCTTGCTCGCTTTTGGATGATAAAATGAAATGAAAAACACAATGTAGTTAATATTGGCTTTTGGTCCAGTGTGTACGGGCGAGGTCGAAAGCTTGATAAAGTTACAGAGATGTTCAATACCGCTCGTGACTTGGGTCTGTCTCTGGATGAGAAGGCATATATGAATCTTATTAGCTATTATGGGAAAGCTGGTATTCTTCTATTTGTTATGCACGGCAGAATTTTTCTATTCCTTGTAGTTGTTTTATGGATAATAAATTACTGAATTTCCCTGATTACAAATTTGTTTGTAGGTAAAAGACATGAAGCATCCTTGCTCTTCACTGAAATGCTCGGGAAAGGGATTAAACCTGGGATGGTATGCAGATAATTGCAAAAACTTGTGGGATTGTGTTGACAAGGATCTGGATATTATCTACATTGCAATTACGATGATGCTAATCCCTAGTCCTTTCTGCAAAATACAGGTAAGCTACAATATTATGATCAATGTTTTTGCCTGCGGAGGACTATATAAAGAAGCAGAGGAACTTTTCAAAGCTATGCAGAGAGATGGTTGCTCTCCCGACTCCTTTACTTACCTTTCCTTTGTTCGAGCTTACACAGAGTCTCGGAAGTATTCTGAAGCAGAGGAAACAATTAATTCCATGCAGAAAAATGGTGTACCTGCTTCCTGCACGCATTTTAACCTCTTACTCTCTGCTTTTGCGAAAGCTGGTGTGATGCCGGAAGCAGAAAGGGTTTACAACAAAATGCTTGGAGCTAGTCTGAAGCCTGATTTGGCATGTTATCGGAGCATGCTGAGAGGTTACATGGACTATGGACATGTGGAAGAAGGAATCGAATTTTTCGAACGTATGAGCGAATCTGCAGAGGCAGATAGGTTCATTATGAGTTGTGCTGTGCATCTTTATAAGTCCGCAGGAAAGGGGGAAAAATCTGCAAGTATTTTGGAGTCGATGGGTATTTTGGGAATCGGATTTTTAGAAAATCTCGAGGTTGGTTCGAAGCAGAAAGTCCCTTGATTGTTTTGGTAAGTAATGGGTATGATCATCTAGCTGGCAAAGGGGGCAGAGAATACAAAGGGATGCATGTAAGTTGTGGCCCTCCGTCTATTTGTCCAACTATTGTAATACCCGAGCATTGTGTTTGTAGCTCGTCGGTTTGGCGGCAAGAAGCTCCTGGATTGACTGCATATCCAACTGAAAAAGGAGGTGAGGAGAAGAACTTGCTATTCATTGATGACACAAGATTACATGTCTCAGTAGCAAGAGAACTGTCGCGTGACAAAAAGTAAAACAACTCAAATGGATTACATGAGTTGGGGTGGCAGAAAATAGGAATTTTGAGTCGATTGGCTTGGAAAATGGAAATCAAGCTGGAAGGCTTTGTGTTGGGTTGGCATCAACAATTGCCAGTTGGTGTAGAAGCTTTGCATTACTTGATATCTAAACGTGCGACTTGGACTTAAACATGATATCATAGTTTTGTCAAAATTTTGGCACTGAGCTAACTATTTATTTACATGATGATTTAAAACATATGGATTAACAAATAACAACTCATATGTGATATCAATTGAAATCATTATTTATCTTCAGAAATTCAAAAATGTAATTCTTTTTAAGATGTCTGTGCGTTTGTGTGTGTGTGTTTGTGTTTTTTTTTTTTTTTTTTTGGCGTGAACAAAATTATGAAATAAGCTGTGGATTATGGTATTTTATAACGCATAAACTAAAACTACACATAATTTTTCTGTTTGAAATCCAAAGTTATGTTCAATTTTTTTCCCCTTTTAATCAAGGACATATAATTTTGAACGGCATCATGTCTTTGGATTCTAAAGCCAAAAAAAAAAAAACGACATGTTTGGAATGGCAAATAATTAGGATTTTTTTTTTTTTTTTTTTTTTTTTTTTTTTTTTTTTTTGCTTTTAGTTCGGTTGTCTCCACAAATTTATCGACCTTTCACAATGTAACCCCTAATTTTTTTTTTGAAATGTTCAACCCCTAAATTTTAATTCTATTAATTAATCTTTTAATATTTTTATAATTTTTATAATTTGTCCCATTATGTTGAAGTTGCCGTCAAATTGACGATGGTAAATTCTCATATCAATTGACGGCTAGAATTCATATTTTCTTAGGCAATTGGAATTCATATTTTCTTTTTCCCTTGAAATTAAACTTTATGACGTTTTAATTCACTTTAAAAATTGATGGAAAAGTCAGTCATCGACAGACAAGCAACCGGCCACAGGAAGTGAGAAAAAGAGAAAGGGAGAGAGTAAGTCGGTTAGGGTTTTGGGATCGCTTCCGAGCGCATCATTGGACCTTCGACCATAAAAATTGGTCACTTGACTCGTACCATTGTGAGTTTTTTGATGGTGATAGCTGTGTTTGGCAGGCTGGCTTTATTGGAGTGGATTTGATATTGTTTAGATGATAGTTTTTAGGCAGTTTGGAGGCGTTTTGTGTCGCTTTTCTCATCTGATAGTTGTACTCTTTTTGGGTTTTGCTCTAAACGATGGTGAGTTTTTTTGTCGAGGTGGTGGTTCTGGCTCTGGATGCTGATGATGGTAGCAAGTGTATTTCATGTTATGCTGTTTGAAGGCATCTTATTGGCTTTGCTATTTATCTCCCAAATCGTTCCTCCTACTCTGATGATCCTCTTGTCTACTGCACTTTCATTGAAGGCTTGCAACGGTTGTGGTTTAGGATTTAATTTTTTATGTTTTAGTCTAATAAAGACGTTGATATTTCTGCCATATAGTTTTAGTATTTCATTGTAACAATGGATGTGGTTGTCCCACCGTTTGAGTTTGTTTTTTATCTGTCAAATTTAGGTTTTGGTGAGTTAAAAGTTCTGCTAGATATGAGTCTTAACGGTGATGTTTGTGACCTTGGGTACTATAAGTCACATACTCTTAATGGATCAAAAGCTTACATCGATTGTAGTGGTTTCAAAAATAACCTTATACGTGCTCAAATTAATATATCGAGGAATTTTCCTAATATCATGTCTCGTTTTTTATCATTTTCTTTGTGCTTCATCAGATTTTACTGATGAAATCGGTTTTTTATCGAGTGCTTTGTATTGTATATTACGTGATCATCCGCATTATGTTTACTGTCTATAAAACTTTTTCATTGAATAAATTTTATTTTATTTTAAAAAAATCACTTCAAATATATTTATAAGATCTTTTAGTTTAATGAATTTTATCCTTTTTTTTTTTTTAATTCACTTTAAAACATCACAAAAAATTTTTAAAAAAAAATAACTTTATTGAAACCTTAAAAACATTGCCGTTTAGTTTCTTAAAAAAAAAACAAAAACAAAACTGTGGTAGAGCTTTATTTAGTATAAGATTGCAAAAAAGAAAAAAGAAAAAAAAAAAAAAAGAGGAAATAATTGAACTCCCTGCTTGTTCTTCTTCGTCGGCCAGGAGGGGGCCCGGTGGCCCGACGACACCCCGGCGATGAGTCCTCCAGCCCTTAACCTGCAGAAACCCCCCCACCCTTTAACCTCCGGCGAGAAAGCCCCCCACCCCCTCAAAAAAAAAAAAAAAAAAAAAAAAGACCTTTGATGAGAATACGCCCCCGCCCCCCCCCCCCCCCCCCCCCCCCCCCCCACGGTCGTCCCAGCGTCATGCCCCTCCCCCCCGTCGCCATCGTCAAGCTCAGGCAATCGACCTGATAACGAACGACCTGATAACGAAGAAGGCCCCCGCCAGGACCTCTGGTGAGGACCCCCCGAAACCGACTTGAGACGAAGAAGGCCCTTGCCTAGAACCGACCTGAGATGAAGAAGGTCCCCCACTCGGACCTCTGGTGAGAGAACGCTCGGATTTTAATTTCACAGGTTAAAGGGGGCGCGAGAGGTCTGCAATGGCGACCATCGCAAAATCTTTGCCTTTTTTCCTGTGGTGGTCGGAGGGGACGAAGAAATTCGAAAGTACAGCCAAAAAAAAAAAAAAAAAACAAAACAAAAAACTAAAAATCTGCTCCTTCCCATCTCAATTAAAAAACTTCATCTCACCACTCTTTCAAATGAAAATCCATTAATAATAATTAGATGAGTAACTATATAGGTAGTGTCTTGAAAAGAGACTCCATTTAAGACTTTCTAAAAAAACAAAAAACAAAGAGAAACTAGTGTCTCTTGAAAAGAGACTCCACCTACGACTTTCAAAAAAAAAAAAAAAAGTGTTTAGACTTTTACTAAACCATCAATTGAAGACACGTCGTTTTATCCTAAATAGAAAACGACCGTCTTTAACTCAGGGTCAGTTGACAGAAATCCCCGCACCTGTGTTCTCTCTCTCTCTCTCTCTCTCTCTCTCTATCTCTAGCCATGGCGTCGACTCTGATGAAAACCCTAATAGTCCGATCTTCGAAATTGGGCACAACCAGAAATCTAAGCAGCGTCACAACTCAAATCAGCAACCACACAGCCAAATGGATGCAGGTGTTCATTCCTTTTCGATTTCACTTTCCTATATCAACAGTTTCATTCATCCAATTTTTCGTTTTTGATCAACTCTAATCCTGCTAAAGAATTGATTTTTTTTTTTGGTGGAATTTAATCTTCTTCTTCTTTTTTTTTTTTTTGGCGACTGAAAATATCTTAAAACTGTATTGGAAACATGAATAACGTTGTTAGTTGATGCTTTAAGGTTATATTCAGCTCTTATCTTTATGAACTTTTTTTTTTCGTTTCTACGATTTGCAGTTTTTTTTTCCCTTCATTTTTGGTTCGCTGAGAGAGATTAATAAAGACGG
This sequence comes from Ficus hispida, assembly GCA_025413025.1. Taxonomy (NCBI): domain Eukaryota; kingdom Viridiplantae; phylum Streptophyta; class Magnoliopsida; order Rosales; family Moraceae; genus Ficus; species Ficus hispida. Next base: position 19,712,070 of record CM046364.1, read on the forward strand.
TTTTTTTTTTTTTTTTTTTTTCCATTTCTCTGAAGAGTTAATTTAATTGATTTTCTTAAGACTCGTTGTCATGTCGGAATGGAGATGTGGTTGTGACTGGAAAATTAGCTAAAAATCAGTACTTGGGAAAAGGAATTGAAATTATCAAATACTTTAGGAAACAGAAACACTCTTTAGAGAGAGCCTATTCCTTTGAATTTCAATGACTAATGCTGATAAGCTGAATGACTTATTTTTAAGGGAGCCCACTTTGTTTTAGTTCATTGAGATGATAAGATCCTAGTATTTTCTTTTACAACGTTAGATTGTGTATTAGGAAACGGGAGTTTAGCGGTTAGACTATCTTCAACTTTCACATTTTTCTGATTCAGCACTCTGCCATGTTAAGAATACCCTCTTCAGAGAACATTCTTGTTTGGAGCCTTGAAACGACCCGTTTTGTTTTTTTAATGTCCAGATTTGTCGTTTAGTTTTTTCCTAAGTGCTTCTGTCTAGAAACAGTGTTTAGGTATTCAGTGGTTGCAATGAGCTTAAAGCTCTTGATAGCTTGGGATTATTCAGAACTTTGGTGGTTGTAATTTGAGTTTTTCCCTAAGATCCAAATATGAGGATGGTAGTGATTGCCCCAGTCCTTTATTATTAATGGCTTTTTTACCCCATTTTCTTTGCTCCGACTCTAAACCTTTTCCGTCCTCAGTATCTGCAACTTAAGGAAAATGTAGATAGTGCTTCACACTATGTCAGTAGGTCCTTGGTTGTATATGTGATTTTTTCCACAATCCTCCTTCAGTTTCTTTTATGGAGCTTTATTGCTCCTTAAAATAAAAAATAATAATAAATAAATAATTAAATAAATAAAAAGGAAAAGAAATACAAGACTTGAACGCCTATATCTGTATCAACAGGACAAGAGCAAGAAATCTCCAATGGAGTTGATCAATGAAGTTCCACCCATCAAGGTTCATGGCAGGATTTTTGCTTGTGAAGGAGGTTAGTTTTTCCGTCGTAGTTATACGTATTTTTATGTGTAACGAAGAATCAAATGTTAGGTCAAATAACATTCTCGTAAACGGCGTGGCTTAAGAGTAAGAGGGTTACATGACTGGTTTGGGATACTGCTTTTTTTTGCAGACAGCAACCCCGCACTTGGGCACCCAATTGAGTTTATATGCCTTGACTTGAAGGAGCCGGCTGTCTGCAAGTATTGTGGACTTCGCTATGTCCAGGATCATGACCACTAGGCTTCTGAAGTGATTTTATTTTTTCGTAAGGGTTATGACGACTGCAAGATTGACGTTCATCCTTTAATCTTTGTGGAAGCCGTTTCCTAGGCAAAATTATTAAATGCTGATGTACTGCTGTCTAAATTTGCGCAATAATGATGGAAAAATACATATTATTCTTCAGTTTTCAATGGACATGATTTCTTCATCTAAAACACTTATTAAACAGGAGCCCATTTTATCAAAATATTTTGGCAGATGGATACCTTGCTGGTTTGTCCAATGTGGGAATTCTAGGTCAATGGACATCAGATGATTTCTGTCTGTGCACTTCAAACTTGCTACTAGCAAAAGGTACTTCGGGTTACTGTCACGAATTCGATACTAAATTGTTCCGGAACTAATAGGGCCAAAAAATGCTCAAGATAACAAAATGAGGACTCGAATAATCAGGTGCCACAAGGCAATGAAGAGAATAATGTTTACTTTCAATAATCACCTGCTAAAATTGAATTTTTTAAGCCTGATATCAGAAATTCAAAAAACCCCCAAAACAGCTGGGGGCAATAAATAAAGAATGACAACATAATGCCCGAAACGGAAAATTGGCAGGGCTTTCTCAAATGTATAACTCAGATGCTTTGTGGCCTATTTCTAGCTACTTCAATGGCAACTTCCAAATCTGATCGAAATTTTCTACAAATTATTCATTACTTTTATCACCAGCGGCTAGTTTTCTTCTCTGTTGATGTTCCGCAACTTTGTAGTCAACTACTTCGCGGAACAGGTTCAGGTCAAGCACACAATTTTCACTTCCGTAGACTGCAGCTTGGACACTCGCCATTAATTTGGCTACTTCTCTCCCGGAGAATCCATCGGTCTTTGCTGCTGCTTCTCTCAAGATGTCATCCGTCAACCCCTTAATCTCTATCTTTTGTTGTTGTTTCTTAAACAAACTATTGAATAAACCGGCTTTTCTCAAGCCAGCCTGTGCTATATATTTGTTAAGATACAGCTTTAGAAGCTTAAAACGTTCTTCTTCCCCGGGTAAAGGGAACTCCAGCACTTCATCAATACGATCTGCCACAGCCGTATCAAGATCACCAGGGCGGTTTGTCGCGAGGGCAAGGACAATATCCTTGGACTGGTCACCAGTGCGGAATAGGAGAGCATTGAGCGCACTTCTTTGTGCTTCACTCATATAGGTTTTGTTTCGCCTGCAAGGTTGTTTGACAATTCACTCTATCAGCATATTTGTATAAAATGCGTAATACCTGGAGGTGGCGATATGTTCAGGTATGTCTACAAATTTGAGTAAACCAGAGAACTTACTCGCACAAGAATGCATCTGCTTCGTCAATGAAAAGTAACAAACCCTTCTGAGACTTCTTTGCCCAATCGAACAGTTGGTGTATCTTGGTTACGGCCTGGGATCCCAGAGGAGCAACATCCCCTCCCGTCATCAATGCATAATCCAACCCCTTAAGGCACAAGAAACTTGAACTCAGAACAAAATAGTCGGGGAGATGAAAAGGATAAAGAGAATGATATGTGGTACAATATAAAAACTATCTCAACATCATTGTCATACAATATAATATTGAACCACTAACCAGTACGCATGGGGGCAAGACATCCGTCCATTCAGTAACTAATAAATTCTCTTGCTTAAGTTCAAGAAACTGATTACTCCAATAAACTAATTGCAAACCCATGGAATTTTAAAGCTCTACATGGTATGGTAAAGTACTGGGAAGGGTGACTATTTTAGTGCAATTGGCCATGAACTAACAAAATGTAAAAGTAACAGATCAAATGAACAATGAGTGGCAATATGATGATAAGATCTCTTACAGATTTACGAGCTAGTTCTCTTGCAGCCATAGTTTTTCCTGTTCCTGGAGGACCGTAGAAGAGCATGTTTCTAAAGGGTGCCTGATGAGACTTCGTATTGGCAGTTGCCCCGGCCAACTGTTTTATTCTATTCTGAAGAGACGGGTGTAAAATAACGTCACCAAAGCCACTTCCATTTTGGGAAGAACCTTTATCAGTGCGATGAAGGGTGCTCATTCCACGCGAAAACAATCCTGACCAAGGATATTTCCCTCTAGATGACTCTCTTATTAATGATGGTTGTCCTAATATTCTGTCCACATAGCTCCAAATCACCTTAGCACCTTCTCTGCATTTAATAATGGAGACTTAAATAAGCTATTGTCGGTGCAAATGAAAAATGCCAGTGATTCCAACCCAATAACAAAGAAGATTGAATTAGCATAACGGGAGAAATGAAAATGTTCTAACACTTTAATATTAAATTATTAACAATACCTTGTTGTGTAAATCCCGGCTGCTAAAGCAGTGACACCCCCAACAGCAACGACAAGTTTATTTTGATCTGTCAGAATGGCTTTCAAGCCCCCTACAATAGAAGGCAAAAACTATATCAAGCACCAATACAAGCATAAAATACAAAACTGTGCCAGAACACCATTCCAAATTAGTTCTTTTCCATAAAAACTATGAAAGATATATCAAGGGATAACGGAGAAAATAGTAAATATAGGGCTACGATAATACATACCACCAATGTGGTCAAAGGTGGTATTTATTGCAGCAATCCATTTCTCTCGTTCCGCATTTGCACGGTCTACTAGCATTCGCCTGTTAACTTCTTCGGATAGTTTTGCTTCATGGGCTCTCCCTTCGGCTTCTGCAATAGCCCTCACTCTGATTGTTTCTCGTTCTATGTCAGCCTTCTCTCTCTCCGTTTGTCGACGCTGTGCTTGGATTTGTTCCTCTGTTGCCCTACGAGCTTGCTCCTGTCGGATTGAGGACTCTTCTTGCAATTTTACAAGTTCTTGATTCCTTGCTCTTTGTAATTCATTCTCCGCCTGCAAAAAAAAAAAGGGAGGAGGGACAAAAGGGATTAGAATTTCTGTCTTCAACCAAACCCCACCCCCACCTGACCAAAAAAAAAAAAAGTAGAAGAGGAAGAAGAGTTTTAAAGGTTGCATGCCTGCATCCTTTTCCTTGCCAATTCGTCCTCATAACGAGCCATTTGAGACTTTGTTTGTGCTTGATGCTGAGCTAGCTTCTTCTGCTCATCATATATGACCCGTTGCCTCTCCTGGCAGCCAATGAAGTGATCACATTAAGAAATATTTTGCCAGTTAAAAACACACATACAAAGCTCTAAAATAGAAATAGCCTATATTTTGAGGAGAAAAAGGAAATGAGAAATCTTACAGTTTCAGCCTGAGCTTGTAAAGCCTTAAACTCCGCAGCCCTTGTTGCCATCTCAGCCTGCCTTGTCTCTTCTTGCTTCTTAATAACTTCAAACACCTAAAGTTACACAGGACCACAATAGTATAGTTCGTTCAATATCTAGTATTTTTGGCAACCAAGGGAATTAAACCGAATTCCTATGCTCACGAAAAATTTCTCAATTAAAATAGTAGAGCAAATGATTTTGTAGAATCAATAAAAGGCTAATGTGCTGAAAATTGTTGATAAAGTAAGGAACAACCGTTGATAAGAAACATATATGCATCTTAAGCTTTCTTTGCCTCTATTTACCGCCCAAGTAGTCTACTTGATAATGTAAAAACCAAAAATCATAACTTTTCACCTTCTAAACTAAGCTGTGACTTGGTTTCCTTCTTAATTTTTTTTTTAAACACCCAAATCCTCATTCAGATTGACAAACCCTTTAAACACAAAGAAAATCCCATTAAGAACAATCATTTCCAGGAAAAAAAGAATAAGAATAGGAAAACGTCATAAAATACAATTTACCGACCAAAAATCACAACTTTTCACCCACACACACACACACACACACATATATTGCTTGCTTCTTCAGTTGCTTACACCCAAACCAAACATAAACAAGAAAGCCCCATTCAGGGGGGAAAAAAGACCTTCTTGGCCTGAGAAGAACTGGTGATCTCTCTCAAAGCCTTGGCGCCGCGCTCCAGCGCCTCGGGATCGAATCCAGCCGATGTCGTCCTCGGATTATCGTTCCGAATTTTCGGAGGAGGAGGAGGAGGCTCGGCACTCCCCGCAGACGGCGGCGTAGAAGCAGAAGAAGCTTGAGGAGGAACATTTGGATAAGGAGAAGACGAACCGAAGGGAGAGAAGTTGAAAGGGCCATCGGCGTGAGCATGTTGGGACTTAGACAGCGAAGAAGACGCCGCCATGGCCGTGATTATCCCTATTACCTGCGTCTTCCCCATTTTTTTCTTTCTGTAATGTTTGCTTTTTTTTTTTTTTCAAGGTTTTTCTGGAACTCTGGTGAAACCCTAACCCAAGAATTTCATAGAAGAAGAAAAAATGGGAAATGACTTGAAGAGCAAGAAAATTTTATATATTGATAAAAAGGAAAGGAAAGGAAAGGAAAGGAAAGGAAAGGGGGGCTGAGAAAGGAGAAGAACACCCCCTCCGATTATATTTTCAGAGAAGGCGGTAGAAGGGCTGGGGTTTTTGTAGGGTTTGGGATTGTTTGTTGGATGTCTCGGATCGGATATTTACGAGTCGGGTCACTATTCTACTATGGGCTTGGATTTTTAATTTAATTTTATAAATTGATTTACATAAATTGATGGGATTCGTAGGTTAATAACATTTTTTAAGAAGTTTTTTAATAACTGATGGAACTTTTTAAAAATTAATTAAAAGATATTTTTTAAAATGATTACTTAATTTTCTTAAATGATCGATCATATAATAGTCAATCAATAATTGATTTATTGTCAATCACTAATTAACCATAATATAAATCACCAAAGTTTATAATCAATTACTGATTGATTATTAGTTAATTACTAATTTTTATAATTAATCATTAACTGATCAGGTCTCAAAATTACAAATGATCATTTTCTTAAATAAAAAAAATTTAGTCATTTATTAGATTAGATGATTAAAAAAAGTTACCCAACCTAATTTTCATAAATTGATTTACATATTAAATTTTATATATTGAGTAAATTAGTGAGGTCTTCTCATTTTCTTTTGGATGGAATATTTTCCTTCCTAACGTCTCAAATTTTGTTTTGTTTTGTTTTCTTTTCTTTATAATGTGTATTTAAAGAAGAATAATAGTCATCATAAAAAAGGACACGTCTTTTCATAAAATAAAAAATAGAAAAAAAAAAGATACATCATAGAAACTAATCGGGACAAGTAAATTGTGATTGAAAAGTAATTTTACTTTGTAAAAAACTCACAAAATCTTGACACTTTTTTTTTTTTTTTTCCCCATGGTATACAAGATAAAAATTTTCATAATCTTTGTTGCTCTTTTATCGTCTATTTTAAAGAGCAAAAAAAAAAAAAAAGGGCTAATCTATGAATTGCTTTATTACAACAAATGACTCGATATAAGTCATGGAAAGAAAAGTAACAAATTGGACATGTCCAACCCCTGCAGCAGAGTTCCAAAGTAACAAATTGGATATGTCCAACTCCTGCAGCAGAGTTCCAAACTCATCATTGAAATTCTTGAATGCTTTTAGTCCCATACTTTTTGTTAACCATAAGAAGATGCACAAGTACTGAGCGTGTGTTTTTAGGCCAATTTGGGTAAGAGTACCACAGGTTCAACCCCTGTAGGGCACGTGATACTTTCACAGAGTATGGGAGAACAGAATCCGATGGTGTTGAGTAGGTTTTTTCTCGGCGTAATTGTAAGCTACCGGTTTTTCTAAGCCTTTAAAATTTTGTCTTGGAAGTAAAACATCATTAAAATGAGTGATCAATGTATTACTTCACACTGATAAGTGAGCAATCAGGGAGCATTTTGATATAAATGCAACAATCAGAGGGTCTTTTAACACAAGTGCAAAGATCATGGGGTGTTTTAATACAAATGCAAAGATTATAGGGTATTTTGATATTAAAAACGAAGAAAAACTAATAAAAACAAACGGAGGGAGCAACTTGACATACGTGTTAAAATTCAGGAGGTACAACAAGTATATTTCATAATTTATGAGATATATTAATGCTAGTGACATAGTTCAATAGGAATTTAGGAAAATTTTTATTAAAATGTTTTAATGGAATAATTAAGCGTTCGTTTGGATCACGTATCCATTTTCGAAAAAAAAAATTTCTTGTTTTAAATCAGAAAGTTTTTTTTTTTTTAGAATAAGATGATGTTTAAATGTGTAAAAAATTTTCTTTTTGAAAATAAAAAGTTGTTTTGAATGAAAAAAAATAGTATTGAAAATGGGGGAAGGTTATGGTAGAGACTCATTGTGAGTCTCTACCCATAAAGCCTTTTTTTGAGCCATTGATCGTGAATCCAACTGCTTATATTTGAGGGTGCACTTGAAGATCCATACAGGCGTTCATAGCATAACAAAGTTCGGGAAAAAAAACAAAGGAAAAAGGACGAAGAGGATGGTGAACCCAACCCGGCGACCCAACTCCGGCCCTAGTCCCGGACGCCGGCCATCGCTGCCGGTACCCTATTTTCTCTCTCTTCTCTCTCTCTTCCCCTTTCTCTCTCTTCCCCTCCCTCCCGCCGGCCCCCACCCCCGGCCTCCCCCACCCCCGACGACCCCCCTCCCCCCGGCGGCCACCCTCCCCTGCCGCCCCCACCCCCGGCGCCCCCATCCCCCGGCGATTTCGCGAGAATCGTGAAATCGCGATTCGCGAAATCGCGATTCCGCGAAATCGCCGGGGGATGGGGGCGCCAGGGGAGGGTGGCGGCCGGGGGGAGGGGGGTCGTCGGGGGTGGGGGAGGCCGGGGGTGGGGGCCGGCGGGAGGGAGGGGAAGAGAGAGAAAGGGGAAGAGAGAGGGGAAGAGAGAGAGAAGAGAAGAGAGAGAAAGGGGAAGAGAGGGTGGCGGCCGGGGGAGGGTGACGGCCGGGGGTGGGGGGAGGCCGGAGGGAGGGGAAGAGAGAGAAAGGGGAAGAGAGAGAGAAGAGAAGAGAGAGAAAATGGGTGCCGGCGGCGACGGCCGGTGTCCGGGGTTGGGGCCGGAGCTGGCCGGAATTGGGTCGCCGGCGTTGGGTTCACCATCCTCTTCGTCCTTTTTCCTTTTTTTTTTTCCGAACTTTGTTATGTTATGGGCGACTGTATGAGCCTTCGAGTGCACCCTCAAATATAAACCGTTGGATTCACAATCAATGGCTCAAAAAAAAGCTCTATGGGTAGAGACTCACAATGAGTCTCTACCACAATCTTCCCCTTGAAAATGATACATTGTGAGAAAATTTCAAAAAAATTCTTTTTATTTTTTCAAAAGAAAACCGTATAAAGTAAATTTAAAAATAAAATAATTTTTTTTAAATGACATAATGATAAAAATAGTTAAGACAAATAAATTTTTTACAAAAATTTTATAATTTTAAAAATTAGACATGTCATCTAAATATGAGGTAAACTTTTTATGGCATCTATAAATAATTCTGCTTAAAGTTTTTGAATAGTTTCCATGAAAAGAGAGAAACTTTTTTTTTTTTAATTAAAAAGAAAGAGACAGGGCAAATAAAATAAAGGGCCCGTTTGGCATACACACTCATTTTAAACTAAATTGTACTTTTTTCATCATGTTTTTTATCTTTTTCTGAATTTTTTTTAATTTTTTCTGAAAAAATCAACAAAAATTACTATTTAAACTTAAAAATCTCAACTCAACTCAAACTCAACTTATTCACTAAACACCTCTAAAATAAGAAACGTCAAATTCATAAAAAAAAACAAAAAAACAAAAAAAAAAAAAAAGCAATGTTAGTGCGGAGCCAAAATGTAAAATTGTAAATGCTTGAAGCACAACCAAACCGTCACCATTTTTTTCCCGTAACAATACGTCATCTTGTGGTCTTTCGGCCAAAGAAGGGTGGAGCCAAATTTTATTTTAATTATAGAGATAATGTGAGAATTTTTTATTTTTAATAAGGATAAAATAAGAATTATTTAAGAATTTTTAAATTTTAATAAAGATAAATTATAAAAATTATAAAACTTTTGAAATAAAAATAATAATAAAAAATTTCAGTGGGTTCCACTATCCCTAGATTCACCCATGTGTATCTATTTTGGCCAAATTGTCATATATTTTTAGAATTTTAATTTTTATCATTAAAAATTCTCCTAAAAATAATCATCGAATGTGACGATCTAACAATAAAGACTTATCATTGTGAATATATGGTCGAAGATTCGAATTATGTGGTCCATTTAAAGATCTTAAATGTTAATATTTATTTTTACCAACCTAATATTTAAAATAAAGTGTCTGAAATCATAATCTATATATATCCTTATTATTAATAAATTTCAATAAGAATGAGATGGCGCGTTCCTTGTAAGTAGTAGTTAAAGCCTGTCTATAGGTCTTTGAGCAAGCATTCTTACCAACTTAGAGGGGGGGTTCAATTTGATAGCGTCCATTAAATAAGCTAATGTGTGAAGCTCATCTAGAACAACGCCAATATGTAAAAATATTCGTAGAAATTTGAGAAATTGTTGTAAATTTATTATTTTGATCCCTTTAGTTTCAAAATTATCTTTTACTCCTCAAAGTCTCTAAACTTTACGAAAGTTCCCCAGCTCCGGTTGAACTTCCCTCCTTTCCTTTTTATTATTATTATTATTATTTTTTTTTTTTTTGGTTGTCCTTTCTTCTTTCTCTGGCCGAGCACACACAGAGTCTCGAGTCTCTATCTTTGTTGAGGAAAACACAACACCCAAGGTTTCTTTCCCTGGCTTGACGGCCGAGCTTTCATCTGAGTAGAAGGCCAGTTTCTGCAGCGAGGCTATTTGGAGCGACGAGAAAGTTTTTTCACATCTTTAATTTTGTAGCGAGGTGCAAATTTTGTACTATGGGGGACTTGTCCAGGTAAAATAAATCTTCACTTCCTTAACTCTGTGTTTGGCTACTTAGAAAATGGTCTTCAATCGACGATGGAATAGTTAAAAATCGTACTACACTTAGAGCTTGTTTGGTGAGAGGGAAATGTGCAAGGAGTCAAAGGTGAGGGGATTAATGGAAGGATTTTTGTTGTTTGGTAGGAGAGGAAAGAGTCGGGGGTTAATTTGGGTTAGGGATTCCAGATTCTTCAAGGAACTTCAAATTTAGTATCGGGTTATTAGAGGAGGAAATCCATACCATAGACAATGAACTGGTTTTGGTATAGTATGGCATAGGCTTTGATATATATATATATATATATATATATAAATATGTATACACATTACATACACATATATATTGCTGAAGAGCACGCGCACACACACACATATATATATATTGCTGAAGAGCATAGGTGAGACAAAAGTGTCTTCGTGTTCATGTAACGAATGTAATTTTAGGGAGGAGATGAGCAATACACTTCGAATACTGGTTGCCACAGATTGCCATCTTGGCTATATGGAGAAAGATGAAATTCGGCGGCATGATTCATTCCAGGCGTTTGAAGAGATATGCTCAATAGCAGCACAAAAGAAGGTGCTGGTTTCTCTTTTAAGCTTTATTGGTAATCAATTATTTGTTAGTCCACGGTGCCATTGCAGATATTGTTAGTTTCCATGCTTTCACGTGTGTTTGTCCTTAAATCCGAAGGGCCATTCCATTTAGATGTTTTCTTTTGTTTCAACACTCGTTTGAAATGTTATTATGCGCACTGACATCCATCCACTCTCAGGTGGATTTTTTACTTTTGGGGGGTGATCTTTTCCACGAGAATAAGCCCTCGAGGACAACACTAGTTAAAGCCATCGAGATTCTACGTCGTCATTGCCTCAGTGACGAGCCAATACAGTTCCAAGTTGTTAGCGACCAGACTGTGAATTTTCCAAATACGTAAGGCCTTCAGATTATTGTTTTGTGAATGGTCTTGGGTCTATGACTTCTATTCAGTTCACTGCAACAGTTTAGAATATCTTGCAAGTTGGAGACCTGCCAAATCCATGTGCCCTCATATATATATATATATATATACACACACACATATATACATATATATATTTTAAATCTTTTTAGACACTAGTATTTACTTAGTTGCTTGAGAAAAAGCCTAAAAATAGGAAAAAAAAATCATTACGTTGTGAGTGTTGAATTCTTTGCTTGTGCTCATACGCGCGCTCTCATTTATATGTATTTATATACAACTCTGCCTAGATATTTGGTTAATTTCATGTAGTTCTCCGTAATTTGAACTTCAAAAAATTATTGTTGCAATAGATATTTAGTTAATTTCATATAGTTTCTTGTAATTTGAATTTGAATTTTGAAAAGTTATTGTTGGAACCTACTTTTTTGTTCTTTGACAGATTTGGTCATGTAAATTTTGAAGACCCACACTTCAATGTCGGCCTGCCAGTGTTCAGTATTCATGGAAACCATGATGATCCTGCTGGAGTGGTATGGATATGATGGCAAAATGCGGTTTTTTAATCTTGTTCATTCTTGAGTTATAAGCAACATGTTGCATATTCTTGTAAATCATATTATCAATGGAATTGAAAGTGGGTGTTTACATATATCTAAGGTAAGAAGGATACCTAATAAAGCATATTGAAATGTTATTCATTCTAAATCTCAGTTTAAACAATACCCAATCTGCATGGTTCTCGTGTCTCTTGCTAGCAAGGCCAGGAACAACAAGAAGTAAAAGTAAAACACAACTAACATTTATAGTTGGAACATCATACCATCTTGTCAAGTAGGATAGCATACTTCTTTTTATTTTCTTCCCCCTCTCTCTCTCTCTTTGCTCATAAGCCGGGGATATCTATCTTTGTACCAGTAAAATTCACTTTCCACCAAACTTTTCCTTTATTATCTTTCTTTGAACTTTCTAACTACATGGATACATATTTTATCACTATTGATAATATTCATTCCGTATTGTGGTAATTTTTGACAGGATAATCTCTCTGCAGTTGATATTCTCTCAGCATGCAATCTTGTGAACTATTTTGGGAAAATGGTTCTTGGGGGTTCTGGTGTTGGTCAGATCACCCTCTATCCTATTCTTATTAGGAAGGTCTGTTGTGGATATATACTATATAAATCATGAGAGTATTTACTAGTCACTTTTTGTAGCACTAATAACACCTTATAAATCACAGGGTTCAACAGCTGTGGCGCTGTATGGTCTTGGAAACATCAGAGATGAGAGGCTTAATAGAATGTTTCAGGTATTATACGTGCCATGTTGGTTTTTCTACTTGGTTGTTACCAATATTAAGTACAGTCACACTTAAGATTGGTTTTTGTTAACTTTTCAGACACCGCATGCTGTCCAATTCATGAGACCTGAAGCTCAAGAGGGTTGTCAAGTATCAGACTGGTTTAACATTCTTGTGCTTCATCAAAATAGGTTGTATGGCGTGCGTGCGTGTGTGTGTGCGTGCTTGCTTGTAACTGGTGTCATAGAACGTATTTAGACCTGAAGTTGGAGAGGATGTTGAGTGTTAGACTGGTTCAACACTGCTACCTTTCATTGGATTTTATGAGCTTGCTTATGTGAAAGTCTCTCTGTACAGTTTCTTCCATGTGTGTGAGGAAAATATAAGGAGAGTGACTACCGGCTGTACACAAGATAAGACCTGAAGGTCCAGAGACGTCTGAAATGTCAGGCTGGTTTAACACTCTGGTCTGTCGTCAGAACAGTTTTGTGCATGGTGTACTGTTGTGTGTCTATGCATGAGAGAGAGCTAGACAGAGAGGATAACCATTAGCGTTGAATTCATATGACCTTTGTATAACTTCAGTTCAGTTGTCAACATGAGTGATCTTTAATGTTCTATTGCTTTGCAGAGTAAAGACAAACCCTAAGAATGCAATCAATGAGCACTTCTTGCCACGCTTCCTTGACTTCATTGTTTGGGGCCATGAACATGAATGTCTTGTTGACCCTCAGGTGCGGTGACAATATGTCTTTCTCGTGACAATACATTGTACATGGATCACCAAGTCCTAGTGCTGACGTGCACCTATAAATCTGTGGTACTCATATTGATTGCTTAAGTGTGGGATTATCTCAATAAAGCAAAGATGAATTGCTTTTGACAGGAAGTTCCAGGAATGGGATTTCATATTACGCAACCTGGTTCTTCAGTTGCTACATCACTTATTGATGGAGAATCAAAGCCAAAGCATGTACTTCTGTTAGAAATTAAGGTTGTTCATTTCCAAATATCAAATTCATATGTTCAGCAACATCATCTATAGCCTTTTCTTACTTCACAGTTGTGTTTTGTATTGATGCATGTAGGGGAATCAATATCGTCCAACCAAGATACCTTTGACATCAGTTAGGCCTTTCGAGTATACAGAGGTAATTTGCTTATAAACTTTGCTCGTCACATGTGGTTTAATATTGCTACTGCATATCTTTTCTGATAAAGAACTCGATTTTCCTATTCCAGGTTGTATTAAAGGATGAATCTGATATCGACCCCAATGATCAAAATTCAATTCTTGAACACTTGGACAAAGTAGTGGGTTTTCTGTTTGTTTATATCTTCGAGTTATATTAGACTTATTCAGTTTTCTTTGTTTTAGAATATTAGTTTCTTACAGCGATTTGCTTTCTCTTTCTTAATTTCCAATTTGGCAGTATATGATACGTAATTAATAACGTACAACTTCAAATCCCTTTCAGGTGAGAAATCTGATAGAAAAATGCAGAAAAAAGGCTGTTGCTAGATCAGAGCTTAAACTTCCACTAATCCGTATAAAGGTAAATTCTGCATATACTTGAAATGCTATTGCGGTCTAAAGGATTTATGCGTGTGCACTTTTTTCTCTTTGGATCTGTTTCCTATTCCATATTTCGTCTCCGAAGCAATTTCATCTAGTATATTTGATTTTCTTGATCTTTAACTGTTTCGACTTTCAAGTAGTTCATGTACAACGGAATGCTGTCCTTTGACCAGTGACACGTGAATTTGCAAATTAAAAACAAAGAGAGAGAGAGAATAGGAAAATCCTTAACCGTATTGCTTTTTAATGTCTCCCTCCCTTTTGCCTTCATATATAGCTTTAATCATGCCTTGTTCTGTTATTTGTTAGTTTTCCAGGAAACATGACCTGGTTATTTTACACGACCCATTCTTTCAGTTTGCATTTGCTTTTTAGGGGCTAGTCCACCAATTTGTGACCAGTCTTATGCTCCATTTTGTAAAACATTCCATGTCTTTTTTGTAGACTATAATTTCTGACAAATGGCCCTTAAGTCTCTTTCTGGCTTAGGAGGTTAACTAATGCGGTTAATTTGACAGGTAGACTATTCTGGATTCATGACAATCAATCCGCAAAGATTTGGTCAAAAGTATGTGGGAAAGGTATCTTCAATCTTCCACTTATCCTGTTATAGTTAGCTAGTGGTTAATTTTCATGACCATTAGCTTGGGAACAATTATTAAATAAAACATATTGTAGGTAGCAAACCCTCAAGACATTCTTATATTTTCAAAGGCTTCAAGAAAGGGTCGAACTGAAGGTAAGTTAAATGTTCTCAAAATACTTGGGCAATTTATAAATTTTTATCATGCAGTTACTTTTGATTTCCTAAACAAGTGTTTATTATAATAATCTAGTATTAACCTTTGTCTTCTTTCTTTCCGGTAGCGAAAATTAATGACTCTGAACGACTTCGGCCAGAAGAGCTTAATCAACAAAACATAGAGGCTTTAGTTGCTGAAAATAATCTGGTATTAACAATTTTCTTCTTTCTCTCCTTTTTGTTTGCATCACACTTGAATAGAATTTTAATAAGAGATAACTGTCAGTTGAAAACCAAAATCTAATCCAAGTCTTAAGTGAGGCATACTGGTACTTCAATGGGTTTGCTTCCTGATTTTGAAGTGAATTCAAATTTGCTCGAGTATTGAAAACAATGATAACAGGGGCTTATTAGTATGACATACTTTGTGTAATGATATGGCTCCATGGTTCATGGCTCATGGCAATATTTATAAATATATACTTATATATTTATATGAATATATATATATATATATTTTTTTTTTTGAGGGAAGGCTCATGCCAAAATTTGATCATGCAGAAAATGGAAATTCTTCCGGTCAATGATCTGGATGTTGCATTACACAATTTTGTAAATAAGGATGACAAATTGGCTTTCTACTCTTGTGTTCAATACAATCTTCAGGAAACACGAGTAAGTAACTCTTTGTATCTGTATTTTTCAATTGTAGAATTTCTCAAGAATGGCGTGATTAATTTTTCAATGAATCACACTATTCTTTGCCTTATCCCGAAAAAGGCAGATTCGAGAAAATTGAAAGACTTTAGGCCAACAAGCTTGGTTACTAGTGTCTAAAATTTTGGCAAAAGTTTTTTGCCAATCGATTACGGGAAGTGCTTGGGGACACTATTTCATATTCACAAGGAGCTTTTGTAAAAGGGTGACAAATTCTTGATGTGATGTTGATAGCCAATGAAGCGGTGGAGGAATATCGATCAAAGAAGAAAGAAGGTATGGTCTTCAAGGTGGATTTTGAGAAAGCATATGATCATGTTAGATGGAGATTCCTTGATTTTGTGATGGAAAGGAAGTGTTTTGGCCTGAGATGGAGGAAATGGTTGAGAGGATGTTTGAAGTCAGCAAATTTTTCGATTATGGTTAATGGCAAACCGAGGGGAAATTTTGGTGCTACAAGGGGGTTAAGACAAGGAGATCCTCTCTTTCCTTTTTTATTCACTTTGGTGGTTGATGTGCTTGGGAGGTTCATGGATAAAGCAGTGGAGGTTGGAGTGGTGAAGGGGTTCAGAATTGGTAGAGAGGAAGTGTGTGTTTCCCATCTCCAATTTGCTGATGATACTTTGTTTTATTGGAGGCTGGCCGAGAGGATCTTAAGAATGCTAAGTGCATATTGAAGTTTTTGCTGAATGTTCGGGATTGAAGATCAATATGGGAAAAAGTATTATAGCAGGTATAAATGTGGATGAGGCTATGGTTAAAGATTTGGCTTTAGAGTTTGGTTGTAAAGCGGGGGAATGGCCCTTAAAGTATTTGGGCCTTCCATTGGGGGAAAATCCATTGGCACTGGAATTTTAGACACCACTTATAGAAAAAGTTTCCAAAAGATTAGATGGGTGGAAGAAAGGTTTTCTCTCTAGATGAGGGAGAGTGACTTTGATTCAATCAGTTCTTTCCAGTTTGCCGATATATTACATGTCGATTTTCAAGTTACCAGGACAAGTGGCGGAGATTTTGGAGAAATGGTGAGGGCTTTCCTATGGGACGTTCAAGAAGTGGGGGTGGGGGGAGTGAAGAGTCTTGTGCATGGGAAATTATCATGAAGAGAAAGCGGAATGGAGGGTTGGGTTTGGTTTATTTGAAAAAGAAGAATGTGGCACTCTTGGGTAAGTGGCTATAGAGATTTCTGTTGGAACAACAATCTTTATGGGCAAAGATAATTAAGAGCAAGTATGGCATTCAATCAAATGGTTGGGACTCGAATGTGGTATTTAGGGGATCATTTAGAAATCCTTGGAAATTTATATCTCAGGGTTTGCAACCTTTTCTTTAAAATATTTCCTGGAGAGTGGGAGTGGGAAATAGAATCAGGTTCTGGAGAGATGTTTGGTGCAGAGACACAACTTTTGAGTCTTCATTCCCTCGGTTATTTAGACTATATGTTCTCCCTAATGTGTTTATAGCCGATATTTTGTCTACTGATGTGAATAATGATTTAGTTTGGGATTTTGGGTTTAGCAGAGGGCTCAATAATAGGGAGATGGAGGAGATGCAATCTTTGCTGTTAAGGATCCATTCTTTCTCACAAAATGGGTTGAGGCCGGATCGTAGGGGATGGGTGTGTGATTCATCAGGATTTACTTGTCAGTCCTTTCTTTCGTTAGTGGAAAAACCCGAAATACCAAAGTTTGAACCCTTTAGCTTCATATGGAAATCTTGTGTTCCCTATAGAGTCAAAGTATTTGCATGGCTTGTATTTCGTGGTAAGATTAACACTTGTGACATGGTCCAGAGGAGAAATCCTCATTCGGTATTGTCTCCCTCTACGTGTATTCTCTGCAGGAACAATGGCGACACATTGGATCACTTGTTGCTTCATTGTGAAGTGGCCAGTGCCTTATGGAAAATATTGCTAAAGAAAGCGGGATTCTTGTGGGTCTTTCCAGTGCATTGTCAATCGTTGATGGTGAAAGATATGGTGGGGTTGGGGTCCAATATAAAAGCAAAAGTTCTGCGGAGATGTATGGTGCTATCTTAATTATGGACCATTTGGATAGAAAGAAATTCTAGGATTTTTGCGGAAAGGAGTATGGAATTGATTGACATTTTTGAAGAGGCTAAATACTTGGCTTCCTTATGGGCTTCAACAGACAGAGTTTAAGGGTTTTCCATTCTTCTTGATCATTTTAAATTGGATGGATGTAATTGGTAGATAGTGGGTTGATGAGGATTAGAATTGTTTAGAGCTTGTATGGTTTACTTTTTATTTTTCTGTTGTCTCTCTTGTGTTGAGGATTCCTCATCCTCTTTCCTTGTAATTGATTTATAATCAATGAAAAGGCTTTTTCTTATCAAATTTTTTTTTTTCAATTGCAGGAATATTATGTTAGTCAAGGGTTTATCTTCAATTCATTCTATATACGTAGTCAAGTATTTTTGAGATGTTAACCCGTTCGTATACTAGATATGGGATTCTATTTTAAGGCCAAACAATTACTTCTTAAATATTAAAGAGACATCTCTATTTATTAAGTTTCTTCATTCACTGATGGAAATTACTGCTTATTCCTCTATTTCCTTCAGAATAAAATTGGAAAGGATTCCGACACCCTGAAATTTGAAGAGGAAGATTTGATTCTTAAAGTCGGAGAATGCTTGGAGGCAAGAAGTTCACTATTTTTCTATTTGTTTCTGTGCTTACGTTACCTATTTCCTAAATTTATTTTTAAAGTATTTATTTCCTAAATTCTGCTGTGGGGAGGTTTTTACTTCCACTAATATTTTTTTCATTTATGTGTTTGTGCTTTTGTCTTTCACAGGAACGGGTCAAGGAAAGGTCCACTCGCTCCAAAGATAGTGAACAGTTCTCTTCAGCTTTTCAATCCTCGGAGGTACTTTATTTTTTTCGTACTTTGCCAAGGCTGCAGGACTCATCCTGTGCTGGCAGCAGAGGTTGAGCTGCTAATTTCTAGCATTCAAAAATTCAAACATCTGCTTGACCTTAAGGATTTCTTTCTTTCTTTTTTTTGTTTTATTTTGGTAGGATTTCAGAAGTAATAGTGGTGCAGGAAGAAGTGCAGTTTCCTTTAGTGATGATGACGAAGACGCAGCACAGATGCCTGTGTTGAAATCAACTGCTAGAGGTCGGAAGGTGTCTTCAAGGCCATCTGCTGCTGCATTAGAACTTGAGAAAGGGAAGATCTCCACCAGAGGAAGGGGAAGGGGCAGGGGTAGGGGTAGGGGTAGGGGTAGTACAACCAGTAACTTGAAGCAGATGACTCTTGATGCTGCTCTTGGATTTCGCTCTTCTCAGAGGTTATCTTCTGATCTTTTACTACATTAAAAAATTATAATAACTTGCCATTTAAGAAAGTATTTTCCAATCCAATTTAATGTTAAGCATCAATATTACTATTGGCAAGCGTTTCAGAAGGGGTATACAGTGGCAAACTCATTGAACACTTGCTAGTAGAAGCGTTCTGGACTTTTAGATTGCACTAAATACATCAAAACTTACGTTGCTTCTACAGATCTGCATCAATTGCTGCAACTGCTGCAGTTCAAAGTATCGCTGATGACGAGGAAAATATGGATTCTGCTTCAAGCGAAGATGCAGGGGGATTTGAAGTTGATCTCAGTTCGGTATGAATGTCTTATCTCGATCCATTTTAATTTGAGATCGGAATCAGCTTGCTCTTTTCTAGGTTCAAGGAAAACCTTCAGAAAAAAGTTCAAGTTAGTGTTCTATGTTATTAAGCTTATTAGGCGTCTGCGTTTTCGTTTATTTGATCATTGTCTAGTGCACCAGCATCTCTATGACATGGTAAATGTTTTTTTCAATCTGTTAGCCAGGATATAGTTGCCCATGTCTAGAGCTGGGTGAAAAGCAAAATAAAAATGACTGCACAGAATTTGTGCTCCCAGTTGCTTTTTCTACTCAATCTCATAATTCATTTGAACTTGGTTTGGCTTTTGAAGGAAAATGATGAAAGTGTAAAAGGCAAAGGATGCAAAAGGGCTGCTCCAAGGGGAAGGGGTAGAGGGTCTACACAATCCTCTAAGCGGGGAAGGGCATCAGACAACTCTACAGTGCATCGGATGCTTATGAGCAAGGATGATGATGACGACGATGACGATGACGATGATGGTGCAGCAAAAAGACCAACCAAGCCGCAACCTCGGGTTAGATTACATTTCTTTCCCTTCCCTGTTTTTTGTTGCACCGGATGAATACGTTGGGGTCCTTAACAGTTGACATCTCAAGTCATGCTTGTGTAGTTCACATCATCTCAATCTTTTGTTTTCATTTATCTAGTTATCCTCCGTATTCATAGTTGGCCATGATTGTCTTCTTTGCTTCATTTCTTAGGTACCAAGAAATTACGGTGCTCTAAGAAGGTAAGAAATGTTCAGATGAACCACTGTGGAAGGTTCAGAAGAGATTGTAAGGAACATATGCTCAGCAAGAAGGAAATCCCCTTTATGCTAAAATTCTTGTAGATGGGTTGGATACTTTTATTATTGGAACTTTGGTTCTCTAATTCTCTTCCTGTGTAAATTTTGGGTTCTATTTTATTTTATTTTATTTTATTGTTGATATTCAAAACGATTATTTGTTTTGCGATTCAACTTGGATTTATTTTTTTTGGTTAGTCTGAGCCTCTGTTTTTACTTCATCAGAATGATGAAATAACTAAAACACAATCCCTATCCTTTATATATATATATATATATATATAATTATTATTAATATTAAAAAAAAAAAAGGGGCAACAATCCTTATGGTTTTCGGTTTTCTTTTCTCTTAATTTTTAGAAAAATTAAATTGACTCCAAGTGCTTCTGATTAATTAGCAATAGTAACACAGGATAAAAAGAAAGTTTTATCATTAGAAAATTTATTATTGCAACATTAATATGCAATTTTACGAACAAATGAATTACTTGTCACTCTCTGATTACAAATTAACTTATTACTTTTGGGATTGGACATAAAAGTCATGACTTTTTCTTCTTCCCTTTTTCTTTTTTCTGACCAACACAATCAAATTCGTATCCAAATAAAATTCTAACTTAAAGGGGAAGCTGTGGCAAGCTTGGCTCTTAGGTCTTTTCTTAGGATCTTCCCTGAAGGAGACTTTGGAATTGCATGGACAAAGTAAACCTTGTGTAGTTTCTTGTAAAACACCACCTAGATTACAACAAAAATAAGAACAAAAAAATCAACCGTAATTTGTTACTCAATTTAAATCGATTAGCAGGGATTGAATTGATTACTATTGGTTTTGTCCAAGAGAGAGAATCCTGCATTACCTGTTTTGCTATGAATTCTTTTACAGCCTCTTCGGTGAGATCCACGTCAGATCGAACAATAAACGCGACGGGAACTTCGCCGGCGACATCGTCTTTTTGCCTGTAATTGTTAGCAACAGTCATGTCATTATGTTTCAGATCTAATTAACGGTCAGTGTAATAATATACATGTCAAGTAGTAACTTACGGGACTACTGCCGCATCTGCTATTGAAGGATGGCTCACAAGAAGGGCCTCGAGCTCTGCCGGAGGTACCTGATCCCATCACACGAAACCAAACAAAAATTTAATATTTTTCACCCCCCAAAAAATGTGTATAAACACGTGAAAATATCAAAAAGAAGTGTTATTATTTGTCTAGAGGAAGGGAATGATAATATACCTGAAAGCCTTTGAATTTGATAAGCTCCTTAACTCTATCAACGATGAAAATTTCGTCATCGTTATCGACATAACCTATGTCACCGGTGTGAAGCCAACCGTCAACGTCTATGGTGGCTGCCGTGGCCTTGTCATCGTTCAAATACCCTGTTCATAAATATAAAAAAAAAAAAAAAAAAAAAAAATCGACCAAATGAATAAAGCTTAAAATTGTATCAATCGCAATTGGTGACGGAACATGGAACGAGTGTTTTAGTAAGAGAGAATCTAATATTTAATTATTTGGTACCTTTCATGATCTGGGCTCCTCGGATGCAAATCTCTCCAGGTTGGTTGTAGCCAAGAGAAGAGCCAGTGTCAGGGTCAATAACCTTGAGCTCAGCATTCCTAACGACAGTGCCACATGAGCCTGACTTGGTTGGGTGTGGCTGCTTTGCAAAGCTCAAGCACATTGATAACACTGGTCCTGCCTCTGTCATCCCATACCCCTGTTTCATTTTTAATTCCCAATTATTATTATTATTATTTTAATCGACTCTCTCTTTATATCTGTGTATTATTTATCTATATACCCTCTGGAGGTATAACAATTTTATATTGTGCAACACTAATAGGGTAATTGCTTTGATTTCCAGGAAATTTCATAAATATTTAATGTTTTAAAACCGAATCTTATCGATACAGGTTTTTTTTTCCTCCTCGTATGCTAATATAAAATTTAATGTAGAATTAACTAATGTATCCCTAAAAATGTAATCACAATTGGCTGTGCTGGACACGTGAGAAACAGCAGTTCCCAACTATCATTCCACATGTTTGATGTTTCAGTGGTTCTAGCATAATTCGATATAATTATAATTATAATTATAATTATATATATATTTATGAATTTAAAAGAAGTCCCATGAATCCGGAATTCTTTTGCTGTACTACTTTCCTATCTAGTTAAAATTCGTTTAGGTAAATTTCTTACAACTACCGATTCAAGATTGTGAAAAGTTATTTATATATAATTTAGTGAGTTCAGTCAAATTAACAGAAACAGTCCCTCAATTTTAGTGGAATGTTGAAGATGCCCTTTTCAGACTACACCTCCAACTACTCGTAAACTTGAGCAAAAAAAAAAAAAAAGTTGTACTCTGTGATGATCTCGTGTGGAATCTAAAATTAAAATTGCTTTTTTGTCATCTCTCGGACACCTCAAAACTCTCTCTCTCTCTCTTTTTCATTCTACATATTAAAAATAAATAAATAAATCAGTTTTGAAGTTTTCATAATGGGCCCGTTTACTTTCTCTTTCTTTTAACACACACTTATTTAATATAATATTATATAGAGCGGCAGAAGAAGGAGTAATGGAAATTAATTACAAACCTGACCAAGAACTGCCTGAGGGACTCGGCTCCTTAGCGCGTCCTGGAGCTCCTTACCGAGCGGCGCGGCTCCGGAGAGCACGAGGCGAATGGAGCTGAGATCGTAGTCAGCCACCTTGGGGTTCTTCGCCAGCGCCAGCACCAGCGGCGGCACGACCGCGGCCACCGACACCCGGTGGCGCTGTATGAGGTCCAGCAGCACCCCGATCTCGAACTTGTGCATGAGCAGCACCGCCGCCCCCGCCCGGAGCGAGCAGAGCAGCACGCTGTTCAATGAGTATATGTGGAACAGCGGCAGCACGCACAGCACCACGTCCTCCGTCGTCAGATGCAGGTTCGGATTCTCCCCGTCCACCTGCTGCGCCACGCTCGTGATCAGGCTCTTGTGGGTCAGCACCACACCTTTCGGTAGCCCCGTTGTTCCCGAGGAGAACGGCAGCGCAACGGCGTCATTTTCATTGAAGTTTTCCTCTTCTACGTCCTCCGGCACGTCCTCCGAGAGGAGTGCCGAGAAGTGTAGGCAATCCTCCAGAGGAGTGTCGATGGTGACGACTTTAAAATCCTCCCCCATCACGGGGAAGTTCTTTTCAGCGGTGGGGTCTCGGCGGAGCTTGTCGACGTATTGGGATTGTGTAATGATGAGTTTAGCATTTGCAGCGGTGAACTGTTTGAAAATCTCGGCCGCGGTGTAGAAAGGATTGGCGGTGGTGGTGACGGCGCCCAGCATGGAAGCTGCCATGAAGGAGAAGACGAACTCGGGGCTGTTCTGGAGGAGGATCATGATCACATCGCCTTTTTTGATGCCGAGACCGGAGAGCCCGGCCGCGGTCTTTTTGATGATGAGGTGCGTTTCTGCAAAACTGTAGCTCTTACCGGTGGTGCCAGAGATCAGACAGGGTCTGTCCGAGAACTCGGACAGACCCTCGAAACAGTATGCGTGGAGGGGGATGTTGTTTGAGATTTCGATGTCGGGCAATTTAGATTTGAAAACATGGGTGGTGGTGGTGGTGGTGGTGGTGGTGGTGGTGGTGGTGGGAATGTTGGGAGAGATTTTCTCCACCGGCGTTTGTTGTTGTTGGGATTCAAGGGACGAGTTGTTTGCAACGGAAATCATTTTTGTCTTTTTTTGTTTTTGGGTTTGTCGAGTAGAATGAGAGTTTTCTCTAGGTAGATTACTACAAAAATGCTTATGAGATAATATAATAGAGAGAGAAAGCAGAGAGAGAAGGAAGATAAAAGATGAGTTTCTCTCTTGCTATAGCCCTAATGGGGAAAAGTGGCTTATATAACTAAGGTAGCTAAACAAAACGGGCTTCAAGAAATGAGAGAGAGAGAAAATGGGGAAGGTGATATAATAATAAAAAGTCAAAATAAGTACAAAGAAAAAGAGAGAGAGAGAGTCACAGCGGAGGTAGGTGGGAAGAATGGTGTGCTTCCGAGACAAAGCATGCGAGATAAGGGGGTAGATGTGGCACGTTGGGGTCCAACTTGGTGGGTTGGTTTAGACGTTTTAGTAGTGTGTGAAAACTCTTTTTTTTTTTTTTTTTTTTAATTTTAATTGGTATAATAAGAATAGTAATTAAAAAAAAAAAAACCGATTTAGACTTTAGAATAGGTATTTTTTTTAATGTAGCTGGAATTTAGAGTAAAAAATTGTAAGTAAGAATGTGCATTTGCTCCACCTTACCTTCAATGTAATAAACCAAAAACCAAAATCCCAAGGCCGAAAAACCAAGCGTTCTTCGTTCTCCTCCTCAGGGTCTTACCTACCCCTCTCTCTCTCTCTCTCTCTCTCTCTCTCTATCCATGATGAGTCTCTCACATCGCATGTGACGCAGATGTGTGTAATATGAGTATATTCCACGTTTAGCCCTTTTCGACCACGATTTTTAATTTGTCTCCTCTCTCTCTCTCTCTCTCTCTCTCTCTCTCTCTCTCTCTCCTCTTCTTCTTTTTCTTCTTAATATTTGTCCCCGCACTGCACGCTTTAATAAACCACCCGCCGCACAAGTCACAACCACTATATAGCAGCACAGCCAACATAGGCCGAGGCAGCTTCCTTTCTGGCCTTTTCAGGTTCTAATTTTAAACTTATTTTAACCCCAAAAAAAAAAAAAAACACTTATCCTAGAGTAATTTTTCAAACTCTAACTGTTTAAAACTATATGTTTTATAACTGTATTCACTAAAGTAATTCTGTGGTAGGTTAACCAGCATTTTTTTTTTTGGTGGTAGGTTACCAAAACAAAATTAAAAAAAAAAAACCCTTATCGTCGAGTAATTTTTCGATATCTAATTATTTAGAACTAGATACGTTATAGCGGTCATTGCAAAATAATATATCTTATAACTTTACTTACCTTTTTTTTTTTTTTTTTGGTATCAAGATGTGATTATTGCTAATTAGTCTTAAAAACATATCAAGAAAATTTAGTTACTAAGTATTAGATTTAGCGTACTCTTTTGGCCTGAATTGAGAGTTATTATTATTATTATTATTATTATTATTATTATTATTATTATTATTTTAGACAATTGGACATCCAAAGAGAAAGGGAAAAACGGAAATGAAAAGGTTGGGAAAAAAAAAAAGAAGAAGAAAAATATTAAATTTAATAATTCGAAATTATTCTCGTCCAAATCGAATTTGTGGCCTTGTTTTTTCAATTACGGCTGATAATATCAGTTTCTGATCTGTTTCTTATTAAAAGCTGATTATTTCTCAGAACGTCTTACATTAGAAAAAGATTCCCATTTGTCTTTTATTTGATGCTATATTTGATAAGAGGGATAGAAAATAGAAAAGAAGGAATAGTAAAATCTTTAGGTGATGGAAATATATGAGGTTTTCCATCATATTATTTGGTAGAGAGAGAGATAATATCTAATTAAATGCATTTTACAATTATAACACTATATATATTAGGAGATGATGATATATTACTGTTATGTTTGACAGGGTGAAAAAGAAAAAGGAATGAACTGGGTCGAGAGAAAGTAGATGTAAATTGATTGAGTTGGTTATTTGATAAGAAGGGAAAGGAAAGGAAAATAGGATGAAAAAATATTGTAATTTAGTCCACTTTTTTTTTCCCTCCAAAAATAAGAGGAAAACCAAAATCTATCCTATAATTATTAAAATTACTATTTTATCCCTGCTTTTAAACTAAAATAATATATATATAAATAAAATAGTAATTACATAACCTTTTATTTTCTTTCATTCCATGATACCAAATACCATAAAGAAAAAGCAATATATTTCCTCTCATTCCCATTTTCTTTGAGTTTCATTTTTCATTTCCCTCTTATTTTCTTTCCTTCTTGCCAAACATAGGCTAGGGTCAAAATATGTATTTTACCTACATTGGCTTTATCAAAAAATTTTCATTCACTTTTCTTCCCAAAGTTGGATGGATTAAAAAATGGTGGGGCTGGATTTTCAATTTCCCTTCCTTCCTAATTTCCTCTCTACCAAACAACTAAAATTTTATTTTTCTCTCTAAAATCCCTCGTCTATTTTCCTACCTCTCCCTTTTTCACTCTACCAAACATAGCATAAGGTGGTGAATTAAAAACTAAGATGATGTCAACGTGTTAGTTAGTGATCTTCCCTAGTTATATAATAAACCATCCTTTTACTTGTCACACATTTTGTTTTAATACTGATGAGGCTGTATTACATGTGAAAATTATGTAATTTCGTATTTAATATGATCGAAATATATGATGTTTGAATTTTCACTTTTTAAATTAGATACGAAATTATCACTAAATTATGTTTATAATCATTAAATTCTCACTTTTAATCTATTAAAAAGAAAAAGAAGAAGAAGAAGAAAAAGAATCCTCACTTTCAAATTAAAAAAAAAAAAAAAAAAAAGAGAGGAAGAAAAATAGACGATTAAGAAAAGGCCATAGGTTACAAGCTTAGTCGAATGAATGATTGCTTTGTTAACAAAAATAGAAAAGAAAAGGGGGGGAAAAGAAGAAGAAGAAGAAGAAGTTTGTTGATTGGAGAACGTGTGACATGCTCTTATTGTGGGTGTAGGTAGAAGTTTTTGGACGTTATGCAATGCCATCTTTATTTTTAATTTTTAATTTTTAATTTTTAATTTTTAAGTATAAGGGTATTTGTTTTGACATGCAACATAATTAATGGCTGCTGTGTTTTGAACTTTTGACTAGAAAGACTCTCTAAATGGCCACGACTTGTCAAACTAATACCACACGCTTGATGTTGGTAATGGCATTTCCGGTATTTGAACTGGTAAAATCATTTGACGTAAATAACTAATTACTCACTATTACATGACGAAAAAATAACAGAACATCTTTTTGTTTTTAGTAACTACAAAGGTCTCATTTGAATTATATATTTAAATATATATATATATATATATATAAATTTGTTTTGCTTTCATCCCTCACGCGGTTTGAGAATGAAAAAAAAAAAAAAAAAAACAGTTGGACAAAACAACCGAAATACTGTTTAATTGTTTATGAAAGTTGTTTTATTCATGCGAAAACATGAAAAAGTCCTAAAACAAAACATGAAATTAAAAAAAAAAAAAAAAAAAAAAAAGAAGAAGTGAGATGTTGAAACAAGTTTTTTTTTTTTTTTTTTTTAACTCAATTAATGATACTTTTACAGTTTCTGAAAACATAAGGATAAATTGAGAAATAATTAATATGTAAAGGTATAGTTATATAATTAACTGACATTTATATTTAAAATGATGTTTCAAAACAAGCCATGTTCCCACATAATTAGTTTCATCTAATGTTGTTTGGTTGGTAGATAAGAAGGGGAATAACAAATAAGGAAAATCATATAATTACTGTTTATTTAATTTTGCTTAAAATTTTTTTAAAAAATATATAAGAAACTCGCTCACTGTTATATAGTTTTCATATGTCATATTTTTCTATCAAAATCCATCTAAAAGTAGAAAAAGATTGAGCTTCCTGCAATTTTTGTTCATTTTACGAAACTATATATACAAAATCAATGTTATGCACTTTTTTTTTTTTTAAAGAAAAAAGAAAGCGCGTGTTATGATATATAGCATCCATTAAAAAAAAAAAAAAAAACAAATATTATAAAGTGGGATTGAACTGCCAACTCCCCATCTGAAGTCTTCCCCTACCAATATTTCCATGCCATTAATAACTCCACAGTCTATGGACATAAGTTTCAGCCATTAATAACTCCACAGTCTATGAATATAAGTTTCAGTCATCACTGTATTTCTTTTTTTTTTTATTTTTTATTTTTTATAAAGAGGTCATCAATGAGATAAAAACACAACTATGACCTCACAATATATGAGGTAAATATCGTTTTTCTTCTTTTATGTCATGACATGACATGTCAATATAAATATAAAACTCAGATGAAATATATTCTTTATTATATATGATTTGAGAGAATTTGGTTAAGGAAAATGAGGCATCTAATTATCCGGAGCTAGACCAACGGAAGTTTCAAATTTCAAGGTACGTACCCACTCAAAACTCAAAAGGAAAGAGAGGGAAAATGAAAATCTGTTAATTATGTTAATCACGTGTGAATATATATCTCTCTCTATAGATTCTTGAAGGTTAGCTCTATCCTGTGGACCACAGCCAAAGCACCATCCATCTAACATATATGATTTTACTCTCCAAATTTTTAATTAAGAATCAAATATTGCGGTATCAGAAAAATCTGAATTATTTATGTAATTTATTTGCTGGATCCATGTGTTTTTATTATCATCACAGCGGGGCAATACAAATATTTGCCACATTGGACAAAGTTAGCTATATATTGTCATTTGTCCGGGGGAAGGGGAAAAAAAACAAAAACAAAAAAAAGGAGGGGTAGGTAAAGCCTTTTAGTTTCATAAACATTTAATAATATACATATATGGTGTATAATTCATATAATATGACATCGAGGCACATGCTCAATATGATTTACATGTCCACCTACAAGGTGGGGAAAAAAGGGAATGCCATTGCATTGAAGATATTAATTACTTTTTATGTGCCTTACAGTTCTCACTTATTGACTAGAATATTATCTTGGATTTTAGATCTTTCTTGAGGGGAACATTTTTTTTTTCAAGTGCTTAGTCATAATTTTTTTGTATTTTTAGAAAATTAAAAAAATAATAATAATATTTTTCATGGTAAAATCTCATACTGATAATGCATATTTTTATTATAAATTATATCAAAATAAATAGTTCTCTTTTTATTTATTTATTTATAAATCTGATATCTGAAAAACAAAATCATTTAATAATATAATTTTCAAGTCTACTATAAGATTTGTAAAAATAAAAAAAGAAAAGAAAAGAAAGAAAATAACGTTCCATAATCAACGACACAAAACTAAAAAAGCTTTAATTACTTGTATCTCCCTTAAAGTTTGTACTCCTGAATGAAGTTTAAGTTCTAGTTACTATTGTTTAAAAAAAAAAAAAAAAGATATTTGGGTCATCATTTTAAAATTGTTTTTAAATATTATTTAAAATGTCTTTTACAATGTTTTCTTTCACAACAATATAAATTTACCGTTCAAATTTAATTTTCAAATCTACAATCTAAATGGGATTAAGTTTTATATAAATTTTGGTGAGCAAAATTATTCTGAATTTAAGACAACATTTAAGATAAATAGACAGTAAGGCATTGTTTTAAAATGATAATTGTGTACAAGCCCACAAGAGGAAAATTTTTCTAGGGGATGAAGTGTAATTAAGTGACAGAGAAAAAGCTTTTTCGGGGAAAAAAAAAAAAAAAAGTGACAAAGAAAAAGGCTATCGAGCCCGTGGACCAACGGCAACAATGATTCATTCAAAAAAAAAAAAAAAAAAAAAAAGATTCAACATGCTTGGCGTTGCAAATCAGAATAAAGAGATGAGATGACTTCCATCACGTGAGTTGACTGATGATTTTGATACCTTAATGGTGTTTTGAATCTTTTCTGGTGCTCACTATTTTTTTTTTTCAATAATTAGTTCACAAGCACGTGTTCAAGAGACAAACAAATGAGAAAAAAATAAAAATAAAAATAAAAACATAAGGGATTGTACCGTGATAATAACTGAATTATAATGTGGTGATTATTGAACATGATAACCTAATAGAGTGGACCAAAGCATTGTTCAACATAAATTTATACGTTTAAATATAGGTAATGAACTAATTGACAATTATGTGTGTGTAATAGATAAGCACAAGCAAAAGGGAAATAATAATAATAATAATAATAAAAGGAGGACTGGACCACTATGTTGCAGCCCAAGAAATGTTTTATAGCAACCTTAGAGGGGAGAAAGAAGGTAGGGGTTGACTTATATAAATATAAATATAAATATATATATAAATATATATATATATCTAGTAGGAGAATTAGTATATGCTTGATATCAAGGTTTGGATCATAATTTATAACTTAATTTTTGTCTTTCTCCAAAAAATTAATATCAATATCAATATTTACAGTTATTATTATAGTTTTATAACTCAAATTTTAAAAGTTCATGACTTTATATATATAAATCTAAATACAATATTTTTTTAAATTACATATAATTTTGAAATGAATGAAACAATTTTCATATCGATTTTATTTTTTTTGAACATATTTTAAATTTTTATTCTTTTAACTCCAGTAATTATAATGTCTCACCAAACACACTATTCAATTTAAATCTGAATTCTACAATTCAAATCTTAATACCAAACGCATACTTAACCGATTAGTTCTTAAACTATAAACTTGAGAAAATTTTGATTAATTACTTTTAAACATTTATTTTTCTTCAAGGGTTCTGAAATTTTTGATGAAGATAATTGTAAAATAACTATAATTTTTTTAAAAAATAATTACATGAAATACAAAAGACTCTAATTTTTCAAGGTTTTTAACACAATAAAGATGGCATTTTACACCTAGTGAGACCATTTCTATCTATAAAAGACATACCTTTTTTTTTTTGCTGTAAAATATTTTTGGATAGAATACATACTTTTGGGATCGTTATTTATTATTTGTTTATTTTCACAAATTATAGCTTACATTAGAATTTAGGCAAAATAGAGCCCAAAAAAAAGAAAAAGAAAAAAAGGGACTGAAATGCAATAAGCCAAAAGAAAAAGGGCTAAAGCTGAAGAGTGAATCCCATGGACCAACCGGGATTTAACACACAAGGCGGATATAAGTAAATTAAACAAGAACGGTCGTAGACAAGCACTACCCCACCCTTAAACCCTAACCCCGTCTCTTCGCAAATGGTAGAGGGTTTAGTGCAAAAACATCACCGACCTCAACGGCCATGGCGTGGTTACCTCTCAAGAGGAACTACAGCTGCGTCCCGTCTCTGCAGCAGTTCTACACCGGCGGTCCCTTGGTCGTCTCATCCGACTGCTCCTTCCTCGTCTGCGCCTGCGGAGAGTCTATCAAGATCGTCGATTCCTCCAACGCCGCCATTCGCTTCTCCATCGACGGCGGAGACTCTGAGGCCGTCACCGCCCTCGCTCTCAGCCCCGACGACAAGCTTCTCTTCTCCTCCGGCCACAGCCGCCAGATTAGGGTCTGGGACCTCTCCACCTTGAAATGCGTCAGGTCCTGGAAGGTAAAATTGGATTCGAATTCTCCCATTTCTGTTTGGTTCCGTCGAGAATTTTGAAAAACGTCTTCTTGGTGATGAGATTAAAGAGAAGCTCACATTGCAAAGCCGAAATGATATGATTCAACTGATTTCGATTATGTTTGGTTGTCTGTAGAAATAAAGTGAAAGAATTTGTTTGTTTGGTGATAAAATTGAAGATAAAAGTCACATTTATTCAGTGAAAATGATTTCTTTATTTTTTTGGTTATTGGATTGGGTAGGGACACGATGGTCCTGTGATGGGTATGGCTTGTCACCCATCAGGGGGATTGCTGGCGACGGCAGGAGCAGATAGGAAAGTTTTGGTTTGGGATGTTGATGGAGGCTTCTGCACTCATTACTTCAAAGGCCACAGAGGTGTTGTTTCCAGTATTCTGTTCCATCCTGATCCTTCAAAGCCACTTGTAAGTTTAATCTCAATTAGTATTTTGCTCTTAGTTGCCTTTGCCTCTTCTTAGAATAGTTGAAATGTAAACTACTTGTATTTACTTGCCCACGTGTACATATCACGTTATAGGGTACTAGGATTTACGGGGAATTTCGGCTTGGTCTAAGTCTTTTCGAGAAAAAGATGTTATCTGTTTTGCAATTACAACATTTCACTTGATCAATGACTCAAATTTTTGTTCAATTGACCATGCATTGTTCTGGGATGGGTTTAGATGAGAAATGGTATGGCCGTTTGTTTTGTATTTATGCCTACTGAGATTAATTGGAAATTGCGGCTTGGTCTAACCTGTTTCAAGAAAAATGATATCTTTTTAGCAATTCCCCATGTTTTACCATATCGTTGATTCGAATTAATTTTGGTTTTGATTGATCTTTCGGGATCACCTTTGTAGCTTTTTTCTGGAAGTGATGATGCAAGTGTACAAGTTTGGGATCTTTTAACTAAGAAGTGCGCTGCAACCTTGAATGGACATCACTCAACTGTGACTTCCATGGCAGTATCTGAAGATGGTGAGACCTTGGTCAGTGCTGGACGAGATAAGGTAGGGCTGATACTCGATAATTTGGGATTATGCTCAGATACCTTATGTTGCTCTGTGCTATCTTGGAATTTTGGTCTTGGCTAGGAGCTGATGTTTCAAATGATTTCAGGTTGTAATGTTGTGGGACCTTAATGACTACAGTTGCAAGAAAACTGTATTAACATACGAAACTCTTGAAGCCGTGTGCATTATTCAGTCTGGTAGTCCTTTTGCGTCATGTCTTAATTTACACTATCAACAGAATGGGAAGAAAAGCGGGTTACAAGGAATGTATTTTGTAACAGTTGGTGAACGTGGGGTCGTACGGGTATGGAGTTCTGAAAGGTAAACCATTAGGGTAATTTATTGGTACCTTTCTTTTGTAATGTTAACATTGAAAAGATGTACTACTTGTTATGACTTGGAGGCCCTTATGGACCTTTTTTATATGCTGCCCTTTTGGTTTTTTTTAACTATGAATTTAACTTTATTTATGTTTTTGTTTTGGCAGAGCAGCCTGCCTGTTTGAGCAAAAGTCCTCAGATGTTACTGTCAGTTCGGATACGGATGAAACCAAAAGGGGCTTCACTGCTGCGGTTATGCTGCCCCTGGATCAAGGATTGCTTTGTGTGACTGTAGATCAGCAACTTCTTGTGTATTCCCCAGTAAAAAGCCCTGAAGGAATGGGCTTAGTCCTGATAAAAAGACTTGTAGGGTACAATGAAGAAATTGTTGATATGAAGTTTTTAGGTAATGAAGAAAATCTTCTTGCAGTTGCTACAAATACGGAACAGGTAAGTTTCTATGGATCTTTTGCGTCCTAATTTTAGGTTTGCAAGTTATGGATGTGGCTCCAGCAGTTAGTTGGTTCAGCTGAAAACTATGGATGCTCAATAAGTTAGGATGATATTCATGCATGGTAATTACATCCTCAAGTGCATGCAAATTGCAATGCAACGGCTTATAAGTACCAGTTATAAGCTTTTAGTTCTCATCATGTTGCAAAATTTGGACTTGCAGGTACGAGTGTACGATCTTGCATCAATGTCATGTGATTATGTATTGAGCGGTCACACTGAAACTGTTCTCTGTGTCGATACCTGTGTATCTAGTTCTGGAAGAACACTAATTGTAACTGGAAGCAAGGACAAAAGTGTAAGTTTCATTTTCTCTGTCTTCCCGTGAGGTCATATTGGGTTTGCTCACACACACACACACACACAAAAGAGAATGTATTCGTTAATTTGGTCCAAATTTACGCTATTTTGATTTCATGTTTGGCTATATCTCATACTTGATCACACATACAGGTTAGGTTGTGGGACTCGGAAAGCAAAAGTTGCCTTGGAGTTGGTATAGGTCACATGGGTGCTGTTGGAGCTGTTGCTTTCTCGAAGAAACAACGATCATTCTTTGTTAGTGGTAGTAGGTAAGAATGCAGGCCATCATTAAAGAAAACCTTAATTTGATAGCTGTCTATGTAAAGTTTCTTTATATCTCTTTCATGACCTGTATGGTTGGTTCTTTCATTTGGTATTTATGCTCATGGTTGTTTCTTTATATATCTTTCATGACCTATATATATGGTTGGTTCTTTCAGTGACCGTACTCTCAAGGTGTGGAGCTTGAATGGTGTCTCAGATGATGTGGAACAGCCTATTAATTTAAAAGCCAAAGCTGTCGTGGCAGCACATGATAAAGATATCAATTCTTTAGCTATTGCACCAAATGATAGTTTAGTTTGTAGTGGTTCTCAGGTTCGTAGAGCTTCTCTTCTCTCTGTTTTTTTTTTTTTTTTTTTTTTTTGTTAAATTTTTATTTCAATTGTTGTAAGGGAGAAAGGGAAGGTCCCTATAGGCGCTTAGGAATATGCCTTCTTTGAGATAACTAAAGTTACTCATTTACTTATCATTTTTTGGTCTTTTCTTGGTTAAACAGGACCGCACTGCTTGTGTATGGACTCTTCCAGATCTTGTATCTGTTACAGTACTTAAAGGGCACAAAAGGGGAATTTGGTCTGTTGAATTTTCTCCAGTGGATCAATGTGTCATAACAGCATCTGGGGATAAGACAATAAAGATTTGGGCTATATCTGATGGCTCGTGCTTGAAAACATTTGAGGGGCATACATCAAGTGTGTTAAGAGCATCATTTCTTTCTCGTGGAACGCAGTTTGTTTCTTGTGGTAATGAGTCTAACGGTCACTGACCTCATCTTTCTTATTTCTCACTTCTCCCTGACATGACATATTGGATCAACTTGCTAATGATTGCAGGTGCTGATGGTTTGGTAAAGCTCTGGACAGTCAAAACCAACGAATGCATTGCTACATACGACCAGCATGAGGACAAGGTGCTGAAAATATACTTTTGTTCTTGCTCTCTTTTTTTTTAGTGATAGTCGGAGCCAACTTTTTCTAGATCTGTAAGATTGGGAAAACATTAGTGATTGCTATTGGTAAAGGAAATAGTATAAAGGCTCCTCCATTTTTTTTGGTGCCATCTTTATCCTGTTCATGTATAATTTGCTTGGATGATTAAGCGAACGGAGAACTGTAATGACTAATGAGTGAGGGGAGGACTTGCTTGCCAGCTTGGTTAATAATTTTTGAAATTTATTAAGTATAATGTGAAAAACTAGTTAACTCGGCTACCATGATTTTTCTTCATAGGGATGGGTCGTAGCAGGTCAGGGTGGAAGTATTCGATTTATGTTGACCAACCTTCCTCATTTAGATTGGCATTTAATAGAAAATGATGGAATGCATTATGAATCCTGCTATCTTTCGTAATCATGTACTTATCTATTCAGTCATGAAAATTCTGTCCTTTCAAATAAAAACAGAGTTAAGGTTTTGTCCTGCAGGTTTGGGCTTTGGCTGTAGGGAAGAAAACGGAAATGCTGGCAACTGGTGGCGGTGATGCTGTCATCAATCTGTGGTATGATTCTACCGCATCTGATAAAGAGGAAGCTTTCCGGAGGGAGGTCAGTTGAGATAGATTTTGGGACGTTAAATCTTTCTTATGTTTATTTTTGTCATCCATGGACCCTTAAATTACTAAATGCAACTATGATGTTGGAAAAACTTATAGGCCAGCAATTTTTAGCCCTTTAAGAATTTGTAGGTGCACATAAGTTTCCTGGGTCGATGCTTTGCTTCACTGGACTGACAGCATAAAAAAGCAATTCTATATGTGAATAGATTAACAGTTTAACTTAAAAGTGGTATAGAGTTCCTTTTTTGTCAAATATTTGATATTGAGATTGAATGCACCAGTGGGATTTGTGTTGTTGATGCAGGAGGAAGGGGTTCTCAAAGGTCAAGAACTTGAAAATGCCATAGTGGATGCTGATTATACAAAAGCAATACGACTTGCTTTTGAGCTTCGCAGGCCACATAAGCTACTTGAGTTGTTTTTAGAACTTTGCAGGTTTGCTATTCTCCCCCTTTTCTTTCTACCTATAGATGTTGGCATACTTTTAATCGAGTACTTTGCAGGAAGAGAGGAGCTGAAAATCAGATACAGAAAGCCCTTGATGCTCTGAGCAAGGAAGAGTTCCGTTTACTGTTGGAGTATCTTCGAGAATGGAACACAAAACCAAAACTCTGTCATGTCGCACAATTTGTGCTTTTCATAGTGTTCAACATCCTTGCTCCAACAGAGATTATCGAGGTACCTATGTTTTTTGCCGGTATTTATTTGGGTCGATAAATGAAGCATTTTATCTTAACTTGGCTGGTTTACTCAAATATCTCCTAGTTAAACATATTTAATGGAAGGGTGAAAACATGGACATGTTCCGTAAACTCTATCCATGACTGTTAGATTAGTGGAATCTGTTGAGCTTATAAAGTTCGGTTGGAAATCTAAATCTCACTCATGTCGTATAATTGTGTCTATCAAACATATTGGCACAAGCGTTTATCATTCCTTTCTCGATGGCTTGATAGGATAGGACTGCAGCTACTGAATCCTATTCATCTTTTTCTGTGTTGGCCCGGTGCCTTAATCCTTGAATAATGATTCTTTTTGCATTTTCTGACCACCAATTCGCTATAATGATACCCAGATAAAAGGTATTGCCGAACTCCTTGAAGGCCTTTTACCGTATTCTCAGAGGCATTTTAGCCGAGTAGACAGGCTCGTGAGAAGTGCATTCTTGTTGGATTACACTTTGACAGGAATGTCGGTTATTGAACCAGAGACTGACGCAAGGGAATTGAAAGAGAATTCTTCCTTCCAATCTACTGTGAAGGATGGGGAAGAGGTCCTCTTAGCAGACAATGCAGATAGGGAACAAAAACAGGTACCCAAAGAAGCGAAACTGAAGACAGTCATGAAGAAACGAAAATCGGACAAACATAAAGATAAAACCCCCAAGAGAGTCAAGGGTGTAGCGTACACTAGCATTGCTGCTACATCTTAAAGAGGCATGACACGAGCTGCCATGATATTGACCCTCCCATGTTTGCTTGTCATCTCATTGATCCGAGTGGTCTCTCCCATTCGACTACAAATTTTGTGCCTCATGTCGTCGATGAAGAGGATCGACTAAAGTGAATTGTAGGGGGGGGGGGGGGGGGAATATATATATATATATATATATATATATATTACCGCTCTCAAATTGTTCTTCCCCCGCCCTCCCCCTTTTCTTGGAGTAGAAATTGTTCTCTGTATACCGCAATTTTGTGCACTAGTTTATATAGTTGGAAACTAAGCGTATTCTTATTGCAGCGGGTTGAGCAATCCTCCATTTTGGTGCGGCTTATTCTTATTTGTTTTTGTTTGTCTTGCTTTTTTACTCTTTTGGCATCTATACTCTTCCTATAACGTGCTGATTTTTAAGACATTATACTTGTCTATGTATGTATGTCAGCCTCTCTCTCTCTCTCTCTCTCTCACCCTATATATATATATATATATATATAGAAATATATACATATAGATAGATGTAGATACGTACATAAAAATTGACTGGAACATCTGAATCAGATTTGAATTAGTTCTGGCAAGGACTACGAATTATGTTACAAAGGAAAGGGACAAAACCCATGTTGCCACCATCATGCTGGTCACCAAGAATGTCGAGAGTCCATCAAAAACTGATAGCGAAGAGCCTGATTTTGGTGGAGGAACATTTGGGCCAGTTGGGGGCAGAGCAGTCACCGGAGTCAGATTGAAGCCGCTAACCGGAGCAAATGGCAACGGAGATGGAGGTATTGCTGGAGAGGCGGGATCGGAGGTACTACTACTACTAGAGCAAGAAACTGAAGGATTAGTAGTTGTGGAGTTAGGGTTATTCACAATTGTCTTTGGACTTGCTTCGGACAAAACCCCATATACGCCATGGCATCTAATTGAGGATCCTGCGGTGCATATGTTCGGGCTGATGAGTTTCACATTGTTGAGAAAGAAACTCCTTCTACCCTTGTTGGAAATCTTGAGCATGTACTCTGGCTTCGAACTTGGAATTATGGAGCCTGTAGGGATATGCTGCAAATAGTCAAAAATCATAGGCGAAGGAATTGAATGGCGGAGCAAGAACTCGGAGATGGCGTCATGTTGGAGGGTGATTTTCGACATCATCCGGTCGTTGGGCATCAAGAAAGTGAGATTCCCTTGAAGCCTTTTATCTAGGGAGGCCATGTTGAGGAGCATGATGAAAGTGAAGTAGTTGGCTCTTTGCATCTCTGAAATGGCAACAACAAGGTCTTGGTTTTGATTTCCTAACAGAATATCGGCGGCAGAAACGAACAAGACCATTGCCATCAGAACTAAAAAGGTAATGTTGGTGGCCATGTGGGTGGATTCCATACTTGGTTTCTAATGATTCATATCAAGGGGTTGGAATGAAGATGGTTTTGAGGTTATGTAGTAGTAAGATTGAGCAGGGACATGCAAGTACGCTGGCTCAACAACTGAGTTTTCATTCCCTTTGCGTGTTTACTCTTTTTTATTATTATTATTATTATTTTTAATTTTAATGTAGCATTTACATGTGTCTGAGATCCGATCCAAGTCGGTTGATGGTGGGGAAACCAATTGGATTTTAGGTAAACGAGTTTAGTAGGTCATTCATACAACACCACAGTTCAAAACTCCAAAAAGGTGAACATGCATTGGAAATTATAATACATGTATGTTGGGGTCAAAATAAGGTTGACATAACTAATATAGTTAAAATAATATGTTTTGTATGGGTTGATATGATAGAACAATATTAAAGAGCATCAGTGATGTTAAGCACCACTTATTAATAGAAAGTGAGCTTCATGTTCCGGAGCCTATTAGTAATATTATTTAGAATTGGTGTTGCCCCAAGCATTTTTTATGTCTAACCCGAAATTAACTGAATCAATACTTATTATACAATTATACAACTCATTTTCAAGTCATTTTTCACGTGGAGCTGTTTATCCTTCTGAAAAACGGTCATTTGGAAAAGCTCAAAATTTGAACGAGTCGCTGTGTTGTAACATAAATAAAATCAGCATCTTTTTTTTTTTTTTTTGGAAAAGCCCAAAAAAAATAAGTGATTTAACCGACCAGTAATCTACTATATAAAATGGAATTATGTTCCATGTAACAAAAGGAATATAAACTAAAATAATCAATACATCATTTGTGACAAAACAAAATGCTGGGAAAAAGCTACATTCTCCCATGTTCTTGGTCCCATATCAGTCATTTAGTTTGGTACTCAAACTGGTGAAAGCTACTGCAGAACATGAACTAAAAAGGACACAATCAACTCTCTTGTTGGAAAGTAAAATGAATAAAGGAATATTACAAATCTCTTTCGATCTTTTCGACCTTGGGGAGAACCATCGATTCATTTCTCAATAGCCCATGTAAGCATCATGATGCGGTACCCACGGTCTGCTGAGTAATTTCTCTCATTCATTGAGATAAAGAATTAACTTGTTAAGGGAACTGGAAGGAGCCTCCGATTTGGGTACTCCCAGCAGGGGGATTGATTGCAACCCAAAGAAGGGAAATGGTAATCGCAATAAGTCCCGACCATACAAAAACAATGGTGGGAGTCCTTCCCCGCCGTCCCATCAGCCCTTTGGCAAAGGGGTAGAGATGAGCCAACACCCAGAAACTGAAGAAAACTCCACCAACTAAGCGGCTCCACTGTGGTATGACACTGTATATTGTTCGGCTAAACCCGACTGCGATAGCAATCAGGTTGATCATCATGATTGTGATTGGAGGTATCATGAGGGACGTCCATTTGACAATGTAGAGATCAGCAAACTCGTCGTTCAGGTCATCACCAGCAGATTTTGATGTCAAGGTGAAGGAGATTTCAATCCCTGCAACAACTTTCAATAGCCCTTGAAGGACAGCAGCAAGGTGAGCACTAGTCCCTCCGATCAACCAAAACTGCTCGTTTCTCCACCACTCTTCCAGCTCAATGCCGGACCACCTGATCTCGAGCACAGCAAGCATGCATAGAGTGACAGTGATGGTGAGGAGGTAAGTGAGGAAAGTGACATTGAGGGTCTGCACGATGAACTGACCAGAGAAGAGGGAAAGTGCGGGGAGGAAGCAGTACACAATTAGGAAGATGGAAGTAAAGGGGTAGATTCCGACATTGAGG
Organism: Ficus hispida; assembly: GCA_025413025.1. NCBI lineage: Eukaryota > Viridiplantae > Streptophyta > Magnoliopsida > Rosales > Moraceae > Ficus > Ficus hispida. The sequence goes on from CM046364.1 coordinate 19,751,793, forward strand.
TATGCAATCCTTTGAAGGAACTTCATTCTTGGGCTGGCCAAAAGGGCATTGTTGCGAGAGAAGAAAATCTCAACAGAGCCCGTAGCCCATCTGAGGACCTGGTGCAGCCTATCAGTTAGATTGATTGGAGCAGTTCCACGGAAAGCATCACGCTTTGTCACGCAGTAAACTGATTTCCACCCCCGGTTGTGCATCCTATATCCGGTGACCACATCTTCGGTGACAGACCCATAAATCCAGCCAACACGGTGCCCCCACTCAGTCTTGTCTTCATACCAACAGGAGATGACACTGATTGCCTCAGCAACAGTTGATGCATCAAGAAGGTCGCGGGGAATGGTCAAGGCACCAGGTGGGCGACCATTCTTCACTGCTGGGTGGTCAGCAAGAGGGCGACCTTGGAACTCTGCCACGGGGATTGAATCAATGAGGAAAGTTGAGTTCCCAAACTTTTTAGGCAGCAAAGAGAGGTTCATCTCTTCATCATCGGAGTCACCCATTCTTAGAGCTCGGTGTTCTTCAGGAGTGGTTGCAATTGAGGAATGCTTCCTGCGACGAGTAAAGCAGCAGCTGCAACAACCTGGGTGGTGTTCTTTTGCGCGTGGAGGATCAAATCCATAAAGGGCAATTCTACGAAAGAGACAGCCAGTTCCCACATAGACAGGACCCTGAAGCCCATCAAGTGCTCGCATGTTAACATCAAAGAATACAGTATTGTGGTTGGCGTATCGATCAGAAGGGTCAATGCCCTCAAACCTCTGAGGGAACTGGACATAGCAGAGGCGGTCACCTCCACGGTCCATCATGAAGCACATGCCTTCCCTCATTGCTTGAGAATTGTAAATGTAGTGATCGCAGTCGAGGTTGAGGATGAATGGACCATTGGACATGATGGCAGAAGCCCGAACCAGGGCATTCATAGCTCCTGCCTTCTTGTTGTGATCATAACCTGGACGCTTCTCACGAGACACGTAAACAAGCAGAGGGAGACGGATATCAATGTCAGTGAGGTCAATGAGGCTGGAATCATCCGCAGTCCCATGAAGTGGTTCATCACTGGGAGGTTTCAACATCACCTGCATCATTAGGAGTGACAAAACATGCTCAATATCTCCTTCCAAGCCACTAGAAATCGGTACTTTTAAGTTTCATGAGAACTTTACTTGCTCAGGGTACCTAAACTAGGAGTGAATGGTGATTTTACTTTATTCCTGTTGAAATTTAGCATAATATCATTGCTCAATTCTATTACTCCGCCAATTTTCAACTTTAAAAGTCCACTTTATTTTAAACGTACCTGTATAATACCAGCATGGTCTCCTTTAGAGTGCTCAGATGAAGGAGTCAACCAAGTCCCTGGCCAGTGGGTTCCATCAGCCATCCATGTTGCTTTGGGGATTTTAACAGGCTCTGTCGGTTCATCTTCCCTGTTCTGCCTCTGAAGCTTCATAGCTTTGATCTCCTCCCTAGCATGATAAGCATCAGATCGGCGGCGGATTGAATCAGGCAGTCCGTTGATCCTAACCTTGAACTCATCATACTCACGCTTTATCCTCCTCCGATCCTTGACAAAGTCAGACTTCACTTTGTTCTTATAAGGGTCTCTTTTTAAATTGAAGTAGGATTCAGGATTCCTGGGCTCAATGTCATGTTTTCGGCAGAATGGGACCCATGTATTGGCAAAGCTTGCAGCTTCAGCCATGGCCTCAAAGGTCAGAAGCGCGCCTCCATCATCAGAAACATAGCAGGCGAGCTTTTCAACCGCGTAATCAGCAGCTAGAATGGATAAGATGGTGTTTGCAGTGACAAGTGGAGGTTCTTTCTCAGGATCCGCTGTTGAGACGAAGATATCAATGCCTGGGAGATCAGACTTCCCAGTGGGGTTGTTGGGGCTTGGTGTTTCAAACTTGTCCTTCAACACATTAAGATCTGTGGCGCGATTGACTGGACAGAGCTTGGGAAGCTGGTCAAGAAGCCAAGAGAAAGCAAACCAAATCTCGCAAACTACCGACATTCCCCACAGCCAAATTGCATCATTGTTTGGATTCTTGACTCTCCAAGCCAAAAACAAAGCAAGGACGACGATGCGAACAAAAATTAGAAGCCTGCCAACATATTAGAAACGAAAATCTGTAAGATTATAATTAAGAATGCTAATTAACATGGTACTCAAAATGTATATGAACCATGTCACCACCCATCTATCTGTAGAAATATTTTATTTCCAAGACATTAGAATCAATAATGATTTCAAGAAAAAAAGTTGGGAAATTTCGTATCTACCAGAAACAAAAACAGGATGTTAGAAATGTCAGATATACAAAACCTCTAAGATCTATATTAAAAATTATAGTTAGCAAACTACTCAAATTGTCTACAAACCTTTCTATCTCCAGAATATTTTTTTTTTGGGACATTTAAAGCAATAATCACGCAGAGAGAGAGAGAGAGAGAGAAAGAGAGGTTAAAAAAATAACCATATCATGGGACATATAAAATCTATTAGGAAACAAATTTTTACCTGTATGGACTAAGAACAGCAGCAGGTATCTTTAACTTCCTCGTAAGAGGCCTCCACGGTTTGTTCATCAACTCTGTTGGCTCAGAAATTTCATCATCTTTCCCATTTCCAAAACCCCCACCTTCCTTGGGCCAAATGGCATTCCCATATCCATAAGTCCCCTTAGTCTCAAACAGCCACCGGTTATGATCAAAGTCGTTGGTTTGACTCCTCATCAAAACAGATTTCGTTGACTTCATCAAAGACAACCTCCTTTCCATTTTAGACATCCCATTTGGCGGGGGGAGAGGAAGTGGCCGCGCATTGTTTTCCACGGCCACTTCATCCAAATCAGTGTTCTTGTAGGGTTCCTTGCATCCGGGACAAACACCCCCCCCGGTTTTGACTGCATCAATATAGCAATCTCGACATATCTTGAAATCACACTCACACGGGAGGATATCATTGCCGCGTTCGTCACTCATCACCTTTGCATCACACCCTGGAATCGCGCAGGAAGACCCTTTCGCACCGGCCATCTGAGGGTGGCTTGCTTCGGATTCAATCACCTTGTCCATGAGATGAGCTCTAGTGACACTGTTGAAGCCACCGGTGAAGAGAGAATTGGAGACATATTGCTCTTCAACTTTCTGAGAGATTGATGGATCCATTGGTTGGTTATCTGGGGTGGGGGGAATGTGGACAGTGTAGTTCATGAAGTCACTGCTCCCAAGCTCACTATCGAGATCATCCCTTGAGTAGCTGATATAGCGGCCGGACGAAGTTCTCCGGGCAAATGTCACTGTTGGAGGCAGCGGAGGCTTGTTGTGCCCATCTGGCACATCGGATGTCACCGATAGATTGGATCGGCTAGCCTTGAAAGACTTTGATGCCATCTTCTAGTACAAATTTTTAGACCCTAAACATTCAAAAGTCGGATCAAGATTCAAACTTTATTAGCTTCATTGAATGTGCATTCTATAAAGGGTCAGAACTGGAACAAAGAAACAACAGGACAAAGTTATTAAAAATGTGGTGCCTCTGTCCTATCTGCTTATTTTTTAAAAGAAAAGAGAAAATTAATCACACACAAAGAAAGCAAGGATCTTGCGCTTTTTGCAATAATTTTCTAGATCCTGAAAATTCAAGAGGCAAACCAAACTTTTATAAGCATCATTCAAGCACATTTGGGTCAGAACTGAGACTGAAAAACAAAAGTAAAAGGTTACTAAAATGTTGTGCTCTGCCCGTTTGCTTTAAAAAAAAAAAGAGGAAAACTAAAGATAAAAAAGCCCATGATTAATATACATCAATTAAAGCAAAGGGTCTTTGGGAGGGTCTTTTTGCAATATTTTCTCAGCGATCAGACAGATCATGGGTAAGTCCTCGTGAGATGAGGGTTAGCTTAGTAAGAAGGCATCATATACAAGTCAGGCAATTACCCGTTGTTTGGGGTGAGAAAAAATCTGCTGAACTTTAAAACTATCTCTACTTTTTTTTTCCTAAAAAAATTTTCAAAGTTCATATGAACTATATTTGAGAGCAGCAGTAGACACAGCTTAGCAGACAGCTTTTTTTGCTTGTTGTTGTTCCTAAACCTTTAAAAAAAAAAAAAAAAAAAGATCCAAACTTTTCATTTTCACCTCGTAAAACAACCCGCCACTACAAGTTTGAAATCTCTACTAATTCTCTGTCAGGTAGCACAGAAAAAAAAAACTAATCTTGAAAAACCCACATCGCATCAGCTGGGTAGGAATCGTTAGAAATCAAAGCCCCCCAGAATCCCTTTCCCATTTCCTCAGAAGCCAAACAGTAACACCACTCAGAAAACACCCCCAAGAAAAAAAAAAAAAAAAAAAGGAAAAAAAATTGGTACCTTGCAAAGCTAGAGAGAGAAACAAAAAATGGGAGCCGTGAGTGAGAAAGATGAGAGAGAGAGAGAGAGAGATACAAAAGGGAAGATTTTACCTGGGTGTGGTGTGCAATAAAAATGCAAAACAAGTTTTATTCTCAGATCTCAGAAGTCATGGAATGTAGTGCAACCAAAAAGCGTCAATGAAAGTGAAACGGCTTTGGCTTTGGCTTGTTTGAAAGAAGAAGAAGAAGAGAATGGTTCAATCAAATTCAAGTTCTAAAAAGGTCTCTTCTTTTGCTCTATCCAACTGTCCAATGGTGACCCATTCCTATGATATGATCTGATCTCAGAGACTATAGAAGAGATTAAAAAAACGAGTTTTTTTTTTTTTTTTTTTTTTATGGGACTTTGTCGTGAGCAAGACTACGAGCACTAATAGACCATGATTGAAGGCTTTATTATTATTATTTTTTTAAACCAACCCTAATAAAGCACTTCCTTTTTTTTTTTTCTCTTTCTTTTTTAAATAATTTGGGTTCATAAAAAATTGTTTTTTTGTTTTTTGAAAAATGTCAAAATTAAGCTGATTCTAATAAAGATTTAATTGTCTAAAAACAGCATAATATTAGTAAGTTATTTCTTGTAACTTACCAAAAATTTTATTTTGCCAAGTTTGTAAAATGGGTTTATAAAAAGTTTTTTTTTTTTCAAAAAGGAGAGAACATTTTTTGGATTTTCCTTTCTTATCATCTATTATATCTCGTCCTACTGAGCTCAGCCGCTTTGTTCGTTTCCATATATACACTTTATATATATATGTGTGTGTGTGTGTATTTTTGGGCTAAAAAGAGAAGGTAAATTTGGACAAGATAACAGTAAAATTCGGGATTTTATGGCGGGAGAAAAATAATTGAACGGGCCATGCATTGGAAAAGGGTATAATGGGCTTTTCACTTTTGGTTCAAAGAGAAAAACAATGAAAAGTAACTTTCTTGTTTGAACTTTTGAGTCCTCAGCTTCATTTCAAATTCAAATTTATCTCCGATTAAATAATATTTTTTATCTTAATTTTTATTTTTTTATAAAATAAATAAAATTTATAATTTATTTTTGAATAATAAATCAACTCCAATTTAAAAATTTCATCTCCTATCTTATTATTACTTGATTCACATAAATAAATCAGTTTTTTTAATATGTAATTTATTAGGTTTTTTGTTTTACATATTTTATAGCAAAATCATCTTCTTCGTTTATAAATGGAATAAGGGAGAGGATAAAAGAATTGCACCTTCTTTTTGGTTTGTTAAAAAAAAAAAAAAAAAAAAAAAAGGTGTTGATATTTGACATCGCATTGACGCGTGAAAGTGCGAAGTTGTTCAGTTTTAGCTTTTTCTCTGATTGCGTTAGAACCTAAACAAAGCCAATTTTCAAAATCTTCACTTCCAAAAATGCCCTCAATCTCTCATGTCTGATTTCCCAAAATGCCCTCCCATAATGATGGATTTGGATGAACCTTCCCAAATTCAAATGCGGAAACCACGGATTTTTAGTGTGATTGTCTTTTTGATCTTTTTGAGTTTTAGTTTTGGTCCCCGTTTCTTTTTCTATTTGCTACATATCCCCCCCACCCCATTCTTTCTCTTTTTTTTTTTTTTTTTTTTTCCAGTAAATAAAATAAAATCATCACAATCATGATCTAACTTTCCCCATCTTTATTCATTTCCTTACAAAAGATAGATACACAATTTATATATATATATATATATATATATTAGAATTTCCTTTTAGGACGTTGTTGTCATGATACGCAATCGAATTTTTCTATATAAAGCTCTCAATTTCTTGCTAAGATCCAGATGCCATATATATATATAAAAGAAGAAAGAAAGAAAAAGATCCATACGCTTATGGAAGTGAATGGGGAGAAGTTTTATGCAACAAAAGGCCATATGGGTTTATAAACCACATGCCATGTCATGCCATTTTCCATGCAAATTTGGTAATATATGCATATATCGTATATATGAATAAATGATGTATTAACTAAAAGAAGAGTGAAGCCGGTTAAAGAGTGATATGATATTTTTATTTTATTTTATTAATTTACGAAGAGAGGTTGTAGAGTAGTTGACTTCTGGTGACCAAGTCTTTGATATTAGGTGTCTATCGTCATCTTCTAATGATAGTTTTCGAGTATAAGTCTTAATTTCGTTTCTATTTTCTTTAGTAGCACATATTATTCAATATGGGAAGAGTAAGGATAACAATACACGTCCCCTCCAACAACCAAAAAAAAAAAAAAAAGGTAAAGAATACACGTAATGGTTTTTATTAATTAAGAGCGGTCAAACAATACAGAGTTATATAGCTATTTATATATATGGTCATCTCACCATATAAATTAATTATTAATTCAATACCCATTTCATCCCCCACAATAATTTATGAAAATCTACATAGCAATTACTTTGTTATCAAGTCTCGTTCTCTTATATTAATATCTCCCTTTCACTGCGTAAACAGACGACAATTATTCTATGGAACTATAATTATGCCCCTACTTCTTGTGAACACACATTGTTTTTTTTTTTTTTTTTTAAAGCGGAGAATGTGAATATTTGCACTTTACATTTTATAGTAATATTGGATGTGAATTTTTCACTGGTTTATACTTATAATCATAAAAAAAGAGTAAATGAGATTCTTTTCAATATTTCTTTCTTTCTTTTTTTTTTTTTTTTCTCGTCATTCAAAAGATTTGTCTATTAAATTGTGTAGTTCATAATTGAAAAGAAAACAAGACTATAACCCTCACAAACATTGCCTTACGTGAAAACAATGGTCTTGAGCATACGTTTCACTTCCCTAAAATGGGTAGTTGTTTTCCTTTGAAAGAATTTCCTCAGCAAATAAAAACAAATTGCGGGGAGAGGTAAACAGAGGACATTAGCATCGATTATGTTTGCGAGCAGGGCATGTGGGGACGGTGGGCTCTGAAGGAAGGAGAATTCCTAATGTACATGCATCGCACGTCCTAGGTTGTAAGTTTACTAAAATACATATATATATATATATATATATATATATTACATACGCATAAGGTATCAGTATTTTTTGTTAAATGGTACCCAGCCCACAGACAAAATCATCCAACCCATTGAACGTGGTGACCTTGTCGGCCTGCCTCCACACCCAAGCACGTGCATACCCTTTCCATTGTAGTTACCATTTTCCCACCGCTTTCCCACCTCCTCAACATATTAAAACTAATTAGATTATATAATTGTGCTAATTAGATTGTATACACAGTCGTTACTATTAATTAATTATCATTCTTTACTATTAATTAATTATCATTCTTTTCTTTGAAGCGGATTTGTAGAATTCAACTGGGGCAGGTTACATACTCAACCTACCTACCTAATTGAGTATGCATTTGTACCAACAATTTAAACTTACAATTACAATTCAATTTTTATCTTTTATTCCCTTCAACTTTATTATTTACATAATTTTATAATTCAAACTTTAAAAATATATAATTTTATATAAACAAATCCAAATAAAATGATTTTTTTAAAAAAAATTATATAAAATTTCAATACGAATGAAAAAAACCCTATATTTGATTTTTTTTTTTACCGAATACATTTAAAGTTTTACATTTTTTAATTCAAGTAATTCAAACATCTCAATAAACATTCAATTAATTCAAACTAAAATTCTACGATATAATAAATTCTACGATCCAAACAACATTTGATTTTGATAGACCCTTAAAGATACGACCCCCTATTTCCTTTTTTTTTTTTTTTTTTTCAGACGAAGCCCGATTCAAACCAATGTGACCCCTCCACTCTATACGTACGTAAATGACATTTACGTTTTCATTATTTATTAGGAAAGTGGAAACAAAAGGCACCGCACAATGTCCTTTCAGACGAGTTCCAATTAGAACCAAAAAATGGGCGGACATTCAATTTATCAAAAGAAAAAAAGAAAAAAAGAATGGGTGGACAGTCTGATCATCAATGCACCTGAATAATACCACTATAATATAAGCATGCGTGAACAATAATTTGAAGAACATAGGATTTTAGAGAGAAGTTCTAAGAGAGCAGAAATTGATTACAACAGGGAAGTTGAACTTGTTGAGTTTGAACGCCTGCAATCACAAGTGCAGATGCTTCTTGACTCCTCCACTACACGCTGAGATCTTCGAGTGTGAAGCTTGACGTTCACCAACTTCCCGGCCATCTGTCACCCCACCCAATGAATTAAACCCGTAAATCATACTTCTAATAAACTTTGGATATATGCGGACACATTCCCCAATCCTACTTCTAAGGGGAGCTTTTTACTTTTGTTTTTATGTAGGAGAAGAAGATAAGCAAAAGCTCCAACTCCTAATGTTATTGTTTAGGGTTACACCCGTTTTACTTTTCAGATACGAGTGAGACTTTTAAGCCTGTCCAGGAATCTGGTTCTAAAACCTGTCCTAAACAGGCCAATTGATATAGCACGTCCTACTAATATAAAGATGAAAAGAGCATTGGACGTTAAAACCTTTCTAGAGACAAAAAAGAACATACCATTCTCCAAACCAAGTCTTCTGGACCCAATGGTTGAGCTGGACTGGAGTATATGAAATGCCTCGAGTACTGCAATAAAGTTACAATGACAATATCAGTCTCAATAGGAGAGAGTCCAGAGCAAATATTTTACATCAAAAGCAGAGGACAGAGACATGCATGCATCCAATCTGAGCATTAGACAAGATTAACAAAAAAGCAATAAGAATCTAGTGAAGAATAACAAAATTTTCAATCACGAACCTCGGCAAGATTCTGTTGCATTTTGCTAATTTGAGAGCGGCTAATACTTTTGAGAAAGTTCAGAAGCCATCCCGGTTGTACAGCATCACTGGAAGAGACAAATATAGCTATCTGCACAAGTAGATAAAGGACCAAAGTCCCACCAGCTGATCAATAGACGGTTGAAGTAAGGACGACCATGCAATAAATGCCAAGTTACATGTGCTTTAGCACTTTTTGGTATAACATAATTGTATTCAAGGAGTCACATCTTCAACATAATATCACATATGCTAATTACTTAAACTACCGAATGGTAATCCAACTTAAAACAGCCCTTCCCATCACTAGCCGAACATTATCCCAACCAGAAATACCAAGTTATCTCCATGTCATACCCTGATGTGACTTTAATCAACACTCTTCCCTCAGATGACCAACTAAGCTATTTAGCGAAATTCCACTTAAAGCAAACAAATAAAATAAAATAAAGTAAAATACATGCTCTACAAGACAGTATACCTTCCTGTAATCTAGCATCCCTTCAAACGGAAGCTCCAGTTCGTCACTGACTATGACAGGTATACATCCACTGACTATGGCATCAAACAATCTAGCAGATGATGGCGTGTCCCCAGCCGGGCTTAGGCAAAAGATAGATCTGATGGCGAAGGGATGTAACTTAATTTGGGAGACACAGAAACGAAAGAATACATATATATTATGTCCGAAATCAGAGTAAAGATCCTAAAGTTTTTACTTGCGCATTCCATTCTGAGCTGCCACTTTTCCTGCCTCCCCAGCTGATCCCTCCTCTATAACAACATCCTTGGCACCAGTTAGTTCTGCAACAAGTTTTGCACGTATTTTCCCTCCCTGAAAGGAAAACAACATGAGCAGCTATACTATATGGGAAAAGGAAGAATACACATTTTGCCAAATATGGGAATCTGAGATTCAATGCAAAATACTTGCGAGACATTTGTTGACACTTCAAGATTCTTACAGCATTTCTTTTAAGCCTCCCGCGGAAGAAAAGAATTGTGGTTCTCGTTGATTCACTTTCTGTCATGCACTTCGCATCACATAATTCAACATTGGGGACATAAGGAAGAATTAGATCTTTCTCCAGGAAAACTTGTCCAGGCTTGTACCTGAGAAGATGACAACAATTTGCTTAAGAACAGCTTCAGCAATAATATGCTGGTGAATTACACACTTATTTGGTCAATTGACATGGTTACCAGTTCCCCGTGGAGTCCATGTCAGGTAGCAGCCAAATTGCATTCTTCAAGTATCTGCGAACAGACTTGAAAGACCATGGATGATGAACCGGAAGTATGTGATCCCTTCCTTCAGATCGCTTCCAAGCAGGCTGATCCGTTACCCACTTCAGAACTTCCTAAATTGCAGGTAATGATAAATCAACAGATGGAGAAATAATATCATTGATATGGTAATTTCCTTGACAACATGCTTTCAGGCAGAAAAGATTAAAAACAAAAAAAATCCTGCAACATTACGGGATGCGGCAATACATGTTGTTGCTCAAATGCTAAGAATCTTTCCCAAAAAATAAAATTTTCTCTAGTTGGAGAGAAAATACATTAAGAAAAAATTATGAATAGGAAAGCAAGTTCAGATGCAAGATTAAGCTTAATATGAAAGAAAGCAAGTTGCATACAGAGAAGTTCATGTAAAGTAGAAAACTTCACTTTCCAAGTACTGCATTGCATTCTTAGCTATCAAATTAACAATTAAAAAAGTCACTACAGATGTAAAAGATGAGGGTAAGTTTTTCTTCTACTTGGAAAATAACATAAGTAAAAAAGAAGGACAATAAAGAAAGTAAAACTCTCTAATTGACAATAAAGAGAGTCAATACTGACGTAGGAGGTTTCTGGTGATGACAAACCAAAGGAACAATGTATTCACAACAATAACGTAAAACCTTGGAAGTGCACTCACACCCTGTAAAGTGCCTTGCATTGCTGTTTCTCCATCAAGAAGAAGCTTATGGTGGTGAAGAAGGGAATGTAGAACAGGTCTGCCTCTTCCTGCCTATCAACTCTCACAACACTTTTCAGCAGCCTCTGTGATTCCGGCGCTATCAAATCCACCCACAGCCAGTAATCTATTGAATGCTGCACAATGGGTCCAAAAATAAACAACAAATAAAAGGAAACTAGCTAGCTTTTTTCTCCAATTCAATCAGCTCGCACCCATTAACTAATAAAAGTTAAGAGAGAAAAATGAAACAAACTAGTCCTAATTATGAAAGAAAAGAACGAAAAATAAGCTTTAAAATAGAAGGGGGAGGGGAAGCTTTTTTCAACTTCACGAAACTAATCAAGTACATATAGTTAAAAGGAAATTTCTCCTAAAGAAATGACAAATAAAAGGAAATGAACAGGCTTGCCTTCTCCAATCCAACAATAATTTCACACTAATTATCAGATGAAGAAGTACATAGAGAGAAATAATATAAGAAAGAGTCCTAATTATGCAAGAAAAGACAATAGAAAAAAAAAAAAAAAAACAAATATGAACAACAAACCCTAACTTCCCCCTGGCCAGCCCAATCAATTTACCTCAGTGGAGGAAGAATGTATTAGATAAATAGCTTCCCTTCAGATGTACAAAATTATAATAGTACAACAGAACATACATAAAATTAGTAGAAGGAAATTAACTAGCTTTTCTTCTCCAACTCAATCAATTCGAATCGATTATCAAATAGAAAAGCATATAATCGTAATTATGCAAGAAAAGACGAGACAACAAAAAAAACCCTAATTTTCTCTCCGTGGCCAATCCAATGAATTTCACAGCAATCTATCGATGCGTGGAATACCTGCTCGATGAGGCGGTGAACGGGGCTGCCATTGGAGGTGAGATTGAAGGTGTCCTTGTAGGTGTTCCTGAAGAGCCAGAGCAGATCGTAGGTGAACTTAGACGGCATGTCGTAGACATAAACCTTGATAGGCATACTCAGGGGGTAGTAGGGATCAGCGTACAGCCGCCGGGACTCGGTGGCCGAGAGCAGATCGTCGAGTTCCGACTCGCCGGAGAGAGCACGGACGGCGTGATCTGAAGGCGGAGGGTGGTGGAGGAAATGCTCGAGGGAGGCAACGAAGGAGGTCTGGGCGGAGTTGGGGTTGGGAAGAGTGGGGGTGGAGAAATGGTGGTCAGAAAAATGTGGGGAGGGATTGCGGAGGGAGAAGAGGAAGAAGAGGAGAGAGAAAGCGGAGAGAGAGAGGACAAAGAGGAGGAAAGGGGATTTGGATCTTGGAGTGATGTGCTTCCCTGCCAATGCCATCCTCCCTCCCTGTCCCGGTTTCTGTTTCTGTTTCCCTCGCACTGTGATTTTTCTCCACACACACGCACACACACACACACACACACACGAGTCCGCAGCGGACCAGCGCAGGAGTATATTAATACCCGATCCATTACTCATGCCATGCCTCTGTTTTTTTTTTTTTTTTTGTTCAGTTAATTAAATAATAACTTTTTTAAAATTTTCTTTTCCCAAAAAAAAAAAAAAAAAAAAGAAAAACTAATTTAAGGAAAAGAGTATGAGAACTCTTGTGTATCAATTAAACATGCACTACATGTCAAATTCCCTCTATTTGATTAGATTTAACATTTACATACATACATACATAGTAGATAATGATGTTATACATGCATATAAGTGCCCAGAACTAAAACTTTTTCTCAAAAGGTTATATTATAGATAACAAGAGGGGAGATCTTTCCTATTTTTTGAGATCCACTCCACGATATGACGTCAAAATAAATTATTAAAAGATTTTCATGAATAAATATTTACTTTATTTAATATTCAGTTTATCGGATATATTATTTAATTTATTAAATACATGTATATTATTTTAAGCCTTCTTAGTTTCTCTTTCCCTTAGTCTCTGTCGCACACAAATAATAAAGATACAAGATGGAGAATGTATTATGTGTGTGTATCTGTTGTTTAAAAAAAAATGAAGATATTATTTTGTAGTTGTTTAATCATACAATTTTAGATTTAATTATTATTATTTTTTTTTTTGCGCCTTGTGCAAAAGATGGTGAAGTTGATCCAAATGAACAAAATCTGACATCAGTAGCTATTTTTGTGCAGAGCTGGGAGTATTGAATTTGCATTAAATACATGAAAGTCTTTGTATCAGATTCTAATGAGTCCCTAAAAAAATAAAATTAAAAAAAAAAAAAGAAAGAAAGAGAGAGAGAGAGAGAGAGAGAGAGACACTAATGAGAAGAAACGAAGTACATATCTATCTTCAAAGGGATAATTTAAAAAACAAAAAAAAAAAAAAAAACCAAAAATGTGAGGGAAGGGACTCTTTGGTAGGACAATGGCGTCAGGAGAGGTTGCTTGGGCTTGCGACTGCTCGCGACGGAGATGGGTTTGCACAGCGGAGGAGTGGCTCGACTGGATTGGTTGGCAGGACGGAGGGGCGGGCTAGTGACGGGGATTTGGGTTGTGTGGCTGTTGTGAAGACCTCGACGGCGTAGGAGTTGGCATGCTCTCGCGATGGAGATTTGACTAAGCTATAGCAGATTTGGGGCTGTCATTTTTGCTTGTAAGAAGGAAACGTTAATTGTCAAGAGAAAAAAAGACCCAAGAATTTTGGTTTTTTTATTTTTAATTGAAACTTTGATTTTCTATGCTGTGAATTTTCAGAGGCATAAAGAAATTGTTGGAGGGGCCATTTTTGGGGCAAAATTAGAACTTGGATGTGGGGCTTTCATTTTCTCTCTTCAACAAATAAAATATAAAAATTAAAAAAAAAAATTTCCGTAAACTACAGGGGGACAACTTATGTTGATTTGCTGATTAGAGTTTATGTTGATTAGAGGTTGTTTTAAATTTTTTTTCTCCCCTCCGACGATCTTTGAAGTTGACTGGTTTAGGTAGATTTGCATATACAAATTGATGGTTTTTGGTCTGCAAGTGCTGTTAATCATGAAGAAGGGGGAGGAAGACAAGATTTTTTGGGGGGTATTTTGGTCTTTTTGCATGAAACCGTCCCACTTTCAACGGTGGATGATAAAAAGAATCATTTTATATATTTTTAAAAAACTCAGGTATTATTTAAGCAAGGAAAAAAAAAATTTGAGGACAAAACAACATTTTCGTTAAAAGTTTAGGACCATGATAACAATAAATCATGCCACACAAGAATCTGGACAACGGACACACAAACCATTCATACGTGGCTCTCATAAATTTCTACCTTTTTTTTTTTTTTTTTTTTCAAAATAACGGTTAATTATTAATAATAATCTGAACCTTAAAGTTTCTCAACAAGGGAAATTTTATCTTGGATGGAATGAGAGGCACAAGAAAATAATCTCAATCTCATTCATGAATGACAATCTAGTAGTGCTATATATATATATATATATATGTAACCTCCTCATCACGCAATTATGAATATGATAACGCCAAATTTAAACATGAATTACTTACACATAATAATGTTCAGATTCAGAAACAAATTGGCAGATGGTCAAACTGCATAAAAGAGAGAGACAAAAGGAAGGATAGATAATCCAGTTTATCAAAAGTTTTTAAACACCTAAACCTCTTTTTATCTTCAAGACAATCAACACCCTAACGGCCTGGAATATCGAAACACAATCACAGGCCCCAAGTCCACCCAAATATACGGAATTATTAGTGTGTGTGTGTGTATTAATAATGATAACAGCTTAAAACGAGATTAGATCATCTTTTGGTGGTTGCGGCTTCTTAGGTTCTTGGCCCCCTTCTGATGTTGTACCCCCACCGCCTTTCTTCCCAAATATCATTTCGTCCAGATCGTCCATCATGTCATCGTTGCTCCCTCCATGTGAACCAACCCGAGAACCGGCTGGTTTTCTAATCAAAGCGTCCTCCTTTGTGTGGCGAGGTGACTCTTCAGGCTCGACCGCGACAGGTATCATTGCGGGCTCTGGCTCAGATGAGACGACAGAGGGCTTCAGCTCTTCGTACTTGGACAGAACTTTCTGGATCTCATCGTTCACGTTCAGGGCTTCAAATAGCACGGCCTCGTTATCTCCGGCTGTTTCTATGATTCTCTGCACAGTGGACTGCGACTGGCGGCACTGCTGTATAAGCGTGGTTACCAAGTCATCCTGCCAAGGGGACGAAAACAAGAGATTTACGTTACTGTGGTCATGCAACTACTAGCATTATCCTAAGATAAGAACACGAATGAATATGACCGGAATTGGCAGCTACTCTTTTGGTTCTGCACAAGAGACTTTACAGTTAATAGGATTTCCAGTTACCGTGAATGGATTATAGAATGGAGGGATTATAGTATAGAACAGAAAAGTTCTAGTAAACATCTGCCCTTACAAGGTAATAATCGTATTGGAATTTATGTTCTCCTCTAGTGGACCCACAACTAGGTTAATTTTAAAGTGATCTTGGATTTCTACATCAATACTAAACTGGCTTTCTCTGTGGCACAAACACTTGCCAACCAACAGCACATAATATCTGCATCTTTAATATGAAAAGGCAAATAAAATTTCAAGGTGAAACTAAGTTGTCTGAATTGATTATCAAGCTTGTATGATGTCGGTATAAGCTACTGCTGGGATGATTTGAGAAATGGTTTACGGTATAGAGCGTTCTAGATGGTGATAACTAATCATAATTCCATACATGTCAGTTACGATGTACCCTTCAAAAAAAAAAAAAATCTCTGGGCTTCCAGACTAGTAAATATGTACTCTACAACAGAGGAAACAAGATAAGAATACCTCTAAAACATCTTGCTGTGGAGAAGAGGACAAGACTGTCGAAAGAAGCTCAATGCAGTTTCTTGCAACGTCAAACGCTTCCTTAGTTTGTTCCTCAGTAAAGCTTAGCACAGGGGCATCGTGCTGAAGCTGATGCAAGAGACTAGCATCTGGATCTGAAGCTGGATCCGGAGCTGAAACTGAACGAGGAGGGGTAAAAATAGGTGCCAAGCTCTCATTGTCACGACCAGGGAACCTAATACCCCTTGATTTCAGACTCTGAAATAAAAAGGCACATGAGGCAGAGGTATGAAAAACGTAAACAATGCCCTGCTTGGTGGCACAAGTTTCACAGAGAAAACGATTACTAGAAAATAAAATGGACACCACCACAAACTTAAGAAAAGCTGAGCCATAGACCATGGAAATTCTACAAATAGTGTCACATGTTACTCCAGATCAGAATCCACAGTAAGTAAACATGCTTATCGAACCCCAGTTTCATGTCTTCTTGACCGAGATATCACGATATCAAAACTTAATTACACCTCGTTCTGCAAGACAAAACTAAAATAGACACCAAAATTTACAGATACCTTGTATGTTTCTTCATAAACAGGCAAATAGCGGAGCTCACTAGTTGACTCCCCCCATGATTCAATCAGCATTAAAGCCTTGTTGCGATTGTTAACAACAGTCTGTGGATCATCAATAAGCTTCACCATCTCATCAAGAACTCTCTCGGCTGCCACCTCCGAGAAAGCCTTCTCACAGTTCTTGACACATGTTTCGAGCAGCACTAAAGCGAAGTACTGAACTCTAGGATTCTTCAACATGATTCGCCTCTTTATTCCACGAATCAGCTCAACACTGTTGAGTTTTTCGGTATTGATCATGTCACAGATATCGAGATTCAGGGCCCATTCAGGCTCCTCTAAGGTCTCTGACGTAGCATCCTCAACAAGCTTATCGGCCTGGTTAGGACCTTGGAAAAGCTCCTTCATCTTAACGCTCATCGAGCTAATGCCTGCACTCATCTTTTTTCCGACCTCTGCCCCTTCAATCTTCAGGCGTTCTCCAAAAGCACTCACTTTGTCCATTAAATTGTCACTCATTTTTGCAACCCTTTCTTAAAAGATGGTCTTTTAAAAATTTTACCTGAAAAATTAAATAAATATGATTAAGTTTAGCATAATTGAATTGACACTAAACACTGGGGGAAAAAAAAAAAAAAGAGGAGAATTCTATGATATGGCTCTTCTACAATCAAATACGACAAAAAATAAATAAATAAATAAATGAGAACTCTCAACTTCTCTTTATAACAGAAAATAGAATGATTAAGAAAGATTGAAAAACACATATATATATATATATAATTAGTACGGAAAAAAAAGGGGAGAATTGTTTGATATGAGGTACTATGCAGTTATGAACTGGTAGATTTTCATCAAGTTTACTTTAATTTGTATACTTCTTTGGCTCTCATATAGTTCTAATGTGTTTGATGGTGGTTATATCATATCTTAATGCAGAACAAAAAGACAAGAAAGAAAACCCGTTTCTTGTAGAAAAGTTTTTTATTTCCTAGGGAAATAAGATATTCAAACACTAGATACAAAATTGATTATATGCCCTTACTTGAAGCACCCACATAAACATATATACATGTTCAGTTTTTAGTTTTCCGCTTATGCTATAATTGTAGTTTTATAATGATCAAACATAAGAACTAACCAATTAGATTAAAGTTCAGAACTTTTATACTTCATAAGTGTTTACTATATCCAAAGGCAACAAATAATGAGAAGATCAGATTTAAAAGGGGAAATAAACAAAGGGGGCAAAAAAAAAGAGAGTCCTCGGTTTCAGTTTTCTCAGGATCTAAACATGGAAATCAGCAAAATGAGAAGACCAGATTTATTACAAGTAATAGAGGGAAAAAAAATATAAAAAAAAAACCCCCACGGTTTCAGATTTCTCAGTATCCAAACATCAAATTAACAAATTAAGACAAAAGGTTACAGAATTTCCCCTTTTTCCTCCACATTTCCCTTCACCAAATCAGAACTTATAGTTTAAACAAAAATTACCAGTTGAAATATCATTCCAGTGTGAAGACCAGATCTTTTATTTTATTATTATTAAAAAAAAAAAAAAAAAGGAAAGGGAAAAAAAAGAAAGTGGAGAGCACGAAACTTTGGGCCTTATCTCAGAATCATCAAAAACAACACGGATCATGATTCATAAAAGTCAAAATCCCAGACTTTCACATTCTTCTTGGAAAATTTCTAAACCCTAAACCACAATTATATCAAACTGAAAATTAATCCTTTTTCTTTTCCTTTTTTCCAAAATTTGTAACCTAATAATAAAAAAATTTCAAACTCATACAAAATAGATAAAAATAATCTAATTTTCCCAACCAAAAAAAAAAAAAGATCTTCAAAAACCCTAAGGAACCAGAGACGAGGCATTGTTGAAGTCAAGGTAACAAATATTAAAAAAACAAAAAAAAGGTACAAAAACAACATATTAAGTCGTCTAATCTAAGCTCAGACTCCCAAAAATTAAAAAATATATAAAATAAAAAAACTGAGAAACTCAGATTACCAGTCGAGAAAATTTTCTGTTAGTTTTCTTAGCAAGCAAACATAAATGATCGAATCGAACAGCGCAAAAACTTGAAAAATGGATCTCAAGAAGAATAAAATTAATAAGAAATTGATTAAAGAGGAAAAATTAAGAAGATGAATTGAGCAGTAAACGAAACAAGAGAATGTACCTGTTAGATTGTAGCGGTGGCTCAAGCCTAGAACGCGCAAAGACTCGGTAAAGTCTCCCTCTCCTCTTTCTCTCTCTTCGTTTTCTATTTCTTTTTGGTTTGTTTAAATTTATTCATTTATTATATGACAAGACTCCGGTAAAATTATTTTTATATATCTTATTAATAAATCTCATTTTTAAATTGTTAAAATATAATCAAATAATTAGATATATTATTTATGTATTATAGTTATAATAAATATTATCTCATATTAGTATAAATTAAAAAATTAAAATATAAACCCCAAGTTAAAAAAAAAAACCAACTAGGGGCATGACGTGGAGGGGCGGACATCACCGATTTCTGCATCTGGCATAGGATGGGGGGGCTGCGCATAGATAGTGGTTGGGAGGGGGGGGGGGGTGTGCAGGGCTTCATCGGTGTCGTGGGAGGGGGTGCAGATTTGATCAAGGGATCTAGCATGGGGGGAGGACAACGGGGCTTCGTCGGTGTCGTAAAGGGAAAATTTGGTCGCGAAAAGGGGGGGGGGGGGGACTTCGTCGGAGTCAGGGGGATTAGGCCACCAGCATCATTTTGGGGGGGGGGGGGTGGGGGGCGGGGCGGGGGCGCAGGCCGCTTCATCGACATCAGGGGTAGGGCTTCATCTACATAGGGGTAGGTGTTGAGGGGGGCGGGGCGGGGGCGCGGGCCGCTTCATCGACATCAGGGGTAGGGCTTCATCTACATAGGGGTAGGTGTTGAGGGGGGATGATTAGGTAGCTAGCATGTAATCTAAGGGTTGGGTTTTTTTTTTAATTTTTTCTTTCCTTTATTTTTTTTAATTTCTTATATTATAATTCTATGATTCAAGATGTATTATAAATATTAAATATAATAATATCTCAATTGTTAAATTATATCAAATTATGTATAAAAGAATTTCATAAATGAGATATATAAATAAATAAGATATATAAAAGGAGTTATATTACCGTCTTTCCCTTTATTTTATTTTCTCCTTTTGACGCAATATTTTATTTTGTTACTATTGGATAATTCCTTGGAATTTCGATCACTCTCTCTGTCTCTCTCCTATATCTGTAACTCCAACTTCCAATTTTTTTGATAGTGTAAAAATTCTTGATCATTGCATTAATTTTCAATGGTCTAGATTAAAAAAGTTTACCAAAACTGTTATGTATACCAAAACACCAGATTATATATGAAAAAGTCGGGTGTCGTCACCGGGGTCGAGGGCCGAGGGTTGGACATTGGGGGAGGGTGGGGGGGTTGTCGTCACCGGAGTCTAGGGGTCGGGGGCCGAGGGTTGGACGTTGGGGGGGTTGTGTGGATCTGGCTCGCAGGGGGTCGTCGTCGGGGTCTGGGCACGGTTGGGGGCGGCGGGGGGGGGGGGGGGTGGTGGGGAGTGTCGGTTTCTGAGAAGGAGTTCGCCGCAGGTCTGGAGCGGGGGGAGTGGGTTTCGCTGGTTTGTTGGCCACCAGGTGGGGGTCGTGTGGTGGTGGGTCGCCGTCGTCGGGGGGCTTGGTCGCGTAGTCGCCGCATGGAGGGCTGGGTCACTGTCGGGGGGAGGGGAGGGGATGGTAATTTTGCCGCCGGAGCTGTGCTGGGTTTTTATTTTATTTTATTTTTTTAAGTATAATCACGTGCTGAAATTAATACTCTAATCTAATATACCTCGTTAAACTACTCATTTTCGTTATCCACGGTAGAATCCCCCGTATTGTTGTTTCTTTTTTCTTTTCCTTTTTTTGTGGAAAAGTTGTTTTCCTTATTTAATATTTTTGCAACGCAATAAAGAGAGGTTGGATATACAATTCTCCTTTTAAAAAAAATATATATATATATTGTTTGGATTTTTTTTGTGAATAAAAAATGATTTGGGATGACCTAATTATTTTTAAGATATTTTAAACTTTTAAGCAAAACGGAAATATTTAAAACAAAATATATGTTTTGGATATCGCAGTATTATGGAGAATCGGATTTTACATTTTAGACACAAATTCAATTTGGAGAATTTTCCCGTAGAGTTAATAAAAACGTCATACCTTTTTTTTTTTTTTTTTGAGAATTTCTTAGAATATGCTTAATTGAATTTACATATGATTAAGTTCAAAAAAATTTTTGCATATGATTAAGTTAAAAAAAATTTGCATATGATTTTAATATGATTTAATAATCTTTTGATTTTTTTTTTACTGTAAAGAACATACTTAAAATCCTTAAAAAAGAAAAAAGAAAAAAAAAAAAAAAAAAAGAAAGAAAGAACATACTTAGATTTAGGAGGTAGTCTATGTGCTTTCCACCTCAAAAAAAGCTTTCAAAGTCAAGTGTGCCTATGGATTTACACAGAACTCCTTAAAATAAGATAATTAACAAATAGTGTACATGGTGAGTTTTCAAAAATAATCTTATATGATGTCTAAAATTTTTTATCGAGACTCTCTCATCATTTTTATGTTTAGAAGGAATAGTTACCGCACTTTTACATCAAATTTTTTTTTTAATGATTTGAATATGTTGTTTTGTCAAAACTCAACAGAGGTTAACTCGTTTCTATTAAAGAGAGAGAGAGAGAGAGAGAGAGAGGGAGGGATGAAAAACTGTATTTAAAAAAAAAAGTAGTTACTTGTTCAAACTTACAAAATATTATATATATATATATATATAAATAT
Source organism: Ficus hispida (assembly GCA_025413025.1). Taxonomy (NCBI): domain Eukaryota; kingdom Viridiplantae; phylum Streptophyta; class Magnoliopsida; order Rosales; family Moraceae; genus Ficus; species Ficus hispida. The sequence continues at coordinate 19,773,205 of CM046364.1, forward strand.
ACACGAGGAGTCACGTATACGTTACTGCCGTACGACTGGCAACTCCTCCGTGGCCGTTGGATGAAAATTAAAGGGCAAGATGAGAGGGAGAAAAAGAGCTGGGATACAACCCAAGAGAGAGAGTGTCGCGGAGAGAGTCGCCGGAAGAGGCCTCGACGATGGCAACGTTCGGAAGTCGGACTCCAAGGACAGGCAGCAGCAGCAAGCGAAGGTGAAAAACTTCCCGCAAGGTGAAGTTGAAGTTTTTCACCGTCGACGATGGCAACGTCCGGAAGTCAGACTCCAAGGACGAGTAGCAGCAGTAAGGAAAGGTGAAGCTTATCATCGATGACGATGGCAGAGATGACGTCCGGAAGCCGGACTGAGAAGTCGCAGACGGCTTGGCCTGCCTCTCTCTCCCCCCCCCCCCCCCCCCGCGCTGGACGTCCGGCTGCCGCACCCAAGAGCATTCCTATATATATATATATATATATATATATTATTCCAGACTTATTTTGAACTGCTAAAGAAAAAAAGAAGAATGAGTATGAGCAATGAAATTAAGGGAACTTTTATGGTAAGAACTATGTATTAGTTAGATTACTAAAAATTAATTATAATGTTAAGAGTATTTTTTTAATGTTAACAAATAATTTGCTTAGCTAATATTTTTGCTTTTATTTAATCTTTACATTAAAGTTTTTTTTTTAAATTTAAGGAATTCATAAAAATCTTTTGAGAACACGAAAATATTAAAGGGTTAAAAATAATTTCATTTTGTGTTGTTTGGATGGAATGTGAAAATAAGCAGTTTGGTGTGTGGAATTTTATCTTTCACTATTTTTTTTTCTTTAGAACCAAAAAAAAAAAAAAAAAAAAAAAGAGAATTGTCAAAGTCAGAGTTGTTGGGGGTCATTTGGTGTGTTTCCGAAGCAAACGAATGGAAACTACATTTTTAGGGGAAAAAAAAAAGGGTAGGACTGTGATAGAGACCCTTGGATCTCTACCGGTAAATTCCTTTTTTAAGCAGCCCCAGCCCCGATCACCCCCCCACCTAGCTCCAGGCCCCGACATCCCCCACCCACCCTCCCCCGTTGGCCCCCCGGCCTCAATCCCTTTGACGAACCCCCACCCCCCCCCCCCCCCACCACCACAAGTCCACCCTCCCCAGCACCTAAACCCCCCCCCCCCCCCCTTTCCTCGTTGGCCCTCTAGCCTCAATCCCTTTGGCAGCCACCCCCCCACCACAAGTCCACCTTCCCCCAGCACCCCCACCCCAGGCCCCCCTCCCCCCAACCGGACCCCCCATGCCCTCTCTCTCTATCTTCCCCTTTCTCCAGGCCCCCCACCCCCCCACCCCACCCCACCCCCGACGAGGACCCCCCATCTCCCTCTCCCTTTTTTCTTACGTCGGGGGTGTGGGGGGGGGTGCGGGCCGGGAAGAGAGAGGGGGTGGGAGGGTCCCCGTCGGGGGGGGGGGGGGCACGAGGGGAGCTTAAGGGGGGGGGGGGGGTTGGGTGTGGGGAGGTCAGGGGAAAGGGGCTTGGGGTGGAGGTGCCGAGGAAGGGGAGACCTGGGGTGGGGGGGCGCCGGGGAGGCTGGGGCTGAGGGTCAGCGGGGGAGGGCTAGGGGGTGCCGAGGGCTGAGGGTGGGTCGTCGGGATCGAGCCCTGGCGATGGGAAGGTTACGGGCGATGAAGAAGACTTAGGGGTGAGAAGGATAATATGAATACGGTGTATGATAAGTATGGTATACCAATAATATTTCAACAATTCGATTAAATTTCAATGGTTTAAAAAATGGCTTTACCGATAAAGATTCTCGAATGGAAATGACATATAATTCTCTCATTTTTTTCCCCCTAAAAAAACAACCGTGAATCTCATCTCATGTTCATCTTCACATCTGTGTTGGGCCCTCCAAGACCATTACAAGCTTTCGAGATTTTACTAGTTATTATGGCCTCTCACTATCTAATTTCAATCTTTTTATTTTAAATGAAAATCACATTGACATTCCCATGTTTCAACTAGATACCCCATTCACAGAATTGGTAGCCATGCCATTTCGAAACAAAACCGATATAAGTTTTCAATTCAAAACTGTTTTATCATATTCTATCTCAAAGTGAAACATAATAAACCTGACAAAACGAACTTTAAGGATTTTTATGAGATCTTTGATTGATTTCGAACCTGTTTAGACGAGCTCATAAATATGGAGACAAAACTAAAGGTGATTTCGGCCAATTTGTGAGATCTCTGAGCCAAGATCGAACCATGACGAACATGACCAAGATAGGTCTAGTGTTCGAATCGTGAAGTTCAATCTTTCAAAAAGAAGAGTCGGCCACCACCCTAAGAGGCGTAGCTTGAAATCAACTTTGCATTAGACATGATCGAACCTCTGCCCGACTAAATGACTAGCTAACAACATTAAATTGTCATATAATGATCGAAAGTTTATCACACCTCACTGTATCGGTATCCTAATATTAACCAGGAGGTCGATTACGACAATCTTAAAACTATTGCATCCAGACAACGAATGAAGTCAATCCTTTGCACAATCCCTTTTTTTTTTTTTTCTTAATATTAAAAATTTCCTATTTCCAAAGAATTTGCGATACTTTAATTTCACTCTATCAAACATGTCATACTGCAAAACTTTTACTAAATAGGAGAACTAAATTTGCTATTTACCTAATAAATTAGATAAATATCTAACAAATTTAGTATTTATTGTTATTTATTCTGAATATTTTGAAAATCTATTATTTACTTCAATCATTTGGGAGAGTGAGGGAAATAGGTAAAAAATCTCTAATGATAAAATTAAATAGTATTAAAATTTTTAGGTGATAATAAATAGTATATGTATGATAAATAGTTAAATTACAAAGTATATTCATGACAAAAATTATCTTAAAAATACTATTGCAAATAAAATATTCATGATAAATATTATTTTTGTGATAAATAATTTATTTATGATAAATACTTGAATATTTTTAAAATTTTTTCATATTATTTGCGTTAATTATTTTTTTAAAAACAATATATTTGCTGTAATTTTCTCATAATTATTTACAGAAAACTGCTATGTCGGGAATCGGGATGTAGCCCAAAAGCTCCAAGTTAGGCCAGGCCTATGAATGGAAGGAAAATCCCCGAAAAACCAAAAAAGGCAAAAGGTTGCCCAAGTAGGCATTAGCGAGGAAGTCATCACTCATCAGAATCGGATCATTTTGGTGGCCCCTCTTCTCCTCCGACGACCGCCGTCAAACGCCACCTCCCTCCGCCTCTTCTCGTTGCTCTCTTCTAAGCCACCAGGTCTCTCTCTCTCTCTCTCTCTCTCTCATAAAGTGGATAATTTTTGTTTTTTTTTTCCTCTGTCATTTTTTGGTAAGTGCCGACCGAGCTCTAGAATGCAGAAGCAGACTTTAAAATGCCAAGATCTTATTTGGAATTTCGTTGCTACCTGAGATACGGATGTTTATTGATTTTGTTCAACCGTACCTGTTTACGTCGTTCGAATCAAGGTTTTTTTTTTTTTTTTTTTTTTTTTTTGGGGTAGTTTCGGCCGAGCTGTGGAGGGTATAAACGAACTTTGTTAATGGCGGGATCTTATTTGGAATTACGTTGTTGAGATAAGAATGTCTGTTGATTGTTTTAAACTGTGCATTTTCTCGGTGGATTGGCTACTATGACTTCCCCACCCCTATCTAGGAGTTAAAAATCATGGCATTGTTAGAATCAAGGAAAGTCTCCATTTTCCCTTTTTCTTTTTGGGGGTAAAAGACGTCATTGGTTTCGGCAGTTTCGGCCCAGCTGTGGAGAGTAGAAACTAAACTTTGTTAATGGCAGGATCGTATTCATAATTACGTTGATTGATACGAATGTCTACTGATTGTATTTAAACTGTGAATGTTTCGCGGTATATTTTAAATTATGTGGTATTTTCAATAGTTTTATGCCATACTTTGGAGTATAGAAGAAGACTTCTTTGTGGCAAGATCTTCGTGGAATTATGTTGTTGAGATAGATGTTTTTATTGATTGTGTTTAACTGTGTCTGTTTTTAGGTAGATTGGTTAGTATAAGCTTCACTGTAGTAGCAGTGTGGGGTAGCTTCGTTGGGCGGGTGGCGGGGGACGAGGGTGGATATGGAATTTAGCTGGCTGAGTGCCATAATTGTAGGGGCTGGTTGCCTTGCTTTGGGATACTTGGTCGGTGCATCTTTCAGAACACCCAAAGTCACCGCGCTTGTTAGTTCTGCAAACAAGAAGAAGAAGAAGGGCAACCCCAAAGAGCCCCTTGAAATTGAAAACCTAGCTGACATTCTTGATGATTTCAAAATGGTATTTTTCCCCTCTCTCTTTCTATCATTTTATTAAGGAAAACAAAATGAAGATAGTCATTTATTTTTCTTTTCTTCCCTTTCACTTTCAGATTTTGGTGGTGAGAAATGATCTAAAGATGGGTAAAGGGAAAATTGCCGCCCAATGCAGGTACCTCTTTGATCTGTATTTTTCCTATCTAAATAGTTGCTTTTGCATATATTTGGAAAGCGTGTATTGTAACTAAAGATTAAATCATTTGAGGATCTATGTTGCATTGTCGTTTGGCATTGAGAATTCCTTACGAGATAAATTCTTACAAAAATCTTTGTTTTATATGGTAGTCATGCGACCTTGGGTCTTTATAAAAAGCTCCTCCATCGAGCACCAAAAGCCTTAAATAGGTACCGCTACTCACTAATCTAATATGGAGTTTGTCTTCTAATGATATGATATATGTGTCTTTAATCTCCCCATTCCGTGGCACCATTATCAACATGCAGATGGGAAATGTGCGCACAGCCTAAAGTGGTTGTGAAAATCGAGAGTGAGGAGGATATGCTTGTTTTGCAGGTTAGTATCTCAATCATTCACAAATTAGTTTAGTTCAACAAATCAGGCTTGCTGTTTTTTACTCTTTGTAACCTTTTAATGTTCCTTTCCTTGCCATATTGATCGAACTGTTTTTGTAAATTTTTTTTTTTCGACTACCTGATTTTCCACTCATCTTCTTCACCAACTACCTAAGTTTCTTGCTTGCATTCCCATCCCTCCTTCCAAACCGCAAACCTCTATTTTGTCTGTAGTCTTTTGTTCCACATCAATCCAGTTCCCTTGCCATATATATTCGTACGTGTGGTTTTAGGGTTAGCATTTGATAAGATTATAATTGTTGTGCGACAGGAGAGGGCTAAATCACTCAAGCTACCAACCCATATCACGATTGATGCTGGGAGAACTCAGATTGCACCAAGTGAGCTGCTTTAATCTCTATATTCAATTTTCTTTCCATTTTGGTAGATCAATGTTCTTTCTATGGTTTACGTCTCTTTGAATGGTGTGGTTTGAAGTTTGATTGGGGGGTGTCTGGGAGTAGAACTAGCCGTGAACTTTGTATTAAAGGAGAACTTTTTAGGATGAATGTCGAATTGGTGCTTCAAGAGCTATAGTTTTTCACTTTTTCCTGATAGATATTATTCTGTGATATGGCCGTGGTGTTTATAGCTTTCTTAAGTTTTGGGATTTCTGATCCCAAGGGCTCAGTTGTTCCTTGAAGTCTTCAATTTCTCACGTTTGAACTATACACGTTCTTTTTTTTTTTTAATTCACCTCATACTAATTTTTCCTTTTCTTCCAGATTCAAGGACGGTGATGGCAATTCTAGGTAAGTCTTCTCTTCATCAATATCTTCTCATCTTGTTGATCCACAAATCACCAGGACTATAAACCGTTCGCTGGAACAGGAAAAGAAAGATAATTACTAGAACACGATCGACAACAGCAAACAGACAGAAAAGTAGTGTAAAAAAGAACTAAAAAAAAAAAAAAGAAAAAAAGATATAAACGTGTTCTAAAAGTTATGATTTTCCTTCTCACAGAGTCGGTCAAAATATGTTTCTTGTTCCATTACATTTGTTCAAGCATTATTGTCTCGTTTAATTCACCCTCCACATACACACACACGCACGTATATATATAGATATATGTTTATATATGATTCTAAGTGGAAACAAGTCCATAAAAATTATGAGTTCCCTTATCACAGAGCCTGTCACCATAATTTTTGTTTTCTTTTATTGAACTTTGTTTAGGCATTGTCAGTAGTCATTAGCAGCCAGATGATCACCATGTGAGACTCGCATCCTCGTCTCGCGTGATTTGCTCTTAGATGTTGTGAGACACACATCCGCACGTCTTGTTCGATAATAGCATGAATTTTCATTTCTTCTGGTTTCATTTCTATGCAGGACCGGTGGAAGTTGTTGATGATGTAACCGGTGGACTGAAATTGTTGTAGTTTTGCTGGTGCTGTCTTCAAGTGCTGCTCTCTTAAGTTGAGTATGATTTTTGGAAGACATGAAGTCACAACTTATGACGGCTGCCTTATCCATATGGGCCAAAAAAAAAAAAAAAAAAAAAGAGCGAGAGAGTTGGAAGATATTGGAAAGAATATTGGTCTAATTTCCTGCTTTTCAGTTTTATTATGAATTACGTCCTTGACGAGTAATAAAAAAGTAAAAGGATTCATAATTTTGTTGGTTAAAAGAAGAAAGAAAATGAAATTGCCAGGCCCATCCAATATTTTCAATATTTGACCAACATTTTCTTGCTAGTTGGAATTTTATACAAAAATAAATGGAAGAAAACAAAGAGACAGAATAATATAATTAGGAAGAAAAAAAGAAATAGTACAATTGATTTGTCACACTTATTAAGTCGTGACCAAATATGACAATGACAACAATGTGTGAGATGCCGAAATTTCCATATGATATCTGAAACTGTGTTCTGAGTAGTTTGACAAGCATAAATATGGGCAATAGGCAATCACTTTGGTGGTGTTGATTGATTGATTTACCATTATCAGAGTTTTAGTGATGTTCTCATGTGCATTGTCATCTTCTAAAATTTAGACATGGTCCTATTTGGCCATGGTGAGCCAACTGTCGGTATGCTCGAGCTGCTTCATTAAATCTGAATTTCTGCGGTTGGATGCCAAGTTCATGTCGCTATTCATCACCATACAACAGTATGATTTAAGTCCCTCGACATTCTCAAGTAGGTGTGATTGTGTTGTCCAATTCCTACTCATAAGCTCCTCCTATGATGTAGTCAGTGGTATAAACACTTGTAGTCAGTGACCGTAAGATGTGTATAATTAGATGCCTCCACATTCACAAAAAGAAATAACAAAGAAAAAAAAAATGTGATATTTTTTTTTAAGAATAATTGAGTCGGGGTGTGTTTCACGTTGTGCGTTACCCATCAACCATATAATATCTGCTCATCAAGCAAATTGTGAGACCGGTAGTTTTTACTTTTATTTTTATTTTATTCACGTGATCACAGCCATTCATTTATATATAATAATAACTACAACAACAATAATAGTAATAATCAATAAAGTGGAATAAACAAAGGTCATCTTCTAATTCAGGAAAAAAGAAAGGGGGTGGGGGGGGGGGGGGGGGGAAGGAAAAGAAAAGGAAAGAAAAATGGGGGGTAGATCGTCTTGAGCTCTCTCATGTTCGAGTTGAGTTTGACCTGAGAAATTGCAGCTTTTCTTCTCCCATTTGCAGCAGGGACTAATATGGAAATACAGTGATCGGACCATGATGAATCCCGATCATCAGCAGCATCCAATGGAGGTGATGGTGGTGGTAGTATGGATGCTGGTGATAGTAATGATGCAGGTTAAACAGTCAATGGAGATGAGACTGAGACAGAGTCACCCTCTTCATGAGGTGGTGGAAAGGGTCAACCAGAATGCAGAAACAGGCTCATATATCGGGCTTGTCATGGCTTATCCCATTGAAGAAGCTGCTCTTCACGACTCTGGTTTCTTTGTTCCCAGCTCCCACATCCCCTTCCTTCACTTGGCTGGTATGTTATTTATCTTTTTTTTCCCTCTCTCTCTTTATCCAAATAATTGTATGTAATTAGTAAAGGCACTACTATTTGTCAAGTGATATGGTGATACAAATTTCTACAAAATTGATGATACATAAGTACAATTACTAGTGATGCCTCATTACACATTTTGTACTAAAATAGAACCGTCACATTACGAAAAAAAGGAAAATTATGTTAATGGTACTGTTTTCTCATTGCCCAGGAAGGAGGTTCAACATTGGGAAGATAAAGGGTGTAGATGTAATTTACGTGATGACTGGGGAGCAAACTGTAAGTTTCCTACATCTTTTTATTATTATTTTTATTTTGTATAATTAAAAAAACTCAATCGAGGCATTAGGTTGGGACGACTTTTTGTGATATATAAAAAAACACTTTTGATATAGGTAAATGCAGGCATAACTGTGCAAATCCTCATTGATTCATTTGAAATCGGAGGGATTGTTCACTATGGGACAGCAGGAAGTGCCAACGATTCCTTGTCTCTTGGTGATGTTAGTGTTCCAAGCCACCTTGCATTCACAGCCTCTTGGAAATGGAAGGTAAATTATCTTAATTCCCTATCAAAGAAATTCTTCATCTTGGTTTTTGGATTTTTAATTACCTCCTCCTGTATTTTGTCATTCAAGGAATTCAAGTCGGAAAAAGGCCAAAACCCGGAATTGAAGTTTGGTGATTTTGATCTTCCCAACAAGGGAGAGAATTTGTTAGGCAAGGTAGAGTTCACACCAAAGCAATTGTACTCGAGCGGGAAACAAATGGAAGAGCTTTTTTGGCTTCCAGTAGAACCAAAATGGCTCAATGTTGCTGCTCAGCTACAGGTTCTCAGACAACCTTAACCATTGTCCAACAAAATGGACAAAGGACGGATTTAAAAATTCTTACATTTATCTAGTGCCAAATTCAACTACCTAGTTTCGTCCAAACTTTTGTTTTTCATATTTACCATGCATGCTAACAAGGGACCAGATTGTGAACATAACAGGATTTGAAGCTTCAAGAATGTGTGAACGACACATATTGTCTGGCCGAGACTCCGAAGGTGGTTTACAGTCTGAGAGGTTCAACTGCTGATATATTTGTTGACAATGCAGCATTCAGGGAATTCCTTTTCAAGAAATTGAATGTATCTACTGTTGATGAAGAGAGCGCCGCCGTTGTGATGGTAAGTATGTATTTAAAAATCAAGTGTTTTGAGTACTTTTTGTGGAGGAAGAATTCAGTGGTTCAAAAGTTTTGAGTATGACAATGTTGGTGGTGTTTTTGCAGACATGTCTGTCGAATGTAGTGCCTTGTATTGTGTTTCGTGGCGTGTCGGATTTGGCCGGCAGAGCTAGAAAACATGCATCAACAAGAACAAGCCTATCATCCCTAGCAGCCATCAATGCTCTCAATGTTGCTGTTGAGTTCATTGGCCTACTCAATAAACAAGTTACCATCACCCATGACAACTAGAGCTACTACGCGCACACACACACACACACGTATCTACTTTCAAACACGTGGTCTACCGAAGGCCAAAGTCCTTTCTTCATCAATAATGTTATGGACTCCGTATCATATTTATTTATGTTTGGTATTTTTCTTTTTAATTATGAATTCTTTGCTGTGTTTACTTGCAAGAAATGATCGGATGAATAGTTATTTGTGTAGAACATAGGTTAATCTTTACCAAGACTAGTTGATGCTAGGTCTCTTAACAGGGCTTTTTTGTTTTTGTTTTTGTTTTTTTAAGATTAAAATTCGAAAAAAAAAAATAGAGGATGTCGTTTTATAACTCTTTTTCGTAATTAAACCAAGCCAAATAAATAAGAGTTTTAAGGTCTCTGTACGAGCATAAAAGCAACATACGAAAAAGAAAAAGTAAAGACCATAAAAAGCCTAGTAGCCAATGAAGCATATATGATATATATATATATATATATATATATATATATAGAAATTGTTGTCCGATGTTCGGATTGTCAAGAAGAACACTCTGCCAGCACACAAGAGCCAATTCGGGGAAATGATTTTGCAGGGAAAGAATTTGGAGCTTGTGGAAAGGCTATCAGAGCTGAGAAATAATTAATAAATAATAAAGAAAAAAAGATTTCAGAAGTCTCTTACTAATAACTAATAAGCAGATTGGAGAGAAAGTCGACCTGAGATATTATAGTGAAACTTCCAACCCATTTTCCCAACACTCAGTGAACAACATTAAGAACTAGCTAGTTTAACTTTAAAATTATCAAATAAATAAATGAATAATAAAAGTCTTTGCAGTTTCCAAAAGTCATGACATCAGATGGTCAATAGTAATTCATATACTCAAGAGTGGTGGAGCTAATGAATTCCTTATTTATTTATTTATTTTTTAAATTTTGTTTATTTATTTATTTATTTATTTTAAAGTTTGGAGTGTCTAAAATTTGTGAGCCCTCCCATTCTTCTGATTTCCATCACTCCCTTCTTATTATTTTCCACGTTGTTCTTCACATTGCACTTTCCTTTCATGCTTCTTCCTTTACCATTGCCAAGGTACTCCTGTTTTGAAATCGACAAGATTAAACCAAAAAAACTGAAACAAAATAAATAACTGTAGCAATAATAAAAAGAACACCACAAACTAACCCCAAAAAAAAAAAAAAAACTACAAAGTGAAGTAACAAGTTCATGTGGAATTCAGAAACTTACCCCACCAGATGCACTGTACTCATGATCATCCATTGGATTAGGTATATAATGATCGTATTTACGACCATATGATCTCTTTCTTTGCTGCTGAATCTCCCTCCGTATTTCTTCCTCTTTCTCAAACTTTCGAGCTGCTTCTTCATATGCTGACATGTCCTCTCTCACGAACATACTGTATTTGCTTCCACATGAACAGTTTGTATCCTCCACTGCACGAGAACATTCAAATATCAGACAAAACATGCAACTTCCGCTAGAAACTAATAACACTTCTAAGTTGCTTCATTAGAAAAACATAATTCGTTCGAACATGTCATGACTCGTACATACCATGGTTAAGGCAGATGGAATACGAATAACAGCAGTTGCACATCATGTATGCCAAGTAGCAGTCGCGTTTGCAGAGGCTGCATATTACGGTTGCTTCAGATATGGGACAAAAGTTCAACACGAGACTTTTTAGGGTGTCGCTCAAGTAATGCAGTGCCTGCTCATAGAATCTAACAAGGCGCACGAAAGAAATCTTAATTGAGAATTGGGAGATCAAATCCGCGGCCGAGTAGTGATGATGATGATCAAGATGACCACCATGGTTTAGAGACTTGTACAAAAGCATTGCTTCTTTACAGAGAAGTTCCTCATAAGGAATGGTTGGTGTAATTCCTAGAAGTGCATAATGCTGGCTTGCCTCAGCCCCAAGTTGAAACCAATCACTAACCACAAAATTCACTGCCTCACCGCAGTTATACCCTAATTTGCCACAAGAAAAATAGTCAAGAGAACTATAAGTCAAGAGTGAAAAAGAAAGAGAATGAGATGTTATACCATGGCTGAATCCAGAATGATATGCTCTTGGAAATGTAATGACAAACTCTCCTGGCATTTGTAAGGCCTTGTAAACAGGTACATCATTTTCGAGCAATATCTTTGGAGGAAACATGGTTGTCTTCTCTGCTAGAAGTTTTGAAGCCCCATCCACTCCCTCATGTGATAAAATGTTGCTGCTGTACACATGATCGAAGACTATTTCTTCGAATTGAGAAGCAAAATTTCCAGGCACACCATACCATGTCTTCGGTGCACCAGAGTGATGGTAGTTAATGCTGAAATCAAATACTAAAGTGCGTAAAATGCACTAGAAGGTTCAAAATATTAAGAACGTGATTAAGTTAAATAAGCATTTTTGTTTTTTTGTTTTTTAATTTATTAACCTGTACAAGAAGTGATCTTCCACATGCCATGCAAACATACTGAATAACATCCCAATGTATAGCATAGGATCTGTTATTCCCTGGTTTTTCAAACAACATTTAACAAGTTTAAAAATCAGCCCACTGAAAGAGTCATGAATTACATGAATTTGAACTGGGAAAAGGACATCTTATCGTTTTTACCGGAATTGCTCCTTCAAGTAAACGCAATGAAGATTTGGGGAGCCTTGAGAAATTCTGCAGCCAAAAAAAAAAAAGAAAAAAGAAAAAAGAAAAAAATAAGATAATAAGTAGAGAATAGAATTTTGTTTTAATTTTTAAAGTCAGATTAATTGTTCTAAAAACACAGAAAATAGAGAAAAACCTTCAAGTTCCACATGCTTTTACCAAGATGGTCATTAGGATCAGAGGAAAAGGCACTTCCTTCCACATTGAGGCCATACTCAACGGTGCCTTTTCTCCCGCAGGCCATTTCACGCCAGAATTCCTTTTCTATGGTTGCAGAAGGAAGACGGCCAGAACAATGGAATCGGCGAAAAAAGGCCTTGTTGGCCATTCTCTCGAATTCACAACACCTATATTTTCTGGGGAAAAATAAAAACCAAAATTAAATGAAAGGATCAACAAGTACAGCGGCCAGTAAAAAATTCACAAGGATTTTATGAAATAGGAGTACCAACGACTCATGATTAATTTATTTAATTATACCTTCCTCTCCTAAAGAAGGTAAGTTTGTCATTGACATCCCAAGTAACAAGCCGGAGAGGTTGGACAGTGGTTTCGAACTTGAAGTCTTTCATCTCTTTCGCCACCACAACATCGGCCGGAACGCGAGCATTTATAGGAGACACTATCTTGCAAATTCCTGAACATCCGAATATTATTGTATGAATTAGGAGGAAAATATAGGGGAAGAGCCACCAACTGAAAAATGATAAGTGACATGATAAAATTACTTCTGTTCATAATATTCAAATTGTAAAAGACAACTTTCTGTAAACAAATTCACCGATTCAAAAATGAAATTCACTTGTCACATTAGTTAAGAAAATACAATAAAATAAACTAAAAGATTTCTTAGGATTGCATAATATTGTAAAAGTAATATAAATAAATGGTGCATTTTGAAAATCAGAAATATTTAAAAGGAAGTTTTTGGATGAGTGAGTATGTATATATATAAATAAACGTACCATATTTGGAAGCATGAGGGGCAATATTTTGCAGAAAAAGCAAGGGATCATCAAACTCCTCCATGGATGGACGGAAAACAGGACATTCAGAAATTTCATCTATCCATTGCAGCTCATGAATATCTGGGTCCAATTTTTCCACTTTGCGCTTCGGAAGCGACATCATCATCTGTTAATTGCAAATGATTAGAAAGATTACAATGATGATAATATTAGGGGGGTGGGTTAATTTCTGTTATTTCACCAACCATATGTTTTGTTAATTAATGTAAGGAGGAAGTGCATATAATTATTTATCATGTTATGCGAGTGATCATAATAATAATCATGTCTTTAAAAGGAGAAGAAGGAGTTCATTAGTTTGCCGGGCAAGAATGAGAAAAGAGAGCCGTTGGTTTGGATCAGAAATTCCTTCTTTTTTTTTTTTTTTAAATAAATTAAAAAACCGTTTGTTTCTGTACAACCGTTTGGTAAGGTGCTTTTGGCTATATATAACTTCCAAACGAAACACCCCTTCAATTTAAACTTAAACACCCCCCCCCCCCCCCGGTGTTTTGAAATGGAAGTTATCATTTAAGATATATAAAACGTGATATAAACACTAATAATTAAGATAAAACAACCTTATAGTATAAGAGACATAGCCTTCAATTAAGACTGATTCCAGCAGTAAAATTTAATAAAGTTGAGTGAGGAGGACACAAGCCGATAATGATGCGAAAATTCCTCAAATTTCTCGGCAATCTTAAAATCTAGGATGTACAAAGCTCTTTTAAAAAAAACATCTACAATTGATGTAATATTTCATTCGATTGAGAGACAGTCACTCGCAGCACAGAGACTGTAACAAACTCTTTCAAGCCATAGCACTAGCGGAACCAATAGACATTGGAAAATAACTCAAGCAAACATAAACACAAAAACAAACCTGAGGTAGGTGAACTACCTCATTCATTACAAAAATTAAAATTAAAACACAAGAACAAACCATTAATATAAAAAAAAAAAAAAATCGACTACAAAATCCTCATCCCATGTGAAACAACTATTCTGCTGCACGCCACAACTTAGAAGAAAACAATTGACTTGAGATAAGAGATCACCACACCTACTATTGGACCATCAAGATAATGCTGGATTCCAAACCATCGGAAGCTTGTCGACTAGATTTGATTTAAAAACTCTCCTCTAGAACCTCCCGACTTCATTCCTACCGAAATCACCAAATTGCCGATCACCCTCATCAGCCGTGGTGGCGGCAACAGTAGAAGTCCCACACAAAGAGAAATCCTAGATATGAAAAATTTGATAAAACATGGGGTAGAAAGAAAGGGAAACTCTGAAAAGTTGGCTTTAAATTTATTGGTGTTTTAAACTAGTCTTTTTATAAATAGAAAGATATTTATTTCTATTTTAAGACACCCTTTATTTTACTTTTCTCACCCTTTTTAAATAACTTTTATTACAAAATTAACCATTAATAAAATTACATCTAAGGACATAAATATTTTTCTCATCCCATCTTATGGTCTTTTTTCCATTTTAGTTTTAATTGTTTAACGGATGACTGAGTAAAAACAACATCATTTTCAGACTAAATCATAAAAGTAAAAGAAACTAAATCATAAAAGTAAAAGAACAAGCATACTGGATATCGGTTCAACCCGATCTACTCAGTTAGAATTTTCAATAATTTTAAGAGTTATCTAAAAATTCTGACAGAGAAAGGCTAATATCTAATTATCCTTTTAGATTAAAAATAAATAAATGTGTAATCGTAAAATAAATATAAAAGTGGACAGATTAATAAAAATGCTGAATTGGGTTTGCTAAACATTGGCAAATATTTTTAAATTTCTTTTAAACTTAGGAAAAATTGTTAGAAGTGGTAAAATTGGACAAGAAATTGTTCGACAATTGTAAATTTTTATCAAACAATTGTAACTTTTTTAAACATTGCTAAAAATTTTAAATATTTTCAAACAATTGTAAAAGTATTTTTTAATACCGAAGAAATTACTAAATAAAAGATTTAAAATGGTAAGAAATTGTTATGTCTCCCCCATGCATCTCCCCTTGTTCGTCACCATCCGTTAAAAATTTGGCTGTTTAAATTATTGGGTATTATTGAAAATGGACTTAGAGTTAGAGCTTAAACATATAGAGTCAATTTTACATATTTTAACTGGAGTTTGGTTGATTTTTGTCGAATAGGACAACCGGTTCAAAATGACAAGTTTTAGACATGAGGACTAATTTGATAAATAGAGACCAAGCAGACCGAGTATCGGCCCGTCCGGTCTTTCCTATGAGTTCAGATCTGCTGTCTCATTTTTGTATCCCCTCAATGATATTTTGACAACTTATCAATTTGTTTAAAAAGTTTTAGTATTTAACTTTTTTTGTGTGACTAAATTTTTAAATTTAGATAATATGTCATAATATTATTAAAAGATACAACCAATGAGATATGAAATCCGAGACAATAAATATTGATTCCTTTCCTATCAGAATTTCCAAAACCTTTAGTTAGTAGTTTTAGTGGACTTAAGCACACTTGCTAGTAATAAGTTGGTGTTTTTGAGCCTCAAAAAGAAAGAATATTGTGTTAAAATTCGAAGAAAATGGTTAAAAAAGGTCAAAATACTTTAAAATTTTGAGAAAAAATTGCCCAGTATTTTAACATACCATGCCGAACCACATCGTTTAAAAAAAAAAAAAAAAACTATTTTCAGCTATTTTATTTTAAGAAAAATGTGGGAAATGCTACACATAAAAAGAATTATAGAAATAAAATTTTACAAAATTTGAAAGTTGTGAAGAAATGATAAGAAGTGTTTAGAAATGACCGGTCAAATAATAATAAGAAACGATTGAGCGGATCAGCACTAATCTTCATCGTGTCGTCTTCTTCTTCGAATTTTCAGATTTTACTGCTTAAAAAATCTACAAAAATGGCATGAATCTAAACAAGAACTCCTACAAGACGCATAAAATAGTAATATATAACAAAGTTGTCATGGCTAATTAGAACTACCGCAAAATTAAATCCTTACTGAGATGGTAACAAACACAACATCTACATAATCACCATGTTGTGTTGTAATTGTGGGAGAAAATAAATAATTCCTTATATATTTATGTGATTATCTAGTTTAGATTTGAATTCATCTCTTGTAAATTTAGAGGGGGGAAAAAAGTCCAACGCAACGCGGTTTGACGCTTTCAGAAGGCAAGGCAGTCCTCAAGTTAATCAATACAATTATACTTCGAATAAAATGATTATTTTAAATATAGTTTTTTTTTTTTTTTTATAAATATTTGTATGAAAAGACAAAAGAAAAATAATTATTCTTCTGACAAACATGCCAATCATAATTTTCGATGTTAACTCTAGATTTAAAATGAAGAATATTTTAAAATTTTATTATGCTTTAATAATTTGTGTAATTCAATTATGTTTAATTCCATCTCATTAAATAAAACGCCACCTTTGTCCTCACCCGCCATTTATATTGAAGTCCGATGGTTGACTCTTTTGCTTATGTGTATTTCTATACACATTTTTACACACACACACACATCCTTTAATTACGCTAATGGTCCTTCCTCCTTTAATCATCTGTGCACGTATCTCTCTGATCCGTGATTTTAGCCAAATTAAGAACTTTTTTTTCCCCTCTCAAGTTCTAAAAAGTCATAAAAAAAAAAAAAACCCCTTAAAAAAAGTCGTAAAGAAAATAGAATTAAAAACTATGTAATAACATACTAACACTTCAATCCAAGAACAGGAGTTGTAAAGTCATCTCAGAATTCATATCATTACCGCCGTTTGTATAGAAAGAAAAGAAAAGAAAAGACAAAAAATGAGTAGAAGAAGAGGTAGTGGGAAGCTGGACGACAAGCAGATAGCGGAGCTGAGTGAGATATTGAAGTCCTTCGACGGAAACGGTGACGGAAGCCTGACGGCGGAGGAGCTGGGCTCGATGCTGAGGTCGCTGGGCCTCAGGCCCAGCCCGGAGCATGTGGAGGCCCTGATCCGGCAGGCCGACGGCAACGGAAACGGCCTCGTTGAGTTCTCGGAGTTTGTGGGGCTGGTGGAGCCGGAGCTCCTTCAGGCGCGCTGTCCCTACAAGGAAGACCAGCTCAGGATGATGTTCTGCATGTTCGACCGCAATGGCGATGGCTTCGTCACCGCGGCGGAGCTGGCCCACTCCATGGCCAACCTCGGCCACCCCCTCACGCCGGAGGAGCTCTCCGGCATGATCAAGGAGGCCGACTCCGACGGGGACGGCCGCATCAATTTCCACGAGTTTGCCCGGGCTATCGCCTCCGCCGCTTTCGATAATTCTTGGAGATAAAAGTTCTTTTTTTTTTTTTTTCCCCTTCTTCTTGAAATGTGTCAATTTTTTTAATTAAATAAAAAAGTTTAGTAATTAAAAAAAAAAAAAAAAAAACTTGAAGCGTGTCTTATAACTTTGTTTTTTTGTAAGGGTTGAATTTGATGGATCGCTGTAAAATTATTGACCTCTTTGAATAATGTAAATCTCTACTTTTTAAAATAGTGTCCAAAAAATTCAGTATAAAACCTTAATTTTGCTTAACTTATTAAATCAAATTTGAAATAAAGCAACTAAATACAACAAAAGGAAAGAAAGTTCTTAATGATAAATGTAATTCTACTATATATTATTGTAAAGTTCGAATATCTCATGCTATAAAAACCGTAAGTTAGAGCAATTATTAATGAAAGATCAATATACATATTAATCACTAATTGTAGATAGAAGCTTATATATGTATATCTAGAATCTTCAAATTAAGCCCTAATGCTGATTATTTTATATATATATATATATATATATATATACGTGTATATTCTGACTAGGCTAGGACACTATTATTCTTATTTTTTGTGATTTACTTCTGTCTATGCCGTCTTGATCAATTAGTAACGGAAACAATAATATTAATTTGAAAGGAAAATTTTATATCTTTTTGCTAAGTTCAGTAGTAGTATTGCGTTACACGATGCCTGCCATATTGCTATATATATTATTTATCAGTTCAAGAAAAAATTCTTCAAATAATAATAATAACAACAATTATCGTCAGTGACAGGGTGTCAAGTATTAACTATATCTAGGTATTCTGAAGATAACTACATAATTAATTGTCTACAATTTTACGTTGTAGTACATATTTTTTTATATTTTCACACTTAATTGATTAAAGCACATAAATGGTCAATCGATGGAAGACATATTTAGAAAAATATATAAGTACTGTATATCTAGAATAGTTCAAAGTAAAGCTTTCATCATTATTTTGGTTCTTATACAGAATCTGAGTCTATGTCCTTTATACGTATACACATATATTGACCTATAGTTGTGTTACTAACATTACACAATAGAGAAGCGAGCCCTACTAATAAATTTTATATTGTGGGATCTATCCTCTATTAGTGAGTAACGTTAAAAATTATTGATATTTTTTAATATTGTTCTATTATTATTATTATTATTATTATTATTATTATTGATTAGGGAGTTGGGGGGTGGGGTAGGAACTTTGGGTAAAATTCCTGCACATTCAACTGCATGCAATATATATAGTTAAGTCACATCTACGAGTTAATTAGTTTACTGATCTCAAGTACTTGTTACCGTTGATCATGATTAATTTGCTTTAACCATTTGTTAATCAGTTAATTAGTGGAAGAGTTTTAAACATCTCGATTGGTGGGTGGCTTGATTCAAGGCGATGATATCTCTATTATCATAATATTAATAATTAGACAGTTAATCATATTCTTCATAATATGTATATATGGTATAGATTTATATTAAAATGTTGATGACTGAGCTGCATAATTAGTTTATTCCTTTTATTTTTTTTAAGAGATCTTTTCTTTCACAAGAAACCAAATATATAAGACATAAATGGTCCCAAATACAAAGGAATTCGACTTCGAATCAAAGACTGGATCCATCAATAAAGACCAAAATAACATATGGGTTTGACCATTGCTCAAACGGGGAAGATCCGCTTGGCATATAAACTTCGAGCTTCACCATTGATCGTTAAACAATACCAAAACAGTTGATGGACTAGCCCGATCAACCGAAACTAATCCCCACATATCAGGGATACTCACACCACAGCATCTGATAACAAACAGATGGGAGACATAAGCGGAGGATATCACCTCCACTATTACCAAAGTAAAAATGCTAGAGTAAATAAAAAAAAAAAAAAACCAAAGGAGCGGAAACATCAATACCATTATTATAACAAAACAGAAGAAAGATTCATCAGTAGTAAGCCATCAACTGTCGAATGAAAGCTAGATCTGAGTGGAGCCATCCTAGAAGGACAGCCCCCTTCCAAGACAGGTTAGATCTGCCTCAATGGATGTGCCGCTCCTGTGACAACCCCTCCTTTGGAGAGAAGCCGTCAAATACATACATAAACTTGACTTGTATTATTTTACTTTTCCAAAAATTCAGGAATTTTTTTTTTTTTTTTTATACTTGTTACTTGATAAAGTCATTATCTATTAGATAACTATTTATAGAGTGTTAGAGAAAAAGCATAAGTAAAGTACCATAGTACAATATATTACAAACTATTTCATCATCATTTTTTTTTCAAGCTGCGGAAAATATATGTAAATTTCTATATATATATTTTTGAGCGAGGTGTTATCCATGCACCCACTTCCTCCACTGTCACATCATCTGTCTTGTCTATTCATTCATTTTGTTGATCACGGGTTTCTTACCCAAATTACCTACAACATAAATTTCATGAATGAGCTTTCGCCCAGCAAGTACAGATATAAATCTCACAATGCATGAATAATGAGCATGACATTTTATGCAATTCTATAGTCTTTTGCTTCAAAACTTATTGGGCCCCATTGTGTACGTACCAGGCGCGCGCTACCATTGGGTAGTTGGGGGAGCGACCCTCCAGTTGTACCCAAGGTCATACATAAATCATTCATGAACTTTACCTCACCTGAGTGGAGGTTGGTACGACACTTTTCTAACATTTCACTTTCATTAGCCTCATATAATTAGGTGAGTGATCATGCAAATATGACATGTCACAACATCATCAAACAAATAATTGAATAACATAAACATTGAGGCATCATAATCATATTTAAGTAATTGGCACATAAATCACCACATATGCACACCAATACAGCAAGCATTCATAATTTTATGTTGTAGGTGAGATCTGTACTTACAGGAATTCGATAATCTGGGATTTTTCTGTCAGTAGACCTCGCTCTAGTACACCGTCGGCACTGTGTCCTGATTTAAGCGACACCCGACAGTTAGAGCAGTATTTTAAACTGACCATTTTTTTTTTTATGAATATTCTTTTGTTAAATATTTAACTTTAATTTCTTTCATTTTTTTTTTTTGTCTTGCTTTCTACTTGAACAACACAGAAAATCATCTTTTCAGTATATATATATATAAAAAAAAAATCTCAAACAGTTTTAAGAAATTCTCATTTCACCCTAATTTTGACAAAACTCTCATTTTAACTCCTATTGAGCTTTCCTTTATTTTTATTGTTATACCCATTGGCCTATAAGTAATTTAAAGCAAATGAAATACTCACTCATATTGAAACATCCAGTTTACAAAGCTATTTCTTTTTTTTTTTTTTTTTTCGGCTTCTTTGAAAAAAAACAATGACAATTCACTGCCCTCCATTTATTGAAAATAAAACCACAACTTGCTTATGTACCTTTCTCTTTTAACTTCATTTTATCAATTTCTTTTCGAAAAGTACTCATCAAATACTTTTTTCCACATAAAACTTGCACTAATCATTTTCCTATCACATGTAGCTTGTGCAAGAATCCCGAGTCTAATATAAGAATAGACTTTCATATCTATATACATACATCAAATTTTCTCACTAAAATTCATTCATGAGCAAGACACCAACAAAAGTTGTCAACTTTTTTATTTATCAAACTACAAACTTTATTTAAAAAGTTTGTTTCTTGTACCATGACCATTCCAAACACATGATACATCATTAGCTTCATTATTGTTGGCTAAAAACATAAACCACAACATTAACTAATCATACAAGCATGAGAGATTTCATATCATACACATATTCATGATTCCCAAATAATTCGTTCAAACCAAGTCCATCATTGAAATAATTTATATACATATACATTCACCCAGTGCTATTATTATTATTATTATTTTCTTTTTTTCTAAATCACATAATCCAACTTCAAGAAAAAAAACAAATTTGAGTATCTTACCTAGCTTCCTTCAAATTGATATTTAGCTTGGTTGTACCTCCTTGAAAAATCCTTTGATTTCTTAGTAGAGACTAGACAATAAAATTTCCATTTCTTAGAATAGAAATTTCTCAAAATACTACTAAGAGAAAACATAAAATTTTATAAATTTATTACCTTTTATGACTGCTAAACCTTTGGATTTCTTGAAGAAAAACTTGCTAGAGAACCAAGCATGAAGATTTAGAGGGATAAAACTTTTTTTTTTTTTTTTCCTTCTCTTTCTCTGTCTCCAGACGATTTTTTTTTTTTTTCTCTTTCTCTTCTTCTTCTCTGTCTCCAGACGTCTGTTGGAGATGAAGAAGCAATTGCTTCTTTCTCTCTCCTTGGGTTTCATTTATGTGGAAGACAGCTTGTTTTTTTTTGTTTTTTTTTTTTTTTTGTTTTTTTTTTTTTTCTGTTCCTATAGCTTAGTATAGGATAAGTAAAACATCTTTTCTTACTTTTCTACCACATTGCATCCGGTCACTTTTTTTTTTTTTTTTTAATCTTATCCACTAAGCCATACTTGTCAAGATATTGACCATTAGATTAAAATTCATATAATCTTAGCCCTTTATTTTTTTTTTAAAGATAAATATACTTCAATCCTTATCCTATTCAGCAGTCATTTAGAATATATTATGATTCAACATATTAAATTTTACACTAAAAAATATATATATATATATGTTTTAAGAACCGTTCAAACAACTTTTGATATTTAAATATACATATATTTAGACTATTAAAAAAAAATTTTACTTACTTACTTTTTTTTTTAATCAGTTTTTACAGTTCAGAATCAAATTCTGACTATAGTAATTTGATTCAGAAATAATTATAAATTCCACTTCTTTACATGATAAAGTTGTATAATTGACTTGGTATTCTTTATTGGGATATTCATGATCACTTTTTATCTATTTATGATCTTTATGGAAATTTCATAAATAATCAAATTTCTTGCCTATTGAAAAATATGACTAGTGCCATAGAGACATATTGTATCATACAATTTACAAGGATTTACATCTTTACTACAGAAAAATCACGGTTTAATTTCTGTTCAACTCAGAAATTAATGCCGTGAATTTTTTTCAATCGTTACAATCACCCCTCCTTAAAATTTTTTGTCCTCGAAAATTAAAACAAGTAGGGGTATTTAGCTCTCATAACATCCTCTCGCTCCCATGTGGCTTCTTCTATATTATGATTCCGCCAAAGCACCTTGACAAGTGGTATAATCTTAGTCCTTAGAGTCTTCTCCTCACGAGCTAAAATTTGCACCGGTCGTTCCTCATAGGAAAGATCCTCCTGAACTTGAATTGGTTCATGTTCTATAATATGTAACGGGTCTGGTACATATTTTTTCAACATAGAGACATGGAAAACATTATGTACGCTTGACAATTCCGGCGGTAAAGCTAACCTATATGCCACTTTACCAACTCGTTCAGTAACTTCAAACGGCCCAATGTATCTTGGACTCAACTTTCCTTTCTTTCCGAAGCGCATTACGCCCTTCATAGGAGCTACTTTAAGGAATACTGAATCTCCTTCCTCAAACTCTAATGGCCTTCTTCGTATGTCAGCATAACTTTTCTGACGACTTCGTGCTTCTTCCATCCTTTGGCGAATCTTCTTTACAGCTTCCGTAGTTTCTTGAATAAAATCCGTCTTCAGAAGTTGCTTTTCTCTGGTATCGTACCAATGAACCGGAGATCTGCATTTCCTTCCATAAAGAGCTTCATAGGGTGCCATGCCTATAGAAGATTGGTAGCTGTTGTTGTAAGAAAACTCTACCAATGGCAACTTCTTGTTCCAAGATCCCTTGAAATCCATGACACATGCACGAAGCATGTCTTCAAGAATTTGGATGGTTCGCTCAGATTGACCATCTGTCTGAGGATGAAAAGCTGTGCTAAACTTTAATTCAGAACCCATAGCTTTTTGTGCACTCTTCCAAAAAGTAGAGGTAAAACGACTATCACGATCTGAAACGATAGATAAAGGAATGCCATGTAACTTGATGATCTCCGAGACGTAAAGATCTGCCAATTTTTCCAACGTGTATGTGACTTTAATTGGTAAAAAGTGCGCTGATTTCGTTAATCTATCAATAATTACCAGATGGCATCATATCCTTCACTGGTTCTTGGTAAGCCAATAACAAAATCCATGGCTATTTCCTCCCATTTTCATTCTGGGACTTCAAGGGGTTGCAATTCTCCTGCTGGTCGCTTGTGCTCAGCCTTAACTTTCTGGCAAGTTAAGCATCGACTGGTAAACTCAGCTATATCGTTCTTCATTCTCTTCCACCAAAAGTGCTCTTTCAGGTCTTGATACATCTTTGTTGCTCCTGGATGTATAGAATATGGAGTCTTGTGAGCTTCCGAGAGAATCTGTTTCCTCAACTTTACATCATCAGGCACACATAACCTTCTTCTGAAGTGGAGAATTCCATCAGCTGAAAGATTAAAATCAGACTCTTTTCCTTCAACAACCTCTTCCTTATACTTGATCAAAGTCGAATCTAGCTCTTGAGCTTTTCTTATTTCATCAAAAATCGACGGTTGAAGAAGCAAAGCTGATAACTGTCCTGAAATGAGTTCTAGCTTCAAATTGTTTATGTCCCTTTGAAGAGATGTAGGCAAAGAATCAATTGGCATGTGGGTTATAGGTGAAAACTTTCGGCTTAAAGCATCTGCGACTCTATTCGCCTTTCCTGGATGATAAAGAATCTCGCAATCATAATCCTTGACCAATTCCAACCATCTTCTCTGCCTCATGTTGAGCTCTTTTTGAGTGAACAGGTATTTGAGACTCTTGTGGTCCGTGTAAATCAAACATTTCGCCCCATAGAGGTAGTGTCGCCATATCTTGAGTGCAAAAACCACCGCTGCCAGCTCCAAGTCATGAGTTGGGTAGTTCTTTTCATGTTCTTTTAGTTGACGTGACGCATAAGCAACAACTTTACCATTCTGCATCAGAACAGCTCCTAAGCCCATCTTTGAAGCGTCACTGTAAATGTCAAACTTTCCCTCATCTGACGGAATCGTAAGAACAGGCGCACTAGTGAGTCTCCTTTTTAATTCTTGGAAGCTTTCCTCACATTTCTCACCCCATTCGTATTTCTTGTCCTTACGAGTGAGTGTTGTGAGAGGTGCAGCTAGTCTTGCGAATCCTTCCACAAACCTCCTGTAATAGCTGGCTAAGCCTAGAAAGCTGCGTATTTCAGTTACGCTTTTTGGTGTTGGCCATTTACTAACTGCTTCAATTTTTACTGGATCCACTGACACTCCTTCCTTAGAGACAACATGTCCAAGAAAATGAACCTTGTCGAGCCAAAATTCACATTTGGAGAATTTTGCAAAAAGTTGATGATCCTTTAATGTCTGCAAAGCGATCCTTAAATGTTCTTCATGTTCCTCTCGGGTTTTCGAGTATATCAAAATATCATCTATAAAGACTATGATAAATTTATCCAGATATTTCTCAAAAACTCGGTTCATAAGGTCCATAAAGGCTGCTGGGGCATTAGTTAGCCCAAACGGCATAACTAAAAACTCATAATGCCCGTAACGCGTTCGAAAGGCTGATTTTGGAACATCACTGTCCCTAATCTTCAACTGATGATACCCCGATCGCAAATCAATTTTTGAAAATATTGCTGCCCCTTTAAGCTGATCGAAAAGATCATCAATCCTTGGAAGTGGATACTTATTTTTTATTGTGACCTTATTGAGCTCACGATAATCAATGCACATTCTAAGCGTGCCGTCTTTCTTCTTCACAAATAGAACAGGTGCTCCCCATGGTGAATAACTTAGACGAACAAAACCTTTATCGAGTAGCTCCCGCAATTGCGCCTGAAGTTCCTTGAGCTCAGTAGGTGCCATCCGGTATGGTGCCTTCGATATCGGAGCCGTACCTGGTAGCAATTCAATTTCGAAAGTAATTTCTCGGTCTGGTGGTAATCCTGGCAATTCCTCAGGAAAAACTTCAATGAAATCTTTAACTACAGATACATCTTTCGATTTGAGCTTTTCTTCCTTTAAAGTATCCATAACGTAGGCCAAATACCCATCACATCCACTGGATATCATTTTCCTAGCTTTTAATGAACTTATCATCCATTTCTGTGGTATACTGGAAGTGTCGACATAGTCGAAAGCCTCAATTCCTTCAGGTTGAAAGACAACATTTCGCCCTCGGCAATCTATGGAAGCATGATACTTTCCTAGGAAATCCATTCCTAAGATGACATCATAGTCTACTATTTCTAGTATGACTAAATCAACAAACAATTCTCTACCAGCTATAATTATCGGCATATGTCGTAGCCAATAATCAGACAGTAATACCTCCCCAGAGGGTAAGGTAGTCCGAAAAGTTTGTCAATTCTATCTCTGGCTTGATCGAGTTTTTTAGCAAAGGAACATGATACAAAAGAATGGGAAGCTCCCGAATCAAATAAAACATGAGCATTATGGTTCGCAACAGAAAGCTGACCTGTCACCACTTTTGATATTCCAGCTTCAACATCATTATTGGTATAAGCACAGATGTGAGCATTTGGAGCTGGAGGGGCTTCAAGCCGTCCTTGGCTAATTTGCGAACCTTCGATCTTAGCTTGAAGGCCATGGAGCTGGTTCCCTTGCTGTCTCTGTTGAGTTTGCCCCGGTTGATTTTGCTTGTTGAGGTAACAGTTATTAGCATAGTGACCTTCTTTGCCACAAATGTAACAACTATTTGTTCCCATCCTACATTCACCGGGGTGTTTCTTGCCGCATTTAACACAAGTTGGGTAGCTGGGATTATTGTTTCCACTATTACTTCTTTTCTGCTGTTGGTTCCTATGATTTTGATTCTTATTCCCACCAAAGTTAGCCTTTCTCTTGTTGTTGTTCTGATAATTCTGCTTGTTCTTATTCCATGGTCCACCTTGACTGCTTCCTGAATTCTGCGTATTCGCACCTTTCTCTCTTCTCTTGGCTTCCCAGTACCTAGCTTTTTCTTCCTTAGCCTCAGTCAGATGAAACTCAGCTCGGAGTGCTCGACTAACACATTCAGCTACAGTGAGTGGAGGTCTATCACCACTATCAACAACTACAGCTATCTTTGGCCGAAACATTCGTATCATTCTCCTTACTCTTTCCCCTTCTGTCGGCACAAGATAGGGGCAAAGTCGAGCCAGACGGTCGAACTTTTGGCAAGCCTCCGTAACCGACATGGTTCCTTGCTTTAAGTCATTGAATTCATTTTGTTGGGTTCTCATGCATACTATGTTGTAGTATTTTTCATTAAATTCTCCCAAGAATTCATTCCATGTCATAGCCATCACATTTCTTCTCAAAGCAACAGTCTCCCACCAATAACGAGCATCCTTTTTCAACACATAAGAGGCGTATAGTACTTTCTCTTGTTCGGTAAGATTCATAAAGTTCAAGATAATTTGAAGAGAAGTCAGCCATTCTTCTGCTTCAAGAGGATCAGTTGACCCTTCAAACTCAGGCGGTTTCATGCGACGAAACCGTTCAAAAAGTGGCTCTTGACAAACCACGGGTCGTACATCAGGATTAACTGGAACAGCTGGTGCAGCAGGCACTACTGGTGGAGGTGGAATTTCAACTTGAGGCTGCTGCTGAGTCAGCTGTGCTATTTGTTGTCGGATGACTTGATTTTCTTGTTCTTGAGCATCCAATCTAGCTTGTAGATTGGCAATTAATTCAGCCATCCCCACATCTTGTGGCACTCTGGCTGCTGCAGCACGTGGACGAACCATGTTTCCGTGTATAACGACCTATCTAGCGTCCAAGAACAAAAGGAAAACATGGTTTCTTTTAAAATCTCATTGTGCAATAGAGATTATTCACAGAAAGTATAGTAGCAAGATCATAGTCATCATAGGATTATATTCATTTACGTATCATGTCATACATACATTCACTGTCATAAGCAGTTATATATACATTATGCTACCACTTGCAAAACATACATAGCTGGATCATAGTCATCACATGATTATGTTCATTTACGTATCATGTCATATATACATTCACTGTCATAAGCAGTTATATATACATTCTGCTACCACTTGCAAAACATACATAGCTGGATCATAGGGGATGCTATCAAAATAGATACATTTTACATTTTTTTTTAAGTCACTCATCCCCTTATATTACCTAGGTATTTTACACATAAGCCCCAAAAACATTCTACATATGCCAGATCTTCTAACCAAGATCAGCAGTCAAAAAAATGCTTTCGTTAGCTATGATGCAGAATCGTGCCTATCATCTTTCAAGTATCCTGAGTGTCCTTCTAGAAACTCAACAGGATCATCATCCTTATCGCTATCGATATAAATGTGACTGGTACCAGCTTTTCCCTTATGCGGGTCTACCGCCCCAAAGGTAGTAGATCTCATCATGCGCTTATACTCTCGAAGCTCCTTCCTTTGGCGTCGCGCCTCGGTACGTCGGTCAAGCTCTCGACGCTCCTCCTCCGCGCGCCTCTCCTCCTGAAGGCCCATCTCCACGTAGTAAATCTCAGAAACCAAGTGGTCAAAACTAAGGCGAGTACCTGCATATACTCGTGCCCGCACCTGCTCTGGCAATCCCTGCCAGAAATGAAAACACTGTTCCTCCTCAGTAAGCGGAATTGGGGAAGCATTGATGATCTCATGGACGAAACGCTGAAGATAACTCTCTAGTTCCTCTCCCTCACGAGCCTTCCATCGCAAGACTCGCATAACCGCCAATCTCGCAGTCGTAAAAGAGATAGCAGGCTGGGGTGGCGGTGAAGCAGGCATAGCTAAAGGTGTGGCCACTGGTGGCTCGTCAACCGGAAAATGGTGGGTAATGTCATAACAGAAAGTTTGCCATGAAGTCTCTCGTGGTAAGGTACCAATGGTCCTCCACCACTCCATAGCTTCACCAACTAGTTGTATGATAGCTAGTTCAGTCCATTCGGTGGTGTCAAAATCACATGACAGGAAAATCGACTCCAGCTGGTGGAGCCAATTCCCCAATCGATAGGGAAGGGTACTGCCATCATAAGTATCTGGTAGACAAGCTCGAAACGTTACCACAGCCCGAGAACCCATACGAGGTCCATAAGGTTCTCCAGCTAAAGGTACATTGGCATCCACTGGTGGTGGGTGGGGTGGTGCAAAGGAAGCTCCGTCTTCCATGTGATAATCCTTTCCTAAGAGAAATTAAAGATCACAAGTCACATATAAGTATATATGTAAACATCTAACTTACTTGAACAATCAAAACTGATGTGCGACAGAGTGGAGTAGGATGGCAGGATACATGGGCTCTGATACCAACTGTGACAACCCTCCTTTGGAGAGAAGCCGTCAAATACATACATAAACTTGACTTGTATTATTTTACTTTTCCAAAATTCAGGAATTTTTTTTTTTTTTTTTTTTTATACTTGTTACTTGATAAAGTCATTATCTATTAGATAACTATTTATAGAGTGTTAGAGAAAAAGCATAAGTAAAGTACCATAGTACAATATATTACAAACTATTTCATCATCATTTTTTTTTCAAGCTGCGGAAAATATATGTAAATTTCTATATATATATTTTTGAGCGAGGTGTTATCCATGCACCCACTTCCTCCACTGTCACATCATCTGTCTTGTCTATTCATTCATTCTGTTGATCACGGGTTTCTTACCCAAATTACCTACAACATAAATTTCATGAATGAGCTTTCGCCCAGCAAGTACAGATATAAATCTCACAATGCATGAATAATGAGCATGACATTTTATGCAATTCTATAGTCTTTTGCTTCAAAACTTATTGGGCCCCATTGTGTACGTACCAGGCGCGCGCTACCATTGGGTAGTTGGGGGAGCGACCCTCCAGTTGTACCCAAGGTCATACATAAATCATTCATGAACTTTACCTCACCTGAGTGGAGGTTGGTACGACACTTTTCTAACATTTCACTTTCATTAGCCTCATATAATTAGGTGAGTGATCATGCAAATATGACATGTCACAACATCATCAAACAAATAATTGAATAACATAAACATTGAGGCATCATAATCATATTTAAGTAATTGGCACATAAATCACCACATATGCACACCAATACAGCAAGCATTCATAATTTTATGTTGTAGGTGAGATCTGTACTTACAGGAATTCGATAATCTGGGATTTTTCTGTCAGTAGACCTCGCTCTAGTACACCGTCGGCACTGTGTCCTGATTTAAGCGACACCCGACAGTTAGAGCAGTATTTTAAACTGACCATTTTTTTTTTTATGAATATTCTTTTGTTAAATATTTAACTTTAATTTCTTTCATTTTTTTTTTGTCTTGCTTTCTACTTGAACAACACAGAAAATCATCTTTTCAGTATATATATATATAAAAAAAAATCTCAAACAGTTTTAAGAAATTCTCATTTCACCCTAATTTTGACAAAACTCTCATTTTAACTCCTATTGAGCTTTCCTTTATTTTATTGTTATACCCATTGGCCTATAAGTAATTTAAAGCAAATGAAATACTCACTCATATTGAAACATCCAGTTTACAAAGCTATTTCTTTTTTTTTTTTTTTTTTTTTTCGGCTTCTTTGAAAAAAAACAATGACAATTCACTGCCCTCCATTTATTGAAAATAAAACCACAACTTGCTTATGTACCTTTCTTTTTTAATTTCATTTATCAATTTCTTTTCGAAAAGTACTCATCAAATACTTTTTTCCACATAAAACTTGCACTAATCATTTTCCTATCACATGTAGCTTGTGCAAGAATCCCGAGTCTAATATAAGAATAGACTTTCATATCTATATACATACATCAAATTTCTCACTAAAATCCATTCATGAGCAAGACACCAACAAAAGTTGTCAACTTTTCTATTTATCAAACTACAAACTTTATTTAAAAAGTTTGTTTCTTGTACCATGACCATTCCAAACACATGATACATCATTAGCTTCATTATGTTGGCTAAAAACATAAACCACAACATTAACTAATCATACAAGCATGAGAGATTTCATATCATACACATATTCATGATTCCCAAATAATTCGTTCAAACCAAGTCCATCATTGAAATAATTTATATACATATACATTCACCAATTGCTATTATTATTATTATTATTTTCTTTTTTCTAAATCACATAATCCAACTTCAAGAAAAAAAACAAATTTGAGTATTTACCTAGCTTCCTTCAAATTGATATTTAGCTTGGTTGCACCTCCTTGAAAAATCCTTTGATTTCTTAGTAGAGACTAGACAATAAAATTTCCATTTCTTAGAATAGAAATTTCTCAAAATACTACTAAGAGAAACATAAAATTTATAAATTTATTACCTTTTATGACTGCTAAACCTTTGGATTTCTTGAAGAAAAACTTGCTAGAGAACCAAGCATGAAGGTTTAGAGGGATAAAACTTTTTTTTTTTTTTTTCCTTCTCTTTCTCTGTCTCCAGACGATTTTTTTTTTTTTTTCTCTTTCTCTTCTTCTTCTCTGTCTCCAGACGTCTGTTGGAGATGAAGAAGCAATTGCTTCTTTCTCTCTCCTTGGGTTTCATTATGTGAAGACAGCGTTTTTTTTTTTTTTTTTTTTTTTTTTTTTCTATAGCTTAGTATAGGATAAGTAAAACATCTTTTCTTACTTTTCTACCACATTGCATCCGGTCACTTTTTTTTTTTTTTTAATCTTATCCACTAAGCCATACTTGTCAAGATATTGACCATTAGATTAAAATTCATATAATCTTAGCCCTTTATTTTTTTTAAAGATAAATATACTTCAATTCTTATCCTATTCACAGTCATTTAGAATATATTATGATTCAACATATTAAATTTTACACTAAAAAATATATATATATTGTTTAAGAACCGTTCAAACAACTTTTGATATTTAAAATACATATATTTAGACTACTAAAAAAAATTTATTTACTTTTTTTTTTAATCAGTTTTTACAGTTCAGAATCAAATTCTGACTATAGTAATTTGATTCAGAAATAATTATAAATTCCACTTCTTTACATTATAAAGTTGATAATGGACTTGGTATTCTTTATTGGATATTCATGATCACTTTTTATCTATTTATGATCTTTATGGAAATTTCATAAATAATCAAATTTCTTGCCTATTGAAAAATATGACTAGTGCCATAGAGACATATGTATCATACAATTTACAAGGATTACATCTTTACTACAGAAAAATCACGGTTTAATTTCTGTTCAAACTCAGAAATTAATGCCGTGAATTTTTTTCA